>OY540838.1:2701923-4051635 GCA_961205895.1 Mythimna pallens | reverse complement strand
GCCCGAGGGGATCACCTTGTTGGCAGCCAACAGCGGATTCCAAAATGTTGTCCCGATATAGTAATTTAGATGGGTGTCTGTAACATTGCCAAAGAAAACTAAAACTTTGGGGTACTTCTTTTTTAGATTCTGTCAGCAAGGTGTCCCTATTAACTGAATTAAAGGCATTTTTTATGTCAACCTTCAGAATGACCCCTCCTAAATTAGAATTTAGGTAGGTCGACAAGGCATGTATGGCAGCCTCGCAGCCCCCTTTTGAGCCGAAACCTAGCTGCAGGGGCTGAAATTTTTTCGAAACAGCCTCATCATAAAATTTACAGCAAATCTTGGCTGCCATACGCCGGTAGGTAGTGCCCACGGCAATTGGACGGATGCCGCCATCTCTCTTGCGTAGGGCACATAAATTGGCCCCGTACAGAGTGTCGATGACGGCCTCGTTCACCTTGCCTGCGAGCATTAGATTAACCAGAGCCGTAAGCTCTTTCAAGAGCAACTCACCAGCTTCCCCGGCGCCCGAGCAGATAAGGTCCTTCAGGTGTTGAGGACTCAGGCCATCGAGGCCGCCGGCAGAGCCGCTCCGGAAAGAGCAAACGGCTGAGACTACCTCTCGACCTGTAACGGTGAGGGTATGAATGTCGGGATCAGGAGGGTCAGGATAGGAAAGGCCATCCGCTGGGGCGGGGTGTTTACTCTCCAGAGCTACAAGAGTGTCTGTAGAACACGGAGCCATCACATCACTACTGAAAAGAATTCTGGCTGCTCCGCTAATGTCACCTTCCCCTAATTTAGATTCGACTAGATATGATATACCTCTTGCAGAGGTATAACTTTGAGTCTGAGTCAATAATAATTTTGAATCCAAATTAAAGGCCGAAATATTACAATTTTCCTTGATTTGTGTGGTTAAAGTCTTTTTAGCTGCCAAATTCTTTTCAACATGCAATATTCTGTAAGGGAAGGTGAGCAGTTGTTCCCAGGCACTTAGCGAGTTCTCCCGGGCAGCAAGTCGAATGCATCCTGCTAAGTGTTGCGCTACTGCAGGCTTAGCGCCGCGAGGAACTCGCTTTAAGACAGAAACAGAGTTTTTGAATTTTGTGAGCGTTTTCCAAAGCGCGTCAAAACTTGATGTAGTCGGCGTATGAGGTGAAGAACCAATAACAGGGTCTGACGTGACATTTTGGGGCTTGTGTGCCTTCCCAATATGCACCTTCAGACCCCGCTTACCTTTAAAAAACCGTGCCTGGGTGCACAGAGGGCACCTCTCCAAAACATTCAGTGATGTCGAAGGTTGACATGCACTAACTTCCACCACATTTTGATTGTTCTAACATATAAATATATTTTTAAATATTTCAATAAAAAAAAAACATTTTAAATATAAAAAACAGTGTCCCACCGGTATCGGGAACAGGGTCCAAGCTACCGGCGGTCAGGGCTCCAGAGAAAGGAACCTTCTAACAATACGAGCCGTGTCCAGGAGTACCGCTTTCTAGATCAAGCCCTTGATCCAGCCGCCTAACGCGAGCCTCCTAAGGTGTTGGTCGAGGCTCTTGGTTATTATTATTATTTAATGCCAGCAGCTTTGGCCTCATAAAAGTTGAAATTTATCGCTGGGAAACATGCTCTCGGGAAAAAAGTCCAGGATCCTACCATCATCAACACCATCATTTCAGCCGAAAGACGTCCACTGTTGTATATAGGCCTGCAACAAGTGTCACCATAACTAATAGTCCTGAGGATCTCACATCTATTGGATTGCTGCGACCCTCACCAGGTCATCGGTCCACCTTGTGGGAGGCCTTCCAACGCTACAACTTCTGGTACGGCATGTTTTGGATTGAGGCAGGATCCTATACCCCAATCCAAAACATAGCCCACAATAGGATGTTTATGCTAAGTGTTTTTCAAATCCGTTCAGCCATCACATCTTGACGATGTGAAAAGGTAACAAACAGACAGACAGCTGTCTGCCAATGAAACTATAGTCACTTTTGGAGGGAGGTGGAACAGAGTGTAAAGTCCCGCAAACCTCCTTTAAAAAGGGAGGATCCTCCGACCAGACGGGTGTTATGTCTGGTGGGCAACTGCCCGATAGATTATTTCGGGCTGTCGTATATATTCTAATCGTGCGGAGAACTTTGATTGCGCGATGCAAGCATAGTTCTTATGTGACGCCGTAGATGTCGCTACACACTTTTGCATTTATAATATACTAGCTTCTGCCAGCGGCTTTGCCCGCGTAAAAGTAGGTTTCTCCATACAAACTTTGGACTACCGTTTCATCCCTTTAGGGGGTGAATTTTGAAAAACCCTCTCTTAGTGCTCGCTTACGTCATAGGAGAAAACCTAGTGCAAAATTTCACGCTTCTAGTCCCAGTAGTATCGGCTGTGTGTTGATATGTCAGTCAGTCAGTTTCTCCTTTTATATATATAGATAAAGAATGGATTAAAGAAAGCTCTTTTTCCTTAAGCAATAAATAAGCAATCAGGTACACGAAGATGCTCTAAAAAATGACAAAAGTAATATCTTTTTAGAAAATGTCAAACGGAAATTCTCATAACATTTATGATGAGACCATTGCAGTTGTGATAGTTTTCATTTCAGTTCCTTTGTAAACTTCCAATTGAATTAAAATTGTTGAAGAATGTTTTGTACCGCCTTGTCATAATATCTTGTGATGTCTCCTGATCTTAAATCTAAGTTGGTTCAGTCTTTATAATAATAATTTATTTGACCGATCATTTAAGTATTGAGAGTAAAAACTAGTGTTAGTACTTTTATCGTATACTAGCTTCTGCTTCAGAGTACTATTTTTATTGTGCTTTTGGGTACTATGTTGATTGATCAACAGTATCCTCTCATATCTTTTGTCGTATATGGAAATATTGTACAAAAGACTTTTTGGATGGTCCATCTCCATAAGACTAATTAGAACCGTGCACTGCTCTCTTACTTTTTCTATGTGCCCATATAGGCTCAAAATAAAATGATTTTGAGTTTGGTAAATTTTTCAGAAACTTAAATTGCTTGTCCAATTTCTTTGGAGTAGGTAGGCAAGGTATTAGAAGATACTAGGGTGTAATCAATGGGTGTTCGGATTGGCTTGGCCACACTAAAGCCAAAGTAAGTAATCCTAAGCCAAGAACTATCTTTTTTTTTCCTCAAAAGGAAAAAACGGTACCCTTATAGGATCACTTTGTTGTCCTTCTGTCTTTCTGTCTGTCAATACCCTTTATCTCGGGAAGGCGTGGAGGTATCGATTTGAAATTAAAACCATATACTCAAGTCTGCAGTCTCTTGAAGCTGTGAAAAAATCAAATTTCTAAGTTAACGAGAAAAAACATTCGGTCGTTTATGTATCAAAAAATGTATATTTCGACACTCTCAAGGAAAACAAAATTCATACTTCCCGTTGACCCAGAATCCTGAAATTTTGCACAAAAGATGGTCTTATAGCACTGGTGTAAGAATAAATCTGAAAACTGTAAATTTGTAGTCGTCACAGTAAAAAACTTTATTGCGATTCGGAAAAATCTTCCTAACTCATTTCGGGAATCGAACTGTTTTCATAGATCAATTTGTGCGGAACCCTCAGAGCGCGAGTCCGACTTGCACTTGCCCAGCTTTTTAGGTGAGTGTCAGGCTTTTATTAGCTAAAACCTACCTGTATACTTTCATTTGCCTTTTGCTTTTCAGAGCCGCGGTAACTCTATTGCTTATCCCTCAGTTCGAGTCAAGAACTAAGCTTATGACTAGCGTATATATTTCGATCAGCCAAAGCACGCTCCACAATGTCTTAACACGTTAACTCATTTTTCTTTTCTTAATTATGAATCATTCTTAAAACCCCGGCAAACACTAAAGGTGCGTCCAGAATAAAGTATTTACTAACGCGCTTACGCGTTTTCGTGTGTGTGTGTGTGTGTGTGTGGTTGTGAAGTTCATTCATCTAAAAAATTAAATAATTTAATTGCAATTAATTATTGTGAAAGTTATCAAAAAGTTATACTTAGAAATCTCAGAATTTTTGGTACTAAAAGGTCAGTTTCATAACGAAAAAAAAAACACAGTTTTTTTAGCTGAAAATGGTCACGTGCTAAGCTAAAAAGGGATAAACATATTATTAACTGAGTAAGGTCACATTTTTAATTGAAAAAGGTCACTTATTTAACTGATAAGGTCAGCTGTTCAATAACTCAAAAAGATGTTTCTTAAATTGAAAGGTCAGTTTATTTATTTAATAACTAAAAAAGTCACTTTGTTAACTTAAAAATTCAGTTTATAAACTGAATAAAAAAATCTGTTAATTATAAAACTAGCCAAGTGCGAATCGGACTCGTACGCGAAGAATACCTTACTAAAATCGAGCAAAAAAACAAATGCCGACAAAATAACGTTTCTTGTATGGGACTTCTATGATATAGATGATGATAGTGGTGAGGTATTATTTTCACATCAAGCCGGGCTTATTTAACTGGGAACCACCTCTGATTTTTTAATTTATTTTGATTTTATTATGTTGTTGTTGCAATTAAATAGAAGTACACATTCTGTGAAAATTTCGACTTTCTACGGTTTATGTGATACAGCCCGTCAGACAGCTTGACTGATAGATAGAGAGACGGCAGTACGGACGGACGAACACCGGAGGCTTACTAAAAGGGTCACGTTGGCACCCTTCGAGTATGAAACTCTAAAAAGATCAGCTCCCCTAGCCAAGTTACAACCGTTTCATTTCAATTCTCTTGCGTCGAATGCCTCCAGTAGGCCACGCCTCCGATTCCTTTTTTCTGACGGCATCTCAACGCTCAGTCACGTGGTCAAAACAAAGGAATCGGAGGCGTGGCCTATTCGAGGCGTTCCACGCAAGAGTATCGAAAAAAACAGTCGTAACTTTCCAAGGGGGGCAGAAGCCCTACCTCGAGCTCTTAATGCGATTCATTTTACGACCTAAACTGAAAAGTTAAAGGGAGAATGGAGCTATATAGGGTGTATAGCTCTATCCCTTTTTCTTGCTCGCTCGACTGACATTTTGACAAGTCATCTTTATTTATTTATTTACTAGCTGCCCCGGCGAACTTCGTACCGCCTAATAGTAAGGATAACGCCATCTACTGGCATTACCAAAACAACATAATTCATTATATGACATTTTATTTAGAGATGGCGTTCTACCTATTATTTTTTTTTCGTGATTTTTTCTTACCATTTAAACCTTCCCTGGACTATCTCGAATATTTCGAGACCAAAATTAGCCAAATCGGTCCAGCCGTTTTTGATTTTTAGCGAGACTAACGAACAGCTCATTTTTATATGTATAGATAAATAATAATAATAATCATAGGAGAACCAACAGCTATAACAAAATGGTAACAATAGTATAAAAGACAGTGAGCAAATTACGGGTTCTCACGGGTAGAAACAGATAAAATAGTAGGAAACTTACGATCACTAATAAGTACGATAAAAAAGAACATATTTAATGTCACTTAAGTACAATCAGCACTATGCACTTTTGAAAAAGTCCGCATTCAGCTGAGTGCGTGCAGAACTTTATTATGTTAGGGCATAAATTTTCATTATGCGAAAATTCTCGCAAGATGAACATGCCTTTCTCTAATAATCTTTATCACACACTGATAAGCAACCAATCACGACAAGTACAAAATCAACCGCTTTAAGGATAACGAGTCCATAATAGCTTTACAATAATAACGAACGATGCGTTTCAGTAGAGCAGTAATATGTTTGTTTATCTTTTTTCATTCTTCTTACTGTAAGAGTGTTAAAAATTCGCCAGCATATGGGTATCATTTGAAGACTGGGGTGCCAGAAGCCCTGAAGATATGGAGTAAAGAAATTCAGAGACAGTCTTCTCGGATTGTCGGTGGAAACCAGGTCACTGCTGCCACCGCTATACCATATCAGGTAAGCTGTTCAGGAGTCCCACTATGGTGTCTTAAAATTGTCAGTCTCATAGTGTAAGAGTGAGATGGAGCTATACTAGAAGAACACCAGTAGCTATCTCTTTCTTATACCGGAATTATGACGATTTTAATGGTGCGTTTATACGTGGGCCCAGCCTCGGCCGATAGGCATTGTTTAAACGGGATTTCCCCGTTTAAACAATGGCTAGGTATGTCGATTGGCCGAAGCTGGGCCCACGTGTAAATGGGATAAGACGTCAGGTAGTTCTTTATATTATTTTTTTGTAATAATATTAATAAATAATTTAACTTTTATTTAATATAAATTCCGTATTGCTAGTAGTACCAATTCGCTTGATATGTAATGTTAGTAGATCTAAAATTATAAATAAAACAATTGAATTAAAATTGAATCAAACTGAGTTAAAATAATCAGAATGAAATTAAATCGAAATTAAATTAAATTTTAATTAAATAGCATGAAAATTTATATTTTGCAAGCTTATTTTTTAACATAAAATAGACACCTTGTTTACTTATTAAAATAGATTTTATATTATTGTACAAAACAGATTATGACACAGTTCTTCTTTAGATAATTCATAATAACTTTTATCAATATTAAAGTTGTTTGAAAGATGCCGTAGATAGCGATAAAACCAGCATTTATATCTGTATCTAACATATGCATCTGTTTAATTTTGGTGTATTAGGTTAAAAAATAAACAAAGATAAGTGAGTGAAGACAAGAATATCACATTTCCATTTCTGCTAACGTAATAATTAAGGACGGATAGCGTCATCAACTGGTTACCCCTCTTTTCTAAAGTAATTCAATTAGAGACGGGTGCCTAATTGATGCAGCTATCAATACATATAAAGAATCAAATTACTATATTTTACCACTATTTATCCACATGCACATCATACATATAAAAATAGGAGACACGCATCTAGCTTCATAGACTCTACCCTCTAGTGATTTTTTTCAAGGTGGGAAATCATCTAATGACTTCTCCCACTCCAGGGTGGAACAGGACGGCGTATCAGACATTTACATTTCTGTGCTGACATCTATATTTCATGGACATTTTCTTTAGCATCCATTCCAAAATTTCAAACCTTGTTTTACTCCAAAGGGTTACCAGATAGAAAATATTCATTTTTTTCTTGTTAAATTTTGATGGAAATCGTCCGCCCGGAAAGGGCAAAGGAATCTGTTTGATTCTTACTGATTGGAACCACACGGTGCTACAGTTATCTCTGGCCGGTGCGCTGATGTGCTTGCGCACTTCATCACGCTCCATCAGCTACGTATTAATACGGATCCCCTTACCCTTTGTGGCCGATTACGGATGCAATATCCCTAGACAGGCGTGTGCGGAACACGACACGACTTCGGCCTTTCACAGTTCAGATAACAGACTCTCATACTCTGTTATCACTAGGCCACATCCTATTGTGGCCAAAAACCGTTCCGCACCCACCGGCGCTCGTTGCGTCTGCCACGGATAGGACGCCTCCTTTGAGAGCACCACTTCTTTACAAAAGAAGGCGACGGCGTCCCTCTTGTTTCCTACCATGGACGGAACCAAATTCGGAAGCGAAAGATTATTCTTAGCACTGAACGCCAGGACAAGGCCACAGTGCTGCTCTGGTCAACACTGGTTGTGAAGGCAGTTAGTACTTCACGAAGCACCCATGACCAGACAGTACCTGTGTCAGCCGGAAAGTGAAGTTGCCATGCCGTCTCTTCTGCCACTTTCTTGTGATGTCTTTTACCACCGCTGTGGCGTGCCCTGCTTACAGGTTACACATAAACTAACAATCCATTTTTTCTCTAGGCAGGTATCATAGCCAGGCTAACCGGAGGCCAATCTTCAGTATGCGGAGGCAGCTTAATATCAGCAACCAGGGTCCTCACCGCAGCCCACTGCTGGTTCGACGGCCATAGCCAAGCCAGACAGTTCACCATCGTTCTCGGCTCCCTTACTATCTTCACAGGAGGGACAAGGATAGAAACAACTGACGTCACCATGCATCCATCTTGGAATTACTTGCTGAATGATATTGCTATGGTTAAGATCGCGGCTGTTAAGTTTAGTAGTAAGTATTATTTTTATTTTTTGACAAACATCGGTGCTATCCAAAGGAGATAGAAAAAAATAATATTATAATAGCCCATGTTCTCATGTCTCTGTTGCATGTTCTCTAAATTAAAAATAAGAGAACAAAGTCATTATAAATGCTCTTTAAAATCTTTAGTCACCGATTAATTGGTAATTAACTCGTTCAAAGAACTCAGGTTCATAGATAATTTATAATCATTTCAAGGAGGCAACTGTATGTTCGTCAATCGGTGACACAGTCACACAAGAGCGACGTTAAATATATACTACAAATAAATACTCGATTGAAGTACTGCGTACTTCAAATGCAAAGATAAAAACTAGTTGGTACAATTGTCAAGTTACATAGAGTACGGAATCGTTTCGTTTTCGAATTATTTGGTAAAATGCTAGTTCTCATATATAGCTTTCAGCTCTTGGGAGTTGAAATTCCTTGAGACCTTAAATTTGGGTGGTTGGAAAGTAGCTGCTAAGAAACTCAGCGTTCTTGCAAAGGTCCGGCAGTACTTCACACAGGGACAGTTTCTAATTTTATACAAAGCACAGGTCCAATCGTGTGACTACAGCAGTCACAAATGAGCTGGTGCTGCAAAATGCCAATGCAATCGCAATCAAGCACTAGTTTATATCAATTTAAAAAAAAACTAAATCTGTCTCATACAGCTGAATCTAACATTTCTAACCGTGGTGGTCGCCACTAAGCCGTGTCTATGCTCTTTGTTGTCATTGAATAATGATAAGACGGTCCTGAGTACGTCCGCTACGTCACCTGTGAATGCACGTGTTCTTAATGAACGATAAGGATGGAGTCCCCTAGTAAAAGATATCGGTGACATCTGGCGCCAAAGTCAAGTTGACCGTCCACGGTTAGAATTGCTAATACAAGAATATGTATTGTATACAGCTAGGATAATTAACTGTTTTCTGCACTTGCGCGTTCAAACTTTATTGTATGTATCGTAATAGGCTGGGCGCTAAGGGTACAAGTCAAAGTCAAAGTCAAAGTCAAAGTCAAAGTCAAAGTCAAAAATTTTTTATTTCACATAGGCCTACATGGGCACTTATAAAACGAGTCGCGCGTCAACCCCGTTTATTTATTTCGTCGTAAGTGTATGGAAAAACGTTTGATACACATGAAAATTTGTCAATGCAGCACTCGGCTCCTTAGCACTCTCGCCTACGGCTCGGGCGAACTCCGCTTCGGTCGCAATGGCGAACTTTCTCCACTTGTATCAAAATATACTACTTTCTAAGCCTGTTAGAACGTAGAGGACAACTGAAGGTACACTGGTGGGTCGTTATCAGTAAAACTGACATTCCCTCTCGCACCACCTAAAGTGTGAGAAGTTATTGGACGATATGCCACCTTAAAAAAACCATTACCTACTCATTTATTCGCTGATTCTAGTACATCCAATAAATGGAGACTAAGAGAACCCGCAAACTGCAGACTTTCAGTCTTCCGAAGTTTGATTGGTTGCCTAATCAGTATAAAGCTGTCTGGAAGTGCTCACACAAAACGATTCAGAATCGGCCGACAAAAAAGTTTAACTTGAAAAGCCCTATCTTTTACTGCAAAACTGCAAAAGGACGTAGCAATAAAACTTGTATTTTGTTGGTGCAAATTGTAATATCTTGCACGTACAACGAGGAAATTGCGGGACAAGGTTTTTATGGCCATTTTATTGGTTAAATATTAATGTATTAAGGTTTTTTATAACTGAAAAAAGTTACGATGCATCGTGATCGGTTTGCAAAGTATAAGAATGAAATAAATGTATTGTAATTTGGATACTTTCCATCTTTTTGTCATCGCCAATTACCGGTTCCAATTTGTGATGTGGAATTTGTAAAAGAATATGTGTATATAATATGTTATAGGTCTTTGGGTATGAAGATTTAAGGCGTATAATCCCTTGAACATCTGGCCGGAGTTAAATGCAGACATACTTGTACTGCCGCCTGCGCCCGCATACGGCCCCGCTGACCTGTAGATTCATTTTCTTCGCGAAATATTGATTGATTTACATATATGTATATTCTGAAGAACACTTAACCAGCTTTTTTTTTTGAAGCTGTTTGAAAGAAGTAAGGAAAACAAGCGAAAAAATATTATGTTGTAATTTTTTTTTTTTGGCAAAAGTATTAGTCACGCGAAAAAAACCACAATTTATTATTTATTTATTTATTTTTTTCACAACTATCACACAACGCCATCTAGTCCCAAGCTAAGCAGAGCTTGTGTTATGGGTACTAGACAACTGATAAACATACTTATATATTCTTAAATACATACATATATAGATAAATTACACCCAGACACAGAACAAATGATCATGCTCATCACACAAACATTTGTCCTGGGTGGGAATCGAACCCACGACCTCCGGCATAGCAGTCAGGGTCCCTAGCCACTAGACCAACAGGCCAGTCAAATTAAGTTGATAATTTTCTAAATGAATCTATAATAAATTTTTTTTTAATACCATTGATCTAACCGTTACCGAGGAGGTAGGATGCAGAAAATCACTCTTTATGGCATTGCTCTGGAGCTAGGGCCTAAAAGGAACAGAGTGTTAAGTCCCGCAAACCTCAGTTGCAAAGGGAGGATCCTCCGACCAGACTGGTGTTGTATCTGGTCCGGGGAACTGCCCGATTGTGGATTTAGGGTTATTGTATACGTTTTAATCGCGTGGAGAACTCTAATACCGTGATAAAGGATTTTGAACTTTAATTTCTATGTGGCTATGTGGTATAAAGGCATAATATATATATATATATATATATGTATTTAATATAAGTATTTATTAGTTTAATTTAAGATTTCACAAACTCTTCTTTGCTTATTTCTACACACTATAGTCTACATCTCTTCTAATATCTCTTTTCGCAGGTCTGCTGGAATAAATTTCTTTTTGAAATAAGCAGTATCTTTGTACAATTTTTTATAATAGATACCTATCTTCTTCTGTATATTTGTGTGTACATAAATAATAAAATCATATATATAAAAATGAATAGCTGTTCGTTAGTCTCGCTAAAATTCGAGAACGGCTGAACCGATTTGGTTAATTTTGACTTTGAAATATTCGAGATAGTCTAGGGAAGGTTTAAACGGTATGAAAAAATGGAAAAAAATCCGAATACAACGCCATCTCTAATCAAAATGTCACTACTTTATAAAATGAATTGTGCTGTTCTGGTAATGCCAGTAGATGGCGTTATGCTTTCTATTAGGCGGAACGAAGTTCGCCGAGTCAACTAGTAAAAAAATAAATTTATTTTCTTTTCAGACACGATCGCCGTGATTCCCCTGCCGACAACGTCTGACGTGAACCAGAACTTTGCTGGCGTAACTGGTCAGGTGTCTGGATTTGGCAAGAAAAGTGACGGTACGTAATTATTTGTTTTTTAGGCCAGCATATTGGGCTCAGCTTCCAATCTAACCGCAGCTGGATTGACTGCATATTTGATCTCCACAACTGAGTAACGAGGTATGATTCTTTAATAATATAATAATAGCATAGCATAGCATAATCAGCCTTTTAATGTTCCCACTGCTGGGACTCAGGTCTCCTCTCTAGGAGAGGGAATGGGCCGTAATCCACCACGGGGGCCCAGTGCGGATTGGTGAATGTCGCATGTCTTTGAACTTTTGGTTCTAGGACATACCGGTTTCCTAACGTTGTTTTCCTTAACCGTTTTGAGAGCAATGGTGATGAAATAAATTACACAAAGTAGTGCACCTGGTTGGGTTTAAACCCCCGACCTACAATTCGTAAGACGGGGCCGTTACCCCTCGACCACCACTCATCATTTCAGCCGATAGACGTGACGACCCCAAATGTCACCACAACGAACGGTCTTGTGCGTCTCGCATCCATCGGATTCCTGCAACCTTCACCAGGTCATCGGTCCACCTTGTAGGGGGCCTTCCAACACTGCGTGTTCCGGTACGCGGACGGCACTCCAGAAACTTTCATGAATCAATCCATCTGAATGTGCACTGCCCATTGCCACTTAAGTTTGGCGATTCTTCGTGCTATCTTCATTTTTGATTCGATTACGCAAGGAAACTCCGAGCATACCCCTTTCCATTGCCCTTTGGGTGACTTTGAGCCTTCTGATGAGTCCCATTGTGAGCGACCACGTTTCGGAACTATATGTCATCACGGGCAACACACACTGGTGTCTTGAGACACTGTGGTATATTGGATGAGAAGACACCGCGCAGCTTCCCGAACGCTGCCCAGCTGAGTCGGATTCGACGGTTGACCTCTGTCTCGAAATTAGATCTACCCAACTGGATTGTCTGTCCGAGGTAGACGTAATCGTCCACAACTTCGAGTATAGAGTCTCCAATCTTGATAGGAGTGGGTGCTATATGGTTGTTTATCATGACTTTAGTTTTGTCCATGTTCATTTTAAGACCCACTCTTTCGGAAGCTCTACTGAGGTCATTGAGCATTGTGCTGAGCTCTTCCGTATTCTCAGCAATGACTACTATGTCGTTGGCAAACCGGAGATGAGTGATGTACTCGCCATTGACATTAATGCCCAATCCACTCCAGTCCAGAACCTTGAAGACATCCTCCATTGCGGCCGTGAACACTTTCGGAGAAATGACATCTCCCTGCCTCACACCCCGCCACCACTGCTCTAATAATATTCCACAACTATCACACAATGCCGTCCAGTCCCAAGCTAAGCAGAGCTTGTGTTATGAGTACAAGACAACTGATAAACATACTTATATATTTCTAAATACATACATATTATAGATAAATTACACCCAGATGCAGAAGAAATGACCGTGCTCATCACACAAACATTTGTTCTGGGTGGGAACCGAACCCACGACCTCCGGCATAGCAGTCAGAGTCACTAACCACTAGACCAACAGGCCAGTCTTTGACTTGTGACTTTGTGCGGGTGTGAGCGTGAGCGAAGGGATCCTGGCATCTGCGTGTTCACAGTGCCGAAAGAGCTACGACACTTGAAACATGGGCACGCCATAATTATGGCGGTAAGTCCCCTTTTTGATGAGTGGCTGGACAGGCGTCATAGCGTCCGCACCTTCCACATGACGCAGGTTCTCACCGGACTTGATAAGTTCGGGAGGTTCCTGCATCGGATTCAGGCGGAAGAAACGCCCGTGTCACCACTGTGTGAACCGCCGGTGGAGCATACAGTGAAGGTGTGTCCTGCATGAGCCGAGCCCTCACACTCATTGGATGATTTCCCATTAAAAAAAACCGGGCAATTGCGAGTCGGACTACGGTCCTATACTTGTGCTATGAGACCTTGCTTCATGCCAAATAACAGGATTCTAGGTCAACGGGAAGTACCCTATGAATTTTGAGTGAAAAAGTAACAAACATACATTCACACATACATACACACACATTCACAAACATTGGCCTTTATAATATTATTGTGATACGTAAACTTAGATAGTAATTCTAATACTGTCGCTAATTAATGAGTATCCGTATTGTTTGTTTGATAAGGTTTTTCCTAGTCAGATTAAATATTTCGAAATGATTAAAATAATCAGCGTCTTAACTTGTAATTAATTACGCAAAATTTAAAAATAAATGGTTTTGCGCTGTTGCTACTCTAGTGGCGTACTAGAATTCAAAAATATATTCATACTTTACCAGCCTGCCAGTACTTAATACCAGCGCTGCGTTATTAATCGTTTTAAATATCGAAGCATATGCTGAGTTAGGCGCCTTTTTGGCCTTGCACAGATTATAAAGTTATTCTTTTCAAACTTTTTGTAATTCTACCGTATCTGTGAGGTAAGAATAAACTTTTTTTTTTCTTTTTCTTTTATTTTTTTTTCTTTTTTCACACTTACTCTTATTTTCAAATAGCTGCCTGTTTTAGTTAGATTCTAGTATATTTTTAAAATCATGATATCTTCGTAACCAATAAAGTGTTTTTTCTAAGCGGCAAATAAATTCACATTTTAAATAGTATAAAGTAGTTATTGTGACATAACTATAATAGTTAGATACATGTTGTTGCGATTTTTGTAGATAATGATGTGTTCTACAAAGTCGTAGTACATTATATTGTTCTATCATCAATAGTTTTTGCAGCGCACACGATTCAAGGAAATTTACAGGCAATTTATTCACACTTTAGGTTACCTTATTGCAGTTTTAGTAGGGAACTCTAATGTTTTTTATTATAAAATACAGCCTATGTTACTCAATGATTAAATACCTTTCTAGTACTGAAAGAATGTTTAAAATTCGGTTCAGTAGTTTTTGTGTTTATTCATTACAAACAAAAACACAAAAATCCGGATTGATTACTGATGTCGGATCTAGAACACAACTGAAGCAACACTGGTTGGTTTTAATCAGTAAAAGTTTGATACTCCCTTTCACTCTTCCCTTAGCGGTAGCAGTTATTTGATGACTTTCCACTCCTACAAATGGAGTTTTAGCTCCAATAAACCCTAGGTCTGTACTGGTAGAGCGCGTCTGTTGCCAGACGCGCTTGTTACGGTAGTATACTATCTCCCTAGCCTTTTACCAACCAACTTGGGGTCGGTCCAGTCCAAAGCGCCTATTACACTACTCGATATTCAGACAGTGTTAGTCTATGTAGCAACTTACGCCAATGTCGTGTAATGGAGTGAAACAGAATGATGAGATAAATAGATAAACATATACTAAGACTGAATATCGAGTGGTGTAAAAGGCGCTTAACCGGTTCCGGCTGAATACCCGTATTTTATATGGAGCGACTGCTTATCAGACGAGTGTTAGTATACCTGCTTGCTAAAATAAAACTTAGCTATGTGCGGGAAATGTAAAGCACTGCAAGTTAAAGATAGAAATTTAATTTGGTGTTAACAATGTGAGGATTATTGTGCGCGACGATAGGTCGTGGAGAAGTAAAAAATGAAAGAGATGAGCGGACTGTTTATCAAGTATAATTTTAAATAAAAAAGAAATTACAACGGTCAGTTGAAGTTTACGTAAATATGAAATGGATTTATAATAAACGCGCAAGCGCAGCTGTGCGTGGAAGCGTGCAATAGCTGACTGGTGCCATGGAGCGGCGACCGAGCCTAGCGCTCGCCAGCCGACTCCTCCTGTCCCCGCATCCCTCCTTCACTGCACGTGGCACTGTTCAGATTAGTCGTCTCAACATTTAATCAATAAGTGAAGTATTATCAAGACCGGACGGACACATTACATTGCTATTTACTATTCATTAGACGAGTTACCTTCCAACGCTGTGTCTTCTGGTGCGCGGTCGCTACTCTAATACCTTTCGGCCCCATCGGCCATCTGTTCTACGAGCAATGTGCTCAGCCCACTGCCACTTAAGTTTGGCGATTCTTCGGCTTATGTCGGCGACCTTGGTTCTCTTGCGGATATCTACCACAAGGTGGACCGTAGACCTGGTGAGAGTCGCGGGAATGCGATAGATGCGAGACGCACATGACCGTTCGTTATGGCGACACTTGGGAAGGCCTATGTCCAGCAATGGACGTCTTTCGGCTGAAATGATGATGTTGAGACGCATTGCTGTCCAGAGTTGAGTCGTTCCAAAGTTGCGACATGCCTGTCCAGCTGCCAGTAGATTGATGTAGACTGATGTTGATGATGCTGACGCTACAACAAGGCCCTTTATTAAAAGACCAATAGCATAGTCGGCCTTATAATGTTCCCACTGTTGGGACTCAGGCCTCCTCTCTCTACGAGAGGGAATGGGCCGTAATCCACCACGCGGGCCCAGTGTGGGTTGGTGGATGTCACATGTTTTCGAATTTTTGGTTCTAGGACATGCTGGTTACCTCACGATGTTTTCCTTCACCGTTTTGAGAGCAGTGGTGATGAAATAAATTACACAAAGTAAAAAAAAACCGCAACCTACAACTCGTAAGTCGGGGCCGTTACCACTCGGCCACCACTGCTCTCGCCAAAAAAAAGACCAATATATCCATAGAATCCCAAAATTGTTATCGATTGGAAATAACTTCTAATATTTCTAAATGCAAAAACACTGTTATGGTTTATCCTGGTACGAACAAATGGCGATCTTGTAAAGGTACAGGAGAGACCCGAACAAGCCCCTTGTGTGAGCCCAACATGTACCCAAACAAAAGGAAATTAACGCCCCCACGCAAAATTCACGATTTCCAATTAATTTAATAATTTGTATAGCCTATAAAAAATTTGGGGTAGTGAAAACATTCACTGGTTTTCGTTTCAAACGAATATTATGAAAGCCGTTTTTGTTTATTTGTGTATTAGGGTCGTTTTTCTTTTTAAAATGAATGTCGGCTCTCTGGAAGTACGATTAATTAAAAGAAAGATCCTTAGGCAATGGGAATATTGCCTAAGGATCTTTCTCTCAAAAAGGAACCCATCCATTAATATAGACACTAATAATATAAATACTGAAATTGAGTTCGTGAATATATATAACACTACATAGTCTAAAACGAAGTCACTTCCCGCTTTCTGTCCCTATGTATGCATAAATCTTTAGAACATCAAATAACGACTCTTGCTCTGGGTGGAGCGAGAGGGAATTTCAGACTCTTATAGACTAAAACCCACCTGTATTCCCTCAGTTGCACTTTGCCTTCAAAGGCCTCGGTAACTCTTTCGAACAATACGGCAGCTTAACCAGATAGCACTCGAATTTTTCTTAAAAATATGGCACTGATACCTCATAACAAAACCAACAATCCGGCTCGAAGGACCAAAATATTAGGGTCTAGAATTGGACTTAAATAAAAAGCAGTGGACCGTAAACTGACAAACATATATCCAAGGACATGTGAGGAATTAAAAACGCGCGTGTATCGTCGGTCGTTCTCGCTGGTGAAGTGATGGCGGGCCTGTCGCCCCGCATGTCTAGCGCGACGTCGACGATGCAGCCCGACGAGTGCCGAAGGTAGTCGACGGCGTCAAAACAAATATCATCATTCTTCTTTCCTCTTTCCAGCTCAAAACACTTTCCCCATGACAACGTCCTTGCATCAGACTGCTGTACCTATCATCACGAACGCCGTCTGTCAGAAAAGCTTCAAGGTCACGATAGCTGCCAGTCACCTGTGTACTGGTGGTACTGGAGGCAAGGGCACTTGTGATGGAGACTCCGGTGGACCGCTGACTGTTCTGCGTCAGAACAAGAGGATTTTGGTAAGTTAAACAAAACATTACCTTTGTTTTCTCTGAATAATTAAGCAGATGCTCTCATCTGCCGCAGGTCACCACTCCAAAACATCTCAATGTTTTGGAGTGGTGACCGCGTATCTGAAAACCGCAGCGTTGTCCTCGCCCGGTTTCGGCAACCTCCTTCATTTGCATTACTGCTTAAAGTGGCCTACTATTTCCTCTACCTTCAGTCCATGGCCTGAACCAGGGTCGAACACGAGAGGTCACTGTCGCTGCTATACCCAAGCGGGGCAGACTTCCACCGTAAGCTCTACCTTATACTCCACCGTATGCCCCACCGTATCCTTCGAGTGACCCGCACAGTTCTTTATTCTTTACATGAACTTGGCTTGACGTGTTTAGATAACATGGATGGGATTCGAAATCTCTCTTTTAGTATGATTTCAAATGTTGTATTTTTTAACTCCAGGGAGGTAAAGTTTTTTTGTTTCAAAGGCTGACCTTTTAAAGGGTCAAAGATGGGATACGTTTTAAAACAAAATTCATAAAGGATTATGTTGATAGGTAATATTTTGATTATTGTATTGACGCAACCCATCTAGTAATTTAGTAGATACATTTTAAAGAAAAACTATGAAAATAATATATTCTGTACTTTTGATTTAACTAAAGGCCGAACTTGTGGCCTAATAATAATAACAAGTAATAATAATATAACAATGAAACCAGCCCCCCTAGCCAAGTTACAACCGTTTCGTTTCGATTCTCTTTTCGTTGATCGCATCGACTTGACCACGCGTCTGTTTCCTTTGTTCTGACGTCATCTCAACGCTCAGTTACGTGGTCAGAACAAAGGAATAGGAGACGTGGCCGACTCGAGGCGATCAACGAAAAGGAAATCGAAACGAAACGGTTGTAACTTGGCTAGGGGGGCAGGTATGTTGTTATATAAAACTAGCGGTCCGGGTAGACGTTGTCCTGCCCGAAAACTAACTTTTCATCAGGAAAAAAAATTGAAAACCCGATTGTAGTGCCACCTACTGGGTTCAATTGTATTTTCAAATCATCCAGAGTCACAAAATCAAACAAAGTTTCATAGGAATCGGTCAAGCCGTTTAGGAAACTTAGGTGACAATCACACGTACAAAAGAATTGCATATACATATAAAGACATCTTAATTATTTTTTTTCAGGCTGGTGTGGTTTCGTTCGGCCCCGGCGAAGGCTGCCAAGCAGGCTCTCCATCAGTTTTCACCCGAGTGACGGCATTCATCCCTTGGATAAACTCTCATCTGTAAACAATAAACAATGACCTAACTACTGCATATTATGTCTTTTTGTTTTGATAATGGGAAATCATCGAATATCTTAAAAAAACATAAAGCTAGAACTACACTGCGCACACGTGCCACACACGCCGATCTGGGCGCGTCGGTCTCCATACATTTTATATGGAAACTAGAGTTGTAGAGCTACACTTGATCCAAGCCACGCGACGCCACGCGACCCCACACGACGTTGTTCTACTTAAAAATCAGGCGTGTTACACGTGTACGTCGGTCTAGTGTAGTTCTTAGTGTAGTTTACTTTAATATAAAATTTAAGCAATTAAATCCTATTCCAGTTGTTGGGAATCCGATAAATGCGAGACGCACAGGACTGGTTATAGCGGCACTTGATCGAAGCCTGAATTTTGCAGTCGGGAATATTGACAGAAGTCTATCGCCCGCTATCTGTCGTGACATTTTCTAGAACCGCAGCTATTTTCTCGCTTTGATGTCGTGTTTATTCATGTTACCTCTGTTTTCCATAAAAGCTAAGGGCTTTCTCTCTAAAAGAACAAGTTACGTTTTCCATTACCTTTTAAAGCCCGCGTAAAATCAGCACCTGTCAAAAAGCTACTCTCTATAAACACAATTAGTCACTGCTACGTTGCGCAGTTAATGGGTTAATAAATCACGTGGTTAACAGTCGAGCAGGGAATGGATAACACCTTTTGTGTAATGCCCTAGTGTCAACAAGAATCACTGCAGTGGGTGAATGAGTGGCGAGTAATGTTGATTAGGTGTGATTTAATGTTGAAAATGTAGCCAGATGCGGCTGAATACTCCTGTTTTACATGGAGCGACTGCTTATCAGACCTTCACAACCCAGTTACTGGGCAACATGATACTCCTTGGATAGACTGATGGTCAAACCAACGGCTTTACGTGCTTTCCTAGGCACGGGTTATCAGTAATAATAATATTCTACTTTCTCTTAGTAATAATAGGTTACCTTTTAAATTACCGTATTTTAAAACGGGTTGCTTTGAAATGTTATATCTTTGGATTAATTTACAAGTTCAAATAAACTTTATATTAAAGGTACGTTACACTTTTTTCGAAATTAGGTATTTATTGGTTTCTTTGCGTTTTGTATTTTTTGTAATATCACAGTACTTATAACCATGAAAGCTAATAAAAAAAAACTTTTTCATATTAACATTTCCAACATAGAAACAATGCATTTTAAAGGGCAAGCAATATCAATGACAATACCTACGACTTTCTACTAACAAAAGAACTCTGTGTTCTTGGTTTAATAGCTTTCGCTTTTGAAATTTTGACTTGTAGCCGCCCTGAGAAGAAAAGTTATTCGTGAGATAAAATTTACCACGTGAAAGTTATTGAAACAAAAATAGACATACCACTTATTAGCAGTATTAAGTCCGTGTACATCATCAATATTGAATACCGCTTGAGGCACATTGTTTCCACGGTAGAACTCATATTACAAAATAATGCGAGTTTTCTTAGATTTCATACAAAAATGGTTATAAGTACTGCGATATTACCGAAAATACAAAACACAAAGAAACCAATAAATATCTAATTTAGAAAAAAGAATAATGTACTTTTAATATAAAGTTTATATGAACTTATAATTCCAAGTCAATCCAAAGATATAACACTTCAAAGCAACCCGTTTTAAAAAACGGCAATTTCATAGGTAAAGACTATTTCATACTAAAACTCGACCCCTTTAAATTTTTTTTAGGAGGGATAGTCAAATGACTATTCCCACATTTAGGTGAAGTGACTTGTGTGCCCTTTGCGTTCTAAGGCCACTGTTGCTCTTGCAAACGGTCCCGCAGCCCTAGCAGGTATCGGCCCTGATAGCCTCCTTCAGTATTGGTGACATCTTTTTGAGGCACGCGTAGTTCACTATGCACCGTCAACTCGAGCCTGCCCCCCTAGCCAAGTTACAACCGATTCGTTTCGATACTCTTTTCGTCAATCGCTTCGAGTAGGCCACGCCTTCGATTCTTTTATTCTGAGGTCATCTCAACGCTCAGTCACGTGGTAAGAACAAAGGAATAGGAGGCGTGGCCGACTCGAGGCGATCAACGAAAAGAGAATCGAAACGAAACCGTTGTAACTTGGCTAGGGGGGCAGGTCCTTTCCGGACCCTGGCCTGTGCATTACTAACAGTACATTAGCAATCCTACCGATGGTATTCAACCCCTACCCCTCATTAAGACCGCATTGCACCGGTCGCTAATTTCCACATCGCAGCATGTATAATTAGTTGATAAATCATTTGGGTTGCACACCACTGGCTAATGGGGAGTGTAATGTATCTAATTTTCGGTGACACGAGCTATTGACGGATGTGAAAGAGAATGATCTGCCTTTAAAGGAGGTAGGTAATATATGAAGCTTGTATTCTAGAACATTAGTACTCGTATTAGTTGGGTACGCCATAATCGCAACAATCTTTGAGCAGTGGCTGGAGAGACGGACATGGTATACTCATCTTCTGCATGACACAGGTCTTCACCGGACATGACCCACTCAGGAGGTTCCTGTTTCGGATTCAGGCAGAAGAAACGCCCGGGTGTTACCATTGTGCTGATTCCACGGAGGACACGGAGAAGTACACGGTGAAAGTGTTCTCCGCTAAGGCGGAACTGCTTTGATGTACGTTTTTGTGTCGTAGAATTCCCTGCCGGAGTCTATGTTTTCTGATAGCTACAACTCAGGAGTCTTTAAGACAAGAGTGAATAGGCAAGAGTGCTCCATCGTCGGCCACATCTTCGCTTACCATCAGGTGAGATAGTGGTTAAACGCGAGCCTGTCTATAATAAAAAAAAATGTTGAACACTTACATAAGTTTTATTAATCTCCAAAATTTAATAAAAATAACATTTTGTAAACCAAATGACAAAACAATTAAATTGGATAAATTAATGTCTGAAAATCAAAACAAATCTGAGATTACCTAGATTTGCATTGAAGTTCGAAATCAGCAAATTTCGAATCTAAATTCATGATTGAACATCGCCGAAAATTGACCAAAGTACTTAAGCAAAACAATGTCAGATAGTCATAAGTTATTCTAAGTAGTAACCCCGCGATCCAGCAACTTGAACCGTTGAACTTAGTTTGACGCCTTAACTAATCCGTTAAACGTTATAGTTTCGACAATCTTTTGGACAGCTAAAATGCTGCAGGATGACGGAAAGGTACCGCGAATATTACACCTGTGTACATTATCTCGCCATTATTATAAATGCAAAATGTTTTGGTATTTATAGCAATATGCTGTACTAAAACAGACCCAGAAGGAACACTCCTTCAGAATTGCACTCCGCGTCCCTGAGGTCGCGGTAATTCTTTCGAACATCAACGATGCCGTGGCATTCATCGCCCCCGTCAGTCGTGCTAACACCACACTACCATACCTAAGTTGAAACTTCAGAATGAAAAAATAATCATCATTTTTTTATAAGTATAATATAGAATTATGTAGAATAAATTAAAAAAAAAAAACGATTAAAATGTTACTTTTTGGAAAATGTTTTAAAAACGAACGTTACTAAAACAAAGTTCAATAAACATGTTGATTTCACATTGCTTATTTGTGTTTATACTAATATACCTATTCCTACTCAAAATGGTCATAGAAAAGGAGGGGAAAATGATTCCAACGCGCCCACTGGCGTTTCGCGGAAAGACGCGCCAACTCTGGGGTTAAACTTATTTTATTTAACTATTTTTATTAGAAGCACGATCTAACCTGGGTAATAATCGTGGTATTCAAGGCACTTGTAATGTGGGTTCTGTTGAACGACCGTTAGTATTTCGGTATGATGAAGCTCATGATTCTCAGAACAATCTAATTTGAGTTAAATCCACAATCAATCTAGACCGAACCTTACCGAAATTCCTCGAAGCGCCATCTTACTGTCCCACTGGCAGCCCGACTCAGTTGACGCACGTTATTAATTAGATTTCAGCTTAATAACCCTACAATACTGGTGATAAATTGATCAACGTCTCGTACTCCGATTAAATTCCTATCCTTGTTAACGAGCGGATTCTAGGTGCTTAGGAAGATGGCTATTTAGGGTTTGACAAACATTTGTGATAAGTAGCCTAGATTTTCACACTGAAGGGACGCAATTAAAAGGTCGCATTATTCAACGAATATACGTTCACTTCCCATCTTTGAAGTTTCTTTGACTTAAAATAATAAGTTTCCGCCTCACAAAAGGGAATTATTCTTGTACTGTTTCGTAACTCCCATACACAAGACACCCAGACTTGAAACTACTACCTGTAGGCCATACTTCTACTACCTGTAGACTTTAGCACGCCACAATTATGGCGGTAAGTCCCTTCTTTGAGGCGTGGTTGGAAAGACCTCACGGCGTGCTCACCTTCCGCATGACGCAGGTTCTCACCGAACACGGGAAGTTCGGGAAGTTCCTGCACCGGATTCGTGCGGAAGCGACGCCCGGGTGTCGCCACTGTGTGGACCGCCCTGAGGACACGGTGGAGGTGTGCCCCGCTTGGGAAGAGCAACGCCGTGTCCTCGTGGGGGCGATCAGCGGCGGCGATCTCTCGCGCCGGGCCTTGGTACAGGCCATGATCCGGAGCGAGGAGAAGTAGCAGGCGGTAACTCCTTCTGCGAAGCAGTAATGCCAGCAAAGGAGGCGGCCGATCGCATGAGGCAATGACAACGGTCCTCAACCTTCGCCGGGATTCCGATCCCGATTTCCAGCCACTGTAGGCGCGGGCTTACAGACGGCGGGCAACGGGTGGCCCGACGTTCGACCGTCCGGTAACTGTCTGGACCGAGCCCAAGTCGTCGACGGCGAGTATTGTTCCACGCGCGCCTCAGGGAGATGTCAGCAAATCGTAGGGGCCTAGCAGGGTCGAAGCCTACTGGGGCCATGGGTAGTGTGAAAATGAAACCCGGGCCCTGGGTCGAAGGCAACGAAGGGACAGGAGTTGGTTTTTAGTCAGCAAAAGTTTGACTATCTCCTGCTCCGCCCTACCACTGCCTAAAAAAAACTACCTGTAGACTTGGAACTACTACCTGTAGGCCATACTTCTACTACCTATAGGTCCGAAATTGTTGTGTTGAGCGATTGGCTGCAGCGCTGCAAATGAAGACACCCATTTGTCTTGTGTATATATTGCGCATTGTGCATTCAATATCGGGCATCAAATTAATGCCATAACTTCTGCGCCTAATCTCACGTTTGGATTGTGCACCAGCTTCTGACGTTTTATAAGTGCCCATGTAGGCATATGTGAAATAAAAAACTTTTGACTTTGATTTTGACATTGCTGTTCCATCTATGAGAATCTGGAACTGCGAATGCACCTGTATTTCGGACACGCTTGTTCACTTAATTATAATATCTCCTGCGTACTTGTCTAATCGCCGTTAAAATTAGCCACTGTGACCAAAATTCGATCAGGAGGATTATTACAATACGATGTTATAATTAGAAAAAAGATCCATTAAGAACTAACTAAACGTAATATAAATGGAAGACTCCTCCGCATCGCTGTCGATTGGTAATGTACCCAAAAGGCTAGCGACATTGCCACGCTATATGGCAATGCTTGTCCTCTAACTAAGGTAAAAGCCAGCCCTCGGGTTACGCGGTGTCAACAAGGCGTTTGAAAAGGTCGATTGGAATATCATCCAATGACTTCTCTCCCTTTAGGTTAGAGCGAAAAGGCGCGTCAGTACTTTAAGGTTTTTTTACGTAGTGTATAATATATATGTCGGCGCGATGACTGGGTATCGAGCAATAAACAAACTATTCCATGTCATACAACTGATTTATTATGATGTAAGCGTTAGGAATTCACTTCACACAACGAGCCGTGTGACAGTCCCCGAGACTCGACGTTGTTTGCATGGCTGCCGACAGAGGAAAGATCTCCGGACCTCTGCAGTCGGCACTTTCATCTGCTCGATTCGTACAAACGTCAGCGCGGATTCTGTCAAAGTGACATGTGTCACTTTTCACTTAGCTCGTTCAACACTTGTTTTTAATATGTAAAAAATTTGGAATTTAAATACAAAATACCTATTGTATTTTCTTAAGAAATGTAATTAAAACGGTGTTTGTAAAAGTGAATTATATCATTATGAAGCAAACAACAAACATACTAAAGAAAACAATGCAGAACAAATGGGGTGGAGTGTCATTAATCTCATAAACTTTATTACACACTGCACAGCTCTAATGGATTTTTCCTTTTGTTTGTTGAGTAGATACGGTTCTATTCTTTTTAACCGACTGTCCTGCAAGGAGGGTAATGTTTTCTTTGTTATGTGAAAGACTAAGACAGTAAGTAAGTTCTATAGATAGTAGGGTTTTTACGAATACGTTTTACATCTACACTAATATCGACGGGTGCAAAGTAAAGAAAGTTTTCTGCAATTTTGCGATTTTCTGATAGTTGGAATAACTTACTAAATATTCATATTCTAAGCCATGGCAAATCGTCTTTTAAGTATTGAAAATAATTAGAAAAAAAAAAGATCAAGTAAAAAAAGATCAAGTAACCGCTTATTATTCACTTATGGAGCAGTGGTGGCCGAGTGGTAACGGCCTCGACTTACGAGTTGTAGATCGCGGGTTCAAACCCAGCCAGGCGCATTACTTTGTGTAATTTATTTTATTACCACTGCTCTCAAAACGGTGATGGAAAACATCGTGAGGAAACCGACATGTCTTAGAACCAAAATTCGAAGATATGTGACATTCACCTATCTGCACTGGGCCCGCGTGGTGGATTACGGCCCATTCCCTCTCCTAGAGAGAGGAGGCCTGAGTCCCAGCAGTGAGAACATTAAAAAGGCTGATTATGCTTTATGCTGTTGACTTATGATTACTAATTTATCAGAAAATCGCAAAAGTGCAGAAACTTTTTTTTTTCTTTGCACCCGTCGATATTATGAAGAGGTAAAGTTTGTTTTTTGTTTTTTTTTTGTTTGTATGAGGTACTCTCAAAAAGTACTGCTCCGATTGCGAACATTTTTTCACCGTTAGAAAGCTACTTTATTCCTGAGTGAAATAGGCTACATTTTATGCATGCGTGCGAAGCCGCGAGCAAAAGCTAGTATACTATAATATAGAAGACTAATAGTTGCCAACGGACGAGAACGTTTTAGGTGCAACTTAATAATAAACAAATACAATAATATAGTTTTTTTCTTTCAGTTGGTAAATCATCAAATGACATTCTCTCGCTCTAAGTAGGAGTGAGAGGGCGTGTCACTTTCGCTGAACAAAATCTACCTATTTAGCCTATATAGCCCTTTGCGATCCTAGACCACCAAAACTCTTAAATTATAAGTTAAAAATAAAAAAGACCTAAACATGCAAAGCAGACATAAACAGAGTTCAGGGATCACATGGAACTAAAGTGATCGTTCTCGGATGCCCCACTATGTCGGCATTGTCAAGTTTGCTCAAGTTATTTACGGCGCGACAAACCATGAGAGCACCTCGAGTCGCGCTCAGCTGCCTCAGTGGGCATCCCAGGAGGAGTTACAAACTCCTGCCGTCTTACTAGGCCCAGTAGTTGCGTTAGGATAGGGCGCAGTTAGCCAGATTTAAAGAGGCGCCGTAAGCGTGAGAGGATCCTGCAGTTTGTACTCGAGGTGACCCTGCACAAGTTCGAGGCCATGTGCTTTTATGTGCCCGCGAACGCGTCACCATCGGGATCTAAATTATGGTAGAAGGGGTTCTCGACGACCAGTGGAACTTCGAGGAGTATTTTCGATGTCTGTCTATAGCAAGCCGGAGACTGCCTTCGACTTCTGCCAATACTAGGGAGTCAAAACGCATCCTACCGGAGGCTCTACGCAAGGATCGTGTGGTCTAGCAGACCGTGCCTTGTAACTGTAGGTCCATGGACTGCCAGACTTTATAGTCCGCATGATTCCTGATCTGGATCCGGATTTCATGTTTTTGAATACCAGATTAGTTAAAAAATATATATATTTGTATTTTATCTTGTTATATTAATCTCACGTACATGTATGAAATTAAAAGAGGGATTTAGGTTTTAGCAGCAAAAATTAGCTACCTAATTTTGAAATATAGGATTGTGTGATTGTCTTATCGCTTCGATTTATGACGATGTTATGAACGTATCCAGAAGCGGGCGTGAGTAATACTTATTTCGAGTAGTAAGTACTAGGTAATTTTTTTTGTAGGTATAAAAATCATCCAATGAAATCCGTCGCTCTTGGACGGAGCGCGAGGGTGTGTCAGACTTTTACTGACTAAAAACCCATTGCAAGCAATGATATCATCTTATAATCGCCATATTCCCTTCGTTGCCTTTCGTACCAGGGCCGAGTTTTCCTTTGAAAAGCAAACCCTTGGCCCCAGTGGGGTTCGACCCTACTGGGCCCCTACGGTTTGCTGACATCTCCTTGAGGCGTGCGTGGAATAGTACGCGCCGTCGACGACTTGGGCTCGGTCCGGACAGTTACCGGACGGTCGGACGGCGAGCTAAGAGTAGTGCTACCTGCCCCCCTAGCCAAGTTACGATCGTTTCGTTTACGTCGAACGCCTCGAGTAGGCCATGCCTCCGATTCCTTTGTTCTGACCACGTGACTGAGCGTTGAGATGACGTCAGAACAAAGGAATCGGAGGGAGGCTGTAATCCAAAAAACGTACCAATGAAGCAAATGACAATTGACAGTACGGTTGGCGCAGCGGTCAAGTGGGTTCGAATTCTATTCCCGCACAGAACAAATATTTGTCTGGCCTACAAATACAAATATTTTATTAGTTAAACATAGGTGGGTTAGGTATAGATGTTCTAATTATTAAGGAACGCTATGTCTAGCCGTCAACGGCGTACATATATAATATGCATGCATGCTAATTATAAGAAAAAAACGTTGTTAACTCAATAAAATCAATATAAAAAATAATATTACATTTAAATAATAAATTCAAAGTCAAAATGTCGATACACAAAACAAACAAAAAAAAATTACATTTAAATTACAGATAGATGTTTCGGGTCTGAGTGTCTTTTATATGTGAGTTTACATGTTTGTGAATAAATCCATGACACAGGAGTAATTCTTAGATAAGGGCAATGTTTTTTTATGACGTAGACCCGGCTATTGGGTTTAAACCCATCTTTAGCAGCATTAAGGTTTCACACATGTCGTGAACATGCTCAATGAGGACATTCGTTCCCTCACGCGTGCGGCCTCCTCCTTCGCTAGCATTATTGCTTCGCAAAAGAAGTCCACCGCCTGCCATTCCTCCTTGCTTCGGACAGCCCGACCCAGAGCTCGACGCGAGAGGTCGCTGTCGCCGATGGCCTCCACGAGGACACGATGGTGCTCCGCCCAAGCGGGGCACACCTCCACAGTGATGACACCCGGGCGTTTCTTCCACCTAAATCTGATGCAGAAACCTCCCGAACTTGCCATGTCCGGTGAGGACCTGCGTCATGTGGAAGGTGAGGACGCCGTGTGGTCTTTAGTTTGTATGTAGGGGGTAATCTCTGAAATTACTAAACCGATTGTAAAAAAATTCACTAATATGTGTATGTGTGTGTATGATTGTCACTTCTTCTCGCACGAACGGCTGAACGGATTTCAAGTCAAAAAGAATTAAAACTAGTATAATATCTGTAGGACACGATGGTGCTCCGCCCAAGCGGGGCACACCTCCACAGTGATGACACCCGGGCGTTTCTTCCGCCTAAATCTGATGCAGAAACCTCCCGAACTTGCCATGTCCGGTGTCTATCATAAATCACTAATATGTGTGTGTGTGTGTGTGTGTATGATTGTCACTTCTTCTCGCACGAACGGCTGAACGGATTTCAAGTCAAAAAGAAAGTATTAAAATTAAAACTAGTATAATATCTGTAGACTGGCTTATTCTCATAATCTAGAAACCTTCTCAGAAAACTTTATATACGTTTACCTACATAACGTAAGTTGCATATTCCGAAGTCGCGACAACTTTCAGTATACAACGAGAAAGGCCTGAACTTCTTACCTACGTGTTTAGGAACTACGAAGACAATCAGACACGATGGGAAAGAGTATCTAATAATTTCAATGAAAAAACAGTTAGAATTGTAGGTAAAAGATTTTTTTTTTAGGTGGGAAAGTCATCTAATGACAAATCGCGCTCTTGGGTGGAGCGAGAGATATTGTCAGACTTTTACTGACTAAAATCCCACTCCTGTTCCTTCTTTGCCTTCATCTTGGGGCCCGGGTTTCGCTTTCAAACTACCCGCGGCCCCAGTAGGCTTCGACCCTGCGGTTTGCTGACATCTCCCTGAGGCGCGCGTGGAACAGTACGCGCCGTCGACGACTTGGGCTCGGTCCGGACGGTCGGACGGCGAGCCACCCATTACTCGCCGTTCGCAAGCCAACGCCTACGGTGGGCAAAAATCGGGATCGGAATCCCGGCGGTGGTTGGGGCGTGAGGACCGTTGCCTCATGGGATCGGCCGCCTCCTTTGCTAGCATTACTGCTTCGCAAAAGGAAGCAACTGCTTGCCACTCCTCCTCGCTCCGGACCATGGCCTGTACCAGTGCCCGGCGCGAGTGATCACTGCCGCTGATCGCCCCCACGAGGACACGAACTGTATTATATAATGTACTAATTTAATTTACTAGCTTCTGCCAGCGACTTCGCCCGCGTAAAAGAAGGTTTTCATCAACCAAATTTTAGACCCCCGTTTCATGCCCTTAGTGTGTGAATTTTAAAAAATCCTCTCTTAGTGCTCGCATACGTCATAAGAGAAAGCTTTGTGCAAAATTTCACGCTCCTAGTCTTAGTAGAAGTTGTGCGTTGAGATGTCAGTCAGTCAGTTTCTCCTCTTATTTTATACAACGTGTAACGTTAAATGCTCAAAACCTCAGACATCTTAAATGTATTACCTAATTACTGGGTGGGTTGGTTGGTCAACTGCCTATACTATAGGCAGTTGCTTCATGTTAACTATTATTATTCAGCTGCATTTGGTTAGACTGAAAACCGACGCCAATACAGTTGTTGTGTTGTAGTTGTATTGTAGTTGTGTTGAAGTTATGTTGTAGTTGTGTTCTAGTGGTGTTGTAGTTGTGTTGTGTTTCTGTTGTAATTGTATTGTGTTGTACTTGTGTTGTAGTTGTATTGTAATTGTGTTGTTGGCTAGGATGGTTGATTGTTTTAAACTAAACTATAATGCGAGTGTACATACACTTAAAATTCGATCTTTGAAACCGTATTATAAGTTTTTTCTTTTTATATGCCATATCCAACCACCTACTCTTCTTAAGCTAAACTTGAGTAAGCACCAACAAACTTGAGGAGTACGTAACAAAATGTGAGTGAGCAGTTTTGATTGCGTTCCTCTTTGTATTCACAGGACGTTGCCGCTATTTGTCTCGAGACTCGCAGATGCTTGCTAAACGGTTTTAGCACGAGATAGATTTGTGGGTTCGCAGGTGTTTTGTAGGTAATAAAAGATGGGATAGGCAGTAGTGTGGTTAAATTTACTTATGTTTTTGGAAGGATTACTAATTCTGAGGTCTAGGTAAGATGGGGGGGGGGGGCGATCGGCGGCATCGATCTCTCGCGCCGGGCCATGGTCCGGAGCGAGGAGGAGTGGCAGGCGGTCCCCTCCTTCTGCGAAGCAGTAATGCTAGCAAAGGAGGCGGCCCTCACGCCCCAACCGTCGCCGGGATACCGATCCCGATTTCCGGCCACCGTAGGCGCGGGCTTGCGGACGGCGAGCAATAGTTAGCTTGCCGTCCGACCGTCCGGTAACCGTTCGGACCGAGCCCAAGTCGTTGACGGCGCGTACTATTCCACGCGCACCTCAAGGAGATGTCAGCAACTACTGTGGCCAAGGGTCTGATTCTGAAAGGAAGACTCGGCCCTGGTACGAAAGGCGACGAAGAAACAGGAGTGGGTTTTTAGTTAGTAAAAGTCTGACACTATCTCGCGCTCCGCCCAAGTGCGGAGGATGTCATAATATGATTATCCCACCAAAAAAAAAAATGTTCTAGGTAAGATTGACATGCAATGTAACCATGAATATGGCCATGATCATTATATGCAAACATAGTATCAATACTATTTATGTCAAATTATTAAAATCAGTTAATATATCCAAATCATTAGAATTGATTTTAGTCAAGTCTTGACCTAATCAGAAATATATATTTATCAATAATTCTTTACTTGCGATTAATTCAGATAAGATTATTGACCTTCAGACCATGGGAATATAAATACGAGGTATTTCTCTCTTAGCTTTTTCTAGTTCTTTACAATCACAATCGGAGAATTGATTATAGGTGATAGCGTTATAATTTATAGCGGTTGACCAAACCTCATCATCATCATCATCATTTCAGCCGAAAGACGTCTACTGCTGGACATAGGCCTCCCCTAAGTGTCGCCACAATGAACGATCCTGTGAGTCTCGCATCCATCGGACTCCCGCCACCGTTACCAAGTCATCGCTCCACCTTGTAGGAGGCCTTCCAACTTCCAACGCTACGTCTTCCGGTACGTGTTTGCCATTCCAAAACCTTTTGGCCCCAACGGCCCAACTTAAGTTTGGCGATTCTTCGTCCACCGTCCGTGACCAAACCTACGAAGACTAATTTTGCAAAATATAAACATAATCAGTTCTATAGTATTTGGATAATTATAATCATAACTCTACATGTTTACTATTTTATTATTGCATAGATAAAAAACCGGCTGAAAATTGTAATAACAGAAATCACAGAATATTTTCAATGTTATATTTTAGTATCGTTGAAATACCATGTTACAAAGTCAATAAAAGTAAAACAAAGTAACATACGGCTGTATAATTGGAAATGGCTACATCACCTTTATTTTTAAACGAACACTGTGGTTGAAAGTCCTTAATGGGATGGAACTTTTAGAACCCATAAAAAGTTTTCTTTTATAGGTTTTAAAAAGTTCGCTCGAATGGGTTCGCGGAGTTTTGTATTTGTTCAGGGAGGTGAATGACATGAAACTAAAGTTTAAACGAATTATAAGTTCTATATTGTCTGGGGAATAGTGTGGTCGAAGTTTTCTTTAGGATTTGTTTGCGTATTAGGTATATGTATATCTCAAGCAACATAACCAAAGCAGCCCATAGAACGTTTCTCAAGAACTAATTGGTGTTACTGAGCGGTTCTATAACAGACCGAAGAACGATTACACAAGCCGGATTGGGCGCAGTTATATCGTTATTCACTGATATAGTAATTCTATAGCAGCTTTGGCGTACCATTTTTTAACCTGTAAGATTGATGTACAGTGAGGGATATTACCAAACGGTGGTGTTATAGCCTCGGTAACGCTGTTAATATACTTTTATGTTTTATAATAGTGATTGTGGTTCTTTTACAACACAACATCACAATAATTCGTTCAATCGTTCATTCAATCTTATTCAGTCAGTGTTGTTAAAATGATTGTGTCATCATCATCCTGCCCTTGTCTCGTGTTATTGGGGGTCGGCGCAACACGTTTTTTTCTTCCATTCTGCCCTGTCACTCGTCATACTATCACTAACTTCCTTTTCTTTCATATCACTCTTCACACAATTTGTCCATCTTTTCTTTGGTCTCCCTCTCCCTCTCCAAATGATTGTGTGTTACTCTTATATTTCTAGTGTCTTGCTCGAAAGCTGACATTTTGTCAGAAAAAAAAAACCAATTGCAGCGCCACCTACCGGGCCTAGGGTATTTTTAAATAGTCTAGGGAACCGCTCAAATAAATACACACATAAAATTACACACATACATGGTAGTGGGCAGGGCCCATTGCTCGTAGATCGGATAGTCGATAGGGCCGGAAGGTTCTATAGTGGCGATCGCGCACCGGAAAACGCAGCGTTAGAAGGCCTCCCACAAGATGGAACGACAATCTGGTGAAAGTCGCGGGAATGCGGTGGATGCGAGACGCACAGGATCAGTCGTTGTGGCGACGCTTGTGGGAGACCTATGTCCAACAGTGGACGACTGTCGTTTGAAATGATGATGATATTTATTCAAAATTTATTTACGCACAGGACCGTTAGTTGTGGTGACACTTGGGGGAGGCATAGGTATGTCCAATCCAACAAGTGGACATCTTTCGATTGAAATGATGATAATAATAATTAAAAGATACATGCGTATTAAACTAGGGATTGCAATTAGAGCAATATTTCAACATGGTTTAACACCAATTGTTATTAATTAGTTTCCAGAATACAACAAACAGTGCCATGTACATATTGTACACTAACACCCAACTGGCAACTGTTGTTCAATCACTTCATTTAATGCATTGGTTCACAATTAGCCATCAGTAGCGTAGCTTCATTCGTAGTTCAAATATTAGCCCGTTTTGTTTGGAAGGCGTAGCGTAATAATACTGGTCTGTATAGCTGTGATTGGTGTAAATAATTAGAATAATAATTACGCTTGATTAAATAATCAAACTTCGTTGAGATTTGAACGTGGTTGGTGATTCAGATACCTGTACTAAAAGAGTAGGTTGCTGATTTTTGGTTTCGCTCATTTATAGCGGCAGAAAATAAACCCTGAATAATATCAAGTTATAAAACTTTTGCATTTTTAGCTTGGTGATCATAAATAACCATTAACCAAGCTGCATTTTGAGGGTTCCATACTTCAAGAGGAAAAAACGGAAACCTTATAGGATCACTTTGTTGTTCGTCCGTCTGTCTATCTGTCGGTCAAGACCCTTTGTCTATACTTGTGCTATGAGACCTTGCTTCATGCCTAATTTCAGGATTCTAGGTCAAAAGGAAGTACCCTATGAGTTTTGATTCCCTTGAGAGTGGCGAAATATACGTTTTTTGCAACATAAACTGCCGTAACTTTTTTTTTCGTGAACTTAGTAGTTTGATTTTTTCACAGCTTCAAGGGACCGTAGACTTGAGTATATGATTTAAATTTCAGCTCGATACCTCCGCGCGTTACCGAGATAAAGGGTCTTGACAGACCGACCGACAGACAGACAGACAACAAAGTGATCCTATAAGGGTACCGTTTTTTCCTTTTGAGGTTCCGTGCCTCAAAAGGAAAAAACGGTACCCCTAAAGCATAAAAACAAGAATGACAAACTTTACCTCTTTATAGTATTAGTGTAGACCATCAAGCCCAAAGGGGATAAAAGATTTGACATCCATATTATCAAACGAGTAATTTTTATGGGAACCAAATTAAATATTTGATCTTCAAATCATTTCACAAGGTCTTCTCCCATATAATTAGTGAACGCCCGAGGCTTCGTTATTATTTTGGTAAGTATAATAAATGTATAAAGTTCGAGTATATTGATCTTAATTATTGTGGTGTACCTGAGAATGTTAAAATAAACTTTGTTTGCTTTTACGTAGACTTATAAATATTATTGTGTAGAGAAAAAATCCATGCAAATGAATTAATGAGATCGTTATGGAATAGTACATTTTGATACAACTGTAGTCATTGCGACCAAGGTGGAATTCGAACGAGCCGTGGGCGAGTGTGGTAAGAAGCTGAGGGCTGCAGTGACAAATTTGCACGTGTATCAAACGACTTTTTTCAATACTTACGAAGAAACGAATAAACGGGGATGACCGGCGACTTGAGGAGGATACGATAAATGTAATAACGTTGTGGCGGGGGACAGCGCGCGCACTTTTCAGCACTAGTGCGGAAAACAGTCTATTGCGTGCCTAAAAGCGGTGGGATAAAAGAGTGGATTTTCGCGTAAGTGTATTGAAAAATATTTGCAACGCTTTGTTTTTTTTTAAATATGCTTTGTTCCTTTTCTGAAGAAGTATGCAAAGTTCCTTTTAAAAAAATAAAATCGTTCCTTTTTTAAAAAAATAAGCAACGTTTCTTCTTTCCTCTTTATTTTAAGGGTATTTTGTGCATTTATAAAATGATGTTAATTCCGTCGTCACTTTCTTTTTTGTTTTGATATGAGCATTCATCCAATAACTTATCCCGCTATATGTGGAGTGAGACTTGCATGTCAGACTTTTACTGACTATTCCTTTCTTCAGTTACCTTTGCGTTCCAGAGCCACGGCAACTCTTTCGAGCTATCCCACAAGCCTGGCAGAACGGCAGTTTGCCTGCACCGTAGATCAAAAAATCCCACAAGCCTGGCAGAACGGCACTTTGCCTGCACCGTAGATAAAAAAATCCCACAAGCCTGGCAGAACAGCACTTTGCCTGCACCGTAGATCAAAAAATCCCACAAGCCTGGCAGAACAGCACTTTGCCTGCACCGTAAATCAAAAAATCCCACAAGCCTGGCAGAACGGCACTTTGCCTGCACCGTAGATCAAAAAATCCCACAAGCCTGGCAGAACAGCACTTTGCCTGCACCGTAGATCAAAAAATCCCAGAAGCCTGGCAGAACGGCACTTTGCCTGCACCGTAGATCAAAACCAATACTACCCGGTCAGCCGTTATACTAAAACACGACATAATATTTTAATATGTCGTATCTATGTTTGTGTAGAGACTGCCTTACTAATCTAACACAGAATTTGCCAAACTTATGCTTATCATATCAGAGAAATAATATTCCACTTTCACGCCAGTCAAAGTGTGACCTATTTCCCAGCCATATACAACCACATATAAACAAACATACATACGTACATAGTACATTCCTTTTACGGCCACAATATCTGATGACCGCGTGGAATGTCGCAGCATTTATCTTAGTGATTGTACACCCAAACGACCCCCAAGATGTCGAGGAATTTAAATAAACCACTATTTCTTGGGTGTTGCAGAAGACAGGCGATTTGGAGAAGGTTTATTTTGGAGTTTCTTGCCGATTCTTCTCCATATGAAACGACCAATTTGGAACCGTGCACTATAATAGCTTCTGACGTTTTATAAGTGCCCATATAGGCCTATGTAAACATGTTTTTTTTTTAATTAATCATTTCAAAATCCGCGCCAAAACATTCTTAACTTACAACAGCTTTCGACAAATAACCTGACATATTTCAAGCTGCAGGCTTGTTAGGAAGAGTCAGCTAGGCCTTGGAACACAAAGGACAACTGAAGGAATAGGTGGATTTTGGTCAGTAATAGTCAGATACTCCACTGAGAGTAGTATCTAAGAGTGACTTGATGGAATCCTGCCCAAAAAAAAAGAAGAAAATTTTAGAATTTTTTGTTTTATTAGTAATCCTTCTACAACTTCCCTGAACTTTGTCCCGCGGATAGTCACTGCTACGAAAGGACGTAGATTTATACGTTTTACCCCGTGATTGTCATGGGAGGGATGCCAAATGGGCGGTTTTATTATCATCCAGAGAACAGCCCTGCGACTCTAAATTATACGCCATGTTATATGAACATCGTAAATATATTTATTGTTTATCACTAGCGTTGCGACTGGTTGGTAATTGGAATGCGCTCGATGCTTGGTTGTATGAGAATTGTAGTAACCGTGCGTGGTAAGTCGAGACCTGGGCCTCAAGTCTGCTATTACAATATTGTCTGAATGGTCTATAATTTTAGTAACCGTGCATGGTAAGTCGAGACCTGGGCCTCAAGTCTGCTATTACAATATTGTCTGAATGGTCTATAATTTTAGTAACCGTGCATGGTAAGTCGAGACCTGGGCCTCAAGTCTGCTATTACAATAGTGTCAGAATGGTCTATCATTGATTCCATAATTTTTGATTTTGAGTTGGTTTGGTAATCTACTAATACCTATAATGGCTTCATTATGGCTTTCCAATGGTCAACCACTGACACTCCATTGAATGAAATGGCATTGAATGGTAATCTCGTACATAATGACATATGACTGTCTGACGTATGCGGTAGTTCTTTGAGCCACCGCCCTTTTTAAAGACGTGGCGTAAGGTTGCCACTTTATACGTATGTACATAATTGTATTTCCTCACTATTTATTTATTACTGTTATTTCCATTTATGACTTTGTCCCTAAAAATTTATTTTACTCAAATCTTTGGTACACAATACCGTTGCCGACGTCTGTTAGTCGATTAACGTCACCGGCCCACGCTGAAAACCAGCGCTGTGGACTCGTTGCATTTCTGCGTTGTGGACACGGCATTATGCTGAGCGTACGGCCGTTTTGCTCGGACGTGGCGCATTTATATTAATTTGAGTTAAGTATGTTTTTGTCTTGCACAAAGTTTGCAATATGTTAGTTATAAGTTTGCGTCTTTTCCGGCAAATAAAATGTTTTTCTTTCTTCTTCCTTTCTTTCTAATCTGCTGAAATTTTGACAGTTTCTTTGATCCATGTGCAGTCATAGCTTTTAATTTGTTACGAGATTGCCCGATATTGTCATTCTACCAAAACTCTATTAAGAAATAGTTTTGGTAGAATAAAAACAACAAAGAACCCCTATTTCCTTTTTTTCCTCCGTTTTTTTTTCTTTTTGAGTGCCTTTAGTTGTCGTTTTTAACAACTAACGGAGTAACTACATTTATTCACTTCTATTTGCATTTCGCTGGAAGATTTTGGTTAGGTAGGTACACCTATACAGTTCTGCTTCTATCAGCCGCTTACAGCAACGCAAGATTTTGAAAGGCCATCATGATCGCTGCATTTGGCGCTGAACATTGTCGTTAGCAAGCACAAGATAAAGTAAAAAAACTTGAGAGGTGTCAACAAGGGACACCCGGATGGAACGAAGTTCTTTTCGATTGATTAGTGAAGGAATTGTAATAAAATTTTATTTCATTGCATTTCATTCCATTTCATTCCATTTCATTCCATTTCATTCCATTTCATTCCATTTCATTCCATTTCATTCCATTTCATTCCATTTCATTCCATTTCATTCCATTTCATTCCATTTCATTCCATTTCATTCCATTTCATTCCATTTCATTCCATTTCATTCCATTTCATTCCATTTCATTCCATTTCATTCCATTTCATTCCATTTCATTCCATTTCATTCCATTTCATTCCATTTCATTCCATTTCATTCCATTTCATTCCATTTCATTCCATTTCATTCCATTTCATTTCATTCCATTTCATTCCATTCCATGAGCATGTTTTCCATTCCATTCCATGTGCATGCTTTCTATGAGAGAAAGAAAGAGAGGCAGACAGAAACGCGCACGCCGCACTTCGTTCGCGTTAAGGAACTTCGTTCCAAAAATATATAATAGAAAAAAAAGTGTCGTGACAACTTTTCGTAAGATTTTTTTCCGTCTAGCCCCCTTTCACAACGCGCGATAAGGAACTTCGTTCCAAAAGAAAAATATTTTATTTGGCACACATAGATACACACAATGTAGAAACAACATATTGTAGACACTTAAGGACTACAAAAAAAGAAAACAGTGTATGTCTCGCAAAACATATTTTTGGTCTAATATTATCCCTGTTGGCTGCAAAACCTGAATTGCCGCGTAAAGCTGAACAGCTGAACGAATGCGTACGTATCTCCATATATATTTTCTATAGACAAGAGCTGAATTAATGTAGATAATCCCTAAGCCAAAAAGGATGTTTGCTACCATTGGGTAACTTCATTCATTGCGAATCCACTTTCAGCTGTGAACAACTCAGTGCTATTACTTTGTAAGTCTAAATATAAGCCTCTAGCTTCAAAACCACTACTGAATAATAACAAATAGACAATACGAAAGTTCAGTTATTACTATTCCGCTTTCCGTTTGTCGTTGCAACTGATACCAATTGTATTGTTCACAAGGAAACCGGGACTAATTCTATTAATAGAGCTGTCGTTCAACAATAGGACCCTATCAATTTCAGTTTGATGGTTGTTATTGTCAAGCCAGTTATCAAGTGTTATTGATATAGATATTGACTGCTATGGCGACGCCATTGATGAGAAATTATCAGTTTGTGTTTTGATAGACTATAAAAATATTTACTATGTTTTTCATGAACCTGCATTGGGCCCGCGAAACGTAGTCGCTTATAATGGGCCTCATCAGAAGGCTTAAAGTCACCCAAAAAGCAATGGACAGGGCTATGCTCCGAGTTTCCTTGCGTAATCGCATAAGGAATGAAGATATCCACAGGAGAACCAAGGTTGCCAACATAGTCCGAAGAATCGTCAAACTTAAGTGGTGGGGCAGAGCACATTGCTCGCAGAACAGATAGTCGATGAGGATGAAAGGTTCTGGAGTGACGACCGCGCACCGGAAGACGCAGCGTTGGAAGGCCTCCCATAAGGTAGACCGATAGTCTGGTGAGAGTTGCGGGAATACGGTGGATGCGAGATGCTCAGGACCGTTCGTTGTGGCGACTCTTGGGTGAAGCCTATATCCAGCAGTGAATGTGGACGTCTTTCGGCTGAAATGATGATGATGATGAAGACTGGGCCAGCACTAGAAACTTTATAAGGCTGATTATGCTTATTAGTTTTTTTCCTGGCCAAGACATTAATCTGCCTTTGTACTTTTAGTGACATTTATGACTCCAAAATGAACTAAACTACAAAACCTCGTAGGGTAAAATAGCCATACGTACCCCAGTTGGTAACTTACCCTACTTGCAAAACTAAGATACGCATTTAAAAGTACATAAACTGTACAACAACGCAAGATAAACCTGCGTTGCGTTACGTATGCGCTGTCATACTTATAAACTAACCAGCTCGGCTCAAATAAGCACCAAATATTAAATACGTTTCTTAGTTTTGCAAGTGGGGCACATTACCGATTGGAGTATTTTTTTTTGGAGGTGGGAAAATCATCCAGTGACATCCCCCGCTCTTGGGCGGAGAGGGAGGGCGTGTCAGACTTGTACTGACTAAAACCCACTCCTGTTCCTTCGTTGCCTTTCATACCAGGACCAAGTTTCCCTTTCAGAAGCAAATCCTTGGCCCCAGGTAGGCTTCGACCCTGCTGGAACCATTTTGCTGACATCTCCTTGAAGAGTACGTGGAACAGTACGCGCCGTCGACGACTTGGGCTCGGTCCGGACGGTTACCGGACAATCGGACGGCGAGCTACCCATTGCTCGCCGTCGCCACGAGGCTCGCCACGAGGGCACAGCTTTGCCCAAGCGGGGCAACTAACTGGGGCATGTATGCGTAGTTTAAAAGTTCCCCGCGTGATCAAAACAGCCCGCAATCAACTACCGGGCATTTGTCCGGACCAGACATAATATCCGTCTGATCTGAGAATTCTAACTTTTTAACGGAGGTATGTGGAAATTAACACTCATCATCTTACCTCTGAACTGGTGACCCTCGACTATGGACGTCAACGCAGCCGTCGTGCAGTTAGAGCAGTGAGATTCTTTTGTGTGCACACGATATTAAATCAGTGAATTGAATTCGAATCGTAGATAAATCTCAAAAATACAGTTTTCTCTTTTCATGCTATAATTTTCAAATCTCGACACACAGCATTTATGCTCAGCCTCTGGCCTTGGTGCCAATTGTGCGAATCGTTATAAATTCATGAGGACACTTTGACGATTCTTTGTTTTTTATCAATCAGAAATAATCTAATATTCTTCAAAAATATCCTTGCGTGCACCGCAGTTGATTGCAAGGATTGAAATGTAGGTATAACCAGTGAGATGCAGTGATTCGCAAGAAAGTCGCATCACTGATGCACAGAACGCGGGTAAGTGGCAATAGCATCCGGAAAACAGTGGTAGCGAGTTCTTACGCCCCTATTCTGAGGTACTCGTACTATGTGGGGAGAATGGTCAGATAATTTACTACTTGCCATATCATTCTCTGCACATCTTGCTTCCGACACACACTTCACTATATGTTTTATTTTAATTTCATTGTTTATGTTATACTAACACTAATTTTAAAATATTTTACTAACAAATTGGACCATATTGTTGCCTTATCATGAATAAAATAAATAAATAAATAACCTAAACGATTTTGTTTTATGGCTGTACTCTACAAAACTTTTATGTCAAATCAAAAAATATAAAAAACATTTTTCGGACACTAACACGTACGGCCGCCTCCTTCGCTAGCATTACCGATTTACTGCTTCGCAGAAGGAGGCGGCCGCCTGCCATTCCTCCTCGCTCCGGACAAATGGCCTGTACCAGGGCTCGTTGCGAGAGGTTGCTGCCGACGAAAGTAGTAATATGTTAGTAGTAGTTTTATATTTCTTGTGTAATGTATAGAATCTCCAGTTTTTCGTAAAAAGACACTGCGAAAACTTTAGATTAATTTTACGTATATCTTATGTTGATATTGGAAACTGACCTCAAGTTAGTTAGAAAAAGGCTAAAGAGATCTATTTTAGTGTTTTGTGAGAAACTATTAAAAAACTAAACTATTATATAAAATAATAGCACACTATTAGCGACTCGGAATTTTCGCGGCCCAGTGTATCTGCTCGTATTTATTGTTTGTGCATCTATAATATGCATATAAACAAAACTGTAGTATCAACATAGCAACAATGATTTCTGGTTTATTTATTATCAGAAATCACCAAATTATTTAACCAGTAAATTCTACTATCATAATTTAGAATGCTTGTTTTGGACTACTAATGAACGGCCAACTAGTGAATGAGAGCAGTGGTGGCCGAGTGGTAACGGCCCCGCCTTACGAGTTGTAGGTCGCGGGTTCAAACCCAGCCAGGCGCATTACTTTGTTAAATTTATTTCATCACCACTGCTCTCAAAACGGTGAAGGAAAACATCGTGAGGAAACCGGCATGTTCTAGAACCAAAAATTCAAAGACATGTGACATCCACCAACCCGCACTGGGCCCGCGTGGTGGATTACGGCCCATTCCCTCTCCTAGAGAGGAGGCTTGAGTCCCAACAGTGGGAACATTAAAAGGCCGACTATGCTATGCTAATGAACGCCCACAAAAACATTGCGATCGAATGTTACTATTCCAAAGTTTCGACTTTATTTAAAACACTAGTTGCTGCCAGGCGGCTTCGCCCGCGTGATATTAATTGTCCCAAGGGAACATATTCCCAGGACAAAAGTAGGTATCCTGTGTGCTACTCCAGGACATTTTCTGCTCGTGTACGTAGTTTCATCGAAGTCCATTTTTTTTTGCTCGAAAGTTCCATACTTACATCTATCTCTAAATACAAACTTTCGCGTTTATAATATTAGTAAGATTTGGAAATAGGTTGGTACCTACTTCGATAGACTGTTGGTAACCTACATATTCTATATGCTATGAAACAGTAATTACACACAGGGCATCGAGCCAAGCTAAGTGCCAAAACGCTACACCACTAAATCAATCCCTGAACGTGTTCCATGAGCTACAGATTAGCTGACTAGACCAATTTGTGCCTAGAATCTGCTCGAGGCTATAGATTTTAATGAACGCTAACGTTTCTGCACGGGACATGGCTCTATTTTGAAAATTTTGTATTGGTTGATGATTAACAAAAAGCAATGTGGATAAATGTTTCTTTTACTACCATTTAGATACAGATTTTTTAATAGGTAACTTCACAAGCATTTCAATCAGATTCTAAATATTGTAACAGCGTAGCTCTGGTAGGCCTGGAGTCTTCTTGGGTCATCTCCTTTCAATAAACAAAAAAAAACAAACATTCGAATAAACGTTTTTTCTATTTTTCTATATCACAATATTTACGTCCACTGTTGGACATACTTCCATCAAGTGCCGCCATAACGACCAGTCCTGTGCGTCTCGCATCCAACGGATTCCCGCGACCCTCACTAGGTCATCGATCCAGCTTGTGGGAGTCAACGCTGCGTCTTCCGGTACGTGGTCGCCACTCCAGAACCTTTCGTCTTCATCGACCATTTGTTCTGCGAGCAATGCGCCCTGCCCACTGCCACTTAAGTTAGGAGATTCTTCTGGCTATGTCGGTAACCTTGGTTCTCCTTGGCCTATCTATACTCTCAAGCAAAATAAAGCATAACATTGTGCAACTGTGAAAGCAAACTCTTTACCAATTCTAATTTCAAGTCGCTTGTGGTGCGAGTGCCGACTCACCATTTGGAGACCTTCCTCAAAGGAGTGTTTTGGTCGAAGGGTGTCGTGTATCGACGATTTCGTGGAAGGATACCGACCTCGCAGCGGAATACGACCCCATCACTTCGTGTGCAAAAGTACCTATAGTTTAGTAATTGTTTCTTTTATACATATATGCATACAGTATTAGTTTATTATTTTGTAAGATTATTTGTGTATTTTATCTATGGGCCTTAGTTATCTGATAATAAATGATTATTATTATTATTATTTACACAACCGAGTTACTTGACTAGACCAAAACAGACGTTTGTATTCAAGAAATAATACTTTTCTCCATTTATAAGAAACCTATTTATTAGCTCAGACATTAATATATAAGTATATATTATCCTAACAAATGCTTTCGGCAATCATCTCCCATTTTATGTGACAACCTCATCCTGTTTTCCGAATATAATATAATGTAATGTTGCCAGAAACGGCACTATTATTTAGTTTGGCAACTATTTTTGTGGTATTATGTCTTAATATTTTTAATGTTTTATGAGTACCTATTACGGTCGTTATTTGATTTTATTTGTGGGTAAAATGGACGTTATTTTTTTCGATGTTTTGGCACATTTCGAACGTAAGAAAGGAAATGACTTTTTTTTTCTTGATTCAAAATACATTGCCTCACACAAGTAACTAGTGTGTTGAGAAACATGTTAACTCATAGACTCAAGACGCCCAGATCCGGAACATCTATCTGTAGACCATACAAATATTTGTTCCGTGCGGGAATCGAAGTCACGAAACGCAGCTCAGAAGTCAATCTCTCAACCTCTGTGCCAATTGTGCCGTCGACTGAATTTCTACCGGTGCTAAAATAATAACAACCGGATTTTTTTTTGGTGGGAAATCATCTAATGACATATCCCGCCCTTGGGCGGGGCGGGAGGGCGTGCCAGACTGTACTGACTAAAACCCACTTCTGTTCCTTCTTTGCCTTCGTTCCAGGGTTTCTCTTTCGTACAATCCATGGCTCCAGTAGACTTCGACCCTTCTGAGCCTAGGGGCTCAGAAGGGTCGAACCGGTCAAACCGTAGGCGGTTTGCTGACATCTTTAGGTGCGCGTGGAACACTACGCCACTCGCCGTTCGCAAGTCCGAATAACAACAACCGCATGGGTCGTCTTTCGAGGTTAAACAACGGTTGCCAAAGTAATTCCGTGGATAGGTGACCAACCCATAGATACCGAAACTCACAGACTTGTATTCAAAACTCCTTTTGTGCTTTCGAAAGCACGTTAAGCTATAGGTCCCGATCAGCCCCCCTAGCCAAGTTACAATCGTATCGTTCGCGCTGAACGCTTCGAGTAGGCCACGCTTCCGATTCCTTTGTTCTGACGCCATCTCAACGCTCAGTCACGTGGTCCGAACAAAGGACTAGCTACAACCTAAGTGGTGTATTTAAATCAAGAGTAAATAGGTTATTTCCAGGCAGGTATGCTCTATCGTCGTACTTATTAAAAAAATCGTGTAAGGCTGGGGCGGACTGCCAGTATAAAATAAAAAAAAAATTGGGAAAATGCTAGAAACAGATGACTGAATTTGAAGACCATGTTTGACATTGGGCAATGTTCACATTAGCAAACGCGCGCTGAACGCGTTCATTCATCCGAGAATTGACACTAAACACACGTGACAGACAGTCGAATAGCCAGCTTGTATGCCTCTGGCTGTCACGTTTGTCACGCGTTTACAAATATATACGTGAAAAGTTAACGGTGCTGTGTTTGGACTATCGACCACGTAACGTGAATTGTCGTTGTATATAAAAACATAGAGATGTGACTGTACAAATGTTATCGGAGCATCGGGCGTTGGTGAATGGTTAAACATATTTATAGTTCTTTTTGTTCACACTTTTAGTATTACAGTCTTCTTCTTTTTGTATCGATGGTAAACTTGTTAAACTGATTACTGCCCCCAGGCCCTATTTTATTTTTAGGTAGGAAAATCATCTAATAACAAATTCCGCTCTTGGGTGGAGTGAGAGGTAGTGTCAGACTTATACTGACTAAAAACCTACTCCTGTTCCTTCGTTGCCTTCGTTCCAGGTTTCGTTTTCACACTACCCATGGCCCCAGTAAGCTTTGACCCTACTAGACCCCTACGATTTGCTGACATCTCCCTGAGGCGCCCGTGGAACAGTACGCGCCGTTGACGACTTGGGCTCGGTCCAGACGGTTACCAGACGGTCGGACAGTGAGCTACCGATGGCTCGCTGAGGGCAGAACATCTCTAACCGAGATTTCAGTTCAAACTAATTCCAAAAAATAGGCGTAAAAAAGAAGGTTTTTCTTATAAAAGAATTCAACCAATATCTCCAAGATTAGTTTCAACAGAATTAAAATGGCCTCGAGCGTATTTTCCAATTTGTTCATGGAGACTAACTGAAGAGTTAAATAATGGAGATGGTCCATCTAATAATGAAAAATGTTCAAGAGTTCTTCACAATGCTTTTTTAGATTGGATTGCATCGCTTGATAGACCTCATCATAGTTTAACAGTTTTCTGTGGGGTATTTTGTTCTCATGTTTGTGGGTTACCTAGTTTTAAAAAAATAACGGTCAGTGTGCTTTTGGTGTTGCTTGACTTGAAAAATAACACATCGGTATTTGGAGGTATGCGGAACAGAGTGTAAAGTCCCGCAAACGTCCTTTGAAAAGAGAGGATCCTCCGACCAGACCGGTGCTATGTCTGGTGGGCAACTGCCCGATAGATAATTTAGGGCTGTTCTATATGTTCTAATCGTACGAAGAACTTTAATTGCGCGATGAAGGATTAGTTCTTTTATGTGACGCCATAGATGTCGTTACAGGTATATTTTTTGTCGACCTGCCCCAGCTTTGCACGGGTATTAAAAATCTTTGAAAGGTTTTCGGCTTTTTCAAATTCATGTATTTATTCAATTAAGCATTCCTCATGAATCTCTCTGTCTATTATTGAAAACCGCATGAAAACACTGACTCAAAGCTGCGCAGAGTGGAGAAGAGTGGATCGTGAATTAGTCAATCACAGTGCTTGGAATCTTCACTCCTTATCACTGAAAACAATGTAGGTAAGTGGAGTGGAGTGAAGTTGAGCGGGCTTTCAAATAAAACAAATGACACGCGGCCCCGAGCCGGACAGAACGGAGTCGAGCGCGGGCAATGGTACCGAACGAAAGGTAGCTCAACTCCACTCCGGCCCGCTCCGTTCGATGGAAACACTTTTCACTGCTCTTCAAGGGTCCACTCTGCCCAGCTCCACTTTAGTGGAAATCCAATCTTTAGAGGTGCGAAAATGCCATACATCTGGTTTTCGGTGAGAAATTCTCAATGCGTCAAATTTCCACAATTATGGCGGTAAGTCCCCTCTTCGAGGCGTGGTTGGAAAGACCTCACGGCGTCCTCACCTTCCGCATGACGCAGGTTCTCACCGAACACGGTAAGTTCGGGAAGTTCCTGCACCGGATTCGTGCGGAAGCGACGCCCGGGTATCGCCACTGTGTGGACCGCCCGGAGGACACGGTGGAGCACACGGTGGAGGTGTGCCCCGCTTGGGCAGAGCAACGCCGTGTCCTCGTGGGGGCGATCAGCGGCGGAGATCTCCCGCGCCGGGCCTTGGTACAGGCCATGGTCCGGAGCAAGGAAGAGTGGCAGGCGGTCGCCTCCTTCTGCGAAGCAGTAATGCTAGCAAAGGAGGCGGCCGATCGCGTGAGGCAACGGTCCTCACGCCCCAACCGCCGCCGCCGACTTTCCCACCTAAAAAAAAAAAATGCGTCAAATTTCAAACGCAAAACCAGTGACGCAATTTACTGTGGCAGCTATCGTGCATTTGTAATCATTTTCAACTCAGAAACTAGGACGAAGTGATTGAACCTAAAATAAATTCATACTAAAGTGGAGACTCAGTTATCCGAAATTCGGTTATACGCATTCGTGATTATCCGGATTGGCAACTGCAAGCAAATATTTTTTATAGTATTTTTTATATACGACCGACAAATCAGCTTTCTGACGTTAATATACAACATGCAACTGGAATAATATACACTTTTATTCACTTTAATTAGAAAATTAAGTTATAATCATAATTTAAACACTGAAATTTTACCTTAATTCACTTAAATAGTGTGTTTTTTATCCTTATTGTAGCTTAGGCAAATAATATGGGAATTGACTCCCTGCTCTGGTATTACTATCTACGCAAGTACATAGGTACAAATACTTTATTGACGCATAAAATCATCACTATTTACCATCAGGTGGGATCGCAGTCAAGCACTAGTTTATATCAATTAAAAAAAAATATCTTGAATTTATCAAATAGGATTTTCAAAAACCTAACCTATAATTACCTATTTTAAAAAAAAGCTGAATATGATTCAGTAACCAGTAACCGCGTACATCGAGGGACTGGAACAATTTGCCTGCTGCGGTCTTCCCATCCAACTATAATTTAGGTGCCTTCAAGGCTAGAGTGAATTGGCTCTTAATAAACTATCACACCATCAATGATTGCATCACTGCTTACCATCAGGTGGGATCGCAGTCAAGCACTGGTTTATAACAAATAAAAATAAAAAAACCTACTTCGTGCATACTACTGTGATACCTCGAGACGCAAATAAAAGGCTTCTGGTTGAATTATACTATTATTATATTTTTATTGACATCCCCGATCTATATGACAGGCTTGTTGGTCTAGTGGTTAGTGGCCCTGACTGCTATGCCGGAGGTCGTGGGTGCGATTCCCACTCAGGACAAATGTTTGTGTGATGAGCACAATCATTTGTTCTGTGTCTGGGTGTAATTTATCTATAACTAGCTTTTGCCCGCGGCTTCGCTCCCGTCAACTCTATTCTGCTCTACCCAACTCTACCCTACTCCACCCTACTCTACCCTACTCTACCCTACTCTACCCTACTCGACCCTACTCTACCCTACTCGACCCTACTCTACCCTACTCGACCCTACTCTACCCTACTCTACCCTACTCTACCCTACTCTACCCTACTCTACCCTACTCTACCCTACTCTATCCTACTCTACCCTACTCTACCCTACTCTACCCTACTCTACCCTACTCTACCCTACTCTACCCTACTCTACCCTACTCTACCGTACTCTACCGTACTCTACCCTACTCTACACTACTCTACCCTACTCTACCCTACTCTACCCTACTCTACCCTAAAAAAGTATCTTATGTCCGTCTCCTAGCTCTAAGCTACCTCCCTACCAATTTTCACCCAAATCTGTTCTGCCGTTCTTGAGTTATAAGTGGTGTAACTAACACGACTTTCTTTTATATATATAGATATAAGATGTATGTATTTAGAAATATATAAGTATGCTTATCAGTTGTCTAGTACTCATAACACAAGCTCTGCTTAGCTTGAGACTACTAGACGGCGTTGTGTGATAGTACAAGGAAAAAAAAATTATCTGTTTAAAATTCTATATATTTTTTTCATCTATCAATCCTAAACTTTTTAAAAAATAAACCTTTATTTTGCCAGTTTGCAAGTTAATAATATTAATGTGACCTCCATAATCGCCACACTACTTACCTACTTTGCAATACAAAAAAAAACACATTCAGCCGAACATAGAACCTCCTTCTTTTTGAAGTCGGTTATAAATGACTTCTCTTCATACATTCAATATTTAGACTCTTCGTTTATACAAATGATTAACTTAATACAGTAATTAGTCCGGTGAATAGAGTTTCTACTGTAATTATAAACGCGAAAGTTGAGCAATTGAATTCTGAGCTGTTTAGCGCAGATTCCATTTCCACACAGAAAAAATATTTTTAATATAATTTTTTTTTTGAGCTGGGTGTCCAATGTATGTTTTTTTTTTTCGGGTGGAAATGTCATCTAATGAGATCCCCCGCTCTTGGGCGGGCGGGAGATAGTGTCAGACCTTTACTGACTAAAAACCCACTCCTGTTCCTTCTAGGGCCGCGGGGATCTCTTTCGCAGCACCCATGGCCCCAGTGGGGCCCTGCTGGGCCCTTACGGTTGCTAACATCTCCTTGAGGTGCGCGTGGAACAGTACGCGCCGTCGACGACTTGGGCCTGGTCCGGACGGTTACCGGACAATCGGACGGCGAGCCACCCATTGCTCGCCGTGTGTCCTATGTACGTGAGTTTACATATTTATGAATGCTCCCACAATACAGGAAAACTTAATTTAAAAAAAAAATTGGGTCTGTATGTGACCAGATTTTGATAAAACTTAGCACAGACAGAGATTATGATCACGATTAAGATATTATCTAAAACTACTTTTTATTCTGTAACTTAATACCGCAATGACTCTGACTATCTCTCGCTCCGCCCAGGAGCGAGGTATGTCATTGGATGAGGTTTCCACCGAAAAACAAATAAGGGTCATTGTCATAACCCTAAAAAAACTGTTCATACGAATCATTTAAGACTCTTTTAACATTTTTTAAAAATATGACATCATTATAATAAAGTAAACAAAGCGTACTACACCATACTGTAACAGATTTACTATATATTTATTTATTTATTACTTTATATTATCACAATACAAATGAAAGTCCACTTCGGTGGACCGTTCAGGTCCTACCTTTTAATAGAATGGACCTTTTAAAAAATGTGTATTTTGTTATTTTATACAAAAATGATTTATTTTCCTAATCTTCGTATATTTTTCTTTTAACATTAAAAGTATTAAAAATATAGATAAAAATTAAACACACTTTTTGCATCATTGAATCTTGTCACAATATTTTTTGTCTTTCCGGTGGACATAACTTTCGATCCTGACTAAAATAAAGGAAATGTCCAATGAATGGAACGAACCGTAACATTGAACGCATCCAATATCGTACTATCCCTGCCAGCGTCCATTTTGCCGTGATTCGTACGCAGAACACGTTGTTGCTGTATCAAGGAGAATATTTGGTGGTGTCAAAGTTGAGTTGTCTTTTCGGTTACTGCTGTATTTTAGTAAGTAAATCACTACAAATTCATCAAACATTCTTATTTATTAGTTAAACAATTAAACTTTACAAATATACCTTGGCTTTTGACATAACCTATAAACGGCGGGTGGTATGAATAATTTTTAGAAAAAAAATCCATTCGGTGGACATCTTTTCGGTGGAACTTTTGACCACCGAAACGACAGATGTCCACCGAGTGGAATCTTTTCTTGAATAGGTATGGATTATTTTGTTAATATAACTTGTCAACTGCTTCTGATTACTGGTGTTTTTATCAGGAAAGGGCTAATAACCTATTTTTGTTTCAATTCGCTTGATTTTTATAAATAAATACGGGTATGTTTTAAACCATTGCTTCCTTAAAGCTTTTCTACACCATGTCGACTTGTTAATGTAGTTATCCATAGCTACATGCTATAAGTTAACAATGATTGGTACTTGTAACTGTAATGCTTTACTTGCGATATGGGTGATAATAATATTTCATAAGCATGGTTTTCTCCTTTATGTAAACTTTTTATTTATAAAATCTGATGCTCTTTCTTTGAACAGTTTTACTCTCTTTTCGTTTGTGTGCATTTCTTATTGTGAGCTTTCAGGCTATGGCGTAAACGAGGAATGAACTAACCAATAACCAGAAAACGACACCGTGAGCAAACAACTTTGAGGATGAGAATGGCGCATGAGAAACTTAAACAAGAACCACATGCATTGGAAGAAAAGCGAAGAAAGGACAAAGAATATTACTATCAAAAGAAAGCCGAAAATAAAAACTGTACAAGATTAACCAGATGTGCAAAAAAAGCTTTTGAGGAAGAAATGGAGATAGGGTGCAAGACGACGCAGTGTAAAAATCAAGATACAAAAAGAGGCTGAAAAGTACATTGCATGCAAAACACCGCCCTCGAGTCCAGTAACTTTAGTATCATCAAGGCCTGAAATTGGTACCCGTATTGCAGTAAGAAACAGAAGAAGATTGAAGGTAGAGAACAGTTTACTGAAAAAGAAGTTGATGAGTTTAGAATGTAAACTTGGTAAGTATAGAATGCGATTACATAACTAGAAACGAAAGAATTCACAGAAAACACAAAAAAAAAGAACAGAAATAAAGGTTCTACGAAGGACAAGGAGTTAAGAGAAAATATACAGCAATTTTTACTTAACGATGAATCAAGTCGTCTTAAATCTGGGTAAAAAGAGACGATAACAACAACAGCAATTCTCAACGACTCCCTTAAAATTATAACTGCAAGTATGCCACTGAAACACAATCAGCCTATTTTGACAGTTCAAAAGTCCTACCCGGAATGACACACCAGCTCTCACCGAGATGATAAATTCACCAAGTCTAAGCGTGAATCTTATGCACATTCCAGTGGCAAGCCAATGGTCCAGTCCCATTCTGGGCTCGATGCAGCAACCATTGAATGTTGGCGAGTGCAGTCCATCATTGCTAATTGGAGATAATGTTCATAAACAAATAAGATCTTCGGACGTATATTCTAACAGCTCAGATACGTCAACGTCAAAATTAGAAGCGCCATCAAACCTTATTTGCATGAGTGAACGCGTTCAACGCTGGTGGTCTTCTGACAACGAAGACATATTTTGACCACCGAAATGAATTGTCTTTTCGGTAGACAGGCACAAAACATTTTTTATTTACTTCATTATTGCTTTTAGGTGACTGATTGTTTGTAATTATGTGAAGACAGCATTAACATTATTTTTGGTCAAGATGTTAATCGCATTTTATGTGGTTTTTTGGTCATTATTTGACATTTTAGTCCACTTGGTGGACATATTAATCTTTTCGGTTGAACCGAAATATCGTTATTTCTTTATAAATAGCTTTTTTCGAATTATTGATCTCAGATTGATACTCATTTTTGTTTTAAAGTAAGTAACGTGTAATAATATAGCTTTATTTTTTATAAATCACGCGTTTCATTTTTTTACGAAAAAATTCCCGAGGTTTGACAATGACCCATAATGTACCGGAATGACGCTCTTTGGATAATAAAACACTTTTTCTATCTATAAATCACACACTAGTATGGAAAATACTGTAATTTTTCTCTTCATGAAAAACATTTATAACTGTGCAGTGGGTCAATTACAGTCTAGCATTAATTGGCAACCGAACCAACAATTAATAACTACAAAAACCTAATTAAAAATCAAATTATAGTAATAATAAATTGCTTATCAAGTATAAAATATACGCCATAATATAATAACGTATCTCTACTGACTTATAATTAAAATGTCAGAGCGTCATATTGTCATAGAATTGATCATTATTTACTAGTTTATTAAAGTGATTTTCTGTTGTAGTAATAAGGTGATGGAAAAAATATAGGACTTTTGGTTAACATGAGATAACATAACACTATGCCTGTACACCTTATTTATTTTTAACCTACTTCAAAAAGGAGGAGGGTATAGGGGATTTTTTTAGGTATATTTGCAAAATTGTGTTAATTTAATTTTTATTTTCCTGTAAACGTATGTGGTGGGAAAAGCCGGCCGCTGTGTGATGATAAAAATTTTTATTTTAAATAAAACTGGCAAAAAATACTTAAGTGGAACGATGATGTTCGCAGGGTGGCTAGTAACAGTTTGAGTTCTCGAGAATCGAGGTGGTTGGTATTTTTTAAGGTGGGAAATCATCTAATGACTTTTATCGCTCTAGGACAGAGTGGGAGGACGTGACAGACTTTTACTAACCAAAACCACACCAATGTTCCTTCAGTAATCCCCTGCGCCCCCGAACACAGGTCCCCCATTAAGAAGTTTACCCGTGGAGATGGATTGTATACGATTGGAAATGTGCATGCCCAGCCATGGACTTCTATACACTCCTAATAAGTTAATGATGGACTAGGGAGACATTGTTATTGAATGCCTTACTCAACAGCAGCGCCTACCCAGCACTGGATCCTTTCATTAAAGCTTAAATAATATATACTCTTCTCTAAAAAGCAGCGAGAAAAATTTACTTTACAATATAAGTGAACAGAAAATATTTCTGAAACTTCACAAGAACTACCCGCATCCGACTCTTGAACTTCTGACAAGTTTGAAACTGAAAAAAAAAAATGGTTTATTCGTACCACTGTGCAGCCGACTGCATAAACAGCAACTTTGCTTTGTGTTTACATACTAGCTGCCAACCGCTGCTCCGCCCGCGTTAAAGAGCCTAAATATACACTTCATGATATGGCCAAGTTAAACTGGCTAGATCGTTTTAAACGTAAAACTTTGATGTTATGTCAATCCTCGTTTAGCCTACTTTCTTTAGACTTTTCATTATCATAGAAATCCTACATCAATGATATGGCCGAACGAGGATCGACAAATCATCAAAAGTTAACGTTTAAACGATCTGGCCGCACTTTTTTTTTAAATTGTAACCAAATGGCATTGTGTGGTTCTACAAGTTTGGTGCGGACAAAGTCGCGGGCGCCAGCTAGTTAAAAATAAGGCTTACTAAAATAACTTCACAGTTTAGTGGAACTTGCTTGCAAATCGCCAAATTAGGGAGGTTTAAATTTAGTTCCCTATTTTGCCGGTTGAATGAATAAACAAACAGTTACAGCTTGGCAAAAAAGTCGTGAAAATAATGGTGGCGCCACTATCGTACATATTGTAACCCTTTATAGTACGACAATAACGGTTTTGATACTTTGCATTTTTCAAATTGAATTTTTATTTAATTTGTACTTTGACGGGATTTAGGGGAGCTCGGGGCTAATTAACAATCTTCAAGGTTAAGCCGTTCTTAACTAGGTTGGTCTGTGGATGGGTGATCTGTCATAGTTTCCTCCGTGCCTCGTAAAGCACTTATAGCCGTTGGTCCCGGCTGTCATTTGTAAATCTTTACTGTGAGTAAACTAGTAAGAAGCCCAAAAATCTGACAACCAGTCTTACCAAGTGGTATTGTATTACCTAGTTACTGGGTTGTGGAGGCCAGATAGGCAACCGCTCCATGTAAAATATTGATATCCACGCTGCATTCGGTTAGACTGGAAGCCGACCCCAAAATTAGTTGAGAAAAGGCTGGGCAGATGATTTATGCATCACGTAAACTTGAAATAATCATAAATTTCTCTACTCGTTACATACTTACGCTTTTGTATGATAATGCGCAGATACGTGTGTATATTGATTGACATAATGAGAAAAATAAAATCTATGATTTTTTTAAGTGTTTTTTTTTTTTTAAATAAAGTATATTATATAGCTATATAGATTTTACAGATGTGTCAATTAGAATCTAACATGTCTTCGTCTAAATATTTCACACCGGAAAGCTCGTCATCCATGTATGTCTCTGTACTGCTGCTGCTGCTATCATCTTGCAGATTTATGACTATTTTGTCTCTATACAGAGTTTGTCCCCTTTGATAATACTCTCTTTCTATTTTCATAACATGTTCACAAGAATTTTTCCAGTCATCGACAGAGATGCTTGCAAAAACTTGTTCAGCCACGGCCTACAACAGTAAAAGATAAAGACAATTAAACTTTTGCAAATACTTATTTTAGTTATTTTTAAGAATTTAAAATGAAAGCAGTTATTTTAAAATACATGCCTTGATGTCAACTGATCCAACATTTTGTGAGGCAATTTTATGTTTTGCAATGCCCCAGATCAGTTCGATAGGTCACAGTGATAAGGTGGGAACCTTACCACTGTGTGACCATGCTCACTTAGGACTTCATCTATTTCATAGACTGGACTTAAGTTTGTGTTGTTTAACAAGCATGAGCAGGTTTGGCTTCCTTAATGAGTCTTCAAACGGCACATTGTTCACGGACAACCATAGCTTTATTTCACTAATTTTTAACGCGTTCGGGACAAAGCCATTTTCATTCCCTGCGTGTACAATTATGTACCTAAAAAAAAAAAAATGATTAAAAAAAAATGGCATTGATATGATTTATTAGTACCTAATTACCTATGTATGCTTCAGCAACAACTTACCTTTTGCCTTTAGACACATTTTCTTTTATTCCACTAACTTGAAGGGATTGCCAGCATTTTTTTAATTTGTAGGAGGCATGAATATAGCTCTCATCTAGGTAAATATTATCCTTTCTCAAATCATCAGGTAAGTTTCTGTTTTTAATAATAATGTCCAAGTAGGTTTCACGCTTTGCAGCAATATTCTGCCTTTCCATCAAAGCTTGCCTGTCTGATTGACACTTTTTATATCGAAAGCCCAAGGCTTTTAGTACCTTCCGCAAGTGTTCACGGCTCACATCAAATCCAATGTCTTCTCTGACCACAGGAAGAAGGTTTCGTAGAGTTGGTGCCTAAAAACTATAGTTAACGTTAGCTATCAGCATATCCTTGATATAAAAACACTTTAATCTCATAACAACCACGCAGCCCAATTCAGCTATATAACAATAGAAAATTAGTTGTATTTTATTATATCTCATTAATAGTTAAAAATTCGACTTACAATCTTTTTGACAGTGTAACAGAACTGAACTTTTTGTCTGATTGCGCACAAGTCAAAATCATCCAATTCTTTTTTAGGTCGCCCCGCTCTATGTTTCCCTGGAGTGGAGAAAACGCCTTTGTTTGTTTGTCCTTCTTTAGCAATTCGCCGTATGGTACTTACGGATTTACCTAGAAAAATAATGTACTTAGTTATTTTTATTCTGGAAGTAACACAAAAAGTATCAAAATTATAAAAACGTGCTTCTTTGTAAATGCACATAACCTCAAATTCATTGATGTATTTTTCAATGTAAATACTAGTTATATAATGGTTTCTACTATCTATTGCAAGTTTGAACACACATATTACATCTGATTATTTAGATAAAATAACATATTACCTGTCATTTCGGCAGTTCTATTATAAACATCGTTGATATCCGATAAAATTTGTCCAGCTTCAAGTTCCGCCAAACATCTTGCATACACTTTATAAATTATCTCCCTAGCGGAGCTGCGAGTAGTTTTTCTATTCATTTTGAACCCTTTGAGTCACAAATTCAAACACAATAACAAAAAATACGCGAAAAACAGCGATCGTAAATATGAAATGACATTACATGTACTGACTAGACGTGACAGTAGGAGAAGTTGCCAACGATGAAATTTTTTAGTTCCGTTTCAGGACATTTTTGCCAAGCTGTAGCTAGTCTGTCCACTATATTTTGGTAAGCGACGAAAATGGTTCAGCTATTTTTACCTGGGCTACGAGATATAATAATATTTCTTTATTTTTTATTACGCGTTTTTTTTTCGGTAGGAAAATCATCCGGACGAAGGCAACGAAGGAACAGGGGTGGGTCTTGGGCGGAGCGCGAGATGTAAGACTTTTACTGACTAAAAACCTACTCCTGTTCCTTCTTTGCCTCCGTTCCAGGGCCCCGGGGTTCTCTTTCGCATCACCCGTGGCCCCAGTAGGCTTCGACCCTGCTGGGCCCCTACGGTTTTGCTGACATCTCCTTGAGGTGCGCGTGGAACACTATGCGCCGTCGATAACTTGGGCTCGGTCCAGACGGTTACCGGACCGCTACCCATTGCTCGCCGTCCGCAAGTCAGCGGCCGCTTTACGCATACTATTTCTCCTGATCGTAAGCGATGATGTATCCGACGATTTAGCACGCTTGCCTAGAAGTAACCTATACACTCTTGACTTACAAGACCCCTAGGTTGTAGCTATCAGGAAACACAGACTCCGGCAGGGATTTCCACTCCTTAGCTAATACATGAGTATTAATAACATTGGAACTAATCTAGTTATTATTTTAACTACGATGGGTCGGCAACAGGCGGTTGGTCAGGTCAGGATGGGTGGGCGGACAGGGTTCCCTCTTTGAGCAACCCCCTACCCCGGAGTAGCTCGCCCTCACTGGATCATCGGTAGACCAACCTTGTGGGATGTCTGCAAATGCTGCGTCTTCTAGTAGGTACGCGTACGCCACTTTAGAACCTTTCGGCCCCATCGACCATCTGTTCTGCGAGTAATGTAACTTGCCCACGGTTACTTAAGTTTAACGATTCTTTACATTTCTACACATCCTGTATTCTGCATATATTCTCACGATTAACGCTTTATCAGGCTCTACCTATACGCACAAAACGTTTTGGGAACATATTCGTTATGCGTACAGCTAAGGAGCGAAATTCCCTGCCGGAGTTTGTGTTTTCTGATAGCTACAACCTAGGCTATAAGTCAAGAGTGAATAGCTTACTTTTAGGCAAGCGCACTCCATCGTAGACCACATCGTCGCGTTTAATCAGATGAGATAGTGGTCAATCGTAAGCTGATCCTATTAACAATAAAAAAGGTAGTCATTTCAATATCAAGTTTCTCACTACTAAGTATTAAGTTTTTTACTACCTATGTTGTCATTTGTGTGTTTACTGTCCTAATTGTGTCCTTTTTCACTCGCCTATCGTCAACATCGAGGATGGTTTAAAAACTTGTTGCCTCATCTAACGCAATCTAACGCGATGTTCGATGAAGAGGCAATACAAAAAAAGATAGATAACGTCTGAAAACGCTGTTGACATTCGGTAATTCCGTGATTTACGCGAATATTTCACAAAACTTGTTCCAGGAAATACGTGTTTTTTTTTTAAAACCTTAAAAAAAGTTTTTCAGAAAAATTGTCGTCATTCAGAATCTCCATTAAATGTGCAAGGCTTCTATTGATGTACTTTTTTATATTTTTATTATATGAGTACATTATGGAGGACCAAAGTTCACGTAAAATAGCAGATTTTCAGAGGTCTTTACTACATTAGTTTTACACAAATCAATGTTTTGAATTCTATAGAAGCCTAGATAATATCCACAAGATAGCTGTATATCTAAAATATCTAGAAAAAGATGTGTAATAACATCATAATCACGTAAGAGCGGTCGTATGGAAATGTACCTCGAAAAGGACGCTCTTTAAATCAAAACACTGATTAATCTAATGATCAAAATGAAGCCTGCATAACGAACTAGAGTAATTAGGCCATCAATGAAGAGAACTTGGAAAGACAAACTTTATTTGAAACCAATATAAAGTGGATGTCTCCTCAACGCTCGCTGGCATCGCAGTAATTAATCAATTTCATGCAATAAAGTTTTTCAGCAGAATTCCAATATTATAGTTTTAAAAGAATATCAGCTGGGAATTAATTATGTTGAGGATGCTGATTAAATTTAAGCCGGGATTGTGGGGTTTTAGAAGGTCGAGTTTCTGCTTTAATTTTTAAATTCTTTATTTTACACCATAAAAAGTTACAATGTATGTGGATAACAAAGTCAAAGTCAAAAAATTTTTATTTCACATAGGCCTACATGGGCACTTATAAAACGTCAGAAGCTAGTGCACGGTTCCAAATTGGTCGTTTCCTATGGAGAAGAACCGGCAAGAAACTCCATGGTTACTCTTTTAAAAAAATGATTGTTTACAATATTTTCATATTACAGTATTAATAGACATTATGTAAGAACAGTGTAGACCAGTCGATATTGTACCCAAAAGCACAATAAAAATAATAATATTTAAAAAAAAAAAAGTGAGTCGTAATAGGAAGTAACCTAAGAATTCGCGAAGTCCACGGTGTTCTCACATTCACATTAAAAAAAAAAGAAGAAGCAATATAAAAAAAAAAAAAAAACAAGAACAATTAGTAATTACAATTATCAATAAATGACATGTCAACAAAAAGAAAATTACTAACGAATTTATGGTGGTTGGCGTCTACTAATATAAAAAATATTGCAAAGGCAATGTGTAGGAAGAAAAGAAAAAATGTATATATTACAACAAATGTGGAGCAGTTAATAGACAGATGTACACAACATTATGAGTTACCAGGGGGCCACATGTGCAGAAGCAGTCATTGCCAAACAAGCGTGTCTTCGACATAGTCTTTAACCTTGTAATAGGCTTTTTTAGTTAGGACACGCTTAATATGGGTTTTGAACTTGCCCTCGCTAAGTTCAGTCACCGCCTTTGGTAGCTTGTTATAAAAGCGTATGCTGTTTACTAAAAATGACTTGCTGGTCTTAGCTAATCTCCATTTGGGTAATACAATTTCGTGTTTACTGCGCGTATTTATGTTATGAAAATCGCTTCTAATTTTGAAAAGTCCTAGGTTTTTACGAACGTACAAAATACTTTCCAAGATATAAAGAGAAGGCAGAGTAAGTATATCGATTTCTTTGAATTTATTTCTGAGGGACTCGCGAGGACCCATTTTATAAATAGCCCGGATTGCTCTCTTTTGCAATATGAAAATTGAGTCCACATCAGCTGCAGATCCCCACAGTAAAATGCCATATGACATAATACTGTGGAAATAAGCATAGTAAACTAACCTAGCGGTGGCTACATCTGTCAATTGCCTTATTTTTCGTACTGCATATGCGGCTGAGCTTAATCTACCTGAAAGAGTTCTAATATGAGCGCCCCACTGCAGTTTAGAATCGATAGTTATACCTAAAAACACAGTTTCCGTAGTAACATCAAGTTTGTTGCCGTCTAGAATTAGATTGACGCCAACTTGAGGGACATTTGGTAATGAAAATTTCATACATTTAGTTTTATTCGCATTTAATAAGAGATTATTAGCTGCGAACCATTTCGAAAGAACAGTCAGACTTTCATTGACTTGCAAGACATCCCTATCTTTTCTATCCACTTTAAAAATAAGAGAAGTGTCATCAGCAAACAGAATTATATCGGATAAATTAGCCATCATATAAGGAAGGTCATTAATATAAACTAGAAAAAGAAAAGGGCCAAGAATTGAACCCTGGGGCACGCCCATCTTTATTAAAGACCCCGAAGACGTCGCCCCATTAATGGATACTTTTTGCTGCCTGTAAGATAAATAGGAAAAAACAAGATCAGCAGCTCGTCCACGAATTCCGTAATGATGTAATTTACGGATCAGAGTATTATGGTCAACACAGTCAAATGCTTTTGAGAGGTCACAGAATATGCCAATAGCATCCTGGGACTTCTCCCAGGATTCCAAAATGTGACTGATGAGTTTCACTCCTGCATCCGTCGTTGACCTTCCTTTCGTGAAGCCAAACTGATGACTATGCAAAATCCTATTTGAATTGAAATGAGACAACATCTGGTCGAGCATGATTTTTTCATAGATTTTACTCAATGCTGGAAGCACAGATATAGGTCTATAATTAGAGGGATCACTCTTACTACCTGATTTGAAAATTGGTACCACTTTACTATGTTTCATTAAATCAGGGAACATTCCGCTGTCTAAGCATTGATTAAATATGCCTGTTAGGACAGGAGCAATAGTATCAATAATATCTCCAAGAACCTTAACGGATATACCCCATAAGTCTTCAGTGTTTTTTATATTAAGACTTTTGAATGTTTTTATAATTGTATCAACAGAGATACGCTTAAATTCAAAGGTTGGTATATCCTTAGTGAAATGTTCTTTCAAAAAAGATTCAGCCAACAAAGACGAGGAAGGGAGAGATTTCGTAACTTCTATTGGGATGTTGGTGAAAAAGTTTTCTAACGTCTCAGCCACTTCTGACCTATCTGAGATAATTTTATTATCAATCTTTAGCGACAATTCATTCCGATCTCGTTGGTTTGTCTTTCCAGTTTCCCTGCTTATCACCTTCCAGACAGCTTTTATTTTATTATTAGAATTTTCAATTAACTTACTTATTGATTTAGATTTAGCTTGGGCGCAGACTCTTTTGAATAACTTTGAATACATTCTAACGTGGTTATGCAAGTTAAGATCAGATGACAAGGATTTTTCATGATATAGCTGATATAAAGTATCTCTGCTTTTTCTTATTCCAGCAGTAGCCCATTCATTAAATTTGGATTTATTATTGATTTTAACTTTTTTAACTGGGCACGCCTTATTAAATTCTCGGCATACTGTAGAGAATAATGTATCATAGTTTACATTGGGGTCTTGCGAATCAAAATTGGCTGTTGAGAGACTACTAAAAACATTATGATTAAAATAATTTAATTTATTTTTAGTAAGCGGTCTAAACTCTGCAGGTGAATCTAATTGTAACGTTTTGACTAACTCGAAAGATACGAGTTGACCAGTGTGGTCAGACCTCGCGCCACTAATTATGGAAGAGTTTTTTATATTACAATTAGTAAATATATTATCTATGCATGAAGCTGAGGTAGGTGTTATTCTTGTTGCTTCATGAAAAATACATTTTAGATTAAAAGAACTAAACAGTGAGAGAAGTTTACATTTTTCTGGTGAATTTACCAGTAAATTGATATTTAAGTCCCCACAAACGAAGACTAATTTGTTATCTCTAATAAGTTTATTTTACAGAGTTCATGTATGTGTGTTTGAGGGTATGTTCGTGTTCGTGTGTGTGTGTGTTTGTGTGTGTGCGCTTCTTATTTTCATGTCGATAAATTCAGCTCGGGCACATTGCTGGTAGAACGGATGGTAGATGGGGCCGAAAGGTTCTAGAGTGGCGACCGCGCACCGGAAAACGCAGCGTTAGAAGGCCTGCCAGAAGGAGGACCGAAGACCTGGTGCGAGTCGCGGGATTGCGGTGGATGCGAGGCGCACAGGAATGGTCGTTATGGCGACGCTGGGAGGCCTATATCCAACAGTGGACCTCTTTCGGCTGAAATGATGATGATGATGATGAAATTCAGCTCACTGATCAGTATTTGGCACCCAGTACAGCTCTATCGTATCACGTTACGAGTTCGAAACCGGGCAAGTACATATGTGATTTTTCAATTCATATGTATTTTTCTAAGTTTATCTAGGATATTACTGACATCTCAGAAAGCACGTAAAGCCAGAAGTTCCGGTTGTCATTCGTAGATCTTTGACAGTCGTTACAGAAAGGCAGATGCCAAAAAGTCTGACCATCAGTTTATGTAAAGAGTATCATGTTTACCAGTAACTGGGTTGTGGAGGTCTAATAGGTCACTCCATGTATTCAGCCAGATCCGGTAAGACTGGAAGCCCTTCTCAAGCTCATTGGGAAAAAGCTAGGCATATGATGATGACCAGTATTTAACAATCTGTACAGTTCTATCATTAGCCTCGTTTAAATCCTGGAAGATGCAGGTAAGTGTGTGCTAAACGGGTAGCATTCCAAGTGACGCATATCCTTTGAAATGGCGCCAAATTATAAAAAAAAAAGTTGGTGTTGACAACAAAAGTCTATGCCTTGACCTCAATTTTGCATCGGTAACAAGATTGCTTAGCCTATCCTGCTCCCCTAGCCAAGTTACAACCGTTTCGTTTCGATTCTCTTTTCGTTGATCGCCTCGAGTCGGCCACACCTCCTATTTCTTTGTTCTGATCACGTAACTGAGCGTTGAGATGACGTTAGAACAAAGGAATTAGAGGCGTGGCCGACTGTCATGTCAAACTGAAATGTCAATACATTTATGAAAACATTATGTATGTTCGGAAAAATATTCATCTTTTTACTAAGATAAGTGAGAGGCACAATTTTAATACTAGGAACAGGAACAAATTAGATCAACCTCGGTTCAGATTGGCTAAAATACATAGTTCTTTCATGGGGTACTGTGTAAAATTTTATAATAAAATACTAATTGAGATTCTACAACTAAATAAGTCCAAATTTAAAGCATGCATTAAACGCACACTATGTAGACAAGCGTATTATAAACTGGAAGATTATATCCTTGATAAAAACGCTTGGCTAAATGCCGGTCGTTGTTTTCGAAATATTTTTTATTTTATTTTATTTGTTTATTTCAATAAAGCTTATGATAATTTATTACCTTTTGTATTTGGAAACAATAGCATTGTATAATGTAGAAGCACTTTGTTTTTCAAGTTTTGTGAATGTGAAGTACCATGGAGCATTTTTATTAGGTTAAAACTTGTTTGACATTACGAGCATGGCAGTTGAGAGTTTGTCATGCTCACTCAAATGTCTCGCTGATGGTGGCACGTGTTATTGGGTCATTCAGTTCTCTTCAAAATCGCTGAGCTGAGTAGGGCTGATGCACGCGTCATGCTCGTGAACGGGTGCCGTCAGTTGAGACTGGTCATCTCTTAGCTGCTAGTGACTTAATTCAACTTCTATTTTTGTTAATTCTTTTTTTTTTATTTTAATTGTTATTACTTATCAACATTGTGGTCACATATTAGAAGCGACAAGAAATATGTAACCAAGATTTATGTAACTCATATTAAATTATTATTTAAAAGAGTGTCCATGGAGTTTCTTGCACGTTCTTCTCCATAGATCTACGCTTTGGAACGTGCAATTTAGCTTCACTTGTATTTTTTTTGACTGACCGACATTTTGACAATTCAAAAGTGCCTGTAATTGGTCTATTTGAAACAAACGTTTCTGATTTTTGAAATGGTCATGTAAAAAGAAGGGATGAAATGCACGTTACTAAAAGAATTATGAGTATACATTTGGGCGGATAAACAGGGAGAGTTAGAGTAAAAAAAACTGGGCAAGTGTGAGTTGGACTCGAGCACTGAGGGTTCCGTACAAACTTACGCTCTATGCAAATAGTTCAATTCCCGAATAGATTCTCGAAGATTTTTCGGAACCACAATTTTTTTTGTCATGTAACAACAAATTTACAGTTTTCAGATTATTTCCTATATCTGTGGTAAGACCTTGCTTTATGCCAAATTTCAGGATTCGGTGTCAACGGGAAATACTCTATGAATTTTGATTCCCTTGTGAGTGTCGAAATATACGTTTTTTACGACTTAAACGACCGTATCTTTTTTTTAGTTAACTATTTTTTAACAGCTTCAAGGGGCCGCAGACTTGAGTACATGGTTTTAATTTTAACTCGATACCTCTATGCGTTCCCAAAGTAAAGGGTCTTGACAAACAGACAGACAAAAAAGTGATTCTATAAGGGTTCCGTTTTCTTTTTGAGGTACGGAACCCTAAAAAAAGATGAATGGATTGTGTGAGGAATGATATGAAAGAAAAGGGAGTTAGTGATAGTGATAGCATGACGGGTAATAGGACAGAATGAAAGAAAAAAAACGTATTGTGCCGTCTCCAAATTACACGGAACAAGGGCTGATGATAATGATTATGTTTTAAAGCCAGGCTCTGATTAACTAAACTACCAGAATTTCCAATAACGAGCAATCGTTAAATCTTAAATGTGCTGAAAGCTACAAAATAACCACAATACACTCATGACTGAGTGGCCTAAGCCCGCTAGAGTACTGTACTTGCTTTGATCACAGACATAGGTAGTCGAGTTCAAGTAAAAGCATCGGGAGAAATCGGGAAAAGTCGGCTGTGGGAATGTAAGCCGGTAGCATTTCTTTTTTCGTTTTTGCTAGGCACTGGGATATATTTGACTGACTGATGTCATTGATTGACTGGTCTGTTGGTTAGTGGCCCGACTGCTATGCACAAGAGTGCGTAAATTAATGTATATTTTTAAGAACCTACGTCACATAGCCGACTATAATAAATTTTTATGTTGAGATATTTGAATGATTTTATTATTTTTCAGTGACTTGACCAACGAATTTATTTTTTATATATTATTCTTACTTTGACATTTATTCACAATTGTATCTTGACATTATTATTTAACAAATGACATTTTTACTTCAATTCTTCAAGTGACATTATCAACTTCATATAATATTTTTCATTGTTATTTGATACGGTGAAATGAATAAAATTTAATTGTAATATTATCTAATTATAAATAAATTTTGCAAGGAAATGTATTATTATAATAATAAAGCTCTTAATTTGCATGCCTCAAGTTATAATATGGTTGGACTGTAATATAATTTCAATAACTCTATGTTATTACCCATATTAGCAAATAAATGATTATGAATTATGAATTATAAGTTAATTAAACAGGTTTATTTGGCTCTTTGTTAATCTGTTCTCACTACTTCTTCTAGAACGTCTAAAGGTTGCAATCTTCCGCCCTTTTAGGTTTCCCACACACCAGTTATACACTGCATGTAAAATACTAACAGTACGCCAACTATTTAAGTTATACACAGTACTTTATCAGCACTCTGAGATTACTTTTGACCCAGTTTGAAGGTACTGGGTCAAAAGTCCAAGAGGAGGAAAGATTTGGTTTGCACTAAACCACAGACGAGACATGCATTTGCACATAGTTTTGTGTATTTTTAGAGCCTTTTTTGTATAACGAGCTCATTAAATTATTAGATAAATATAATTGTAGGTTTAGTTTGTAAGTTTTTATTCTGTAGTGTCTGTATACATGCCCCCGTAGTGAATTTCTTGTAAGTGATGACCCGAAACACAGGTTTTATAAACCTAGCTCGGGCAAGTCACTAATTATACATAACACCAGGTTATTAAAGTAAATTTTCCTTTAGTTCTTAAATATTGATAAGTTTCCACTTGTATCAAACGACATTTTTCAATACACTTACGAAGACCAATATTGATAAGTTAATTATAGTCAAAGTCAAAGTCAAAAATTTTTATTTCACATGGGCCTACATGGGCACTTATAAAACGTCAGAAGCTAGTGCACGGTTCCAAATTGGTCGTTTCCTATGGAGAAGAACCGGCAAGAAACTCCATCGTTACTCTTTTTAAAAAAAAATGATTGTTTACAATATTTTCATATTACAGTATTAATAGACATTATGTAAGAACAGTGTAGACCAGTCGATATTGTACCCAAAAGCACAATAAAAATAATAATATTTAAAAAAAAAAAGTGAGTCGTAATAGGAAGTAACCTAAGAATTCGCGAAGTCCACGGTGTTCTCACATTCACATTTAAAAAAAAAGAAGCTATATAAAAAAAAAAAAACGAACAATAAGTAATTACAATTATCAATAAATGACATGTCAACAAAAAGAAAATTACTAACGAGTTTAAGGTGGTTGGCGTCTACTAATATAAAAAATATTGCAAAAGCAATGTGTAGGAAGAAAAGAAAAAATGTATATATTACAACAAATGTGGAGCAGTTAATAGATAGATGTACACAATATTATGAGTTACCAGGGGGCCACATGTGCAGAAGCAGTCATTGCCAAACAAGCGCGTCTTCGACATAGTCTTTAACCTTGTAATACGCTTTTTTAGTTAGGACACGCTTAATATGGGTGTCCTAACTAAAAAAGCGCCTTTGGTAGCTTGTTATAAAAGCGTATGCTGTTTACTAAAAATGACTTGCTGGTCTTAGCTAATCTCCATTTGGGTAATACAATTTCGTGTTTACTGCGCGTATTTATGTTATGAAAATCGCTTCTAATTTTGAAAAGTCCTAGGTTTTTACGAACGTACAAAATACTTTCCAAGATATAAAGAGAAGGCAGAGTAAGTATATCGATTTCTTTGAATTTATTTCTGAGGGACTCGCGAGGACCCATTTTATAAATAGCCCGGATTGCTCTCTTTTGCAATATGAAAATTGAGTCCACATCAGCTGCAGATCCCCACAGTAAAATGCCATAAGACATAATACTGTGGAAATAAGCATAGTAAACTAACCTAGCGGTGGCTACATCTGTCAATTGCCTTATTTTTCGTACCGCATATGCGACTGAGCTTAATCTACCTGAAAGAGTTCTAATATGAGCGCCCCACTGCAGTTTAGAATCGATAGTTATACCTAAAAACACAGTTTCCGTAGTAACATCAAGTTTGTTGCCGTCTAGAATTAGATTAACGCCAACTTGAGGGACATTTGGTAATGAAAATTTCATACATTTAGTTTTATTCGCATTTAATAAGAGATTATTAGCTGCGAACCATTTCGAAAGAACTGGTTCGTATAATTATTCCTTGGGCACTATTTGTTTACTTGTGGCTGTTACATGAAAATATTTTGTGTAAAAGATGAAATAAAGATTATTATTATTGCTATGCCAGAGGTCGTGGGTTTGTAGATTTGTATTGAGTGGGAATTAATCCCACTCAATACAAATGTATGTGTGATGAGCACGATTATTCGTTCAGTGTCTGAGTGAAATTTATCTTACTTAATAATGTATAATTGTATGTTTATCAGTTATGTAATACTCATAGCAGCTTGAGACTTGATGGCGTTGGGTGATAGTTGAGGATTTTATTAATTATTGTAAGCCATTATTCTATAGTGGAGGCCCAGTTGTAACGGCCCTGACTTAGGCTTGGTTCAAACCGGCGCATATGTTTTTTATGTAATTTATTCTGTAACCACTTCTCTCAAAATGGTGAAGGATGACATCGTGAGGAAACCGGCATATCCTAGCACAATCATCATCATCTTCTACCCTTGTCCCGTGTTATTTAATGGCGATGCAACACTTGTTCTTTTTCTTTTCTTCCATTCTTTCCTGTCACAAGTCACGCTATCAATAACTTCTTTTTCTTTCACATCACTTCTCATACAATCTATCCATCTTTTCTTTAGCCTTCCTCCCTCTCTATATACATCTTCAGGCTAGACACTAACAAAATAAGAAAGGGCCTGAAAAAGTGAAATGCTCAACGGCTAATGATATAATAAGAAGTCGAATCAAAATACAAGAAACAAATCAAATACACCTCAAGAAGATTCAAATGAACAGAAACATTCACCGAAAAAGACTAAAGGAATCCATTAAGGATCCCTGATTACCATTTCAGACAAAAAATATAACTTTTACGAGTTTTCGCGATTAAGGCGTGAATTGATTTAGAAACAGATACAATTTTCCTGTTTTGATTACCAGGATAAACACATAAAAATATTATGTGAGTGTTAAGTGGCCGGACCTACTTATATTCGTAGTTAAATTAGTTTTTGCAGGCGACTTCGCTCGCGTGAAAGTCGAAAATGATCCTTTTTTTAGCTGGGAAAATCATCTAATGACAAATCCCGCTCTTGGGTTGTGCGCGAGATAGTGTCAGACTTTACTGACTAAAAACCCACTCCTGTTCCTTTTTTGCCTTCGTCCTAGGGCCCCGGGTTTCACTTTTACCACTACATCACTACCCGTGGAAAAAAAACGGTTTTTCGGTATAGTAACCTACTGTCAGAATACAAGAATTCTGCTGCAAGTGCAGAAAACCTCAAGAAGTGTAAATATAATAACTTCATCGGAGTTTATATATTTGAGCCGTTTGGGGTTGAAACACTAGGGCCATGGGGTCCGAGCGCTCATCGAGTTGTTCGGGATATGATATCAGCAAACAGCTGGTAGACTCTTCGCGTGACCAGAGGGCTGGGCTTTTCTTCGGTCAACGAATCGCCAGCGTTCTGGGCACTTTTCCCATTGACATCGATGTGGACGAATTTTTTGATGCCCTATGAGTTTTATTTCTACCCGTTTGTACATATATTATTATCAGTTTGTTTATATATTTATTAAGTTATATTATTTAATAGTTAAGATGTATATATAAAGTAATATCCAATTCTTGATTAAAACTAAAAAAAAAACTGGTTCAGGGCCTGGTACCTACCTATACGCCTTTCTTTGAAACGCCAATAACCGCCAAATGCAACCGCATAATTGAAGCCGCAGTGTTGGGACAAGGTGGACTGATGACCTGGTGAGAATCGCGGGAATTTAATGGATGCGAGACGCACAGGATCAGTCGTTGTGGCGATACTTGGGGAGGTCTATACCCAAACAATAATGGATTATGCCTTATTACCGGAAGACGCAGCGTTGGAAGGTCTCCCACAAGGTGGACCGATGACCTGGTGAGGGTCGCGGGAGTGCGGTGGATGCGAGAGGCACAAGATCGGTCATTGTGGCGACGCTTGGGGGAGGCCTATGTCCAACAGTGGACGTCTTTCGGCTGAAATGATGATGATGATGATGATGAATGAATTATGAAAGTAAGAACCCGACGAACGACAGGGCGTGTTACACTTTTACTGAATGAAACCACACCTATGTTCCTTTAGTTGCCCTTGCGTTTTAGAACCACGGGTTTCCCTTTCAGAAGTCGATCCCTGGCCTCAGTAGGCTTCGGCCCTGCTGGACCCCTACGGTGTTGCTCACATCTCTTTGAGGCGCACGTGTGGAACACTACGCGCCGTCGACAGCTCGGGCTCGGTCCAGTTACTGGACGGCCGGACGGCGGACTACACATTGATCGTAGTCTGCCAACCCATGCCTACGGCGGCTGCGACTCTGTGACACACTAATATTTTTTGTTTTTTTTTTTAGGTTTACGTACAAACATACAATAAAACATTAGTAGAATATAGTAGTAGTAAATAAGATTATATGAAACGATGGATCTATTTCTGCGAAGGGCTCCAGTCTCTTTCCATTGATAACAGGTCATCATTATGCATGAGGAGATAAACAAACAGACATATCGTAGCTAGCTCTAGTTCAATTTATTCAGTTGTATACACGTTTAGATACGGATGTGACATTTCTTTTTGAATGAACCCTTCGCTATAAAAAAACCTTATCAAGATTCAAATAAAGAAAATCTGGATTTAATTGTTTTTAAAAAAATACCGTACCGCTTACCTTTTTTTTTCTCGGGTGGGAAAATCATCTAATGACATCCCCCGCTCTTGGGCTGAGCGGGAGATAATGTCAGACTTTTACTGACTAAAAACCCACTCCTGTTCCTTCTTTGCCATTTTTCCAGGGCCCCGGGGGTCACTTTCGCATCCCATGGCCCCAGTAGGCCTCGACCCTGCTGGGCCTCTACGGTTGCTGACATCTCCTTGAGGCGCACGTGGAACACTACACGCCGTCGACGACTTGGGCTCGGTCCGGACAGTTACCGGACGATCGGACGGCGAGCCACCCATCGTTCGCCGTCCGACCATACCGTTTACCTGGGACAGACAATCCAGTTGGGTAGATCTAACTTTGAGAAAGAGGTCAATGGTCGAATCCGACTCGGCTTGGCAACGTTTGGGAAGCTGCGCGGTATCTTCTCGTCCAATATACCACAGTGTCTTAAGACGAAAGTCTATGACCAGTGCGTGTTGCAAGTGATGGCAAATGGCACTGAAACATGGTCGTTTACAATGGGCCTTTTCAGATGGCTTACAGTCACCCAAAGGGCAATGGAAAGGGCTATGCTCGGAGTTTCCTTGCGTGATTGCATCAGGAATGAAGATATCCACAGGAGGACCAAGGTCACCGACATAGTCCGAAGAATCGCCAAACTAAAGACACACATAACACAACACCCTAACACACATTACTAATACGTTAATTATTATTCATTATTGACTAACATTGTACACTTATTTTTAATTGCGTTTGTCCTTGTTTTTGTTTATGTGGTATACAATAAAGAATATAATAAATAAATAAATAAATAAATAAAGTGGCAATGGGCAGGACATTGCTCGTAGAACGGACGGTCAATGGGCCCGAAAGGTTTTTAGAGGTGCGACCGCGCATGGATCCGTATCCAGATCATCATTATCATCATCATCACCAAATTAGCCGAAAGACGTCCACTGTTTGATATAGGCCTCCCCCATGAGAAGAACCCACTGCATTCTCGTGACTCTCACCAGGTCGTCGGTCCAACTTGTGAGAGGCCTTCCAACGCTGGGTTTTCCGGCGTGCGTTCGCCACTCCAAAATCGGCCCCATCTACCATCCATTCTAACAGCAATGTGCCCTGCCTTCTGCCACTTAAGCTGGCAATTTTTCGGGCTATGTCGACGACCGCGCAGCTAGTAATAATAATAAAAAAAAACTCGCAAAGAAAATCGCGAGCAAGATGCTAGTCTGTTATAATCTCAAAAATTTCGTGATCTCAAAGAGAAATACTCTTAATAATATAATTATTATCAAGAGAATAATGATATTATTTGTCGTTTAACAGAAAATATAATAAACAGGACATAATATTTTCTTTATTTGAGAAATGTCATCCAATGTCTACTCACGCTCTGGGTCTGTCAGACTTTTACTGACTAAAACCACACCTGTGCCCTTCAGTTGCCCTTTGCGTACTAGGATCACGATTTCTCTGGTTGCAATTCTCAGTGGCAGGACATAATCTACTAGTAATATATTAAAATTTCGTGTCAATTTCTCTGAAACGGATTGACCAATTTTTATGAAGTTTTTTTTATTCAACTTTAGTTTTAGTATATACGAAACCAGAAACACGTGTTTAGTATTTTTATCTAAAAAATCTATGTACAAAATTTCATAACTCTATCCCGAAATATCACAAAGTTTTGTCCGCACAAATACATGCTTACCAAGCCATCCAGGCGTCTGAAGGCTTGTTTTGCTCCCGTACCCAGCTATGCGCTGGCGCCTAATGCCCGCTATGACCTGATACGACCTGAGTTGTACTTAGTTTCGGTGGTGTCCAACTTGTCATCTTTTGTAGATATTTTTGGGAAAAAATATAACATGGTGTAAAAAGTATTGGAATCGATTCAGTTACTGATTCTGAACAAACTATATTCAAGTTTCACATATACTAAAAAAAACTTTTTACAAAAAAAAAATACAACCGACTTCAAAGTAAAAAAAAAACACTGAAAAATGCAAAATAACTTTAATTTCGGAAATCGGTGTTTCTATAATAGTTTTGTCTCTTCGTTATTTAACACCGACTTCCGAAATTAAAGTTATTTTGCACTTTTCAGTGTTTTTTTTTACTTTGAAGTTGGTTGTATTTTTTTTTGTGACAAGATTTTTATTTTACACTTTTTACGACGGTTCTGCTGTGATCCTATGAGGAGTTCTGTTCCATATCTTCGAAGTTCATGATCAGATCATAACAATATTTCTATGGGACCAACTCGGAAGCATAAACTTTCAATCGAAAAAAAAAAATATTTCAAAATCGGTCCACAATTGACCCAGAAATCGGTGAACATACATAAAAAAAAAAAATAAACAACATACATTCAACCGAATATATAACCTCCTCCTTGTTGAAGTCGGTTAAAAATAATGTTGTGTCTTGTTGTAAAAAAATAATTACTATAAGTACTACCAATACCCTCAAATATTTTTTTTTAATTATTTATTTGACAAAACAACGTTTACTGGATAAACTAGTACACTTTTACTTTCTGTTTGCTTCACTCGTGCTGAAAATAAAAGAACCAGCACTGCCATTTTTTCCCAAATAACATAAACTACGGATAATTCAACGTGACAAGGTACGTAAACAAGTTTATGATAAAAACGTTCAAATTAAATTCAAATCCATCAAAATACGGGAAACAAAATAAAACGTTCTCTGCTGAACCCTGGCAAAGTTTGCAGCCACTTGGCAACAGAAAGCGGTGAGAAGTAATATGGTGTAAGTTAGAAGATTATGGAGAGTCACCTGTGTCTTTTATTATGTTCAGCAGTTTGATGCCCTATAGTTTTTTTTTTATTAGCTGGTCCTAATGTACATCCAAAGAATGGATCCTAATTTTATTACAATCTAGCCATTTATACAGACTAATAAGTAATTTAATTATATCCTAAACTAATAATTTGTCTTTACTAACAATGTGTCCAATAGTACGTTTCTTATTGTCTCTATTAAGGCGAATACACTTCGTTCTTGTATTTATTGGGTAGCAATTATGCTACATTACACTATTCACTATCACTAAACACCCTATACAACTTTGTCACGAAAATTTTAGAAAATCCTACCTTAGTGTACCTTTCCGAGAAAGCCGTCTCGATACAGTTGCTGCAAACTCATTACATCCACATCCGAATAGAAAACAAAGCGATTATATTCTGTACAAAAAATTTCTTAATTTGACACTGCGTTCACATACACACTACGATGACATCAACGAGCGACGCGGTACGTCAGCGGCACGTGAACCCAGAACCACACAGCAAGCGCATTACATAGCCCGACACGAACGCGTTTAGACGTAGGTACCTATTGTAGGATAAATCAAAATACTAGTTCATTATATAGTGGGTTTTAATGATTCCAATATCAATAACAAGTTTTAAAGAACAAATAACATTTCATAAGCAATACGTTACAAATTTATTAATAATTCTAGTTAATATTCTAATAGTTTTACTCACAATTTATAAACATAGAAGCAACATATTATCAAACATCAAATACCCTCAATTTATTATTTAACTTACTTGCAAGTCACAGGTTGTTAACTCCACAAACGTCGGACAGAAACTGAGCGCGCAATAATGGCGACATGCCCTTTTGTAGGTATATGGAGGGGATGTTGCCATCATTGCGATCTCGGCCGTTACAAACATTTTCTTTAAATTCAAATTATTTTAGTATTGTTTTGCAGCTACTATGTATTATTTAATGGTAACTAATACCCATATTATTAATCGATAACCAATGTACGACTTAATATAACATAAAAGAGGTATAGAATAATACATGCCTACAGTCGGCCATCCGAGAAAATAGTACGTCCCCGTACTCAGCTGCAATGCAATGTACAAAAACAATACAATACAAAAACAATGCAATACAAAACAATAAATGCATCAATATAATACAATAATGTAATCAGTATACCTTACAATTATTTCATTTAATCTTAATATACTTAATTTTTAGACCCCATTGGTCTTCATCAGATAATGGTGCCTATTAGTCTGATCAATTAATAAATCCTATTGGTAATAATTAAATAATAGACCCATTAGTGTTAATCAAATTACAGACCCTATTTATTGGTGTTAATCAATATTAGTGAACATTAGTTTTAAAGAATGTTGATAAAAAAAAATACCAAATTACACAATTTTTACGGACATGACGAGAATATTTGACTGTGTTGATCATGAACACTTATTAGCAAATTAAATATTATAGGCAATGGAGGAAAAGTACTTAATGTCGCAGAATATACACAGAAATAACTAAAATATGTTTAAAAACCAGGTGCGTTAGGTCTGAGGAAAAAAAATATTAGATTTGGCGTGGCAGGGCCACAGGGCAGTGTGCTGGGACCTTTATTATTTCTGCTTTATATCAATGACCTGCCCCGCCACATTGACTATCCCATGGTCGTATTTGCTGTCGACAGCACTGCCTTGATTAAATGTCGTGACATAAAAACATACGAACAGGACATAAATAATACTTTAATTGACATAATACACTGGCTTGACCAAAACAATTTAATTATTAATGTACCGAAGACTACTATTAAGCAAATTTAATCAACGCAAGTTACCACAGTCACTAAATTTACATTATAGTGAAGAAAAAGAAGACCAAATACTGGTCGCAAAGTCTCTAGGAATAATGATAGATAGCCAACTAACCTGGAAGCCACAAGCAGAAGAAGTTTGTAAAAAACTAAGTTCAGCTGCTTAGGTGCTTTTCAACTTATCTAAAAAAGTAAACATGGCCACAAGACTGGTCACATATCATGGTCTAGCCGTATCGATTTTTAGATTTGGGATATTTTTGTTTGTGGAAAATGTAGTCTAAGAGAACAGGTGTTCAAGGCTCGAACGTATTAAAAAAGTACGTAATATACGATGCATTAGGGCAATGTGTAACCTGAAAGTAACATATAGTTGTCCCTTAAATTACTTACGAGTACTTTTCCGTCACTATATATTCGAAATTGCGGATTTTGTGAAAACCAATTTGCATCTTTTCAGTACAGTGTCCGTAAACAAAAGGGAGTCAATAAGAACGCAGTACAAAACCACGCTACGTATTGATTGTCATAATACTGCCTAATTGAGGAAGTGTTTTGTGTATGGGCCCGTCAATATTTAATAAATTTCCCGATGATTTTAATAATAAAACTATTACACTTTTTAAGAAATTGACAGCTTTATTAACTTCAAAATGTTATTATTCGATCTCCGAATTTCTAAATGATAATAATTTATTTTATTGACACTGACATTATTATCATTATTTTTTGACATATTATTTGAATTTGACATATTGCACATATTTATTAACTACATTAATTTATGTTCAAAATGTAATTATATTGTAATCAGATGATATGTGTCCATTGAATTCAAATTAAATAAATTGGTTTTGCATGCCTAGTTTAAGGTAGTTAGTAATTTATTATTTATTTAATCAATTAATTACAACATTACAGGTTAAATAACTAAACAAAATGTTTTAAGTTATAAACGACATGTACTTTCATCAATTCCTCTTACAGTACTTCTGACATACCAATAAAATCATATTCCAATCATCCGTAAACAGATCGTTTGTTGGATAAGAATCCAAGAGATCATTTAGTGAAGCCAAAGTGCGAGGTATTGGAGACTGCGCACGGGCAACAGTGCGACATTGAGGCACAGCAAACATTCTGTGCTTTTTGCCGCGACAGTAATTGTCCGGAACAAAGAAACGCGCTAGCACAGTAAGCAGATCAGGCGCGTCAATAGTGCCACGGAGCGTCTTGCAGGCTATGGTGAGCTGATCTCGCGCTCGTCTTACCTCTAGTGAGTTATATCCGAGGCAACCCAATAGAAATTTTGTCGGATAGAGGTATGGGTAATAGCGGTGCTTCCGCTTGTACAGGAACCTAAGGAACACTTTTTGCACTTTTTCCAGTAAAAGTGCGTAAGAACTTTGGTGCGGGTTCCACACGCAAGAGCTGGATTCTAACTTACTGCGCGTAATGGATCCTTGTACATCTTTTCTATCATTTACCTACTAACTGAGCAAATAAAAATTATTATTACAGTGTTAATCGAACAATAGACTATCGGTCTACCATACATATAATCCTGAACTGCAAAAATGTATGAATCAATCGATTACAATTTTAAATATTATTCCTCAGAGTCTTTACCGTGGTCTTTTGAAACAAATACATGGCTTTAATTTATCTACTGCAATAATACTAGAGTATTTTTTTTTTTTGTTTCCCTTTCTCGTAAGAGGCGTGTCCTCTACTTGATAACGTTCATGGTCTAGAACATGAGCAATTTTATAAGGGACTTGATATTTAGGGATTACCACTACTTTTTCCACTACCACCAGTAGATGGTATTTGGCTATCCACTCTTACTAAATCCCCGATATTGTAACTGGTAGTTTGGCAACGTGATTTATCAAAAGTAGCCTTTTGGGTCGCTTGTGTGGTATCAATATGAGAAGAAACCTCGAGTCGAATTTCTTCGAGGCTTTTGGCACATTCGTTTACTTTGTATAACCCACAGAAATATAAAAACAGAAGAAGTGGCAAGGGGGCGTGTGCATGCCCGCGCGACTTGCACAAAAAGGGCTTATTCGGGCAAATGACCGTCAGTTATAAACTTGCGAGATTCGCGATATGTGATCGTAAACAAAATTTTAAATGACTGGCCTGTTGGTGTAGTGGTTAGTGGCCCTGACTGCTATACCGGAGGTCGTGGGTTCGATTCCCACCCAGGACAAATATTTGTGTGATGAGCACGATCATTTGTTCTGTGTCTGGGTGTAATTTATCTATACATGCATGTATTTAGAAATATATAAGTATGTTTATCAGTTGTCTAGTATCCATAACACAAGCTCTGCTTAGCTTGGGACTAGACGGCTTTTTGAGATAGTTGTGGAATATTATTATTATTATAAAATGCCGTGTTGTTCAGTGGTTTCGTGCAAGAACCGAAGCAATAAGAGAAGCCTGGGTCATCAAGGAATCTCTTACCATAAGTAAATACAAGTTTAATACTATACTTATCTTTAATTCAGTAAAACAACAAATCTTATAATCCTTGTTGCTACTGCGTTATTTTTGTTTTCAAATATCAAGGCGGCTGAATTGCTCTGACAGTAAATACATTGCTCTTTAACCACTACCTAATTCGAATACTCAATCAGAACAAGCAATGTAAAAATAACATAACGATACTTTATCAGTGCGGTGTATTTCATAATACGGCCGCTGTTAGTTGCGGCGAGTTAATGATGTGCCTGTATGATCTACTAATGTAGACTATCGACCATAATACCGATTGGTTGGATATCCGAAATGAAATAATGTAAATATTTTTATTTACTTTGATTATTTTCACTTCCTTCTTAAAGTCTTGAAAGTTTTGAAAGCGCTACAATAACGGGCATGATTCAGAATTTAATATCGACTTTTGCTTTTGCATAGCACATCGACGTTTAATGTGTGCGTAAGCTGTATGGGGCATGGAAAATACACGCTGTTTTTAATGACATAAGGTTTATAATTGTCTGTGTAGTATGGACTGATTTATGAATTGTGGATGTGTCCGCGACTGCGTAACTATTGCTGCATGTGTAGTAGTGTTGGCGGTGGTAGGGAAACTGGAGATATCATGTGATGATATCTATGGTGTAACCACATTCCTATCGTTTGCTCTTTTCTTGCAGAATCGATTTCGGGTATGGTATTATTAAATGAACCTACGTTTTCATGACTCGTTTTCATGAAACAAGAGAATTTACTTGCACTACTTTAATTTGCTTGCACCAATATATTAAAATCACCACTACTATTGTTAGGAGTAGTAGTGGAGGTGGTACCTGTAAATCCTTGTGTTCATCGGGCTGCGCCTCGGGCTGCGCATCGGGCTGCGCATCGGGCTGCGCATCGGGCTGCGCATCGGGCTGCGCATCGGGCTGCGCATCGGGCTGCGCATCGGGCTGCGCATCGGGCTGCGCATCGGGCTGCGCATCGGGCTGCTGCGCATCGGGCTTCGCCTTGGGTAGTTCCTCGGGCTGCGCCTCGGGCTGCTAGGCCCTGGGCTGCTAGGCCCTGGGCTGCAAGGCCCTGGGCATCAAGGCCCTGGGCATCAAGGCCCTGGGCATCAAGGCCCTGGGCATCAAGGCCCTGGGCATCAAGGCCCTGGGCATCAAGGCCCTGGGCATCAAGGCCCTGGGCATCAAGGCCCTGGGCATCAAGGCCCTGGGCATCAAGGCCCTGGGCATCAAGGCCCTGGGCATCAAGGCCCTGGGCATCAAGGCCCTGGGCATCAAGGCCCTGGGCATCAAGGCCCTGGGCATCAAGGCCCTGGGCATCAAGGCCCTGGGCATCAAGGCCCTGGGCATCAAGGCCCTGGGCATCAAGGCCCTGGTGCGGAGTCCCCTGGTGCGGAGTCCTCTGGTGCGGAGTCCCCTGGTGCGGAGTCCCCTGGTGCGGAGTCCCCTGGTGCGGAGTCCTCTGGTGCGGAGTCCCCTGGTGCGGAGTCCTCTGGTGCGGAGTCCCCTGGTGCGGAGTCCTCTGGTGCGGAGTCCCCTGGTGCGGAGTCCTCTGGTGCGGAGTCCCCTGGTGCGGAGTCCTCTGGTACGGAGTCCTCTGGTGCGGAGTCCTCTGGTGCGGAGTCCTCTGGTGCGGAGTCCCCTGGTGCGGAGTCCTCTGGTGCGGATTCCCCTGGTGCGGAGTCCCCTGGTGCGGAGTCCCCTCGGGCTGTGTGAGCGGCGGCTGCTTGGCACTCGTTGCTTATCCATAATTTTCGACCGGAAAAAAATTACACAAAAAAAAAACATATTAGAATGGGCTTCTAATCCCACTTCTGAATTGTAGGATAAATCAAAATACTAGTTCATTATACAGTGGGTTTTAATGATTCCAATATCAATAACAAGTTTTAAAGAACAAATAACATTTCATAAGCAATACGTTACAAATTTATTAATAATTCTAGTTAATATTCTAATAGTTTTACTCACAATTATTAACATAGAAGCAACATATTATCAAACATCAAATACCCTCAATTTATTATTTAACTTACTTGCAAGTCACAGGTTGTTAACTCCACAAACGTCGGACAGAAACTGAGCGCGCAATAATGGCGACATGCCCTTTTGTAGGTATATGGAGGGGATGTTGCCATCATTGCGATCTCGGCCGTTACAAACATTTTCTTTAAATTCAAATTATTTTAGTATTGTTTTGCAGCTACTATGTATTATTTAATGGTAACTAATACCCATATTATTAATCGATAACCAATGTACGACTTAATATAACATAAAAGAGGTATAGAATAATACATGCCTACACTATAGACATTTTAATTTTAATTAAATCTAACTTTCTGGTCCATATATTATGATCAGTATGTCTTATCACGAACTTATAGATTTTACCCTTCAACTTGAGGGTCATCCGTAGGTCACAAATTCTTCCAGTGACCTGTCGTCATTTCATCCATCCTGCGTTGATCCGATATGTTACATCTTGATCTACTTCACCATCCCCTTGGACAAGCGTTCAGAGGTACTGAAAGTCGCAACTGAGGGAAAGATAGAAAAAAGTTGTCACCATAAACAATAAGTAACCCAGCAAACTTTAAAATATTTTAATTAATAATAATAATATTTTTTATATTTTTAAATGTTTTTTTATTGAAATATTTAAAAATATAGTTTATATGTAAATAAAAGTTAAAACAGATAAATCGTTTATTTATAAAAATAAGGCACATTCACAATAAAGTACACATATTTAAATTAAATTAGGGCAGCCATTAAAACCGCTACCGCTCTTATCTTTGCCCACACCATCCCCGACCATGCCCCGCTTGGAGTAGTTCCAGCATTGACCGATTATAAAATCCATAAAACGTGTCCAAGTTTGTTTTGAGCGGTCTAACCGAACGATTTGGAAGCGTCTGTACGATTTTATTCCGCAATACGGTTAACGAAACAGGAATTCTCGTGATTGAGCGTGCAAGGTGCTTGCCAAAACATCTTGGGGATGCTGAAGGTTTGCCTAAGTGGCTCTGGTGCCGAGGTGTCGGTTGCAAAGATGTTTTCTGCCTCGGATGGCTGATTTTATGGGCTTCGGCTTGGACTGGATTTATTTGGTGGAAGTTCGTTGTGAAGGAGGATTAATAAAGACTTGGCTGCAGTAGGTTGTTAAGATGGAAAAATCTGTAGTGTAAACTGGTTTTAAGGGGATGCAAATAAGTGACTGATATTGAAAATCATAACGTGAGTGTTTGGACATCTCCAACGTGCGCGGACATCACTACGTGCCGGGCGACAACGGGCGGGAGTAGACGCGGGGAGAGGCGTTCGCAGCAGACACAGTCCACCTGGCTCGCCTGGCACTGGTGATTTCAATTAATATTATTGTTTTCTCGCCGTGCCGCTTGTATTTCCAACAAATTTACCCATTATAATACAGTCGTACATACTAAAGTTGCTTGAGTTTTTTATTTATGCTGTCGGTGGTGATACCACTTGTGGGGCTTTACCGCACCTTTCTATGGGTTTATGCTTTATTGATCTTCTTTAGCCAGCTTTATCCATCTTTAATCAATTTCATTATTATTTATTACTAACTGATATATTCCCACTTCGGTGAGCGTCATAAATTTGAGGCGAAAAAAATAGAATCAATTATAGACTATGATAAAGAATTAAATAGTAGGATCGATGCCTGCAAGGGCTGTTGGAATATTCGACAGAGTTATACCAGTGGCCCTGAAACGCAAAGGGGAGCTGAAGAAACGCAGGTAGGTTTTACTCAGTAAAAGTCTGACACGCTCTTTCACTACACCCTAGAACGGGAGAAGGCTATAGATAATTTCCCATCTCAAAAACTATAACCTGTGACTCAGGAATAATGTTGGTTTCCAAAGGTGAATGATGAATTTTCAAAATCGGTTCAGTAGTTCCAGAGATTATTTCCTACAAAAAAAATTACAAACTTTACCTCTTTTTTCTTTGTAAACACATATAAATTACATTTTTAAATATATTTTTTTTAAACAAAATTTAAAAACATTTAAAAATATAAAAAATAGTACCCCACCGGTATCGGGAATAGGGTCCAAGCTACCGGCGGTCAGGGTTCCAGAGAAAGGAACCTCCTAACAATGCGAGCCGTGTCCAGGAGTAACGCTTTCTGAATCAAGCCCTTGATCCAGCCGCCTAACGCGAGCCTCCTAAGGTGTTGGTCGAGGCTCTTGGCTATTAAGCCATTGCCCGACACGACTATCGACACAATGATCGCAGAGTCCACATCCCACATGTCGACAACCTCGCGAACCAAGTCAATATACTTGATTTGTTTATCTTTCTCGGCTTTCACGATTACCTTTTTTTATTATTAGTGTTGAAAAAAATTGAACTCCCCAAAAAAAAAAAAAAACTATTTTCATCCTGTCCATTGCTAGAAGTACTTCTATCTTAGACACCAACGAGTATTATTGTTGGGACTGGATACAAATGAAGTGAACTGTATTTTATAAGTGCTTATTAAATGGAGCGACTGCCTATCAGACTTCTACAACCCAGTTACTGGGCAACAAGATATTCCTTGGATAGACTGGCGGTCAGACTTTCGGACATCAGACTACCTGTAACGACTGTCAAATATCTACTAATGACCACCGGGACCAACGACTTTATTTCCTTTCGGGGTCACAGGGTGTCAGTAATGTCCTAGAAATGATGATGATGATGATGTACTTTTGTAAGTTTAACAAAAGTACATCATCATCATTTCAGTTCACGAAAGACGTCCACTGTTGGACATTTTTCATTTTCAAATATCTTTATTAAACATAAAAGTTAACAAAAGAATGTACTTACCCTAAGATACATTGACACATACATCTAAACACTTTCTAAGGCTAAAAATTCGCCTTTCAAAGTTTAGTTTTTAAAATATTGGTTATAAACAGTGATGACAACCTAAAATTAGGTTGAAATAACAATATACAATGACATTTACGCAAATTATTTAAAATCAGAAACAGAATAAACTGATTCTGATTTCAATTGTTTTTTACTGTTGGACAAAGGCCTCCCCCAAGCGTAGCCACAACGACCGATCCTGTGCGTCTCGCATCCACCGCATTCCCGCGACTCAAATCAGGTCGTCGATCCACCTCGTGGGAGGCTTTCCAACGCTGCGTTGAACCTTTCGGCCCCGTCGGCCATCCGTTCTACGAGCAATGTGCCCTGCCCACTGCCACTGCCTACAAAAATACATGAATTGATAAATCCGTATTGGTACTTCCCCTATTTCGAACCCGCAACCTCATGCTTCAATGGTGGGTGCGTTAACCACTGGGCCATCACACATTTATCACTAAGCTATAGATAATCATTCTTTACTTTCAAGCGGGCAAAGTCGTCAGCAGAAGCTAATATTACTCGTATTACAAAGTACGTAGTTTACAGACGGTAAATGGCTAAGCCATTTTTTTTTATATTCTTGTAGCATTCTTCATAATTTTTCACGATACACACATTACCAAATAGCCTACAGCCCCAAATTTCCAAAGAAGCACCGTCACCATCCAGCCATTAATCTTTGCAAATTCCTGAAAAGGCACATCTAAGAAGGCTGCATGTAACCTTGTGCAGACGTCTTAATTTCCGCCCGCACAGGTTCCTAAGGAAATTCACCCCTTTCCGAGGCGAGGTGACTTTGAACGTGCGTGCTCCTCCTACCACTGAAATATGCTTTACTATCGAGGCATATTGAGGCTGTGGCAACTCCGGAATTTACAGAATTTCTCTTGGATTTTGGTAAATATTTAGTAGTGGTATATTGGATGAGAAATGTTTATTAATTTTAGCAGTTTCCGAGGAAATGGAATCTAGGCCATATTTTATTCATCATCTGGTTTTAGTAGATCGATGAACTGTAACTACCAATGTAGGTAAATTACGTTTAGGTTTAAAGTAAAGGTTTAGAATAGAATAAACTTTGTTGATGGAACAGTGGTGGCCGAGTGGTAGCAGCTCCGACTTACGAGTTATATTTTTAATTTACTATATATAATATAATAAATTAATAATCGAATTATAATTAAGTAGACATTAAGTAGGCATCAAGTCCGCCTTTGTACAATGTTTATTAGTGCGTAAAATTTTAAATAAATAAGTAAATTTTAAAAAAAAAACCAATATGATTACAACGTAACGAGCGAAGCCGTAAGCAAAAATAAGTATAATTAAAATGTGTTTTTGTGCACTTGTCCGTTTGATGGAACAATGGATGCACGAAAAATTTAAGTGTGCAATTTAGCTACTTGAATATTTTAATGGAGCGCAGCATAATAAGTGTTTGCGAATAGATCGCGTTAGAAACACTACCCTACACTCCAAAACTCAATTAGCAGATATCAGGGAAAAAACAGCCAGGCTGAAATGGAAGTGGGCTAGCCACGTCACACAAGTGCACGCGGATAGATGGCCGAAGATTGTCATTCACTGGATACCTGAGGAAGGTCGTTGTCATCGAGGTCGACTACAGCGAACATGGCGTCCGGATCTGATCATGTTTGGGGAACCAACTTGGCCAGAGATCGCTCAAGACGAAGGACGTTGTTTTAGGACAAGGAGAAGGCGAAGGTATTTACTCAGCAGTGGGGCACAAAATAGGCTAAAAAAAGGTTTCACGTTCTCCATAATCAAGGTGTTACTAACTCCAATATTACTCCCGTCAAATTAGACCAAAAAATAGGGGTAAGGATACAATAATTTTCGCACCCAGCTGAAAATTGGGAGGATTGTTCAAAACATCATCATTAATGAAATCTAAATAGTCCTCATCGATCCGACGCTTGGTAAAAAAATACTCGGAGTCAAAGGTTTTCGTGATTTTCAGCAAAACGGTAAGTTTTTATAAAATTTGCTCCAGATAAAAATTGTGCATCAAAAATGTATAAATACCGTAAAACGGGGTGTATTGAAGCGCAGGGGTGAATAGAATCAAAAGTTTAATGGGGATTGTCACGTTATTGAAAAATTTTCTGCAGTATTTAAGTACTCAAAATTATAGAAATGGTATATTAAAACACATTACTTTATTAAAACTAAAAATATGATCATATATCAAAGTATATATCTTAGTCAAAGTTTTGTTTCCATTCACCCCGTTTGACTGTACTTTTTTTCCTAAGAGCCACCGTTTTTGGCATGATGTTTTGAACAATTCTATCAATTTTCAGCTGGTTGCAAATTTTTGTAACGTCAGATGTCTAAACTGACCGGACTAAATTGTATCAACAGTGTAACTGTTGTGCTTTGTCTATCCCGAATAAAAGTTTTACTATTCTAAAATCTTAATTCCTATAGAACGTGTGACCCTTACCTTTGTTCCATAAATCTACAATTCATTGAACCCGTTCAATGTTATTTGTTAAAATAGAAGGTTAAGTCATATCAGTCTACGACTGGAGTTGCGGGCTTATGGACGACAAGCAATGGTATGTAGTATCTCGCTATCCGGCCGCACAGCCCTCCTAGCCAAGTTACAACCGTTTCGTTTCGATTCTCTTTCGTCGATCGCCTCGAGTCGGCCACGCCTCCAAATCCTTTGTACTGACGTCATCTCAACGCTCAGCCACGTGGTCAGAACAAATGTGTTACTAGAGGAGGCGGATGATGGAGGCGTGGCCTACTCGAGGCGATCGACGAAAGAGAATCGAAAGGAAACGGTTGTAACTTGGCTGGGGGGCTGGTGTCCGGTAATCACCGAGCTCGAGTCGTCGACGGCGCGTAGTATTCCACGCACGCCTAAAAGAGATGTCAGCCAAACCGTAGAGGCCCAGCAGGACCGATACCCGCTAGGGCCACGGGAATTTTCGAAAAAAAAACCGGGGCCCTAAAACACAAAGGGTAACTGAGGGACACAGGTGGGTTTTAGTCAGACGACTGAGAGGTTGTTTTGCTCCCGCATCCAGCTGTGTGGTGACACGTAATGCCCGCAATGGCCTGCCGTGACCTGTGTTGTACTTAGTGTCGGTGGTGTCTAACTTAATACTTTTTTTTAAATATTTTTGGTTAAACATTTAACATAGTGTAAAAATTATCGGAATCGATTCAGTTACTGATTCTGAACGAACTATATTCTGGCTTCGCATATACTAAAAATAATGTTACAGAAACACCGAAAAAAACTCAGACGTCAAAGTCTCTCTTTGGCTGACCTTTTCTATCTTTACTTCATGTGGCATCACACAATAAAGTTCTATTTGGTTCAAATCAGCAACAATGCCTCGAGGCATTACGTCGATTCCCGCCAGAGTTCAGCACAGTCTGTTAGGGCAAGTTCGCACTTTGACACTTTCAGCAAAAAGCGGCTGTCGCAGCAGAACTTGAAACTTTTGTAGAGAGCAGAACTTTGCACTGGCTTCCTTTGAATTAAATGTTGTAGGGATTTCCACCAGGCCCTATCAGAATACCGGCGCTGCGTTATTTTTACTTTTTAGTTAAATATCGCTGCATATGCTGAGATAGGAGCCTTTTTGGCCTCGCACAGGTCTTTTATTTTTATCTTTTAATATTGTTTTCTTTTATTTTTAATTTAAGTACCTATTTATAGATTAAGTAGTTACTTTTAATTTTATCGTTGTTTGTCCTGTGCAAGTCTCAAATAAATGTTTTCTTTCTTTCTTATATCATCGTCATTGTTGTAATCGCCAGATGTAATATGTTAGAGGGTCGATTAAGGAACAAAAAATATATAAAAATGGTAGAAAATTCAGGCGCCAGGTACAAAAACCAAAAAAATTCGCAATTACACTAATTTAGAGAGAATGGGCCTTTAATCTGCCAGCGGGCGGCAATATAGGAAAAAATCAAATCATGAGTCCAACCTTAGTCCTCACTGGGCCCATGGGTGATGCTGGGGCCATGGGTGATGTGAAAGTGACCCCCGGAGCCCTGGAAAAATGGCAAAGAAGGGACAGGAGTGGGTTTTTAGTCAGTAAAAGTCTGACACTATCTCGCACTCCGCCCAAGAGCGGGGGATGTCATTAGATGATATTCCACCCGAAAACAAAAACCTCAGTCCTCAATTCTCCGTCCCGCAGCCCACGACCAGGTTCAGAAACTAAGGAGATATTGAATGTGATAATGTTTAAAGTGACATTGTTGCATCTATGATGTTAAGTTAAATAAAAAAAATTAACAAGTTAAAGGCACATTCCGACGAGCAGACTTTCCCTCATGAAGACTCCAGGCGAGGAACTCCAAAACCAACAAGCATATGCTTTTTTGACACATTTGATAGGCTTGTTGGTCTAGTGGCTAATGAACCCGAATAGAGACAACTCAAATGATTGTCTGATGAGCACGATCATTAAAATTTGTTCTGTGCCTGGGTGTAACTTATTTTTATCACATAGAGCGTGGTCCACCAGTTACAAACCAGTCTTTTGGGCACACTTCAAATTAAGCACATTTCCCAAAGTAACATTTTTGTCCCCTTAACGAATTGTTCCAACTGCACTATTAAATAAATTCTCTGCTAAGCCCACCATCACATTCTGTAAGCCTCTCGCTCCTGTTTCCATGTGCCGAGCTAGCGTAATAAGCTATATAACGTACAACTCCAGTTTTAATGGGAAAAGTTAAACAATTTTGCACTCGAGAAGTATATTAATGGTTTTGACGTTTTAATTTCCAACGAATGCTGTACTGCTTCCTGGTGGGACTAGGATTTTCGGAGTTCTTTCTGTCTTTGTCAGTTTTTGTAGGTGTGAAAGAGATAGCGGTGGTCAAGCGTGAGTTATGAGATTGGAGTTGGTTTTGCAGTTTTTGTTGGAGAGTGGTGAAGCTGTTGGTAGGTACTCACTTAATCTAGGTGTATTTCATTCATTTTGGTTTATTTTCTTAATATTGAATTCGGCTGACAAGTTCAGGTCTAGATTGTTTGAAAAACTAGCTTCTGCCAGTGACTTTGTACGCTTAAAGGTAGAAAATTCTTCCATCCCTCAATAATCTCTCGCGCCGGGCCTTAGTACAGGCCATGGTCCAGAGAGAGAAGGAGTGGCAGGTGGTTGCCTCCTTCTACGAAGCAATAATGCTAGCAAAGGAGGAGGCTGACCACGCGAGGCAAATGTCCTCTTGCCCCAGCCACCGGGATTCCGATTCCAATTACCGGCCACCGCAGGCGCGGGTCTGCGGACAGCGAGCAATAGGTAGCTCACTGTCCGACCGTCCGGTAACCGTCCGGACGACATCCACGCGTGCCTCAGGGAGATGTCAGCAAATCGTAGGGGCCCAACAGGGTCGAAGTCTACTGGGGCCACGGATAGTAAAGTGAAACCCAGGGCCCTGGGACGAAGGCAAAAAAGGAAAAGGAGTGGATTTTTAGTCAGTAAAAGTCTGACACTATCTCCCGCTCTGCCTAAGAGCAGGATTTGTAATTAGATAATTTTTCCAACTAAAAAAAAAAATGCCTCAATAAATATCCCTCCTCTACACTCCCGGGATAGACAGAGTCCTATGTCCTGGTCCAGGACTTAGTCTACCCAGTAGCAAATTTTATCCGAATGTGAAGGAGTAACAAGCATAATATATACTCACATTATATGTGTATACTTGAGCAGTGGTGGCCGAGTGGTAACGGCCCCGACTTACGAGTCACGGTCGCGGCTTCAAACCCAGCCAGGCGCATTACTTTGTGTAATTTATTTCATCACCACTGTTCTCAAAACGGTGAAGGAAAACATCGTGAGAAAACCGGCATGTCCTAGAACCAAAAATTCGAAGACATAAGACATGTGACATCCACCAACCCGCACTGGGCCCGCGTGGTGGATTATGGCCCATACCCTCTCCTAGAGAGGAGGCCTGAGTCCCAAAAGTGGGAACATTATGAGGCCGACTATGCTATGTTATGTTATGTTGTTGTTGCTATATTTTCTTTCTTTCTTTCTTTCTTTTTCTATGCTACTTCAGCTGCACTTTGCGTTCTAAGGCTAGGGTAACTCTTTGGAACAATTTCTAAGCCCTAGTAGACATCAACCCTACTGAGATCAAAGCTTGATCTCCAAAATTAAATTTAAAAAATAAGCGATTTTTCAAAGAATATCAGGAAAGGATGTTCAGTTTTAATTTTGCTGATCTGCCTAAAACAAAACAACTGAATCAGTAACTAATCTCTAAGTAAAATAAGTTTATGAAGAACAGGCTGTCGCAAAGGTCAGACAGTATTTCACGCCGGAACAGCTGCTCAAACTTTATCAAGAGCCAAGTTCAATCGTGATACCAGCTTGATGCACTTGAGACAGTTGAAATGCGAGCCAGGAGGATAATGATCCTTCAGCAGCAGCTTCGCCCGCGTACATAAAATATAGCCTATGTTACTCAAGAATGAAGCAGCTTTCTATCGGTGAAAAAAATTTTAACAATCGGACCAGTACGTTTAGAAATTATTTCCTACAAACAAAAAAACAAACATTACCTCTTTAAAATATTAGTGTAGATGAGCAGTGAACCTTACAGTTACTGAAATCAAGTGCGCCTGTTGTAATGATTCAGCTGCTAATTTTATGGGTATATATCTCTGTTAGCTCGTTTATTTGCAGATAAAAGCAGGACATCATCAATAATCATCTCCATAGCCTTTTCCCAACTAGTTTGAAGTCAGTTTCAAGTCTAACCGGATCCGGCTGAATACCACTAACACATGCACACTTCGATGGCATTAATTGTAATAAATAATTGTATTAAATCCATTATTTTTGACATGTAATTTTGACATTATTAATTCAATTGTAATAATATTAATTACATCCTTGTGAACTCTTTGCACACACTCACTTACCATTCATATTCACTCACCACACACACTTATTTACCTCACACACACTAACTCACTTCATAATCTCACTCACTCACTTACCGTTACAGGCTTACTGACAACGTTTTGTTTTTGTTTTTATCTCAATTTGAATTTGAATTATTGGTATCTTTCTTTTTTTTTACTATTTTTCATGTATTCATATCCATTGCATAAGAACTAATTGTATTTCTCCCGGGAGAGGGCACTGGCTTCTGTAACACAGGTTAATCACCTAGCACAGGAGCCAGGGACTTCAATAAAATTGTATTTATACGTCTTATGTAAATTAAAAAAAAAAAAAAATATAAAAAAGAAACATGCTAAATCGGGATGTGTGTGATATGTGTGATGACGCAGTGTTGGAAGGCCCCCTACAAGGTGGACCGATGACCTGGTGAAGGTTGCGGGAATCCGATGGATGCGAGACGCACTAGACCGTTCGTTGTGGCGACATTTGGGGGAGGCCTATATCCAGCAGTGGACGTCTATCTGCTGAAATGATGATGATGAAATTGGGATGTAAAGGGCAGGCAGATGATAATAATTGCAATGCTTGAAAAAGGCTGCTAAGTCATAAGCACTAAAATAATATTAGGTCTTTACCTATGAAATTGTAGATTTGTATGATAATTTTAAAATATAAAAATTTTGGTAATTTTTTTATTTCAGCTAATCAAAGTACTGGCCCAAATTATCTATACAATTTTGCAATTTTGATGGCAGTTTGTTTATCCCTTTACTGTAAAAGTCTGCCGGACGGGAGGCGATGAAGTCAGCGAAAGCGTTTTGTACTGCATCACGGGTGTTGAATTTTTTCCCACTTAAAAAATTGTCTAAATTTTGAAAAAAAGTAGAAATCTGTTGGGGCAAGGTCCGGTAAGTACGGTGGGTGACGGAGAGCTTCCAGCTGTAACTCTTGTAGCTTTGCGATGGTCTGTCGTGAAGTGTGAGCTCGCGCGTTGTCGTGGAGAAGCAATGGGGAAGAGCGATTGACTAGTCTTGGTTGTTGAATTGCGAGCTTCTCCATCATTGTTTGCAATTCTTGGCAATAGACATCTGCCGTCACTGTTGTGCCATTCGGTAAGAAGCTGTGATGTACAAGTCCGGCACTGGTCCACCAGACAGTCACCATCATCTTCCTATGAGTAATCTTTTTTTTAGCGCACTGATTAGGTGCTGTACCCGGGTCCACCCACTGAGACGAACGCTTACGGTTGTCGTACAGGATCCACTTTTCATCGCAGGTAACAATTCGATTAAGAATTCCCTCGTTTCTATGCCGATTCAGTAGTGCTATGCATGCTTCGACACGTAAATCTCGCTGTCGGTCGCTTAGTTCGTGTGGCACCCACTTATCTAGCTTTTTTATCTTTCCGATTTGACGCAAGTGCTTCAATGTTGTTTTGACACTAACTCCAAGGCCCGCAGCAAGCTCAGCCGTAGATTGAGATGGATCCGCTTCCACTATCGCCTTCAATTCGTCGTTGTCGACAATAGTTACCGGCCGACCGCGAGGCTCGTTCTTCAACTCAAAATTTCCAGATTTAAAACGATTGAACCAATAATGGACTGTGTTTATGCAAGCAGTGTTATGCCCGTACACGTCGTTAATGTTTCGTGTTGTTTGCGCAGCGGTATTTCCACGTAGGAACTCATATTCGAAAATTGTACGAATTTTCAGTTTATCCATAGCGCCAAAAACTACCACAATGTCACAAAAACAAAAAAACAAATGACTGAAATTGAAATTAAATTAACACGTCTTTCGAATAAAATTTATTTGAATTTCGAATTGCGCGCCAATCCACAGATAATTAATTCTGAAAATGCTGGTTATAGAATCTCCAATTACATAGGTAAAGACCTATTATAATATCAACATTGTACACTTGGTTTGCAATAAACGTTTTAACTTTGACCCATGTTTAACATGAAGGGACTACCTATCAGTCCTCCTCCACCCAGATACTTGGCAACACGATAATTATTGAATAGACTGATGGTCAGACTTTCTGGCATCTGACTACCTGTAACGACTATCGAAGATCTACGAATGAGAACCACTTGATTTCCGAGACACAGGGGTGTCAGTAATGTCCAGGATAAACTTAGAAAATCTACACTAATATTTTAAAGAGGTAAAGTTTGTTTTTTGTAGGAGATAATCTCGGAAGTATTGGTCAGATTGCAAAATTTTTTTTTTTACCAATAGAAAGCTGTTTTATTCCTCAGTGACATAGGCTATATTTTACGTACGCGAGTGAAGCTGCGGGCACAAGCTAGTATCAAATAAAATGAAAAAATAATTTCAGACCGTCATCAGATCACACTAATATTATAAGGGTGAATATTTATATGTATGTGTGTGTTTGTTACTCTCTAACGCTCAAACGGTTAAATGTATTTTGATGAGACTTTACAGTAATATAACTTATTAACTTCTGTTAGCGGCTTAGCCTATATGAAAGTAGAAATAGACATCGCACCTATACGCACAAACGTTTTGGGAACACATTCATTGTGCGTACAGCTAAGGAGTGGAATTCCTTGCCGGAATTTGTGTTTCTTGATTTGTAGCCATCAACCTCGGAATCTTTAAATCGAGAGTGAATAGGTTACATCTAGGTATGCGCGATCCATCGTCGCTTTGCATCAGGTGAGATAGCGGTCAAGCGCGAACCTAACAAGAATAAAAAAAAAATACCTAATTTTATGCCACTCAGTGATAAAGTAGCATTCTACTCGTGAAAGAATTTTCAAAATCTCTCAAGTAGTTTTTAATATTAATTTAAAACCAAAATTCCAAAATACAAATCTCTCATCTTTATAATATTAGCTTAAATTAGCTGACCCGGCGAACTTCGTACCGCCTAACAGTCAATGAAAATGAAACGGTACTCGGAAAGCTGCAGTCCGATGCTGATGAATGGCGCCATGTTTCCAAGATGATCACTTATCTTGATTCACAGTGATGACCACGACCACTCTGGCAAGAGTGTAAAGACTGAGAAAAAGAAGAACAGTCAATGAATGTAGTATAGCTTTCGATATAGTTAACCGATTGCGATGAAACAAAGCCTAAGTTATATATCAAGTTCCACACAATTTTAATGTATAAAAGTTATCTACATAGATTTTATACATTTTACGTGATGCGCGCACAACTGAAAACTTCTACAGATTTATTATATGTACAGATTACTAGCTTCTGCCAGCGGTTTCACCCGCGTAAAAATAGGTTTCTCTTTACAAACTTCCAACCCCCGTTTTACCCCCTTAAGAGTGAAGTTTCGTAAAATCCGTTCTTAGCGGATGTCTAAACCCTATAAGGAACCTACCTGCCAAATTTAAAGTTTGTAGGTATTATAGTTTCTGAGATTACATGATTAATCAGTGGGTGGTATTTCACTTTTATATATATACAGATAGATATATAAAAATAACTGAAATACTAAAACTTAGGGAGGTACTAATTCACGCGGGCATACTGCTAGCAATAACTAGTACAACATAATTACGTAACTGTAAATATTACCGCATAATTTTACACGCACATTGCATCTACTACCACTGGTTATGAAATATGAACATAGCTGGTTTCAATTTAGTAACACAATTCACCGCGATACCGTGCGATCATATTCCGCACTAATAATTACCGTGAGGTATGGTGTTTCTAGCGGTATATCGGTAATGAGGCTTAATGATATGAGGTAGTTATCACGAAATTTATGGTGCTTGGTTTCAATACATTTACACGAAATCTGGCGTCATTGATGTATGCATATTGCGATATGCAAAACTGTTCGAAAGAGTTACTGTAGCGCTGTAACGCAAAGGAAGACGGGAGGGAAACAGGTGGGTTTTAGTCAGTTAAAGTCTAACACTCCCTGTCACTCTACCCTGAGCGGGAGAAGTTATTTAAGAAATCTTAAAAGTGGGAGTCGGACTCGCGCACTGAGGGTTCCGTGTAAACTTACCTATGAAAACAGTTCAATGCCAGAATTCGGTTACGAAAATTTTTCCGAATCACAAAAAGTTTTTTTTTGTGATGTAACTACAAATTTAGAGTTTTCAGTTTTTTTTCTGTACTTGTGCTATGAAACCTTGCTTCATATCAAATTTCAGGATTCTAGGTCAACGGGAAGTACCCTATGAATTTTGATTCCCTTGAGAGTGTCGAAAGACACGTTTTTTGCGACATAAACTGCCGTAACTTTTTTTTTCGTTGATCAGTAGTTTGATTTTTTCACAGCTTCAAGAAACCGCAGACTTGATTATATGGTTTTAATTTCAACTCGGTACCTCTACGTGTTATCGGGATAAAAGGTCTAAACAGAAAGACAGACGGATGGACAACAAAGTTATCCTATAAGGGTTCCGTTTTTTCCCCTTGATGCACGGAACACTACAAATAAAAAAAAAATTAATGCGTTTAGTTAGCACACAGAATCACACAATGAAGACACAAGTGGATAGAAACTTAAATAAATAAAAAAACAACAAAAATCTGTCTCTCACGGCTGCGCCCAAAAGGTCCAGCAACCTACTTTAAAGGAATTAAAACCTCTTTTTCCTGTTACCCCTAAAGTTAACACCACTACGCTACAACGAAACCTCAAGTAAGCCATCAAACATAGTTTACTTTTAAAACACAAGAGGGACGGTAGCTCGTAAACTTAGAATTGGTTACATTCAATTTGTAACCGACGCCGGCTCTCCCCAAGGTAAAGATTCCATGTTAGTCTTATGTTTTACGTTTGACGGCCGCAGTATACATCGATAAGTTACTGCAGAAGGTCGGAAATGTGACGAAAATGTATATTAATGTTTTGCTTAGCGCAGAAATTATTAACGGACTGTGAGTTGGGAGGTGGTTAGTTTTTTAAATGAATTTCTGTTTAACCTTGAAGTTTGTTTCGGGACTTGAGATAATAACCAAAATGGTTTTGCTTTTAGAAGTTCTACGAAAATGATATTGAATAATAATAGTCTTTTTTTTAGGAGGGAAATCATGCAATGACTTCTCTCGCTCTTGGGCGGTGCGCGAGGCCATATCGGACTTTTACTGACTAAAACCCACTCCTGTTCCTTCTTTGCCTTTGTCCCAGGGCCCCGGGGTACACTTTCGCACAATCCATGGCCCCAGTAGGCTTCGACCCTGCTGGGCCCCTACGGTTTTGCTGACATCTCCTTGAGGCGCGCGTAGAATACTTACTACGCGCCGTCGACGACTCAAGCTCGGTCTGGACGGTTACCGGTCAGCCAGACGGCGAGCTACCCACTGCTCGCCGTCCGATGATAATAGTCTTGACAAAAAGCAATTGCAACGGTTTTAGGCTCTAGACCAATTGACACAATGATTCTTTGTCAGAAACAACGAACCCGCATAGTGTTCCACTCACGTCTCAAAGTGATGTCAGCAAACCCGTAGGGGCCCAACAGGGCCTAAGCCTACTGGAGGGCCATGGGTAGACTGAAAGGGAACCCTGGCGTCCTGGAACGAAAGGCAAAGAAGGTACCTAGGGCTGGAGAAGTCATTGGATGATTTCCTAGCATAAAAAAGGATATCGGATATCAAAACTCAAAATGTTTGCGATTATCAGGTGGAAATATCAGATGGTTTAAGTTTTGAATTTTGGTTATTTTTTACAGAATATTACAGTGACTAGATCAATTTTTAGTCACCGATTAAAACGAAACTGCTAGCTAAAGTCAATCATAATTCAACAAAACCTAAACCAAACCTAGTCAAAACTATCTAACCAGACCATTCTATTGTATTGTATGTCGCTGGCTGGCTGGTGTCAAGAACTCCACGCAAACTGCGTTAACGAGACAAAATCCTTCCAGAATTACTTCTTTTTGTATTTTTGATAAGCTCGCGCTTAAATATTATCTCACCTGATGGATGGAGGTGGTGGTGATGTGTCGATGATGGAGCATAACGACCGATCCTGTGTGTGCGTCTCGCATTCTTCGGATTCCCGCGACCCTCACCAGGTCATCGGTCCATCTTGTGGGAGGCCTCCCATCGCTACGTCTTCCGGTGAGAAAAGAAAGAAGAAAAAAAAAAAATATTTACGAAAAACATGGCACATAACTTAAAAAAACAAAAGTATAACAAATCTATACAAAAGAATGAATTATGAGACTCATCCGCGCAAAACAGCCAGCGCTCAGCAAAATGCTGGGGCTCATGTATTGAACAGAGCCACAGCACTGATTTTCAGCGCCAGTCGTCGTCGACGAGTCGTTGAACGGCTATCAACTTTACATGTTATGAACTAAAAACAACTTAATAAACAAACTAAAGAAATAACATAATAATAAACCATTATACGAAAAATAATAATAATAATGAACATAAACACGGTGTCCGGAACCTATTCACTTTTGACTTAATATCCCAAGTTGCAGCTATCAAGAAGCAAAGACTCAAGCAGGAAATTGCAGGCAGTCCTAAGATACACAAAATAAAGGTATTCTCAAAATATTTTGTGTGTACTTTCTGGTGGAACTTCCTTGTTGTCCGAGAAGGAATTCTGGAAGATTATCCAAAGTCACGTTTTCCATAAAATAGCCATAATAACCACAAGATTTATAGTCGAACATAATGCGTTTATTGACCATCGACCCGTTGAGTCCGGTCATAAAATATGTGATCTTCACGAGATATTGTCTAGACTAGGATTCATAGCCAGAGTCTGCAACTATTCATCTGTAATTAAGTGAGTAATGAAATGGTTTAATTTCTTTCTTCATTATGATGTAATTAGTTGAAAAACAAAAGTATTAAATAGGAGTGTAATAATTGTTTGGGCTGCGGGATTATTTGAAATAATATAACCGCAGTCCTGAAACGTAGAGGACAACTGAAGGAACACAGAAGGGTTTTAGTTGGTAAAAGACTAATACTCAACTCAATGGCGTTAATATCCTGAGTATATATTTAAAAAGTAGAAATGTAAATAAGTTGTGTAATACAGCATCACGTCGGTGTCACCAGTTTAGGAGCGAGTATATAGCGATAGTGCGGGTGCGTGGAAATAAAAGTCACTCGGAAAGTACTCTCGGTTTATGCACCGGACATAACACCCATCTGGTCGGAAGATCCTCCCTTTTCAACGGAAGTATTTGGGGTTTTACTCTCTGTTCCACTTCCGTACGACCATAAAGCATAATATAGATCCATTCCTTACTGTTGACTTTTCGGAGATATTCTGTATTCTATGCCAAAGCTTTGGCTTTGACGGCAAAAAATAAATAAAATTACCTGACTTAATTTACCTACATTTACTTATACACAGATATAATGTTATAATATCTTTGGTAATAAGGTCTTTGCTTGTTCAAGATTGGTGTTTGTGTTCGCTAAGTTCGTGTTCGTACGTGCGTACATGGCATAAGACATGATATACCCATGTTCCAAATTTCATTAAAATCCGTTCAATTCCAAATTGTTTCAAACACACACACACCATGATACACTCGCTGTCCGTCCGTCCGGTAGCCGTCCAGACCGAGCCCAAGTCGTCGACGGCGCGTAGTGTTCCACGCGCGCCTTAAGGAGATGTCAACAACCGTAGGGGCCCAGCAGAGTCGAAGCCTACTGGGGCCATGGGTGATGCGAAAGAGATCCCCGGAGCTTTGGAACAATGGCAAAGAAGGAACAGGAGTGGGTTTTTAGTTAGTAAAAGTCTGACTCGCCCTCCCGCTCTGCTCAAGATCGGGCGAAGTCATTATATGATTTTCCCACCCAAAAAAAACACCATGATATCTATATCACACATAATATGTATCTGTGTGTACATGTATGGAGTTTCTTGTCGGTTCTTCTCCATAGGAAACGACCAATTTGGAACCGTGCACTAGCTTCTGACGTTTAATAAGTGCCCATGTAGGCCTATGTGAAATAAAAACTTTTGACTTTGACTTTGACTTTGATTATAAAGGCGAAGTTTGTGAATGTCTGCACTCACAAACTTCACTTTTATAATGTTAGTGTGATAATTTGTTTGATATATTATTTAGTGGCAAAATCTTCATACCGATTTATTCTGATAACAAGGAAAATAAAGAGTTTCTCTCCAACGAATTGTCTTACAATGATTAATCGAGGCTGTTTGATAGCGGAGGTCGAATGGGTAGGGAAGAAGAAATAAATCATTTCATTCAACCCGCATCGTGTTTCAAGGGTTTTCCTCTTCCGAAAAGCCTTTAGGCTCTACTAATTATTTGTTTTTAAAAACTGAATCATTTGTACAATTAACTGACTGACTGCCACGTGTTTTCCTGAGCTAGATTCCAAGACAGGCAATAAGTGATATTGGTTCCTAGTTTCATTTCGCTGTACCAGCCGTCAGCAAACCGTTGCTGAGCTATTGGAAAAAATCAGTAAAAGACTCTCGACGACCTCTCGTTTCACCAAAAGCGCGAAAAGTTAGGTATTTGATGATTTCCAACTTCAAAAAATCGTATTACGTACAAAATTACCTATGAAAACAGTTCAGTTCCCAAATTGAGTTACGAAATTTTATCCGAATCGCAAAAAAAGTTGATTTTTGAGACGAACTACAAAATTACAGTTTTCCGATTTTTTCCTACACTTGGCCTACGAGACCTTGCCTCATGCCAAATTTCAGGATTCTAGGTCAACGGTAAGTAGGTACCCTATGAACTTTGATTCCCTTGAGAGTGTCGAAATATACGTTTTTTTGCCACATAAACGGCCGTACCTTTTTTTTTCGTTTTCGCAAAACCTTAGTTTGATTTTTTCACAGCTCCAAGGAACCGCAGATTTGAGAATATGGTTTTAATTTCAACTCGATACCTCTTCGCGTTCCCGAGATAAAGGGTCTTGACAGACAGACAGACAGACGGAAAAACAACAAAGTGATCCTACAAGGGTTCCATTTTTTCCTTTTGAGGTTCGGTTAGTACTCCATCTATTAAGGGCATCCAACTCGATATACATTTTCACTTTTTTTCATACAGCCGCTCTTACGCGATTATGACGTTATTACAAATTTTTCATTAGATATTTTGGACACACACTATCTTGTGGATATTATCTAGGCTTCTAATAAAATCAATTTATAAATTTGTGTAAAACTAACCCAGTAAAGACCTCTGAAAATCTGCTATTTAGCATGAACTTTGACACTTCGTAATTTACTCAAACATTTAAAAAGTCAACAAAGTATAACAATAGAAGCCTTGCGAATTTAATCAAGATGAAGAAGAAGAGCTGAATAACGATAGACTTTTTTTTCAAACACTTAAGGGTTTAAAAAAACACATATTTCCTGAAACAAGTTTTGTAAAATATTAGAGTAAATCACGCAATTACCGAATGCTAACAGTTTTCAGGCGTTATCTCTCTTTTTTCGCGTTGCCTTTTCATCAAACATCGCGTTTGCTTTAGACGAAGTAACAAGCTTTTAAACCATGCTCGATGTTGACCATAGGCGAGTGAAAAAGTACCCTCTTATATTGGCCACAGTTACCGCGATTCGGTTGGGTGGATTATTTATTAATACGTACTTTAACTTTAGGCAAAATGCGACCAAATATCTCCATGTAAACCAATTTCCTTTATGGTTCTGCAATCCTAGTAATAATAATAATAATATACCTAGCCTCTTTATTTCCATAGAGAATGACTTTTACATTTCATAAAATTATTTATAAATTATCATGCAGCATAAAATAACAAATATTAGAATTCGAAAATTAACATTTACATAACAATTTCCAAATAAATATAAAATTCCAAATTAATATAATTTATGTCTAGATATTAAATAAATAAATTTCATTAAAAAAAATTAATTTTTAAATTTTCAATAATTACAAAAAACATTCAATATGGACCCCTTAAAGAGTAAAGGCCTCCTCCATTTTGCTCCAAATCTGTCGGTCCTTTGCTTTTAAGATCCAATTTTAACCAGCAATCCTAATAACGATATATATAAAAACTTTGCCATCCTTTTTCTTTTTGTAAGTGCAGTTTGAACCTGTACTGACACACAAACATTTGAAACTACACAGGAGTAACCATTTCTCGAAACTTCCGAATGGACTTGTGCAACATTGAAAAATATCAGCGTACTCTAATATAAATGTCATTTCATTTGTTCCTTAGGAATTGTCGGTATATATATTGCTGCAATATTTTTGCTTCGAATCGAATTGTACTTACGGACAAATAGGAGGGTGCAAAAAAAAGTAAAATAATATTTACAAACAATATATGTAAACACAAAACAAAAAAAAAAAAAATCATCTTATGATAAATCCCACTCTTGGGCGCAGCGAGAGATAGTGTCAGACTTTTACTGACTAAAAACCCACTCTTGTTCGTTCGCTGCCTTTGTCCCAGGGCTTCGGGTTTCGTTTTCATACTACCTATGGTATAAATACCCATGTGTGTATTTAACCCCTGACACAAAAAGAGGGGTGTTATAACCGTTCACACCGTTACTCATAAACGGGTGAACTGATTAGGATGCGGTTTTTTTTATTTGAAAGGAGGTTTCCTAGCGAAGGTTAGACATATTTCATTCAATCCGTTTAGATGTGGATACAATGGTATATGGTTTTTTTAAGGTGGGGAATCATAATAGTGACTTCGGTATTTGTCAAGCTTACCTCTCCACCACTCAGACCAAGGCGAAGTCTGCCGCCATGTTGCCTTGCGTTTAATGGGACCCAATAAGTGGTTCTTTTAGCCTACAGCTCATCTAAAATAATAATAATAATTTTCTTTATTCTTCCAAAAAGTACACAAAACACAAAGACTAGACAACATTACATTAAACTGTTTAGTTCCAAAAGTAAGTCAACGACTCCCAAACTGAGCACTGCCCGTATCTTGGGTAGTCGGCGGTCCACCGTTTTATTAGTGCAGTCTGTTTTAGAAGGTATTATCCTATTCTGTTGGTGCATAATAATGCAGCAGATATGTCCGGCCCAATCCCACTTTAGAGTAGCAGTTTTTCGGGTAACATCTTCCACAATGACTGAGGACAGACGTGTGTGGAAAAGGGAGAAGGTTTTGGCTCAGCAGTACGACATAATAGGCTAACTACTACTCATTATCATCATCATTTCAGCCGAAAGACGTCCACTGTTGGACATAGGCCTCCCCCAAGTGTCGCACATACTTAGGTCAAAATCTAATTAATACCATCAACAATAAGCACTAAAACAGTTGTCGTATTACTTACTACAAATGTAAAAGTACACACGACAAAGCGTAACATTAATACTGCTCATGAAATACTTCTAAACGTATACGTAACACAAATACAAAAAAAAAAACAGAAGGTTCATTTTAATCTGTTTATTTTCATCGATATATCCCAGTTTCGCAAGTGTCTTAAATTTCACGCGCGCCTCAGGGAGATGTCAGCAATTGTAGGGGCCCAGCAGGGTCGAAGCCTACTGGGGCCATGGGTAGTGTGAAAATGAAACCCGGACCCTGGGAAGAAGGCAACGAAGGAACAGGAGTGGGTTTTTAGTCAGTAAAAGTCTGACATTTGTCATAAGATGATTTTCCCACCTATAAAAAAAAAAAAGTGTCTTAAATATATAGTGTGACTGGTAATTAGTGACTGATAATGTAAAAATGAGTACAATCATGTGTTTAAGTATCGGACATTCATTACCAGTCACTCTATATATTTATTTATTTAATTCTGTATGCACACGTGAGTACAGAGGCGGACTTAATGCCATAAGGCATTTTCTACCAGTCAACCTTTGGGTGAAGCAGAGACAAATTGTGGTAGTTGCAATATTAAGCATTACATATTATAAAATTCTTTATACAACAAATATATGCCTATAAACTACAAACAATATATAATCAAACTAAAAAAAAAAGTTAATATGAAGAGCACACATAATATTCTGGTTTTCCACTCCTACAATATCATTTAGCATTTAAACCATCCTCATGGATTACTTACTCTGTCTATTGGTGAAAACTGAATCAAAATGTGCTCAGTAGTTTTTGAGATTTAGCTAACAGACGCGGCGGGAGACTTTGTTTTATAATAATTTAATAATATTTGATAGTTTGAAAATAAAATTAACTTCTCCAATAAAAAAGAATAATAATGATGATTGGGTACAAGTTTTTTTTTTTTTATTGTTTGTATCAACAATAACTTTATTTAAAATTGCAAATAGAAATAAATTTTCAAATTCGTTCAATATTAATCAAGTGAAAGAGTAAACTGTCAAATAACAGTCATTAAGTCCGCCTTTGTACTTTTGTGTTGCATGAAGTTTTAATAAATAAATAAATAAACAGTATAAGAATACACTTACCGCCATTAGGAAACCGCCGTGTCCCCGTGGGGGCGATCGGCGGCAGTGATCTCTCAAAGGAGGCGGCCGCTCGCGCGTGAGAACGGCTCTCACGCCGATCCCGATTTTCAGCCACCGTAGGCACACTGGCTTGCGGGCGTCAAGCAATGGGTAGCTCGCCGTCCAACCGTCCGGTTATCGACCGGACCGGCCTCAATTAGATGTCAGCAAAACCGTAGGAGCCCAGCAGGGTCGCGAAGCCTACTGGAGCTATGGGTGATGCGATAAAGAACCCCGGGGTCCTGGAACGAAGGCAAAGAAGGAATAGGAGTGGTTTTCAGTCAGTAAAAGTCCGACACCATCTCACGCTCCACCCAAGAGATATAATATATATAATATAATATACCACAACTATCACACAATGCTGTCTAGTCCCAAGCTAAGCAGAGCTTGTGTTATGAGTACTAGACAACCGATAAACATACTTATATATTTCTAAATACATACATATATAAAGAAAGAAAGAAAGAAAGAAAGAAAGAAAGAAAGAAAGAAAGAAAGAAAGAAAGAAAAAGAATTTATTTGGTACAGCACAAGGCACAAACACAATATAGGGTAAACACGAAACAAAAAATAAAAATAAAGAAAGAAGTAACAAAAAAATGCATTTGTGTGCCTCACGGCTGCACCAAAATAGGTCCAGTTCAGCATGAATGTCAGACAACTAGTGCCTGACATTACTACTGACTATATAGATAAGTTACATCCAGACACAGAACAAATGATCGTGCTCATCACACAAACAATTGTCCTGGATGGAAATCGAACCCACGACCTCCGGCATAGCAGTCAGGGCCACTAACCACTAGAACACAATTAACACAAAACAGAAAAAATAGAAACAGGCCAGTCAATATGTCATTAGACGATTTCCCCACCGAAAATTAAAAAAAAAACGCCATTAGGAAGTAACCTAAAGCGCTCAAAAGAGATAGCAAGATATTCCCACCACGACCCTACTTTTTCTCAACCCAATATTTGTAATGCTACTCGTAATTACTGCTTTGTTTAATAACCGATTTTGATCGTATTTTCAGAAAAAGATATCTTTTTAGTATTATTATTTTGTTGTTTAGTATAAAATACTGTTCAACAATAAGCGCAGGTAAATATGATGCCTAAACGCACTGTTCAGAAAAGGCAGGATGAAAACATTAGAAAACTGCGTGTATAATTATGTAGTAAAGACTTTTGACGCCTTCTTGTGCGCTGCCCTGAGATATCCAGCAATAGAAGTCAAAGTTTTGGTCGAATGAAGCGGAATCTACAGATTAGTGTTGGCAACTAATTTCCTTTTTCCAGCGTCACAATTTCGTCTTCTGGAGCTTGCCCTCTAATTGCTTACGACGAAGCGCACGCGTGGAAGAACACCCTCCACTTGGTTGACGATGGGCTAAAGAGACCTTAGAGAAGCTCATCTCGCGGTGTCGAGATGAGCTTCTCTAAGGTCTCTTTAAGGTCTCTTTCTACGGTCACATGGCACAAAATAGTGCACAATGGAAAACAAGGACAAGGAGGGCCGACCCCAAATAAGTGGGATAAGGTCTAGCCATTGCACTGCATGAATGTGAAGTGAAATATACAATAGTATGTCTCACTTAATTTAGTTCATACCAGTGCCTGTTTATATTATTCCAGTAGTATTCATAAAATATTCAAATCATGTGAACGGGGTTTTATTGTAGGCCTTTTGCGTGTATCTACGTAGTGGTCCTACTACACGGCTGTGAGAAATTGATGCCATGTATCAGTACGGTCCTTTGGAAAATATAAATAGTGTGATCATGTTCCTTACTTCCTTATGACTGAATGGGACAGCCTGAATGGTTGCGTAGAATGTTATATGTTGAGATTGTAAAAGAAAATATTATAGACACGTTTTAGCAAGCTCCGCAAATAAATGTCTTCTGCCGATAAATATCTATACTATTGGATATTGGACTATTCGTATGAAAAAGTATATTTCTCCAAAATGGCGGATAGAAAGAATTTTTCGAATCCGTATTTAAGGCCAGCTTGTACTAATTTTGAAATTTTTTGAATCTCTGGAAATCCACAAATATAAAAGAGAACACCATGAAAAGTTATTTTATTTTTTTATTATTGATAGGCTCGCGTTTGACCACTATCTCACCTGATGGTAAGCGATGATGTGGCCGACGATGGAGCACGCTTGCCTAGAAGTAACCTATTCACTCTTGACTTAAAGACCCCTAGGTTGTAGCAATCAGGGAACACAGAAAATTGACCATACGAACAACCGCTGGGTAGAAACCAAAATGTAATATAAATTAGTTGGCTCGATAAAAAATATCACGAATTCGACCTTAATTTGCGATTTCAAACGTGTATCTACGAGATTACGTCACGGAAATGTTTAGCATAGCATAGCATAGTCGGCCTTTTTAATGTTCCCACTGTTGGCACTTAGGCCTCCTCTCTAGGAGAGGGAATGGGCCGTAATCCACCACGCGGGCCCAGTGCGGGTTGGTGGATGTCACATGTCTTTGAATTTTTGGTTCTAGGCCATGCCGGTTTCCTCACGATGTTTTCCTTCACCGTTTTGAGAGCAGTGGTGATGAAATAAATTACACAAAGTAATGCGCCTGGCTGGGTTTGAACCCGCGACCTACAATTCGTAAGTCGGGGCCGTTACCACTCGGCCACCACTGCTCTAGTCGGGGCCGTTACCACTCGGCCACCACTGAAATAAAACCACACTTGAAATGTTTAAAAGTTACATAATATATTGAATCTTGTTTTTTAAAAGGGTCTCGATAAAACAAAAATCTTGAATAGATACTATATTTTTTTTTTATAAATATAAAATCGCTGTTACCGCGCCGCTAAGTCGACATAGACTCGGGCAGAGTACCTACAAAATACTCTGTGATCTATGTGAAATGCGTCGGCCACATCATCGCTTTTCATCAGTTGAGATAGTGGTCAAACGCGAGTCTATCCATGATAAAAAAGATAGTGGTGGCCCAGTGGTAACGGCTGACTTACGAGGTCGTTGTTTATGAACATAGAAAGATAAAAATTCTTTAATTCTTTCTGCTAGGCTCATTTGATTGTAAAATTTATTTCATCACCACTACTCTCAAAAACGTTGAAGGAAAACACCGTCCTTGAATAAAATCTTCGATGTTTTTTGACATTGATCTATTAACTCTCCACAAAGGTGGAGGACATCGTCAATTATGTGCGCCAAAAGTTGAAGTACACACTGAGGGTGCAGTTGCTGGAGTCGCACCGGAATGTCAATTTTAGGGCATTTGTGGTGCAAGTACCGAACTGTTTTCTACACCTTGTTATGGACGAAGACTTTTGGCCACAGGGTGTGGTGTTCCGTCGCTTCCGCGGACAAATACCACAGGACAGTACCAAGACGAATAGTGCGAAGTGAAGTGTTACTAACATAGTTTTAAGTCATGTTTACTAACAAAATGATTTATTATAAGTAATTATGTATGTTAGTATATAAGGTATTTATGATATGGGTAAATGTAGCCTGAAATAAATTGATTATTATTATTATATTATTAATCCGCACTGGCCCCGCGTGGTGGGTTACCGTCCATTACTTCTCCTAGAGAGGGAGCCTGAGTCCCAGCTGTGAGAATAGAATTATAGAGGCGAGAGTTTGCGAATGTGTGTGTATTTTTGATACTTCTTCACGCTCAAAAGGCTGAACCGATTTCGATCAAACTTGTTACCCAAGTAGACCATGTCCTGAAATAGCATGTAGGATTTTTTGCAATGACAATTTTTGTCTCACGAGGGCGAAGCCGTTGGGAGTAGCTAGTCACAGCTTTCACGTTTTTTACTATACTATAAAGAACTTTATACAATCCGGCTTCAAGAAAGACTAATATTAAAACTGAATATTTCAAGGATTTTTCATATTTTCAACAACGATATTTCATTTTTAATTTCATCAATCACTACAAATGTCTGCTATTGAACATGGATCTCGTTATTTCTAATGAACCATAAAAACACATCTGTTAACTGCCTTTTAAATTAATAACCTTGAACTGTACTATAACATGAACCTCATTAGAGGTTTAAAATAGATCTAAAACGTTTCTAGTATAGAATTTTAGGGAATTTTTTAAAGGGAAACCGTGGTTCTAAAACGCAAAGGACTACTGAAGGATACACCGTAGGCGTGGGCTTGCGGATCATCCAGACCGAGCTCGAGTCATTGACGGCGCGCCTCTAGGAGATGTCAGCAAATCCGTAGGAGCCCAGCAGGGTCGAAGCCTAGTGGACCCATGGGGTGTGCGAAAGAGAACCCCGGGGTTCTGGAAAAACTGAACCCCGGGGTTCTGGTCCCACAAGACGGACCGATGATGACCTGGTGAGAGTCGCGGGAATGCGATGGATGTGAGAACACACACACATGAACGTTCGTTGTGGCGACACTTGGGAGAGACTTATGATGATGATGATTATGATGAATTCAATAATTAATGTAATCTTAATTATCCAATCGTATAAATATTTGTTGTAATAATATTTCTATGCATTTAATGCCTGAAATAAACAATAAATAAATAAGCATCTTTCTTACAAAAAAACCTTTTAAATGAATGCATTAAAAGGATTTTAATATCCACCCATAACGTGATCATGAGTGTAATTTGAATAAAAGCCACAATAAGAAATTTTAACAGCATATTGCTTTTTGCTTTTCTGCAGTTTTTGGCGATCCGTAGCCAAATGGCAAAAAAAAAATCTTATAAAATTTACAAGGTTCTTTCCTTCTGTCTAGAATTTTTACTGCCATTTTATTTCGAGTCTATACTGTCACTTTATCGATAACAAGAAGGTAGGTGGAATCTTAAATACCACGAAATAATGTTGATATCAAATGAAACGCACTGGACCGGTCGTTATGGCGACACTTGGGGGAGGCATATGTATGATTATGATCAAACGAAATATAATTAGATACAGCAAGCTCCCCATAATGTAACCGACGGAGAAAAATAATGGGAAGATTGATGTAAGTACCTACTTGAGAAATTACAAACGCATTTATAAGTTGGTTTCTCATAGTGGACTTGCGCATGAACTTTTTAAAGAATGTGTTTTAATTTAATTTAAAGCTTTAAATTATATCTGTTGTATTGTAATTAAAATTTATTTATTAATCTACCCATTTTAAACGTGTAATTAATATGTTATGTATAACCGCAAATAGTGCGTGAGGTTTTAGCCTATAATTAATTGTTACACAAATTAATATAATTATAGCCAATTAACGTATTTTATATGTACTGTGTTAACAATTTTTGGCTGACCAAAATTTATAAATAACTAAAAATGAATGTTATGCAAAGGCAAATACGCATCTCAGCTGCGGAACCCTTTACTGCACGTCCGTCACGCACTTGACCACCTTTTTTTGTAACTTTAACAGTGATCTGTCAACAAAAATGCGTGCTTTAAATATTTTATAATATAAGGGTCGTTTCAACTGAAATTTTGCGAAAATAAATGAACTTTCTAATAATTTGTTCGCAATTGTTCGCCTGTGGGTTTTATTGCTAGAATTATTTTGATAAAGCGTTGTTTTTAGTTGTTTTAAGTAAGGGTAACCCGGGATTATGGTTTGTAGAGATATAGGAAAATTGTAGTATTTCATTCATTTTAGATAATATATGTATTTCGTTTATACAAGGAAAATATTAAAGCGTTTGTTTTTTTTTTCTATGTTATAAACTAATGCTTGACTGCGATCCGACCTGATTGATGAGTAAGTAGTGATGCAATCATTGATGGTGAGGCGCAATAGTTTATGAAGAGCCTATTCACTCTAGCCTTGAAGGCACCTAAATTATAGTTGGTCGGGAAGACCGCAGCAGGCAAATCGTTCCAGTCCCTCGATGTACGCGGTATAAACGACGAAGCGAATCGCTTAGTCCGGACCGTTGGAGTTTCAACAACGTAAGGGTGGATACTCGCCGTACGTCGGGTTGTTCGATTGTGAGTGTGAAAATTAATGTTATTATGCCTATAATTTTGTGATTGTATTTAAATTTAATTTAATTTTTATTTTAACTTCTTTTTATGTACATTCTCGTGTTAATTGATTTGATTAATTTAACTGTTTTATTTGATTTTAATTTTGTATGTAATTTATGGACTACCTATGTCTAAAATAACTGAACAATAATAATAATAATAACATTCACTTTAAATTTGAGCAATATTTTGGAAATCAAACACGGCGTATTTATCTCCATTTTTATTTTTTAACACATTACTTTTTGTCCGCTAAAGGATGCCATATCGAGTCAGTTTTATGATACGTCACGTAGTCTATGTTCAGCGGGCAATTAAGACGGTTCTAACGATACCTCATATGTCGAGTTCAGATAAGTAGATTAGGAGCTATGAGGGAACATGATGCTCACATACATACATACATAGCCTGTCAAAATCATAACCTTCCTTTGGCTTTGCCGTAGTCGGGTAATAAATAACCATTAGCTCGCGTTTTCCATTATAACTGTGAACAAAAAACGTGTTGTAAACTAAACAGAGCAAATAAATTATGGCGAAAGTTTGCACAACACTCCCTGTTCCCGCTAACTACGAGTATGTTCGGATTTATTTGCAAGGAGGCGAACGATTTGACTTTTTGGATAAATTCTGTATTCCAGGCCAAAGCTTTAGCTTCGACGACCAAAAAAAATAATAAAAAAATACACCGACTTCAAAGTAAAAAAAAAAAACACTGAAAAGTGCAAAATAACTTTAATATCGGAAGTTGGTGTTTCCATAATAGTTTATCTCTTCGTTATTTAGCACTGACTTCCAAAATTAAAGTTATTTTGCACTTTTCAGTTTTTTTTTACTTGAAGTCGGTTGTATTTTTTTTTTTTTAAGTTTTTTATTTTACACTTTTTAGTTATGGTACCACCACTAAAAAGTACCCCTCAGCCAAACTTAAATACCTTATAGCCAGAGTGCATCTCATGACAATTCTAATAATCCCAAACACGGTTAGATTACATTAATTTATTACAGAGTTCCGGTACCTAACTTCAGGCTTCATCATCAGATCACTTCGATATATTCCCCCTCTACTTTCAGTCAGTCATCGAATACACGTATAAACAAAGCCATTTTACTTGTTACGACAGTTTTGCTGTGATCCTATGAGGAGTTCTGTTCCATATCTTCGAAGTTCATGATAACAATATTTCTATGGGACCAACTAGGAAGCATAAACTATCAATCAAAAAAAAAAAAATTCAAAAACGGTCCACAATTGACCGAGAAATCGGTGAACATACATAAAAAAAAAAAACATACATTCAACCGAACATATAACCTCCTCCTTTTTGAAGTCGGTTAAAAATACCTGACCTGATTTACCTATACCTACTTATACACAGACATAATGTTATCTCTATATATAAGCGAAATACCACTCACTGATTAATCACGAAATCTCAAATTTGGCAGGTAGGTTCCTTATAGGGTGTAGACATTCACTAAGAACGGATTTTACGAAAATCCACCCCTAAGGGGGTAAAACGGAGTTGGAAGTTCGTATGGAGAAATTTACTTTTACGCGGACAAAGCCGCAGGCAGCAACTAGTAATAACATATGTACATAATAATACACCTAATTAAACACATCTGTTACATCTATAATCATAATGAATTCCGTAAATTGCTACATAGCCCTCTTCCTCTCCCCTAATTTTGCTGTGCCCGACAACCCTGTCGATGATATATAAATTCTAAGTTGAATATGGACATCCATATTTAACTTTTTTTTATATCATCCATGTACTTATGGAATGCAATAAAGTATTGAGTATTGACATAGTTGGAACCACGGGCCCTCAGAGTGCGGTTTTTGCTCGTCCATCGAGTGATTCCATAAGGAAGGCGGTAGCATACTGATCACGTGTTGCCGTGCACAGCGAGGATTACGGGAGACCCCTGTACAGTCTCCTCAGGTATGTGCCCTAACAGGCGTTGTAAGTGATTTCGGAGTGATCTTTTAAGATGAAACGAGGGCAATTTTATCCACTGGGCCCCCGGTCACAAGGGTGGTTTTATTGAGGCGAGAATCCCAAATTCCCTGGACTTTTCCCTAATGTTTCCTCTCGAAAGCAAAACAAAAAGGCATATGTCAAACATGTGTAATAATTGTAATATTAGCAAACCTAATATTAAAATCTAATTTTAATATTAGTCAACTACCCTGCTCTTTGTTCCTTAAGGACCCATTTAGGCTGAGAGAGTTTCTCGCACGTTTCAGTTTAAGAAATCGTACGCTAATATCACAAGCGATAATTCCTATGAGATTATCTTATCAAAATGTTTATATACAGGCAAGAACTAATGATGAGCAGTGGTGGCCGAGTGGTAATGGCCCAGACTTACGAGTTGTTGGTCGCGGGTTCAAACCCAGCCAGGCGCATTACTTTGTGTAATTTGTTTCATTACCACTGCTCTCAAAACGGTGAAGGAAAACATCGTGAGGAAACCGGCATGTCCTAGAACCAAAATTCGAAGACATGTGACATTCACCAATCCACACTGGGCCCGCGTGATGGATTACGGCCCATTCCCTCTCCTAGAAAGGAGGCCTGAGTACCAGCAGTAGGAACATTAAAAAAAAAGGCTGATTATGCTAAGAACTAAATTCTCACCTACGATTATATCTGAATACAAGATTCGCAAGTCAATTAGGTATCGCTAACGCCCGGGTGTCACCATTGTGTGGAACGCCCGTAGTTCACGGTGGAGCATACGGTGCGCCCCGCTTGGGCAGAGCACCGCCGAGTCCTCGTGGGGGTCGGCGGCAACGACCTCTGGCGCTGGGCCCAGGTAGAGGCCATGGTACGATGCGAGGAGGAATGGCAGGCGGTCGCCTCCTCCTTCTGCGTAGCAGTAATGCTAGCGAAGGAGGGGGCTGCACGCGCAAGGGAACGGCTCTCAAACCAGCCGCCGGGCGTCCCGATGCCGATTTTCAGCCACCGTAGGCGTGGGCTTGTGGACGGCGAGCAATGGGTAGCTCGTCGCCTGGCCGTCCGGACCGAACCCTGGTTCTCAACAGCACGTAGTGTTCCACGCGAAGTGTATTCTCAAGAAGATGTCAGCAAAACCGTAGGGGCGCAGCAGGGTCGAAGCCTACTGGGGCCATGGGTTCGCTTCTGAAAGAAAAACCCAGGGCCTTGGAATGCAAGGCAAAGAAGGAACATAGGATATAAGTATTTTATATAATTATTACTTGATACATATTGTCCATGAATTCCTTAGTAAAACGGTCTTGCTTGACAAACGGACGACCGGACAACGAAGTGATACAATTGTGTTCTTTTTTACTATGCAGGTTCGGAACCCTAAAGACAAAGTAAATAAGCTTTAAATCTTGTAAAAGTATCTTCCTTTGTAACCTGTCATGAATTTGTCCTTACCACCTTTCGCGGCCTAGATTACACGCTAACCCACTTTGTCAAGATAGATGGCATTAAAAGCCACCTAAATCAAAATCCCCTTGCCATTCCTTTTACCCCATAAAAGACAAAAGTGGCATCGAGAGCCGATATATTATCTCAAAGGCGGAAATTTTCAATATATCCTGTTTCCCTACTTGGGTAGGTGAAAGTGGGAAACCACAGACCACACAAACGCTTCGGTGACCATTATCGGCCCAGTTGTACATGCTAAGGAAACTCGCCGGACATACACACAGCGGGCGCGCGCGGCGGACGGTCTGCGCGCGCAGTTGCGACCGTTTCGTTTCGATTCTCTTTCGTCGAACGCCTCGCCTGCTATTCCTTTATTTTGACCACGTGACTGAACTTTGAGATGACGTCAGAACAAAGGAATCGGAGGCGTGGCCTATTCGAAGCGTTTGATGCAAGAGAATCGAAACGAAACTGTCGTAAATTGGCTAGGGGGGCTGCTCTGTTTGCTTTTATACTCTATAGCTGCGGGCGGGAGGAAGTATGTGCAATTTTTCGGCTTTTGCGGCGTTCCCGCACATCGCAAACAGCTCGCTAAGCAAGCGAGCCGTTCGAGAACCAGTGTTCGCGCGTGATTTGGCGCCATTTCGGTTAAACGCTGTCGTCCGCATAGATTATAAAATATTGAACGTTTCATTTATAGGGTATTTATCCAAGAACGTAAATAAGAAGTTCTTCATAAAAATTTTATTTTTTTTTTCTAATAAATTAATTTTTAATTTGGTTAAAAATACTAACTATAATTACAATAAAATAAAATAAATAAAAATAAAAACCCTAATCTAATTACAACTAACTAAAACTAAAATATGGCGTCAAAAAACTCTTCCACATCGCTGTCGACTGGTAATGTGCCCAAAAGACTGGCGGCATTGCCACGCTGTATGGCAATGCTTATCCTCTGTCCGAGGTAAAAGCCAGCCCTTGGGTCACGCGAAGTGTCAACTAGACGTTTTGACAGATCTTTATACAACTTGTGAGCACTCGGACCCCACGAACCGAGAGTTTCGTGGGGTTCATTTCACATGGTTCATTCAATTCTTCATAAATTAGTCTGTAAATATCGAAACTAAGCAACCTTTCCGCTATTCCCTATATATAAAACGCGCGCAGCTCGCGAGCAGGTCGCTAGCGGCGCATTCATGGCGTATTCGCCAGATGGACACACTCGAAGAATTCGTGTCGTGTTTTACACACGAACCGTGTACACTGCTTCGGCGCTGACTAAGAAAAATATCTTGTCTACGCTAGGCCCGATGCGCGCAGTTGCTACAATGTGGTAGGGGGTAGGGAAATATTGCAACGATAAATTTTTGTTACAAGAACCTACAAAATTCTAGTCGTGTACAGGTTAATAAAAAAGAAATAAAATAAAAAATCTTTTGATTCAGACAAAATAGTCCATATATGTTGTTAGTAACAAGAATTTAACTTATAACTAATGTTAGTAATAAAATAGTAATAATATATAAGTGTAATGGTCCTATCTGCAGCAGCCATTTTGAATTTTCATCTCTTTACATGGTGAAGGTTTTAGAGTGGCGTCTGATGGATGCGAAACACACAGGTCCATTCGATGTAGCGATATTTGGGGAATTCCTATGTCTAATAGTGAAAGTTTTTCAGCTGAAATGATGATGATGAGGCTTGTTTGAAGGGCAACTGAAGGAACTCGGGTGGGTTTTAGTCAGTAAAAGTCTGACACTCCCTTTTGCTCCACCGAGAGCGGGAGAAGCTTTTTGATGACTTCCTACCCAAACAAAATAACTATGAGAGCTCAGACGCACATACATCTGCCATGAAAATAGAAAATATATGGCTATTAACATAGACATTGATAAACTCAGTAATAACGTAACATTCTACTAATGAAAGAGTTTTTAAAATTAGTTCAATAGTTTTTTGAATTTAATCAGTAAAAACAAAAAAAAAAAGTTATATAGTTGTATAGTTTCTATGATAGTTAATTGTCTCTTCGTTATTTAACACCGAATTCCGAAATTAAAATTATTTTGCACTTTTCAGTGTTTTTTTTTTTACATTGAGGTCGGTATTATTATTTTTTTTATAAAAAGTTTTTTATTTTACACTTTTTAGTTATGGTACCACTACTAAAAAGTACCCCTCAGCCAAACTTAAATACCTTATAGTCAGAGTGCATCTCATAACAATTCTAATAATCATAAACATAGTTAGATTAGATTAATTTATTACAGAGTTCCGGTGCCAAACTTCAGGCTTCATCATCAGATCAGTTCGATATATTCCCTTTCTTCTTTCAGTCAGTCATCGACTACAGGCAATTTTACTTCTTACGACGGTTCTGCTGTGATCCTATGAGGAGTTCTGCTCCGTATCTTCGAAGTTCATAGTCAGATCATAACAATATTTCTATGGGACCAATTCCGAAGCATGACCTTACAATAAAAAAAAAATCGATATCGGTCCACAATTGACCGAGAAATCAGTAAACATACATAAAAATAGTAAAATACATTCAGCCTAACATAGAACCTCCTCCTTTTTGAAGTCGGTTAAAAATACAAAATCACAAAAATAAAAACCTCTCCTTTTTCTAATAAAAACTTCCCGCTGCCAAAGCGATGATTCTATGTTCTATGGGAAAAAAACTGACAAATCATCTAAAATGGGCACATTGGAATGTCCCAAGGATTGAGGACTACTGGTCACATTATTCATCCCATATAATATATTCTGGTCAGCGACTTTTTCAAGTTACAACGATACCGTTTTTGTAAAATTTTAATAACTATTAATTCACTAATAACGCTAATCGCACTAGTGTCACTTGTCTGTATTTTTCTTTTGTTGTATTTTTACAAGTGACACTAGTGACAGCGGCTAAACGCGATTATGCGAGCCAAACGTTAAAACGCGATTAGTTTTATTGGTGAATTCCGCCCTAAAACAGTTTGAATAACCTTGATTTGTATTGCTGTGGATAAAATGTTTAGTTTTGTATAACAAGTTTGTTAGAAATTGTTTGAGTACATAAAAAGAGATTGGTTTCAGGTCATTGTAGGTATGAATTTACAAAAACATCAGAAATTGAGGAAATTAAGCTCTGCTAAGGTGAGCAGTGGTAGCCGAGTGGTAACAGCCCCGACTTACGAGTTGTAGGTCACGGGCTCAAACCCAGCCAGGCGCATTACTTTGTGTAATTTGTTTCATCATCACTGCTCTCAAAACGGTGAAGGAAAACATCGTGAGGAAACCGGCATGTCCTAGAACCAAAAAATTCTAAGACATGTGACATTCACCAACCCGCACTGGGCCCGCGTGGTGAATTACGGCCCATTCCCTCTCCTAGACAGTAGGCCTAAGTCCCAGCAGTGGGAACATTAAAAGGCTGATTATGCTATGCTCAAAGGGCCCTCCCTTTTTCACTCGCCTATCGTCAACATCGAGCACGGTTTAAAAGTTTGTTACTTCATCTAACGCAACCAACGCGATGTTTGACAAAAAGGCAATGCGAAAAAAGTGAGATAACGCCTGAAAATTTTGTTAGCATTCGGTAATGATTGTGATTACCGTGATTTACTGGAATTTTTTACAAAACTTGTTCCGGGAAGTACGTGGTTCTTTTTTTAAACCATAGAAAGATTTCGAAAAAAATTGTCGTCATTTATGGAGTAGGAGTATGGAGAGGATTAGTTTTACACAAATTGATTTCAATAAAAGCCTAGATACACTGGAAATAAGAATGAAACAATCTTACTTTAAACGTCATGGTACAGGTCAATATCCAGAAACTTCAAACGGTCATAAAAAAACCAAAAAAAAAAAATGATAAACCTATCAATCTTCAAAAGCATACACACAAAATGTACTTCAACATCGTTCTCCAGCATTTCGTTTTGGTATCAAACGATATTGCCAGCGGCGCCAAACGTCGCGACACAAATGCCCTTTTTTATCTCCGAATTTCATCCTCCATGTTTAGTAGTGTTGTGTTATGTTATCGATATAAATTTAGAGAAATAATCGACTAAATAGAATTTTCATTTTAATATGGTCACTGTAAACATGTCTTTTTTAGAAAATTTACTGTACTGTATGTACTAATAATAAAAAGTGTGTTTTTAATTTGTGATCAAAGTAACTTTTATAAAAAAATATACCTACTCTACGGCAAAGTTCAGAAGTGGACTGCTATAACCGATAGTGCACTGCTAGTTAAAGCATATCTATACTGCTGTAGTAACTTTTTGATAGGTTCACTTTTAACTCTTATCTCACCAGATGGAAACCGAAGATGTGTTCGACAATGGAGCACGCTTGCCAAAATCGAATAGAATAGAAAAAAATACTAACTGAAAAGCAACCTACACTCTTAACTTAAAGACGCCCAGGTTGTAGCTATCAGAAAACACAGACTCCAGAAGGAAATTGTACTCCTTAATTTAAAAAAAAATTAAAACTTATACTCACAGTTTTGTTTATTTATTAAACCAGAACGACAAAATGCCAATTACACTGATTAGATAAAGGTAAATTATGCAAAGTACAGATAAAATAACACTAAGCCACTCACCTACTTTTCTCGTCATCAACAAATCTAGTCCAGCCCCCCTAGCCAAGTTACGATCGTTTCGTTTGCGTTCAACGCCTCGAGTAGGCCACGCCTCTGATTCCTTTGTTCTGACGTCATCTCAACATTCAGTCACGAGGTTAGAACAAAGAAATCGGAGGCGTGGCCTACTCGAAGCGTTCGACGCAAACGAAACGATCGTAAATTGGCTATGGGGGCAGGACTGGATTCATGGAGAGCGTCGAGTGCGATTAATATTCTAGGAATGGTTGACATACCTACGTCGTGCAACATTACGACAACTTGGCACCATAAATAGATTATGCTGTCTTGTCTGGCAATAGAAAGTTATCGGAAACAAATATGTTGGTTAAGTTGTATAAAAAATGGTTTAGGACTGTGTCTCTAGTCATATTTTTTAAGATAACTTAGCAAAAATGTTTTGAATGATTTTAGTTTATTTTAGGCGATTAAAGGACGTATCATACTTAATTGTAACTATACATATATGATATATTTGACTGGCCTGTTAGTGCAATGGTTAGTGGCCCTGACTCCTATGCCGGAAGTGGTGGGTTCGATTCCCACTCAGGACAAATGTTTGTGTGATGAGCACGATCATTTGTTCTGTGTCTGGGTGTAATTTATCTATAATATGTATGTATTTAGAAATATATAAGTATGTTTATCAGTTTTCTAGTACTCATAACTCAAGCTCTGCTTAACTTGGGACTAGACGGCGTTGTATGATAGTTGTGGAATATTATTTATTAACATAGCTACAATTAAATATCGACTTAATATAAATTGAATGTATAATATTCTAATTAGCCAGTTAGCTACTAGACGAATGACATTGTTGAATGAATCTGGATGAGACTAGCATAGGAGCTTCGGGATTGGCTAAGAAAGGAAATGCCTCTCAGCAGTGGTCCACACAATGCCAGCAACCGCAGAAGACAGATAGCCCTTCGTCTTGGTCTGCGTAGATATCGCCTAGATTTAATGGTGATCAATATGAATTGATGAAGAATTTGATATCACTTGATTCGATTCAATTCTTATTATACCTACTTAAATGAATTTTAAACTTTATCTTAAACCTAAAATATGTCAACGCAATCTGTAGCTAGATATATATATGTGGAAGCTTGTTATTAGCAATTTTCATTACTTATGTAAAAAATTATAATTGTTATTAGCCTATAAGCTTTCTTTAAAAATAAATAAATAAATAAATAAATAAATAAGTGGGCCAGATCCAGAGCCCACTTAAAAATATAAGCTTTCCGGGTGTAATTTGGTGGATTTTATCGATAATCACATCGCATCACTATGTTCGTAACCGCTGAAGCACTGTTCACTTTATAGGACAACCCAGATTCATGACAACGTTTAACTAAAATTTTACATTCTAAGACTCTCCTTTTATCCCAATAACTTGGCAAAGTTTATTTTTCAAATTATACTGGTATCGGTTATAACCCACTGTGTATAAAATTAAAAAAGTTTTTTTAGTTTTTTTTTTTAGTATTCGTATGTTAACATATATCTACGGGCCTGAGCAGGGTACCCTAGTGAGAGTTAGTTTTACATTAACGTGATCAACACCATTTTGACGTTCAGCGCAACAATCGCGGTAAACGATTAACGCGCACTCAGCGCACAGAACTAACGTGCTTGAGTATAGTTAGATGTTAGTATAGGTATTTTTGACGAATTAGGTAAATTTCGAGGCAATCATAATAAGTTATTATAATTGTCTTAAATAAGTTCAATAAATTAGAATGTCTTATTATAGCAAATATTATTTTCTCAAAATCGACGACGCGTTTGTCGACAAGCTCTCTTTCTCACACTAGTAAATGAAGATTCAAATTGATAAAAAATAATAGAAGCATAAGAAAGTGCGATTCTGTGAGGAAAGATGCAGCTCAACCCTTACAGGGCACGCCATAATTATGGCGGTAAGTCCCCTCTTTGAGGAGGTGGCTGGAAAGTTCTCACGGCGTCTTCACCTTCCTCATGACGCAGGGACTCAACGGATATGATTAGTTCAAGAGGTTTCTGCACTGGTTTCGTGCGGAAGAAACGCCTGGAGGACACGGTGGAGCATACAGTAGAGGTGTGCCCCACCTGGGCAGAGCACCGCCGTGTCCTCGTGGGGGCAATCGGCGGCAGCGATATCTCGCGCCGGGCATTGGTGCAGGCCATGGTCCGGAGCGAGGAGGAGTGGCAGGCGGTGGAGGCGGCCACATACGCGAGGCTTTGACCTTCGCGCCCCAGACGCCGGGATTCCGATCCCGATTTCCGATCACCGTAGGCGCGGGCTTTCGGACTGCGAGCAATGGGTAGCTCGCCGTCCCACCGTCCGGTAACCGTCCGGACTGAGCCCAAGTCGTCGACGGCGCGTAGGGTTCCACGCGCGGCTCTTGGAGATGTCAGCAACCGTAGGGGCATGCGAAAGAGATCCCCGGGCCCTGGAACAATGGCAAAAAAGGAACAGGAGTGGGTTTTAAAAGTCTGACACGCCCTCTCGTTTCGCCCAAGACAGCAAACATAAAACTGGTTTTTCATCTCTAAAAATGTTATAGAATTCACAAAAGATACAAAAAAAGCCTCTAATTAGTAACTGGCCAACAATTGTGAAACAAAATGAATACGATCGTCATTCACAACGGCTCTCATATCATAATGAGAGACGTGATTGTTTTCATTCGGTCTTTTTTAATCTGTGGGTGAGAAATAAAGTCATATCATTCATACGAAGTTCTCATTCATACATACAAGGATGTTATTACCCGGTTGGCGCTAGACTGCGAAACTGCAGTGTGAATTACGTCATGTTAGTAAAAGTGCTGCAGACTTTTACGGTACAAACTTAGAGAAACTACGGCTAAAATTTCAAGTATAAGTTTACCAGCTTTCCTCTCCTCGGTGCACAGCACTGAAACTTTAACCAGGAATATTTTATCTTCCTCGCTGGTTGATGTTGAGGTACCATGCTTGTCCGATGCGTTGAACGCTTGGAAAATGGCTTGTCCCAACACGGATTTGCCTGACAACCTGTCCACGCAGAGACGGTGGGATGTGCTGCTCTGCAGTATTGTACGGGACAATCTAATGAATACGTCGTCAGTACTGCTAATCATGCGCGTCGGCTGGCTGTAGTGGAATAGGAATCGGGTTTGTGGCTTCAGGTACTCCCGTCATCCACCATAGGCACTATGATGGACGACGCTAAGTTTCGGCTCGCAATCTGTTTACGCTTAGGCGCACCTTGTGTTGCTCCACATCGGTGCCACTGTGGCGAAGCTGCGTCAGCAGCTGTCAAGCCTCGAACACCATGGCCTGTCCTGCTGCAAGAGTGCAGGCCTTATAACACGGCATGCTAGCATCAACGACATTATTCGTCGAGCTCTCGTTACCGCCGGCGTACCGACGTGTCGTATTAAAACCTAGGGACTTGGTACGTTCCGATGGGAAGAGTCCAGATAGTGGGTAGGCTTCTGGTGTGGGACGTAACCAGTGTCGACACCCTTGCGCCATCCCATGTTCTTAGTTCGGCGAGTTGTGCCGGCGTTGACGCTGCGGCTACTGCGACCCACAAACGGCGCAAATACTGTAACCTTATTGGTAATTACATTTTTGAGCCGTTTGGAGTCAAAACAATGGGGTCCGAGTGCGCGTCTCCTTTTCGAGGAAATTTCACGCCATCTGATCGACACTTTGCGCGATCAGAGGGCTGGCTCGTTCTACGCCCAAAGAATTAGCATTGCCATTCGGATGGCACCGATGATGGTGACCCCGATATTTCGATGCCTGAGTGTATTTGTATTATATGTACATAGGTAGTTTTAGTATTTATAGTTAATATTTAAGTCCCCACTATGACTAAATAAATTAACAGGTAATTTAATTAATTGACTAAAAAGTTTTATTTTTGTGCGTCTTTTTTATTCCTTTGCTATAAGAAGGAATTATTTAAATTTAAAATGGTGATAACACTAAACTGCAGCCCGTTACTGAAACTACATAAATTCATGATTACAAGAGTAATTAAAAGAGTAGTGGATTGAAAAAAAAACTACTCTTTTTTCTTTTTCTGCTTTTTTCTCTATTTACCCTTATAGGAGGCACTTTGTTATTCGTCCGTCTGTGTTTGTCTGTCTGTCTAGAAAGAAAGAAAGAAATAAAGAAAAACATGTTCTTTGGCGGAACAAGGCGCAAATTTAGAACTAACAAATCAAGGCCCTTTATCTCAGAAACGCGTGGAGGCATTAAGTTGAAATTAAAGCCGTACACTCAAATCTGCGGTCCCTTGAAGCTGTCAAAAAATCAAATTTCTAAGTTAGAAGTAAAGATACGGCCGTTTATGTCGCAAAAAACGTACATTTCAAAATTCATAGGATACTTGCCGTTGACCCAGAATCCTGAAATTTGGCATAATGCAAGGTGTTGTAGTGTAGATCTAGGAATAAATCTGAAAACTGTAAATTTGTGGTTTACAATTTGGAAAAATCTTCGTAACACAATCTTTTTTTTTATTTGTTATAAACTAGTGCTTGACTGCGATCCCACCTGATGGTAAACAGTGATGCAATCGTTGATGGTGAGGCGCACTAGTTTATTAAGAGCCTGTTCACTTCGGGAATCGAACTGTTTTCATAGATAAGGTATATAGGAAAAACAGGTCAAGTGTGAGTCCGACTCGCACTTGCCCTGTTTTTCCTTTTTATCTCATTTTTCTTTTTTTTTACTCTTAATATTTGGCATTATGACTTGAATTTGAACGCGAGCCTGTTAATAATATTACCAATAGGCTCAGGCTTGACCACTATTTCACCTGATAGTAAGCGATGATGTGATCGAAGATGGAGCTAGCTTGCCTTAGAAGTATCTATTCACTCTTGACTGATCGATCAACTAATTGTATGTGGAAAGAAACTTTGGAATGTCGTTCTAAAATTTCTCCCCATACCCGGTTTTGGCTTGATCAAGCCACCGGATCAGGCGGCATGATGGTGAGTGGCCACCATTAAATTCTCCCAGGTTGTAGACACCAAGAAACAAACAAAACACCAGCAAGTAATGTCACTTCCAAGCTGTAAGCAAAATAAAAATCTTCCCAAAACATTTTGTACGTATGGATGGGATGTATATCTATCTACTACTAGCGGTCCCGGCAGACGTTGTTCTGCCCAAAAGCGGGATTTAGTAAAAAAAAAAATTACCCTACTCTACCCTACCCTACCCTACTCTACCCTACTCTACCCTACTCTACCCTACTCTACCCTACTCTACCCTACTCTACCCTACTCTACCCTACTCTACCCTACTCTACCCTACTCTACCCTACTCTACCCTACTCTACCCTACTCTACACTAAAAAAAAAAAGTAAAAAAAATAAAGTACCCTATGTCCGTCTCCTGGTTCTAAGCTACCTCCCCACCAATTTTCAGCCAAATCGGTTCAGCCGTTCTTGAGTTATAAGTGGTGTAACTAACACGACTTTCTTTTATATATATAGATTAGTATAGTTTCCGCACTTAGTCCATAATAGGCCATTGTGCATGGGCAAATGATCAGAAAGAAACAAACAAAGAAAGAAAGAAAATGACACTACGCAAACAGCATGATTGCCTGACAACTTGTGCCTGACGTTGATTTTTAACTGAACCTAAGGTTGTGACGTAACGGACGCAAAACATTTAAAACACAAAACAGGATCAATTCTGGCTGACTTCATTCCAGCCAGTCACACTTCTCTCCAGATGCAGATAAGGTCTACAGGTGCTTGCTCAGAGAATCTTTGACGGGATTCGGTGAGCCTAGAGTTCGCGTATTTCGATTACGCTCGGGCACTCAAGCAGCACATGCACTATTGTTTCCACCGTCTGCATGCATGCTCTGCACAGAGGACTACCCGTGATATCTAAATATAATATAATAATAATAATATAATATTCCACAACTATCACACAACGTCGTCTAGTCCTAGTGTGTTATGGGTACTAGACAACTGATAAACATACTTATATATTTCTAAATACATACATATATAGATCAATTACGCCCAGACACAGAACAAATGATCGTGCTCATCACACAAACATTTGTCCTGGGTGGGAATCGAACCCACGACCTCCGGCATAGCAGTCAGGGCCACTAACCACTAGACCAACAGGCCTGTCAAAAATGTATGGAAGTGTTTTTTTAGTGAGCAGTATCCGATGATAGTACCAGCCCCCCTAACCAAGTTACAACCGTTTCGTTTCGATTTTCTTTTCGTTGATAGCCTCGAGTCGACCACGCCTCCTATTCTTTAGTTCTGACCAAGTGACTGAGCGGTGAGATGTCGTCAGAACAAAGGAATCGGAGACGTGGCCGACTCGAGGCGATCAACGTAAAGAGTTTCGAAACGAAACGGTTGTAACTTGGCAAGGGGAGCAGCAGCACAGGCAGGCTTCCTCTTTTCAGACGCGGAAGGCTTCTCGTTAGGGTCTTATTTAGTTGCGGCATGGCGTCTTTTACCTGCCTGCATCCTGGTATCGAGGACCATCGGGGATGGATGGGATATCTGTCATGTCAAATCGAGAGCTATATACGTTTAAAAATCCCACGCTAGATCAATGAAGATTACAAATATAATGTCATTCGTTAAGTTACTAAAGTCGTTGTGCAAGCACACAAGAAAAATAAAATTTATCTTACAAAATTCCGTAACACACAAACCATGCAATATAGCCTTTATTCCACCCACAGCCCCTATGCTATCAACATTACTCCTCCATTGAGTCCACAACTTTATTCCTTCATATTTCACTCACTATACGCCATTTTAAAAAGAATTTGTAGCGGCCATTGCTATATTTTTTATTCTTTTACTTTCTGCGGTTTATTTTACGTTGTTCCAAGAAAATATTTCTGTGTAGAGTTTCAAGCGACATTTTGTTTTTAAAGTGGGTTTTGTTCTGGATAATGGAGCGGCTAATTTGTAATTAAATTTTGTGTATCATGTGTCTGGTTCTTACCAAAATGTGTTACATATTTGTAGTATAATGTGTGTTGGTTTAATTTGAACGTCTATCTCATAATAATTGATTATGGACTAGGACTATTCCTTTCACAAATGCTCCTTGATTGATAAAAAACCGGGTAAGTGCGATTCGGGCTCGCGTACTGAGGGTTTCGTACAGACTTACCTATGAAATCAGTTCAATTCCAAATGTTTTGTTTTGTGACGTTACTGCAAATTTACAGTTTTCAGATTTTTTCCTAAACTTATGCTATGAGACCTTGCTTCAAGCCTAGTCCAGGATTCTAGGTCAACGGGAAGTACCCAATGAATTTTGATTCCCTTGAGAGTGTCGAAATACACGTTTTTTGCGACATAAACGGCCGTAACTTTTTTTTTCGTTAACTCAGAAGTATGACTTTTTTACAGCTTCAAGGGACCGCTGACCTAAGTGTATGGTTATAATTTCAACTCGATACCGTCACGCGTTCTTGATATGAAGGGTCTTGACAGAAAGACGACAACAAAGTGATCCTATAAGGGTTCCGTTTTTTGCTGTTGAGGTATGGAACCCTAAAAACAACTATAATCATAAATTTATTTCACCTATTAGCCTGCATGGTAATTTGAAGCCAACTTTGAGTGGGAAATTACCAAATGGCTTCTCCTACTCCGAGTGGAACAAGAGGGAGTGTCAGACTTTAACTAAAACCCACCGGTGTTCCTTCAGTGACTAAAGCCTATTCCACAGAAGTAAAAAAAATTAAGCTGACCATGTTATAGGATGATATATTGTTTCTTTATTTTGTAAACCTTTCTTTCTTTTCTTTAGTTCCATATTCATGCATTTTGCTCATTGACGAAAACAAAATGATTCTTCTAGAACATCAAAAGTAAAGAATCAGCTCACCAGTCCTTGTGCAAGTTTTCGAGACGAGAGATGAAAACGAGCCACTGAAAGAAAAATAAAAGCAATCCACCAGCCGACCTACTTTCCATTCCTCAGACATTCGTAAATTTTCCCGCCTGATTGCCCTGATTATGGTGTCAAAGAGAACGCAAAACTGAACAGAACCCTTAATAACCCATAAATTGAATTGTTACATAGAAAATACTTAGCTACTTACTTGCATCCTCAAATGACAGAGATAAATAATTTATGAAGCAAATTAGGTAAATATTTTCGCCTTTTCGGGATTTGAATTCGATCGCAATTTAGTAGGGAAGACAGAAGACTAATAAAAAACAAAAAATACGTTTTTACAGGTAAGAAAGAGAAAGAAAGAAAACATTTATTTGAGACTCGCAAAGGACAAACAACAATAAAATAGAAAGTAACTACTTAATTTATGAATACTTAACTTAAAATAAAAAAAATAAAACAATATTAAAACAACAGAACAGAACAACAAAAGGATGAACAACAGGAATAGGATGTAAAGTCCCACAAACCTTCGTAGTAAAGGGATGATCCTCCAACCAGACAGATTTCGGACTGTTGTATAATGTCCTAATCGCGTGGAGAGCTCTCATACCGCGATGCAGAATTTTGAATTTTAATTCGTATGTGATGATATAGATGTCGCTACATGTTATGAGCTCGGCGCTCGGTGGCAGTGATCTCTCGCGCCGGACCTTGGTACAGGCCATGGTCCGGAGCGAGGAGGAGTAGCAGGCGGTCGTCCGCACGAGGACACGGTGGTGCTCTGCCCAGGTAGGGCACACCTCTACCGTGTCCTCGGGCGGTGGCCCTGACTGTTATGCTGGAGGTCATGGGTTCGATTCCCACTCAGAACAAATTAATGTTTGTGCAGTCAGGGCCACTAACAAGCCAGGCCAACAGGCCAGTCACATACCTTAAACACTTGCGTAAATTAAACTTCTGCATTTCCCCTCGATTGTAAAAATCAAAAGTAACACTCGCTATGATTAAAGGGGCCGTCCTTTGAGATATCTTCCTTGAATATATAACTAAGTAATTTATTTGACGAGAAAAAATACAAGGGGAGCTCCGTCTGAAATATCTGTTTTATTTTCTTAGTCTTCTTCAATCTGACGTTTTTTGGCTCGGAGAAGCTTCTTTAAACAATTTTCATGTTTGAATTAGTAAACAGACTTTTATTTTGAACAGATTGTGACCTCTTTTAGTGTATTTAAACAAGTTATAAGCCAGCTGCTTGGTTAATCAAATAAATATCAGTTTTTGTAAATACATGAACTATGGTCTATATCAGTGTTGCAATGTTTTGTCAGCATCATCATTTTAGCCAAAAGACGTCTACTGTTGGACATAGGCCTCCCCCAAGTGTCACCACAATGAACGGTATTGTGCGTCTCGCATCCGTTAAGTGCAACTGTGTTCAAGGTACATCTAGGAAATCAGCTACACCATAAATGAAATTCATCTTTTTCAGATTTATTAATTAACAATCGACTACTTTATGTATATTATATGTCAATGTGAATTTATTTATTTATTTATTTATTGATTTATTTATTTATTTATTTATTTATTTATTTATTTATTTATTTATTTATTTATTTATTTATTTATTTATTTATTTATTTATTTATTTATTTATATATTTATTTATTTATTTATTCTTTATTCACACAAAAGTACAAAGGCGAACTTAATGCCTTAAGGCATTTTCTACCAGTCAACCTTTAGGTGATGCAGAGACAACAGGAGAGGAGAGAGAGAAGAGAAAGAAAAGAAAAGGAAAAAATAAGAAAAGAAGGAAGGAAAAGGAAAGGAGAAAGAAGAAGAGGAAGAGGAAGAGAGAGAGGCAGGGCGGGGAAAGGGGGAAGGAGGGGGGAAGGGAAGGAGGGGGAAGGTGGGAGGGGAGAGGAGAGGTTTTTGTATCGTATTATGGTTTATTATTATGTTATTTCTTTAGTTTGTTTTTAGTTTAGTTCATAAGAAAAAAATTACCAGCCGATCAACGTCTAGTCGACGACGGCCGGCGCTGAAAATCAGCGCTGTGGCTCCGTTCAACACATGAGTCCCAGCATTTTGCTGAGCGCTGGCCGTTTTGCGCGGATGTGTCGCATAACTCACTCTATTGTATAGATTTGTTATAATGTTATACATATTTTTTTTTAAGTTGTTTGCCATGTTTGTCGTAAATAAACTCTTTTTCTTTCTTTCTTTAAATTATTCTTTCTTTATATTATTAAAAAAAAAACATTTTTGATCTATTTTAATTTCCAACATTTCTTCCTGCACTATAATCGGTCAGTCAAAAAGGAATGCCCTAGGAGAATGAATTTCGAAGCCAGTAGATCTACATTTTGTCTTCCGTCTGTTCCTACGATATGGTTTATCCCGGAGTATGTTACCTTAAGATAATTATCTACAATTACGTGGGCAAAGCCGCTGGTAACAGCTTCTAATTTGCTATGGTGAAAGGTACCAATTACTCGCAAGTTAAGTCGCATGCGGCAGCTAGTTCTCTCCCGCCGGGCCTTGATACAGGCCATGGCCCGGAGCGAGGAGAAGTGGCAGGCGGTTGCTTTCTTCTGCGAAGCAGTAATGCTAGCAAAGGAGTCGACCACGCGCGCGAGATAACGGCCCTCACGCCCCAGCCGCCGGGATCCCGATTTCCAGCCACCGTAGGCACTGGCTTGCGGACGTCGAGCAATGGGTAGCTCGCCGTCTGACCGTCCGGTAACCGTCCGGACCGAGCTCAAGTTGTCGACGGCGCGTAGTGTAACTGGTTAAATGTCAGCAAAACCGTAGGGTCCCAGCAGGATCGAAGCATACTGGGGCCATGAGTGATGTGAAAAAGAACCCCGGGGCCCTGGAACGAAGGGAAAGAGGAAACAGTAGTGGGTTTTTAGTCAGTAAAAGTCTAACAATATCTGACGCTCCGCCCAAAAAAGCGGTAACTACGAGTAGTAATACGTAAATCCAAGCTAATAAATATCACCTGAACTTTCAGTAACAAATTAAAACAACATCAAACTCCTCCAAAATATCCTTTCTCGACTCCCTAAACGATGCAAATTCCAGCTAATCCATCTCAAGCTTGCACTGACTAATCGAGAGGGTTATACTACTTAACCTAGCGGATTGGTAGATTATGTCCTCTCCGGAAGATATTATAGAAATTGACTTGTAAAGGAAGATAATGCTTGATGTAAAATGTGGATTCCAGAACTCAATATCGGCGAGTAAGGGTTCGGATCTTAAAATTTTATGGTGCACACAACTGCTGCAAGAGTTAGGAATTTAGGCCTGAGTTTTGCGTCTGACTGGAAATATGTATTGAGAATTTTTGGCTGTAATGATACTTGTTTTTTTTGTAGTTTGTAAAGGAAACGTACTGTTTGAATATACTTTTTTTTTATTTTATTTGGGATTTTTTTTGTTGAATAAAATTTTGAGTTTACATGTTTTTTTTTTTTTTTTTTCGGTGGAAAATCATCGTATGACATCCCCCGCTCTTGGGCGGGGCGGGAGATAGTGTCAGACTTTTACTGACTAAAAATCCACTCCTGTTCCTTCGTTGCCTTTCGTACCAGGGCCGAGTCTTCCTTTCAGAATCAGACCCTTGGCCCCAGTAGGCTTCGACCCTGCTGGGCCCCTACAGTTGCTGACATCTCCTTGAGGCGCGCGTGGAACAGCACGCGCCGTTGACGACTTGGGCTTGGTCCGGACGGTTACCGGACGGTCGGACGGCAAGCCACCCATTGCTCGCCGTCCGCAAGCCCGCGCCTACGGTGGCCGGAAATCGGGATCGGAATCCCGGCAGCGGTTGGGGCGTGAGGACCGCTGCCTCTCGCGATCGGCCGCCTCCTTTGCAAGCATTACTGCTTCGCAGAAGGAGGCGACCGCCTGCCACTCCTCCTCGCCTCGGACCATGGCCTGTACCAAGGCCCGGCGCGAGAGATCGCCGCCGCTAATTACCCCCACGAGGACACGGCGTTGCTCTGCCCAAGCGGGGCACACCTCCACCGTATGCTCCACCGTGTCCTCCGGGCGGTCCACACAGTGGCGACACCCGGGCGTCGCTTCCGCACGAATCCGCAGCAACTTCCTGAACTTACCGTGTCCGGTGAGGACCTGCGTCATGCGGAAGGTAATGACGCCGTGTTGCCCTTCCAGCCACTCCTCAAAGAAGGGACTTACCGCCATAATTACGGCGTGCCCAGCACTGGGTTGCGATAGTCGCTGTCGCCATTCCGCCATGAGATGCCGCCGGAACTCTTTCCACCATGCCGTGACTTGTCGCGGCATGAGTTTACATGTGGATGAGGAAAGAGAGAGGGACACCAAAGAAAAGATGGATGGATTGTGTAGGAAGTAATATGAAAGAAAAGGGAGTTAGTTATAGCGTGACGAGTGACAGGACAGAATGGAAGAGTAAAACGTGTTGCGCCGACCCCAAATAAAACGGGACAAGGGCAGGAAGATGATGATGATGGGAAATAAAGAAAGGAAAAACATTTTAATTGATGGAAGTGGCGCAATCTTAGAACTAGCTTACAAATATCAAACATTCTATAGGAAAAATATGCGCGATTTCCGTGCAAAACGGCCGAACGCTCAGCTTATTGCCGTGGCCACATGCATAGTGGTACGAGTCCACAGCACTGGTTTTCAGCGTGTCCTAGAACAGCAAAGGGCTACTAATACAGGTGTAGTTTTAGTCAGTAAAAATCGTCCTCCCGTTCCACCCTTGAATGCGAGATGTCAGTGGATGATATCCTACCTAAAAAAACATACAATCTTTAAACTTATAATATAAGAATAATTAAAATGATAACAGCTTTTGCCGCGCTATTTTTGGCCCGTGTGGATTTAGTACTTACCCCACAATAATATGTTATTCTTATGTATACATATACCTGTAAAGAATCATCCAAGCTCATTCTTTACCGTTTGAACGTGAAGAAGTATCACACAAACATACATAATCTATATATATAAGAGGAGAAACTAACTGACTGACATATGAACGCACAGTCAAAACTACTGAAATTTCGCACAAGGTTTCCTTTTATGACGTAGGCGAGCACTAAGAGAGGACTTTCCAAAATTCACCCTCAAAAGGAACGAAACGTGGGTTCAAAGTTTGTATGGAGAAACCTACTTTTACGCGGGCGATGCCGCTGGCAGAAGCTAGTATAGATATAAACAGTCATCTTTATAATATTAGTGTAATTATCTTGGCAGCATCATCTCGACCTACTAGGAAAATACCATCCTGACTCACTGGGGCATTACCACAGACAGTTTCGACTCAGCGAGAACTGTACGGCTTCCGGTCCCGATGTACGGGAACCTTCTACTGGCCTGGCAAGCATCACGACGCATCAAGAAAACCGTCGATCTCCGATGTCCGGAGGGGAGTGATGTAGACATCTTTGACGCCACGTAAGAACTAAAAAATACGAAATCCTGCATCGCGCAATGAGCCTAAAATCATCGACCGGGTAGTTGCCTGAATCAGACGATAACACCTGTCTGGTCGGAAGACTTTACACCCTGTTTCGTATACCTCTAAAAACTTATATAGGGTGACTGGTAATTAGTAACCGATGATTAAACACGTGATTGTACTCATGATTACAAAAGAAACTTTTTTTTATACTCAATAGTTTTATCACAACAACAAAACAGCTGTTTGAATCTAAGGCTGTTTGTAATACGCGCGCGCCTGTGACCAGCGACCGCTCAGCTGTTAGACGCGTGACGCCGTTGTTCCTATAATAGTGATAGAACACCCGCGCGGGTTGCAAACCCAGCGATGTACGTAATCAGTCTATGTACCTACGTTTCAGTTGTTATTTACTAAATAAAAGAATAAAAAAATCTTCTTTGGGAAAGTTGTTTGTAATCATGAGTACAATCACGTGTTTAAGTATCGGTCACTAATTACCAGTCACCCTATATAAATAATCATCATCATTTTCTCTATCTCAAACAAGCCGAAACAGCCTGTGCCTCATACACATCTCTTTGACATTTCAGTTAGAACAACAAGTTTAACCATCATATCCTGATCCAGTAAGAATAGTAAATGAGGCAAATTGTCTGTCCAAGGGTTGTAGGCGTTTCGTAGGAAGGCTGTAGGCGTTACTAAACTCAGAGAAAAGGTTTATGTTTAAACTTAGCAGGTTATTAGTGCGTGGGAGTAAATGGGTCGCTGCAGCTGGTGTACTGGCAAGACTTAGGGTGTTTTTCCAACAGAGATTGAACGCTAAGCTGCGAAACTATATGATGGGGCGAGTAAGATGTACTATGGAAGAGGTTTCTGCACCGGTTTCAGGCGGAAGAAACCCCCGAGGGTCACCACTGTATAGACCACCGGGAGGACACGGTGGTGCATATGGTGAAGCTGTACCCCACTTGGGCGGAGCACCGCTGTGTCCTCATGAAGGCAATTGGCGGCAGCGGCCACTCGCGTCGAGTTCTGGTTCAGGTTATGGACCGGAGCGAGGGGGAATTGGCGGCGGTTGCCTCCTTCTGAGAAGCAGTAATGCTAGCGAAGGAGATGGCCGCACGCGTGAATGAACGGCCATCCTCACATCCAAGCCGCCGAGACCCCGCGACCATCTAAATCACGCACCCATAGCACACATTGGGCACGCCATAATCACGGCAGTAAGTCTCCTTTTTGAAGAGTGACTGGAGCGACAACATGGCATCCTCACCTTCCGCATGATGCAAATTCTCACCGGACATAGCAAGTTCGAGAGGTTCCTGCATCGGATTCAGGCGAAAGAAACGCCCTGGTATCACCATTGTGTGTATCGCCCGGAGGACATCGTGAAGCATACGGTGGAGGTAAAGTCATTGGATGATTTCCCACCTTAAAAAAAAACCCACAGCACACATCCATCCATATTTTATGAAATACATAACTTAGTTGAACCTGTTTTCACCAGTGCCGGGCTACATGGATCAATGAACATGATTGGTGGATATCAAACGCATCTATAGCAACGTAATCTGGGTGGAAAATCACCCTTAAGATAGTGCCTGGACAAAGTAAGTTATTGTGACAAGACCGCTTAAAAAGTAAGAAGCTTTTTGAATCATTATGTCTCTTTATAATAAAAGAAGCTCGTGGTTAAGAGGGCCCTTCCTGAACCGTGTGTCGCAAACCTGAGCATGGTTTAAAAGCGTATTGGTTCATCCAACGTAATATTTAAAATGTTAAATAAAGGGGCAACGCGGAAAAACAAAGATAATACCTGAATGCTCTGTTGGCATTCGGTAATTCCGTCATCATTCGAATATTTCACAAGACTTATACCATATCGTATTTTTTAATGATCATATTTTTTTTTTGGAAAATATGTTCGTCATTTAAAATCTCGATTCAATGTGCAAGGTTTCTATGGTTTTTTTTTAAATATATTTAATTTATGAGTACATTATGAAGGGCCAAAGTTCACGTAAAATATTAAATTTGCAAAGATCTTTACTGGGTTAGTTTTACACGATTTAATTTCTATAGAAAACTACAAAATATAGACCCCAAAATATCAAATGAAAGATGTGTAATAACGTCATAATCACGTAAGAGTTGTATGAGAAATAATGAAAATATATCTCGGGTTCGTTCTTAAGTTGCTCGAGTCGATCTCCAAGGTTAAGCAAGGTTAGCCGAGGCCAGTCTGTGGATATGTGACAATTTTAACATATCGAGAATCCTCTGTGTTTTGGAAAGCACGTTAAGCTGTTGTTTCCTGCTGGCATTTGAAGATCTTTAACAGTTGTTACGGATAGTCAGAAGCTACGAAATCTGACATCAGTCTTGCCAAGGGATATTGTGTTACCCAATAAGGTTGTGGAGGTCAGACCGGCAGCAGCTTCATTTTAAATATTAATCAAGTATTAATATTTAAAATGAAGCTGTGTTTTGTTAGTCTGTGCGTTTGTACGAGTAAGTTCGTGTGCGTATGATATAAATGTTTAAATATCAATGTTTAAGAGGTATAATAATCAATTAAATTGAATTCCAAACATTGTTAAAACAAAAAAAAAATGTGTTTATTATCTTATAAATCTATACAATGAAGTTACCGGGGCTTCCCAGAAAGTAATCCGAAGATACTTGTGATGGGATAAACCTCGCTCTTCCTTTATTAATTAACAATTGTTTCGATGTGCTAATTAGGTATAAGTTACACATTTTTTATAAGACCATTAAAAAGAAAAATTAAAAATGAATATCGTGTTTATGGCAGTGTGTGAAAACTAGTGTATTTTGTATAAATATGTGTTTATAGATGTGTTTATGAGTGTGTGAATGTATATTTTGTGTGTGTGTATTGTTTGCTTCTTCTACCGTCTTCTTCAACATCTTCAAAAGATAATAAAGGTGACTATCGATAATGAACATCAACGCAGTCTTCGTGGAGCTACTACATCGCGAGGTCATCATCACTTCCTCAATCTTTCGAGCAGCGAGCCATACAGTCAGCATCTACGGCTTTAAAAGGTATCCTGATCACCTGCGCATGCAGGTATATCTGGTCATACCTGGTCACCACCTCTCCTGGTCGACGCCAGCAGTCAAGCCACTACGTCTCACAGCACCGCTCCGATCTACTAGAGCCAGCAGCAGTACTTCAATCCACTGGAGCCTGCAGCATCATCCCGATTCACTGGCCTGGTACGCATTACGACGCATTAAGAAAAACCATCGATCTCCGATCTCCAGATGGGAGTAATGTAGCTACATCTATAGCGCCCAATAGGAACTAAAATCAATTGAAAATCCTGCATCGCGCAATTAAAGTTCTCCGCGAGATTTGAAGATATATAACGGCCCGAAGTCATCTATCGGGCAGTTGCCTGGATCAGACGTAGCATCTGTGTTGTCAAACGATTCTCCCTTTTCTAAAGAGGTATGTGGAGCTCAAGGTCACCGACATAACACGAAGCATCGCCAAACTTAAGTGGCAAAGGGCAGGGCACTTTGCTCGCAGAACGGATGGCCGTTGGGGCCGAAAGGTTCTGGCGGAAGACGTAGCGTTGGAAGGCCTCCTACAAGGTGGACCGATGACTTGGTAACAGTTGCGGGAGTCCGATGGATGCGAGACGCACAGGACCGTTCATTGTAGCGATACTTGGGGGAGACCTATGTCAGCAGTGGACGTCTTTCGGCTGAAAGGATGATGATGATGATGATATGGGGCTTTACAACTTGATCCACAAACCTCCAAACTGGTATTAAGTCTGCCTTTGAACAGTGTTTCTTACTAGTGCATAAAGTTTTAATAAATAAATATAGATAATGTCAGACATATAGTATATCAAGTTATAACCGTCTCCGATCTCTGAAGGACACTATACTACTCCAATTAGCGCCCAAACTTAATTGTGCCACTGAAACTTTGGCCGCTGCAGCAAGGAAGTAGGTCAATGGTGACAATAGCCTGCATGTGCCATTCAACGACGTATTTTACACCAAGTTGGTATATCCAAGTATAAAGAAAAGTAATTGTAATTCTTAAGATTACCTGGGGTAATAGTTTTAGAGGTATGTGAACTGGAGCATAAAGTCCCGCAAACCTCCATTGAAAAGGGAAGATCTTCCGACAACTGACCGATAGTAAATTAGGTTTATTTACATTTAAAAATACTAACTATAATTACAATAAAATAAAATAAATAATAATAAAAACCCTAATCTAATTACAAGTAACTAAAACTAAAATATGGCGTCAAAAAACTCTTCCACATCGCTGTCGACTAGAAATGAGCCCAAAAGACTGGCGGCATTGCCACGCTGTATGGCAATGCTTATCCTCTGTCCGAGGTAAAAGCCAGCCCTTGGGTCACGCGAAGTGTCAACTAGACGTTTTGACAGATCTTTATACAACTTGTGAGCACCGATAGTTGATTGTGGACTGTTGTATGTTGTAATCGCGCAGAGAATTCTGTTATCGCAATGCAGGTATTTCAATTCTTAGTTCCTATGAGGCGACATCAGTGTAGCTATCATGTTTTGTGATTAGGACTAAAAGATGACCGAAGAGTACCGCGACTGTATGCGAGAGCCAAAGCGTTGAAACGAAAATCTTTCTACATTTTACAGTATAAAAATAATATATAATACTAGCTGACCCGGCAAACGTTGTTTTGCCATATAAATTATTTCCTTGTCTAAAAAATAAAAAAAATTTTTAGGGGTGGACTACCCCTAACATTTAGGGGGATGAAAAATAGATGTTGGCCGATTCTCATAGATACCGGATAAGCACAAAAAATTTCATCAAAATCGGTCAAGCCGTTTCGGAGGAGTATGGCAACGAAAACTGTGACACGAGAATTTTATATATTAGATGACACTGTTGACACCTTCGCGTGACCCAAGGGCTGGCTTTTACCTCGGTCAGAGATTATTTGGCGGCATTGCCATACAACGCGGCAATTTTTAGGCATACCGCCAGCCTTTTAGGCATACTTCCAGTCGACAGCGATGCGGAGGAATTTTATGACGCCATATTTAGGAGTAGCCATTAGTGTATATTTATAGTTTTAATTAGATATAATAATATTCCATAACTTTCACACAACGAACTCTAGTCCCAAACTAAGCAGAGCTTGTGCTATGAGAGCTAGACAACTGATAAGCATACTTTATATTCTTACTAAATATTTTTTATAGATAAATTACACCCAGACAGAACAAATGATCATGCTTATCACACGAAACAACATTTGTTTTGGGTGGGAATCGAACTCACGACCTCTAGCGTAGCAGTCAGGGCCACTAACGACTACACCAAAAGGCCAGTCAACAATACTAAAATATTATTTCCAAAAGGGAATGAAACTTTTGCAATACATAGCTGGCATGTTTTTTTCTTTCTTTTTGCCAATAGTGAAACTTAGACCATATTTTAAAGGTCTATGAGAAATCAAAAGCAAAAAGAATTATGTCTACCAACCGTAACCGAACGAAGTTAGAGACTATTTAGTAGATCGCTATTGCTTTTTATCAGGCGTTATTTTTCTTAAATAAAAATACTCCATGTTTGATATTTTGAGTTTCTCATTGTTAAATATATATACTACACGGTTTCTCTAATGAGTTATTCTGCGTCCCCCAACGCAGGCTGTGTTAGAAGGCGTTTAGTGTTGTAAAGAACTCGAGTCCTCATGTCTTCTTAATTATATTTAAAGAAAAATAGGTTACGCCTGGCAAAAATTACCAACATCCTTCTATAGGTATCTTCGTTAGGTTACGGTTTAAAGACTTAGTTCTTTTTGCTATTGCTTCCTCATATTGTCCTCTAACTTATAACCTAGGTGTCATGAATGGCAAAAAGAAAAAAGTAAATCATGCCAATATTTTGCATTGGCTTTTAAAAGAAAAGTAATTTTCAAAATTAGTTACTAATCAATTAGTAGTGCTAATGGCACTAAACCAGGAGTTTACTAAGAAATTATAAGATAGAAGGTTTTTCAAAATACTAAATAAAAAAAAACAAATTTCTTTTGGCAAGCTCCTCAAAAACTTCGGCGGACATAATCAGATACTTAAGTTATAGCAATGTTAAATTTATATCAGCAGAGTTGGACAGATTCCATGTCGATCGCATTGCTATTGGGTCAGTATTCATTTGGTTCCATAAGAAATTGAAGTATTCTCTTGATGCCAAGAATTTTGCAGAATTGTCATAAGTTTTTGTCAGATTACTTTGGAATGTAGGTCAAGAATGTGCATTCTTGGCAATTTCGGCGGCTCAAAGAGATGGCAGCAATGAAAGGCCCTAGTACGGCCAATGCTTGCTAGGGCTGTGGAAACGTTCGAAAAGTGACTGCAGGACAACCGTCACTTTGCAACGCAAAGGGCAACTGATGGGCACTGGTGGGTTTAAGTCATTAAACGTCTAACAGCCCCTCTAGCTACACCCCAAACGGAAGAAGTTATTTTGATCCACTTGTCACAAAAACAAAACTGGGCAAGTGCGTGTCGGACTCGCACATTGACAGTTCCGTACAAACCTACCTATGAAAAAAGTTCAATCCGAATTGAAACGAAGATTTTTCCGAATCTTCTTCGATAATTTTTTATTTGTGACGTAACTACAAATTTTCAGTTTTTAGATTTATTCGTGTGCCTTTACTATAAGATGTTGCTTTATGCCAAATTTCAGATTTCTAGATCAACGGGAAGTACCCTATGAATTTTGATTCCATTGAGTTTTTGAGTGTGTCGAAATACACGTTTTTTTGCGACGTAAACACCGTATCTTTTTTTTCGTTAACTCAGAAGTTTGATTCTTTTCACATCTTCAAGGGACCGCAGACCTAAGTATATGGTTTTAGTTTCAACTCCATACCTTTACGCTTTCCCAAGATCTTGACAGACAGACAGACGGACAACAAGGTGATCCTATAAGATTTCCGTTTTTTCTTTTTGAGGTACGGAACCCTAAAAATAGTTACATTTAGTTTTTTTTTTCGCTTTAATATAGCATAGGTACCTTTGCAGACATCTCCTCGAGTCGCGCGTAGAACAGCACGTGCCGTCGACGACCTGGGCTCGGTCCGGACGGTCGGACGGCGAGCCACCCATTGCTCGCCGTCTAAAAGCCCACGCCTACGGTGGCCGAAAATCGGGACATAACGGGCCAAACAGATTAGATAAGATCATTAAACTATATTATTACTTGACAAAAATTACGTGGATCACGACATAATGTCGACTCAGGACAGCTCTTCCTCAATATCAATATACACAATAAGATATCTTTGAAAAAATGAGAAGAAAATATATAATATGGGATAACGACCACTATTGTCACGCTAAAGTGAAAACGATGTAATATTTGAATAGGTAACTTATATGTACATAGCTTTTGGACTATTTGATCAATAGTATTGCATTTTTTCATAGCACAGCCTGTTATAAACACATTAATAATGAAACCGGTCAAGTGCGAATCGGACTCGCGCACTGAGGGTTCCGAACAAACTGTATAGTTCAATTTCTGAATCGATTTTCGATCATTTTTCTGCGTTTTTATGTTTTGACTACAAATTGAAAGTTTATAGAGTTTTTCCTAAATTTGTGCTAAGAGACATTGCTTCATGCCTTTCAGGATTCTAGGCCAACGGGAAAGTACCCTTTATAGGTTTTGATTGAAGATTTCCTAACTATGCGCCTAAACGCAGCATAACGGCCTTAATTTGTTTATTATTAATACGACATATCCGTGATATGCATTAAGAGCTGTTTCTTTAATTGATTTACTGACTAATTGATACTGCGTAATTTTTTGATGACTGAGTCCCTAATCAAGACAGGGTGCAGAGATTATATATATATAATATTCCACAACTATCACACAACGCCGTCTAGTCCCAAGCTAAGCAGAGCTTGTGTTATGGGTACTAGACAACTGATAAACATACTTATATATTTCTAAATACATACATATATAGATAAATAACACCCAGACACAGAACAAATGATCGTGCTCATCACACAAACATTTGTCCTGGGTGGGAATCGAACCCACGGCGTCCGGCATAGCAGTCAGGGCCACTAACCACTAGACCAACAGGTCAGTCTTTAATGGCTATGCGTCTTAGATTTCGAAAAGCAAACACAAATTTTTCCAGTCATGTACAGGCTGTTTTCACGAGCTAGCCATATTTGTTACTGTTTCATGCTCAAACGGTTAGCCGTTAAGTAAGCTAGGTTAGAATCTTCTTCTATTCGTGTCGATGTACTCTAACTAATTTTTATCTGACCAGTATTTAGCAACCTCTACGGCTCTGTTATTGGCCTCGAATATCCTGAAAACTGCAGTTAGTTGTGCAGGATGGACAGCATAGCAAATGGGTTAGAATGAAAATTAGCTACGGCTAGACCATGTCCATGAAAAAGACAAAATATACTTTTAATCCCGGGAGTATTTTCCCTTAGGATAATTTTCTATTTGAAGGCAGGCGAAACCACTGGCTGAAACTAGGAAAAACATACCGTTGTCTTGTCGCAATATCGTAAGACATGAATAAGAGCAATCACTTAGCGAGATGACAGCCGCTCGACGTAGCGAATTGGTCGGTAAGTACACACTTTATGAAAGTGAAGACATTTCGGCGAATTCACAGAAACAAATGGCTGATGTGCACCATTTGAAGTTTTTTTTTTTTTAACTTAATGGTGATACATCACTTTGTTATGGATTTTTGTTTGATATTACTTACTGTAAGTTAGAGTGGCTTTTTGATCTGAGGTAGTCATCAAATGGGCGGTTCACTTTAATACTGAAGCCCGCCCCGTTAGTTTTTTTTTAATTACTTTTAGTCAAAGTGATTTATTTTAATTTGTTTTTAAATTATTGTTAATTAAATATAATACTTTCATTTTATTGTAATTATTTTATATTTCTACCAATGTATATTGTTAACAAAAAATAAATTATGAATGAATATCTGTGTTACTTTAAAATATACATACGCAGTGACGTCATTCAATTAGGAGATACTTGCCTAGTTTCTGACCGCTTGTCTGTTTATTGCCCGCCAGGGACGAAAAACAAAAAGTTTTTCAATGCATAGAGCGAATGCCTATCCAACTACAAACCAGTAACTGCGTAAAACGACACCCCTTAATGGTAAGACTAAAAAACAAACAACATGCAACAAATACTTAGTTCAACTAGCAATATCAAACATGCTATAAATGCTTTTTTTGTGTGGTGGGAAATCATCTAATCACAAATCCCGCTCTTGGGCGGACCAGGAGATAGCGTCAGACTTTTACTGACTAAAAACCCACTCCTGTTCCTTCGTTGCCTTCGTCTCAGGGCCCCGGGTTTCGTTTTCACACTACCCATGGCCCCAGTAGGCTTCGACCCTGCTGGGCCCCTACGATTTGCTGACATCTCCCAGAGGCGTGCGTGGAACAATACGCGCCGTCGACGACTTTGGCTTGATCCTGACGGTTACTGGACGGTCGGACAGCGGGCTACCCATTGCTCGCCGTCCGCAAGCCCGCGCCTACGGTGGCCGGAAATCGTGATCGGAATCCCGGCGGCAGTTGGGGCGTGAGGACCGTTGCCTCACTTGCTAGCATTACTGCTTCGCAGAAGGAGGCGACCGTCTGCCACTCCCCATAATTGCTTGTAGAAATTGCAAACACACAATCATTAAGCAATGTTCAAACCCTCGTGCTATCCTAGGCAATGTGTGTACTCATTCATTATAAAATGTCGTGTTATTTATGTGGACTTAAATAAAACAACATTTTATAATGAATGAGTCTCGAAATAGTTCATAAGCGAAAGAACATGCAACTTGTTAAAATACATGAGAAAATTAAATTAAGTACTTAGCGTGTGGATTAAACAAAGAATTTTTGACAATTCAAAATGTTTTTATTTCACATAGGCCTGCATGGGTACTTATAAAACGTCAGAAGCTAGTGCACGCTCTCTTGTAGTCGTTTCCTACGGTAAAAGATCGGCAAGAAACTCCATGGTTACTCTTTTTAAGAGGGTCCTTTTCCATTCGTCTATCGTCAACATCGAGCATGGTTTAAAAGCTTGTTGCTTCATCTAACGCAATCCAACGCGATGTTTGATGAAGAGGCAATGCAAAAAAAGAGAGATAACGTCTGAAACTCTGTTGGCATTCGGTAATTCCGCGATTTATTCGAATATTTCACCAAACTTGTTCCAGGAAATAAAATTGTCGTCAATCAAAATCTCGATTAAATGTGCAAGGCTTCTATTGATGTACTTTTTATATTTTTATTTACAGGGCTGCCCCAAAAAAGGAGTGTTATGTTTTCAGGGTTCATGTATGTATGTATGTATGTGTTTGAGTTTCTTTATTCCATCATAACTTCTAAATTGCTGAACTGATTTACATTTATGAGGTATCGTTAGAATCCTTGCATCGTCCCGAGTAACATACGCTATTGAAAAAATATAGAAATGCAATGTGTTGGGTATGATAAATAAATGAACACCCATCCAATTTTTTTTTAAATTTTTAATATGTTAATGCATGTGATTATCGTCTAGGATTTGACAAGTGGATTCCAAAAATATAAATATGTTACAATGTTAATCGAAACTGTCAACTTAAAATTTTTTTTTTTTGTTTTGCCATTTGTTTATTCATAACCAACCCCAACTAATATTATTAATTAATATAAAAAACCACCCAAATACAAGTCGGTCATGTGCGTAAAGGATTTTCGAGCCATTGATAGATTAGTTTTACACAAATTTATGTTTTGATTTCTATAGAAGCCTAGATAATATCCACAAGATAGCTGTGTATCCAAAATGTCTAGAGAAAGATGTGTAATAACATTCTATTCACGTAAGAGCGGTTGTATGAAAATGTACCTCGAGATGGTTGCTCTTAAGGCATTCTATTGTATGATCTGATATGATATGTCCCTTGGACAAGATAGGTATTGACCCTCATAGCCTGCTCATTGTCAATGTTAGTAATTCCGGCTGTTCTTTCCTTTATAATTTTATAGGTTCTGTGTGGAGTAGTGCAACGGTCCTAGTCGCCTGGCGACCATGTGTTCATGGCTCCTATAATAATCATAATAAGAATAATATACCGTATGAAGTGCCGTACTACAGGTATGAGCCCGACCCAGTTCTTGATAATGGTCATATCACTTTGTACTGGGATCGGCCCATCATCACTGACAGGACTATTGTAGCCAATAAGCCTGATATAGTGAACCGAAGCGAGAGGCCTACATGGGCACTTATAAAACGTCAGAAGCTAGTGCATGTAGGGTGATGCGAAAGAGATCCCCGGGACCCTGAAACAATGTCAAAGAAGGAACAGGAGTGGGGTTTTAATCAACTGTAAAAGTCTGGCATGCCCTCTCGCTCCGCCCAAGAGTGGAGGATGTCATTAGATGATTTTGACTGGCCTGTTGATCTAGTGGTTAGTGCCCCTGACTGCTATACCAGATGTCGTGGGTTCGATTTCCACCCAGGGCAAATGTTTGTGTGATGAGCATGATCATTTATTCTGTGGCTGGGTGTAATTTATCTATAATATTATATGTATAAATTAAAAATATATAATTACGTTTATCAGTTGTCTAGGACTCATAACGCGCGCTCTTCTTAGCTTGGGACTAGACGCCGTTGTGTAATAGATAATATTCCACTATTATTATTATTTTTTACCCACCTAAAAAGAAAAAGCCCATCATGATCCTTTTTGTAATCGCCAAAATTTAGCGTGACAGTTTCTTTCACCTTTAGTATTTTAGGCTTTTGCCCAGTAAGCCTAAGTTCTGTGTTGACTTCGCGCCATTAAGGCTTAAAATAATTTACAGTTATAAAGGTAAGGATTTTGCGTTGATATCTGCGGATTCTCTTTTTGAGTCGGATATTTTTAGACGTTATTTTGTTTTTGGAACATTATTTGTTTTAAAAATGATGACAAAAGGTGGGTTTTTGAACTAAGTATTTTGAGTTAAGAGGGTCCTTTTACACTCACCTATCGTCAACATCGAGCATAGTTTAAAAGCTTGTTACTTCATCTCTCTGACACTGTCGAGAAGCCTACGTCCAACAGTGGTTGTCTTTCGACTGATAATGCAGTGATGATGATGATGAATATATAATCAGAAATCAGGAACTTTAATTTCAAATATAAAATTCACAGGCACTTATGAATTGTCAAAATGTCGGTCAGTCAAAAAAAGTGAAGCTAAATTGCATGTTCCAAAGCGTAGACTTCTATGAAGAAGAACGTGCAAGAAACTCCATGGACACTCTTTTAAATCATATTATGAGTTACATAAATATTGGTTACATATTTCGTGATGGTTCTACTATTTGAGCACAATATAATACATGTATTGCATTTTGTACAGCTTTAGGTCTCCATATCCATCACACAGAAATGTGCAGCGAGAATACAGTCCATTGTTTCTCCGTTCCTGAAAAATAAAATATTAGGTATACAATCCATACGACTAGAATGCTGCTGAAATATAAATTATTTAACGCCCAACTTGTTCAAAGACAAGATTTTAAACTAACTTAAAAGAACCGGCTAAGTGCGAACCGGACTCGCGCACGAAAGATTCCTTACCGTTCGTAGCATCGGCAGCAATGATCTCTCGCGCCGGGCCTTGGTACAGGCTATGGTCCGGAGCGAGGAGGAGTGCAAGGCGGTCGCCTCCTTCTACGAAGCAGTAATGCTAGCTAAGGAAGCGGCTGCACGAAAGAGAACGGCCCTCACGCACCTGCCGCCGGGATCCCGATCCCGTTTTCCAGCCACCGTAGGCGCTGGTTTGCGGACGGCGAGCAATGGGTAGCTCGCCGTCCGACCTTTTGGACAGAGCCCAAGTTGTCAACGGTGCGTAGTGTTCCCGTAGCAAGAAACGGCAAAAATATCATTTCTATTGTATGGGAGCCTACATTTTAGAAATACTTCATTAACTGTCTGACTATCACGGTTCATGAGATGCAGCCTGGTGACAGACGGACAGACAGGCGGACGGTCAGCGGAGTCTTAGTAATTGGGTCCCGTTTTACCCTTTGAGTATGGAACCCTAAAGAGAATAACATTAAAACTAGATGGCACAACTAGCCATACATTTTCAGTTTCTCTCAGAATCACAGCGGTGCGTTTCACGAATTTTAAACAGTTTGTTTCATTGTGCGCAATTCTTTGAAAGCTTTTGTCAGAAAATGTAATTATTTCATAGCTGACTATTTTTAGAATAGACTGGCATTTTAAATGTAGACTGAAGTGTAAATAAATTAATATACCATTAGAATTTCGGGTCTTTTGTTTGAGTATATGAGCTTAATATCCCTGAATAATGATGAAATTAACTCGGTTTCGTTTCGTCTGTACAATCAATACCAGCCCCCCTAGTCAAGTTACTTGGCTAGGGGAGCCGATCCTTACATATATAATAAAAATATATTTATACCTATTTCTTCTGTACGTGTTTTTGTGACCTAACTTCCCCTAAACGGCTTGACCGATTTGGATAAAACTATGTGTGTATAAATATACCCAGGACCAGTAACTCACTCATTTGAGTGAGTTCCTGAACGGTATGAACAAAATAAAATTGGTACCGGCAGATGGCGCAGCAATCAGGTTCTCAATTTTTTTCTGACGAAAAACCAGCTCTCAGGCAGGACGACATCTGCCGGGTTTGCAGCTAGTCTTATATAATTATCTTTTCTTACGTTACATTCATAAATAATGTTAAGTGACCAAAGGGCTGGCTTTTACCTCGGTCAGAGATTAAGCATTGCCATACAACGTGGCAATGCCGCCAGTCTTTTGGGTACACTTCCAGTCGACACCGATGCGGAGGAATTTTTTGACGCCATATTTTAGATAGGAGTTATTGTGTTTACATTATGTAATTTTAATTAGTTAAGTGTTTTTATTTGTGTTGTTATATCGTATGTTCATAAATATATATAGGGAATAAAAAGAAGTCACACGGTGCCAGATCAGGACTGTAAGGAGAATGCCCCAAGACTGACCGGTGTGGTGTCCAGGGAGTCCCACGTTTTGAGCGCTGATTGCACGGACGCGTCGTCATGGTGAAGCAGTAACCCGTAGAGCCCGGTGTTCGGTCGCATGTTGCTCATTGCAGACAAAACTTCTGGCAGGCATTTTGTGGTATACCATTCGGAGTTGATACTGCTTTGGTCTCGTAATGAAATTGAAATCAGATACCCCGTCAAAGTGAAGAAACTAGCGAATAAAATTTTCCCTGCGCTTCTCGATCTCCTCACTTTCGTAGGCGTTGGTTCGTTTTGAAACCGCCAAACCGTTGACGGACGCTTTGTTTCTCAAATCTTATTGATAAATCCAGGATTTGTCACCTGTCAAAATGTCGTAAAAGCGCCGAGACGAGCCTGCTTCTAATTTTTGAATCATATCACGGCACCACTCCCCACGTGCCTGCTTTTGAGCTTCGGTAAGGTTGTGCGGCACCCAGCGGCAAACTATCCTCCTCACGCGAAGGTGCTCGTATAGAATCTTGTGAACACTTCCCAACCAATCTGCAGTGTATGTTGAATGTTTTCGTATGTAATCCGCCTATTTTCTTGAAATACAACTGAAACTATTGGGCCTAGAAACGTTAAATATGTACAAGACTTTCTTTTATGATGTAGGCGAGTACGAAGGAGTTTTTGAAAATTCAACTTTTAAGGGGAGGAAAAAGAGATATTCGTTTGTATACCACATGTTATTCCTTGGTCCAATATACTTAAAACTTAGCACAAATAATATTATGTATTTAAGTACATCATAAAAGGAAGCCTTTTACAAAATTTTCATTTCTATTTACATTTCAAAAATGTTATTTTCAACAAATAATTTTGCCATGTCTTCAGTTTCTGAATAAGATATTGTAGTGACCATGGAGGCCACGCCAATACTACTAACTTGCAAACTGACAAGTTATACTTTTAAGGTTTATGGAGAGAAAAGAATAGTTGTAGATATTCGAAACATAGATTGAGGTGAGATTGTCAAACAAGAAAAGATTAAGCAAACGATATTTTTGGGGTTCCATACCTCAAAAGGAAAAAACGGAACCCTTATAGGATCATTTTGCTGTCCGTCCATCTGTCTGTCTGTCTGTCTGTCAAGACCCTTTATCTCAGGAACGCGTAGAGGTATCGAGTTGAAATTAAAACCATATACTCAAGTCTTCGGACTCTTGAAGGTGTAAAAAAATCAAACATGTAAATTAACGAGAAAAATAGATACTTCGGTTTATGTGGCAAAAAACGTACCTATATTTCGACACTCTCGAGGAAATCAAAATTCATAGGATACTTTCCGTCGACCCAGAATCCTGAAATTTAGCATGAAGCAAGGCCTTATAGCACAAATATAGGAATAAATCTGAAAATAGTAGATTTGTTGTTACGTCACGAAATATTTTTTTTGCGACTCCATTCTGGAATTGAACTATGTACATAGGTAAGGACTAAATATTTGCACGGAACCATCAGGGCGCGCGTCCAACTCGCACTTGCCCAGTATTTTTATAAATAATGTAACAAAGAATGCTTCTAACAATAGAATAATAGTAAATTGAACCATAAAAGCCTTTCATTTGCGGCTACCCTTTATCACAATATTTAACGCATATATATATATAGTGTACGATACTTAAACCCGTGATTGTGCTCATGATAACCAACAACTTTTAGTATGGGAACAAACCTGAAATCGCGAAAAAAAAACAGCTGTTCAGTACATTTATGTTTGCCTAATCTACTGAACAGCTGATATTTTTTTCGCGAATTCAGCTTTGCTTCCATAATAAAATTTGATTGTTATCATGAGCACAATCACGTGTTTAAGTATCGTACACTAATTGCCAGTCACCCTATATATTTGTAAACTTTTAGGCATCTACAAAAGTGAATAATTTCTGAGACACTGTGTAAAACTCTGACGAAATCGTCAACTAATTCAACTAACACAATTTTAAAAGGGAAAACGTGGAATGTTTTAATCAAGTAGTACAATGGTAGCATGCAAATGAACGAACATAAAATTTAACCTCCATCTACATAGTAAAGTTTTAAGTTCGCGCGAAACAAAGAATGCTTCTAGTGAATGGCTTGAAAAATGGCTTAACATGGACCTCCTTGATGTAAAATTTTACTGGAAAGGTAAATATTAATAACTAGCTTTTGCTCGCAGCTTTGCCCGCGTGCATAAAATGTAGCCTATGTCACGCAGGAATAAAGCAGCTTTCTGCCGGTGAAAAAAATTTTGCAGTCGGACCAGTTCTTTCAGAGATTATCCTACAAATAAAAAATAAATAAAACAAACTTTACCTCTTTATAATGCTTGCGGACATTGCGGATTGCGGATCGTCCGGTAATCGTCCAGACCGGGCCCAAGTCGTCGACGGCGCGTACTGTTCCATGCGCGCCTCAAGGAGATGTCAGCAACCGTAGGGGCCCCAGCAGGGTCGAAGCCTACTGGGGCCATGGGTGATGCGAAAACGATCCCCGAGGCCCTGGAAAAACTGGCAAAGAAGGAACAGGAGTGGGTTTTTAGTTAGTAAAAGTCTGACACTACCTCTCGCTCCGCCCAAGAGCGGAGATGTCATTAGATCATTTTCCCACCCGGAAAAAAAACGTCTTTATAATATTAGTGCAGATATCATTTATGTATGCGGCTTTCACCTCATCTGCCGTTTAATGTTGTAAGTAAAACATTCGCAATCCCGCATGAGTATTCGTATGCCAAAACTAAATTAAAAAAATGGTTGTTGGACCGGACTTATGAAGAAACAGAAACTTTGCTTGGTTGTTCGGTACTTAAACTGACACCCGAATAAGAGACACACCAACTTGCCTTTTACAACTGGAGCCAAGGTAACTCTTTCGAAAAATCTGGTGAGATAATGGTCAAATGCGAGACTTAAATCAGGTAGACAGTGGTCAAATGCGCGACTAAAATCAGGTGAGATAGTGGTCAAATGTGAGACTAAAATCAGGTGAGATAGTGGTCAAACGCGAGCCTAAAAAAATAATCCCGCAGAGACGGAAACCCTTAACGCACTTCCAGCACTATTTTATCTTTGTTTGCCAGTTTTTAATATCGTGCCGTTATGAGAGAAGACACGATGACTGGCTGTGCTTGTTTCACAAAGGACTTCTAAGCGAATATGATAATCACACCCGTTCACAAGTCGTGATGAATTACCACTGTTAGGGTATGAAGGAAATGCCATTGTGTTTTAATAAAAATAAAATTAAACTATGCTTTTTAGTAACCGAGCAGAGGTGGCCCAGTAATTACGGCCCTGACTTACGAATTATAACTCGCAGTCGTGGTTTCAAACCCAGCCAGGCGCATTACTTAGTGTAATTTATTTCGCCACCACTACTCACAAAACGGTGAAGAAAAACATCGTAAGAAAACCGGCATGTCCTAGAACCAAAATTCGTAGACATGTGGCATCCACCAATCCGCACTGGGCTCGCGTGGTATATTTATATTACAACCCATTCTTGTCAATTCAATTTAAAAATGTTTCTATTTCACATAGCCTTCACGGGCACATCAGAAGCTTGTGCACGATTCCAATTAGTCGTTTCCTATGTTAAAGAACTGGCTAGAAACTCTGTAGTTACTCTTTTAATTTATTTTACAATATTTACATTTCACAATATTAACAGGTATGTAAGAACAATTTAGACCAGTCAATATTGTACCCTAAACCAATATAAGCATAATAAAAATAATAATAATAATTTTGGAATGTAGACTCGGCGATCATTGTACCGATACCCAAGAGCCTCGACCAACACCTTAGGAGGCTCGCGTTAGGCGACTGGATCAAGGGCTTGATCCAGAAAGCAGTACTCCTGGACACGGCTCGTATTGTTAGGAGGTTCCTTTCTCTGGAGCCCTGACCGCCGGTAGCTTGGACCCTGTTCCCGATACAGGTGGGACACTATTTTTAAATGTTTTTTTTTTATTGAAATATTTAAAAATATAATTTATATGATAAGTTAATGAATAAACGAAATAATAATAAAAAATTGGTCGAAAAAGAAAGTACCTAATCTATGGAGTCTATAGTACTTTCAAAACATTATAAAAAGTGGCAAAATATAAAATGAAGTTAAGGCGGTTGCATCAAAGTTACAATAATATAAAAGATAACTCAAAACCAATTTAATAAAAAGTCTTCCTCTCCTGGAGTGGAGGCCTGGGGTCCCAGCAGTGGGAACATTATAAGGCTCATAAATAACGATATAAACAAAAATCTTTACATTTATTTTCACTAATAACCTAGTATAAAACCAAGTAAAACTTTAACAAAAGCTTTACCAAGGTAAAGTATTTTTTTAAACATAGGTATAACATATTTACATATCGGTAACAGGAGTTTTACCAGAATTATTACAATGGCCCCCAAACTAGGCGGTGCCTGTATCTTGGGCACCGGAGTTGCGTGATCAAAACGGGAGTGCGGGAGACAAAATAATGAGTACAAAGTAACAGGGTAAATAAGTAAAAGAGTGTGCGTGTTACAGGTGTGCGGCTGAAAGTGTGTAGGTATGCTTGTGGGTCGTTGCACGTGTTGCATTCATATTATATATATTTTTGGTGGCTGTTTAGCACGAAATGTTAATTATTAGTTAATAATTTCCTCAGTTTCATCGTACGAGAGGGAGACGAGCATTTTTTTCAACATTTTCTTACACAATTGGTTCTAGGACATGCCGACTTCCTCATGATGTTTTCATTCACTGTTTTGAGAGCAGTGATGATGAACTAAATTACACAAAGTACCTAATGGGTTTGGACCTGCGACTTACAACTCGTTTTTTTTTTTCGGTGGTAATGTCATCTTATGACATCCCCCGCTCTTGGGCGGGGTGGGAGATAGTGTCAGACTTTTACTAACTAAAAACCCACTCCTGTTCCTTCGTTGCCTTTCGTACGACGGCCGAGTCTTCCTTTCAGAATCAGTCCCTTGGCCCCAGTAAGACTTACAATTGGTAAGTCGAGGCCGTTACCAATAGGCCACCACTGCTTTTGACAGCACGCCATTTTATTAAAAAGTATTATCAATTTAGTATCTCTCTACCCTCTCTATCATCAGCAGTATTTTTCTACTAACGACACCTTCACACTGTACAGCAGCATTTTATTAAGGACCGTTCAGACGCATCCGGTGCAGACAGTCAATGATCTTTTTTAAGAGATCGCCATTTTATTTAAACGTTAAAGTATTTTCACTTGAGAGATCTGTAGAAAATGTCCAATGAATATGAGAAAGGTTGACGTCTGCTAGATTTATTCTAGACTAGATTTTTGCCAGTGGTTTTCCCTCTTGAACCATAAAAACTATAATTTTAAAGTCTTAGTCTATCCGTGTCCTATATTTTTAGGTTAACTATAACCATCGATATATATGTTTGCTAGAATATAAGTCGATGACTATAACTCTTAAGAGCGCCCTTTCTGAGCCGTCTGTTGTTAACGTTAACATGGTTTAAAAGCTTGTCATTTGATCCCACGCAATCTAGCGCAATGCTTGATGAAGAAGTAACGCTAAAAAAGAAACAACGCCTGAACGATTTGTTGGCATTCGGTGATTCCGTCACTACTCGAATATTTCACAAAATTTGTTCCAAGTGTATGTATAGGTATGTGTTTTTTTTTTCAACTTAAAAGATTTTTATAAAATTTCCATTAAATGTGCAAGGTTTCTATAGGCATATTTTTTATATTTATAATTCATAAGCAGATTATGATGGGCCGTTCACGCAAAATAGCAGATTTTCACAAGTCTTTATTGGATTAGTTATGCATAAACATATGTTTTGATTTCAGAAAAAAACCTAAATAACATCCACAAGATACCTGTTTCCAAAAATCTATAGAATGATGTGTAATAACGTCGTAATCACGTAAAACTGGTTGCATGGAAATGTATCTCGGATTGGGTGCGCTTAACTAATTGAAACGAACTGAAAACAATTTAAAGTATAGCGTCAAAAAACTTGTCTGCATCATTGTGATCTAGTAATGTGCCCAAAAAACTGGCGGTATTGCCACGCTGTATGGCAATGCTTATCCTCTGTTTCAAGTAAGGCCACACGATATGTCTTTCGAAGACATGTGACATTCACCAACCCACACTGGGCCCGCGTGGTTTTTTTTTAAGGGTGGATAATGGAAAAATCATTGGATGAACCAATGATTTTTCCCACTCTGGGCGGAGCAAGAGGGCGTGTCAGACTAACTAAAACAAAACCTGTGTCCTTCTGTGTTTGTGTGTTTCTTTTTTTTTTCAGTTGCCTTTGGTTTCTAGGACTACGGCTTTCCTTTTCAGAAATTCCCTGCAGTCCTAGCTAGCGGGCATCGGCCCTGCTGGGCCCCTACGGTTTGCTGACATCTCTTTGAGGAGCGCGTAGATTACTACGCACTATTGACGACTGGGCTCGGTCCAGTGAACTACTGAACGGACGGACGGCGAACTAGCTATTTCTCGATGACCGCAAGCCCACGTCTACCGTCGGGGTCAGAATCTCGGCGGCTTGGGCGTGAGAACATTCGTTCCCTCACGCGTGCCGCCTCCTCCTTCCCTAACATTACTGCTTCGCAGAAAGAGGCCACCGCTTGCCATTCCTTCTCGCTTCGGACCATAACCCGAGAGGTCGCTGCCGCCGATTGCCTCTACGAGAACCCGACGGTGCTCCACCCAAGCGGGGCACATCTCCACCGTATGCTTTACCGTATCCTCCGGGCGGTCCGCACAATGATGACACCTGGGCGTTTCTTCCGCCTGAATCCGGTGCAGGAACCTCTCGAACTTGCCATGTCCGATGAGGACCTGCGTCATGCGGAAGGTGAGGATACCGTGTTGCTGCTCCAGCCACTCCTAAAAGAGGAAACTTATCGCCGTAATTGTGGCGTACCCAGGGCCCGCGTGGTGGATTATGATCCATTCCTTCTCTTAGAGCGGAGGCCTGAGTCCCAGCAGTGGGAACATTAAAAAAGACTGACTATGCTGTGATAAGCATATAGTATGTACTCAAAAAAGTATCTACTACTATCACGGCACTACAAATGTACCAACTTATAGATACATGGATATCGACACTTGTTTGTATGCTAGCATCCGGAGCAGACAGTCAACGATCTTGTAACTATTCTCGTCGAGATGACATTATGGGCCACGAGAAATGAGAGTGTTCATAAGCTCGGAGAGGTTTCGCCAGCACTGGGGCCCAAGTCTGATATTTTTATAAATTCGTTATTCCAACACGACCCCATTGTCATTTTGTTAAAAGTTCGTAATCTGCTTATTCATATTGATCGATTATTGATCGGTCAATGATCTCGTAATAGAGTTGTGAAAGAATGACAATATCGAGCTTATTAAAAGCAATGATTTCACAATGACGCATGACGTGCTAATGGTAGGTCACTGATCAAACGAACTGTCAAATTTTTTGCAGATTACCGCATACGTCAGATATTCATTTGTCAATATGTACGAGATTAACATTCTATGCCACTTCTTTCAATGGAGTGTCAGTGGTTGACCATTGAAAAGTCATAATGACGCCATTATATTAGTAGATTACCAAAATCAACAATTATGCAATCAGAAATCAGAAACGTTTATTTCAAATAGACCAATTACAGGCACTTTTGAATTGTCAAAATGTTGGTCAGTCAAAAAAAACAACTGAAGCTAAATTGCACGTTCCAAAGCGTAGATCTCTATGGAGAAGAACGTGCTCTTACTCCATGGACACTCATTTAAATCATATTACCTATGAGTTACATAAATCTTGGTTACATATTTCTTGTCGCTTCTAATATGTGAGCACAATTTATATATGTAATAATAATTAAATAATAAAAAATAAAAATAAAACGAATTAAAAAATAGAAATTAAATTAAGCAAATGCAATCAATAATAGACCATTCTGACACTAGTGTAAAAAGGAATCAAATTACTCGAAGATTTTTGGAGTTAGGTAACTAGGTACTAAATCAGGTAGGTGCTAAATATTAGTTGGTAAGAATGATTAAATTCGTTATAGTTTTGGAGTACACCCATGCATAGCATAGCATAGTCGGCCTTTTTGTGTTCCCACTGTTGGGACTCAGGCCTCCTCTCTAGGAGACGGAATGGGCCGTAATCCACCACGCGGGCCCAGTGCGGGTTGGTGGATGTCACATGTCTTTGAATTTTTGGTTCTAGAACATGCCGGTTTCCTCACGATGTTTTCCTTCGCCGTTTTGAGAGCAGTGGTGATGAAATAAATTACACAAAGTAATGCGCCTGGCTGGGTTTGAACCCGCGACCTACAACTCGTAAGTCGGGGCCGTTACCACTCGGCCACCACTGCCCTACCCATGGCCTCGTCATTATCATCGTCTTACTTATATGCAGAGTTGTATCAATTATTTGTACCAATCGCTCTAGAAAGCATAAATTATTTAATGTCTCATTTTGTTGCACGATCGAGGTACATCGATCCACTTCCTATATACCGCGTATTCTAACGATGCTCAACGCGCTCGTGAAGACCAACCTTGGATCGAATATGTTTTTTGATGAATGGAAGACGATAATTAGAAAGTTTGCGATTCTGTGAGAAGACGGAGTGAAAGGTTTAACGTATTTTAGTCTTAATTGGCTATTTTACTGTATAACAAATAAGTAAATTATGACGCATCTAATGGCGAGGCTACTGTTAAATTCCGTTTATGCCGTTTGAGGTACCAAAATTTCAGGATAGGTACAAAATAGTACTAAATGGTTACTAAATATACGTGGTAGAATCGTTCAAATGCGAGAGTTAGATCCACCATTATAACGTTTATGAAAAAGACGTAAAAGATGGAAGGAGTGAGATAAAACAGGTGAATAAAAAAAAACAGGTTTTGAAAAAATAAAAACTACAACTTAATAACTGTCTTGCTTCGTCCGACCGTCCGGTAACCGTCCGGACCGAGCCCAAGTCGTCGACGGCGCGTATTGTTCCACGCGCGCCTCAGGGAGATGTCAGCAAATCGTAGGGGCCCAGCAGGGTCGAAGCCTACTGGGGCCATGGGTAGTGTGAAAGCGAAACCCGGGGTCCTGGGACGAAGGCAACGAAGGAACAGGAGTGGGTTTTTAGTCAGTAAAAGTCTGACACTATCTCCCGCCCCACCCAAGGGCGGGAGATGTCATAAGATGATTTTCCCACCGAAAAAAAAAAAAAAAAAAAAAAACTTAATAACTGTCTTGTTTACTAATACTAACTACCTATCTTGATAGTACAACTTCAAAACAGAACAAACTTTTCACTGGATATCCTATCGGCAAAAATTATGAACTCTTATCGAAATTTCATTATTTATAATAATTTTATTTATTTACCTTTTTTTCTATCTTTCTATGTTACTTGAAAATTTTTACTTGCAAAGAAAATTTATTTGCGTATCAATTACGTTTTTTTTTTTTAATAATAATAATTTTTGCTTAATCTAAATTAATCAGTCATATTGAGTTTAAAAAAAAACACAGTTTTTTTCTTATTTTAATTATTGGCAACAATTCGCCTTCTTTTTCCATTCACCACTACTCATACATTTCACACAGTGATGTCACGATTAGTAAATAAATTAAATTAAAAAAATGTCTTATTTTTCTCACCCTTCCCGATTCAATTTGACAGCCATGACGTCAAAACATGGCGCTAATTCGATGCCATTCTCATTTAAATCGTATAGTACTAACGTCAGCATAGTCTGCTTCATGGCCACACAATATTCAAGCTATGCATAACATAATTGGTCAACAAGATAGCTCGGGATCGAAAGCTCCCAGTTTACGACTAGTATCCTATACTTTATGGCTAGGTCTTAGCTTATGTTCAAATGTATGGTAATGAAGTAAATAAGCTGCAGAGGGAGAGACGCAGTTTGTGACGTGTGTTTAAACGATAACGAACACATGGTATACCGAAAAATTGGTACGAGTATATTTTTAATAGTGACCGACAAACATACAAATTGCAGCCAAAGCCGAAACCGTCACTGAATGTTCGGCTTCTCTTCCAGTTTCGGCAGTAACAGAAACTGACGAGGTAACAAAAAAACTGACAAAAAATATATTAATTATAATACGTTGCTTCATTCTTCAGATATGATTATAACAACGTAGTTTCCCTACTTACTCGGTAACTTTCGCACATTTTTCAAAGATTTTTTAATTTTAAAACTTCTTAGTTCCATACTCTCAATATATCCACCTCGCGTCGTTTGACGTTTAGCTCATTCCTTTTTCGTGCGCGGTAACTGTCGCATGTGCTCTGCAAGCAACATGCCAAAAAGGAGCACACTGTCAAAAATTGAGCATTATGTTTAAAATTCCGTAAATTAGAAGAAAAAGAAAGACAAAAACGAAGGATATTACATTTATCATCATTAGATGACGAACGTAAGCAAAAATGTACTAATTAGTGATGTGATGTTAATGGATGGAGAAATCGGTATCAGTTTTGTAAATGCTTTGGGATTGACTGCGAGTCAATAACATTGACATTTTTTCAAAACTAAGACTGCGTACTATGTAACTAAAGCAGTATTCATTTGAATTGCATCGGGGTTAACTGCGAGTTTTCAACGATGACAATGATGCTATGGTATCAATTTTGTAAATGCTTTGGGATTGACTGCGAGTCAATAACATTGACATTTTTTCAAAACTAAGACTGCGTACTATGTAACTAAAGCAGTATTCATTTTATTTGCATCGGGGTTAACTGCGAGTTTTCAACGATGACAATGACGCACAAAATACGTACAATCTAAAAGAGATGTAACGTTATCGTGCAACTCAGTGCAACTACCTAAAGCACCATTAATATACTACTATAAAAGTTGTTGTCTTCACAACCTAAATTGCAAATCGTAATTTTAGGTAACGAAGATCTTGACCTAACCTTGTACAAGGATAAAGAAAGCATGCAACCAGTATCCCTACCACCCGATATTTTGCATGAGGTGGAATTGGAATCAGGCGATAGCCATCGTGAGGAACATGGTCAAGACGAACCAGCGGTAACGCAGAACCCGAGCTAGACCCTGACCTACTGTCAGCCTTTGGTAAATCCACATCAGACTCGCCTGACTATGGTGATATTATTCACAACAATTGATCACAATTATGGCTTCCCTTACTAAAGAAGGGAATGTCTAAAGACGCTAAAGACATGCTCATGAAGGATTACCCTATGCCAGACAACTGAAGGCTCTTGCAAGCACCAAAATTGAATGCAGAAATTTCAGCAGCGGTACCAGACATGGTGCGTAACCGAGATAAGGCACTTACAGCATCTCAAAGGCAGCTGGATACAGGTATCACTGCCATCAACAAAGGTATGGATCTCCTATTAAATAGCGATAATAAGGTTCAAGCTTTAAAACATCTAAGCAATGGTTGTCGTCTATTGTACGACTCACACTTTTTGGCAACACAGGCCAGAATAAAATTAATTACTCCAAGTTTAGACAAGGCCTTTTTAAACATTATAAATGAATCAGAACGTTATGAATCCTTGTTCGGTTCATCCAAATCGGAAAAGCAAGGCCTTGCCATTGTCAAGACTGTAAAGCCACAACAACCCGTCCTCCTTATCAGGGTAACTGGAACCCACCTCCTCGGTTCCCAGTGAACAGGGGGGGGGGGGCGGGGTACACAGCATGCCAACGACGACAATGAGGCGATGACACCCGTACTCGTCGCCAACACAGCCGTCACTACACGCCACGATGCAGGACAAACCTCGGGCGCTCGTGCAGACTCACCGTTAACACAGGTGCATGCGGGTAGATTTACCCACTTTGTTCTTGATTGGTTAAAAAATGGTTACCCAATACATTTTCATACGCCTGTGAATCAATCAACTATACCTAAAAATAGTTAATCACAAACTGATAAATTAGATATGATGAAAGTCATTGATAGATTAAAGTCATTAGGGGCTATCTCAGAGTGCAGCATGACCCAAGACCAATTTATATCCAAAATATTTCTCACGCCTAAGCCTAATGGTGAAAAACGTTCTATATTGAATCTAAAACCGTTAAACTAATCGAGAATGAACATTTTAAAATGGAGGATTATCGAACAACTTGCATACTAATACCACGCGATGGATACCTTGCCACCATCGACTTAAAAGACCCATATTTCCTGATAGCCATTAGGCCTTCTGACCGCAGATATTTTAAATTTCAATTCCAACCAAATAATTCGCTTAAAACTAACACATTTAGATTTAATGTTATAGAGGAAGCTATGGCTTATCTCAGACGTCGCGGTTTTTAATGAGTTTCTTATTTAGATGATTTTTATGTATTGGAGATAGTTATAACATTGTGTTTTCAAAATGTAAATGAAACCTTGAAACTACTCGAGTTTCTTGGCTGTGTTGTTAATTACGAAAAAAGGCAGTTAAAACCGCGATAATCCTGCAAGTACCTACTTAAGATTTTGTTATGACACCAAAAATCTTTATATAGTATTACCAGCACATAAGCGCCGTAACATTGCAAAGCTGGTCACTAAGTTTACGAAATTGCAGGCATGTTCGATTCACGATTTAACCCGCGTTATTGGTATATTAGTCGCCGCTTGCCCAGCCGTGAAGTACGCTTGGGTATACACTAAGTTATTAGAGTGACAAAAGTTCCTTGCGCAAAGAACGCAAGCATAATAATAATTATGAAATCAAAATTGTTTTATCCAATTATAATAGAGGATTTGTTTTGGTGGCCGACAAATATCGATGCAGCACGCAATTTCATGCGACACTCAAATTTTGAAATCGAAATATATACAGATGCGTCGAGATCAGGTTGGAGTTCTGTATGAAGGAAAGAACTTAAATGGTAAATGGTAGTCATCACAGCTGAGATTTCATATCAATTACTTAGAACTGATGGCAGCCTATTTAGGACTCATATCATTTACTAGTGATGTAACCTACTGTGCAATATTACTTACGTGAATCGTATGGGAGGTATTCAATACCCCCACTTAAACGACTTGGCCAGGTCTTTTTGGAAATGGTGTGAGCAGCGCAACCTTTGTGTATATGCAACATACCTACGTCAAAACCAAAAAAAAAAAAAAAAAACATGTAGATGCTGCGTCTAGAATAGTCAATCCGGACATTAAATGGTCCCTTTCCGATGAAGCTTTCCAAAACATAGTAAAATTCTTTGGCCAACCTGAAATAGACTTATTTGCAACTCGAGATAACACTAAGTGTACCAAGTTCATTTCATGGAAATAAGATCCTGACGCAGTATCCGTCGACGCATTTACAGCAGACTGGAATGCTTATTTCTTTTAAGCTTTTCTGCCTTTCTCCCTTATGTTGAAATACCTTAGAAAAATTATCAATGATAATGCACATGGTATATTATTTTATCCTTACTGGCCATCACAACCTTGGTTCCCATTATTGCAAAGCCTTATAGTTTCTGAAATTCAATCTCATTTCAGGGAGTGTCATCCCCTGCACAGAAACCTTACCTTAGGTTTAGCGAAGCTCTCCGGCAGGCCTTCAACCGACGGGGTGCCTGTACAGACTTAGCTACACTGCTATCATTCCTCTTTAACAGTACCATACAGCAATTCAATACCTCACTCAACCTTTAGTGGCAACATTGTATGGTAAACAAAACTAAGTTTAAAAAAAAAAAAAAAAAAAGTCTTTTATACTGTCATTCTTAACTTCAAAATTTAATAATGGATGTGCGTATGGTAGTCTGAACTCTCATCGTTCAGCTTTGTCAGTATTCTTAGGCATATATAATAATAATATAATATTGGTTCGGATGAGTCTCTTGAAAGGCGCTTACAAACTAAGACCTTCAAGACCCAAGTATTGCTACCACCTGGAATTCCCAAAAATTGGTTTTAAATTTTATTAGTACATGGTTCCCTAACAAGGAGCTGACACTAAAAAAAATCACAAAAAAAAAAAAAACAGATCATTATATTAGCTATTTTTACAGCTCACAGGGTACAGATGTTTTTCCTAATTAAACTTGAGAACATACGATATTCAAAAAATGGCATAAAAATTGCAATAGTAGACGTCATCAAGATATCCGCACCTGGTAGGGAACAGCCTGTTTGGTTTCTGCCATACTTCAAAGAAAATATTCCCATTTGCCTAGCAATAGTACTCTCAGATTATATTTGCACAATCAAAAATAGACCTGAGAGTACAAACAGTTTGTTACTAACGTACAAATGGCCACACAAACCTGCCAATACACAAACCATCAGCAGATAGATAAAACAAATGGTATCTGAGAGTGGCGTTGACATAAGTGTGTTCAGTGCGCATAGCACAAGACACGCGTCTACCTCCGCTGCTAGCTTGGCAGGGGTTAATATAGAAATAATTCGCAAGACCGCTGGGTGGACTAATTCATCTAACTCATTTAAGCGGTTTTGTAACAGGTCTGTTATTAACGAAGGTGATTTTGCCAGTTCTGCTTGCCTACAATCAGAAGTCTAATCATGATTAACCATAATAATATCATAATTATCGAGTTGTATTAAACAGAATGATAATTAATTTTAAGTTTGAAGTTATTAATGTTAAGTTCCTTTAATTTAAAAAAAAAATTGATATAGATAGTTATCTATTCGTTACGAAGATGTAACAATTACAAGACTTTTGTTTATAAAAATAGAACTATAATGTTTTCAACCTTATAGTTTATTTCTCTCCATCCTAAAACTTTCTGACTCTCAACATCTAGGTTGTTATAATCATATCTGAAGAATGAAGCAACGTATTATAATATATGATCAAACGAACTTCCAAGTGAAGTTCGATCATTATTATGATAGTTGCTTCATTTGAAGATATGAGCTCCCTCCCTCCCTAATACTGAACGATTCCCAGATTATAAACAGAAAGTTTTGTGTCATACCATTAACTTGACTCTAAAAAAATGAGCTAAACGTCAAACGACGCGAGGTGGATATATTGAGAGTATGGAACTAAGAAGTTTTAAAATTAAAAAATCTTTGAAAAATGTGCGAAAGTTACCGAGTAAGTAGGGAAACTACGTTGTTATAATCATATCTTCAAATGAAGCAACTATCATAATAATGATCGAACTTCACTTGGAAGTTCGTTTGATCATATATAATATTCCACAACCATCACACAACGTTGTCTAGTCTCAAGCTAAGCAGAGCTTGTGTTATGAGTACTAGACAACTAATAAACATACTTATATTATATTTCTAAATACATACATACTATATATAAATTACACCCAGACACAGGACAAATGATTGTGTAATGAGCACGGGTGGGAATCGAACCCATGAAAAATAGAAATAATTTCGATACAGTTTCTCCTAACTATATTTCAATATAGTTTAGTATATTTTCTATATAGTTCCACTTTAAATAGTTAAAGTTATAAGGTACTTACATAAAATACTAAATGATCGAATAAATTGACAATTACATAAAAATTATAACATAAATAAATTAGGTATCTATCACAACTGTTTTGCCGAAATCAGTTTTTTTTTTCTAATTTTTAATCAGTTTTAGATTACAAAGGAGTAGTTGGAATAGAGAGTAGAGTACTAATAGTTTTTTCAAATTAAATCCCTTTCCTGACCCAATGTTCGTCCATTGGGAACAAATCACTTGATGTAAGATAAAAGCTGGGGCATGGCCTTCGGAGAGACTCCGCGACCGCAGAAAAACTTCCGACACTTTTTTTTTTTAGGTGGTAAAATCATCTTATGACAAATCTCGCTCTTGGGCGGAGCGAGAGATAGTGTCAGACTTTTACTGACTAAAAACCCACTCCTGTCCTTTCGTTGCCTTCGTCCCAGGGTCCGGGTTTCGTTTTCACACTACCCATGGCCCCAGTAGGCTTCGACCCTGCTGGGCCCCTACGAATTGCTGACATCTCCCTGAGGCGCGCGTGGAACAATACGCGCCGTCGACGACTTGGGCTTGGTCCGGACGGTTACCGGACGATCGAACGGCGAGCCACCCATTGCTCGCCGTCCGCAAGCCCGCGCCTACGGTGGCCGGAAATCGGGATTATAATCCCGGGTGCAATTGGGGCGTGAGGACCGATGCCGTTGCCTGACGCGATCGGCCGCCTCCTTTACTAGCATTACTGCTTCGCAGAAGGAGGCGACCGCCTGCCACTCCTCCTCGCTCCGGACCATGGCCTGTACCAAGGCCCGGCCGATCGCCCCCACAAGGACACGGCGTTACTCTTCCCAAGCGGGGCACACCTCCACCGTGTCCTCCGGGCAGTCCACACAGTGGCGACACCCGGGCGTCGCTTTCGCACGAATTCGGTGCAGGAACTTCCCGAACTTCCCGTGTTCGGTGAGAACCTGCGTCATGCGGAAGGTGAGGACGCCGTGAGAATCCCACCCGTGGAAATTGTTTATACTGCTGCCGACCTGAGTGCGGACTGTGGTCTAGGATAAAAAAATAGGCTAAACATTACGAAGAGACTCAGCCTTAAATTAAGGCCAATTTTAAGATTAAATTACACATTATAATGTGATAGACTTAAAATGATAGATAGAGAGCGAATAGTTTCAAACTTTCAAAAACACTTAATTTCTAAATCTAATCACCCGCTATTTAGAAGAATTTAATATCCCCTTCTATGATATAAGACAAACTACCAATCTCCGGTGATACAAGTTATAATACAATCATATAACTATATTGAGTTTATTTTCGATATTCTGCTCGGAGAAAATATCGTAGAAACTTCTAGAAAAATATCAGTTTTAGACGATATAAGTTTAGTCTCTTAGTTCAGGCAACAACGGTAATTCTGAAATACGTGATGGAAATAGTGCAAGGGTTTCTTTTTAAGGATGCTGTCATGTTTACTGACATCTCTTAGAGGAGGGAATTCACCAATAAAATTAATCGCGTTTTAACGTTCAGCTCGCATAATCGCGTTTAGCCGTTGTTACTAGTGTCATTTGTCTGTATTTTTCTTTTGTTGAGTGACGCTAGTGACAGCGGCTACTAGGCATAACTAGAGAGTAGTGGTGGCCGGGTGGTAACAGCCCCGACTTAAGAGTTGTAGGTTGCGGTTTTAAACCCAGTCAGGCGCATTACTTTGTGTAATTTATTTCATCACGACTGCTCTCGAAACGGTGAAGGAAAACATCGTGTGGAAACCGGCATGTCCTAGAATCAAAAATTCGAAGACATGTGACATCCACTAATCCGCACTGGGCCCGCGTGGTGGATTACGGCCCATTCCCTCTCCTAGATAGAGGAGGCCTGAGTCCCAGGAGTAGGAACATTAAAAGGCTGATTATGCTATGCTATATGCATAGAGGTATTATAATTTTATCATGAGTTCTATTATTTTACTTTTAAAATTAGCTAAAAAACAAACTAGACCATTTTAACCCACTGTACAAACTCAATAGATATTCTAAACCACACGAACCTCAGTTATATCAACATTTATTCCCCCGAGACACACCGGCACAGAGTTACTGCCATAGAGAGAAATGACAAATGCATTTGATTTGTATTCCATGCAGTTCTCGAAAGCCGACAAACTGAGACTAGCAGTAAAATAGTTTCTTATTCGAGGCTAGATTTGAAATACATTCTAGCCAAGACGGGCATTCGCTCATGTTTTTATTCTAAGGCCCCTCGCCCAAGGCGATTTTTTGTAGCGATGCTGTAGCGCGTTCACATCGATACAGCCGCGATGCTGTAGCGCGTTAGTTGCGCGTTGGCTTATTTTTTATAGTGCTTGCAAATGCATAATAATAATATACTTAATAAATTAAATTGAATTATTAATATAATAACAATATAAAGTAATACAGAATATAATATAATCAATTAATAATAATATAATAATGAAAATGTAAAATGTAACTATATGGGCAAAATATGTCTGAAATAAAAAGTTTTTTTTTTTAATTTTTTGTTTTTTAATTTATAAATTAAACTAACGCGCGTTTCGTAAGCGCGCGACAGCATCTCTACAAAAAGTCGCCTTGGACGAAGGGCCCAAGGCTAAGAACTCACAAAGCGGTTTTCACCCGCATCTGCAGCAGTTGCAGACCCGCAACTTCTGTAGAATGAAGTAAAAAATTAAAGCCAATTTTGCGACGCTCCCAATCACAAATGTGACGTCATCAAAACCATTATTAAATTGGTTCAACCCTTTTTCGCTTACCCATAATTATATTTATTATTTACTTCCTAATAGAACACATTTATTATGCGTACAGCCATGGAGTGGAATTCCTTGCCGGAGTCTGTGTTTCCTGATAGCTAAAACTTAGGGGTCTTTAAGTCAAGAATGAATAGGCTACTTCTAGGCGTGCTCCATCGTCGACCACATCGTCGCTTACCATCAGGTGAGATGGTGGTCAAACGCCAGCCTATCATTAATAATAAAAAATAAAAAAATTACAGCTGTTAAAGTATTGGTTATTGGTGCAACCTACTTTAATCAATCAAAATTTAAGTTTATTTTGTTTATTAGGTTATTAGTACCGTATTTCTTGATAGAAACGAATCTGGTGTTCCTTAGTGTTATTTGAAGTTAGCTAGAATTTATTAGGGTTAGGTCGTATTCAATTTGGGATATTTTTGCTAAAGACAAAGCCTGTGTCGATTTGTCTATGTGTAGCCATTCTTCAATTATCTAGTATCAGCGTCCAGTCTAATCAATATCAGTTTATTGTCCGGTAGGTCGATCGTCTTTTGCTAAATCAAAGAAAGAACCTAGTGATTTCTCGTGATCGGATATCTTTAGTGTGAATGTCTGAGTCTAAAAAGTAATAATAATAACTTTATTTAACCATTGTTACAAGTATTTTCTTAAACATAGGTATAACATATTTACATATCGGTAACAGGAGTCATATTAAGTAAGTACCTATTCGTTTAGAAAACTGCCCCCCTAGCCAAGTTACGACCGTTTCGTTTCGATTCTCTTGCGTTGAACGCCTCGAGTAGGCCACGCCTCCGATTCCTTTGTTCTGACGTCATCTCAACGCTCAGTCACGTGGTCAAAACAAAAGAATCAGAGGCGTGGCTTACTCGAGGCGTCCGACGCAAGAGAAACAAAACCAAATGATCGTAACTTGGCTAGGGGGGCTGTTGTGTGGTTTGGTTTGCTCACCAGAGTATAATACCTGCCCTGTTTAAACTGTTTTTGACCGACTTCAATAAGGAGGAGGTTGCCATACATATGGCTATTATGTATTTTTTTATGTATGTTCACCGATTTCTCGGTCAATTGCGGTCCGATTTTAATTTTAATTTTGTTTTATTGTATGGTACTCCCGATTTGGTCCCATAGAAATATTGTTATGATCTGATGATGAACTTCGAAGATATGCAAACGAACTCCTCATAGGTTCATAGCAGAACTGTTGTAACAAGTAAAATTGCTTTGTTTATACGTTTAGTCGATGACTGGCTGAAGGAAGAGGGGGCCCATACATCGAACTGATCTGACGATGAAGCCACCGGTAGGCCCCGGAACTCTGTAATAAATCAATGTATCTCAGCCGTGGCTAGGCTTATTGGAATTATCATGCAATGTAGGTACTCATTATATTCTATAGGTCATACTGTGGGGACCATGGAAGCCAAGCTAATACTAACCTGCAAACTGGCAAGTTATACTTTTAAAGTTTATGGTAAGAAAAGCATAGTTGTAGATTTTCGAAACATATTTGATTAGAGATTGTCAAACAGGAAAAGTTTAGCTAATGAGATATTTTATTTATAAAATGTAAAAAAAGAGTGATTCTAATAATATAATTATAGTAAATTGAAAACGAAGCCTTTTCATTTGTGTCCTCTTACCACAATACTAGAACTTCCACACTATTTATGTTTGGCTAAGTGGTACCCACCACAATAAAAAAGTGTAGGTAAATTATCAAAATTTTACCTCTCTTTTTTGACTCTATGATTTTATGCTCAACCTACTTTTTTTTGAGCATGGGAAGTTATCTAATAGCGTCTCCCGCTCTGACAGAGGCGAGAGGGAGTATGAAACTTTTATTGATTACAACCCTGTGTTTCTTCAGTTGCTCTTTACGTTCTAGGGCCACGGTAACTCTATTTATTAATTTAAACTTCATGTACAGTTGTTGTACATAGGCGGACTTAATGCAACAAGGCATTCTCTACCAGTCAACCTCTATCGAAAGTTCTCACAGCCCTAGCTGGCATCGACCGTACCGAGCTTCTTCGGTTTTGGTGACAAGCCTTACAGGCACGCGTGGAACACAGCCCGTCGTCAACTCGGGTTTGCTCTTTACCGAAAGGACGGACGGCAAACTACCCATCGGTTGCCATCCAGCCAAAACTGTAACCATCTTTGATCGAGGCAAACACGTTCGCCCAGCCAAATCCACCTCATTATCGCTCACCATCAGTTGAGATACTGGAGATGTTTCCAATGGAAAGATTAACGAGCAAGCAAAATATTAATATTTATTAATTCATTTTAGTTCTTAGAAAGTTTCCAAGAAACCAATTAGTAGGGCAAGTTGTCGTGTAAACTGGAAACTTGAAATTGTATTTAATTGGACCTTAAAGGCTTTCGGAGAGAATGAGGAGGTCCGTTGTGGCCGAGGTATCGTTTACAATTAATTGAGGGAATCTATTAGAATTGAGGTGTTGTTGTTGTAGGAGTGTCACATGTTTCTGTAACGATAAAATTAGATTGAACTAGTGTTAGTATGTGCACACTTTTTAAATCTTTTACTTGACAATATTACATTTACCAACATAACGGTAAGTCGAAGTGTTTGTAGGGGAGGAAATGAAGAAACCAAAACAGAAAGATAATTTCGAAAATGTCACGGACGAGGAGGGTGTACGTATGCGCTGACTTGTTGCATCGATCACACTGCCCGATCGCCCCGCCAACCCGCGGTCCCCGCGTCACGCCCCCCGCGCTCCGCACAAGCTCCTCGAACGTCTACGAGTTTATTATTATTTATTAATAATATAATAATATTTAAATAAACAAGGAATACAAAGTAATATGTTGGTTCGCACAGTTAACATTCCCCACCCCAGTGCGTCAGCACTCATCTTCCGTCGGGATTCGAGCGATGCGTGCGGCTGACCGACGCAACATACCCGTCTTGGTTTTTATATCAAGGACACGTACGCGTCCATCTCTCCCTGCCATTACTGCCTGCACGCGACCGCGCGGCCAAACATTACGCGGAGAATCAGGATCGACGATTAGCACAAGGTCACCCACTTTCAAGGGCCTTTGTTCCTGATGCCATTTGGTTCTTGGTCGCATATCTGGTAGTACCTCCCTCACCCAACGCTTCCAAAATAAATCTGCGAGTCTTTGGGAGATGCGCCATTGCTTTCGTAGATATGTATCTGTCTCATCGTATGTGCCGATAGTAGGTAGGTTAGATGAAGTGCCAAGAAGAAAATGATTAGGCGTCAATGACTCATCGGCATGCGGTTCCACGCTCACGTGGGTCAGCGGACGGCTATTGACCATATGCTCCACCTTTGCCAGCAGGGTATTTAGAACCTCGTCGCGGGGTGCTCGTTCCTTCAGCACAACCTTTAGTGATTTTTTCACACAACGTATTAGGCGTTCCCACGCCCCACCCCAGTGTGGGCTGGCAGGTGGAGAGAATGTCCATGTAGTGCCGTAGTTAGCAGCTTCTCTCGTTAGCGTCTTTTCATCAAGTTCGCTAATCGACTTTTTTATTTCGTTTAGTCCCCCTCTCAGGTTAGTCCCGTTATCCGAGTACATGTGTTGTGGCCACCCTCGTCTCGCGGCCATGCGTCGTAAAGCCATAATAAATGCGTCAGAGGTAAGTTTCGACACCACTTCGATGTGTATGGCTCTGACAGTCATGCAAGTAAATAGAACGCCATATCTTTTCTCTCGTCGCCTGTACTGCACTGTCACTTCCATAGGCCCAAAAAGATCCACTCCACAGAAGGTGAACGGGCGTTGACTATGAGCCATTCTGGCTTCAGGTAAGTTCCCCATTCTCGGTGGTTGCGGCTGAGCTTTTCTTATTCTACAAAACATGCATTTTGAGGTCACATGTTTAATTGTAGGTCTCAAACGTATAATCCAATAATATTGTTTCAGATTATTTACGAGAACTTCTTGGTTTCCGTGGGCGGCCTTCACGTGGTGGTGTTTGACTATCAGCTGAGCAACGTGGTTGTGCCCGTCAAGTATTACTGGATATTTGGTTTCAGGTAGTATTCCAGGCGCCTGGTCGATGCGACTGCCAACGCGTAAAACTCCGTACTCGTCAATCACAGGTGTTAAGGTGAGTAGCTTACTTTTCCGATCTAATGGTTTTTTTTGTTTCAGGTTTTCCAGGTCTTCAGCGAACGTCTGCCTCTGGGAGTGCAAGATCAACAGACGTTCTGCTCTCCTCATCATGTTACCATCAAGTGCACTGGCAAGTTTTTTGCATTTATCAATAAATAATAATACTATACAAGTACTTCTCAGGAGGCGTAGCCAGGATGAAAATCTTTCAGGTTCCGGCACAGCAGGTGAGTACTCTTCAGTAACGACCAGCGAAACCCGTTCCAGGACATCAGTGCCGACCTCCAGTTGTTGTACATCTGCGGGCCATGTCTCTTCTCCCCTGTACAAAAACTCGGGACCATACAACCATTCATTTTGTAGCGCATCCAAATTACAGGCATCTCTCGTGGCGATGTCGGCCATATTCATTTTAGTAGGTATAAAATGCCATTCCTTTATTTGTGTCAACTCGTCAATTTCACCAAGCCGGTGCGCCACAAACGCTTTATAATCTCGCGCGTTGTTTCTAATCCAGTATAGAACCGTTGACGAGTCGCACCAGAAATACCTTTCTTGTGGTAACATATTTCTGTGTTCTTTTGTTATCGTATCTGCAAGTCGAGCAGCGAGGAGCGCCGCTTGAAGCTCTAATCGTGGTACAGACGTATGTTTTAGCGGTGCCACTCTGCACTTACTCGAAATGAACGCTAATCTAATTTGAGCGTCATTATCTTGCCAGCGCCAGTATGCCACGGCGGCCATAGCATAAGTCGAACTATCGCTGAATATATGTAGCTGTAGGTTTGTATAACTTAATCTTGTAGCGGAGGCAAGCGCGCATGATTCATTTGTAATAGGCTGCCGCTGTGTGCGTGCCGACGGTGACCGCGACGACTCGCTATCCAGTGCGTTCGGTGCAACTATCTCCGTCTCGCTCTCACGTACGCTCGCATGATAACAACGAGGTTTTCCTGATACTCCCATAGCTTCTATTGAAAACGAGCGACGGACTTCTTCATGTAAATCGTTCATTGTGCATTTTGTTTCTATTTGAGATTCATCGGCTTCAGTTAAAAACAAAGTTGATTGCTTGCTTCGACATTTGATGTTCACGTTCAAGGACGCGCGACCATGTAAACACCAACCGAGCGGTGTACGAGATAGGTACGGTTCCGTAGGATTGCCTTGGATGACTACCAGGGGCAATAACAGATCGTAGTTGTCTTGTCCTATTAGTATTTCCGGTTTACATTGTCCATAACATAATTTATGTTTTATATTATTAATTGCGTCACTGCACTTTATTTTGTCGAGCGATATAAATTGCGTAGGTAAGTTAAGTCCTTTGGTAGTACGTGCTTGCAATGTAAACATCGTACCGTCACTATTTGACACGCTTAAGTCCACAATTTCGCTATCACACATAAGTTCGCTACTGTCCCATGCGCCACGCACTTTTAATGTTTGTTTACGACCGCGTATACCTAACTTCACCATCAGTTCGTTACTAGCTATCGTCACAGTGGAACCATCATCCAGTAAGGCCACTGTGCTCAATGTTCCGTAAGGTCCGTGTATTTTTATAGGCACTGTTTTTAGCAAAACTTGACTATAACTGTCTTCATTAACGTAGGCGACAGCCTCGCTAGGCAGCGCCGAGGCCGGAGCCGACGCCTCGGTGGGTGATGCCGCGACGAATGGTTGACACTGCTCACTACCGCGCCCATCAGGGAAATGCAGAAGTTGATGGTGCGATTGTCCACAATTGTCCGTATCACACACGGGTGCTGAGCACTTGTCACGGTTATGACGCGACACCAGACACTTATAGCATAAACCGTTACGTTTTATAAACTGCCATCTGTCCTTACGCAACGCTTTTTTAAACTTTTTACAGTCTATTATTTTATGTTTATTTATTTTACAGAAACGGCACTTATCGTCACCAATGTTACTGTCCGAAGAGTTTTGCACTAGCACCGTTTGAGTTCTGTTTACGTTATCACTTTGTTTACGTTTATAGTCACTGGGATTAAATATTAAACTCACTGATGTTTTCGATATTTTTATAGCTTCTTGGTTCAAGAACTCGGATAATATCACAAGTTTTGGCTTGTCCCCGCTGCTGATGATTGGATAGCTATAGTCTGCCCATTTTGAGATAAGCACTGTAGGTAATTTAGATAGGATTATTGATATAACGTTTGTTCCTTTCAAGTACTCATCTTGACCAATAGCGAGCACAGCAGCGACATAGTTTTTTACTTTTACAGAAAACGTTATTATTTCTTTGTGATATTCCTGGGCCATCGGTTGAAGCTTATTGATCTCGTACATAATTTTTGCAATGATAATATCTGGATTTCCAAATTGTAATTCCAGAGTAGACATCACAACATCCGGTGAGGTAGCACTAATTAACAGTGCAGTTACTGCATTTTTTGCTGCTCCATGTAAACATTTCCGCAGTCTCCATAAGTTTTCCTGATTGCTGAAGTTACACACCTTTGTTGAGTCTTCGTATGCTTGCTTGAACTGCAGCCAATCCAACGGGTCACCTCCAAAACCAGGTAAGTCTTTAGGTGTACTCAATCGGCTCAGCATTTGAGCATGCGATCCGTTGGCTGTGGTAGCAGCGGCCAGATTGTTGAGAGCGCTTGCCAGCATGTGAATTGTTCCATCAGTGCCCCCACGGGCAGTTGCTTGCTGCGCCAGCGTCGGTAGCGGAAGATCAAGGTCGCCCAGTTTTGTATCCTGCGGCTGAACAGCCTCGGCCTCCAGTTCGCGATGACTCCGTTCTAGCCACTTCTCCACTTCAACTTTTGTATGATCTTCTTCTTCTCTTCCTTCCGATTGTGAACTGTAATCTTCGTTTTCTAGCTCGGCCAAATCGGCCGCCAACTTTTTATCGATTATTTCCATTTGTATTTTTGCCTTAGCTTCTGCTGCTTCTAATTCCAGTCTTTTTTTTCTAGCTAACACTGATGATGATGTGGACTTAGACCGAGATTTCGACTTTGATATTTTTTCAGACTTTGAAGGTAGATCTATGTTGGAACTCGTTTTCATTTTTATACTTTGTACAGCTGGAAATATAGGTTTTTCGACTCGTTCTGGGTCCTTTTTTTGTTCATCACGGTCACTTGTAGTGTTTGGTTGCCTGGAATCATCTTGAACAGCAGTTTCCAAGCCTTCAGCGCCCTTTGACATTTCGCCATAAAGTTCTTTATTTTTCTTCGCTGTGCTCCGTGTATTCACCATGGCTCGCGATTTCGGCGGAGTATGAAACATCCAGCAGATGCGGCTCGAATGACCAGATTGTAGGGGAGGAAATGAAGAAACCAAAACAGAAAGATAATTTCGAAAATGTCACGGACGAGGAGGGTGTACGTATGCGCTGACTTGTTGCATCGATCACACTGCCCGATCGCCCCGCCAACCCGCGGTCCCCGCGTCACGCCCCCCGCGCTCCGCACAAGCTCCTCGAACGTCTACGAGTTTATTATTATTTATTAATAATATAATAATATTTAAATAAACAAGGAATACAAAGTAATATGTTGGTTCGCACAGTTAACAGTGTTCATTGGAAAAATAAAATAAATAAATAATTTACAAATCCATTCAAAACTTCTAGTTTTTTCACAAAGAGCCATTATTAATCAATCTTAAAGCACTCAATCTCATATAATTTGCAGGCGGAGTCATATTAAACAGTAGAATCCGTTTAATATGACTCCGCCTATATTGACCAACCGTTTATTATGAAGTTATTACACAGCGAAGTTTAGTTTTCATATAAAATACTTGATAACAAAGTCGGATATAATGACTTCGCTTATTGTGACCCATTTTTCATAAACTGTGTCGGGTTATAGTGACTGACATGATTCCTAATACATTTGGCAGTGTTCGGGAGAGTCACGTGACAGTCGACGACGCTCGGCGCGTGATCAGGAAAGACAGACTTTTTTTATATAATCTAGTTCTTGACTGCGATCCCACCTGATGGTAAGCAGTGATGCAATCGTTGATGGTGAGGTGCACTAGTTTATTAAGCGCCTATTCACTCTAGCCTTGAAGACACCCAAATTATAATCGGATCTAAAAATTATCCTGAGGATCTTTAGATCAAGAGTGAATAGGTTAAAAATTTAAATAAGCATGCTTCATTTTCGATCTCATCATCGCTTACCATAAGGTAAAGTAGCCTACCAATAATTTGAAAAAAAATTGGGCAAGTGCGAGACATACTCGCGCACAAACTTACATATGCAAATAGTTCAATTCCCGAATTAATCTCGAAGATTTTTCCGAATCGCAAAATGTTTTTTTTTTGTGACGTATGTGACGTGTGACGTGCTATAAGACCTTGCTTCATGCCAAATTTCAGGTTTCTAGGTCAACGGGAAGTACCCTATGAATTTTGATTCCCTTGAGAGTGTCGAAATAAACGTTTTTTTGCGATATGAACGGCCGTATCTTTTTGTTACTTAGAAGTTTGATTTTTATTCACAGCTTCAAGGGACCGTAAATCTGAGTATACGATTTTAATTTAAACCCGATACCTCCACGCGTTCCCGAGGTTAAGGGTCTTGACAGACCGTAAGACGGACAATAAAGTGATCCTATAAGGGTCCCTAAAAACAGTACAAAAATCAAAAACATTCTTTCTATAAATCTTTTCTTCAAAACGGACGCATTTCTGCAAGTCACAGTAAAACTTCCACAATCCCCGATCCCTGTACATTTCAGGGGACATAAATATTACATGAGCTGTGAAATCACAAGAAATGAAATTAGCCTACCTGCCAAGTTTTTTATGTTACTAACTTTTTTATAACCGTGTTCACATCGAATCGTAATTTATGTTTTTACTGCTTTTTCTTGCATCTCACCGTAGCTAGCTTTGTGTTTTCTCCTTTACATAATAATTACAAGCTTTCATTCCGATTTACTTTACTTAATCGATTAATTGTATTTATTTTTATTTTGTGTTGACATTGTGATTAGACTATATAAATTTTGTATTTGTTCTGTGTTGACATTATCATTTAGTATCAATATCTGACATATATTATGTACCTAACTTACTCACAAAATGTTTTTTTGAATTTACTATAATTTTGCATGCCTAATTTGGTAAAACACAATTAAGTAGAGCATTCAAATGACATCCTGAAATGTATAATTTATTGTATTGTGTTCTGCAATAAAGTTTTGACTTTGACTTTAGTTTCACCTGTCCCGATGTTTGTATAGCATAGCATAGCATAGCATAGCATAGTCGGCCTTATCGTGTTCCCACTGTTGGGACTCGGGCCTCCTCTCTAGGAGAGGGAATGGGCCGTAATCCACCACGCGTGCCCAGTGCGGGTTGGTGGATGTCACATGTCTTCGAATTTTTGGTTCTAGGACATGCCGGTTTCCTCACGATGTTTTCCTTCACCGTTTTGAGAGCAGTGGTGATGAAATGAATTACACAAAATAATGCGCCTGGCTGGGTTTGAACCCGCGACCTACAACTCCGTAAGTCGGAGCCATTACCACTCGGCCACCACTGCTCTCAATGAATGAATGAATGTTTGTATGTCTGTAATCAAATCTTGCAAATTCGATTTGATCCACTTCCCGGTTACCGATTGAGCTGAAATTTTGCATTCATGTGTAAATCTGATGATAATGCAAAATTATTATGACATGGACCTGATCAGATGATGGAACTAGAAGGTGGCAATAAAAACTCAAATAACCCTATCGTGTTTGAGCTTCGCCGCAAACATGTTTGACGAACAGAGTGTTCGATGTTCGTTAGTGGTACACACGTGCGAACCAAGTTGTTGCGTATCATGCAACGCAACTTTGTTCGTACGTGCGTAAACGGCTTTACGTATCGTACGCACCGTTTCATACCTATGTATTTAGGCCATAACGAAAAAACACAATTATCTTAACACAGGTATCTATTTTAAAAATCTTCGTTTCTCTCAAGGGTAGTTGAGTGAAACGAAGTACCTTTCTTCCAACAGACAATTCATGTCAATCACTCATCCGCCTTCGTCCTGAAGACTGTACCTTACTGTCACTTAAATAAAATATATTAAGAAGTAAAAGGGTTTTTCAACAAAAGATGTCCGTCCATCATCGGTCTCCAAAGCGGGGTAGCTACACTGATTAATGTGGAACCATTTATTATCGGAAGTTGTGAAGAAATTTTGTGTTTACATTGAGAATCTTAGAGTTGAAGAGGTTGGGAAATGGAGGTAGCAGCTTTGATTTTTTTTCTTGAGACCGTATGAAAAATAAAATGAGGCAAGTACTTTCTGTTTCGAAAAAATGAGGCTGTTATTTTCGTTTTGAAAAAATAAGGTAGGTACATAAAAAAAAATTGGGTAAGTGTGAGTCGGACTCGCGCACTGAGGGTTCCTTACAAACTAGAAAGGTAAATTGCGGTTTACGATTTATGGCGATTTAAAAAAAACTACTTACTAGATCTCGTTCAAACTAATTTTCGGTGGAAGTTTGCATGGTAATGTACATCACATATTTTTTTTAGTTTTATCATTCTTTTATTTTAGAAGTTACAGGGGGGGGGGGGACACATTTTACCACTTTGGAAGTGTCTCTCGCGTAAAATATTTAGTATAGAAAAAAAAAATTAGAAACCTCAATATCATTTTTGAAGACCTATCTATACGTAAGGGTTCGATGAAAAAAAAAAAATGAGTTTCAGTTCTAAGTATTATATATATATATATATTATATATATACCCCAATTTTTTATTCTAGTTTTGTGTGAAAATCTTAATGCGGTTCACAGAATACATATATTTACCAATTTTCAACAGTATAGTTCTTATAGTTTCGTAAAAAAGTGGCTGTGACATAGGGACGGACAGACAGACAAACATGACGAATCTAGAAGGGTTCCGTTTTTTGCCATTTGGCTACGGACCCTAAAATTACCTACCTTCATAGATGTCTAGACAAAGTAATATTCTATCAGCGACAGTCATTGTCAAAGAGTTCAAAATTGATGACATTATAAGATGTTCTACCAAAATGTCGTGATGTAATCAATCTCAAAGATTGTCTTATCGACAATTCAAGATATTATATTTCACATAGGCCTACATGAAGACGCACAGGACCAGTAATTATGGTTCTCTCTCTCTTCGCATGCAATTGAACAGATTCCATCAATAAATGATAAACAACTTGGGGGGTTACCATAATGTCAAGTCAAGTCAAAGCGTTTATTGCGAACTAAGTGTTTACAGTGTTGTTATAATATTATGCCAGTACTTTTGACTTAGCAGCCTTTTACAAGCATTGCAATTTTAATTTATCCTTATTAACATATAACAGACATTGTTATTATTTAATCATTATAATATCAATTTAATTCAGTAATTACAGTTATGTCAAAAAATACATGTTAATAATAATGTATTTTATCGATGAATTTTATATAATTTTGGTGTCAAATACTATCAATTCAATTGAGAAATTAAAGTTATGTCAAAAATTAAATGTCAATAATAATGAATTTCATACACTTATAATGTCAATAACAACAGTTTAATTGAGAAACTAGAGCTATGTCAAAAAGTTACATGTCAATAATAATTAGCATATAGCATAGCATATGCTAATTATTAGCATAGTCGGCCTTATAATGTTCCCACTGTTGGGACTCAGGCCTCCTCTCTGGGAGAGGGAAATAATAATAATTAATTTAATATACATACTATAGATTTAATACATTAATTAAAATCGTTATTTTGAGTTAAATTCTTTTACTGTTTGTTTGTTTAAAGTAAGATTGTTTTATTCCTATTCCATTGTGGGTAAGAGATGGCGCTAGACAACCTGTATAGCTCTGTCTCTTACCCACACTGAAATAAAAATGAAACAATCTTACTTTTGACGTCATGGTACAGGGGTTGGCCTAGATAAGAGTTTTTATTCACAGAAGATGCAGATGTCAATGTCTATCCGCAGTTTCCCAGGCTTCATCATCCATTTCGATTACGACACCCATACTATTAAAACGGCTGACAACTCCAGCTTAACTCCTCAAATTGTTTGAGACATCCAAATATTGAAACTTGATAATTGCTTGTTATTTCAAAGTTGTCAAAAGATGGGTTGACATGATAATCATGATGGCTGGTAAATTTACATTGAGTCATCAGTTGTTGGTTTTACAGAAAGCGGATAGCGGAGTTTCTTGCACATTCTTCTCCATAGAGATCTACGCTTTGGAATGTGCAATTAGCATAATTTTTTTCTGACTGAATGACTTCTTGACATTTCAAAAGTGCCTGTAAATGGTTTATTTGAAATAAATGCTGTTGAATCTTTGAATCTTTGAATCTTTTGAATCTTTGATACAGTCGTGAATGAGGATCAATGACATAATAGCCAATCTGATTTTTACTAAGTACATGTGTAATAATTTACTAAGCATTTAATTTTTTAAATTATTAAAATCCGCCAAGAAATGGTGGATTTATTAAAGTTTTTCTAAACGGCTGCATGGAAACGGGCTCTCGCTGAGTCGCTGGACTGTTTACGATGACGTCATCTGTCATGATCCGAGCGACGAACGGCTTGATCGTATTCGTATTCGCCGGTGGAGACCGATCATGACAGATAACGTCACATTCTCTGGCGCGTTTCTGGAACTAATACACAAAAATTGCTGTGTCTTGTTGAATTGTGCTAATCCCTAATCCACCATACCTTTTCTCAGGGGTGCTCGGCACCCACTGCTTATTTCTCATGGGTGCTCGAGCCCCCGAGCACCCACGGAGTCGGCGCCCCTAATCAGCCGAAAGACTTCCACTGTTTTACATAGGCCTCCCCAAGTGTCGCCACAATGAACGGTCCCGTGCGTCGCATCCATCGGGTTCCCGCAACCCTTACCAGGTCATCGGTCCACCTTGTATGAGGCCTTTCAACACTGCGTCTTCTGGTACGCGGTAGCTACTGTCTTTCCAGTTTTGTTATATAAATCAATCTTACTACAAACATAAGTTAGTCCTTCAATTCTATTTTTTTTTTGCCATGTATATCATTTTCATGATTTTTGGAACGGCCTTATTTCCTCTGTGTGTGGCCTAACACATGCGTAGCCGGTATTTTTTTCAGCATACTACAACAAATTCGATACACGAGTAAGCAGCTCAAAGGTAAGTTCAATTCATTCAATCATTCGTTCACTTTCCACGAACACAACAAAGCCGTCTTTGTATAGTTCTCCAAGTTCATTCAAATGCCAATGGCGCCCAATAGCCGAGTATAGGGTATGTATATTGACAGAGAGGTTCGGTTTTCATCGGTCACCTCAAGTAGTGGAACGTATTACACGGGAGCTTTTGTAAAATATCGGATAGTCACTAAAAGAACCTCACTAATGTAATAAAGGTGAAAGTTTGTATGTATAATATCTCATTTATTTAATCAAGTAACTAGTACTTATAATTACACATAACACAGAACATAACATTAAACGTAAAACCAACAAACAACATTTAAATATTTCACACACAATCATAACCCACGACTGCAGGTAACATGCAAGTCACTGCAGCGCCTTGTTAACGCCAAGTCACTGCAGCGGACAGTCGAGCCTGTCAGCCATCATCATCAGTACACTGTTGGGGCTGCCGCGCACCCTGCGCACCAGAGATACGCAACGCTTACTCAATATTACATAAAAACAGCCGACGTTAACAGCGGAAAACATACCTGAGGCACCACATTGCCACGAAATAAATGTCATGCGGAATTGCTCCGCATGCGTAATGAAATCCGCACGATATTAAAAACACTCCTACCGCCCCGGGCATCAGGAATTGCACAGCGATCTCCAGCCGCCATAGACGCGGGCTTGCGGACGGCGAGCAATGGGTAGCTCGCCGTCCGCTCGTCTTATAAGGACTGAATCCAAGTCGCCAACGGCGCGTAGTGTTTCATGCACACTTCAAACCGTAGACGAAATATTTGATAAGGAAACAAGTGGTCTTAGAACGCCAAAGGCAACTGAAAATACAAAGGTGTGGTTTTATTCATTAAAAGTTTGACTTACTCCACCTGTTCACGCATAAACGTGTGAGCATACGCACTGACGACTAAAAAGAAACAAGTCATTAGATAATGTTCCACCCAAACAATAAGCTTTAAACATCTGTTTATGTAAGTGTAGTTCTTTTTAATGTAAAACTAGCTTGGAATGGAATCTATTTACCTACAGATTGCTGGCGGGAACATCGTGTTATCTGTGATTGGGACGCGTCGAGCCACTCATGAATGTGTAACGAGACGGCGAGTGAGAATGTAACAGTCACGGTTTAAACACTATAGGAAAATATTTGGAAACATTATTTCTTTTGTAAATGATGTGTAATTTTCAGGATTGTAATCACCACAGGCTTGAGGACGGTGAGTAATGGGTAGCTTCACCATCATCATCATCATCATTTCAGTCAAAAGACGTCCACTGTTGGACATAGGCCTCCCCCAAATATCGCCATAATGATCGGTCCTGTGCGTCTCGCAGCCATCGGATTCCCGCGACCCTCACCAGGTCATCGGTCCATCTTGTGGGAGGCCTTCCAACGCTGCGTCTTCCGGTACGTGGTCGCCATTCCAGAACCTGTCGACCATTTGTTCTGCGAGCAATGTGCCCAGCCCACTGCCACTTAAGTTTGGCGATTCTTCTCAACCTTGTTCCTTAGTAACCTTGGTTCTCCTGCGGATGTCTTCATTTCTGACACGATCACGCATGAAAACTCCGAGCATAGCTCTTTCTAGTACCCTTTGAGTGACTTTAAGCCTTCTTCTCTTCAGGCCCATTGTAAGCGACCACGTTTCAGAGCCATATGTCATCACTGGCAACACGCACTGGACTTTCGTCTTGAGACACTGTGTTATATTGGACAAGAAGATAACGCGCAGCTTCCCGAACGCTGCCCAGCCGAGTCGGATTCGACGATTGACCTCTTTCTCAAAGTTAGACCTACGCAACGGATACCCAATGGGTTGCCTTCTGGCAATAATTGAGCCCGAGTCAACAGCGCGTTGTCGTCGAAAGAGCAGTCTGCTCCAAAAGGGTCGAAGCTTGCTAGGGCTGCAAGATTGTAAAGAGTGACCGTGGTGTAAAGAATACAGGTGGGTTTTAGTCTGTAACAGTCTGACACTCCCTGTCGCTATATCCAAAGCGGGTGGTTGGTACTGATGTATTAAGTATCTACACATTACACTTTATTCCCAAAATATTCCCGTAATCCGTTACATCCTAAAGCCAGTATCAGATCTAAGTATGTTCACAAAAATATGTGCAAGTCAGCGCAAGTCACCCACGAGCTCTTACCGTCTATGCGCCGGCTAAGCGGTGAATATGCGACGACTACCCGACGCCTACGCGACTACTAAGCGACGCGAAGCGATAAGGTAACAAGTTTCCGAGATAAAAACTATCATGGTCTTTCCGTGTACCAAGTTTCATGGAAATCCGTACAGCTGTTCGAGCGTGAAGCAATAACTAAGATACGTACACTCAACTTTCGCTTTTATATAATAAATCAACCTTATAATGTTCCCACTGCTGGGACTCATGCCTCTTTTCTATGAAAGGGCCGTAGTACACCACGCGGGCCCAGTGCGGGTTGGTAGATGTTATATGTCTTCAAATGTTTTGATTTTAGGACATCAGGTATCCTCACGGTGTGTTCCTTCACCGTTTTGAGAGCAGTAGTGAAGAAATAAATTACACAAAGTAAAGTGCCTGATTTCGGCCACCACAAGAGCTAAAAATTATTAGTTTAACTTTTCGAATACCGTAATTAGAGACACAATAAAGACAATGAGGGCTTCGAAAGGTTAAATTAATAATTTTCAACGGACGGTTCGCTTGGGGTTTGATGAATAAATTAAAAAATACTAATTTAACAAAATTTCATGATAACATTAGTCAACCAAATTGACATGCCACCTAATTTATAAACAAATATAGTACAGTAGATACAAACTTACGTCTCTATAATTAACTCACTGAAAAGAGAATTTACGAAGAAGATTCTTTTGCGTCAAAAAAATCCAATTACCCACACAAATTTTTCAGGTAAAAGTACGCAGTTTTTGTGAATTCTCGAAAGCCAAACGCTGCTTTTAACCTCGTTAACATGATTAACGTATACAACATGTGACATAGGTAACAAACGCAAATCCTGAAAGTAAGTAGCATGTTTAGAATCGAATCAGCTATTTTCAATCTATATGATTTTGTATTAGGATGTGTATTGTCGCAGCTCAGCTCCGGTAGACCTCGGTTCGGGATTTTTATTTGAAGAAAAGAACTCGGAAGAAAAGAGATTTATATGTTGGCGCAAGGATGCCGATCATCATTGAAGCTCTGTCTAGGAACTCTGTTTTGTGGGCGATGGCTAGGTATCGAGCAGTAAACAGACTATTCCAGATCACACAACTGATTTATTATGATGCACGCTTTAGGTATTGAAACAGTCTCCAAGACTCGACGTTATTCGCACGGCTGCCGACAGAGGAAAGAGCCCCGGACCTTTGCGGTCAGCACTTTTACTTTCTGCTCGGTTCGTGCAAACGTCAGCGCGGATTCTGTCAAAGTGACATGTGTCACTTTTCACTTAGCTCGTTCATTCGTTCTCAAGCTTTCGTACTATTGACTTCTCATATATTTTTCTTCAAGTTCAATACTACATTATTTCATTACAAAAGTCACGTCAATACTGAAAAAATAACACACTTATTTTTTTCTATTAAATTTTGAAACCTATTCTGGAAATGAAGTATATTTTACAAGCCAGTCCGTTAGCTATTAAAAACTCATGCATAACCATGGCGGTAAGTGCTCTTTGAGGAGTGGCTAGAGAGGCGTCACAGTGTCTTCACCTTCCACATAACGCAGGACCTAATCTATTCACAAAATTAGTGCAATAAATAATGTGGTTTTCACCAATAGACACCGTGATTCATGACGAAGGTTTAGGTTAAAAAGCCGAGAATATTAAAGATTTGAAACACACTTGCAAAGCTGGGGCAGGTCGTTAAATAAATTATTATACTAGTAGATCGATAACCCGGGAATAAGTGTGTGAAACTACCGATTCTACCGCGACACTTCATCATTAGAATTCAGCCCTATAAAAGCGCCCTCTGTCGGCGCTCCAACGCTTTATGGTCTGTCTACCATTGTACGGGCGGCGTACGGGCGAGTTCCATTCCATCCAGCCCACGTTTAACTAGAAGCCGATTAGACTTAGCTTTTTAAAGCGTCTATGAGGGAATTCAGTGATCTTACAGTTCACGGTCTCAAGAAAGAAATGCGTGATTGTTTCCTCCAATTTTATGCATGCCTGCACAGGGTTATATCCGTGAGGCGACGCGACGATCGCGTATTCGACCGACGATTGCTTTCTATCAGACCGACACTATAGAGTGCATTCCCACTGAAGCGGAGCGGAGAGGAGCTGACCGTGAATTAGCCAATTACAGTGCTCAAAATCTCTACTCCGCATCAGTGAAAGAAGTGTAAATGGAGCGCAGTGGAGCTGTGCGGACTTTCAAAGAAAACAAATGAATACGTGGACCGAACAGAGTTCAGTAGAGTAATAGCGATGAGAACGAAGCAGAGAAATACAATGCGCTTAAAGCGCAGTTTAACGGAAACACTCGCCTTACACTGCTCTTCTCCGCTCTACACCGCCCAGCTTTGCTTCAGTGGAAACGCACCCTTGACGTTCCTTCAATTGTTCTCTTAGTATACACCCGGCATTAGAAGCCTTATAAAAATAAAAATATAATATTCCAGCGAATTATCCGCTGAATAGTAAGCAAATGAGGGAACTAGTACGTGTTTAATTACTGTAGAAAAACAAGCGTCACAACGCGCTAACGACATGGCAACAACAAGAGTGGCCGCAACCACTTTTTTAATTCTGCAAAACTGTCGCGTAATTGCAGTTTAATGTCAGAATAAAAAATAAAATAATTTAATTAAGGGAGTTTGGTGCAATTTAAAAACTAGAGCGATATTAGAAAACTAAAACTCCAGCAGGAACGTTCGTAAGAGTGCCCGGTGGCCCTAGAAAGGAAAAGACAAATGAAGGATAGGTGGGTTTCAGTAAAAGATTGACACGCTCCCTCTAGTTTCACCCTAGAGCGAAAGAAATTATTGGATGATTACCAACTTTTAAAAAAAACCGGGCAAGTGCGAGTCGGACTCACGCACTGAGGGTTCCGTACAAACTTACTGAAAACAGTTCAATTCCCGAATTTAGTTACGAATTTTTTTTCGAATTACAAAAAATGTTTTTTTGTAACGTAACTACAAATTTACAGTTTTCAGATTTTTTCCTACACTTGTGTTATGAGACTGCTTCGTGCCAAATTTCAAGACAACGTTTGATTCCCTTGACAGTATTGAAATACACGTTTTTTGCGACATAAACAACCGTAACTTTTTTTTCTGAACTCAGAAGTTTCATTTTTTCACAGCTTCAAGGGACTACAGACGTGAGTATATGGTTTTAATTTCAACTCGATTCCTCCACGCGTTCCCGAGATAGAGGGTCTTGACAGACAGATAGGCAGACAGACAGACGTCCGTCTGTCCGGACAACAAAGTGATCCTATAAGGGTTCCGATTTTTCCTTTTGAGGTACGGAACCTTAAAAAGGTAACTTAAATTAAGGTATATAATACGAGCAGTGAGCAGTCTGAGCAGTGGTGGCCGAGTGGTAACGGCCCCGTCTTACGAGTTGTACGTCGCGGGTTCAAACCCAGCCAGGCGCATTACTTTGTGTAATTTATTTCATTACCACTGCTCTCAAAACGGTGAAGGAAAACATCGTGAGGAAACCGGCATGTCCTAGAACCAAAAAATTCGAAGACATGTGACATTCACCAACCCGCACTGTGCCTGCGTGGTGGATTACGGCCCATTCCCTCTGCTAGAGAGGAGGCCTGAGTCCCAGCAGTGGGACCATTAAAAGGCTGATTATGCTATGTTATGCTATATAATACGAGTATCCTACCAAGGCCGCGGGATTGTTCGAAAGAATTACTGTGGCCCTCGAAACTGAAGGGATACACCCGGTCCAGTAAAATTCTGACATTCCTTCACGCCTAGAGTGAAAGAAGATATTTTATTATTTCCAACGTCCAAGGATTAGACAAGTAAGTAGGTACCACAGTACTTGAGGACTCTGCCCGCCCATCAAGTTATTCCAAGGAAGACGGTGGCACAGTGATCACGTGCTGCCGTGCACAAAGAGGCTCAGGAGAGACCGTTGTACAGTCTCCTCAGGGATGTGCCCTAACAGGCGTTGCACAGAGGGGGTTCCGGAGTGGTCTTTTAAGAGGTAACGGTGCCCCTTCTACATGTGCTGATGGTGATCACCGGGGTGGTTTTAGTGAGGGAAAAATCCCACACTCCCCGGACTTATCCCCAAAGTCCGGAAGCCTTTCGAAGGTTTCCCCCCGAAAACAAAAAAAAGGTACCACAGTACTGTGATAAACTTATAATGAAGTGCGATACGCTTTCAGATTGACTGGCCTGTTAGCCTAGTTATTTGTGGCCCTGACTGCTGTGCCGAAGGTTGTAGGTTCGATTTTCACCCAAGACAAATGTTTGTGTGATGAGCACGATCATTTGTTCTGTGTGTGGGTGTAATTTATCTACATTATGTCATGTATGTATTTAGAAGTATATAAGTATGTTTATCAGTTGTCTAGGACTAATAGCACAAGGTCTGCTTAGTTTAGGACTAGATGGCGTTGTGTAATAGTATTATTATTAACTTCATGAATTGGCTAACTTTCAAGACTTTAAAGAAATATTTTTTTTTTGGTTGGTATTAAAGTAAAAACAATTTTAACATATAAAGATCTCAGAGCCATCACACATTACTTATTTTCAGATTTTTCAAATATGATCATCCTGAAGAATAATATAAGTAAAACGTGAAAGCCTCCCAGGAGTTTTATTCAAGTAGAAGATCCCCAAAAACTAGACATTTCTTTGTTCTGCTCAATTTTTAAACCTACTCTAGAACTGCAAAATCCTTAAAAGTATATTCTACAAGCCAGTTCGTTAGCTATAAAAAACCTAACCCATGCGATCTCCTTTCGATATCACATGAGCTACGCCGTGATTTCTGCGACCCTCACTAGGTAATCGGTCCACCTTGTGGGAGGCCTTCCAACGCTGAGCCTTCAGGTCGCCACTCCAGAACTTTTCGACCCCATCGACTATCTGTTCTGCAAGCAATGTGCCCTGCCCACTGCCACTAAAGTTTGACGATTTTTTGGGCTATGTCGGTAACCTTGGTTCTCCTACGGATATCTTTATTTCTGATACGATCACGCAAGGAAACTCTGAGTACAATCCTTTCCATTGCTCTTTGAGTGACTTTAGCCTTCTGATATTCATATAAATCATCCATCAAAATTTTTCCCGAAAATAGTTTTTTTCTACATTACAACTACATTTCGTCGGCTTATGACAAAAAATCGAACTTACCGCCAAATCTCACCAACACCAAATCGCTCTCTCCTCTAACTTACACCACCGCCGAAAACAACAGCTTTCATCATAAACCAACGCGTTCAAATTAAATAAAGCCGGTCTTCATGATTTAAGGTTGCTTAAAGTCTTAGAGCTAACGAAATAAAGTTGCCCAAGAAACACTCGAGCGACCAAACGCGATGATTTAGTGTGTACCCGTCATCATTTAAAATGTATGAGATGTTCATTTTCATAATGCTAATTTGTTTTATGTTTTCAGGTGGAGACAGTAATTTCATTGTAATATTGGAGAGAAAAGGTTGTATTAGTCTGAATATATATTTATGTTATGGACTGATTATTATATAACCTATAGGCAGTGAGAACTACGATAAAAAAAAACCGGGAAAGTGTGAGTCAAATTCGTGCACTAAGGGCCGACGGAGCGTTACGCGGTCGCCCGCGTGGTCCCATACAAAAGTGCTCCATCTGCTCAATGCTCGCCGCGAGATCAGCAGTCGTGGGGACCCGCGCCCCGCGACCGTTTTGCTACGTAATAAATACATTAAAGTTTTGCATCGACACAACTACATGCACACCGTTAAAGTTGAACTAGCGACACAGCGCTAGTAATTATCCGGTTCCCGTGACGGGGACCGTCGCACACGACACACGCGCGACGTCCGTAATGGTTCCGTACAATACAAATTTATGTATCTACGAAAATAAAATCGAGTCTCGAAGATTTTCTGAATCGCAAAAAGTAATGATTTTATAACGTAACTGTTTTCCAATTATCAAACTTTTTCCTTAACTTGTGCTATGGGACCTTGTTCTTTGCCAAACAAGATTCTAGGTCAACGAAGTGGACTGATTACCTAATGAGGGTCGCGGAAATCCAATGGATACGAAACGCACAGAAACGGTTGCTATGGTGACACTTGGGGGAAGCCTATGTCCAACAGTGGACGTCTTACGGCTGAAATTGTAATGATGATGAGGTTGACGAGGAATACCTTATAAGTTTTGATTCCCTTGCGTAAGTCTTTTATGCCATAAGCGGACTGATTATAAAATTCCGTTTACTTGAAAAATCATACATATTTTACACTAACCTATTTAATAGTAATTTTAGCTTAATACCTTCACGCGTTCTTTAGAAAAAAGGTTTTAATAGACGGACAGACGGGCAATAAAGTGATCCTATAAGGATTCCGTGTTTTGCCGACTGAAGTACCGAACCCTAAAAACGAGAAAAATTGTTCTTCAAGATCAACCCACATCAAGTTATCCTTCCTGATGAACCAAAGTAAAAATACAGTCGAAGAAAAATGTAATCACAGTTCGTATAATCCCAGGTGTCCACACATTCAAGGAGACCTCTCCGTGAAGTTGTCCCGCCAAGTTTGACCAGCTGGCGACTAGCCGAGCTCCAAGTTCACCTCATGTTTTACTTAGACGGTTGAAGTTTGAGAAATAAATTGGATTGAACTGCTGACGGCGGCGTGAGATGTAAGATTTTTGGATGTTGGAAAAGGTTGTATTTATAAAAAAAACTGGGCAAGTGCGAGTCGGACTCGAGCACTGAGGGTTCCGGACAAATTTGAAAGGTAAATTGCGGTTTACGATTTCGTTCAAACTAATTTTCGGTGGAAGTTTGCATGGTATGTACATTATATATTTTTTTTAGTTTTATTATTCTCTTATTTTAGAAGTTTCAGGGGGGGGGGGGCACATTTTTACCACTTTGGAAGTGTCTCTCGCGTAAACTATTGAGTTTAGAAAAAATATATATTAGAAACTTCAATATCATTTTTAAAGACCTATCTTTAAATACACCACAGTAAGGGATTGATGGAACCCCCAATTGTTTATTTTACATTTTTTTTTGTGCGAAAATCTTAATGCGGTTCACAGAATACATCTACTTACCAATTTTCAAGAGTATAGTTCTTATAGTTTCGGAAAAAAGTGGCTGTAACATACGGACGGAGAGACAGACATGACGAATCTATAAGGGTTCCGTTTTTGCCTTAGGCTACGGAACCCTAAAATTACCTACTTTCATAGATCTCTAGACAAAGCAATATTCTATCAGCGACAGTCATTGTCAAAGAGTTCAAATTTGATGACATTATAAGATGTTCTACCAAAATGTCGTGACGTAATCAATCTCAAAGATTGTCTTATCGACAATGTAAGATATTATATTTCACATAGGCCTACATGAAGCTGATGTGGTCTAAAAGAAAAAAAAATAGAAAAATACCATTTAATAATTGGATAATTTAAAATATTGTTATTATAAAAATGTTATATTATTATTATAATTTCATGAAAGTGAAGCCAGCAAAAGCGAGTACAGTTTAAAAGATTATCACTTTTCGCGTCTCTTTCTTTATCCGCTAACTTTTAAACCAGGCAACGGATGTTGATGTAGTTTTTACTAATAGAAAAACAATAAACGAGAAAGGTTTCTGTAAATAATTTGCGCCCGAGCAAATCCGGAGCGACATACTGGAGACCAATAAACTAGCCACATCACAACATCATCATCATCATCATTTCAACCGAAAGACGTTCACTGTTGAACATAGACCTCCCCCAAGTATCGCCACAACGAACATTCCAGTGCATCTCGCATCTATCAGATTCCCGCGACCCTTACCAGGTCATCGGTCCACCATGTGACAGTCCTTTCAACGCTGCGTCTTCCGGTGCGCGGTTGCTAGAACCGTTCGGCACCAACGACCATTTGTTTTGCGAGCAGTGTGCCCTGCCCACTGCCGCTTAAGTTTGGTGATTCTTCAGGCTGTCGGTAACCCTGGTTCTCCTACAATATCTTCATTCCTTATGCGATCACGCAAGGAAACTCAGAGCATAGCCCTTTCCATTGCTCTAAGGGTGAATTTAAGTCGTCTGATGAGACCCATTGTGAACGACCAAGTTACAGAGGCATATGTCAGCACTGGCATCACGCACAGGTCGTAGACCTTTTTATCTTGAGACACTGTGGATTGTTTGAAGAGAAAATATCGCGTAGCTTCCCGAACGCTGTCCAGCCAAGCCGATCACAACTTGACGTCATTAAATCTCAGATACCCATTTGAATATGTATCTATAATCCTCCTCGAACAGCTCAGAACTGCATATCAAGTGCTGCTTAAGCAGCACTAGACATGAAATAATATAAATATAACTGTAAAGCACATCTAATGTTATTGCAGCACAAACTTTGTGTAAAGCAAGTTATTATTAGGAGTGCGTTGCATACTGAGCAGTTAGGGTAAGGCCATATTAGGGATGCTTTATGTTCCCAGGAACATTGCTGTTTTGTTTGCAGTAATGTGGACTGCTATAATAACGTGTCACCCAAAAGGCAATGGACAGGTCTATGCGCGGAGTTTCATTGCGTAATCAAATCAGAAATGAAGATATCCACAGGAGAACCAAGGTTACCGAAATACTGACCAAGCCTGAAGAATCGCTCTAAGTGACAGTGGACAGGGTATATATTAATAGCAGAGCACATGGTCAATGAGACCAAAAGGTTCACCAGCAACCACTGCGTACAGGAAGACTTAGCTTTGGCGCGCCCTTTCACAAGTTGCTCCGATAGCCTGGTGAAGATCGCAGGAATCCGATAGTCGTTGTAGCAACACTTGCCTATGCCCAACTGTGGACGTCTTTTGGCTGAAATGATAATGATGATGACAATTATTACACAAGCGAAGAGTTTAGTTTTGTTTCAATTTTCAAATACAATAAAATATATTCTAAGTATTACCTACTTATCATTTATATTTTCCCTACAGTGCTATGCCAATTTTGCTTGGCTGCCTTATGACGCAGCTAAGCAAAAGAGGGACTGGCCCGGACATATCTGAAGCGTGTTGAATTGATTATGGGCTTAATTAACTACAGTGGCTCCCGGGAAACGTCCAGAGACATTGTGGATGATCGAAGAAGATGATGGGATGAGTTTGTTAGTGGTGATTGACATTGTTCTCACATGATAGCGACAAGAAACATGTAACAGAGATATTTGTAATTGCAAAACATGATTGAAAAGAGTGTCCATGGAGTTTCTTCCACATTCTTCTCCATAGAGATCTACGCTTTGGAATGTGTAATTAGCATCATTTTTTCTGACTGACTGACTTCTTGACATTTCAAAAGTGCCTGTAAATGGTTTATTTAAATAAATGCTTTTGAATCTTTTGATAGCTGCAAACTAGCTCAGAATATCAGGATAGAGAGAATTGGAAAAAAGGAAGCATTAATGTGCACACAAGTTTAAAAACACTATCAATATTGCGAAAAAGAAATCGAAATCTGCCTGTACACCAATTTCTTTGTTCGACTTTTATCTGGGCTGTTTTATCACAAGGGTAAAGAACGTCCGCAGACAAAAAAATGCCCTCCTCTCTTTTCCTGTTTTTTAAAAAAGGAAGTAAATGTCATAAACACCGCATTTTACCAAAAAATAAATTAAACTACAAAGGAAGTTTTAAATGGGAATATTCAAAATGCTTTATTTATTTATTTTTAGCGAGAGTATGATTTTAAGGACGGGCTTTTGGAATATTTGTTTTATTACCTGACGGCCAAATTGTTTTATCATTATGAGCCGGTTGGGTCACACTGCAAGGCAAAGGCCTCCCTTCCATTTTTAGGGTTCCGTACCTCAAAAGGAAAAACGGAACCCTTATAGAATCACTTTATTGTCCGTCCGTCTGTCTGTCTGTCTGCCAGTCAAGACCGCGAACGCGAACGCGTGGAGGTATCAAGTTGGAATTAAAATTATATACTCAAGACTGCGGTACCTTGAAGCTGTGAAGAAATCAAACTTTTCAGTTATCGAAAAACACGTTTTTTGCGACTTAAACGTGTATTTCGACACTCTCAAGGGAATCAAAATTTATAAGGTACTTCCCGTTGACTTAGAATCCTGAAATTTGGCATGAAGCAAGGTCTCATAGCACAAGTATAAGAAAAAATCTAAAAACTCTAAATTTGTAGTTACGTCACAAAAATAAACCTTTTTTTTGCGATTCGGGAAAATCTTCATAACTCAATTTGGGAATTGAACTGTTTTCATATGTAAGTTTGTAAGGAACCCTAGGTGCGCGAGTGCGACTCGCACTTGCCCAGTTTTTCCTCTCTCTTTCCCTAGCTATATCTGACCAATCCTTTAGATAAGAGTTCAACTCGTCACGCCATCTCCTTCTGGGCCTAACACTTCACCGGCTTCGGACATGGCCTGCTTAGTTCCATTTTAGTTTGGCGACTGAGTGGCTGTCTTGAAAAAAAATATTATAATAAAATTTTATGGTTTTTTTTTGAGGTGTACAATCATCAAATGACGTTTACTGCTCTAAGGTGGAGGGAGAGAGTAAATTAGGTTGGTTAGGTAGCTATTGTTATCATCATCATCATCTTCCTGCCCTTGTACCATGTGATTTGGGGTCGGCGCAACATGTTTTTTTCTTCCATTGTGCCCTGTCACTCGTCATGCTATCACTAACTTCATTTTCTTTCATATCACTCTTCACACAATCCATCCATCTTTTCTTTGGTCTCCCTCTCTCTCTCCATCCATCCACATGTAAACTCTTTTAGTAACATGCGCTTCATCCCTCCTCTTCTCATGACCATACCAAGACAAACGATTCCCTTTCAATTTTTCAGTCACTGGCGCCACTTTCAAACTTCCCCTAATATACTAATTTCTCACTTTATCCATTCTCGTCACACCACACATCCATCTTAACATTCTCATCTCCGCTACGTGCAATCTTTTTTCATCCGTCTTTTTCACAGCTCAACATTCTGGTCCATACAGTATGACAGGTCTTATCACGGACTTGTAGATTTTACCCTTCAACTTGAATGGCATCCGTGGGTTACAAGTTGTTCCCGTGACCTGTCGCCATTTCATCCACCCTGCGTTGATCCGATGTGTTACGTCCCGGTCTACCTCACCATCCCCTTGGACGAGTGACCCGAGGTACCGAAAGTCGTAGCAGATCGGTATGGGCGTTCCAGCGAGATCTAAAGGCACTGGATTGGAGAGACCGCCGAAATCGCAGAACAAGTATTCCGTTTTGGTTTTACTCAATTTCAGGCCAACACTCTCCAGTCTGTGCCACCACACCTCCAATCTGTTCTGGACCTCTAGGCCACTCTCGGCAACCAACAAAATGTCATCGGTAAACAGCATACACCAGGGAGCCTCTTCCTGAATGTCTGACGTCAGAGCGTCCATTATCATCAGGAAGAGGTAAGGACTGAGAGCCGACCCTTAATATAAGCCTACAGCCACATTGAAGCTGCCAGTGGTGCACACTGTAGACCGGACTTGGGTACTGCATCGACTGTACATCGCTTGGATCAACTGCACATACTTCCCAGGCACACCTTTCTGCTTAAGGGCTCACCACAGAACCTTACGAGGTACCCGGTCATATGCCTTTTCGAGGTCAACGAATACCATATGCAAGTTTTTATGCGCACCTCTGTATTTCTCGCACAGCTGGCGTATAGCAAAAATGGCATCCGCTGTACCCCGACCAGGCATAAAACCGAATTGGTTCTGTGGAATTTCACTCTCTTCTCTTAGCCTCCTTTCAATAAATGTGAACAAAAAAATAAAAAATGTATGAATAAGCGACCAAGTAATGTAAAAATTGTGAAAATTATTGTGCGTAATGTGTGTGTGTGTGTTGTGTGTAATGTATGTATGTGTGTGTGTGTATGTTAATTTAAAATATAGTTTTTTTTTCCACATACTTCTTCAAGTTAGCAGCGCTAGTGTGGTCAAACCTTTACTACTGCAGATGACGAGACAGATGAATGTTTAAGAGCAATTTGTTGTAGAATGCTCGCTTGTTTATTGTTTAAACTTGGTGATATGGCTACTCAAGTTGATGTCTAGTAAAACATTTATGGAATACATAAACTGGAGAGAGACTGAAACTAGTCTTTTAAAATAAAATAGTCCAAGTTGAATTAGTTTTTTTCTATTTATTTATTTTTCTTATTGAAAAATGGCCACGATCATGTACAATGCGTTCCAAATAAGGATAGGATCGATTGCCATGTTGTGGCGTTACCACGCGGGCCCAGTGCGGGTTGGTGAATGTCACATGTCTTTGAATTTTTGTTCCTAGGACATGCCGGTTTCCTCACGATGTTTTCCTTCACCGTTTACAGAGCAGTGGTGATGAAATAAATTATACAAAGTAATGCGTCTGGCTGGATTTGAACCCACGACCTACAGCGCCGGGCCTTGGTACAGACCATGATCCGGAGCGAGGAGGAGTAGCAGGCGGTTGCCTCCTTCTAAGAAGCAGTAATGCTAGCAAAGGAGGCGGCGGCGGGGCGGGATGGCGTGAGGCAACGGTCCTCACGCTTCAACCGCCGCGGAGATTCCGATTCCGATTTCCGGCCACGGCTGGCGCGGGCTTGCAGACGGCGAGCTATGGGTAGCCCGCCGTCCGACCGTCCGGTAATCGTCCGGACCGAGCCCAAGGCGTCAACGGCGCGTAATGTTCCACCCGCGCCTCAGGGAGATGTCAGCAAAATCCTAGGGACCCAGCAGGGTCGAAGCCTACTAGGGCCAAGAGTAGTGTGAAAGCGAAACCCGGGGCCCTGAGACGAAGGCAACAAAGGAACAAGAGTGGGTTTTTGTCAGTAAAAATCTGACACTATCTCCCGCCCCGGCCAAGAGCGGGATTTGTCATTAGATGATTTTCCCACCTAAAAAAAAACCCGCGACCTACAACTCGTAAGTCGGGGCCGTTACTACTCGGCCACCACTGCTCTCCTAGATGAAGCTAGCTAGAAGCACAATTTAAACTATTTCAACACAACACACAAACTTGAGATACACTAGCTCAAACTGATGCTGTTATACTCCACAGCTGTTTCGTCTAACTTGAATTAACTTTGATCTTATGTTTGATTTATTATCCTTTATACTTCCATCCTATAAAACAAGTAACTCGAGTAATGCACATCCATATACGACCTAATTAGAAAATGAGGCTATAGTTACCATCAACTACTGAAGGGAGATTCTTTGATATCGAAAGGGTGTCTCATTCGTCTGGCCTAGATTTTTCTTTACAATTTCATATTTTTATTTGCTTATTAGTTTTCCCTGATTATTAAATGTATCAAAGGCACTCATTTGCGCCCAGTGGATGACGACACAAAACAGATAAAAACCGAGAGAGTGTCTCATTCGTTTGGCCTAGATTTTTCTTTACGATTTGATATTTTTATTTGCATATTAGTTTTCCCTAATCACTAAATGAATCAAAGGAACTCATTTGCGCCCAATGGCTGACGACACAAAACAGAAATACGAAAGCTAGGTCAGATGAATGAGACGTTCTTTTGGTTTCAAAGAATTAACCTGAAATACTTAAATGCACTTAGGCATATTTTAAAATACTTGTAAGGCAGCTAAGGCCTTGTACAATAGCAACATGGTTAAATCAACAGACAATAAAATAAAAATTGTTTGAAAAATTATAAATAATGAAAGCGATAGAAGCAAAATACATAATAATGATTACACATTGGAGTCTCATCGTGGTCTTTTAAGCGATAATAAACTAGTTGTGCAAGGATTTGTAATTTTTTTTGCCAGTATCTTATTATAACTACGGATACCCTAAATACTTCGCCATCGCTTGCTTTTTAGGGTTCCGTACCTCAAAAGGAAGAAACGAAACCCTTATAGGATCACTTTGTTGTCCGTCCATCTGTCTGTCTGCCCTTTATCTCGAGTACTCGTGGTGCCATCGAGTTGAAATTAAAACCATATTCTCTGATCTGCGATCCCTTGAAGCTGTGATAAAATCATACTTCTAAGTAAACGAAAAAAAAATACTGCCGTTTATGTTGCAAAACACGTACATTTCGACACTTTTGAAGAAATTAAAATTCATAGGGTATTTCCCATTGACCCAGAATCCTGAAATTTGGCATAAAGCAAGGTCTTATAGCACAGATTTAGGAATAAATCTGAAAACTGTAAATTTTTTGTTACATCACTATTTTTTTTTGTTTTGCTTTTATGAAAATCTTCGAGTCTACATTCGGGAATCGAAATATTTACATAGGTAAAGTTTGTAAGGAACCCTTAGGGTGCGAGTCCGACTCGCTCCTGCCCAGTTTTCTTTTTAGTACAGAGCGAATGTTACAGCCTGCCTGACTGAATTTAACTTTAAGCATATTACAAGGTTAAAGACTATGTCGAAGACACGCTTGTTTGGCAATGACTGCTTCTGCACATGTGGCCCCCTGGTAACTCATAATATTGTGTACATCTATCTATTAACTGCTCCACATTTGTTGTAATATATACATTTTTTCTTTTCTTCCTACACATTGCTTTTGCAATATTTTTTATATTAGTAGACGCCAACCACCATAAATTCGTTAGTAATTTTCTTTTTGTTGTCATGTCATTTATTGATAATTGTAATTACTTATTGTTATTGTTCTTTTTTTTTATATAGCTTCTTTTTTTTTAATGTGAATGTGAGAACACCGTGGACTTCGCGAATTCTTAGGTTACTTCCTATTACGACTCACTCTTTTTTTTTAAATATTATTATTTTTATTGTGCTTTTGGGTACAATATCGACTGGTCTACACTGTTCTTACATAATGTCTATTAATACTGTAATATGAAAATATTGTAAACAATCATTTTTTTAAAAGAGTAACCATGGAGTTTCTTGCCGGTTCTTCTCCATAGGAAACGACCAATTTGGAACCGTGCACTAGCTTCTGACGTTTTATAAGTGCCCATGTAGGCCTATGTGAAATAAAAAAATTTTGACTTTGACTTTGACTTTGACTTTGATAAACCACATAACAGTGATAAAAGCTTTTAAACAAATCTAGGGTCATACAGTCTATCAAAGTTTGTACCTCAATTATTGAGATTAGAGCTCCGTACTTTTGGTTTTAATATGTATGGATCAAGGAGTCCCAGATTTAAAGAAATATAGCAAAGTGATACCACTTTTTAAATCCGGAGGCAGGCAGGCCAGGAGGAGGCAATTATATTTCCTTTTATTAATCCCGTCTTTTCCATATGTCTTTACCGAAAATTATTAGAACTAAAAACTACAGTATTACATTATTATTAATTCTATCTTGCATTGACGAAACTACTCATCCTTTTCCCCGAAAATATGAGCCAAACTGAAGACTGACTTCCTTTCTCAATTGACATAACATTAGTATATAATGTTATATATATATATATATATATATATATATATATATATATATTAGACGTGTTTATGTATGTTTATGTTGTACACTGGATCCGACCCTCGAATGTGATCTCTCTCTGTAACTCAAAGGTTTGCTGGGAGAAAACTCATTGTTGAGTTTAGCTCGCCTTTGTACGTAAATTATTAAATCAATGTACTCGTATTAAGGTTAAGTTTTTTTGTGTGTACAATAAAGAATAAAGAAAGAAAGGAAGGGGACCAGTAGGGCCGATGTCTGCTAGGCCTGGAACATTTAAAATAATGACCATGGCCCTAGAACGCTACGGCCAACTGACTGAACAGAGAAGTTTTTAGTCAGTAAAAGTTTGACACGCCCTCTAGTTACACCCTAGATCGGGAGAAGTCATTGGATGATATCCCACGTATAAGGGCTATATTACACCGGGCCACCATGGCGGCGCGACTACTTACGCCATGGTGTCTGTAAGCTATCAAACTAGACACCATACCGACACCAGAGTCGCTACACCACACTGAGACAGTACAAAATGGACCTTAAGTGTACGCGTCTGAGTTTGTCGCGCCGCCAAATTGTTTGCGCAACCAAACGGACACCAGATGAGTAACTCTCTATAGAGCTGTATACATTTTGTTGGCAGCGGCGACTGGTCGCGCCGCCATGGTGTCCCGGTGAAATATAGCCCTAAGCGTCTTCCATCCTTTTCCATTTCTTTTTGTTTCTAGCATCATTCATACAGTCCTTGCCTGCAACCTGTATAATATCATTAGTGAAAAACGTTCAAACTAAAAACTAAAGTATTATATTATTACCAATACCTAACTATCTTGTACTGACGAAACTATCCTTTCCACGAAAATATGAGACAAATTATGTCCGTCCCACAAAGATGAAGTTCGCGCGTTGATTGCACACTTCAGAACTTGCGCTCAAAGTTGGGCTGACGATGCTATTACGACGTCGTTTGCTCTCATTCGTAGCTTGCCACTGTTTTTAAGATTTTGGCGAAGATTTGGGAAAGTGAATGCGCCACTGCAAAGCCTCGGTCAAAGATCCTTCGGTATGTATTCTAATGCAGCAGCCATTTATAGTTACCTAGGCATAACGTGCAAATCTATAAAACTTAAGAACAGGAACAAGCAAGTTGTAGGAAAATCAGTTGCGAAAATGTAAGGGCAATTGTAATCTTATTCATCTTCTACATCACAATTTATTCTAGAAAAATGATTTTGTTATATTATTATTATCACTATGTGTATATGTTTGTAAGGTAGTTCTTCACGTTCAAATTCAGCTGAACGGATTTTGATAAAACGTTTATATCCCAGCCCCCCTAGCCAAGTTACAACCGTTTCGTTTCGATCCTCTTTTCGTTGATCGCCTCGAGTTGGCAACGCCTCCTATTCCTTTGTTCTGACCACGTGATAGAGCAATGAGATGACGTCAGAATAAAGGAATCGGTGGCGTGGCCGACTCGAGCTGATTGACAAAAAGATAATCGAAACTAAACGGTTGTAACTTGGCTAGGGGAGCAGGAGTATGTTCCTTTGGGGCCATTTTCTATCATATGGGCAAAGCTGCTGGCTGCAACTAGGAATCTATAGATCAGAAAGTATATTATTCTTCAAAATACACTAGTTTGGAGAACAGTGATCTTATTTTTATGTGAAATATCCACTCTTAAATGAAGATATCCGTAAGAGAACCAAGGTTGCCGACATAGCACGAAGAATCACTAAACTTAAGTGGCAATGAGCAGGGCACATTGCTAGCAGAACAGTTGGTTGCTGGGACCGAAAGGTTATGGAGTGGCGACAGCGTACCGGAAGACGCAGTGTTAGAAGGCCTCGTACAAGGTTAACCGATGACCTGGTAAAAGTTGCGGGAATCTGATGGATGCGAGACGCACAGGACCGTTCATTGTGGCGAGACTTGGGGAGGCCTATGTCCAACAGTGGACGTCGTCTGAAATGATGAGCCACTTTCATCTTTGATTTATTTATAAGTTAAACTTTTTGGGCAATAAATGATTACCTGTTTACTTACTTACTAATATAGGTATTGTTTTGACTGCTAATTTAACTAATCTAGAAGCCATTACTCAATGCTCAGGCAATCAACACGCACAATTTCCATTTAATTATCTCCTATGTACGGAATCTGTGACGGCTATCTACTATCAATATACCAACGTTTGTCCTACTACGAATCAATTACATAAACTCAACAGTAAAGTCAGTTGCAGACCAAGAGCTAAGCTGAATCAGTTCAAAATATCTGAATTCAAAGTCAAAGTCAAAAAAGTTTTATTTCACATAGGCCTACATGGGCACTTATAAAACGTCAGAAGGTAGTGCACGGTTCCAAATTGGTCGTTTCCTATGGAGAAGAACCGGCAAGAAACTCCATGGTTACTCTTTTAAAAAAATGATTGCTTACAATATTTTCATATTACAGTATTAATAATAATAATTGAAAAATTCAGATTGGTACTTGACTGGTTTCGAACCCACATTCTCAAGCATGAGAGTCAGGTGCATGATGAAGATATTCCTTGGATAGACTGAGGGTCAGACTTTCTGGCGTCTGATTACCTGTAACGACTGCCGAAGATCTACAAATGATATCAATTCTTTTTTTAAATTAATTTTTACCAGTGCTTGACTGCGATCCCACCCTGATGGTAAGCAGTGAGTAATCATTGATGGTGAGGCGCACTAGTTTATTAAAAGCCTATTCACTCTAGCCTTGAAGACACCTAAATTATAGTTGGAGGGGAAGACCGCAAAGGCAAATTGTTCCAGTCCTTTGATGTACGCGGTATAAACAACGAAGCAAAACGCTTAGTCCGGACCGTTGAAGATTTTGATTATCGTAGAGTCATTTGGTTTAGCTCTCATGGATAGCTCTCAAGGACATTAAATGTTTCATAATCTTCTTGGAGAAAATAAGTAAAAATAAAATGTTAGGAAATAGAACCTTTTAGATTATAAACTAGTTTTAAGGCATGTAAATATTCATTGTAAGTATTAGGAAAAGAAAAGCAATAAAGGCTATTTTTATTTTTTTATTTGTTTATTAATATTCTTGGAGCTAAAGATGTGAGCTAGGGATGAATAATTGAACAGAACTAGAAAGCGATATATCGTTTAGCTCTCGAACGAACATCCCAGTACGTACAAACTTTACTGTTTTGTTACACCGCAGTGAATTCACTAGGCTTCGTTCGACAGTCTGCGGTCTGTCCTACGCCTGTTTTAGTGAATTGGCGTCAGGTGAAGCATGGACTGCTAGTGATTTCTCTGTATTAGCTTTCTGAGGTATGCGGAACGGTGTGTAAAGTGCCTCGGAGTGAAATGGGAGGATCCTCCGACCAGACGGGTATAGTGTCTGGTCCGGACAAATGCCCAATAGTTGATTATGGGCTGAAGAACATGTACAACATGTTCTGATCGCGCAGAGAACTTTAATAACGCGTTGCAGGATTTTAAATTTGTTATTTTAGTTCCTCGATCGCCATCACGCCATTTCTATGACGCTTCATAGATGTCGCTACGACCTATATCAGGGCCGATGCTGCGTTAAGCAGGCGCCCGCGCGGTCCCTGGATACAAAAGTTCTCCGTCGCGGCTCGCCTCGCGGGCACCCGTCGCGGACACGTTTTGCTACATAATAATACATTAAAGTTCTCCATCGACACGACTACATGCACACTGTTAAAGTTGAACTAGCGGGGACCGCCGCACATGGCACTCACACCACGTTACGTTTGTCCACTTGATGCAGTGTTGGCCCTTAGAAACCCTGAAAAACGTTTTATTTGGCGGAACAAGGCACAAATTTAGAACTAACAAACTGTAAGTATATTATGTGAAAAATATACGCCACAACCGCGCAAAACAGCCAAATACTCAGCATAATGCCATGACCACACGCAACGAGCATCGACATAACGAGCATCACACGCAACGAGCATCGCCGTAGACTACGGCGCTGGTTTTCAGCGTGGACCGGTATCGACATAAAGATGTCGGCACGGTATTGTGTGCTAATAGAATAATGTGAATAAGACACGGGGTGTCAGTAATGTCCTATATAAACCTAAATAAACTTAGAAAAAAAAAGAAACTAACTAGAAAGTCAGTCTGTCAAAAACCACCAAGCGAGTTTATTTCATTAGGTTATGGGCTCAGTCGAAAAAGTAAAAAGTAATTAGTGTTTGTGATTTTCTTTTTTTTTGACTGTCAGTGCAAAAATGTCGTCAGGTAATTACTCAGTGAACGTTCCTAAACTAAAAGGACGCGAGAACTATGACGACTGGGCGTTTGCCGTCGAAAACTTCATGATCCTGGAAGGCATAGATTTAACCAGCACCACGGGGCTAACGGAAGCTGAAAATAAGAAGACGAGGGCAAAAATAATTATGATAATCGATCCGTCGTTGTTTGTCCATATAAAAACCGAAGCCACGGTACAAGCTTTGTGGGCTAAACTGAAATCGTTGTTCGATGATTCTGGCTTTACGCGCAAGATTACTCTCCTAAGAAGCCTAATATCAATACGTTTGGAGAGTTGTGATAGTATGACCAGCTACGTTAATCAGATTGTGGAAACGGCTCAGCGATTGAAGGGCACCGGATTCGAAATAAACGACGAGTGGATCGGCGCTCTGTTGCTGGCAGGACTGCCAGAAAGATTTAGCCCAATGATAATGGCAATCGAACACTCAGGATTGAAGATAAGTGCTGATGCTATAAAAACGAAATTGTTAGACATGAGTTCGGAGTTTGAGGTTAAGTCAGAAGGCGCGCTAATTGCACAAGCACAGAAACGCCACCTACAGGCGCATAGTGGTAGTAGCAAAAATGAAATGAAACCGTCATCTGTCAGTAGAAATGTCAATGTCAATACAACTCAGAAAAAACAAATTCGTTGCTACCATTGCAAAAAGATCGGACATTTCAAGAGCCAGTGCCGCCTAATAAACAAAGACAAACAGAAATCAACTTCAAACGTACTGAGTGCAGTTTTTCTTGCGCGAGAGTTCAATCAAGACGACTGGTACGTCGACTCTGGCGCAAGTGCTCACATGGTGTCAAACAAGAACATGTTGACAAACATATCCTATGAACCGAAAGTGAAAGAAATAATTGTGGCTAATCGCACGAAAGTTTCAGTGTTGTGCTCTGGCGATATTCGGCTTACTACGCGAGTGAAAAGAATCACACATGAAGTAGAAATAAAGAATTTTTTGTGCATACCAACACTCACCACAAACTTGCTTTCAGTCAGCAGAATGATCGCAAATGGTAACAGAGTATCTTTCAATAAAGATGGATGTTATATTTACAACACTCAGAATGTTTGTATTGGTGAAGCGAGCTTGGAGAATGAAGTGTACAGATTAAACATTGAAAAGTCGAAGCAGCTTTTAGCGGCAGTTGCACAGACCACATGCAACACTTGGCACAGACGATTGGGTCATATAAATATGAATGACCTTGAGAAAATGAAAAAGGGAGCAGTTAAAGGTGTAACTTACCAAGATAAACAGAATATAAGCAAATCAAGTTGTGTAGTTTGCTGCGATGGCAAACAAAGCAGGCTGCCTTTCTCTGCTAGTACCAGCACAAGCAGCAGGGTCCTAGAAGTGGTTCATACAGACCTGTGCGGCCCCATGGAGAAGAAGTCACTAGGTTTGGCTAGATACTATCTGTTGTTTATTGACGATTACAGCCGGATGTGTTTTGTTTACTTTCTAAAGGAAAAGAGTGAGACTTTTAAGTATTTTCGTGAATTCAAAGAGCAGGTAGAGAATCAGCGGTCACAAAAGATCAAGATGTTGCGGTTTGATAACGGTGGGGGATTCTGCTCAGTGGAGATGGAAAAATAACTAAAAGCGACATGGGATAATTCATCAAAAGACAGTTCCCTATACACCGGAACAGAACGGCTTAAGTGAAAGATACAATAGGTCAATTGTAGAAAAAGCGCGCTGTCTCCTGTATGACGCTTCATTCGACAAACACCTATGGGCGGAAGCTGTGAATACGGCAGTATATTTGAAAAATCGATCACCAGCAGCAGTTTTTGACAATAATACTACCCCATATGAGATGTGGACTGGCAGAAAACCAGATCTACAACATATTAGAGTGTTTGGGAGTCCAGTTATGGTCCACATTCCAAAAGTGAGACGTAACAAATGGGACAAAAAATCGCAAATGTTACATTTGGTTGGGTATTCAGAAAACACCAAAGGCTACAGATTATATGACCAGAAAACAAATAAAATAATTGTGGCACGGGATGTTGTGGTCATGGAGAGTCATATAAATGACACAGTAGAGGTAGTGGTTGAAGAGAGGGCACCAGACAGAGATATAGAAAAGAATACAGGTGTTGAAGAGGAAAGTTCAATAAGCATTCAAGACAATGAGAGATCAGACAGAGAAGATCCAACATATATTGCAAGCGATTCGTCAAGTGATCAGGATGATGAATATAGTGAGTGCTTAATAACAGACGACAGTTTGGTTGCTACTCAGAGTGATGCTGTCATTCAAAAAGAGAAGCGTGTTCGTCGTGTACCAGAGAGGTACGGTTTTTCCAACATGTGTGTTAAAGACTTTACTAGTGAACAAATATCTCTACAGGACGCCCTCACGGGACCCAAAAGGAAGCATTGGTGCAGGGCTATGCAAGAAGAACTGAAATCTTTTAGGGACAATGACACGTGGGTTTTAGTGGATAGGCCGAGTGAGGGCACAGTAGTGAAAAACAAGTGGGTATTCAAGGAGAAATGTGACAGTAGTGGTAATGTGCGTTATAGAGCCCGACTAGTGGCTAAAGGCTTCACTCAAATTAAAGGTGTGGACTATAATGAGACATTTTCTCCTGTTGTATGCTATTCTACCTTGAGACTACTTTTTGCCTTGAGTGTTCAACTAGACTTAGAAATGAACCACTTAGATGTACCAACAGCTTTTCTAAATGGTAATATTGATGAATGTGTATTTATGGAAATACCAGAAAATTCTATTTTTAAAAATTGTGAAAATAAAGTTTTAAGGTTAAAAAAGGCCATATATGGGCTAAAACAGTCAGCTAGGGCCTGGTACATAAAAGTGGAATCCAGTTTGTTAAAGTTAGGTTTCAAGAAATCTAAATATGAACCTTGTCTATTCATGAAATGTCATAATAATTTGAAAGTTTATGTAGCTGTATTTGTCGATGATTTTTTTGTGTTTTACAACTGCGATAATACTTACAAAGAGTTGATAAATGTATTAGAGTCAGATTTCAAAATTAAAGATTTGGGTCAAACAAAAAATTGCCTTGGCATGAATGTAAATGTTCAAAAGAATTATGTAACCTTGGACCAAGAGAAATTCATTGACAATATTTTGAAAAGATTTAATATGATTGATTGCAAAACTTCAGATACTCCAATGGAAGTAAATTTAAAATTAGAAAAGGCAGATAATGACCATTGTAGTAAGACTTACCCTTATCAACAATTGGTTGGATCACTGATGTATCTTTCAGTTCTCACAAGGCCAGATATTTCTTATAGCATAAGCTTTCTGAGCCAATACAATACATGTTATAATGAAACACATTGGAAACATTTGAAAAGATTGTTAAGATATTTGCAAAAAACTAAACATTTTAGCTTAATTTATAAGAAAAATAGTACTGATTTATATGGATTTGTTGATGCCGACTGGGCATCTTGTAACATTGATAGAAGGTCATATACAGGATATTGTTTTGTATTGTCAGGTTGTGTAATAAGTTATGAGTCTCGAAAGCAAAGAACAGTTGCCCTGTCTAGTACTGAGGCCGAGTATATGGCGCTTGCAGAGGCTTGTAAAGAAGCAATTTATTTGAAAAACTTAATGTCAGAACTTGGTATGTATAGTAAAAATGAACCTTTAAGCTTGTACAGTGACAGTCAAAGTTCTTTAAAATTAGCCTCTAATCCGATGTTCCACAAACGTACTAAACATATTGATGTACGCCATCATTTTACTAGAGAATGTATGGTGAATAATAAAATCAAGCTTAGTTATGTACCAACCTCTTCTATGCCAGCAGATATATTTACTAAAGCACTTTGTGCAAATAAACATTATAAATTTATAGATCTGATGGGTATAGGGGAGGTAAATTAAAAATAAGTATGTAGTTTATAAAATTGTTTTCATTGTTAAAATACTTATAACTGTTTGTAAACTTTTATTTTTGGAACTTGTGCAATTATCGGGATATTTTGTTAAGAGAGGGTGTTATAAATAAATTGTAACTTAATAACAAAATATTATACTACTAAAGCCATCTATTGGTATATGAGTGTAAATCTGCCTACTCCTTTTACTGTCTGTGAATAAAAGTCAGTCTGTCAAAAACCACCAAGCGAGTTTATTTCATTACATAAATGAATTGAAAAATTCACATTAGTACTAACCAAGCCCAAGTCGTCGACAGCGCGTACTGTTCCACGCGCGCCTCAGGGAGATGTCAGCAAACCGTAGGGGTCCAGCAGAGTTCAAGCCTACTGGGGCCAAGGGTCTGCTTCTGAAAGGAAGACTCTTCCCTGGTACAAAGGGAAGCGAAGGAACAGGAGTGGGTTTTTAGTCAGTAAAAGTCTGACACTATCTCCCGCTCCGCCCACTAATTTTCCCACCTACAAAAAAAACCTCATGCATGAGAGGCGGGTGCCTGAACCACTGCACCATCACGAACTATATTGTCGGTAGCTGAAGTGGGAACTAATTTAGACCGACGACACATACGTGGGCCACGCCTGATTAGTACGTAGAATCGCATCACGTGGCATATAAAATCTATGGAGACCGACGCGCCTAGATTGCCGTACGTGGCCCACGTGAGCTCAATGTAGTTCTACCTTAAGCGGTGAAGCTGAGAGTCAGATATAGTAAGACATATCTGGTGGAAACGCATCCTAATGGCCGTCAGCAAACAATGACGTCACAGCAGTGAACAGTGACGTCACATCAATAAGTTAATTGCTTCTCATAATGAACCTGTTAATGTTGTTGGAGATACAATCTGTTGTCCTATGTCTGTTATTGATTCAGTTTAGTGGTCTATCAATAATGGCTGGCTGTTAGCTGTAAAAGATAAAATATATTTTACTAGGGTTCGGTACCCAAAGGGTAAAACGGGACCCTAATACTAAGACTCCGTTGTCTGTTCGTCTGTGTGTCGGTCTGTCTGTCCGTATGTCACCAGGCTTTATACCATGAACCGTGATAGTTAGTCAGTTGAAATTTTCCCAGATGATGTATTTCCGTTGCCGCTGTAACAACAAATACTAAAAAAACAGAATAAAATTAATATTTAAGCGGGCTCCCATACAACAAACGTGATTGTTTTTGCTTGTTTTTTGCTACGGACGGTAAGGAACCCTTCATACGCGAGTCCCACTCGCACTTGGTCAGTTTTTTTTTTAGTAAAACATGAGGATTCAGTCGATACAAATTGGATATACTTAGTACAATATGTTGTGTTTAACCAACGACCTTATAGCCACTAGACGTCTAATAACCGGCGACGATTTCTGTCAATATATACGATTAGATCAGATGTCTCGACCAATCCTCCTGTAATACAGTTCCTAACTAGCTCAGGAGCCAGGGAATTTCATTTATGAGTGTAAAACTTTATGTCAATAAATAATTTATTGTTTATTTATTTAATCAGAAAGCAGTACCCCGCTCCCCGAATTACGTGGAGCTGCAGACTGGGATGCAAATGAAACCGATATGTTTCAATAAAACTATTTAATTAATTAAATTATTACAGTAATTTTAAAGGCGTTCGATGTGAGAACGAAAAGTGACACATTATATTATTACATGAAATTATTGGTGGTCGGATGCTTTGGTCACACGATGTCGAATTTTTGGGAATGCTGAGATAGCAAATCGCACGGTGCCGAGTGGCCGAGCGATGCGCAAAGTTAGTCACCATTGTCGCTGCATTTTAGGGTTCCTTGCTATAATTGTGGGGTTCCGTCTGATACTATAACACCCGTACCTCGGCTAGTTGACAGAATTGTTTTGGTGCGCTAATTCAAGCATGAGGCGTCTAGTGACTGTAATGTCGTTGTGTTTAACCCTTTAACCTCCCGCGTCGGAGTGGTCCGACGAGTGTTTACGTGTCCTATTCGCCAGTGTCGTGTGTTCGCGACTGAATACTCCATCTTGTTTAGCTCTTCAATCCCCATAGGTGACCGAAGATTTGTAGTAATTGTCGGATATATCTGACGTAGGCAGTCACATCATCATCATCATCATCATTTCAGCCGATAGACGTCCTCTGTTGGATATAGGCCTCCTCCAAATGTCACCACAATGAACGGTCCTGCGCAGCTTGCATCCATCGGATTCCCGCAACCTTCACCAGGTCATCGGTCCACCTTGCAATACTGCGTCTTCCGGTACACGGTCGCCACTCCAGAACCTTTCGGCCCCAACGGCCATCTGTTCTGCGATCAATGTGCCCTGCCCATTGCCACTTAAGTTTGTACAAGGGTTAAAATTAATAGCCTACAAGTTTGGCCATAGATAGTGGCATAGAAAGTGTGTCTACATATTGCATACTATGTATTATCTTTAAATTCACAAGTAGTGGCCTAATACATTCCGACATATTTAAGATTAAGACACCAAAATACATAGGTACAGAAGTCAATCTACATTAAAGCGCGCTCGAGCAACGCACACACAGACACAGCTCACGGACACGATATCTCAGCCCGGTTGGAACCAGTGCGAGCGCGAGTGTCATCCGTTTGAGACACGTGCCTGTGAACTTTTTTGTGCAATAATAGAGCAACAAAAAAAAAGTTGTAACTGTTCAGTGGGCGGTTGTTTAAATTCAACATTAATTGGTAAATTATTGATTTTTAAGCTACCAGTTGTTTCAGAGAGTTAAGCAGGCATTAGCTTGTATTTTGATAATTTGTTTTAACGTAACGCAGAACATCTGAAACATGGTTGCTTACAATGGGCCACATCAGAAGGCTTACAGTCACCCAAAGAGCAATGGAAAGGGCTATGCTCGGAGTTTCCTTGCGTGATCGCATAAAGAATGAAGATATCCGCAGGAGAACCAAGGTCGCCGACATAGCCCGAAGAATCGCCAAACTTAAGTGGCAGTGGGCAGGGCACATTGCTCGTAGAACGGATGGCCGATGGGGCCGAAAGGTTCTAGAGTGGCGACCGCGCACTGGAAGACGCAGTGTTGGAAGGCCTCCCACAAGGTGGACCGACGACCTGGTGAGGGTCGCGGGAGTGCGGTGGATGCGAGAAGCACAGGATCGGTCATTGTGGCGACGCTTGGGGGAGGCCTATGTCCAACAGTGGACGTCTTTCGGCTGAAATGATGATGATGATGAAGAACGCAGAACAGTTAGTTAGGTCGGTAAGTACCTAAATAATCATCAGCCGCGCGCCGAGAAAGAAAGCGGACTTTGTGGCCATGTAATAAGCGCGCCGACCCTAATACGACCGTCGAGCTTAGATATGAAAAGTGAAGTACATACATGAGATTGACTTCTGTACCCATTTGATGTTAAGACAAAGTAATGTCGTAGTGACTAACGTCGTAAGTAAACTATTTAAAAAAATCGCCCCAAGAAATGACTACTAGGAACCATGCACTAACTTTAGACGTTTTACAAATTATTGCCCATAGTAGTAACCTGTTATAGGTCTACGTGAAATAAGTATTTTTGAATTTGAATTGAGTTTATTTTAATTAACATTTATTGGAAATGAATTTAAAGGAAACGATATTCCCTATTTAAAAAAAAAAAACTAGGAAAAGGTTGATATGATTAGACCATGTACCGCTAAAATTATAAGTGATACAGTAAAAAATCAGTTCATTATTTTTATTTTGTAGGACCTTTATCTATACTTATATTATAAAGAGGAAAATAAATATTTATGTTTAATATGAATAAACTCAAAAAGGCCGAAACCGATTTTAAAAATTCTTTACCAGTAACATGCTAACGTTTAAAAAATAAAATACCTATAATAATAACCGCAACCTTCCACTGCGCGTGTAGATATATTATTTATTTACTTTAAAACGTCTTTCATGAAAAATCTAAATTAATTTTACATTTACATCTTCAATCCATCAAAAAATAAAACCCAATTAAACGCGCCAGCAACCAGAAAAGATCACAAAATAAAAAACCATTACAAATTCTCAAGAGTCGTTAAAATCTAATTGAGATATCCATCAAAACTTCCCAAACTTCTTCGTTCATTCACTCACTCACTCACTCATTCATTCATTCAATCTGATTGTGATTCCGGGACAAGCCGGGACTCCTCGCGGTATAATTACATTCCGCATAATGTAAGGATTTGAATGAAAGCCTCCTCAAATGTTTGGACGAAGGCTGCCCATTCAAGGAGGTTCATTGTCTGGTCGGTAAATTGTGAGGTAATGTGTTTGTCGATTATCACTTGAAAGTTGGTTTATTTTGAAATGTACGTAAACACAGTGCAATAAATGGAGTGCATTAATAGTCTACATAAAGGACGATGACGGTCAAATTGGGTAGGTAGGTACTTGACTCATTTTTAGGGTTTCGTACCTCAAAAGGAAAAAACGGAACCCTTATAGGATCACTTTGTTGTCCGTCCGTTTGTCTGTCCGTCTGTCTGTCTCAAGAACGCGTTGAGTTATTGAATTTAAATTAAAACCATATGCTCAGGTCTGCGGTCCCTTGAAGCTGCGAAACAATCAAACTCCTGAGTTAACGAAAAAAAAATACGGCTGTTTATGACGCAAAATACGTGTATTTCGACACTCTCATAGAATTCAAAATTCATAACTTCCCGTTGACCTAGAAACCTGAAATTTGGCATAAAGCAAGGTCTCATAGCACAAGTGTAGCGAAAAATCTAAAAACTGTAAATTCGAATATACAAAAAAAAAATTTTGCGATTCGGCAAAATGAACATAGTAACTCAATTGGGAATTAAACTGTTTTCATAGGTAAGTTTATTACGAAACCCTCAGTGCACGAGACCGACTCCCACTTACCAAAGTCGCAAATAGAAATTTCCAAATTCATACAATATTAACCTTTCAAATCTGGTAGAAGGAGAAAACGTCAAATAACAGTATAAGGATGCACATACTGAAATGTGACGTCACCGCCATTAGTTTATGAGTACTCAAAAGAGATAGCGAGACCACCGTGGGGGTGGTGGTACTTCTTGAAACTAATACTTGGAAATGTCAATTACTGCTTTATTTAATTATCAATTTTAATGTTTTTTTCAGAAAAAGATTTCTTTTTAGTGTCATTTATTGTTTCATCATCATCATTTCAGCCGAAAGACGTCCACTGTTGGACGTAGGCCTCCCCCAAGCGTCGCCACAACGACCGATCCTGTGCTTCTCGCATCCACCGCACTCCCGCGACCCTCACCAGGTCGTCGGTCCACCTTGCATCCTCCATTATCCTTCCATTTATTGTTTAGTATAAAATATTGTACAAAAATAAGCACAGACAAGTAAGGCAGGCAGGTAACGTTCTGGAATGGCGACCGCATACCGGAAGACGTAGCTTAGGAAGGCCACCTACAAGTTGGACCGATGACCTGGTAAGAGTTGCGGGAATTCCGATGGATGCGAGACGCACAGGACCGTTCATTGTGGCGACTCTTGGGGGAGACCTATGACCAACAGTGGACGTCTTTCGGCTGAAATGATGATGATAATGAAGCTCAGGCATATCTACTACTACTGCTACTAGTACTACTAGTTGCAGAAACCCCCCGAACTTACCCTGTCCAGTAAGGACCTGCGTCATGCGGAAGGTGAGGATGCCGTGACGCCTATCCAGCCACTCCTCAAAAAGTGGACTTACCGCCATAATTATTACGTGCCCAAGTGATAACGTGATTGTTGACAAAAGGGAATGGAAGAAAAAATCCTGTATTGCGCCGACCTTAAATAACACGGGTGAAGGGCAGGAAGATAGAGACTTTTTGTTGAGATGTGAAGCTTTATGCATCTGAAGTTTCCGCCGAGATCCCGATCCTAATTTCCGGCCACTTGGTGCGGTGCTTGCGGATGGCGAGCAATGGGCAGCTCACCGTCCGACCGTCCAGTAACCGTCCGGACCAAGCCCAAGCCGTTGATGGCGCGTACTGTTCAAGGCGCGCCTCAAAGAGATGTCAGCAAACCATAGGGGCCCAGCAGGGTCGAAGCCTACTGGGGCCAAGGGTCTGATTCTGAAAGGAAGACTCGGCCCTGGTACGCAAGGCAACGAAGGAACAGGAGTGGGTTTTTAGTCAGCAAAGTCTGTCACGAAAGAGTAGGATGTCATTTGATAATTTTTCTACCAACAAAAAAAATGCATCTAAAGTTTAGTAAGTCGTAAGGACTGTTTCGTGAAGCTGCCCTCACTGGAAGGAATTATTTTGATGTGGCAAATCGTAAATGAACTACTCACGCTCTTGGGTGGAGCTATGCTAGCAAAGGAGGAGGCCACACATGCACGCGCGAGGCAATGGCCCTTGAACCCTAGCGCGCCGGGATTACAATCCTGATTTCCGGCCACCGTAGGCGTAGGCTTGCGGATGGCGAGCAATGGGTATCCCGCCGTCCGACCGTCCGTTAACCGTCCGGACCGAGCCCAAGTCGTCGACGGCGCGTATTATTCCACACGCGCCTCAGGGAGATGTCAGTAAATCGTAAGGGTCCAGCAGGGTCGAAGCTCCGCGCTCCGCTCCGCTCAAGAGCGGGATTTGTCATTAGATGATTTTCCCACCCTAAAAAAAAGCTTTAGCTGGTTTCAACATTAGGTTTCTCGAATTAATTGTTTAAATGAAGTAAAATTTAACGAGGGCTAATAATTTGTCAGTCACACTTGGCTGATTACAATATGATTCTTTTCTTCTTTTATCTTTTTCTTTTTTTTTCTATCTATCTATCTTTACAATCACAAGTCAACACGAAACCTGCTGTGGTTGTCCCGTCCGATTATAATTTATGTGTCTTTAAAGCTAGAGTGAATAGACTCTTAATAAACCAGTGCGCCTCACCATCAACGATCGCTCTCTGCTTAGCCATTAGGTGTGATTGCAGTCAGGCACTAGTTTATATCAATAAAAAAAAATCATTTTGTTCTTTTTATAATATTAATATAGAGACAAACAGATTTTTAATACCGTCTAATTCAAATACTGCTAGATCAAATAAAGTAATCTAAACTAAAGACTAGTATCGTCTGTAATATCCCTCTAGTTTTTCGCAACAAAATATTTGCGCTAAACAAGTTAAATATTATGTATGTAGAATCTAGGTATTATCTATATCCATATATATATATATATATATAAATGGAGAAACTGACTGACTGACATATCAACGCACAGCTGGAACAACTGAGACTAGGAGGGTGAAATTTTGCACTAGGTTTCCTTTTATGACGTAGGCGAGCACTAAGAGAGAGTTTTCTAAAATTCACCCCCTAAAGGGATGATGCGGGGGTCCAAAGTTTGTATGGAGAAACCTACTCACACGCGGGCGAAGCCGCTGGAAGAAGCTAGTTATGAACAAAATGAACGGCGGACTTCTTGAAATTCTTATTCCATTTCGAGATATAATTGTAATTGTCTAAATATTAATAGTCTGTCTTGAATATTTGTTTGAATGCTTATTATTTGAGATTTAATGACGTTTGAGGAGGAATAGCTAGGGGATCGAATAACAGAGATATTTTGAACGCTCTTTTGTTTTATTTATCTATTTGAGATGAAAGAAAATATACGGAACGTTGAATCCATACTAATATTATAAATGTAAAAGTGTATGTGTCTGTTTGTTTGCCCGTCTTCCACGACAAAACGGAGCGACAAATTGACGTGATTTTTTAAGTGGAGATAGTTGAAGGGATGGAGAGTGACATAGGCTACTTTTTGTCTCTTTCTAACCCCCCTGCCCCTAAAATGGGGGGTGGAAGTTTGTTGGAGAAACTTACTTTTAAGCAGGTGAAACCGCTGGCAGAAGTTAGTATTTTAATAAACGACTTTAAAAGAAAGGATTCTTCAATATCTTCCTATTGAGTGAACTGAGTTCCTACCACGATACCTCTTAACGCGATCCATTTGATGACGTAAACTGAACTTTTAAAGGGATGGAGCTATTTAAGGTGTTTTTTTTTAGGTGGGAAATTATCCAATGACATCAACCTTGAGGCGTGCGTGGAACACTACGCGCTGTCGACGAATTAGGCTCGGTCCGGACGGTTACCAGACGATCGCCCGTCCGCAAGCCCGCGGTGGCCGAAAATCGGGATCGAAATCCCGGCTGAGGCGGAAGGGCCAGTGCCTGGCACGTGCACGTGCGGCCTCCTCCTTTGCCAGCTATACTGCTTCGCAGAAGGAGGCGACTGCTTGCCACTCCTCCTCGCTCCAGACCATGGCCTGTACCAAGACCCGGCGCGAGAGATCGTAGCCGCCGACCGCTCCCACGAGGACACGACAATGCTCTGCCCAAGCGGGGCACACTTCTACCGTATGCTCCACCGTGTCCTCCGGTCATTCCACACAATGGTGGCACCCAGGTGTTTCTTCCGCACGAATCCGGTGCAGGAACCTTCCGAACTTACCATGTCCAGTTAGAACCTGCGACATGCGGAAGGTGAGGACGCCGTGTTCTCTTTCCAGCCACTCCTCAAAGATGGGACTTACCGCCATAGTTATGGCGTGCCCAGCACTGGGCTGCGACAATCGCTGTCGCCATTCCACCATAGCTATTTTATTTTATAGTGATAACAAACAGCAGTATATAATATAATAATATCTATTTAAGGTATGTAGCTCCATCCTTCTTTCACGCTCGCACACCTGACATTTAAGAGCGTCCCACTCGAGGTACATTTTCATACAACCGCTCTTACGTGATTGTGATGTTATTACACATATTTCTCCAGATATTTTGAATCTTGTGGATATTATCTAGGCTTCTATCGAAATTTTATATAAATTTGTGTAAAACCAAAAATAAAAATATCTGAAATAATTTCTCGGAACACGCCATTGTGTCGGTGTAGCAAGTTAAGAACATTATTTTTTCCCAAAAATAAGGGAAGTCGTAATTTTTTACGGACACTACAACAAAGTGTTTTTTTATCAATCAATCAATGAATCAAAATATTTATTTGCTAGAATATGGTACATAAGGTGTTACAGTATATTTGTTTCAGCATATATTATCCTGCCATAACATGGCGTGCAAATATATTTACAGCCAGTGTTGTCAATTACTCGATCTTCTCGATTACAGATTCTATTGACTTGTCTTCTAAATAGTCCTTAACGGTATAATATCTTTTAAACCTAAAAAACTAAAACAGATGCATTCATTTGACCTTTCAGAATGCATCTGTTACAACAACTTAATAAATATGACTAAAACAAACATCATACAATTTCAGACATACAATTCAAACATAAATAAGCTTGACATTTATTATAAAGATTCTCACTTGACAACTCTCGATAATTGTGTATTTTTAGGTATAACGATCGACAATTTTTTTTTTTTTTGCCCGCAATAGAAACAGTTATGGGTTCAAAGCTTTATTTGTTTGAAGTAATAAAATGCCTAGACAATTTGTGTATTTTGCAAATTTTATTTCTATTTAAGAACGACTGACTCTTTAAAATGCAGTTTTTTATTGCAATGTGTAATGAATGGTTTCCACGAAAACAAAATCTAGTGAAGCCAGATCCCAGCCTCGATAACAAAAAAATACTTTACTTGCAGTGACATGTGGCAATTTGCTTTTATTTATCGGTTGGTCGTAGCAACAAAACTAAAAAAAAAGTAAAAAAAAGGTTTTTTTTTAAATATTTAGCATCTATTGTGAATTTTATTGTATTTTAATTTTGACATCTATTATCAATTTTATTTTATTGTATTTATAAGTTTTAACAGTTTATTACTTTATTTACATTTAAAAGTACTAACTATAATTACAATAAAATAAAATAAATAATAATAAAAACTCTAATCTAAATACAACTAACTAAAACTAAAATATGGCGTCAAAAAACTCTTCCACATCGTTGTCGACTGGTGATGTGCCCAAAAGACTGGCGGCATTGCCACGCTGTATGGCAACGCTTATCCTCTGTCCGAGGTAAAAGCCAGCCCTTGGGTCACGCGAAGTGTCAACTAGACGTTTTGACAGATCTTTATACAACTTGTGAGCACTCGGACCCCACGAACCGAGAGTTTCAACCCCAAACGGTTCGAAAATATAACTTCCAACAAGGTTATTATATTTTCGCCGCTTGAGGTTCTCCGCAGCCGCAGCGGCAGCACCAGCACAACACGACGAGCTAGGAAGATGGGATGGCGCAAGAGTATCGACACAAGTAGCGTCCCATACTAAAGGCCTACCCATCTTCCATGGGAATAACGACATGCCGTCCGGTCTCTTGCCATCGTCGCGTGCCAGGCCATGGGGTTCCAATACGGCTGGAACGCCGACGGAGACAAGAGCACGTCTGATGATGTCGTTGATATTCGCGTGTCGTGCTATGCGACCCGCACTTCGGCTGCATGACAGACCGTGGTGTCCGAGGCTGTTGACGACTTCGCCACAGTGACAGCGATGAGGAGAACAACAGGGAGCGCCTAGACGTAAGGAAGCAGCGAGGCGGAAAGTATTATCATCGAGCAAGGTGCCTATGTTCGACGATGGTAGTGCGTGAAGCCAGAGACCCGACTCCCACTCTCCCACAGCCAGCAGGCGCGCACGCTCCGCAGGAGCAGTAGATGTTTCAATCAAGTTTTTTTGAACTTCTTTGCAGAGCGGCTCATCCCACCGTCTTTGGGAAGATGGTTCATCGGGCGGATTAGAATTCGGGCAAGCGAGTCTCCAGGTATCTATAGCCTCGACGAAGCACGGCACATTGAAATCACTCAGTGAGGGAGATAGGATATTCCTGATTAATTTCTCAGTGCCGTGAACCGAGGATATAAAGGCTGGTAAACTAATACTAGTAATTTTGCGGACGCCGAGGCCACCCATACGGATAGGAAGGGAAGCTTGAGCCCAAGCTCGGTCATCCATGGCCACGTTTAAAATTAACGTGAGAGTATGCCGGATAATTTGATCCATTTTTTCCAAAAGATGGGGATGTTTCCATAAATGAGAAGCGCGAAGGAAATATGTTAATTTAGGGCCGAAACAGCAGAAACGAATTATGGTGATGGCCGAATGCATATTAATTTGTAGTAATCTTTCCGAAATATCATTAAAATTTTGAATTTTTTCCTCAACAAAATTGGGAAAGGAATCATCGAAAATAGGAGATCCTAGGAGACGAAGAGAGCTTTTTTCAATAATTTTAATTTCTGGGGCTATTGTGTTAAATTTGGAAAGAGTCAGTTGTCTGTTGTTTTAACATGTATTATAATTTTTATTGTATAATTATATCTGATGAGTAAAATGTGTGAAACTTATACGGGCCTAGATGCTTGAAATTAAAAAGTAAAAAAAAAACACTTTATTTTTTTACAGGATTTTCAATGTTTTCTTTAAGATTTTTCACCTCCTACACGATGAGATACATTTGTTAGTTTCCGAAAAAATATGTAAAAGATTTGGCACAATGAATGCCAGTGCCATCAATGATGCGTATCAAAAAAGACCGTAAAATATCGAAGTGCTGTTTAATTTTTGATGTTAATGTAACGTGATTTGGTACTACAGTGTTTAGATTAACTCCAACAATTATAAATCCAACAATATCTACTAAAAAACTACAGAATCCTCTACTGTAACATTTTTCCCAAAAATCTAACATTTCAGTACATATTGTACGTGACATGATGTACCAATATTAATACAAAGAAATTGACGGCACGTCACAATACATTGTGCCCCGCTTGGGCGGAGCACCGCCGAGTCCTCGTGAAGGCGATCGGCGACAGCAACCTCTCGTGCCGGGCCCTGGTTCAGCCCATGGTCCCGAGCCAGGAGGAATGGCTGGCGGTGGCCTCCTTCTGCGAAGCAATAATAAAAAAGGAGACGGCCGCACGCGAGACTGAACGGACATCCTCACGCCCTAGCCACCGAGACCCCGACTCCGACTCCCAGACACGTTAGAGGCGGGCTTACGGACGACGAGTAATGGGTAGCTCGCCGTCCAGATATCGACTAGACCTATCCCAAGTCGGCGAGAGTGTGTATTGTTCCACGCGTTCCTCAAATAGATGTCAGCAAACCTTATGGGCTCAGCAGGGCCGATACCCGCTAGGGCCGCGGGCATTTTCTGAAAAGGAAACCAAAAACTCCCAAAAATTCAAAAATTCAAAAAAAAAATAAAACAAAAAAAAAATTCAAAATTTCAAAAATTATAAAAAAAAAAAAAAAAAAATTCTCTAAGGAAGGTCTTAGAAACGCAAACGGCAACTGAAGTACTCAGGTACGGTTTTAGTCAGTAAGAGTCTGACACGCCCTGCTGATTGGGAGAAGTCATTGGATGATTTGACACCTTAAAAAAAAATAATATTATTTTATATTTATGGTTATTCTATTGCATAGGTAATGCATAGGTATATCATTACATGCCATAATCAGTCGTAAAATTGGTGAACATAGTCAAATTCTTTCATAGTCACACATGCAGTTCTCTTAATTGTTTCATTCTGACTTGTGACTATAATGGTTATGACAGCTGCGATTTATGTTCATCACTTACTGCGCGGGCACGAAAATTATAACCTGTGGCGTACCTTTAAGAGTCCTATTCTCAGTCATTAAAATCATGAAAACCCATTCAGAATAAAGAGAAAATACAAGAATAGTTACTTGTCCAACTATCCACGACCCGACATGTTACAAAATCCTACTTTTACGTACCGTTTCACACCTTAGGGGCAGATGAAAACGTTTAAAAATGTTCAGTATTCGTGAATCGTGCGACGTAAGTACATTTTTGTCTCTTCCGAGCACCCGGAACCTCGAAAGTCCAACAATGGTAGCACCTAGCGGAAATTTTATGCAGACTTTATGTGCATAGAGAGTAGTGCTACCGCCCAAAATATTGAGCGGGGTCCCGTAGAAATATTCTTTTTATAATTATAATATTCCACAACTATCACACAACGCCGTCTAGTCCCAAGCTAAGCAGAGCTTGTGTTATGATTACTAGACAACTGATGAACATACTTATATATTTCTAAATACATACATAGATAAATTACACCCAGACACAGAACAAATGATCGTGCTCATCACACAACAAACATTTGTCCTGGGCGGGAATCGAACCCACGACCTCAGGCATAGCAGTCAGGGCCACTAACCACTAGACCAACAGGCCAGTCATATTAATCCATTTAAATAAAATGAGAAACTGACTGACTGACATATCAACGCACAGCCGAAACTGCTGGGACTAGGAACGTGAAATTTTGCACAAGGCTTCCCTTCATGAGGTAGGGAGCATAAGAACGGGTTTTCGATAATTCCAAGGCCATTAAAGTTTTATGAAAACATTCTTGCGAATGAACTCGCAGTCCATACTAATATTATACATATGGAAGTAACTCAGTCTGTTTGTTACCTTTCAAGTAACTATGGCTAAACGGATTTTGATGAAACTTGGTAGGTACTCATGTAGATTGGACACGCCATAATTATGACGGTAAGTCCCCTCTTTGAGGAGTGGCTGGAAAGACCTCACGGCGTCCTTACCTTCCGCATGACGCAGGTCCTCACCGGACATGGTAAGTTTGGGAGGTTAATCCACCGGATTCGTGCGGAAGAAACGCCCGGGTGTCACGATTGTGTGGACCGCCCGGAGGACACGGTGGAGCATACGGTAGAGGTGTGCCCCGCCTGGACAGAGCACCGCCGTGACCTCGCGGGGGATCGGCGGCAGTGATCTCACGCTCCGGGCCTTGGTACAGGCCATGATCCGGAGTAAGGAGGAGTGGCCGGTGGTCGCCTCCTTTTGCGAAGCAGTAATGCTAGCAAAGGAGGAGGCCGCACGTGCACGTGCGAGGCAATAGCCCTCGCGTCCGTAGCCGCCGGGATTCCGACCCCGATTTCCGGCCACCGTAAGCGTGGGCTTGCGGAAGGCGAACAATGGGTTGCTCGCCGTCCGATCGTGCGTTAGCGGTCCAGACCGAGCCCAAGTCGTTGACGGCGCTTGTTCCACGCGCGCCTCAAGGGGATGTCAGCAACCGTAGGGGCCAGCAGGGTCGATAGAGATCCCGGGGCCCTGGAAAAATGGCAAAAAAGGAACAGGAGTGGGTTTTTGTCAGTAAAAGTCTGATACTATCCGCCCAAGAGCGAGGGATGTCATTAAGTAGATGATTTTCCCACCCGAAAAAACAAAGACCATGTCTTAGATAATTTTATCATGATGGTTGGGTCTATTGAGATAATTTCTGACTTTCCCGTGTGAAACGGTTGGTTTTAGTTAAGTAATAATAAAGTATATCTATCTATATCGTGTCTTTGTAACGCTGAGCGGTTTTACCATTGTCTTTTTTTAGACACACATTTTTTAGCACTATTTACTACCAAGTAAATAGTGTTAAAACGTTACTACCATCTTGGTGTAGTGGTTCGCAGCTGGCTCTCTTCCAAACATATTTAGAATTTTCCATCTTGTGTACCAGACAACTGGTCTTTGTAAAATTTCCACACAAAAATAACGTTGAATTTAACATGATGTTCACATTATCTAAAAAGCTGACACGAAAGGTTCTTGGTTTTTTACAACGCCCACGCATCACCAGCGGGTTTAGGGAAACTGCCAATGATTGAACTAAAGAACGAGTAAATTAATGAACGAATGACAGCTCCCACGCGCCTGTCTGGTGAATGTTTTTGTTGGGATATTGCTTTTGTGTTCGAATTCGTTTATTTTACTTATCAAAATTTTTGAACGAACTTCGTTTTTCGTTGGTAATAAAGAATTTTTGACTTTATGTAAATAAAACAGTCTTAAAATTTTGTCGTTCTCCACTAGTTGAGATTCAACTGACGGAATGTAGGTATACTAAATGCAGCGCACCTTGCACGCTTCCATATTATAGATAGTCCTCAATGTGAATGTGGACATGACTTTGGGGATCTGAACCATATATTCTTTTCCTGTCCGTTTAATGACCGTACTTCCTTTTTGAATAGTTTGATATCCCTCCGTGCCCCTTTTCCTACATCAATAAAAACTCTTCTCTTTTTTTTTAACCCTTCCTTATATAATGTTCTTTCTGATTATATTTATGACAACATATCCGTCTGTAAAAATGTATCAACAAATTTTTAATAACTAAGTTTATAATATATTTTTACACATTCCTAATCCTGTATCCATGTTGTTCTAAATTCCGATTCTTTTCATTTTCGCGTTAAATGTTTCCCTACCTTTATCTTCAAACCCCACCCAAAATAAAATCCTATCGATAAACAACTTGACGCTGGCGGATGCACAAGAGTGCTAGCCATAATCTCTAATCAGACGGACTGGAAAAAAAATGTAACAAACAACAACTCTTCTAACAAAAGTAAAGTATCGATAGCTGTTGCATATTCTGTCTCGCTCGAAGGTGCTGGAGTGACTGAAGCATGGTTCTATGCATTGTGCAGCTGCAACATGTCGCCGCGCTTGGAATTGAAGCAACTGCGACCGCAGGCTGCACTGCGGTCAACTGCAGCCGCTAGCCGTAGGCAGTGTCGCCTGCGGTTGCAGTCTGCAGTCCATCTCGGAATTGTATCTTAATTGTTTCAGTCCTTCGATGTACGCGTTACCTTAATTGGAAAAACAGACTAAACTATATTTTTTTTTTTTTTTTTTATTTGATTAAATCTGGCTTTATTTTGTAAATGATAAAAAACACTTAACTAATTAAAACTATATATACACTAAAGACAAAAACTAAACTAGCTAAAATATGGCGTCATAAAATTCCTCCCCATCGCTGTCGACTGGGAGTGTGCCCAAAAGGCTGGCGGCATTGCCACGTTGTATGGCAATGCTTAATCTCTGACCGAGGTAAAAGCCAGCCCTTGGGTCACGCGAAGTGTCAACTAAGCGTCTGGATAGTTCTTTGAAAAGCTTATGAGCACTCGGACCCCACGACCCAAGAGTTTCAACCCCAAACGGCTCAAAAATATAACTTCCGATGAGGTTGTTATATTTCCGCCGCTTGAGGTTCTCCGCAGCCGCAGCGGCAGCACCAGCACAGCACGAAGAGCTAGGAAGATGGGATGGCGCAAGAGTGTCGACACAGGTAGCGTCCCACACTAAAGGCCTACCCATCTTCCACGGAAATAAAGACATACCGTCCGGTCTCTTACCATCGTCGCGTGCCAGGCCATTAGGTTCCAAAACAGCCGGAACGCCGACGGTGACAAGGGCTCGTCGGATGATGTCGTTAATATTCGCGTGCCGTGCTATCCGTCCCGCGCTTCGACTGCATGACTAAACTAATTCATGTATTCTTAGACAATTCTTAAAGTCATTTCTTTTTCTCACAGAACCCTGAAACCTTATAGTAACGGTAAAAATGCAAATGAAGTCGCTCTCACCCGAGCTAAAGGTATCTGTGTTTGCAATAAACACATATTAATTCGAGGTGTTGGCTGCAGGCGCCTGTATATTATGACGTTCATACTAAAAATGGGCGTTTCTAGTTACTAGGTTTTATAGTGTTAAACATGACTGAGTTTTTATTACGTTTATTTTTATTTTTTACTAGCTTCTGCCAGCGGCTTCGCTCGCGTCAAAATAGGTTTTACCATACAAACTTTGGAACCCCGTTTCATCCCTTTAGGGGGTGAATTTTAGAAAATCATAAGAAAGTCATAAGAGAAAGCCTGGTGCAAAATTTCAGGTTCCTAGTCCCAGTAGTTTCGGCTGTGCGTTGATATGTCAGTCAGTCAGTCAGTTTCTCCTTTTATATATATAGATTTATTTATTATATTGTAATCGGAAAACAAACAGTATTAACAACTAATAAAAACAACAAATTATGCAACTATGAACCAATGACATGTTTTCGCATTTAAATAGCTATGAAGAGCATGCTTGAAAGAGAAAAAAAGATAAATTACAATGATTTTAACAATACGACACAATCATAATATAACGTGTACAGTGATAAATAAAACAGTTATTGAACCAATGTTTAGTAAGAATTTAGTAGTTTAAGGGCGTTATCACACTAGCTGTTTGCGAGCGGCTGAAGGGCGGGGCGGGCGCGCAGCGAATGCGTCGCGAACACGCCGCGGCTGCAAAGCCTAGTCGTCGCGGAGGCGTGGAAAGCAACGTTTTTAACGCGTGTAAGGACGTACTATACACTCAGTAACAAAATGGATTTCGACGAGGAGACACTGCTGTTGGCTTTGTTACTTCGAAGATGCCGGAGACCCGCATCTCATCGCCGGATCTTGTTGCGCATCCGCAACAAATTCGCTGGGCATGCGCGGCGTGTTCGTTGCACGCCCGTAACGTATTCGTTGCGCACACGCTCCGCTTTGAGGATGCTTGCAATCCGCTAGTATGATAAAGCTCTAAGTGTTCATTTAACTAAAAAAGTGTGTGGAACTATTTGTTAATTTTATTTTGGTAGAGGTACATAAGCACAGCCTTATAATGTTCCCACTGCTGGGACTCAGGCCTACTACTCTCTAGGAGAGGAAACGGCCCATAATCCACTACCTGAGCCCAGCGTGGATAGGTGGATGTCACATGTCTTCAATTTTTTAATTCTAAGACATTCTGGTTTCCCCACAACGTAGAGACATAGGTCTAGGAGCAATGTTCAATTATTCTATTTATCCTTCCGGGAGTTTCATCATCTTCATCATCATTTCAGCCGAAAGACGTCCACTGTTGGATATAGGCCTCCCCCAAGCGTCGCCACAACGACCGATCCTGTTCGTCTAGCATCCACCGCATTCCCGCGACTTTCACCAGATCGTCGGTCCACCTTGTGGAAGGCCTTCCAACGCTGCGTTTTCCGGTGCTCGAAACATGGTCGCTTACAATGGGCCTCATCAGAAGGCTTACAGTCACCCAAAGGGCAATTGAAAGGGCTATGCTCGAAGTTTCCTTGCGTGATCGCATAAAGAATGAAGGTATCCGCAGGAGAACCAAGGTCGCCGACATAGCCCGAAGAATCGCCAAACTAAAGTGGCAGTAGGTAGAGCACTTTCCTCGACTAGAACGGATGGTCGTTGGGGCCGAAAGGTTCTAAGGTTCATGAGTTTCAGCCAACAATATTTACATACTTGGTTGACTGGTCTTATGCCTAAGGCATTATGTCCGCCTTTGTGCCTTTGTGTTGCATGAAGTTTATAAAATAAATAAATACGTACGTAAGGTTCTCAAACACCACTGTCCTAAATAGCTCCAAAGCTACAAACATACATACTACAATGCATGTAGAAAAATGAAAGCAAAGCATAACATGATGCGGCAGGGCGCTGCACATTCACAATCAATGTTTCAATGTTTGCTTTGACAATACCACGGACGGGGTAAGGCTAGGTCGCAGTGATAGCGGGCCAGTGGCGATCGTAACAAAGTGACGAGGCTTGATTAGAAAAAAATCAAAATGTTTTTATTTCACATAGGCCTACATAGGCACTTATAAAACGTCAAATGCTAGAGCACGGTTCCAGTTGGGCGTTTCCTATGGAGAAGAACCGGCAAGAAAATCCATGGCTACTCTTTTAAAAAAAACTGGGCAAGTGCGCCCTGAGGGTTCCGTACAAACTTATTCTCGAAGATTTTTCCGAAGCGCATTTGTTGTGACGTAACAACAAATTTACAGTTTTCAGATTTATTCCTATACCTGTGCTTTAAGACCTTGCTTTATGGCAAGTTTCAGGATTCTGGGTCAACGTACCCTATGAATTTTGATTCCCTCAAGAGTGTCGAAACATACATTTTTTGGGACATAAACGGCCGTCTCTTTTTCGCGTTTTTTTCACAGCTTCAAAAGATCGCAGTCTTGAGTATATCTGGTTTTAATTTCAACTCGATACCTACTAAACCTACGCGTTTCCGGGATAAAGTGTCTTGACAGATTGACAGACAGACGGACAACAAAGTGATCCTATTAGGGTTCCATTTTTTCCTTTTTAGGTATGGAACCCCAATTTTACAATATTTCCATATTACTTGTAGGTCTTTTACTAAGGTCTCCATATGCTACTGCGGTTAAGCAAACGACAATCTCATAGGTGGACCCACGAAGGGCACACATAAAAAATTTAAAAAATCGTAAAGATAGAAAAAAAAATATTATAAGAAGATTGTAAGATTGAAGAGTCATGTTTCTGTGGAAAGCGATGTTTTGGCACAATTTAGGAGAATTATATTTAGGTATGTAGTGGACTACAACTGATATGGTTGACTAATACAATAACTTTTGAAATAAAAATCCCATCAATTACTAATTAATTTTCCCTTTATACTAATTAATTTTCGATTACTAAATACATTAATAAAAAATATAGGTTTTGAGACGTGCGTTACGTCAACTTGATAAAGTTAAAGTTCGTGTTCAAAATACCATTGTAGTTATTAAATGGTAAGTCTCATGCTAAATAAAAAAAATATGGAAAATTACTGGCTTATAGGTTACACTTTCCTTTTATGATCGAAACTAAAAAAAACAGATTAAACAAAACGCAACCAGCTTTCCGTATCGCCCCAGCTTTATGCACTTGTGTGAATTTTTATACAGCTTGTAAGCCGTACTATGTAATACATATGTACATGTATAGTTAGCAAATTTAAGCTGGATCTACATAACAACTTATACAATGTATTCGTGCATATAGGTATAGATTTATCAAGTAAACACGTGTATCTCGGGTCTGGATAAAGTCTGATTCAGCGGATGAGCGTTTTATCCCTGCATTGAAATAAACATTATATACCTGCAAATATTTTGTTTTATTTATTTATGCTATACAGTTTAACAACAGTTTTTTTTTTTTTTATATAGTTTCTTTTTTTTAATGTGAATGTGAGAACACCGTGGACTTCGCGAATTCTTAGGTTACTTCCTATTACGACTCACTTTTTTTTTTTTTTTTAATATGATTATTTTTATTGTGCAACAATATCGACTTGTCTACACTGTTCTTACATAATGTCTATTAATACTGTAATATGAAAATATTGTAAACAATAATTTTTTTAAAAGAGTAACCATGGAGTTTCTTGCCGGTTCTTCTCCATAGGAAACGACCAATTTGGAACCGTGCACTAGCTTCTGACGTTTTATAAGTGCCCATGTAGGCCTATGTGAAATAAAAAAAATTTGACTTGACTTGACTTGAACTAGAGAACCAAGATTACAGACATAGCCCGAAAAATTGCCAAACTTAAGTGGCAGTGGGCAGGGCACATTGCTCGCAGAACAGATGGTCGATGGGGACAAAAGATTCTGGAATGGCGACCACGTACCGGAAGACGCAGCGTTGGAAGGCCTTCCACAAGATGGACCGATGACCTGGTGAGGGTCGCAGGAATCCGATGGATGTGAGGCGCACAGGACCGGTCATTATGGTGACATTTGAGGGAGGCCTAGGTCCAACAGTAAACGTCTTTAGGCTGAAATTATGATGATGATGAGTTTAGCAGATGTTATAGTAAGATTATCTATGTAACAAAAAGCGATTAAATAAAAGAAAAAGAAATCAATACAACCCTCTTAGTTCGTCCAACTCCATTGAATGGCTATTTTATGAAAAAGCCATTCAATAGAGATATATAAGGTGCAAAAAAACTAAAGAAAATCTGAACCCCCATAAGAGCGTCCAACCAGAGATACATTTCCACACAATCGCTCTTACGTGATTATGACGTTATTAAACACTTTTGTCTAGATATTTTGGAAACAGCCCCCCTAGCCAAGTTACAACCGTTTCCTTTCCCATTCTCTTTTCATTGATCGCCTCGAGTCAGCCACGCCTTCTATTCTTTTGTTCTGACCACGTGACTGAGCGTTGAGATGACGTCAGAACAAAGGAATCGGAGGCGTGGCCGACTCGAGGCGATCGACGAAAAAAGAAACATTTGTACTTGTCTTTGGGGGGGCAGGTATTTTGTGGACATTATCTGGGTTTCTATTGAAATAAAACTAGTGCGCCTCATCATCAATGATTGCATCACTGCTTACCATCAGGTGGGATTGCAGTCAAGCACTGGTTTATATCAAATAAAAAATTAAAAAATCAAATCATAAATTGTACAACCAATCCAGTTAAAACCTCTGAAAATCTGCTATTTTGCGTTTAACTTTGAGCCTTCATAATGCACCTACTCGTAATTTTTTTTTTTTTAAACACATGTTTCTAGGAACAAGATTTGTGAAATATTCGAGTGATGCCAACAGAGTGTTCAGAGTGCTAAGTTCGAGTTTTTTTTACGTTGACGCGATCTACACGTTTATGACGTACAGCGCTCCGATTGGCTGATTGGCGTGGTAAACGTTTCGTTTTTTTTTTATTATTTGATATAAACCAGTGCTTGACTGCGATTCCACCTGATGGTAAGCAGTGATGCAATCATTGATGGTGAGGCGCACTAGTTTATTAAGAGCCTATTCACTCTAGCCTTGAAGGCACCTAAATTATAGTTGGACGAGAAGACCGCAGCAGATTGCGTTACCGTAGCCAACAACCCGCACTCAGCGCACTAGCGTTATCTCTCTTTTTTCGCGTTACCTCTTCATCAAACATTGCGTTGCATTGCGTTGGACAAACAAACAAGCTTTTAAACCATGCTCAGGTTGTTGTTTTTTCTTCGGTAGGAATATCATCTTATGCCGTCCCCTCTCTTGGGCGGAGCGTGACATAGTGTCAGACTTTTACTGACTAAAAACCCACTCCTGTTTCTTTGTTGCCTTTCGTACCAGATCCTTGACGATAGACGGGTTGGGAAGGGCCCTCTTAACATGAAACACACCGAGAGCAAATATGTATAACTCCAATGGTACATCAAACCACAAATATACGACTATGTCATTTCCGCTGACTGCCACAATAATCCCCCGGACCACAACTAACGTGCACTTCCAGCCAAAAGCACTGGACGGTTCACGTTGCACAAAGCGCTGCGTTGGATATATCACACTCTGTACAGTCAGCCACATGATACGGTAACAATTTGATATTGACATTATTGACGGCGGCTTTATGACGTAGTAGTCAAAGGACTATAGATGTAATGAAGGTGAGGATACCAATTGTCACACCACCACACACACGCACACACATAAACGCTTCTTCAATTTTTCCTTTTTTTTATTTTTTAAATTATCTAACTTTTTTTTTCTTTTGTTGACCATAGCTGGTAATTCCATGGGTTGCAGCATAGTTAGAGTTACCGTATCAACTCTAGGGGCTATATTTCATTGAAACACCATGGCGGTGCGACCACTTTACTTACCTAGTGTCCGTTTGGTTGCGCAACCAATTTACCGGCGCGACCAACTCGGACGCGTGCACTTAGGTCCATTTTGATTTTGTTTTTTCTAGTTTGGTAGCTTACGAACACCATGGCGGCGCAACTGGTCGCGCCGCTATGGTGTCCCGGTGAAATATAGCCCTAATTATAGGGAAATAATATAGGAACTTATGCGCTACTCTGGTAGAGCACCAATACCTATATTGGTATCTACAGACGCACTCGCAAACTCATACAAATAACAAATATTCACATACAAATGCACACATACGTACGTATCTATATCTATTATAGGTTCAAAAATAAAAAATTTATAGCTAAATGTGTTGCAAAACGGAAAACATAAGAATGACCGACCGATTTGAATGAACTTTTATTAAAAATATTTGTTGGTATTTCAGAAAGGTTTTTATGAAAAGAAAAATGGGAAAAATTGCACGAAAATTGTGAAAAATACCTATTTCTTTATTACATTCAAAGTGTTCCTGGCTGACAATTTTAGTTGTTTTGTAGAAGAATTTTACGTGTCACCAACATTTTAGCCAATACCACACACACACACATACACACATTACACACATTAGGGTTACCGATCAATACTTCCTAAGTCTTAATACTTCATTCACTTACAGAACGACGCGTGACGTCTGTCAGGTCCACTTGGGTCAGCTGGTCAACATATAAAAGGAGAAACTGCCTGACTGACATATCAACACACAGCCGAAACTACTGGGACTAAGAGTGTGAAATTTTGGACAAGGATTCCTTTTATGACGTAGGCGAGCACTAAGAGAGAATTTTCCAAAATTCACCTCTTATGGTGCTGAAACGGGGGTTCTAAGTTTATATGGAGAAACCTTTGACGTGCGAAGCATCTGGCAGCAGCTAGTATTACATTTGAGTGATAGATTACGTGTATTTCACTGTACAAAGTGACTCTTTGGCACAGCACATATACGACGGCTCATTATCTCGTCCACGTTCGCGACTCTTCGTAACACATCGGTATTAAAAACTGACACACGTTAAATGTTAGTGTTGGGTAGACGAGATGGTTTGTAGCATAAGGTTTTATTTGTCCTACGGGATTGTACAGATTTGTTGGTTTGCATCAGGAATGAGGATATCCGCAGGAGAACCAAGGTCCCCGGCATAGCCCGAAGAATCGCCAAACTTAAGTAGCAGTGGGCAGGGCACATTGCTCGTAGAATCCACGTATCGTATTTCCATCAGGTGAGATAGAGGTCAAGCGCGAACCTACTAAGAATAATAATAAAAAAAGGTCGATGGCACCGAAAGGTAATGAAGTGGCAACCGCGCACCGGAAGACCGCAGCGTTTGAAGGTCTTACACAAGGTGGACCGATGGCTTGGCGAGAGTCGCGGGAAGACGAACACAAGACCGTTCGTTGAGGAACAAGAGCGATTGACTGATGCGCTGCGTGTCGCGATTTCGATTCCTGCACAAAACAATTTTACTGGCCCGTTGGTTTAGTGGTTAGTGACTCTGACTGCTATGCCGGCGGTCGTGGGTTCGATTCCCACCCAGGACAAATGTTTGTGTGATGAGCACGATCATTTGTTCTGTGTCTGGGTGTAATTTATCTATAATATGTATGTATTTAGAAATATATAAGTATGTTTATCAGTTGTCTAGTACTCATAACACAAGCTCTGCTTAACTTGAGACTAGACGGCGTTGTCTGATAGTTGTGGAATATTATATTATATTATATTAAATATTTGTTTGTCATTCAGATAATTGTTTCAGGTCTGGGTGTCTTGTGTATGTGAGTCTATATGTTTCTGAACGCACCCACGTAATTTGTGACTAGGTAGATACTGCTTTAGGCCTCTCACCCACCGCGACTTTTTGTAGCGATGCTGTCGCGCGTTGCGTAAGCACGTGACAGCATCGGTACTAACGCGCGTTAGAAACATTTGCAAGCGCTATAGAAAAGATGCCAACGCGCTACTAACGCGCTACAGCATCGCTATTCAAATTCACAGTGGGCGAGGTGCCTTAATTTTATATAAAAAAAAGTCTGACACTATCTTTCACTTCATCCAGAGCGAAAAAATTATTTGATGATTTTGCATCTCAAAAAAAATTTGCTAGCTATTTTGCCATAATAATACACAAATTTTTTGTATGCTATTATGACAAAATAGTTTGTTTTCTCATACCCAATGAAAAAACTGGGCAAGTGCGAGTCGGACTTGCGCACTGAGGGTTCCGTACAAACTGAAAAGGTAAATTGCGGTTTACGATTTATGACGTATTAAGAAAAAACTACTTACTAGATCCCGTTCAAACCAATTTTCGGTGGAAGTTTATAACGTAATGTACATAATATATTTTTTTTAGTTTTATCATTCTCTTATTTCAGAAGTTACGGGGGGGGAACATTTTACCACTTTGGAAGTGTCTCTCGCGCAAACTATTCAGTATATAAAAAATGATATTAGAAACCTCAATATCATTTTTAAAGACCTATCCATAGATACCCCACAGGTATAGATTTGATGAAAAAAAAATATTGAGTTTCAGTTCTAAGTATGGAGAACCCCCAAAATTTATTGTTTTTTTATTCTATTTTTTGTGAAAATCTTAATGCGGTTCACAGAACACATCTACTTACCAAGTTTCAAAGTTCCTAAAAAAAGGTACATAGAAAATTAAATAAGAAAAAATACTACAAAACTGTGATATAAAATGATAAAGAAAACATTTCAATAAATAAAAAGAAAACAAAGGGTATTTTCTATAGTTTTTCCTTTACCTTTACCATCTCTTAGTTAAGATAATGAGAAACAATCATCTTGTTTTTCACTTAAAAGGCTAAATCATAGCACAGTTTTCTTAAGAATCCTACAGCTGGAGCAATCACTTCTATGAAGCCACAACTTACAACTGCTAAGTCGGTGCCGCTACCAATCTTTACAATATTATTATTTTCTCTTCTTTTGTATTAAGTACACATTTAAATTACATTTTTAAATAGGTATATTTTTTTTAACAAAAGCTTATAAAAACATTAAAAAATATATTTTGTAAATTACTTTGGTGGTCATTAGGGCTCCAGAGACAAGAACCTCCTCACGATGCGAGCCATATCAAAGAGTACTGCTTTCTGTATCAGGCCAATCGCGCAACGACATCTTAGACAGGTGGCCGTCGAGGCTTTTCATCAGGCCGTTGGCAGTCACCTCGTCATGTGGGATAGTGACATCGACTATCATTGCGCGGCATGCTAATCGGTCTATCACCGCTAGATATATCCGGCTTATTGCCAACAAAAATACTGTCAGTAATGATATACCGATCCTAGTACAACGTAATAAGGTCATTCTCGACAACTGGGTCGGGCACATACTTGTAATACATTACCTCAAAATCCATTAGGTTGTACTTCAAAGCAAATTGCTGGTAAATATAACTTGCTATTTGGTGATGTCTGTGCAAATACTTGCCATTAGTCAGACGATATTTTTAGTAATTATATCGTAAACTAATACAGACGTATTTTTAGTTTGAATAAGTTGTGTGAGACACAAACATATATGTTTCTTTCTTTCTTTAATTATTATTATTATTTATTTGATTTGTTGTTTAATTATTATTATTATTTATTTGATTCAGATACAAGGTCCATATTTTAGTAGGCACTTAAAAATTATGTCAATAACAAAATGTACTTATACAAATACAAATAAACATTAACTTAGAAGCCATTCAAATTAAAATGTCAAAATTTAAATAAAATAAAAATAAAATTAAACATGAATAAATCATTAAGTAATAAAACAACAACACACCGTTAATTTATTCATGCGTGAAGGAACGGATTTCCTCATGCCCCAGCCACAGGGATCTCAACCCCGATTTCCAGCAACAGTAAGTAGGTGTGGGCTCGTGGACGACGAGCAATGGGTAGCTCGCCGTCCGGCCATCCGAGAGCCGTTCGGACCGAGTCCGACTCATTGACGGCGCATAGTGTTCCACGCGTGCCTTAAAGAAATATCAGAAAACCGAGCAAGACCGAAGCCTACTGGGGCTTGGCTTTCGAAAGGGAAACCCGAAGTACGTAAAGAAGAAACATAGCAGTGAGTTTTAGTCAGTAAGTCTGACACGCCCTCTCGCTTTACCCTAGAGCGGAAAAAAACCGCTAATTTACGTCACGCTCACAACGTATCGTCTACCCTCCCTCTTACTTCAAACCGCCATTGTTTTTGTTTCAGTGTTTATTTGAAGTTTGTTCGTTTCACAGTTGTTTTACATGGCTATGTTTTTGAGAGCTTACCTGTATGTTGAACAGAAGCTACAGATAAATAAGCTGTACAGTTACTGATTAAAACCAGAATGAGTGATATTGCGTTTGACCGGACTTTACTCGACAATCTGGGACTTTAACATGACAAATGTTAAAAGGTCAAGTGAGCGAGCGACATAGAGGAATGAAGCTACCCCCCATAAATGTCCAACCCATCCAAAAAAGCATAAATTCATAAATCGCGATCCATTTTACGACCTGAACTGAACTGTTAAATTGATGGAGATCTTAGCTCATAATATTAGTGCGATTTTTATTTATTTTTTTAGAAGTAGCGCTGAGCTTAAGTTTGAGAGTATATATCCATATTTGTTACTTCTTCACGCTCGAACGGCTGAACAGTTTTCGATGAAATTTGGCACATGGATAGACCATGTCCTGGAATAGCACAGGATTTTTTTATCCTCGGAGTATGTTTCCTTGGAATAATTTTTCACTACAACGCGGGTGAAGCCCCTGGTAGTAACTAGTTCGTATATAAATGAAAACAGTTTTCCTACAAAAAAGCTCGTTCAACTTGCACTATTTACATGATATTTGAAAGTACAATTCGTTTGAAAGTTTTCAACTCAGTTCCCAGTTTATGAATTTGTAAACTGTTTTCGAATAAGTAATAAATACAAAGTAGTTACGAACTCTCTCGAGTATTTAGTTATTTTTCAGTTAAATGAAGTTTGAAGTGGTTTTCGGAAACTAGGTAGGTGAAGTAAATAAAGTTTAGACATCCTGATTTTAGCTTGCAAAATTTTCGAGTTTTTAAGGGGATGCAACTCGATATACATTTTCACTGTTTTTCATACAAACGCTTCTTATGACGTTATTACACATTTTTCATTAGATATTTTGGAAACACAGTACCTTGAGGATATTATCTAGGCTTCTATTGAAATCAATTTATAAATTTGTTTAAAATTAATCCAGTAAACCGTAGTAACAGTAATTTGTGTAAAGTACAGTAAATGATAATCTGCTATTTTGCATGAACTTTGACTCTTCATAATTTACTAAAAAATTTAAAAAGTCAAAAATGTATACCAATATAAGGCTTGCAAATTTAATCAAGATTCTGAATGACGCCAATATTTTTTTTTAAACTTGGGCTTAAAAAAATACGTATTGCCTGGCACAAGTTTTGTAAAATATTCGAGTAAATGACGGAATTACCGAATGCTAACAGAGTTTTCAGGCGTTATCTCTTTTTTGCGTTGCCTTTTTGTCAAACATCGCGTTGGATTGCGTTTGATGAAGTAACAAGCTTTTAAAACATGCTCGATGTTGATGATAGGCGAGTGAAAAAGGATCCTCTTAATTCATATTTTTGTTTATTTTTGAGATTCTGATTTCGAATTTTTTTCCTGTCTTCAATGTGGCTGTCGGCTTACATCAAGGGTCGGCTCTCAGCCCTTACCTCTTCCTGATGATAATGGACGCTCTGACGTTGGACATTCTGGAAGAGGCTCCCTGGTGTATTCTGTTTGCCGATGACATTGTGCTGGTTGCCGAAAGTGGCCTAGAGGTCCAGAACAGATTAAAAGTGTAGTGGCACAGACTGGAGAGTGTTGGCCTGAAAATGAGTAGAACCAAAACGGAGTGTTTTTTCTGCGATTTCGGCGGTCTCTCCAATCTAGAGCCTTTAGCTCTTGCCGGAACGCCCATACCGATCTGTTCCGACTTTCAGTACCTCGGGTCGCTCGTCCAAGGGATGGTGAGGTAGACCGGGATGTAACACATCGGATCAACGCAGGATGGATCAAATGGCGACAGGTCACGGGAACAACTTGTGACCCACGGATGCCCCTCAAGTTGAAGGGTAAAATCTACAAGTCCGTGATAAGGCCTGTCATACTGTATGGATTAGAATGTTGGGCTATGAAAAAGATGGATGAAAAAGGATTGCAAGTAGCGGAGATGAGAATGTTAAGATGGTTGTGTGGTGTGACTAGAATGGATAAAGTGAGAAATGAGTATATTAGGGGAAGTTTGAAAGTGGCGCGAGTGACTGAAAAGTTGAAAGGGAATCGTTTATCTTGGTATGATCATCTGAAGAGGAGGAATGAAGCGCATGTTGCTAAAAGAGCTATGAATTTACATGTGGATGAATGGAGAGGGAGAGGGAGGCCAAAGAAAAGATGGATGGATTGTGTGAGAAATGATATGAAAGAAAAGGGAGTTAGTGATAGCGTGACGATTGACAAGACAGAATGGAAGAAAAAAACGTGATGCGCCGACCCCAAAAAAAACGGGACAAGGGCAGGAAGATGATGTTCCTGTCTTCACTTCTAATTCTGATTCGTTTACTTTGGTCATAATATGCTATATAATTATGGTCTTCAATTAAATTAATGGTATCATCACATCAACACTACACTGCTCACCATCATAACCACTTTTTTATCGATTCTTTTTTTAGCTATATGTCTATCTATATTGGTAAAACCACAAAAAAATTGTAATCATTTTGTTATTTGTCTTTGTCAGTTTCCATAATGTTTATTGATTATTACAGTAAGTGCTTAATATTCTTCTTCTTTTTCCAACCCGCTTCCGAGTTTAGCTGGGGTCGGGTCTCCTTGTACTTTTGTGCCAGAGAGTTCTGTTCTGGCTTGTCTGGGCACTCAGACTTGTTTGCTGGACTTCTTTTAGCATATTTGAAGACCAGGTGGCAGGTGGTCGTTCTCTTCCTCGTGGTCACTCAGGGATACTTAGGGCCTTTTTGACTTGGGCCTTTTTGATCGTAATTTCGTCTAAGGATGTGATACGACGTACCATCGCATGCGACTTTCTTTTAATTGTTCGGCAATCGGTACTACCTTAAATGACAGTAAGTGCTTAATCTTTTTTATAATTTAACTGTACATTTTTATTATTATTATTATTTCGTTTATTAATCATCTTATCACATAAATTACATTTTTAAATATTTCAGTAAAAAAAATAAAAAAAAATAAAAATATAAAAAAATAGTGTCCCATCGGTATCGGAAACAGGGTCTAAGCTACCAGCGGTCAGGGCTCCAGAGAAAGGAACCTCCTAACAATACGAGCCGTGTCCAGGAGTACCGCTTTCTGAATCAAGCTCTTGATCCAGCCGCCTAACGCGAGCCTCCTAAGGTGTTGGTCGAGGCTCTTGGCTATTATTATTATTATTATTATAAGCTATTATATTTGTTATAAGGCCATTATAGGGTGGCGTCTTATTGTATCGAAATTAAAGGACAAGCAGACCTCGATACTTGCACATAAAGAATGTGGGCGAGGAACGCGACTGTGAAAAGTGTGCCTAGCAGCTCAATACCGTTATATAGCTTCGCTACGCATCCTTCACCATGCAAGCTCCTTGCACAGCTTTGGTTAAAACAATCACTAATTTTTACAGTGCAACCACACATCCCCGCCACCATTTAGCTTCACTCGCACAGGTCTGGAAAAAAAGCTCTGGTGAATTAGGATGAAAAAATTATGACGCTGGACAAGGGATAGTGGGAGGAAACATGCAGCACTAACTTGTAGAACCTGTAGATTCAGCTTCAGTCGGCCGATGATTTGAATTCCCTGCTAGATATTTCAGGACTGCGCAAGAGCGAAGGACATAAACACCTTTTTAGGATTCCACACCTAAAAAGGAAAAAACGGAACCCTTATGGGTTCACTTTGTTGTCAGTCTGGCTGTCTGTCTATCTATCTGTCTGTCAAGACCCTTTATCTCGGGAACACGTCAATGTATCGAGTTGAAATTAAAACCATATACTCTGGTGTGCGGCCCCTTCAAGCTGTGATAAATGACTTATAAGTTATCTAAAAAAAAAGATACGGACGTTTATGTTGCTGAGATAGGAGCCTTTTTGGCCTCGCACAGGTCTTTAATTTTTATCTTTTAATATTGTTTTCTTTTATTTTAAGTTAAGTATTTATAGATTAAGTAGTTACTTTTTATTTTATTGTTGTTTGTCCTGTGCGAGTCTCAAATATATGTTTTCTTTCTTTTCTTTCTTTATTTCTTTAAAAAAACGCATATTTCGGCACTCTCAAGGAAATCAAAATCATAGGATACTTCCCATTGACCTAGAATCCTGAAATTTGGCATGAAGCAAGGTCTCATAGCACAAGTATAGGAAAAATCTGAAAACTGTTAATCTGTAGTTACGTCACAAAACCAAAATTGCAATTCGGAAATTTTTCGTAACTCAATTCGAGAAATCTCAGTGCGCGAGTCCGACTCGCACTTGCCCGGTTATTTAAGGTTGTAAATTATCAAATATCGTCTCCAACCGATATACTATAAAAAAGGGTCAGACTTTTCCTAATTAAACCCCACCCGTGTTCCTACAGTTGTCCTTTGCATACCACGATTACGGTGTCTCATTCAAATAATCCAGCAGTCATAGTAGATGAAAAGCACCCTAAGGCTGCCTTTCCACTGAAGAGGAGCTGGGCGGAGTGGAGAGGAGCGGCCAGTGAATTAGCCAATCATAGTGTCCGAAATCTCCACTCCGCATCTGTGGAAACAGTTTATGGGTGTTTTTAATATCGTGCGGATTTCATCACGCATGCGGAATTGCCCCGTATGCAGAAAATTGTGGTTGTGTACAATGGACGACAAGTGCGCGGCCCGCGTTCTTATTCCACTCATTACAATAAATACTTGTATGAAAAAGACATTTGCGGGGGTTACGCGTGCGGGGCAATCCCGCATGCGTGGTACGGAACCCTAAAAATTTAACGGTTCACTGCTCTTCTTCGCTCCTCTCCGTCTAGCTCCGCCTCAATAGAAACACACCCTTACAGATTGATATTAGTTCAAGCTATTGTTAATCCGACCTTCACACCCCTCTAATCCGATAAGCGTATAATCACTTACCCTGTATTTTCATTTAATTTCCTCTGAACGGAAACTTAGCGTCAATACGCGCACGCGATCTATTTCCTTAATATAATTAGTACGCGCTTCACAGAAATTGGTTTAACATGCTATTATGTTTACGATTAAAGCTGTATTTACGTTGAAATTATTGATACAATTTAAATAATTAAATACATAGAATAATAAGCAGCCTTGTAATGTTCCCACTGCTGGGACTCAGGCCTCCTGTCTATGAGAGAGATGATCCATGATCCTGTTGATTTAAGAGTATGTTGTATAAACGGTCCTCTTCTCCGACTACTCAAGTGAGTACCATCTCGATTAGTAAAGCATAGCAAAACCATAATCAGCCTTTCAATGTTCCCACTGCTGGGACTAAAGCCTCCTCTCTAGGAGAGGGAATGGGTCGAAATCCACCACGCAGGCCCAGTGCGGGTTGGTTGGATGTCACAAGCCTTTGAATTTTTGGTTCAACGACATGCCGGTTTTCTCACGATGTTTTCCTTCACCGTTTGGAGACCAGTGGTGATGAAATAAATTACACAAAGCTGGGTTGGCTGGTATAAATAATACTAATCATGTTATTTTAGGACACTAAACAATATCCACATCATAAGTACGATATAGACTAACATACATAACTATATTAAATTATTTTGTTAGTAAATATGATTTAAAACTATATTAGTATAGTAACACTTCACTTCACACTATATGGTCTTGGTGCTATCCTATGTCCATTACCACTGGACCACCATTACTCTTAATTTATTACACGCGAACATAAAGGTTCCAGCAGACAGGCACAGAGTACAGCACAGAGCACCTGTGCACTGAGTGCGAATTGTTTTTATTTTGGCCCAGTCACATGCCTTTGTTCTTAGTGACAACTATTGTAATAATTATGGCGTCATGACGTGACTCCCACCTCCCTTCCACCGTTACCGCACATACTAGGTATTCCGCCGGTGGGACCTTTGGCGAGGTCGAATCAGTTGGTACATAAAAAGACGTGAAGGGAGGATCCTAAGGGATCTCTCGACGACCTCTGGGACCGACGTCAGCACTCACACAGGAAGCCTGAACACCCGCTCCCCATTTCAGTCGGTTCGGGTGGTCCTGCTATTAAACCTCGTCCAGTTCATGTGCGAGCCACGCAGCACCAATGACGGGACGATGGCTAAGACTCACTCATCTAGCCTGACGAAGCTCGTCTACTCCGTATACGAAGCCAGGCTCCACACACCTCTCCAGAACAAAGTGCAGGAGGTCGAGTGGACGCTCTCTTTACAAGGTAGTCCTAGTATGCCAACGACTTTCTCTACGAGTTCACCGTGATTTACGCGATCCAAACCTTTACTGCGTTTGACTCTCTGATTTGTAAGAGCTTGGACCGGGCCAATCGGAACGCCGAACGACATAACAAGGATTTTCTGCTCCTTATCACCAAGAAGAGTGAGTGTATGATTCCTTTGTTCTGACGTCATTTCAACGCTCAGTCACGTGGTCAGAACAAAGGAATCGGAGGCGTGGCCTACTCGAGGCTCTCGACGCAAGAGTATAGAAACAAAACGGTAGTAACTTGGCTAGGGAGCAGAACCTTTCATCGTAGTATTGTGCTTTGCTATAAACTAATCATTAATATTGCCACCAGCTATGAATACGTTAGCTTCTCAAAGTTCACAGTAAGTTCCAGTCTAAGTGCTAATACGATACGAGTCCTCCCACAGGAAATTGCAGCGCAAACTCCAAGAATTAAGCTTATTGATGTCTTGAGAGAATTCTAACTTCAAATGTATGTCATAGAAGGCACTTAAGGCACTCTGTTGCCGGGAAGGCTTTCAGTTAGCAAGACGGCTATAACTGCAGTATATTTTGGAAGACGCGTCATGAAGTCATGTAGTTTTGAAGTTGGGTCGAGTCAAGTGGCTAACGTTTTGTGCAAAGAGACATAATATGTGGGACATATGTCTCTTTCTCACAAGCTCTTAACGCGACTCATTTTACGACCTAAACTGAAAAGTTAAAGGGAGGAAGTCATATACCATACCGATACCCGGGTATGTAGGTATGACTCGGGCGGTAGAAATATTTATTAGCGTCTCTCTGCGATTAGATATTTTCTTTTGCACATTGGCGGAATTCGAGAGGGTTACTCTAAGTGTGTTGTTCTCTGTGTAACTGGGTTACAATTAACATCATACACTCAAGTCTGCGGTCTCTTGAAGCTGTGAAAAAATCAAACTTTAGAGTTAACGAAAAAAAAGATACGGCCGTTTATGTCGCAAAAAACGTTTATTTCGACACTCTCAAGGGAATCAAAATTAATAGGGTACTTACCGTTGACCTAGAATCCTGAAATTTGGCATGAAGCAATATCTTATAGAACAAGTATAGGAAAAAATATGAAACCAGTAAATTTGCAGTTACGTCACAAAAGAAAAACTTTTTTTTGATTTCGAAAAAATCTTCGTAACTGAATTTAGAAATTGAACTGTTTTCATAGGTTTGTACGGAACCCTCAGGGCGCGAGGCCGAATCGCACTTGCCGGGTTTTTTTCTAACGAAAAGCCATCTTTCTAGCAGTACAACGTCTGTCGGGACCACTAATAATTTTATAATTATTTAAAATAGTGTCAGTGGGGTTTTGTGCTCGTTTTCCAAAGGGATCTACACTTTGGAAAGTGCAAAAAGCTTCATTTTTTTTCCTTTTCTATGACCGACCTACCTTGACAAATCAAAGTACCCGTAAATGTTTTAATCGAAGTAAATGCTTCCAAGCCGTTTTTCAAGCCTCTAATCACCACGGAAAGGCTTCTAATTCAATTATAATGTTCATAATACACATTATTATATAAAACAGTATTTCATGAACAACTGTGACTAAACCGCACAACACTAGTCTGTTGTAATTCAGAACAACAACCGCATAAATAAATTACAGGGTGTTGTTTCTGTAACACGATAGCCTAATACTGGCCAGTTGTTTGTACACGTAAATGGGCTCCACAGTGGAACTGTCTGAATCAGTGGTTCCCAAGCTTTTTTTGACTGGGGCCCACTATGATTTTTTTGTTGATAACAGCGATTAAAATTCTAGAAGAAAACTATCGTAATGAAGAAAGAAAGAAAAATATTTTATTTGTCACACATCAATATTCACACTGTAAAAAATATTTAGAAACTTATGATTAAAAAAAAACACTGACACAATGTGTCTCACGGCTGCACCAAATAGGTCCAGTTCAGCCAAAATGCCGTGGTAGTCAGTGATAGTTACGTGGCGCTGGTTTTCAACTGAACTTTACCTTTTTTTAAAACCTTTTATCCGTTTAAAAGATCTGGCCAGTTTTAGTTGGCCATATGATATAGCCGGTCACATCATGGAGTGATCAATTCTATGGTCTGGCCACGACATATACATATATTTTTTTTTTTTATTTATTAAAGAAAATATGTTGCCCCATTCTAGGAATCACCTTGTATCATAAATGCGTTCACAAACCTTAATACTACATAGGTATACAAGACCCCCAGTGCCTTCAGACGCGAATAACCATTTGTAGACCATACAAATATTTGTTCCGTGCGGAAATCGAATTTGCGACGTACAGCGTAGCAGCCAATCACTCAACCACTGCGCTAAACATGTCGTCAAAAAAGGTGTCTTTAAAATCAAAAGAAGTGAGTAATGTAACAAAACAATTTCTTATAGAAACTTAAAATCAGTTTGCATCATTGATAACTTTTTATTCTTTGTAGTGGGCCGTTGCAAAGGTCGTGGCCAGATCATAGAAATTGATCACTTCATGAAATGGCGAAGCAAAACTGGCCAGATCGTTTTAAACGTTAACGTTTGATGATATGCAATGTTAAGAGACACATGTATTATCATTATAATTTGTAACTCATAAAAACTTGTAAGCTTCCTGCGGGACAGGCCTCGCCTAGTGCAGGAAGTCTTAGGAAACCATACTCATATAATTAAATAATGTAAACAAAATTTCATAGAACTACTCACTCTCTGTAACCTAATTTTTCTTAATAAATTATTATTATTATTATATTTCAATCTTCGTTTGGTCTACTTTCTTAAGACCTTTTATTATTATTGAAATCGTCAATGATATGGCCAAACGAGGATTGACATATCATCAAATTTTAACGTGTAAACTATCAGGCCAGTTTTAGTTGGCCATATCATGAAGTGATCAATTCTAAGATCTGGCCACGACACAAACGCAACCTGCTATAGTGGGGAATTATAGACTCCTCTGGCAACCAATGCCAGTGTTGTTCTCGTGACCCAACATTGGCCCATTTATTAGAGTGCACAAAGTGTCCCTACATCGAAACTTTGTAGGACCTAAAAAACTTTGAGGGAAGAGAAAACCATCGATTCGAGAAGAAGACTTTTCAGTCGGAATGTTTGGAATTTTTAGACCATATTTTGGTTCTTGCGGACCACAAGTTGAGAACCACTTGTCTAAATCAATATTGTGTTTGCTTGTATGAGGAGCTGAAGTACGGTTCGATTTGTGAGCGTTGGATGATACAGTTTTGATCAAACTGAATAATCATCAGCTTGTCGATGGAAATACGTACTGTGAGATAGGTACCGTGGTTTCTAAATTTGCTGATTGCACTTTGTTGAAGCCACGAATATGTTCCATTCTACCTTCAAGCCGGTGGCAAACCATGAGCAAAAGTAGTACGACGAATAATAATAATAATAATAATTTAATTTTCCAGATAATACAATCCATTATGGTTAGTAAAGACATACACAACTTATAAACTAGTGTTAGTACATCTATATCTCGGACAATTAAATAAATACATTCAATAAAGCATGTCACTAATAATAAATAAATTACACAATCAAAAAACAATTAACATATACACACAACACTACTTCTGGCCACGGTTTGAGGATAACACTTGCGTCCTCGTCCAGTGTTTTAATATAAGGCCATCAGTCCTATCCGCTACGGTTTTTAAGAGACTGTTGGCGCTGCCCCGTACCCGCCCCATCAGGGATGCGACACGCTTTCGTACGATAGCATAAAAGTCATCAATACGTGCTTCCGCAAACATCCCCGATGCGCTGCAATGACGCGGCAGCCTCAACAGTGCCCTGTATGCGTTATTATATTGGACCCGCAAGGCGCTGTAAGCCCTCTGCGTGTAGTCAACCCATAGACTGCAAGTGTAAAAAGACTGGCATTATGCCTTTACATCCTTTGAACACTTTGCAAATCTACGAATCAACATATTGCTTCTGACTGACAGCGCCCTGCGTTCCCTCTCTATGTCATCATTATCGGTCTGTGAAGCAGTGACCCAGTGCCCCAGATATTTGAAAGAAGTAACCCATTCCAGAACGGTCCCCACAAGTGTGATGGGTGGTACAGCATAGCTCTTTGTGCCTGCCTTGAACAGCAGACACTCGCTCTTCTTTGCATTATATCTAAGACCCTGGGCCTCCGCATATTGCTCACAAACCGACACCAGCGTCCTGAGAGCGCTGATTGATGGGGCCAACAGCACCATGTCATCGGCGTAACTTATGTTGTTGACAACTGTTCCATCAATTGAACAACCGACCATAGTGCTGCTGAGCTCACGAACCAACCGATCTACATACAGACAGAAGAGTTTCGGTGAGGTTAGACCTCCCTGCCTGACCCCACACTCCAGCCTGTATGAATCGGATAGCGAGCCTGCCCACTTCACCATATTGGTTTGATGGCCGTACCAATATTTATATAATATAAATAACCATTCTTATTCTATAATAAGAATAACCATTCTTATATTGTTGACACCTTCACGTTCCGGACTAAGCGTTTTGCCTCATCCTTTATACCGCGTACATCGAAGGACTAGAACAATTTGCCTGCTGCGGTCTTTCCGTCCGATGATAATTTAGGTGTCTTCAAAGCTACAGTGAATAGGCTGTTAATAAACTAGTGTGCTTCACCATCGACGATTGCATTATTGCTTACCATCAGGTGGGACCGCCGACAAGCACTAGTTTATATCAATTTAAAAAAGGTCATGTTATTTTAACTCTTTGTTGTAGGTGGTAAATCATAGAATGACTTCTCCAGCTCCATGGTGGATCGAAAGGGTGTTTCATAGTTTTACTGTCCCAAAACTGAGCAAAGGTTTTCTCTTAGGTTTTTTCTTATATAAAAAAAGCTAGAGCATGAATCTCAATGTGAATTGAACATTTCAGGCTTAGGTTGGTTATACTAGCACAATTATTTATGCAGGTTTCCAAACGAAATCAATGTTATTTTTTACTATTATTATGGATATACTCTCGTTTGACCACTATCTCACCTGATGGTAAGCGATGATATGGTCGACGATGGAGCACGTTTGCCTAGAAGTAACCTATTCAATCTTGACTTAAAGATCCCTACGTTGGAGCTTTCGGAAACACAGACTCCGGCAGGGATTTCCACTTTTTAGAAATTTTGCAACAGATTTGTTAGGTAAAGACGAAAGTCACGCAAATTCTAACTATTACATATACAAAGAGTTCCTAATCTGTAGCGCTAGTCGTAAAGTGTACATGAGTAGAAAATTAGTAGTGCGACGGTGTGGTGACGTTGTGGTTGCGGTCACGCAGCGGGGGCCGGACGGTCGCGGTACGACGAATTTGTGCTGCTAATAGGTAAATCTCTTCATTTTATTAGACTGTGACTTGATTTTCATTTGTCATACATAGGAGGTTTTTTTTTTTTGTTGCGAAAATCATCACCCACTCCTGTTCCTTCTTTGCCTTCATTCCAGGGCCCCGGGGTTCTCTTTTGCATCACCCATGGCTTCGACCTTGCTGGGCTCCTACGGTTTTGCTGACATCACCTTGAGGCGCGCATGGAACACTACGCGCCCTCGACAATTTGGGTTCGGTCCGGACGGTTACCGGACGGTTGGAGGGCGAGGTACTTACCCATTGCTCGCCGTCCGCAAGCCAGCGCCTACGGTGGCTGGAAATCGGGATCAGGATCCCGCGGACTGAGGCGTGTGGGCCGTTCTCTCGCGCGTGCGGCCACCTCCTTTGCTAACATTACTACTTCGCAGAAGGAGACGACCGCCTGCCACTCCACCTCGCTCCGGACCATGGCCTGTACCAAGGTCCGGTTGTCATATTAGGCTACTAAATAGTATTAGGCTAGTAAATCAATGAAATTTTGGTCTATTCTCAACAATGATATGCATAATTATTGTGTACTGAATCACTCTGTCTATTAAAGAAAACCACATGAAAATCCATTCTGTAATTTTTGAGTTTATCGCAAATATAGAGACAGTTAGAGGGACTTTGTTTTATATTATGTAAGGATTAACATATTTGAAATCCATTACGCGGGCCCAGTGCAGGTTGGTGGATGTCACATGTCTTCGAATGTTTGGTTCTAGGACATGCCGGTTTCCTCACGATGTTTTCCTTCACCGTTTTGAAAGCAGTGGTGATGAAATAAATTAATTACACAAAGTAAAGCGGCCGGCTGGGTTTGAACCCGCGACCTACAACTCGTAAGTCGGGCCTTTACCACTCGGCCACCATTGCTCAGGCCTGACTAGGCAGTGTTAAACAACGAACACTACAATATACAATTAACTATTTAGCTTGATAAAATAAATTACTAGTATTTATTATTTTAATTTAATATTTCACATTCTCTTCTTTTATTACTTCTACACATTATTGTCTACATCTTCCTATTTTTCCTTTCGCAGGTCTGCTGGAAGAAATTTCTTTTAGAAATAAGCAGTACCTTTGTACAATTTTAATACTATTAAAAAAAAGATTTAAAAAAAAACTTGTAAATAATAAAACCTACTAAAGAAAAACAATAAACACTCCAAACAAAAACACAACGAAACCGTCGTATTTCATAACAGAACTTTGAGTTTGAAGTAGAACTTTAAAACCCAGTGTTTTTCATTTGATGTTTTATTAAACTGCCGGCCGTCGCGTCGCGTCGGCGCGGTGGGTTCACTATTGAGATAAGGGACTCTTTATGGCCGGACTCCGCTGGAAAATATTTACAGTTTCCAGTATTTTATTTATTTAACACATTCGAAAAATCGTTTATTTACTCGCAGATTTCAACAAACAATAATTTATCTGCCTCAACTGAGAATAATGAAACGGAAAATCTGTTCCTGGTTTAATTTGTAGATATTGCCTTATTTGTGTTGTTTTGGTCAGTTTTCGATATGATAGTGTTGAAATCAGAAATCAGAAACGTTTATTTGAAATAGACCAATTAGAAGCACTTTTAAATTGTCAAAATGTCGGTCAGTCAAAAAAAAAAGTGAAGCTAAATTGTACGTTTCAAAGCATAGATTTCTATGGAGAAGAACGTGCAAGAAACTCCATGGACACTCTAAATCATATTATGAGATACATAAATCTTGGTTACATATTTTGAGCAATTATGCTCTGTAGATAAGAAATAATAATTTAGAAAAACTAATTAAAAAATAGAAATTTAATTAAGCCACTGGCAGCTATGAGATGACCAGTCTCAACTGACGGCACAGTTGTGTAGGACCACGGGGAATTGCTGAAAAGGAAACCCGTGGTTTTAGAACGGAAAGGGCAACTGAAGGACTCTTATTAGGTGGGAAATCATCTAATGACTTCTCTCGCTCTAGGTTGTAACGGGTAAATGTTTGACTTGCCGCACTGTTTGAACTGTGAACGACTTATCATAAAAATATCAACGACATCACTAGCAAAACCGAGAGCTAGTAACGCAGCGCAGTAAATTGTCTCCGATAAGTTCCTTACACTTTTAGCAGCTGTCCCCGACCGTGAACAGGCCTGGGCCGCGCCGATTCGTTGAGCTCGCCTAATGAAGATATATGGGACGATTCCTTCGCTTACCTACGAGAAATGGTTACACGGATGCTTGGTGTTAGAGCGTGTGTAGTTGTTAAATGGGTGACAGTTTGTATTACCTTATTTCTCTAAGGACTAACTAGGTGCAAGGTGCTTTTTATTTTTAGAGATGAACGTTGATCAAATAACTTCACACTCCCTCTTGCAGAGTGGGATCTGGGTAGAGTAATTTAGTGAAATGGAGTGTCAGCTTTTAAGTGTCTAAACACACTATGCTGAAGGTACGCGACCGAAGTTCGGCATGATTACGCCTACAATGCCTTTTGAATTACTGACGACACAGTATGTCGAAATTATGTTGCGTTATATTATATCATAACGCCGAACTTCGGTTCGCGAACTTCGGATAAGGTTAGCCGTAATTCGGCAGCAACGTACCCTGTAGAGGACACATTATACGCGACCGAAATTCGGTTCAATTGCCAATGAAGATCCGGGGCGGGGAGCTGCAGGAGGCAAGCATACCCGCGCCTCGCGTTTTGCCAGTTGTGTTTATTAAAATAATCACTTTATTTTGCGTCTGTTTCTCCGGCTGTTTATATAACACGACACGACGTCATGACAGCTAAATACGCTCGAGACACTAAATACACACAAAGTTGCCCAACTGAATTTCTACCGCGTAAGTTCCGACTTATGGTGTGTCATGTCAGCTGAATACGTCAGAACGTAAAATCAGCCGCGGAACCTCGGTCGCGTACCTTCGGCATAGTGTGTTTAGACACTAACTGGCTATAACCCACCTCCTACCCACCCAAAACTCTGCCTAACTGTTTGAGTCGTGATGATGTACCTAATCAGCCTTATAATATACGCCCGTCCCTTTGCTGGAACTCAGGCCTTCTCTCTAGGAAAGAAAATGGATCGTAATCCACCACGCGGCCCCAATGCGGAATGTAATGTAACGTGACGATGTGCAATTTTAAAAATATTAAAAAAGTAAAAACACAGATATCGTCCATCAGCTTATTTATATTTCAATTACGCAACTTGATCGCACAGCTACCATTATTTTTAATTATGGATATCGAATGTAATTAAACAGCGTTACTGAATATCACAGGATTAATAAATGGATGGGCAGACGTACGTTATTAAGTTACTCATTATGCGAATGAAAAATATATTTATGATAGGATCGTATTTAACCACTATCTCACGCGATGAGACACGATGATGCGGTCGACGATAAAGCACGCAGCCCGCTGGCCTAAAAGTAACCTATTGACTGTTGCGAAATCATCCACTGGCTCCACCTGCTCTGAGCGGAGTAAAAAATCGTGTCAGACTTACAGACTAAAATCCACCTGTGTTCTTTTAGTTGTTTTCTGCGTTCCAGGGCCACTGTAAATCTTTTTCGTGCAAAAAGGTAGCCATACACACTAGGTGTGTTCAGGTATACCTGACTGGGTTGCCTACACAGTTGTGTTTTACATGTAAACCGGAGCGTGTACGTTGCACAACTGTGCATATTTCCACACAAGCTTACCTGACTGGTATAGCTGTGCAGGCAAACCTGTCAGGTACACCCTAGCGTGTATGGCTACCTTTATGCTTACTTCCCGTTCCCATTGAAGGCGTGCGTGGAACACGATGTGCCATCGATCCGGGCCTGGTCCTTATCGGACGGTGTGCTACCCATCACTCGCCGTCCGCAAGCCAGCGCCGACAGTAACCGAGAGGCTTTACCATGATGTGTTAAGTCAGTCGTGCGATCGAGAAAGAAGGATGGAACTATACATCCTATATAGCTGCATGGTTCTCACCGAACATGGTCAGTTCGAGAAGTTCCGGCATCAGATTCGTGCGGAAGTAACGCCCGGGTGTCACCACTGTGTGGACCGCCCGGAGGATGCGGTGGAGCATACGGTAGAGGTGTGTCCCGCTTGGGCAGAGTACCGCCGTGTCCTCTGAGTCTGACACTATCTCCTGCTCCGCCCAAGAGCGCGACGTCATTAGATGATTTTCCCAACGAAAAATAAATAAATAAATATAACTCCATCCCTTTCAGTTCAGTTTACGTCGTAAGATGGATCGCGGTAACAGCTCGTGGTAGGGCCTCAGGGCGTCTCCGGCGGGACTAGAACTGAACGTGAGGATTATCTTCTCTTCACGCTTTCCGGTGCCTCCTTCACTGGTATTACTATTTCGCAGAAGGAGCCGACTTTCCAATTTCTCTCGCTCCGTACCATGACCTCGAGCAGAGCCAGACGTGTGTGTCACCGCAAAACTTAAAAACCCCTAAGTTGTACCTATCAAGAAATACAGACCAAAGTGTGATCAATTGTAAGAAAGAATTGTAAAAGTATATCGATATCTACAGTTCTACATATTTATTATTCTAGGTATCTTTTTTTTAATTGATATAAACCAGTGCTTGACTGCGATCCCACCTGATGGTAAGCAGTGATGCAATCGTTGATGGTGAGGCGCACTAGTTTATTAGGAGCTTATTCACTTTAGCCTTGAAGACACCCAAATTATAAACGGATAGAAAGACCTCAGCAGCAGATTGTTCCAGTCCCTCGATGTATGCGGTACAAACGACGAGGCGAAAAACTTAGTCCGGACCGTAGAGGTTTCAACAACGTAAGGGTGGATACTCGCCGTACGTCGGGTTGTCCGATGGTAGATTATCTTTACATTAATAAGTTTTGCCGCTTACTTGCAAAACATAAGATCAATGTCCTTAACTTAAACGGCTACAAATAAAACAATCAACAGATGCAAAACGAAAAAGGTATTGCAATTTGATTTTGTGATAATTGCAAACAAGCCAATAATATAACATTTCACAACATCGCAAATCTATTCTCACTTGTTCAAAGTGCAAAAAAAACGGGAAGTGTGAATCGGACTCGCACACTTAGGGTTCCGTACAAACTTACCTATGAAAACAGTTCAATTCCCGAATTGAGTTACGAAGATTTTTCCGAATCGCAATTTTTTTTTGTGACGTAACTACTAATTTTCAGAGTTTTTTTTTCTATACTTGTGCTATAAGACCTTAATTCATACCAAATTTCAGGATTCTAGGTTAACGGGAAGTACCCTATGAATTTTGATTTCCTTGAGTGTCAAACAAAATATGCGTTTTTTGTGACATAAACGGCCGTATCTTTTTTTTCGATAACTCAGAAGTTTGATTTTATCACAGTTTCAAGGGACTGCAGACCTGAGTATATTATTTTAATTTCAACTCGATATCTCCACTTTTTTATTTTGAGGTACGGAACCCTAAATAAACAAGGCGATATCAGTTATTTTTTTTTATTTATTGCTGATGATAAACGAATATCTTTAGTAGGTTACTGCAATAACATAAAAAAATATTAGAAATTCGCAAAATTGCAAATAAGTTCTTTTACTTTACACCCGTCGCAATACTTACGTAAGTATAGATTTTATAACGAACTCAAACAAGAAAAAAAAAATTAGGTAGACTCGACCCTACAGGTATATCGTTGGACACGCCATAAGCATAGTAGTAAGTCCCATCTTTGAGGAGTAGCTGGAGAAGCGGCATCCACACCTTCCGCATGACGCAGATCCTTGAAAATCTTTTCGGTAGTTATTGAGTTTATCGGGAACAGACAGACAGAGACGGTGAAGGATATCGTTTTATAATATACTAACTTCTGCCAGTGGCTTCGCCCGCGTTTTACGCGTTGAGTGTAGGTCAGTAGGTTTCTCCATACAAACTTCCAAGCCCCGTTTTACCCGCTTAGGGATGCAGTTTAGTAAAAAAAAAGTTTGTTCGTTTTATGGTTTCTGAGATTTCGTGATTAATCAGTGAGTGGTATTTCGCTTTTATATATACAGATAAGGAAGTTAAGCAAAATACATACGGAGTTTTACGTTCTTCTCCATAGAGATCTACGCTTTGGAACGTGCAATTTAGCTTCACTTGTATTTTTTTTTTGACTGACCAACATTTTGATTATTCAAAAGTGTCTGTAATTGGTCTATTTGAAATAAACGTTTCTGATTTCATATTATATATACTATTAATACGTTATTCCCACTCGAACCAATTTCTAAGAACATACAAGTTGTCGATATAGCGACAGCAAATCAATATAAATATGTAGTATGTAATACGATGGCACCTCGGTCGTGAGCCGTAGTTTTGAGTTACGTATTTTTTGCCGATGCTAGCAACTCGACCACCTGAGCAAGTGCTTCAAGTAGCAAGAGGAAACCCGATGCTTATTGTTTTAAGAGGAATGTATGCGTCGTTTGTCATATCTTTATTGTCTTTATGGTGTGTCACTTGATGCAGTATACAAACCTACCCACATGTAATCCTAACACTAGCCGATTCGGCAAACATTGTTCTGCCATATAGATTATATTTTTTTATAATATATATTGTAACAAAAATATGTAACAAAAAATCTTAACTAAAAATTAATTAAATACTAACTAATAGTTTAAAATATGATGGTGGCACGTGTTATTGGGTCATTCAGTCCCCTTCAAAATGGTTGAGCTGAGTGGGGCTGATGCACGCGTCATGCTCGTCAACGGGTGCGTCGGTTGAGACTGGTCATTTCTTAGCTGGCTGGCATTGGCTCAATTTAATTTCTAGTTTTTAATTCGTATTTTTTTTTTTTTTAGATGGGAAAATCATCTTATGACAAATCTCGCTCTTGGGCGGAGCGAGAGATAGTGTCAGACTTTTACTGACTAAAAACCCACTCCTGTTCCTTCGTTGCCTTCGTCCCAGGGTCCGGGTTTCGTTTTCACACTACCCATGGCCCCAGTAGGCTTCGACCCTGCTGGGCCCCTACAATTGCTGACATCTCCCTGAGGCGCGCGTGGAACAATACGCGCCGTCGACGACTTGGGCTTGGTCCGGACGGTTACCGGACGGTCGGACGGCGGGCCACCCATTGCCCGCCGTCCGCAAGCCCACGCCTACGGTGGCCGGAAATCGGGATCGAAATCCCGGCGGTGGTTGGGGCGTGAGGACCGTTGCCGTTGCCTCACGCGATCGGCCGCCTCCTTTACTAGCATCACTGCTTCGCAGAAGGAGGCGACCGCCTGCCACTCCTCCTCGCTCCGGACCATGGCCCGGCGCGAGAGATCGCCGCCGCCGATCGCCCCCACGAGGACACGGCGTTGCTCTTCCCAAGCGGGGCACACCTCCACCGTGTGCTCCACCGTGTCCTCCGGGCGGTCCACACAGTGGCGACACTCGGGCGTCGCTTCCGCACGAATTCGGTGTAGGAACTTCCCGAACTTCCCGTGTTCGGTGAGAACCTGCGTCATGCGGAAGGTGAGGACGCCGTGAGGTCTTTCCAACCACGCCTCAAAGAGGGGACTCACCGCCATAATTGTGGCATGCCCAGCACAGGGTCGCGAGAGTCGCTGTCGCCATTTCACCATGAGAACCCGCCGGAGATTCCAGGGTGGGTAAAGCATGTCAGACTTTTACCGACTTACTCACCCATTTCCTTCTAGGGCCACGGTTACTTTTTCAAGCCTATATTGGATGATTTCCCACCTAAAAAAACTAAAAAAGGCATAACGGACATTGACCAACGGTCTTTTAAAAGGTAAAAATAAACTATAAACACCTTTCCAAAACCTAGATCAGCCTATAACGCCTACACTCGAACATTTCAATAGCGCAATGATGATAATAACCGCAAATTCGTCTAAATCCTAACACAAATTTAAGAAAAATAGTAATCCCAGGACGTGAACAACGGATCCAGTAGATCTCATATTATTAGACCTTTCACGAGGTTCCTTTACAAAACAGATAGGTTCAGAAGTCAATCTCATGTATGTACAGTTAGGGGTCAAAAGTGCTGTTGCACTCTACCAATGTCAAAATGTCTAAAATTTCTTTGTAGAAGGGGAATCACTGTTTTTTGACTGATTTAATTCGTAGAATAAAATCTATAGTATTAAATAAACTAATTCTGAACCATTCAACTTCTACTACTTACAAAGAAATGTCAGACAATTTAGCATTAGTAAAGTGCGTCTGCACTTTTGACCCCTGACTGTATATAACTTTTCATAACTGCGCTCGACGGTCGCACTAGGGTTGCCGTTCTGTCGCGTAACTCGCGTGCCGGGTACTGCGCAAGAGGCCGGCTTATACTACAATAGTATTTATTTCTATTATTCAATATTTATTAGCCACAAGTCATGTTACCACCAACTTACCTGTTCTGTGTTACGTCCAAATGAACCATCGACATTGTACTAGCAAATACCTGCTTACCTCTCTGAAACAACTGGTAGCTTAAAAAACGACAATTCACCACTTAATATTGAATTTATACAACCGTCCACTGAACAGTTATTTTTTTACTTTTTTTCTCGCTCTATTTTTGCACAAAAAGTTCACTAACGTTTATCTCAGGCGGATGACATTCGCGCTCGCACTGGTCCCAACCATTCCGAGATATCATGTCTGTGAGCGGTGTCTATGTGTGCGTTATCCGAGAGCACTTTGTATGTAGATTGACTTCTGTACCTATCTCTCAATTGTGGTTTCTTTGAGCGATGTCCTTTCAATCTTTTAATACATTAGGTGTCAATACGAGGTGTGTTTTTGAGATAGGACTTTACGGCGAAAACACTAAATGCATAATTACGAGATATTGAAAATCGTAGTCATGGCATTAACTTAGAATAAGGTAAAAAAAATTAACTACATTTTTTTAATATCGGACAAAAAATAAGTTTTGTTATGTTAAATAAAAAATAAATTTCACCCAGCTTAGAGAAATATCTGAAAAAAAATCTCGTATTTAAGTATCCGTATTTCGTTTTTAGTATTTGTGTTTTTAGTTTCTCGTATTTCGTCGTTTCGTATTTTCGTGTTATTTCGTTTTAAGTTTATTATTATTATTATTATAAATCGACAAGTCAAAACAGCCACAAGAAGCGAGCAGCGGCGATTTGTAGCGTGTGACGGCCACCGCCGTCAACCGTATGCGGCGAATCCATATAAAGTGTACCTATGAGAACTATAGGAAATATGCTGGAGGCGACGTTTTGTGGTTGTGGCCGGTGGCCCATGTGCGGCGACCCTTAGAATGACGTCAGGTTTTATGGTTACTGACTGTAACGACTGTCAAATATCTGTAAATACCAGCCGGGACCAGGCAGGAAATCATCAAATAACTCCTCCCGCCAACCGGACACACAGGTCCGGTTGGAGTGAAAGATAATGATTTGACAATTCGAATGTTGCATGTTTTTTTCCATTTCATAAATAGTGAGGTACCGCAACCGGTATTGAACAAAAAAACCGAAAATATTCGTAAAAATAGTTTCGTTTTGAAATGCAACTAATTATGGTCAGTTTTTGTATTTTCTGAAGGTATTTTGATAGATGCAAATGTCTAACTGGTAAATTAAAATATAATTTAAGCCTAAGAATTGAAAGACTAGCAAAAGCTGCGTCATTTTTCAAACCTAGACAAAAATATTGAATTACTCAAAGTCAAAGTCAAGTCAAAGTCAAAGTCAAAGTCAAAATTTTTTTATTTCACATAGGCCTACATGGGCACTTATAAAACGTCAGAAGCTAGTGCACGGTTCCAAATTGGTCGTTTCCTATGGAGAAGAACCGGCAAGAAACTCCATGGTTACTCTTTTAAAAAAATGATTGTTTACAATATTTTCATATTACAGTATTAATAGACATTATGTAAGAACAGTGTAGACCAGTCGATATTGTACCCAAAAGCACAATAAAAATAATAATATTTAAAAAAAAAAAAAAATGAGTCGTAATAGGAAGTAGCGTAAGAATTCGCGAAGTCCACGGTGTTCTCACATTCACATTAAAAAAAAAGAAGCTATATAAAAAAAAAAACAAGAACAATAAGTAATTACAATTATCAATAAATGGCATGTCAACAAAAAGAAAATTACTAACGAATTTATGGTGGTTGGCGTCTACTAATATAAAAAATATTGCAAAAGCAATGTGTAGGAAGAAAAGAACTATCTACTCAAAGTGATATTACTGAAATTTTATTACAACTTCGGTTTGAAAACTAATAATAGTTAAAATTAAACAAGTCAATGTCCTCTTTTCGTACTATTTTCACATGGATCTCTTATAAAATTGTAGCGATAAACGAATCGAGTGTCGGTATGGGCACGCTATAATCATGACGGTCAGTCCCCTCTTTGAGGAGTGGCTGGAGAGGCGTCACGGCGTCCTCATCTTCCACATGAAGCAAGTCCTCACCGGACATGGTCAGTTCGGGAAGTTAATACATCAGATTCAGGAGTTCACGACTGTGTGGACCGCCCGGAGGACACGTTGGAGCATACGGTGGAGGTGTGTCCCACTTGGGCGGAGCACCGCCGTGTCTTCGTGAAGGCAATAGGTGGAAGGGACCTCTCGCGTTGGGTCCTGGTAGGTACAGGCCATGGTTTGGAGCGAGGACGAATGGCAGAGGGTCACTTCCTTCTGCGAAACAGTAAATTTTAGCGAAGAACGAGGTTGCACGAGTGAGGGAACGAACATCTTTAAATAAATAAATAAATCTTTTCGCTTTAATCGCCGAGACCCCCATCCCGACTATCACAATGTCAATACCGACGTCAAGCAATGGGTAGCTTGCCGTCCGGCAGTCTGGTAATCGCCGGGACTGAGCCCCAGTCGTCGAAAGCGCTCAGTGATCCACGCGCTCTTCAAAGAGATGTAAGCAAACCGTAGGGGCCCAGTAAGGCCGATTTGGTTTTAGGCAGTAAAAGTCTGACACGCCCTCCTGCTCCGCCCAGACCGAGAGAAGTCATTGGATGAATTCCCATCATGAAAAAATCTTGACGACCAATGATGATAACTTTTTATAAATCTAAAGCATAAACTGAGACTGTCTCATTCTGCTCTTGTAAACAAGATATAAAATTGTGTTGGGAGGTTCATATACTGGAGCTCCCTGGTAAAAGAAAGTAGCTAAGAACTCATGATTTTCGACCGGCTTTCAACCGCGCCCGCCACGGTGGAAGAAACACAAGAAAACGGTGGAGCTGGTTTATTAGTTACACAGCCGTCGCAGATGACAATCGCAAGACGGGCGGTTAATTATCAGTTGAGCTCCAGACCGCCATGGACATACACCAGAAACGAGCTGTTGCATTATACTTACTTACAGAAGACTTAAAAAAAGAAGGTCTATAAAGTTCTGGGTGCATCAATCGATTTTGGATTTCACATCGGATTTTCCTACCCCCTGAGGGCCACTGCGGGTGTTAAACGACCGCAGAGAGTGCGAGCGCAACCTTCTGAGGCTGCGGGTGACCGTGGCCCGCACGATTCTACTAGTTGCCCGCCGGTGCAGCGGGGAGCGGGACACACATATCTTTAGCATTCTACAGAAGCTTGCAGGCCCGCAATCGAAGCGGACGCGGGTAAAAACGGTTTTGTGAGTTCTTAGTATAAGTAAAAGTCCGAGTGTAAAATAATATGGTAATATTATTGAATATTTCTAATTATTTCAATCTTCAATTCTTATTAGACTTTACTATAAACAAACACTATCGTATCTTGGGCCTACTTTCCTTAGAGGTTGTGTTATTAAAAGAACCGGTATAAAAAATCGAATTTGAAGACATCACTTTTATCAAAAAGCAGGCAACATATTTCTGGAGTTTGACATTTGCACTTGTTAAATCATTATCTGGGATTAAAAAACTCACTTTACGTTTACATAAGATACAATTCAATAAACCTATAAATTTTATTGTTAATCCAATGTTCCTATTTGGATTTCGTCGCTGCGGCAGGCGCTGCGCTCAAAGCTGTTTTCTTAGAGAATAGCACTGCAGACCGCTATCTTAATAGCGGTCAGGTATGAACTTATCTACAGTTAAAAAAAAACTATCGTATATACTATTCCAGGACATGGTCTAACTGTGCACCAAATTTCAGCGAAATCCGGTCAGTTATTCGAGTGTGAAGAAGTAATAAACACACACACGTACATACACACTCACAAGCTTTCACCTTTAAACTGTGTCCCTTCTTTTCTTTCAGAGACTTAAGGTAGAACTACACTGCGCACACGTGTGCCACACACGCTCATCTGGGCGCGTCGGTCTCCATACATTTTACATAGAAACAAGACTTGTAGAGCTACACTTGATCCACGCCACGCGACGCCACGCAACGTCGTTCTACGTACAAATCAGGCGTGTTACATGTGTGCGTCGGTCTAATGTAGTTCTAGCTTTAAAAATACCTGGAGAAATGTGAGTGTACAATTATCCGTTATCTACATTACATATAGGTACTTACTGTACAATGAAACATGAGTAAAATAATGCCTGTAAGCTTTCTAAGTTATAAACAAAACCATAACAAACAATTATGAAATATATTTAAATAAATCATATTGAATAAACAGATCTTAAATCAATGTGATAAAGTCTAATATCCCATGATCTTTCCTTGGGACTTAGAATCTTTCATCAGAAACATATGCTCTATAAAAGGTTGGAGCTCATTGGTTTTTATATTAAATCACTTCATCATTTGGGTCTTGAACCCATGTTGATTGTTGAATAATATAAGGTTTTTCAAGTGTTCAAAAGTGATAATAAAATGAAAAAAAAACAAAAGTTTTTAAAGTTAATTTAAAATCTCCGCCTGAAGTTCCGATATGAAGGTAAGTTTCTTCTTATAATGGTCAACTAGCTTTTGCCCGTGACTTCATGCGCATAGAAGTCGAAAATGGTTCTAATAGGGTATTTTTAACCGTTATTAATTTTGTAATCTTCTATCTTCTTCAGATTGAATTTTCAAACATGTGTCAAAATAAAATGTTAATTCGAAATCAACTTTGAAACTCATCACTCCCAAAATAACATTCTACACATTTTAACCCTGTTAGGGGATGAATCTCAATAAAATACGTCACTTGTCTTCCATCAATTCTGTTAAAGAATATTCATGCAAAATTTGCAGTAGATTGGATCGAGGATTCACGTTGTCTTATAAAGACTATAATACATACTTATAAAGATTATAATAAATAATAATAATAAATAAACTTTGCCCTCCCTTTTCACCCCCTTAGGGGTAGAATTTCGAAAAATCCTTCCTTATCGGATGCTTACGTCATACTAAAACTAAAAATTGTCGTCATTTAGAATCATGATTAAATTTGCAAGGCTTCTATTTTTATACATTTTAAATTTTTGAGTAAATTATGAAGTGTCAAAGTTTATGCAAAATAGCAGATTTTCAGATGGCGGTACTGGATTACTTTTATACAATTTTTTAAAATTGATTTCAATAGGAGCCTAGATAATATCCACAAGATACTATGTTTCCAAAATATCTAATGAAAAATGTATAATAATAACGTCATAATCGCGTAAGAGCGGTTGTATGAAAAACAGTGAAAATGTATGCCGAGTTGCATCCCCTTAATTTAAAGTAAAAAAAAATTGATCATGATTAACTACATTCATACAAACACAATGACTGTCTTACACAAAGGTTAGTTTAAAACTGACGGAATAATGCCTTAATATTTGATGGAAGCACTGGTCTTGCTAAAGTTCTCATGCTCCTTGAGTTAAGAAGTTAACGGATGTTTTTTGTCTGGGCCCGGGGTATCGCAGCACGGGTACTTAAACGTTCTTGCCGACCGTGACCTCAGACGTCATTCAACACTCCAACGCCGTCGCCGTCCACCATGTCATCAGAGCACTACGATAGAGAGATATAGGTAGTTCTTCAGAGACAAAATTTTCGATGGCTATGGGTATATTTCTGTAACAAACTAACAAAACGGATTGTATTTTTTTTTGTACCGAAGGGATAAAGCTCCCTTAATGGGACAAATAACATTTTTCAAATAATTGCTGTTTAAGTACAAAATAAAAATATTGGAAACTCGTCCTCCTAATTCATATAGCGCGTCAGTCATTTTCGGAACAAAATGGTCAATGACGCATTTTCTCTTTGATTCATCAATATAAATTATAATCATATCGAAAGAAAATGAATTGTCCTCTAACAAAAAGAAATGTGTCTTCGTTATAACTATGTTTGTGTGTTTATAAAAAAGTAAATAAGTGTCCGGCGTATAATACTGATTAATATGGCGTAAGCTGTGCTTGACCGTACTTGCTCGGGTGATGATAATGGGAGTCAGTGGGAGTGGGTAATGCAGCTTTTTTTACAATATCTAATCGAAACCAAATATCGATATTTGATATCGGATTCCGAATCTATATATTTTCTGAAACTATATGTACATGACGTACACGCATAATATCGCTTGATGTTAAATCGTATCGTAAAAAGTGATATAAAGAAAAAAAGAAAGAAAGAAAAAGAATTTATTTGGACAGCACAAGACACAAACACAATATGGTTTACATATATTGTGTGTGTGTTACGAAACAAAAAAAAAAAAATCAAAAAAAATGTAATAACAACATAAACGCGTATGCTATATTCATATCGTAATGCGATGTATCTATAGGGTATCTGGTTGGTAGATAACAAACGATGATTTTTCTTATTAAAGGGGAGGAAAATCATTCCTATTACTTAGTTTTCCTAACATATTATTATAAAAAAAAAGAAAATAGTGGATATAACCGTACCATTCTTAACCTATTTCGAACGTTAGAGAAATTATACAATTTCTTGTCATCTTCAATGAACTCCGCTTCATACTTTGAAAGTACTTTACCAACATTTTGAAAGTAACTAAAATGTATAAATAAAGTATTATTAGATTATTATTTAACAGAACACTTGAAGAAATCATTTCTTTACTTTCTAGTTCAAGGTCAGAGGTCAGCTAAGGGTGCAATGCAATGTAATATGCATTGTTAATTGCTGGTCAAATCTTAATAATAATATTTAAGATCGAAAATTGAAATGAAACCACACAAGCTTAGCAAAATAAAGGAATCTTTCAACAGTCTTACTTTGAATGTCTTAAGGTTCTGAATAGTATGATTCTTCAGCTACTTTAAATTTTGTCTCGGTTACTAAATGCCTAAGTGATTCGTCAATCGTCGATACTTGACACCTAGATTGTGTATGCCTACCTCAGCGTTCAGAATATCACAAAGATATATCACATAGAGCGATGTTGTCGTCAATCGAAACTCAGCAAGTATAGTAATATCGATATCACCGTCGAGCATGATTCGCTCGCTCGCTGATTCGAATCGGTATGCAATATAGTGCTTCGCCCAATATATAGTTTTAGTTTAAGCCGATATCCGATTCGTGATATTCCAACGATATATCGATTCAATATCTATATACGTTTTGTATCGCCCACTCCCTGACTTTCCACTTGGGGGGAAGCCAGTCGTGCAATGAATGATCTAGAAGGCGAACGTGCGACTGATTGGCTTAGATTCTGGTATTACGAAGGTAAACATCTGATTCATATGTGTTTGGTTCAGGTAGCATCCTGATTACAATGCCTACTTTAAAAAAAATGTATTTCGTATACTTTTAGGTAACAGATTCCTGTAAAAAAATTACAATTATGAAGTCTATATGTCTTTAAGATGAGTTATGCATGATTTTAGGCAAAATCCTGATTCATCTGTGCCTGATCCATATGATGAAAACCCCATATGGATCATTAAATAAATTAGTTTTTCTCTTCTCCTGCACGAAAAAAGCGCTATTTTAGCGTAATTCTCCATGTCCGATTACGGACCGTGTACAAGTCAGTAGTTCTAGTCTTATTTATTACATTCACTTATTAGTAACCTTTTGAAAAATTAAAAAATTACAGGAGTATAAACTTGTTCTAAATACTACACTTTTGACATGTCTTAGTCTTAGTTAACAATTAATTATTCTTATTTAGAATTAACAATCATAATGGTGTCTTTATTACTAAAAAAAGAAAGAAAAATAATAAAATTGAGACTTGTCTTGTTTAAATGCCTCTTCTGTATTAACAATCATAAAAACCTATACGTTCATAAGTCAAAGTCTCCATCTAATTTCTGTTATTTTAATATTGTAGTTAACAGCAATGCCACATTTAAAAATCGAAAGAAGGAGAAAAACGTAGAAATATAGAAAACATAAGAAAAGATCCAGACAAGTAAACTCTGAGTTGTACACGGCAAAAAAATAAACAGAAAAGATTGGAATTTAATATAATGTAGCATTATAATAACTTTTTAGTATCTAACAGACTTTATTGTATTACAAATATTAGGAACAGTTAAAATTTCTTTTATATAAAAATATTCTTGCTTTCTCGTATAATACAATTATATAAAGTACTGGAGTTTAAAAATAGTTTTACAACAATTATTGTTGAATGCACTAGATTTTTTTCCGACAGTCCGTGAAAAAATTATCATTGAGATAATTTTTTTCACAATAAACCCTCATATTCTTGTTGTCCAAATAGGACTATCTTCTTAATACCCATCTATATAAAGTTTTTTATTTTTATTTCTGTTTCTGATTCATCTGTAACAAATTCTGATTCATATAGGCACAAAATATTCGAACATCAATATCTTGAAAAATACTTTATAAAAACGAGTCCCTTATTCAAATATATAATATGTTATTTGTTATACCTATTTTCATATGAACATATGTACTTAACAGAGCTGAAAGTGTAATTAAGTTTTGGTCATATAAATCTGTCGAGGAATCGAACTACCCACATACTGGAAGGTATGTTCCTTAGCAAGGCTAGTGGAATACAGTAACTGTAACCATCCATCCAGGGACCATTCAGACAAGTGATGATAAGGGGTTCGGGCCATTAAATGCAATATTTATGGGTTAGAAAGAAAAAGACCGTAGTGTTGAAGTAGGATTGATTTGTTTTTGTTAAACTCCAACAGTTTTTTTTTTATATTTATACAGAGTAGTAATCCGCCCCGACTTTACATGGGTGCAAATTATAGACCAAAAAAATGATTTGTTTATTGCTCTTTTTTTAGAGTTAGCAGACAAAGTAACAAACTCAGAACGCTACTTTTTATACTATCTAGAGATAGCCTGATGTGTTAATCCAAGACAATATTTATGCTTTCCTGATACAAAATTTCATCTAAATCCGTTCAGTCATTTGAGTGTTAAGGAAGTAACAAGCTTACTCACACTCGAATACATACGAACGTACGCATTTATAATATTATGGCAGACGCCACATAAATTTGCAATAATGTTCATAGACCTTTTGCATATTTAAGCGCCGGTACCGAAAAAGCAAACGAAGAACTATTTTTCATTACTATAAAGTATGAAGAATCACGTGGATGTCCATTCAAAACAGCTTTACGTCTTTATTTCCGTTTTTGAAATTAAGAATTTCATTAACTGTAGGAGTATCAATGACCGCTATTGTAAATTTATCTGGCACCTACTTTAATGTTAAATAACCTATGGATTGCGATAACGGTTTTGAAATTTGAGATGTGGAGTAATTGCTAGACTAAACATCAAATAGGCTCAAGCAAGTACATCAGGATATCAGAGATGTAGCGTGGATTAATTTAGACGTGGGCGAAGGCGCATAAGAGAGGCCTTTTTCTTTTATAAAGAAAAAGAAAAAAGAAAGATAGATAATATGTTTATTTGGCACACCATTATTCATTAATCAACAGATTTACAAACCATAGTAAAAAATAAATTTAAAAAAATACAAATAAAAAAAAAGGAACGAAAATTCGAAAACGAGACAGCGACTGTCGCAAACCAGTGTTCGACCACATTGTAGCTTACCATTAGGTGAAATTGTGGTCAAACAAGAACCTATAAATTATAAAACAAAACCATCGTCATTAAAGAGCCCTCGCGCACGCGAGGCCGTGGGCGAGGGCCCACTTCGCCCACACCTAACTACGCTACTGAGAATAAGAGCAAGCAGCGACCACTTAAAAATAGGATATTATTCGTTTATGTTTTAAATGTTTTTAGTTTAAGACTAACCTTTGTAAAAGAAAGTTGTGAAGTGACAATAGTGCTTAAAAATTAATCTCGAAGTCTTAGTTCAAATATGGGTATGTATAGAATTAATACAGTTTACAACTGAAGTACGGGGGTTTTAGGATTAATACAGTTTTTTTTTTTGTTTTTGATTGTTAAATAGAGTTAAGAGATCACAGGTGGGTTTTAGTCACTCTCTCTCGATCTGCCCAGTGCAGGAGAAGTTTTTTAATGATTAGTCATAAAAAAATCGACGTGTATAATGTGATACTAACAACATTACATATTAATTTATTATATTGTGAAGTATGAATTCTAAGTAATATTCAAAGTGTGTATATACTGTATCTAAAATTCTACTAGGTACAGGCAGACAACCAATCAAATCATCGAAATGATTGGAAATTGGCTTACGCAAAATAATGAGCATTTCGACTGTACCAACTGCACGCAATGTAGAGTACCTACAATGCGTTCCAATTCCAAATAAGAAAAGAATCGATTGCCATGTTGTGACGTCACGTAATACTGTCGAAGAATTAATAGGGTGAGCAAAACAAGATTTTTTTTAAATTTAATTTATACGAATTATGAACGAAAATTTAAAAATTGGATTCTTTTAATCCAAACCCAGTTCTTCAATTTTGCTCATCTCTGAGTTCTTCAATTTTGACGTTGATGACGTGACGTCACAACATGACAATCGATCCTATTCTTATTTGGAACGCATTGTACAGTTCGTGTCAATGGTGTTTACTATGGGCAAATCTTTCAAATCAGTTTAAATACATAGTTGCTGTTGCTATAATAAACGGTGAAGGTGAACATATCGTGAGGAAACCAGCATGTCCTAGAACCAAAAATTCAAAGACATGTGACATTTACCAACCCGCTTTGGGCCCGCGTGGTAGATTACGGATTTACGGCTCATTCCCTCTTCTAGAGAGGAGGCCTGAGTCCCAGCAGTGGGACCATTAAAAGGCTGATTATGCTTCTATTATTATGCTAAGCTTTGTCATTGCATCCCGAATAGACGCCCGAGTCGAAGGTGATGCGGTTATGGAGCCAAGAGATAGCAATGAAATGCTCACGGAAATTATTAAAAGGTGAATTTAACAAACAATATAATACTTGAAAAAATAATTCAAGCATATGCCCTTATATAATTAAGTTACCCGCGTCTTTGGTTACTGATTCTATCCTATTAGTCGCAGCATGATGTTATATAGCATAGCATAGCATAGCATAGTCGGCCTTATAATGTTCCCACTGTTGGGACTCAGGCCTCCTCTCTAGGAGAGGGGATGGGCCGTAATCCACCACGCTGGCCCAGTGCGGGTTGGTTATATAGGGTGACTGGTAATTAGTGTACGATACTTAAACACGTGATTGTGCTCATGATAACAAACAATTTTTATTATGGGAACAAAGCCAAAATCGCGAAAAAAATATCAGCTATTCAGTACATTAGGCAAACATAAATGTACTGAACAGCTGATTCTTTTTCTATATATTTATTATAGCCTATATAGTCTTATTATTAATTGCTGATTTGAACTTTTCAATTTGAATCAGATTTCTGAAATTAGTGCATTTAAACAAATTTAATACAATAATATTAGCTGACTCGGCAAACGTTGTTCAACCACATTTAGTATTAAAGAAAAAAAACCGGGCAAGTGCGAAACGGACTCGCCCTCTGAGGGTTCCGTACAAACTTACCTAAGAAAACAGTTCATTTGAATTGAGTTATGAAGAATTTTACTGAATCGCAAAAAAAAGTTTTTTTTGTGACGTAACTACAAATTTACAGTTTTTTAGATTTTTTTCTATGAGATCTTGCTTCATTCCAAATTTCAGGATTCTAGGTCAACGGGAAGTACCCTATGAATTTTGATTCCCTTGAGAATGTCGAAATACACGTTTTTTGCAACATAAACGGCCATATTTTTTTTTTTTTTCGTTATCTCAGAAGTTTCTCACAGCTTCAAGGGACTGCAGACCTGAGTATATGGTTTTAATTTCAATTCGATACCTCTACGCGTTGCCGAGATAAAGGGTCTCAGACAGACAGATGGACAAAAAAGAGATCTTATAAGGGTTCCGTTTTTCTTTTTGAGGTACGGAATCCTAAAAAAATTGGGTTGGGGTTGGTAGGTAAAAAATTGCCTACGAGCTATTTTCAGGCCTACCGTTTCAAAGGACTCCGATAATAAACACTATGACACGAGATTTTTATATATATTAGATATTTCTTTTTTAAAATCTTTAAAATTCAACTGCGCACTTACAAACATCAAAGCATAGATATTTATCTTTATCCTAACATATATACAAATTAGATAAAACTGTAACTCCATATAACATACCTAATATTTGCATCAAAATATTCTTATAAATATTTTTTAATAACTTTATAATGGTATTACGATTTTGGCGCGCTGATTTCACTGGTCAACAAAAGGTAATTAATACCTAGGAATGTGCTTAAGTATTCATTTGGTTTTACTAACCTTAATACGAATCCGTATCGATTGCCTTATGATAAGGTCTATAATAATTTAATAACAGTAATTTACATCGTTTTAACTTGTATAATCACTTCTGAGTGTTTTATTTTCAGAGAAGTAGATGTTTTAAGTTTACTTAGTTTTATAATCGTTTTTTTAAATAATTTTGAATAAAAATAAAAATTATCCTAACCCGTTTTCGTTACGTTTGTGGCGAAATTACCTATTACTAAATATCAAAAAATAAGTATAAAAACCACCAATTAAAAAAACAACATGTACTTTGTTTTGGCCTTTTTAAATCTGGAATCTAAAATGAGGGGTAAAATTTGAGTTTATTTGAGGTAAAAATAATAAAAAATAAAACATTTGGATTTATCGCAGCGTTTAATGATGGCATTAGGTAGTTATCTAAGTACTGAATTTTCATACCAACCTAACAACACACACGTAATTTTAAATTTAGAATTTGCAAGGATTATTACCGCTGTTCCAATTCTGAAGCAATAAAAAAAATAAGACTGCTTGGGTCGTTTCCCTCGTCATCCCTAAAGGGAGGACGTTTAAAAAACAAAAACGACGTAGGGTTTTTTATAGTGCACGTTCTTTGAATGGTCCCTTTCACGTCACTTGCCGTACATTTACTATCGTAATTGCGATCTGACACGGTGAATGGCGTGTGGACAGATAAAAAAGCCTGCTGTTTCGCGCGCTCATCTTTAGACATGGACACAATATGGCGGATTATCCTGTGATGATGCAGAGAAAAGTAGAGGCGCTCGTGGATAAGTAATATAAGAACAGCCGCTCGCGTTAATCTTCGAGGTTAAGCAATGCTTGCCGCGGTCGGTTCATGGATAAGTGACCATCCTTTACATACTGAGACTACGCCGTACCTTGGAATGCATGTTAAGCCCTTAGTCCCAACTGTCATTCTGACGTTTGTTGATCTTTGACAGTGTTTTCGGTAGTCGGAAGACAGAAAATCTGACACCAGTTTTTTCTATGGGAATCGTGTTACAGAGTTACTAGATTGTGGAGATCACATAGGCAGTTGCTCCATGTAATCTGTTGGTACTCAGCTGCATCAGGATAGACTGGAAACCGACCCCAATATTGTTGGGAAAAGGCTGACAGTTTGTAAATTAAATTTCGCGATCAGACATTAACCGACGGCGAGCAATGGGTAGCCCGCCGTCCGGCCGTCCGGTAACCGTCCGAACCGTGCCCAAGTCGTTGACGGCGCGTATTGTTCCACGCGCGCCTCAGGGAGATGTCAGCAAATCGTAGGGACCCAGCAGGGTCGAAGCCTACTGGGGCCATGGGTAGTGTGAAAACGAAACCCGGGCCCTGGGACGAAGGCAACGAAGGAACAGGAGTAGGTTTTTAGTCAGTAAAAGTCTGACACTATCTTCCGCTCCGCCCAAGGGCGCGATTTGTCATTAGATAATAGTCCCACCTAAAAAAAAGGGCTCTTCCACACAAAACTTCGATGCGATACAACGCCGCAGTGCCGTAACTAGTCTTTTAAACGCCTGGTGCGAGCTTCGATAACTGCGCCCCATGAAAAATATTTTAATTTTACCCGAAGCGAACAATAAAAAGAAAAATCACTAAATATAAAACACTTGCTTCAAATACCTCAAACACCACCCCCCACTATTTACCTCTTGTAGATGCTGGAGCCTAGGGCATCTATGGAATCGGCAATCATAACTGGTTGCAGTTCTACGAACGTATTATGTACACAATAAAATAATAGGTATCTAACCTCCCGAATCACTCATTCCGGTGAGGACCTGCGTCAGGTAGATTAAATGAACAGGGAGCGCAAGGCATTGTCAGTAAGGGATGATTTGCTTTCTCGCAGGTTTGTGCGATGCTCACGTTTTTTTTTTCGGTGGGAAAATCATCTTATCACATCCCCCACTCTTAGGCGGGGCGGGAGATATTGTCAGACTTTTACTGACTAAAAACCCACTCATGTTCCTTCGTTGCCTTTCGTACCAGGGCCGAGTCTTCCTTTCAGAGACTTCCTTTCAGAATCAGACCCTTGGCCCCACTAGGCTTCGACCCTACTGGGCACAGTTGCTGACATCTCCTTGAGGCGCGCGTGGAACAGCACGCGCCGTCGACGACTTAGGCTTGATCCGGACGGTTACCGGACGGTCGGACGGCGAGCCACCCATTGCTCGCCGTCCGCAAGCCCGCGCCTACGGTGCGATACTCACGTGAGGTTAAAATCACACTATTTAAAACTTATTACCAAACGTTAAACAAGTGCAACCTGCGGAGCAATTACCTACACTAAAAAAAACCTGCCATGCTCTGCGCGTCCAGTATAAGAACGCGTTCAGGGGTCTGTTGGGACTTCCATGGTGGCGCAGTGCCTCCGGCATGTTCGTCGTTCACAACACGGATGGCTTCCAAGCGGTGCTTTGCAAAAGAAAGGCCTCTCTGTGGTCGCGGGTAAATAGTAGCACCAACACGCTTCTGGGCGTAGTGTCGAAAAGAGTGGACAACCAAATCCTGAGCTGTAGTGGTCGCTCATGTATGTCCAAAATAATAATATGTATTTAAAATTTTACTAACATAGTTATAAGTACATACACACAAACATAATTTGGAGTTTTGTCATTACTGTGTGCTGGTCTAAAATAAATATTTTCAATTACGATAAACTTACCTAGTTCGGACTTTATTTAGGGGCGCAGTTACAAAAACTGGCACCGGGCGTAGAAAAGAATAATTACGGCACTGCGTGGTAATGTGCCCACGCCCTTATTCTGTCCTGGTTTTCTTGACTTAGATCCTGTACTTACCTACCTAACATTTTTAGGATTCCCTAGCTTTTGTATTAGAGAGTGTAGCGCTGTTTATCTTTATGAGTCCGTCATGCTGAATTTATTGACGTTTTAAGATCTCATTATGTTTACTTACTTGTTATCGCTTAGAACTAGGCCACTTTTACGCCGCACTGTAAATTTTAAGTTTTAAACATTTCGAAGAAATTAAAAGCTTTGTTATGGAGAAAAAGATGAATGAAGGAAACTGGTGCCAATGACGACATTGTTTTTTCATTGGTCTGGTAAATATGATTATGTTGAGATCGTATTATTGAGTACAGAAAGAAAAGAAAGTAAGAAAAAGAGTTTATTTGCACAAACATGGCACAGAACTTAAAATATATATGTATAAAATCAATAGGAAAGAGTGAAATTATGCGAGACATCCGCGCAAAATGCTGGGGCTCATGTAGGTACTGAACAGAGCCACAGCACTGATTTTCAGCGCCAGCTGTCGTCGACGAGTCGTTGAACGGCTAACAACATCTTATGAACAAAAACAACTTAGTAAAAAAACTAATTGCAAGTATATATATATTACATCCAAAACCATCCAGCTATTTATCATTTAACCTTTCGAATACCGTAATTAGAGACAATAGAAAGACAATGAGAGCGCGAACACCGGCGTTCGCTTGGGGTTTAATGAATTAATGGTTTTTTAGTGTGCTTCGGCCGATGATGGAACGGACTTGGCAGAATTAAATTGTACGTTTTCAATTTCTTTCGCACTCATATGGTTTGCTGTAAGAAAACCCAGTTGTGGGGTAAGCTCGCCTATGTACGTCAACTGTCCTATTTTTATTGTCTGTTTATAATTGTGTGTACAATAAAGAATAATTCCGCCAAGTCCGTTCCATCATCGGCCCACTAGACGTACGGCATTGCGCCATAAAGCGTTTTTGGAATACATTCATTGTGCGTACAGCTAAGGAGTGGAATTCCCTGCCGGGGTCTGTGTTTACTGATAGCTACAACCTAGGGGTCTTTAAATCAAGATTGAGTCAAGCATCATCATCGCTTACCATCAGGTGAGGTAGTGGTCAAATGTGAGCCTACCCATAATAAAAAATATACATTTATTAACGATTTTTTAATATTTTTTTCTATAAAACGCAAATAAGTGTGCGTCGCATAAAATGTTACTTCCAAAATTGCCTTTTCGCATAATTAAAGTTAGTTTGTGCGTCATCAATTCAGGATTGCTTAGAATTGCAATGACAAAGATGCGAATCAGATCAAAAAACTACACTAGTAATCATATCTTTAACCTACGAACACGATATATTAAATGTTGTCAGTTTTAGTAAGGTTTGAGTCAGGCAACATTCCAAACACATTTATTTACATTTGTTAAAATAATAGGGTAAGTTTTATTTATTTATTTATTTTTATTTTTTTTGCTCTAGCAACCCGTCCCGGCTTACCGTATGCAAATTATATATACAAACCTTCCTCGTTTCCATGGATAGTCCGAAAGGGAACCCCAGGGTCCTGGGACGCAAGGCAAAGAAGAAATATAGGTGTGGTTTTAGTCAGTAAAAGTCTGAAACGTCCTCTCACTCCGCTCTAGTGTGGGAGAAAACCTTAAAAAAAACCCAAATGATAAATTGCAAAGCTAAATTCTTGGCAATGCATAATCATCGAATTATACAAAAACAATATCGGATTTAAATCAAAAATTTGTGATGATATCGGTATGTAACATACCAGTTTCAAATAATACACTGAACTTCATTGTAAGCAAACCTCATTAGGAACTAAATGTTTCATGGCCATTGCAAGCCATTGTGTAAGTACCTAGGTACTCGGCTCTCAGATTTCATAAAATATCACCTTGTAAGTTGTAAGTCACATTACTAAAAAGATTTTATTTCGAATATTGAATCTAAGACACGCACTGGCCATATAGATTTGATGATTTGCAATTTAAAGAATGAAAATACATAGAATGTCATTTTTAAAAGTAAACACTAAAGTAAACCAGTCAATCATATAATAACTGTCCATTATTTTAGAACGCGCAAATAAAATTGGAATCTATTTACGTATTGATAAAGTAGCTTTAAAAATGAAACAAAATCCAAAATAAACTTTTTTAACATAGAGAATTTACTCGATGTTTTGATTTTGGAACACCACGAATTTGAAATAAAAAACCATTATTTATGTTTTGTTCATTCTTTATTTGACGTGACATTTTTCCAGTGTCATTATTGAATTGAAATCGTTATTTTAAGCAAATAAATAATATTTTAGGATTCATAAAAATATTCAGTGAATGCGAGAGCTATAAGTTTTACAAACATTTTAATATGGAAATGTTTACCAATGTGCTGAGAAAATATTTCTACAAGATCTCGCGGTAATAATAAGGTAAGATTTTTTTTTTCTTATGACTCATCTTGCTGCGTAGCTAGTAAGTGAATGATGATTAATAGATCTGTATTGAGGTCGGTTATCATATTCTCTTTTGTTTAGTGTTATACCTAACTTGCGTTTTGCAAGCAAAAACTTCCTAGAAAGCGATGGCTGTTTTCTTTTATTATTTTCCACATATTAGCCCGCACTGGGCTCGCGTGGTGTATTACGGCCCATTACCTCTCCTAGAGAGGAGACCTAAGCCCCAGCCGTGGGCATATTATAAGGCTGGTTATGCTATATAACACTGTCTCATCTGATAGTTTAATTTATAGCTAAACTATACATATAGGTTACTGTGGCCTTCGCAAATTGCAAATAAAGCAACACAGGTTAGTTTAATTTCGTAAATGTCTGACATTCGCAGTCGCTCCGCTCTGTCTTCCCCATAAGGGACCCCGAAATGGTCAGTAGTTCGACAATATTTACGTGATTGATGCCAAATAATGCAAAAATTGCTCGTTTAATCGATTAAAGCAGTTGTCAATATATTGTCATGGCCAGTTGTCAATTAGGGTAAAAAGGAAAGTCGACGATGGAGTATACTTACTCAGATGTAACCTCTTCTCGAACCCGCAGGTTTAGTCTGTTAGAAAACAGAATCCGGTAGCAGACTACTGGTTGCACTATTTACTAATTTTATAGCAATTTATTGTTTTGTTTTTAATACCCACGTGATGTTTGAAGCCCGTCTTGTGAATTTTAACGTTTTGTACTTAAACGAGATACTCAAGAGAGACTACTCTGGACGGCAAGCTACCCGTTGCTCGCCGACTGCAAGAGCTCACGTTTGCGGTAGCCGGGTATCATCCTACGACTCTCGACATCCGGGCGGCTGCAGGGGCGTGACCATGCCCTCTCCCTCATGGTTTCAGCCACCTTCTTTTACTCCCATCACCGCTTGGTAGAAGGTTGCTTGCCATTCCCTATTGCTCTATATCAGGCCTGAACCAGATCCGGGTGCAAGAGCTTACCGCCGCTAATCGCCCAAGCCAAGCGGGGCGGACTTCCAGATCAGACAGGGTGATCCGCACATGGTGACATCTGAGCGTTACTTCCCGCTGAATCCCGAACAGGTACCTCCCTAAACACTTATGTCCGATGTAGACCTGCGTCAGGCAGAAAGAGAGGACACTGTGGTGCCTTTTTAGCCTTTCCTTAAAGAAGGCATTATATTATAATTGTGGCGTGTCAAAGTTACCGTAGCCCTGGAACGCAAAGGGCAACTAAAGGAACACAGGTGGGTCAGTAAAAGTCTGACACTAACTCTCTTTACCCAGAGCGGGGCAAGGTATTTGATGATTATCTACCTGAAAGCAAAGGGTGCAGACAAAAAACTGTCGGTATCGACCTCAGGATCAGCTCCGTACAAATTCTTTATACATTTTGGCAAATGATAACTAAGTACTTCCTCCGTTTTTTGCCCGCATAGGTTGAATAACATTTATTTAGTGTTACTAAGAAATAACTACGATTAGATATACTTTTAGTATATTCTAATGAACAAATCATTTTATAATCATACAGCGTTGTTTATTGTTGTGATGACATAATAATATGGCTCCGAAACGTGGTCGCTTACAAAATAGACCACATAAGAAGACCAAGTCACCCAAACGGCAATAGAAAGGGCTATGCTCGGAGTTTCCTTACGCGATCACATCAGAAATGAAGATATCTGCAGGAGAACCAAGGTTATCGACATAGCTCGAAGAGTCGCCAAACTTAAGTGGCAATGGGCAGGGCATTATGACGACGCTTGGGGGAGGCTTATGTCCAACAGTATTATTATTTCAGCCGAACCTAGAACTAGGATATCGTACCTACTTTCGTAAGAATATTAGAGCTATAAGCTTGGTACAAAATTATAGACAAAAATATGAAATTCTCGCTATTTATTAATTTAACAACCTATACACAACAAAATACAAGAAGAATGTAACAAAAATAGTGGAAAAAAAAAAAGATGTAGACACCGTGTGTAATGATGTGTCCAGGACCTGGCGAATGCGCCGCTCGCGAGCCTGGTCTGGACGCACCTTATGAGTAATAGGAAAAAAGAAAAGTACAAACAAAACAGTTATCATTGAAATAATAATAACATACAATACAGTACATTCCGTAGTACGGTATCATTTTATAATAACTGGTTTAATGTTGTCTATTAATAAAATTTACAAAATGTCCCCCAACTTGACAAGCAACACTCAATTACGTGATGCTGCAACGTTACCCAGTGTCCTGGCGAATACGCCGCTCGCGAGGTCAGCAATTTCCTGATCTGGACGCACCTTATGAGTAATAGGAAAAAAGAAAAGTACAAACAAAACAGTTATCATTGAAATATTAATAACATACAATACAGTACATTCCGTAGTACGGTATCATTTTATAATAACTGGTTTATCATAACATTAACCAGAAACATACATAAACTATCACCTTTGTCTTATAAAGGTAGACAGAACCTTAGAACACCAACTAAACTGCGACCTCAATATGTCTGTTTCTGCTTATTAACATTCATAAGTTTATTTGATGTATATCATTTACGTGTCTTCTATTATTGGTGAGCTAAATATATCTGGTATATAAGAAATACATTTTACATAACATACTTACTGGATGTCATTTCCATTTTGACCTTTAACCGTTTTGTGTGAAAGTAAAACAAATTAATTTGATGCTGTCGGCATGAATCACAAACACATAATTTTATTATTAGTTACGTTACGGACGAAGTCGCGGGCAAGTCTATAAAATCTGCAAAAATGACGTTTACTTGTTATTATAGCGGCAACAGAAATAAATCTGTGAAAATTTCATCTATCACGGTTCATGAGATATATAGCCTGGTGACAGACAGAGACGGGCGGACAGCGGTCCCGGGTCTACGGAACCCTAAAAAAGACATTTCTAGCAGGACTTTGCATGCTACTTGCATATTTTTATGCCATCTACCGTCAATAAACTGCACGATTTTTAAGGAGATTACAGATGACGAGTACATAGGTAACATAATGCCTTTATACGAGTCAATATTATAAACTAGTTCATCCCCTATCAAGTGAAGTTCCCGTCTGATCTGATATGCTCCGTTTGAGGCCCTCGCCCGCAGCCAGCGCCACACATGCTGATAACATGACGTCTGTAACGAACAATTACGACGAACAGAGATGTAGTAATTTGAGAGAACACTAGATTACTAGAACAAGGATATCATACCTACTTTTGTGAGAATATTAGAGCTATAAGCTTGGTGAAAAATGATAGACAAAAGTATGAAATTCTCGCTATTTATTTATTTAACAACGTATACACACAATAAAATACAAGAATATAACAAAGATATTGGAAAAAAACAATGTAGACACCGTGTGTAATGATCTGGTCCAGACCTGGCGAATGCGCCGCTCGCGAGCCTGATCTGGACGCACCTTATGAGTAATAGGAAAAAAGAAAAGTACAAACAAAACACTTATCATTGAAATAATAATAACATACAATACAGTACATTCCGTAGTACGGTATCATTTTATAATAACTGGTTTAATGTGTTCTATTAATAAAATTTACAAAATGTCTCCCAACTTGACGAGCAACACTCAATTACGTGATGTTGCAACGTTACCCAGTGTCCCGCATCTTGCTTGGTTGATGATGGAGCACGCTTGCCTTGAAGTAGCCTATTCACTCTTAACTTAAAGACCCCTAAGTTGTAGCTATCAGGAAACACAGACTCCGGCAAGGAATGCTTACCATCAGGTGGGATCGCGGTCAAGCACTGGTTTATACCGAATAAAAAAATAAAATAAAGAATTCCACTCCCTCGTGTTTGATCAGATTGTCCATATCCAAGAATAGTGTATAGGTAGTTATTATTTTTTAAGCAATAAATTAATCAAAGTCAAGTCAGTGTTTGAGGTCATCCAAACTATACCTGTATCAAGATAAATAAGAAACTAAAATAATAAGTGGCCGAAAGTATTCAAAAAAAAAAACAAAGAAATATCCGAAATTCTAAAGAAGCACCACATCTGGCTAAGGGCGCCTTCAAATAAGCCGTATAAATAAAAAACGCGCGACTGCTGCACTACACCCCCGCTGTAGCTGCTCTGCCGTCGCACGGCACTTTGCGGCAAATTTAAAGGCGCCGTAAAAAAAAAAATAAGCAAAACTATGAAGAGCGAAGTGATTTGAAATATTTGTGAGACAAAGATTGCAGTTGGTGTCTAACCACAATAAGGATGAGTCATAGCCTTTAGACTTGTTAATTTTTGAGACATATTACCTACTGATTTTGAGATCAGATTTATTGATTTTGATTTTCAGTTAGTTAAACTTGTTATAAAATTTTATTGTGTTAGAATGTGTCTGTGGAGATGTGAATGAGTGTGCTATGAGAATACAGTTTTTATTCAAAAAAAGTGTCGGAGTAAATGTTCGAAAGTAAATGAGAAGCAAGTTAGAGGTGAGCGTTTTGTAACTGACTGGACTAACTGACTGCACATGCATTTATAATTGGAGATAATTTTCAATACATCGCCACTTTTTACGTGGAAAACCATCAAATGACTTTTCCCTCTCTGGGTGGAGAGAGAAAGAAAATGTCGACTTTTACTGACTACAACCAACATTGTTTTATCAATTGCCCTTTGCGAGTGCCACGGTAACTCTTTCGAACAATCTGCTGCCGTGGCAGGCATCGACTATAACGGGCCCCATGAGTATTTCTAACAGCTCTTTGATCATGGCCTTGATCCTTACTGGACGGAGACCTGCCCATTGCTCGCCGTCTGCAAGCCCGCGCCTATGGTGGCCGGGAATCTGCTTCCTCCGACGCCCTTGGCATCACAGGCAGGGGGCCGGGGAGTGAGACTTATGTTCGTCTCACGGTTCCAGTTGCCTCTGACCATCGTATGCTCCACCGTGTCTCCGGGTGATCGGCAAAGTGGTGACACACGGGTGTTTCATCCGGCCGAATCGATCTCGGTAGCCTTCCGAGACAAATGTGTCCGGTAAGGACCCGAGTCAGGCAAAAAGTGAGAACACCGTGGCGCCTCTGTAACCACTTTTCAAAGAAAAGCCTTACTGCCGTAAATGGCGTGCTCAATACATCACTACTAACTCAAATATCGACTTTAGCGATGTTTTTAGAGCTTGTAGCTAAAGTAACCAAGTAGAGTAGTAGAGTAGTTGTAGTAAGTAGCTGCACGAGTCGATCTCAGAGGTTAAGCAACGCTTACTGAGGTCAGTATGTGGATGAGTGACCTTAACATGCCGAGATTCCTACGTGCCTCGAAAAGCACGTTTACCCCTATGGCAACCCTATGGAACAGACGTTATGGATAGCCAGGACATTTGATCTGCCGTCCACTAACTAAAAAGCCGTTAAGCCACAGTTGGTCGTTTTTCACTTTTTAATGTAGTCTTATACAACTTTCGATGCTCTATCTTTTGGTTTAAGAATCATTTTTCTATGATTAATAGTTTTAGAGATACAGAACATTGCTGAGCAGTTAAACCACATAAATTTCGTTACTTCCTTAATTAAAAAGCGGCTGAGCCACAATACTTCTCTAGAAAGACGTTAACATGCTTTAACGACAAAATGATGTATCATTTTTTCTATTTTTACTTAACTAAAAGTACGTTATCTAGTCATGCTTCACTAAAAAGCAGCTAAGAGTCTTTAACTACCTTCATGTATTGTGTCATACAAATAACCATCTGAACATCGTACCTTAACTATAAAGCAGTTATAAAGAAAAACTACACTAGAAAGCAGTTATACGCCAATAGCGGCTTTTAAGTTATGTATTGAAATTAGTATTAGCTAAATATCAATCGCTAGAGAGCAGCTAAACGACAATACTAGACTAAATAGCAGTTAAACGCTTGTGATTTTCGTTTGCGTTTGACCAGCTCGGGCTATTATAATTCTTTTACTTCGGGTGCTCGTAGCGGACGGACGCGGGTGCAGCGCGTCTCTTGCTTTTTGGCGCCACAATTACGAGAATGGCGCAAAATAGGCAAAGGTAAGCTGACATTATTATATCATTTATTGTAATAAATAGTTATTTGTAATATAATTATAAATGCGAAAGTGTGTTTGACTGTTTGTAACTCTTTTAAGCAAAAACGAAAGAATGGTTTTTAATTTATCTAAGTAACTTTATAAATACCTGTTTTTGTTACCATACATTTTTCTGCACATTTTCCCTGCACAGGTAAAACGCGTGCTGCTAGTTTTCAATATGTACCTACCTATTGCAAAAGGCTTTTAAAGTACCTACTGTTTCTAAGTTCATCGTAATTGTCGTTGTAGGTATCTGTTTCGATTGTTGATTTTTTTATACCTACTAGTGCGAGATGTATCGTGTAATTGATTCATTAGTTAACTGATTATATTTCATTGTATTTCAGACGTTCCTGTGTATCATCAAGGATCGAAACTATGATGAATAGTGTGTTGGTGGACCAGAAATTTCCAACTGCACAACGTCTTGAAACTAACAGCATGCCGTCTACACGCAATTCCACTTGCTCTAATATTAGCCAAAAAGAATCAAAATACGCCCACATGAACAATAACGACTTAGTTAATCTTCTCTACCAAGAACCTTACTCGATGACATCACAAGTGTTTCAAAAATTCAATGAAACACAAATAACATATAATTACAGCCAACCAGAAGAAACTCTGAAGCTTACAATAGAAACATTAACTCAACAGCTTGAAACAAATTCTTTATACTGCCACGAATCGATACCCCCTCCTTCTCCGATGCCATCTTCTCCTCACTGCATTATGCCAGAAATATTAGATTATGATAGTGATGATTCCGTTAAGGATAAGGACTACCAACCATGCGATGAAGTTTTTAGTGATGATACTGAATATGGTTATGACATGCAAAGACAAGATACAGTTTCAAACCCTAAAAATAACCCAATATTGAAAATGAAAACATCAATAACAAAAACTTTTCCCAAAAAATTGATAACGCGACGACATACTCAAGAATTTGCAAGAACAGAAGTGATTATTGGACATCGGTTACCTAAGAAAAGACGTACATCTTTATCTATTATTGATTGCTCTATTTCTACGGATTTAGTAAATTTAGCACCACCCTCTTCCACAAAGAGAAAGAAATATGGTACCAGCTTAAAAGACAGATTCGTTGAGAAGGAAAAGGAAAGAAGAAGCAAGTACAATGTAAAAACAGGCTGTGATATGAAGTGTTTAAAATGTTGTTCAACTATATTTACTCCCGAGGAACGTTTGGATATAAACAACAAGTATTGGATGATGACACATTCTGAAAGAAGATTATTTATAAGAAGTAATTATACGGTAGCAGTTCCTAAGAGGAAATATGTTCAGGAGCCTAAAAGAAATGCAAAAAGAGCTTTTACTTTACAAAAGAGTGATGGAGTTTTATTGAAGGTATGCAAAGTATTTTTCTTAACTACTTTAGGTTACTGCAAAAAAAATGATAAAATATTGGTTAATTCTCTTAATCCTGACAAAGATATTGATAAACGGGGCATGCACGTAAAGACTCCAGCTTTTAATAGAGATATTATTACGGAACATATTGAATCTTTCAATCCAGCTGCACCGCACTATCGTCGTGAACACGCTCCTCATCGTCGTTATTTGCCCAGTGAAATTAATATTACGTTTATGTATTCTGACTTTTGTTCGAAATATCCAGAATACAAAGTTGGCTATGAGTTATACCGATCACATCTAAAGAGTCTAAACATATCGTTCGTTCGACTAGGAAATGAGGAATGCGAAATATGCGAATCTTACAGATTGCATAGTCTTGATACAAACCATGATGTTCGCACACAAGCTATACCTGATTGTAACGCATGTTCGATATGGTCAAAACACCATGATAAGTATAAAAAGGCTAGAGAATTATATGATTTACACAAAACTTTGGAACAGAATACTCAACAGATATATTTTAGTAGCGACTTAGAAAAAGTAATTATGTTACCACGACTAGATACGTTTAAATCCGTAATTTTTTGTCCTAGACTTACAGTATATAACCAGACATTTGCACCAGTAGGAAAAATCACAAAGAATGTGAAACCTTTAGCTGCCATATGGCATGATGGTATAGCAGGCCGTAAACAGGATGATATCATGAGTGCTTATTACAGCTTTTTACTTAAATTTCGAGATATCCAATCAATCCATTTGTGGCTTGATAATTGTACATCTCAGAATAAAAACTGGTTATTGTTTTCTATGCTAATAGACCTCGTCAATAGTGACTTAATAGCCACAAAAACTATCACTCTATTTTATTTCGAACCGGGTCACACATTTATGAGTTGTGATCAATTTCACCATCAAGTCGAATTATCGATGAAGCGGAAAAAGACCATATATGATTTCACAGACTTTGAAAATGCAGTGGCCTCAGCAAATAATGGTAAAGTTCTTGTTAAATCCATGCAGCCTCAAGATTTTGTAAACTACGTAGGTAACGTATCAGATCGACGAATACAAAATTCAAGTCCCAGAGCGTATCTTAAAAATATGACGCAAGTGTGTTTTAAACGAGGAAGTTTTGATCTCCATTATAAGGAAGCTTTTGATGAGGAATATGTGTCTCTTAAATTTTTAAACGATAAATACTTGAAGAACCCGCATTTTGTTTTAACATTTCGTACGCAATCGAAAGGAATAGATGAGGAGAGAAAGCTTAATCTTTTAACAAAGTTATCGCCAATTATACCTAAACATAAGATGTTATTTTGGCAAAATTTACCGATCATTGAAGGAAATAATATATCTGAATTGTACCAGAAGAAAAACAAAAGGAACGTAACTTTAGAAACATAAAGACTGAAAAAGTGCCTTTAGAATAATGTTATCATTTATATTTTATTAAATATTTTGTTTACTTTACTTAATTTTGACACACGAGTGTTACTAGGTATAATTGCTTATTTACCTAATCTGATTTGCTAATTTTGTTAAAGTTTTTAATTAGTATTTAAGCATAAAAATTGCCAAATTTATATTTTTTTAGATAAAGTCTAATATTTAATTGATTATGACATTTTGTGTTACGAACAATTATATTATTAAAACTTTTCAATTATTAATCTCTGATTGTGATACGTTTATTTCATAAGTGCATAAGAATTTGAAACCAATGTGTGTCATGACTGTGCCATAAAGTTTTCAAAAACAATACTTACATGTTTTGGGTATTTTTACAAAATAATTATAATATAATTTGTCCTATGGTTTCACGAATAATGATAATTATTAAAGATGTAGGTAATTGTGATCTCATTATTGAATAAGATTTGTAAAAGTTGGATTAAACTTGGTTTTTTATTTTTATATCGTTCAATTAATAATTAGCTATTTGATAAGTTCTGATTGTCTATTCTTTTTTAATAAATAAAGTTCTGATTTTCATAAAATAGTTTTTAACTTCTCAACTTTTTACGCGGAAGTGCTTACTTAAAAGGCAGTTTAAATGCGAGCGAGATGTTTTTAACTGCCTTCTAGTTAAACAATAGGAGAACCAGTATAAAAATATGTTTTACAATACTGAGCTTAAAAGCATTTAAAATCCCATAACTGCTTTTTAAGTAAGCAAAGTTAGTCTTTCAAGTGATAGCGACTAGGCTGAAAGCCTGTTAAAATCCTTTAACTGCTTTATAACTAATTATAGTTTTATAACTTTTACTATAAGTATAAGAAGTGGCGGCTACAAGAAATTGCTTTGCTATAAAACAGTTAAGGTATGGTTAGCGGCCTTAAAGTGCAGTATATTATGTAAAAATGAAAAAAATTGCATAGTTAAAAGTTAGTAAATGAATTTAAATAAAATATAATAAATATAAATGAATGAAATATATCACATATTGTGCACAAAGACTATGCCTACATATACAACTTGCAACCTTGTTCCTAGGTAGCATACTTTTCAAGAGACATCAATTCCCACTTATTTTCCCGTTTTTTCGAAAAATAGTTTTTGCACTTAGCTGCTTTTTAGTTAGTAGACGGCAGTGATGCCAGTCTTGCCAAGAGATATCGTGTCTTACAAGTTACTGGATAATGAAGATAAGTCAGTTGCTCCATGTAAAATACTGGTATTCAGCTGCATCCGGTAAGACTGGAAACCGGTCTCAACTTAATTAGGAATAGGATGAGCACATTTTTAGTGAGCATTTTTAGTTGAGAAGGCCCTGAAAGTAATATGAGTGGTAACGGAATTTGAACTTTGTGTTGTATGAGAGCTGATATGGATGAAAAGAAATATCTCTTAAATAATTTCTGATGTAAGTACTGCAGTGCCCTTGCATGCTTTGCAGACAGAACGTACTTCAAACTATCCAGTTTCCTTATCTATAAAGTAATCAATAGGTAGTTTATAAAATTAAATAATTTTTAATTGAGATTTGACGTCATAGTCCACCCCTGTACTAAAGAAAACGGCATCTTGACGAGAGAGACAGATTATATATTTGTTTAAATTAGTTATATCACATTTGCTCTCCCCAATTTTGTTATTGATGTTTATCAGAAAGTAATCTGTTTTTGTATATTTATTCATCAACAACTAGTTAGATAGCAAATATTTTTTGCTGCTCTCATCTCATTAGCTAACGATTTCCCATTACTTTGTAATCTTTAAGTATGTACCTACATTTCTATCGTCCTTAATGATCCTGTTAATTTGAGAGTATGTTGTATAAACGATCCGCTTCTCCGACTACTCTAGTGATACAATCTTGATTAGTAAAGCATAGCATAAGCATAATCAGCCTTTCAATGTCCCCACTGCTGGGACTTACGCCTCCTCTCTAGGAGAGGGGATGGGTCGTAATCCACCACGCGGGCTCAGTGTGGTGAATGTTCGCATGTCGTCGAATTTTTGGTTCTAGGTTAACATGCCGGTTTCCTCACGATGTTTTCCTTTACCGTTTTCAGAGCAGTGGTGATGAAATAAATTACAAAAAGTAATGCGGCTGGGTTTGAACCCCGCGATCTTCAAATCGTAAGTCGAAGCCGTTAGTTACCATTCGGCCACGACTGCTCACACTCTCAATAATTAGTATATTGATTAATAAAATCCCCATTCCGACCCATCGGGGGTCGGAATGGGGATTTTATTTCATTACAACATAAAACTCAGTTTGTTTGTGCATATTCCGTTATTTAACTTTCTACAGTGTTGTTTCTTTATCAACAACTCGCGTCCGACGGCCCAAAAAATCGGCCATCTGGCGCAAGTTTCAAAGAGAATGTTAAAGAATGCATAGTGTTTTATGACGGCATTTATTTTAAGAAAGAATCCTGGTACTTGTGTAAAGGCCTGCCACCTTTTTTAGGGTTCCGTAGTCAACTAGGAACCCTTATAGTTTCACCAAGTCTATCTGACTGTCCGTCCGTACGCGGATAATCTGAGTGACCGTTAGCACTAGAAACCTGAAATTTGGTACCAATATGTATATCAATCACGCCGACAAAGTAGTAAAATAAAAAGTGGCAAAAAATGTTTTATTAGGGTATCCACCCTATACGTAAAGTGGGGAGTGATTTTTTTTTTTCATTTCTACCCTAACGTGTGATATATTGTTGGATAGATATTTAAAAATGAATAGGGGTTTACTGAAATCATTTTTTGATAATGTTAATATTTTCGGAAATAATCGCTCCAAAAGTAAAAAAAAAAAAACAAGTTTTGAACCATAACTTTAGAAAATATGAAAAACTCTCAAAAGTCTTTGGGTTGAACAGTTTTTGAAAAGTTGTACAAAATAATTTCTGAACTAAGTTTGTTATTTAACCGTATATGCAAGCATTTTCTTAACTTTGTTTACATATTTTATTAACCTAAACGCTATCTTCTTACAGAGAAAAAAAGAATTATTAAAATCGGTTCACGAAATCCAAAATTACCAACGAAAACCCGACATACATAACCCATCTAGTTTGTATAAATTAGTAACCCAATTTTTCGAGAGATGATGCTGTATTTTAGGCTACTTCGCGCTGTTATAATTTTTCCTGAGTTGATGAGGTTGGGACGGGTATGAGCTATAATATTGTCGAATTGATCTCCGTTGGCATTGGTGGTAATTGTTCTTGCTCGTTCATCTGTCATTCATTAACTCTTAAGTGGGGACACTTATTGTGACGGACGGGAAACTACGGAACCCTACACTGAGCGGGGCCTGACACTCTCTTGGCCGGTTTCAATTTAACAGCTCACCAATATAGGATCCATTAATGTATGACATGTGTTAATTTTAATTCATGCTAACTGGGCTTTTACCCCACCTAGAAATGTTTCTCTATTCTGTCTCCTCTTTGAGATGGAAGGAAGAATTTACTTTAGAAATTGTGTGAAATAAGTATATTATAGGAAGTAGCGCCAGTGAAGTAAAAATTGCAAGAATCATTTGGTCTGGTATGGTAATGTGAAGGGGATGAAAAGCGTGTTACTAAAAGAATTATGGGAAAGTGAGGCCAAAGAAAAGATTGAAGGATTCTGTGAGAAGTGTGATATGACAAAAAGGGAGTCAGTGATAGCGTGACGGTTACCAAGACAGAATGGAAGAAAAAACGAGTTGTACAGACTCCAAGTAACATGGAATAAAAGCAGGAAGATGATGGTGATGATGTTTTTCTTACTCTTTTAGTTTATTACATCGTGCGATCCAAATAAATTGCCATTTCTCTCCGAAACTCGTCGCTCTTCATGCCCTCTGCGCTTTAGTGGTGGTCATCACTGTAGATTTTGGCTTTCAAGAGTTTTAGTGGTTGGAAACAGTGTGGTGCGCTTGTCGCAATAATAAAAATACATTCAGCCGAACATAGAACCTCTTCCTTTTTGAAGTCTGTTAAAAAAAAGTACCGTTTAACTGAGACTGTGTGAAGGAATCTGTGTATTTTTAGGGTTCTGTACCTCGAAACGAAAAAAGATATGGCCGTTTATGTCGCAAAAAACGTATATTTCGACACTCAAGGGAACCAAAATTTTAAAGTACTCTCCGTTGATCCAGAATCCTGAAATTTTGTATAAAGTAAGGTCTTATAACACAAGTATAGGAATAAATCTGAAAACAGAAAATAAATTTAAATTAGCAAAAAATTGGGTAAAAACTTCCAAATTCCAATCAGGAATTGAACTCTTTACGATAAGTTTGTATGGAACCCTCAGGGCGTGAGTCCGACTCGCACTTGCCCAGTTTTTTTTATTATTGATAGGTTCGCGTTTGACCACTATCTCACCTGATGGTAAGCGATGTGGTCGATGATAGAGCACGCTTGCCTAGAAGTACCCTATTCACTCTTGAATTAAAGTAGCGAGTCTTTAAGTCAAGAATGAATTGTTGTAACTATCGGGAAAGACGAGTCCGGCAGGGAATTCTATTCCTTAGCTGTACAATAAGCATTACGAAAGGGTGTAGTGTCGAGACGGCAGAGCATACATGAATGAGATGGAAATGCTTGGAACTTTACTCCTTGTTCAAAAGAAAAACCTCGTGAGAGTTTATTTTTTAGTTATATAAAAAATATACTCACAAAAATAAGAAATAAAGAATCCTCTATCTCCAATTTGACGTCTGACATTTCTCAAATACCATCTAATTCATTCTCAATTCATCTATCAAATGCTGTATCAAGTAAGTACCGTCTACCTTTTATTTTAAGACATTCTTTGTTATATACATTAATACCTACTGTTTTGCTTATCGTTGTTGATTTGTATCCGTATTTACCAAATGAAATCCTGGCGTAAAATACTTTGGTTAAATTCAAATTCATGCCAATATTATAAATGTGAAAGTAGCTCTGTCTGTCTGTCTATTACGCTTTCACGGATAAACTGCTGAACCGAACCGAACCGAGTAAGCTTGAGCCCCATGGAAGAACATAGGCTATTATTATCTGTGTTCGACTTCGGTTTTGCGTCTGTAATAACCGACATTCACACGAATGAAGCCACTGGCAAAAGCTGGTGTTACATATTTTAAAGTCCTTTATATTTGTTATTATTGTTGATAGTTTACAGTCAGCCCATCCGTAAATATTTTTTTATTGTAGTAATCACCTTAATGATTGTGTATTTTTCTCAATAAGCTATTTTGAGTTTTAATCACGTGAACATTATTTTACGATAGTAGGCACATATATAATTATGCTCTCCAAAATCTAGACAGTGGTTTCCTGATAGAGTCCTGTCTTGAATCGGTTGTTACCTATTCTGATACAGTTTATACGCGAATTAAATACAGTTGATCTCGTTATGTTAAGTGTACTGTAAAAAGTGTTAAAACTCGAATATATTTTAGTAAGTATCACGTATTGTTCAGACCAAACGTATTTTCAGCCGCTAACTGTGAGCAAGCGTAACGCACTTTATTGCTTTTCCATATACATTAAGAATAGAATAAAATAGGAATAGGATATTAACTTCTTGTTCACACCGAACCGACTGTTCGCTATTACGTAGTGCATTCTCGCCGATTCTCGGTGGCCTATTATTGTACTAGTTGTACTACGCGTAGCAAGCATATTCTTTAATTTGAACAAGTAACGCATTCTACGCTATAGCGTACTGCTGTCGGCTTGATGAGAACGCATACTGCAGACGTTCATGTTCACACTGGGGCTGACAGTGAGCATACTCACGGTCGGCGGCGGACAATAAATTTGGTGTGAACGACGATAAGAGAATTCCCTTTCAACAACGCGACGACGACCCCGAAAATTCCACAATAATGCGTAATGTATGGTGTTAGCAAAGTGCACTTGTTCACACTTCAGTGGTACAGTTTGATCTTGAGTGTTCGGCCAAACTGAAAGAGCGGATGCGAGGCGGGCGCGGCGCGGCAATATTAAACAACTTGATTTGAGTGTATATATGTCCATAGTGGGCAAGCAGGCGCGGGAAGCGGTGCGGAGTGATCATCGCGGAGTGATCATCGCGGGTCGCGCGCGGGCAACTCACGCTATAGCTCGTTCATACAAGTGGCCACAGTCAATGCGCGGACGACGAGCGAAAACCCTATGCTTGCACCCGCACCGCTCCCCGCACCAGACGCAGAAGTCATTTGATGACTTTTCTCAAGAATTGTGATCCCAAGCAAAGTTAAAGAAATTACAGTAAAGCATGGAACTGACGGTTGCAATCCAGCGTTCCAACAGACGTCATCTTGGTCGGATTGAAGCTTGGTTTGTGTGTTTGGATTATGTTGCGGCTACACGGATTTAATCCACGCTCAGCAAATAAGGCACATGCGGTCGAAAATGCGGTTGGAAAAACGCGCCCGCCATCCAAGGACGTTGGAGGTCATAACAAAATTTGGATTATATCTGCTGTCTACACTGATTGCAACAAGCAAGTTCACCTCTGTTGGGACGCTAGATTACATCCGTATAGTCCATGCTTTAACTGTAACCAAACTCGAGGGATTTCAGTGAAGTGGTGACAAGGGGCTCGGATCATTAGTTCATTAAACCCCGAGCGAACGCCGGCTTTTGCTCGGTCATTGTCTTTCTATTGTGTCTCTAATTACGGTACTCAATAGGAAACAATGTTTATGGGTTAGAAAAAAAGGCCATCGTGTTGAAGTGCAGGATAGATTACGTTTTTGCTTTATTCCAACAAATGCAAGGAACAAGTGACATCATTCTGGTGGACCCTCAAAGATGGCAGACCAATCATTAGTTTTTTTTTATATTGTGGTTAGCCACCTTCGTGATATGGGTACCAAATGAAATAGTTGGCCGAGAAGCAAAAAATAAATAAAAATTCGTCTATAAAAAATTTGTTTATAATTAATATTATTTTAAAAGGCTAGGCGAATTTACACCGCTCTAGTACTCATAAGAATTAAGCTGTTTGGCTTAAAAATAAACGCTGCGTTCTTTTGTTGGCAGGCAGCTTCAGAATGAAGTCTCATCTGAATGAGGACACGGATGACGAGAACTGCGACGATCCCATCAGACTGTTCGACAATAATGATATTAACGCCGTCTACTTCGGATCTAAGCTCCATGGTAAGTTAAAACTAAAGCGCAGCCCCCTAACTATGACGTGCCAATTCCAAATCCAATTCTGTGAGAGATTGAGTTATACAGGAAAAATAGCTCTATTTTTATTCACAGCGCATTTATGACGGCATTGACACGGCCAAAGCTGATTCACCGTGACGCCACTGCTACAGGTGTTAAAACTTAAAAATAATCGTATCAGTGAGTTATCAGCCGTACACAGAAGTAGGGACACGAAAAACCATCGATACTTTGTCGTCTTGAGTGCTTTTCCTTTCGATATCGATACTTTGTGTTCGATACTTTTACACAACGAGGACTTTTTGACTCGTATCGTATCGAATAATTCTTAAAGTAAAGGTACTTAAAATTTTGTTCTACTGAAGCAAAACGACGTCACTGACTGCCCTTGATGTGATGACATATTGTGTGCGCATTACGACCTAAAAAATAATAATAATAAAGGTTTCGTACTTTGAAGTATCCATACTTTTGTTTTGATACTTTTATAAGTAGATATTGTATGATACATATTTTTCGAAGCTACTCACGAGTATACAATATGGATACTTTCAATTTGATATCGTAGTTTCTAGTAGTTCTTATGTGCATAAGGACCTAAGAAAAATACTCGATACTTTGAAGGATCGATACTTTTGTTCCAATACTTTTACGAGTACGATACTTTTTTTTCGATACTAATGGGTACAGTATCAATACTATTCGATGTCGTGTCCCTGCACAGAAATTGACAGCCCGTGATAGCTCTGATAGCGTATGAAAGCCAAAATTTGAGCCCATCACACATTGTTTTTAGTAAGGCGTTTAGGAACGGCGCAGAACTTCATTTTTATCTTTTCAGAGAGTTAGTGGATGTATTAAAAAGAAGACAAATAAGGCATAGGGTAAAACCGGAATAGATGCCGCAGTGGGATAGATGCCTCATTTTCTAACTTCCCAAACTCGCTACTATGAACTAATAGTGTAAGCAGGACCAGCAGTCATCCCGCATCTAAATTACCCCCGGGTTGTCATACGGTGAGGACACGTTTCGCTTGTGTGTGCAATCATATCCGCGGTGAACTTCACGAACACGTCAAAGTTTTAAAAATTAGTATTTGCCGCTGTATAACTAAGTAGTAATAAATCCCGTTATATTTTTTATTACATCAATGTACTGGTTCATTTTAAGTGTTCATCTGGGTGTTAATAGTTGTACTTTTGTTTTTAATTTATTTAAACAATACTTGGGCATCTATAACTATCATAAAGGATAGTTGCCCTGATTTTTCGAGGTATAGGTGCCTTTAGGAGCACACACACTATATAATTATTATAATTCAACATAAATAATTAAACTAGCTACACTCATAGAAATTATTCATTAAAGATTAATATTTTTTAAATAAGGAGGCTATTTCAAAAAGTGGGGCGTCTATCCCGGTTTTAACCTACTTTTTAAACTAAATGGAAAGGTAAAAAAAAAACTGGGAGAAATTGGTGAGGAACATATGTTCTACTGTACTGTACTGTGTGAAGTGATGGGCAAAATGAAAGTAATAGTGTAGACATTAAATCGAAAGAAGCGTAATAGAAGTACAAAACATTAATGATAAATTGATAGCTGTGAAAAATAAGATTCAGCAGTCGTGCCGATCCTACCAACTATCGGCCCTTTTCAGTAACCTCCATACTCTGCAAGATTATGTAGCGTGTTCACTACTCGAACGCGAACTCGCGCCATATGGCATACCTGGAAAGTAACAAACTCCTCAGTGACCGACAGCATGAGTTTCGCCGCAATCGGTCTACTGGGGAACCTACTCGTGTAAACCACTCACCTGTGGGGTGAGGCTCTTGAGATAAAAGGGAAGCGATTGCATTTTTCAAGCTAGCCTTTTGAATAAGCTTCCAGCGTATGACATTTGTCCTGGTCTGACTGGGTGGGTAAAGAGACTTTGAGTGAACGGTCTCTCGAGAGTTGTTGTCGTCGGATGCTCATCGGAGTCCGTGACAACTGATACCGGAATTCTTCAGGGGTCTGTTCTCACTGTAACTGTATCTAGGGGCATGCAGATGACAGAACAGTTGTAGAGGTAATGCTAGTAAGGAGCTAATCCAGTCCGAAAGGAGTCAGTCTCTCCTAGTCTTTCGTAGAGCGAACGAATGTCTCACTTCAGGCAGTCTTCAAATGTGTCAAAGCCAATCTGGTGGGATTCAACGCCGCCAAAACACAAGCGTGTCTATGTACTTACCACCAAAAGGAGTCATCACCTTGGCTCCTATTTTTTTAAACTTATCCTTGCAGTACCTAGGTATCCTTACAATGCCAAGTACATTCATGAATATGAGACTATAGAACAACGACAAATTAGGGAAGGTACACGTAGAAAAGATATTAAATATAACAAAATACAACCGAATTTCAATATTGTGGGACACAGTCCACAATATCAATCAGTTATTTAATAAGTTGCCTTTAGATTTAAAAAGCACTATCTACACTACTACTTTTAAAACCCAGCTTAGGGATTTCCTGTTGAATAGGTGTCTATATTCTGTTGATGAATTATAAATTTATCTTAATTATTATTAGTATTTATTAACTTATCATATAAATTATATTTTTAAATATTTCAATAAAAGAATAAAAAACATTTAAAAATATAAAAAATAGTGTCCCACCGGTATCGGGAACAGGGTCCAAGCTACCGGCGGTCAGGGCACCAGAGAAAGGAACCTCCTAACAATACGAGCCGTGTCCAGGAGTACCACTTTCTGAATCAAGCCCTTGATCCAGCCGCCTAACGCGAGCCTCCTAAGGTGTTGGTCGAGGCTCTTGGCTATTAAGCCATTGGCTGACACGACTATCGGTACAATGATCGCCGAGTCCACATCCCACATGTCGACAACCTCGCGAGCCAAGTCAATATACTTGATTTGTTTATCTTTCTCGGCTTTCACGAGGTTCTCGTCATGCGGAACGGATATGTCAACAATCATTGCACGCCTCTCGCTTCGGTCCACCACCACTATATCAGGCTTATTGGCTACAATAGTCCTGTCAGTGATGATGGACCGATCCCAGTACAAAGTGATATTACCATTATCAAGAACTGGGTCGGGCTCATACCTGTAGTACGGCACTTCCGATTTCACAAGACAGTATTTCAAAGCAAGTTGCTGATGGATAATCCTGGCTACAAGGTTGTGTCTATGCAAGTACTCTCCGTTAGCTAGACGAGAACAACCAGAGATAATGTGACGAATTGATTCTCCCGGACGGTGACATGCCCGACAGATGTCAACCGTGCCGTCCTTCACAATAAATCTCCGGTAGTTATTCGTCATGATAACTTCGTCCATAATTGCACAGACAAAACCTTCGGTTTCCCCAAAGAGGTCGCCGAAACGCAGCCAGGCTACGGACGCCAATTGGTCTACATCGGGCCCGTGAAGGGCCCGGAAAAAGCGTCCGTGAAGTTCCTTGCTCTGCCATTAGTATTTATATTATTAGTATTTAAATTATTAGTATTGTAATTATTATTATTGAAATTGTTTGGTTGAATTATTATTATGGAATTGAAAATGTTTAATTTATAATTTAATTATGTAATTCAGATACAAGCTTATTGTTATTGAATAAATGACTAATGACTAATGACTACACCGACCGCCTTCAGCTCTTGAAGTTGAAAGTACAAATCTTATTTTTGGGTGGTTCATTCGAGTCCAAAGCCAAGGTTGCTCTAAAACTCGTCGTTCCTGCAAAGGTCCGGCGGTACATCTCAGAGGGATAGCTTCTAATGTTATAGAAAACACAGGTCTGATCATGTGTAAAGTACCGCAGCCAGAGCTGGACTGGTGTTGCAAAATGCCATCTAGCAGCTTTGGACTCAGTGGAAAGGCGTGTAAAGATGCTAATTATTGATCCATATTTTGGTTAAGTACAATCGACAAAGCCTGCAATACAGGCGTAAGCTATTCAAATGTATATATGAAAAATTTACTCATAAATTCCGAATATGTTTAGGCTAAGAACTCACGAAGCTGTTTTCACCCGCGCCCGCGCAGTGGAGAAAACAGCTGTTTGGTTACGCAGCCGTCGCAGTGTTAAAAAAAATGAAATTGTCCTCGTTTTAAATTATTTAACACCTCCATTAATTGTCTAATAGCGTTTCTATAATAAATACGGGTACATTTAACCGAGCCCTAGTGTAAAGAAATAAATAAAAATGGTAAATTTTAACAATTGTGATTTGTTTTTCTTATCTTGCAATCAGTCATTCTAGATTAAGTAGATGTGGTAGATGCCTTTTGTCGTGTTGCTCCCATTTGAGCCAGCCCTTTACTCGTAATTAGTTGTATCTCAGCCCCTTAAATCGTGGAAGATATCACGCCGCTTTTTAAACTGACGTATGGTTGCGGGGATAGTGTAACCCCCGCTAGCTGGTTTGGGTGCTTTGATGGTCTTTCGCTCCGTGAATGTCTATTTCTTGTTTATTAATAGGGATGTTTAGAATTACATGGACCTCTCTTGTTTTATACGAAATAAATAATTTCAAATTTTAAAAGCGGCGCACCACATTCCTGTAAGCCTTGTTCATTAAAACATGAATTGATTTTGTGATAAAAATACAAATAACATTTTTTTTTTTTTCACCAGATACTGGAAACACGAGCCGTTGGACCCTAGAGCCGATTGGAAATGACGAATTTTGTCAACAACCACAAAATTTCACGGTCAGAGAACCTGATGATGATTTAATACAAAAGTTACAGGATGACACTACCAGTGAGTGTGACATTTCTCTATTATGTGTGAAGTTAGTGGATTGTGGAAAATTTCCTTGGTACTTTAGAAAGTACACTCAACAAATAATGCAAAAAATAAATTCAAATGAACATAGTGATAGTGATCACGAAATAGACGTAGAAAATGTAGTGGACGATTCTGATGATTGTTTTATAGTGGAAAATGTAGAAGATGAAACAAAAAAAATAATCAAAAATGATCAAAACTGTATAAAAACAGTAAAACCAATAGGATCTCAAACAAAAATAAAGAAATGCATAGATATTAATAAGCGTCGTTATAGAGATGATAAGGAGATACAAATAGCATTGAGTAAAAAGAATATGTTTCAAGTTGATTTCAAACGTAATCAAGGACTTGTAGGTATGAAAATTACGCAAAAAATAGGACCTAAAACTACACCAAACATTACAACAGACAGGAATCATCTGATTGAGAAGGAAAATGCAAAACAAAAATGTGTCGTCGATGAAAAGTATTTAAGTTCTGCAGACAAAACACTTAGCTTTTTCGGCACTCAACTGATACCAATAACGAATGAAAAAGAAAGCAATACTACACAATGTAAAATTAACAACGAAAAAGATATTGGAGGAAAACCTGCTCTTCTAAAATATTCTAGTTCACAAAATGTTACCGTGCAGTTTGAAATCAGCAAAATATCTGAAAAACTAATCAATGATTTGAAGACAAAGAAAACAAACAAACAGTCGTCTGAAGATAAAATTTTTAGTAAAGTGCCAAATGAAAGTCTTAAAAATAATCCTGAAAACAAATTAAACATTGCGAATGAAACAGAAATAGGTTCCAACTTAACTATTACAGATAAAAATACAGATTCATTAACAAAAGTTACATCGAACGTGAAGAATGTGAAAATAACGAATAAATATAAAAATGACCAAATGAAAACTAAAAATTGTGCTAATCACAGTTCCTTGATAGGACTATTGGTAACAAATAAAAACAAAGATAATACGAAAGAAATAAAATGCACGAAACAAAAACGAGCTAGTACCCAAAGTATAACTACTAAACTTGATAAGAAACCTCGTAAGAAAATTAAAAAACAAAAATATGAACCAAAGTCACCAATTCTACATTGCAGTACTGTACCAAAGAAAACTAAACAAGAAATACCTCCTAAAATTAAACAAGATACAAATTCTAACTTAACAAAAGAGCCCACTGAAGTAAAGAAAATAGTTGATAAACTTTCTAATTCAAATAGCTGTAATATAGTGCATGAGGTTAATCGACTAAAAACCGTTATTCCTAAAATTTCTTCAGCTACAAAACCTCTTGATGTCACTGATAAACAAGTTTTACAAAGTCAACCGTGTATAATGCCAGACAAGACCATAAGTGAAGTCAGTAACAGTCATGCCAAATCATTAATTGTATCGGACAAGGTTCCCAAGATTTGTAACGAAGTTAATAAGACTTATTTTGAAACTAAAAACTTCCAAAATGCTCCGACTATGCCTTCAAGTCAAAATAAGACTTGTGAACAGACTGTATTGCATGAGATTCGTCAAGATGTGAAAGAGAATACAATAAATGCTGTGCCTGACACGAATCTTAGTTTTAAAGCACCAACTAAAAATTACAAACCAGTTGTTTCCAATAGTAACGTCTCAACGACAACAACCGTTGCGCCTACAAGTGGATCAAAACCCACACTTTCTAATCAATATACCAATGTTCCCACTTATCATGGGTCTCATGTTCCTGCCCATAATACATTACCTAGAAGAATGAATAACACAATTTCTAACAATAACATCGATGTCCCAATACAAAATCGTTATGCATCGGCTATAATTTTAAAGTCAAATAATCACCCAAAGATGCCATTCGAAAAGATCCGCGAATCCCCTTTGAAAACCATGGGTTCTCATCCTCATAGACCCATGGCTATCCCTAACCATACACAGCAACAGTTTAGAGATCCTCTACCACCCTATCCTATATTTTATCCACCTACGCCTTCGGGAAATAACGCTGAAGCTTATCAGAGTTATTTCTCATGGCCAGCAAATTCTGTTCCAAACCAGTTTCATCCACCACATCGCCGTATAGCTCCTCAACAATTGAGTAATCCAATGCAAGACTTTTACAGAGACTGCTGGTTACCACATAGTTTGGCACCTCCTCCACCTCCTCCACCGCCTGTACCTCCAACTAACATTCCGCCAAAAAACGTTCTGGACATGGATAAATCCAAGAATTGTTCTAATTTAAACCGTCCATCAGCGTCAGTAATGCAAACTCCGAAAAGTGTAAACCAAAACTCTATTAGTAACCCACAGATTAAAAACAACAGTTCTATTATCGGAATCAATAATGATGGTTTAGTTAAAAAAATTAACATAGTGGCAATGCCTATTAAAACCAAATTTGATACCAAAAAAGGGACTGTTAACGTAGAACAAATTACACATCCTCAAATTATGAGTCGGCTTGAAGATACAGAAATAATAACAACCAAGACGGAAATGTCAAAAGAATTGGACAAGTTGTCATTTATCGATGAAAATATAGATGACTTTAAAGAAATCTACTCCGCTAAAATTAATAGTCAAAACAATAAAGAAAAAGTGGCCATTATGACAAAAAATCCTGGTAAACTTGAAACTTTAAATTCAACAATGAACAAGAAAGAAAATCCTATACAAACACAGCCATCGAAAGGATATTCGCCGCCAATTTTACCTATACCGACATATCAAAAAGTTTTAGACAGAGTAGTTTCAAATTCACAGATCCAAAATACAATACCTAAGATTGCTCTGCAAACTGAAAATCTTGGATGCGTTGTAAAAATTGAAACTAAACCGATGAGGAAAAGAGATTTTGTAAAATGTTGTAAAAGAAAATATAACAACGCATGGAATAATGACGAAGAAACCAGAAGAAGAGAAGACGCTAAGAAGATTTCATTAGGGGAATATAAAAAAAGAATACTAAAAAATAACTGTAAACCTGAACAGAACAATAAAATAGGGAAGGAAAAGTACAATAACAGTGGGAAACGACCAAATATAGATTTTAAGTTTAGAAAAAATGTAGACTATAACACAGAAACCGATCTTGGTTATGATTCGGATAGTACTGTAGTATTATGATTTATTACGAGTAATTAATATGTTTCGTTGTGGCATGTTAATATTTCTTCATTTATACAGTGTGTCCAGTTATCGGCTGTAGATTATTTTCTTTTATTTTTCAGTTTGTTGCAATTTTGAAAATATATGTTTTTTTTTTATAGAATGTCATAAATATCATAAATGTCTTCGAAACTTGTCTCCAGAGACATTTGTCTGATCCCCAAACGTCTTTTTCGGCATTAACGATATTTTCATGGCTAAGTGAAGTTGATAGTGGTCGCGTGACTGGTCTCTAGACAGACTACCTAAGTCATGCCACCTGTATTGTTTTTCCTTATTGTAAAACTATTTCGCTTAATTATAATTATTAGTAATGATAATATTGTTGCCCATTTTGACAATTGTACTTTCCGCAGCTATACTGAGAAAATAAACTGAGTTAGACAATAATGACACACCACACTAGACGTTATTATATTTAGGTTTATATAACGTCAAACGTTTGACAATGTCTTTGACTGCCATGATACACTAATAGATAATTTGATTTGCATTTAGTCCGTGGCGCTAGCAGCAATTTGCAAGTTGCTCAAGTTTTTACATTGCTGTAATGTTTTTTTTTTTTTGTGAACATTATTAAGATAGGAGAAAGTTATATTGAAAAAAAAAAGAAATGTTTATTTGTTGAAAATGTTCATTAAAAAAAACTTTAATAAAAAACATTGGTTTATTTCTTTGTAGATAATAGTTCCCATAAAATATTGTCTCATAAATGCCCTAGCAATATCGTGTGGTGAATAGAAGAATATTTCTTTATGATTTAACATATTTATTCACTTTTTCACATATATTTCTAAGGCATATATTTAACAAAAGTAAATAAAAATGTTTGTTTCTACCGAAAATAGACAGTAGACAGCTACGAAGTTTTTGCTTCAAGTAGACAAAAATGTTTTCTATGTAGGGCCGATCTAAACACTTAGGTACACAACATCCCAGGGCCGTAGCTAGGGTCGAATTTGAGGTAGGGCAGCATTAGTTACAGGTAGGGCGGAAGTAAAAAAATTATCATAATTGATCTGCCGTCGAAACACGGGCTCCTAAATCAATCACCATGTATATCACCATCATGTGAATAGTTATTCGTAGACAAATAATTACTGTGACAGTGCATGAGCATGGATCTAAGAACTATTAAATCCTCAATGATGAAGAACAAGTGAATAAGATGGTTGAACTTCCAGATTTGGATGTAGAGATCCACGTCTGAGTGAGAGTGAGGTAATAATTAATTATTGGGTGGGGTGATACGAGTAAATAGAAACGACCAAAAATATCATTAAGATCACATTGTTTTTGCGTACTTATTATAATAATTAACTAACATAATAATAAAAAACATTTAAAACAGCTGAATTCTACGATTCGCCATGTTATTAAAAATGCGAAGAACTTCGTTCAGATCAACTGATTTTGTTCTTTTTTTTTCAAAGGCCAGAAATACCATACCAGCCATTCTCTCGTGACCCATTGACAGCCTTTGAGGCCTATTGATTGCAGTTAAAGTTGAAAACGTAGATTCACACACTGCAGTGCTACATCCTATGGTCGCCACAGACGCAAAAAGTTCATATGTATCTTTGAACGCCTCTCGTTGCCTGTACAAAACTTGCAATGTATTTTCCATTATATCCTCGTTACGACTCAAGTAAGCTTTAACCACACTAGCCTCTTCTCTTGATGGAACTTTCAGACCTGAAAAATTAGTTAAAATTGTAAATTGAACATGACAATTTTTTTGAATTATTTTTTTTTTTTAAACTTACCCAAATTTTTCAGTGGAACCATTTTATCTACATCCAACTCATCAAGACTTGCAATCGAATTAATTAAATCATCGTTGTCCGAAAACCTTCTTTGTAATTCAGCAATTAAAATGTCCAACGTTTCGAAATACTCAGACTTAAATGGCTCGTCGTTCTCATCTATATTTTGTCTGGCGGAGGAACAGGGGGTGTACGTCAAATAGTCATCCATCCGATTTGGTTTTTTTACTTGCCTCTTCGAGGTCTGTGTCCTATTTTCAGATTCGCCGCAGTCATTGCTTGTTAAAGACTTAGCTTCTTCCAGAATTTGATTATACATTTGATTTGATCTTAATTTAATAATTTCATCTTTGACACACTTTATGATTGTTATGGCATCTTTTAATCCTGCGCTTCGGGCTTGCAAAGCTGCGTCTGCAGGTTGTAGCGTGGATAAGATTTTTTTGGCCACAACCATGGCTATTCGGAATTCCAGATCAAGCATGACTTTTTTAATACCTATACTCTTGGCGACGTCATCACCGTTGAATCTGCCATTTTTAATTTCTTTCAAAGTCTGCAAAATCGATGAATAATTATCGTATACAACTTTTGTAACTGCTAAATGTCCAGACCAGCGTTGTTCGAGGAGTCGGCCAATCCTTTTTCCATCATATAAGGCAGCTATTTTGCCATGATGAAAGAATTCATGTAACATGATGCATTGGTCAAAAAATAAACGAATAAAAGTCATTTCTGAGATAGTCCTGATGACTATTAAGTGCAAGCGATGGTTATAGCAGTGGACGTAAGGAATTTTTCGGCCCAATTTATTTTCTATTCTAGTCGCAACTCCTGAAACTTTCCCACTCATTACACTTGCGCCATCATAGCATTGGCTAAGCATACAAGAGGGGTCAATGTTATTTTCCGTGAGAGTATTTAACGTTAATTCCGTGAAAGTGGCTGCATCAAGATTTTCAGTAGTCTTAACCATCAGCAACGACTCATTGACGACACCATCCTTGACGTAGCGTATTGCTAATGCAATATTTTCGCGGTTATTTTTATCTCTCGTCCCATCTTCCATTAGAGTAAACCATTTCACGTCAGATTCATTAATATCTTTGACAATGGAACTTCGTACCGCTTGAACCATTGCTTGAATTATTTGATTTTGAATTTCGGGTGAACGATATGTTGCGTTTTGTGGTATATGAGTGAGAACCTCGTTCAAATTTGGATCTTTCATACATGTGTATTCAAATAAATTCTGAAATAATCCTTGTTCTTTTTCTTCTTCCAAAATATAATTTCCACGCAAAGCTAATTCGTTGACAATTAGAAATTGTATTACTTCCATGACAGACTTTACATAATACCTATATTTTTCTAATACTTTTTGATTTATTAACGTTTCAACACTGCTAGATGCAGATATTCTTTGTAATTTCTCCTGCCACATCGACATAGCTTGAATATGAGAAATTGATTTTTCATGTTTTGGAAAACCAGTTTTAGAATCAGTGGCATTTTTCCAGTTTCTAAATCCTGTGGAAGTGTACGAAGTCTGTTTGCTTCCATGAGGTAAAAATTGCTGGCATGGATAGCAAAAAGCAGCATCTTTCTCGACAGAATACTGCAACCATTTATAACGCTTGAACCAATCGGAAACAAAGGCCCTGTTGTGTTGTTTTGGATATGTGTCTAAAACAACTTGTTCTATTGGTTCTCCGATTTGTGCAATATCAGACGGAATACCATAGCTAACGTTACCTGTTGCTACGGAACTAGGAGTAGCGATTGTATTTGGTGCTTCCACCTGTTTTGAACAGTTAGGTTTTTCGTGGTCAATTTGCTCCTCAAGTCTTCGTTTTTTTCCAAAGAAAGCCCGTATATCCATCGCGAAATAAATGAATCTTCAATTTATAGCAATACAAATAACAATTGTATCGATTTTTGTCTAAAGCACTCTTCACCGTACACTTCACTTAACCAAACTACAAACAATCATAATCAATCTTTAGGTCAGGTTTAAAAGGGGATTCCCCGTACCATAGATTGCAATATAGCCCATATTGCAGTCTATGGTACGGGGATTCCCTCTGCATCACACAGATATTGGCGCCCAGTACACGCTCAATCTGGATCACGATCCAGATCTTGCCTTCTCGCTCTTAGATAAGACGGTGTCCCTTTCAGACTCCTACGTGAAAGGGACATAATTCAGTTGAATCTTCAACTGTTGACAATTGTAAACAATTGGAAAGGTGGCTAAAATGTCATGGGCGTCCGCAAAAAGGGAAAAAAAATTAGCTGATTGAGAGGTTAGTCATCGAAAGTTTAATCTAAAAACTTATAAAAAAAAATAACTTTTTCACTTTTATTCTAATTAATAATGTCAATTCATTTATTCTTCTGTAATTGAAAATATATTTTAGTTAACTTAAGTATTACTATGGAAGTAATTAATAAATTAAGTCATTAATATTTTGAGGCTACAAATGACATTAATAATTAGACAAATGTAAATATATTTAGTAGCTTTTATCATAAATAAAACGTTTAATACGAGATAATATAATTATAAAAAAATTATGCAATTATGAATAATCGAGTAAAAATATTTCTATAGATTTACTTATATAAAAAATATATAGAATCACTTATATAGAAATATATAGAGTTTTATATAAGATGAAAATTGTTAAATCAGTATGTATTAGTTTTGAATGATTTGTATTGTGTATCACTATAACATAGGTACTGACAAAATTATTATAATGGATTATAAAAAAACGGTTATTTTGACTTACTACTTTATTTCTTTTTCTATGTTTTTACAATTAATCGACTTGAATTAATATTTTCGCGTGTAGCGGGCACTTTAGCATGGTTGTTTACAAAAAACAGTACGAAAAAAATGGCTGATGCTAACGTATGCGCACAAAAAAAATTGTGATGAAAAGGCCTATAAACCCTTAGAATAATAACTATAGCCCTATTCTAATTCTTTGTATAAACCCATCGCTTCATGAGATGGCGCTTCGAATGCCATCTATACACAGAACAAAGAATGTAACACTTTTTTTTGCATTCACTGATAAAACACCTGAAATTCAATAAAATATAAACAATATCCATTTGAGGTTGTTTTTGTTTTGACGTTTTGTTTTTATTCAGCAAAATGTCATCATGACATTTGTCATTGGTGCGTTCCGTTTCATCGGCTTTAGTTTGAACCAATACAAGAGTCTTACCATCACATTATAAATTTTGTTGCAAACTTAGATACCTATCGCTACATTTTTTTTCTCAAACTATGAACAAACAATTTAATTATAATAATTTATCTTAGTTTTAGATATTTTTAAGGTAGGGCATTGTGGTTTCAAGGTAGGGCATTGCCCCACAATGCCCCCCCCTAGCTACGGCCATGCAACATCCTGAAATGAAACAATAGAATTTTTTTTAACATCAGCCATTGTGAGCAGGTGCCATCTTACTGTAACTTCCTCCAAATAAAAAAGAACAAAAATAAACAAAAAAAAATTGCCAAAAAATAAATTCTTTAAAAAGCCAAAGCTGTCAAAAAATTGCGTAGCCTTTAATATTATTTAGCGAAACATCTGCATTGTGGCTGCGGCGACAATTAATCTCTCTAACGCGGCTCACGGCGTCTTGTTGTAATAAATCTCTGGATTACAGCCTCTTTCGCGGCATTAGGTCTTTACTGGAAGGATCTGACTTGAATTATGGAAGGAAGTTCAGCGTTTTTAGCCCGTTACCTGACTAATTAGCATTGGTAAGTGAAGTGCTTGATTTGCACTCATCGACGGCTCCTGATTTTAAAGCTAATGATGATTGAACCTCTGTGTTTAAAATGGCTATAGTCTGGTATAAGAAAAATGAGAAACTGACTGTTGGGGTTGTAATGCCCAACAGTGAAAAGGTTATGTTCCTGTTATGTAACCTTCTTGAAGGATGTTATGTTATGTAAATGAGTTGACGAACGTTTCCCTTGATGGATTTATTGCTACGTGATATAATTACATAATACTTCGACTTAATTGCATGTTAAATGCACAGGTAAGCAATATGTGCATTCATGAGTATGACGTACAAACTAGCACAAAGTTCAATGTACAGCGTTAGCTCGTACACTGACTAACATATCAACGCAGAGCCGCCGAAACTGCTGGGACTAGGAGCGTGAAATTTTGCGCAAGGTTTCCTGTTATCATGTAGGGAGTAATAAGAAAGCCACTACGCTGGCAGAAAGCTAGTCGGGTAAAAGAATGGCTCTCACTAGCCTCGAACCAAGAGTTAAAATTAACAGATGCGATCTAATTAATCTAGACAAAATCTGTTCCTACTGTAGAGACATCTGGTTTGCCAAACATCCAAATTACAATGTTAATTTTCACAGGAACCAAGGAGAAACCATGATAACATTGTTTCCATAGATGGATGCAGAGGGAGAGGGTGACTAAAGAAACGTTGAATGGATTGTATGAGGAGTGTAAAGAGTGATATTGAAATAAAAAGGGTGTCAGTGATAGCGTGACGGTTGACAGGACGGAATGGAAGAAAAATCGTGTTGCGCCTACCTTACGTAACATGGGACTTGGGTGTTTTTTAATATCGTGTGGATTTCATCACGCATGCGATATTTCCCCCGCATGCCGAAAATTTCACGCAGTGCGAGACACGCGCTAGTCTACGATCTAGTTTTCTGCGGGCTGCTGTGCTTTGTGGTTGTGTACAATGGACGACAAAAGCGCGGGGGCCCCGCGCGGGTCCGGTGCCCGGGATCACGCACCGCGTGCACGCACTACAATAAATACTTGTATGAAAAGGACATTTGCAGGGGGGTTACGCGTGCGGGGCAACCTTGTATGCGTAATCAAAAACGCACGATATTAAAAACACCCAAAGGCATATAGGGAAATATGCATGAAAAACTATTTGTTAACTAACCAATTTATCAATAAACTAGCTTCTGCCAGCGGCTTTGCCCGCGTGAATGTAGATTTCAAGAGCAGTAGTTAAGGGCTGAATTTTAGAAAATCCTCTGTTAGCGCTCACCTAAAGGAAACCTTGTGTAAAATTACACGCTCCTAGTCCCAGTAGTTTTGGTTGTGCGTTGATATGTCAGTCAGTCAGTGTCTCCTTTTATATAATAATAGATATACAAAAATAGAATACTAATTGTGAAAACAATATCAAAGGGTGCCAAGCATGACCTTTGACGTCAAAAACATGTCTGACTTCTCATCCATAATAGCAGCTTTGAAGCTTTATAGCTTCGTTGTTAATGAAGATATTTTTTTAATATTTTTTTACCAGAGCTAAAACATATTTAATTTAGTAAATAAAAAAATGCATGCATTTTCCCTCTAGTAACGTAGGGAGTTTGTTGTAAATTGGGGTATTTGAAAGAAATTACCTGGATAAATCGAGAAGTTAAATGGTCGTCGTTTATCTCTACGGCGTTGCTGTCTTGTGACGTTACACTCATGTATTTAAAACGTTTTAGTAAAAAAATCCTTATTGCTGACGCAGTGCGGTTACTTTGCCAACGTTTGTGGGATGACTGGCACCCGTTGAAGCAAATAAGCTAGCGTTTGTGGGATGACTGGCACCCGTTGAAGCAAATAAGCTAGCGTTTGTGGGATGACTGGCACCCGTTGAAGCAAATAAGCTAGCGTTTGTGGGATGACTGGCACCCGTTGAAGCAAATAAGCTAGTCTGCATTTCCCTCTGGGGATTCAACTAAGTTGAAATGAGTTACGGCCTCACTCTGACTGGTTTGCGTGCATGGTTGCGTTCTAGAATATTCATATGTTTATTAAAGTAGAAAAGGAAGGATTTTTTTTGAGGTCTGAAATCATCAACTTCGCGCTGTGGGTCAAACATTCGTGCAAGCCTAGTAGACAACCATACTGGGGGCCCTGTCCATTTACGAAAGTCAGTAAATAGACGAGGCCCAGTAGGGCCCTCTTTGAGGCGCACATGAAAAACTACCTTCGACTCGGGCTTTGTTCCTTACCGGACGGCTAGACAGCGTGCTTAGACATTGCTCACCATCCACAAACTCGAGTCTACGAGGGCCGGGAGTCGCCCTGCGACTGTCGACGCCGGGACGACGTCTTGAGATGGTGACTGGGGCACGAGGATGTAGTCTTCCTCACGGTTACGGCCATATCCTTTACTCATAATACTGCCCCGCAGAATTAGATGTTCGCTTCTCATTCTCTCTCGCTCCGTACCATGGCCTAAACCAGGGTCAATTGCTAGACGTCGCCGCCATCAATCGCCTACACGAGGACACAGCGAGACGATGCTCTACCGAAGCGGGGTAAACTTCCACCATATATTCCAAAGTGTCCTTCGGGTGGTCCACACAATGGTGACACACGGGGTCCCACCAAATCCGAAACAAGTACCTTCCAATTTATATAGGGTGAGTTCAACATATCCTTCCTTTTTCATACTTCTTAACTAATCACTCAAATATAATATACCAAGGTCACGCAATTCCAACTTGAGATGATTGAAGTTTTGCAATGCTTTGTTACATTCGTAAATTCATTACAAAGTTCTCACCGTATCGCCACACCTGTTTCATGCATTTTTCACATTCACAAATCTTTAAAAACTGATTCTTGTTATAATACGAGATCTGATAGAGGAAATATCTTCCCTCCAAGATGTGATTAGAGTCAGACAAACATATGTTATGGCCATTTATTTACATGTAACCATGCATTTGGGGTACATTCTTTCAGCCGATGCTCGACTTTTTAATAAAAAAAAATATTATTTAACATCATTGGCACCAGCCAAGTTACAACCGTTTAGTTTCGATTCTCTTTTCGTTGATCGCCTCGAGTTGGCCACGCCTCCTATTCCTTTGTGCTGACTACGTGACTGAGCGTTGAGATTACATCGGAACAAAGGAAACTGAGGCGTGGCCGACTCGAGGAGACCGACGAAAAGAGAATCGAAACGAAACGGATGTAACTTGGCTAGGGGAGCAGATTTAGCCAGGCAACCTATTTAGAATGTGTCAATAAACGCATTAATCTAGCATAATATTTATCATAATTAAATAACAGATGAGGTAAGATTTTTCTTCTATCAGATCTTAGATCATTACCTTACATACGTTACACCAATGTCACATTTCCATAGCTGAATATTTCACTTCCGTGCCGGAGTGCTGTGTATATTTTAAAATTCATAGGGATTTAAATTCTTAGACACTTCAATTTGCATCAGATCCGACGAGCAAGAGCGGCGGGAAATATGGAACAGTAACTCGATATAAAAGATAATAATAAAAAGGAATCCGCTGTAAAAATATATAAATTCGTCTGCTGCTGAGATCTTGTAATATGGATTATGGATTTAGTTCCGGCTGTTTGCATTTGCCGGTTTATAATATGAGTCAGGAACAACAAGCCCGTCCAGAGTGAATAGATTGACCACGGGTTTCCGAGTAACCACCTTAGGATGGCGGTTTTATGTGGTTAGACTGAATAAACCAAGTTGTCGTTTATCTCTAAATAGCATACCATTAGGGAGTTTTATTTGACTTGCTAACGCTAGCGATTGATCTTGAAAGCTATTTTTCATAGGTACTTAAAGATTTTTCAAATTCTACAATTTTGTCTCAAGTGTCGAACAATTATGTTAATTGTTCGTTGAAGGTAAACTGGAAATTGCTGCATTAACTTATCTTTAGAGGCTTTAATATCCACCATATTCATGTGATAGTATCTTTCATCTTCACCATCTTCCTCCTGACCTCCCGATTTACTTGGAGTCGACACATTATATCTATTAAAACACCACAATCGCGGCGGTAAGTCTCTCCCGGTAAGAAGCCCTTTGAAGAGTGGCTGGAGGAGCGCCACGGCGTCTTCGCTTTCCGCATGATGCAGGCCCTGCAGATGGGGGCTTGCGGGTGACAAGCAATGGGTAGCTCGCCGTCCACTAGTGTTATAAGGACCGAGCCCGAGTCGTTGACGGCGCGAAGTGTTCCACGCGTCTCTCAAAGAGATGTCAGCAAACCGTAGGGACTCAGCAGGGCCGATGTTCCTTAAGGCCACGGGAGAATTTCTATAAAGGAAAACCGTGTTCTGAGTCTGACACAACTTCCCGCTCCACTTTAGAGCGGGAACAATTATTAGATGATTTTCTTATCCGTACATGTTCCGGTCATCCATATATGTGCCGGTCATCTCGTAAGTCATCTACTTTCTGATATATTACATCTTCTGCCAGAGAATTAAGCCGCAGCTGATGTATATTTTATTTAAATTTTAGCTTAGGATCGCCTCAAATATGAAACTGATTTGGCACCAAATTATAATCAACCAGTAACCCTCGGGAGTTGCTGATAGACTTGAAATTTTGATTACCTTATTAAGCGAAAGAAAATTTAAGGACCAAGAAACATACTTGATTTAAAATTCTTTGTAACTAGCGTTCTGCCCCAGCTTTGCACGGTTTTTTTCTTCTGTAAAATATGCGTGTATATATATCTAAAACTTCCTTATAGATCACTCTGTTTATTGGTGAAAACGACATCAAAATCGACGCTTGGGGGACTTTTTTTATAACACTAGTTGCCGTCCGCGGCTCCGCCCCCGTCAAATTACTACCCACTATTAAATCAATTGAAAATTTGCTGCTGTTCTAACCATTTGTTTTTCTTTTAAACCACCCGTACATTAAAGCGTAAAACTTTAAATAAAAATAACTAACAAACAGAATTTGGATTTTATATATAAGAAGATATAAGTATAAATAGCTGATAAACTTGGGTACACATCCATTATGCGTACACCTAAGGAGTGGAGTTCCCTGCCGGAGTCTGTGTTTCCTGATAGCTTTATCCTCCCCTAGGTTATAGCTATCTGCCCCCCTAGCCAAGTTACAAACGTATCGTTCGCGCTGAACGCTTCGAGTAGGCCACGCCTCCGATTCCTTTGTTCCGACGTCATCGTCACGTGGTCCGAACAAAGGAATTGGAGGCGTGGCCTACTCAAAGCGTTTGGCGTGAACGATACGATTGTAACTTGGCTAGAGGGGCAGGAAACACAGACTCGTTCGTTCAAATCTTTAAGTCAACGAGTGAATAGGTTACTTCTAGGCAAGCGTGCTCCATCGTCGGCCACAAACTGATGGTATCAGGTGAGATAATGGTCAAACACAGATCTATCCATATTAAAAAAAAATATCAACCCCCGTCGGGTAAATACCTCCTCTAAGGCATACCACTTCTATCTTTGGCGGTATTTAACCAATCCCTGCCTGCCGCTGTCTCATCTGCCCATCTGGCCTGTGGGCGGCCTCTCACTGCTTTTCCTTGTGGTCCAGGCTTTTCGATCGATCTGCGCGTCCATCGGTTGTCATTGTATCTATTCTTGCCACGTGACCTGCCCAATTCCATTTTCAAAGATAGGGTGAAGAATGCGGACGTTCGCGAGAAAACAAAGGTTACAGACGCTTTAACTTTTTTGTTACAAAGAAAGTGGAAATGGGCAGGTCACGTGGGTTTTATATATACAGACTAGCTTCTGCCAGCTGCTTCGCCCGCGTGAAAACAGGTTTCTCTATACAAACGTTGGACCCGCGTTTGATCCCCTTAGAGGGTGAATTTTGAAAAATCCTCTCTTAGTGCTCGCCTACGTCATAAAAGGAAACCTCATGCAAAATTTCACGCTCCTAGTCTCAATAGTTTTGGTTGTGCGTTGATATGTCACTCAGTCAGTTTCTCCTTTTATATATACATATAGATGATAAAATAAAACATTAAATTTTTAAGGAGTCTACTTGGATCAAATCTCAAGTTATCAGAATGTTATCATCCTCTGTTTGTTTTCAAGACAATGGTTCTTTATTCTGTCCTTGTCCTCATTGTTGATAACAAAAATGCTTTGTAAAAGGGCAATCTCATTTTTTGTAAATTTCATTTTACTTTCGTTTTGATTACGTTTTTTTTTGTAAAGTGGGAAATCATCTAATGACTTCTCCCGATCTAGGGAGGAGCGAGAGGGCGTCTCAGACTGTTATTGACTTAAGACGCACTTGTGTCCTTCAGATGCCTTTTGAATTCTAGTACTACGGCCCCTGGATGGTAAAGGTAAGAACTGCGATTACAGAAAATACAAAACACAAAGAAACCAATAAATACCTAATTTTTAAAAAAGAATAATGTACCTTTAATATAAAGTTTATTTAAACTTATAATTCCAAGTCAATCCAAAGATATAAACACGTCAAAGCAAACCGTTTTTAAAATCGGCAATTTCGTACTTTAACCCCCAATCTATAAGACAAAGTCCTGAGTCATTAACTGCCCAAAGCTTGGACCTAGAACGCTGAAATTTTGCACAGAAGTGCCATTTATCATATTTACAAAGTATAAGAAAAGATTTTCCACAATGCACCCCTTGGAGAAACCTACTTCCACACAGGCGAAGCCACTGAGTATGTAATACTAGCTTTTGCCCGTGGCTTCGTCCGCGTACATAAAATATAGCCTATGTCACTCAGGAATAAAGCAACTTTCTATCATTGAAAAAATTTTTGCAATCGGGCCAGTACTTTCAGAGATTACCTCCTAAAAACAAAAACACATACTTTGCCTCTTTATAATATTATATGTATATAGGGTGACTGGTATTCAAATTATTTAATCTGAGATTTTTCGTAAGAAATCTAAAAATCTTACTAACTTAAAAACCGTAAAACAAAAAGAGAAAATTCACAATGATCCCTAAAACTTTAACCCATATTAGTCGCTCACTGGACAAAGTTCCGGCAATCTAATAAATTGATTCATAACTATCAGAACATTAATCACACAAACTATTATACCATTTATCCAATTAAATAATTTGTGTAATTGATTTTTAAAGCCAAAAAGACCAATTTAGTTTAATCATACCCGGTGACCAGCAACCCAAACATTCTAGCAATTCGATTTTAAAAACTTATCAAAATGGACGTCCCGACATTGAAGCAAACCCATCCTCAGAAACATTATTTTAAAACACTATGTAGATTTATGTTTTACTTAGGGATGGGGGATCTCTGGTACGAGAAAACCGAACTTACCTATTACATGAAGAAAATCTACACAGTCTGGATGGTAGTGGCGAACGGTTTCATCGTCGTCTTCTTGTTCAACGAACTTCTTTCGTTTGCTAGGCCCGATTTGACCGACCGGGAGAGGAACGACTTGGCTGTGTTCAGTTTTGCTCACCCCCTGCTCTATGCCAAAGTAGTGACACTGTATTTCTTCAAGGGCCGCATCAAGTTCGTGATGGAGCGCTTGCTGGAAGGTTCCAGGCCTATTTTCCACTCACTAGAGCTGGAGAGAAAGTCTGTGAAGCAGTTTGCTATAAATTGCTTTGCGGTGACAGCTGCTTCTTACGCGGTTCTGGGTTCAGCAATGATTGAAGGAATCCGGCAACATTTCATTCAAGGTAAGCTTTTTCATTTCCTTTCAAACTGAAAAAAAATAACAACGGTTAAAAAAAATACTCTAACTACCTTACTTCGCTTATTTGCACAGTGTTTTATCTTATGGCACCTACTGACTGCCATAAGATAAACCTACGTACCTACTGACTCTGTCTGCACTTTATATCTTAGAATTTTTTTTTGGATGTTTGCATAAACTAGAGAGTTTACAAAATCAATAGCGTTTTTTATAATATAAAGACGCGCAGTAAACATGAAATTGAAACATTCCCAAATGGAGATTTGACAAAACAAACAAGTCTTTAAACAGCATACGCTTTGACAACAAGTTGCCAAAGTCGATTTTAGAACTTAGCGAGGTAAAGTTCAAAGCCCACGTCAAACGAGTCTTTATTAATAAAGCGCATTTCAATATTAAAGACTATGTTGAAGACACGCTAGTCTGGGAATGACTGCGTCTGCACATAGTTCATTACCTGCATTAGCATTATCGTGTATTTATTATTTTTTTATTTTACTTATTTGGTACCTACCTAACTGGTATTTATTTATTTATTCTTGATGCAACTTAAAGTACCGTGGATTTTCTTGCCGGTTCTTCTCCATAGAAAAGGACCAATTTAAACCATGAACTAGCATCTGTCGTTTTATAAATATCCGTGTAGGCCTACGTAAAACAAAAAATAATAATTTGAATTTCCAGAAATACCGGTCCGCACAGAAGTGGTCTACTTCCCTAAACCGTCCCAGTCAGGTGCCTACATCACCGTGGTCCGTTTTTTAGTGGAGTTTCACTGGTACTACATCGTAGCTATGATGTCAACCATGGACTGCCTCGCCCTATGTTCTTTAATTACTGTAGGCCATAAGTTCAAGGTCTTAAGAATGTATTTCCGTGAGCTGAGAATCAGGACTTTGAAGAATAAGGGAAAAAAGACAAAGAAGGAACTTGCAGAAGAGTTTAAGAAAGACTTTGTGATCGGGATCAAATTGCACTCTGATGCATTGTGGTAAGTATGACTTTGAAATTTATCTCATGTAAAGTTCAGTATTGTTCGTCGGCAAGCTGGCCCGATTTAACTATTTATTTATAAAAATTAAAGAATTAATTCTTGGTATTCATGTCTTCCTTGAAAAGGAAATAGAAAGCGAGGAACTGTGATCGTTGAATAGAATGGGCCAGCTATAATCTATATATATAAAAGGAAAAACTGACTGACTGACATATCAATTACAGCCGAAACTACTGGGATTAGGAGCGTGAAATTTTGCACAAGGTTTCCATTTATGATGTAGGTGATCACTAAGATTTTTTTTTCCAAAATTCACTTCCTAAGGGGATGAAGTGGGGGTCCAAAGTTTGTATGGAGAAACCTACATTCACGCGAGTAAAGCCGCGGGCAGAAGCTAGTCTATATATATAAAAGCGAAATACCACTCACCGATTAATCACGAAATCTCCGAAACTATAACCTACAAACTTAATATTTGGCTGGTAGATTCCTTATAGGGTGTAGACATCCGCTAAGAATGGATCTTACGAAACTCTACCCCTAAGGGCGTTAAGATAAAACGGAGGTTGGAAGTTGGTATGGAGAAACCAACTTTCGCGCGGGTGAAGCCGCTGGCAGAAGCTAGTAAATATATGATTTCAGGTAGTCTGATTAAAATTTTCAGGTATAAATAAATTAGAAAAGTTTCCCGGAAGTTTACTGCATCCTATTTTCTATATTTATTGAAGTTAAAACCCTTGTACGAGTAGTAACTTCACACTGATAAATTCTTAGTCAAAATTCTGGGTTTTCTTTTTAGGTGGGAAAATCATCTTATGACAAATCTCGCTCTTGGGCGGAGCGGGAGATAGTGTCAGACTTTTACTGACTAAAAACCCACTCCTGTTCCTTCGTTGCCTTCGTCCCAGGGTCCGGGTTTCGGGATTGGGGTAAAAACTGATTATGTTGCATTTACCAGGTGTGCCCGAAATGTGCAGGAGTCCATGGGTTTTCTATACAGCATCCAAGTGTTCGAGAGCGTCGCCCTGCTCGTCATGAACCTCGTCAAGCTAGTCGTAAGTGTACATATAAAATGACTGCCCATTCTCTCTCTCTCACAGTGAGTTTAACTGACACACTTGGTAACAAAACATCAGTTTGCATTGTTATGTTTGTTGCCTTTATTGTTTACTTCGTTTTCGGAATATTGAGACATTCAGCTGACCATACTACCCTCTTCTTCTTAATCGGGCACTCTTGTCAGAGTAATCATGGCTGTTGATAATAATAATAATAATAATAATGTCATATTTTTTCCGATATTTTTTCAATTTTATTTAAAATATTAAATCATGCTAACAATAGTGCAAATAAGACTAAATAAAACAACGAAAAATAAGTATCCATCATAATTACAATTCATAATGCAATAATAACATCCGAAAATTACAAAACATACTGAAATATGACAAACGAATATGCTGACTAGAAGCCGGGCAAAGCAAGTAAACACACACCCAACATCTTCGGGTTCGTCGCTCAGCTCCGCCTCGCAGCCGCCGGGACCAGCGCCGACCGTGAGTCCAGAGATTCCGGTCGCTGCAGTTGCGTCGAGCTCGAGCGACGAATACTTCTCACCGCCGACGACACCACCACCTGCGCGTCGGCGAGGAAGAGGCCGACCTCCGGCCAGCTTAGGACCTCGAGGCCCACCGGCCTCTGATAGGGTCCCCGCTGCCGGTGGAAGTGTGCAGCGCATGCGATGGACACAATCCATTAACGAAAATGTCATGCGCTCATACTTTGGGGCTACTGAGGGGGGAAGTAACCTGACTGCGTACCGTGGTCGGATGCTCTCTCTGTTTCAGGTGCTTGAGCCAGCTGTCAACGTTTCGGCCCAACGACTATCGGATCAGGTGCGAGTCATCCAGCGTAACCGTATGCTGGATGATGCCGTACTTGATAGACTTCGCCTCGAATCACGGAGTAGCCGTGTCTCACCGTCTTCGCCACAGGCCGCGGTGCAACTGCAGCCCAATGTTTCACCGCGACCCGACTACGTTGGAGAGGATGATGATGACGGGGCTATATCCGTGAGTACCCAGTGCAATGTACGTTTGAGGAGCGCTTTGGAGGATGCATTCCGGGAGTACCGCTTCACGCCGGCTGAGCTTAGACCTAGATTACCTCGTTTGCCCATGCATAAGAAAAATAGGGCGCTGGTGTGTGCTCTGGATTCGCAGCTATCAAATTGTTTTGATAGCAGCGAAGACCTTACTGATACCCACTCGATCTTGTATTGTGCTGCTGTAGCGGCATGTCGTGTAGCTCGAGTCAAGTTTCCTAACAGTGACCGAGTTACACGACCAGCTGTACCAGCTTGGCAGTCCAGGATCGAGCGCCGTATCGGTGAGGCCAGAGCACTCATAGGCAAACTTATCTGCTTCAGGGAGGGCAACACTCGCCCTAGGGTGATGCGCTTTGTGAGGCGGGCGTTCTCGGGGACAGATATTAGTCCTCGAGATTATCTACCCCATATCACAGAGCGTATCGACTTCCTGAAGCAGAAGGTCTATGCATGGGCAAACCGTATTCGACGGTACAAGCGGCGAGTGGAGCGGTACACCCAGAATCACACGTTCCAAAGAAACGAAAGGTGGGTGTATAGGGCTTGGGAGCGACCGGACCAAGGTGTGATTGATACGCGCCTACCGGATGATGATGCCATGTGTTCATTTTGGCGCAGCATCTGGTCGGTGCCTGTCAGTCACACCGAGGGTGATTGGACTCGGGAGATCGAGCGAACGTGCGATCTTATACCAGAAATGGGGCCAATTACCATCAGCCCCCAAGACGTAGCGCGTGCAGTCCGTCCGTTGCCTAACTGGAAATCTCCAGGGCCGGACGGGCTGCACAACTTCTGGCTTAAATGGTTTCAAAGATCGCATGCTCGCTTGGCAACCCAATTCCAATCTGCCTTAGAGTCAGGGTCGCTGCCCCAGTTCCTTACGACAGGAATAACCCACCTGCTCCACAAGTCGGGTAGTACTGCGGAGCCTAAAAATTATAGACCGATCACGTGCTTACCGACGGTCTATAAAGTTCTTACATCTATTCTGAGAGCCAAAATTAATAGTCATATTGAGACAAACTCCATCATGTCTGCTTCTCAGAATGGATGTAGGAACGGGTCCCGTGGTACTAAGGAGCTGCTCCTCATTGATGTTGCCATTAGCCAACAGGTTCGTCGTTCTCGAAGAGATCTGTCGACATGTTGGATAGATTATAAGAAGGCCTATGACTCAGTTCCACATACATGGCTCATGAGGGTGCTGGAGCTGTATAAAGTTGATGCAACTCTTCGCACCTTCCTGATGTCGTGTATGGGGCAGTGGAGGACGGCCCTTCACTATCCAGGATGTCGACAAATCCGAGAGAGCAGCGAACCGATAAGGATCGAGCGTGGCATATTCCAGGGCGACAGTCTGAGTCCACTGTGGTTTTGCCTAGCTTTGAACCCCCTCAGTACACTGCTGGAGGGTTCTGGCTTGGGCTACCGGTTGAGAAGAGGTGGTCAGGTTATATCTCACCTTCTTTACATGGATGATCTGAAACTTTTTGCCTCCAACAACTTGCAACTGATGGAGCTACTGAAGGTAACTGAAACCTTCAGTAGTGCCATCAGGATGGAATTTGGTTTGGACAAATGTTCAGTCATGCATGTAAAGCGAGGAGAGATTATGGAATCCGTGGGTACCCAACTCTCGGATTCCATATACATTAGATCCCTCTGCTCAACCGAAACTTACAAGTATTTGGGTATGTCGGAAGCGTTAGGCATCAATGCCGCTGACATGAAACAATCGTTGAGGGAGCGCTTCTTTGGCCGCCTGAATAAAGTGTTGAATAGTCTTTTATCAGGCGGGAACAAGGTGCGCGCCTTCAATGGTTGGGTCATGCCGGTTTTGATGTACTCTTTCGGCATACTCAAATGGACTCAGACAGAACTCGACGCCCTGGATAGGAGGGTCCGCTCACTACTTACCGCAAATCGGATGTATCACCCACGGTCATCGGTGATGAGGCTGTATATCCCGCGGAAGTGCGGAGGTCGTGGTTTCTTAAATGCTAAGACCCTGCACAACCGTGAGATATGCAGTCTCAGGGAATACTTCCTGAAAACCGACGTGAGGATCCACCGAGATGTGGTTGCGGTAGACAAAGGCCTCACCCCGCTCTCCTTGGCTAACGAGAACTGGCGCAAACCTACAGTAATGGATACTAATGAACGCAGGGCAGTATGGCAGGGCAAGGAGCTTCACGGGCGTTTTTACCGGGCCTTACATGGGCCCGATGTAGATCTTTTAGCGTCCGTATCCTGGCTGCGCTTTGGTGATCTCTTTGGAGAAACCGAAGGTTTTGTCTTTGCAATTATGGATGAAGTTATGATGACGAACAACTACCGGAAATACATTGTGAAGGACGGTACGGTTGACATCTGTCGGGCATGCCACCGACCCGGAGAATCAATCCGACACATTATTTCTGGATGTTCTCATTTAGCTAACGGAGACTATTTGCATAGACACAACCTTGTAGCCAGGATTATTCACCAGCAACTTGCTCTCAAATACAAACTTGTGGAATCAGAAGTACCGTACTATAGGTACGTGCCCGACCCAGTTCTCGAAAATGGCAGCGTCACATTGTATTGGGATCGATCTATCATCACTGACAGGACTATTGTTGCCAATAAGCCTGACATAGTGGTGATAGATCGACTAGAGCGTCGCACAATGATTGTTGATATAGCGGTCCCTCATGACGAGAACCTCGTGAAAGCTGAGAAAGATAAACAAACTAAATATCTTGACTTAGCTCGCGAGGTTGTCGACATGTGGGAAGTGGATAGAGCAATCATTGTGCCGATAGTCGTAACGGCCAATGGCTTAATAGCTAAGAGCCTCGAACAACATCTGAGGAGGCTCTCGTTAGGCAGCTGGATCAAGGGCCTGATTCAGAAAGCAGTTCTCCTGGATACGGCGCGCACTGTTAGGAGATTCCTCTCTCAGGAGCCCTGACCACCGGTAGCATGGACCCTGTTCCCGATGCCGGTGGGCTACTATTTTTTATATTTTTAAATGTTTTTTTTTTTTTTGGAAATATTTAAAAATGTAATCAATATGTATATAAATTTAATAAACGGAATAATAATAATATCCCGAGAATACATGTCCCGTGTCACGGAGCGCATCGACTTCCTGAAGCAGAAAGTTTGTGCATGGGCCAATCGTATCCGGCGGTATAAGCGTCGGGTCGATCGATACTCGCAGAATCGCATATTCCAGAGCGATGAGAGGTGGGTGTATAGAGCTTGGGAGCGACCTGAACATAGTGTGATTGACGTGGTCCGCCCGGATGACGCCGCCACGAATGCATTCTGGCGCAGCATTTGGTCGGTGCCCGTCTGTCACACTGAGGGTGGCTGGATGCGTGATGTCGAGCGCGTGTGCGCAGCTGTACCAGAAATGGAAAAAGTTGAAATTACGCCACTAGACGTAGCCAGAGCAGTTCGTCCATTACCAAATTGGAAGTCTCCAGGTACGGACGGACTGCACAACTTCTGGTTAAAATGGTACAGCAGCTCACATGCGCTTCTGGCATTGCAATTCCAGTCAGCTTTAGATTCTGGGTCGCTACCTCAGTTTCTCACAACTGGTATCACCCATCTGCTCCATAAGACAGGTAGTCTCACGGAACCCAAGAATTATAGGCCGATTACATGTTTGTCGACGGTCTATAAACTTCTTACATCCATTCTGAGAGCAAAAATTAATGTACATATAGAGAAAAATTTGATAATGTCTGCCTCTCAGAACGGGTGTAGGAATGGGTCCCGTGGTACTAAGGAGCTACTCCTCATTGACATGGCCATAAGCCAACAGGTTCGTCGATCTCGCAAGGATCTGTCGACATGTTGGATAGATTATAAGAAGGCCTACGACTCTGTTCCACATACATGGCTCATGAGGGTGCTGGAGTTGTATAAAATAGATGCAACTTTACGCACCTTCCTTGAGTCATGTATGAGGCAATGGAAAACAGTCCTTCGCTATCCAGGATGTCGACCGATCCAGGGGAATGATGAACCAATATGGATTAAACGGGGAATATTTCAGGGCGACAGTTTGAGTCCACTTTGGTTCTGCTTAGCCCTGAACCCTCTTAGCACGTTGCTGGAGGATTCAGGTCTAGGCTATCGGTTGAGAAGAGGTGGTCAGGTCCTATCTCACCTGCTTTACATGGATGATTTGAAACTCTTTGCCCACAACAATTTGCAACTAATGGAACTACTGAAGGTAACTGAAACTTTCAGTAGTGCCATCAGGATGGAATTTGGAGTGGACAAATGTGCAGTTATGCATGTAAAGCGAGGGGAGATTGTGGAATCCGAGAGAATTCAACTCTCGGATTCCATACACCTTAGAACCCTCACCCCGACCGAAACTTACAAGTATTTGGGTATGTCGGAAGCGTTAGGCATTAACGTCGCTGACATGAAGCAAACGTTGAAGGAGCGTTTCTTTAACCGCCTGAAGAAGGTTTTAAACAGCCTTCTGTCAGGCGGAAATAAGGTCCGCGCCTTCAATGGTTGGGTCATGCCGGTTTTAATGTACTCTTTCGGCATACTCAAATGGACTCAGACCGAGCTAGACGCTCTGGATAGGCGGGTCCGTACATTGCTGACCGCAAACCGGATGCATCACCCACGATCTTCGGTGATGAGACTGTACATCCCGCGGAAGTGTGGAGGTCGCGGCTTTTTGAATGCAAAGACTCTACACAACCGCGAGGTGTGCAGCCTCAGAGAATATTTCCTCAAAACCGATGTGGGTATGCACCGCGATGTGGTCGCAATGGACAAGGGACTCACCCCGTTGTCCATGGCTAAAGAGAACTGGCGCAAACCTGTGGTACTTACTACTGATGACCGCAAGGAAGTATGGAAAGGCAAGGAGCTCCACGGGCGCTTTTATCGGGCTCTTCATGAGCCTGATGTAGATTTTTTGGCGTCCGTGGCCTGGTTACGTTTCAGCAACCTCTTCGGAGAAACTGAAGGTTTTGTCTGTGCGATTATGGACGAAGTTATTTTGACGAACAACTACCGGAGACATATTATGAAGGACGGGACGGTTGACATGTGTCGGGCATGCCATCGTCCGGGTGAGTCCATCAGACATATAATCTCAGGTTGTTCTCGTCTGGCTAACGGCGAGTACTTGCATAGGCATAACCAAGTAGCCAGGATTATTCACCAGCAACTTGCTTTAAAATACAACCTAGTGGAATCTGAGGTACCATACTACAGGTATGTGCCCGACCCAGTTCTCGAAAATGACCATGTCACGTTGTACTGGGATCGGTCTATCATTACTGACCGGACTATTGTAGCGAATAAGCCGGATATAGTGGTGATAGACCGATTAGCGCGCCGCGCAATGATAGTCGACGTCACCATCCCGCATGACGAGAATCTCGTGAAAGCTGAGAAAGAGAAACAAATCAAATATCTCGACTTAGCACACGAGGTTGTCGACATGTGGAATGTGGACTCGGCTATCATTGTGCCGATTGTCGTGACCGCCAATGGTCTTATAGCCAAAAGCTTCGACGACCATCTGTCGAAGCTGTCGTTGCGCGGTTGGATCAAGGGCCAGATACAGAAGGCAGTACTCCTCGACACGGCTCGCATTGTGAGGAGGTTTCTGTCTCTGGAGCCCTAACCACCGGTAGCTTGGACCCTGTTCCCGACACCGGCGGATAACTATTTTTTATATTTTTAAATGTTTTTTTTTATTACTTGTTCTTTAAAGAAATATTTAAAAATGTAAATGATATGTGTATAAAAATAAATAAATAATAATATAATAAATAATTTATTCAATATAAGTAGTTTGTACAAGGCATACAGAGTAGTCTTAACATTAGAGACAAACAGTACACTCAGTATACAGTGGGTTCTAGGACTCCCTTTCCTAAACTAGGCAGAAATTCTGTCTGTATCTTAGAAAAGAGTTTCCAATTTTAGAGGGTCGTATTAGGGTTACAAAAAAAAGAAAAAACAAAAACATTGGTACGTGCAGTGGGTGGACAAAGTACTTACTTAAATATGTGTAGTGTGTGTGTGTTTGTGTGTGTATGAGAGTGAGTATGTGTATATTAGTTTTTAAGCGTATTGTATGTTTAAGCCTATCTCATTTAATGTATAGTAGTTAGAAGCTCCTCGGTATCATTATATGTTAGTGTCCGAAGCCAGGAATTTAGTTTCTTCTTTACCTCACACTTAGTTAAGGCATATATATTGAGTAGTTTGTGGGCTTTATTATATAGCCTAGCACATAAACCATTAAAATGTCGTCTTATGAAGACAGTCCTGCAAGAGACGGTAGATGATGCACGGGACTGGGGCTCGCTGTCGTTGTTAGCTTCTAAAAAGCCCCATACACGGTACGATTTGTCTGTACGATCCGTTGCTTCAGGCCGACCGTAACGACGAATCGATAGTGTTTGTCAAGTTAAATCGTTAACAATTTTGACAATCGATTCGTCGCTTACGATCGGTCTGAAGCAACGGATCGTACAGACAAATCGTACCGTGTATGGGGCCTTTAAGACTGCGGCATGTCCAGCGATATCTCTCCATTTCTGGTGGTTATTATCATTACGTGTGATGCGTTCGACAGCGTAGCCTTGGTGATAAAGTCGATCCAACGAGTCGGACTCTCTTGCCATAAACACGACCGTGAACCACATGTCTTTCCATCAAGTCTTCGTTTCTAGAGATGTGCCTATAGAACTTCAGTTTTCGTAACTGCACGAACGACGAAAGTCTCTCCTCTATGTGAAGCTCTATGTGAATAGCGTTATTGGTGCGAAATGCTGGCTACGATATTTTTAACATCCGTCTCCAACACCACATCTCGTTTATAACTTAGTTGTTGATAAACATATTTTTTTTTTTCATTTTTTTTTCCACCAATAAAAAGTATTTCAGTAAGTAAATAATAAAAACTTGCATGTGTATTGTATATGAATCTTCCACCATTTTCTTTCCATATATTAACTCCGAATTTCATAACTTTTATTTTGATTTTATTATCTATTATTACGCTTATGCTTATGGATAAATAATGAAATATTTGTTTGCAGGTGGCGGAACGCAATGCTATTTATCTGATGGCCACCTTCGTTTTCATTCTCTGTGTTATAATACTGACTGGCGCCTACATGATGGTAGCTGGAGAGATCACACATGAGGTATTTTTTTTAAGGTGGGAAAATCATCTAATGACAAATCCCGCTCTTGAGCGGAACGGGAGATAGTGTAGATTCAGACTTTTACTGTCGAAAAACCCACTCCTGTTCCTTCGTTGCCTTCGTCCCAGGATTTCGTTTTCACACTACCCATGGCCCCAGTAGGCTTTGACCCTGCTAGACCCCTACGATTTGCTGACATCTCCCTGAGGCGCGCGTGGAACAATACGCGCCGTCGACGACTTGGGCTCAGTCTGGACTGTTACCGGACGGTCGGACGGTGGGCTACCCGTTGCTCGCCGTCCGCAAGCCCGCGCCTACGGTGGCTGGAAATCGGGATCGGAATCCCGGCGGCGGTTGGGGCGTGAGGACCGTTGCCTCACGCGATCGGCCGCCTCCTTTGCTAGCATTACTGCTTCGCAGAAGGAGGCGACCGTCTGCCACTCCTCCTCGCTCCGAACCATGGCCTGTACCAAGGCCCGACGCGAGAGATCGCCACCGCCGATCGCCCCCACGGGGACACGGCGTTGCTCTGCCCAAGCGGGGCACACCTCCTCCGTGTCCTCCGGGCGGTCCACACAGTGACGACACCCGGACACAGTCATGAGGTATAGATATTCTATTTCACTACGGCGGTACAGTCTGCCTGGATGATATAGAACAACTTAATTTATAAATAATGTTATTTACCACCAACTATCCTTTAATTTTTTTTGACTGGCCTGTTGGTCTAATGGTTAGTGGCCGTGACTGCTATGCCGGAGGCCGTGGGTTCGATTCCCACCCAGGACAAATGTTTGTGTGATGAACACGATCATTTGTTCTGTGTCTAGTTGTAATGTATCTATAATATGTATGTATTTAGAAATATATAAGTATGTTTATCAGTTGTCTAGTACTCATAACACAAGCTCTGCTTAGCTTGAAACTAGACGGCGTTGTGTCATAGTTGTAGAATATTATATTATATTATATTATATTATATTATATTTTATTATATTATATTATATTATATTATATTATATTATATTATATTATATTATATTATATTATATTATATTATATTATATTATATTATATTATATTATATTATATTATATTATATTATATTATATTATATTATATTATATTATATTATATTATAGTATACTAGTGTCTGATTTACGTAATTACTTACCCCCTATGCACAGCATACACCGAAGTGCATATAGAACTGAACAAAGCAAAGTGCGCCTAACGCAGGTCCTTACCGGACATGGTAAATTCCGGAGGTCCAGAGTTCAGCACCGGATTCAAGCGTAAGAAATGCCCGGGTGTTGTCACCATTGTGCGAGCCACCCGGAGGATACGGTGAAGGTCCGCTTGAGGCCGCTCAAGCGGACCGCCACCACATGCACCGCCGTGTCGTCGTGAAGACGATCGGTAGCGGCGAACTCTCGCGCGGGGCCCTGGTTCAGGCTATTGTCCGTAGCGAAAGAGAGTGGGAACCAAAAATGCTATCGAAAGTGACGGCTACACGCGTGAGGGAATGAACATCCTCAAGCCCCAACCGCAGCAACCCTATTTTCCGGCCACGGAAGGCGTGGACTTGCAGACGACGAGCAATGGGTAGCTCGCCGTCCGGCCGTCGGGTAACCGTCCGGACCGAGCCCAAGTTGTCGACGGCGCATTGATTTCCACGTGCGCCTCAAAGAGATGTCAGCAAAGCCGTAAGGGCCCAACAGGCCCGAAGGTCACTGGGGTCACGGGTTGGCTTCTGAAAAAAAACCCGGAGTCCTGGAAAACAAGGCAAAGAAGAAACATAGGAGTGGGTTTTAGTCAATTATAGTCTGACACGCTCTCTCGCTCCGCCCTTAAGCGAGAGAGGTCATTAGATGACTTTCCACCTTAAAAAATAAAAACAAAACAGCCCGAACAATTGCCAAACTAAGGCACACTGATGATGATGATGATGATGAGACATGTAAAAGCTATTATCATTCTCCAGGCATCGCTAGTGGGCACTGCCATGTTCTACAGCGGCTGGGAGGTGTGCCGCCCGGGGCCTGATCTCCGGGTGCTGGTTGTTGTGGCTGTGCAGATGAGTCAGGTTCCCGTGTACATGACTGCCTTCGGAGTCATCATCCTGTCTCATAATAATTTTATATCGGTGAGTATTCAATCATCGTAGGTTATACGGCTATACTCCATTCGAGATAAGATTAGACATTTTTTTCACTGTCCTTATAACCAATTTTTTAGGGTTCCATAGCCAAATGGCAAAAAACGGAACCCTTATAGATTCGTCATGTGTCTGTCTGTCCGTTCGTATGTCACAGCCACTTTTTTCCGAAACTATAAGAGCTATACTGTTAAAACTTGGTAAGTAGATGTATTCTGTGAACCACATTAAGATTTTCACAAAAAAATAGAAAAAAACAATAAATTTTGGGGGTTCCCCATACTTAGAACTGAAACTCAATTTTTTTTTTTCATTAAACCCATACATGTGGGGTATCTATGGATAAGTCTTCAAAAATGATATTGCGGTTTCTAATATAATTTTATATACTGAATAGTTTGCGCGAGAGACACTTCCAAAGTGGTAAAATGTGTCCCCCCCCTGTAACTTCTAAAATAAGAGAATGATAAAACTAAAAAAAATATATGATGTGCATTTTACCTTATAAACTTCCACCGAAAATTGGTTTGAACGAGATCTAGTAAGTAGTTTTTTTTAATACGTTATAAATCGTAAACCGCAATTTACCTTTTAAGTTTGTACGGAACCCTCAGTGCGCGAGTCCGACTCGCACTTGCCCAGTTTTTACTTTTATTACGTAGACGTAATTAAAGGATGGCATTAAAAGCATGAGAGTAGCGGTGGCCGAGTAGTAACGGCCCCGACTTACGGAGTTGTAGGTCGCGGGTTCAAACCCAGCCAGACGCATTACTTCGTGTAATTTATTTCATCACTGCTGCTCTCAAAACGGTGAGGGAAAACATCATGAGGAAACCGGCATGTCCTAGAGCCAAAAATTCGAAAACATGTGACATCGCCCAATCCGCACTGGGCCCGCGTGGTGGATTACGGCCCGATCCCCCTCCTAGAGAGAGGAGGCCTGCCTGAGTCCCAGCAGTGGAAGCATTAAAAGGCTGATTATGCTTATGCTAAGCTATATTAAAAGCATAAAAGTTGTTACAATACCAACTATTTACTGCAGCTACCCTTTGTCATTGGGCACGCCACAAAAATTATGGCGGTAAGTCCCCTTTTTGAGGCGTGGTTGGAAAGACCTCACGGCGTCCTAACCTTCCGCATGACGCAGGTTCTCACCGAACATGGTAAGTTCGGAAAGTTCCTGCACTGGATTCGTGCGGAAGACACGCCCGGGTGTCGCCACTGTGTGGAACGCCCGGAGGACACGGTGGAGCACACAGTGGAGGTGTTCCCCGCTTGGGCAGAGCAACGCCGTGTCCTCGTGGGGGCGATCGGCGGCGGCGATCTCTCGCGCCGGGCCTTGGTACAGGCCATGGTTCGGAGCGAGGACTGGCAGGTGGTCGCCTCCTTCTGCGAAGCAGTAATGCTAGCAAAGGAGGCGGCCGATCGCGTGAGACAACGGTCCTCACGCCTCAACCGCCGCCGGGATTCCGATCCCGATTTCAGGCCACCGTAGGCGCGGGCTTGCGGACGGCGAGCAGTGGGTGGCTCGCCGTCCGATCGTCCGGTAACCATCCGGACCGAGCCTAAGTCGACGACGGCGCGTATTGTTCCACGCGCGCCTCAGGGAGATGTCAGCAAATCGTAGGGGCCCAGCAGGGTCGAAGCCTACTGGGGCCATGGGTAGTGTGAAAGCGAAACCCGGGGCCCTGGGACGAAGGCAAAGAAGGAACAGGAGTGGGTTTTTAGTCAGTAAAAGTCTGACACTATCTCTCGCTCCGCCCAAGAGCGAGATTTGTCATAAGATGATTTTCCAACCTAAGAAAAAAAAAAGCTACCCTTTGTCATGCCAGCAATGCAATAGAAGTCAATTTTGATTGAAAGGACAGAAGTTTTGTTTATTTGTCCAATCTTCTTGCTATTCCGCCATCTCCTTTCTACCATCGGACAACCCGACATACGGCGGCTATCCACCCTTACGTTGTTGACACTTCAACGGTCCGGACTAAGCGTTTCGCTTCGTCGTTTATACCGCGTACATCGACAGGACTGGAAAAATTTGCCTGCTGCGGTCTTCCCGTCCAACTATAATTTAGGTGTCTTAAGGCTAGAGTGAATAAGCTCTTAATAAACTAGTGCGCCTCACCATCAATGATTGCATCACTGCTTACCATCAGGTGGGATCGCAGTCAAGCACTGGTTTATATCAATTAAAAATAAAAATAAAGAAAAACCCGTTCGCCTCGCCACTTTCCTTCAGCATCTTTACTACCACAATCCACCAGCCCTCTTACTCTTACGCAAAAGAGTTCTTATTACTGTTTTTATAAAAATTTTAATTGTTTTGAGAGTTCGTTTAGGATTCGTCCGTGACTGGATTATGGTTTCCAGATGTGGTACTACGTTTGTCCTACGAATAGGAATCTGATCTTTTACTCATTTTTAGGATTCCCTTATAGGGCCACTTTGTTGTCCGTCCGTCTCTCTGTCTGTCGGTCTGTCAAGACCCTTTAACTCAGGAATGCGTGAAGGTATCGAGTTGAAATTAAAACCATATACAGGTCTGCGGTCCCTTGAAGCTGTGAAAAAATCTAATTTCTGAGTTAATGAAAAAAAGATACGGCCGTTTATGTCGCAAAAAAAGTATATTTCGACACTCGCAAGGAAATCAAATACATAAGGTACTTCCCATTGACTTAGAATCCTGAAATTTGGCATGAAGCAAGGTCTCATAGCACAAGTAAAAGAAAAAATCTGAAAACTGAAAATTTGATGTTACGTTACCAAAAAAGAAAACTTTTTGTGGTAAAATCTTCGTAACTCAATTCGGGAATTGACCTGTTTTCATAGGAAAGTTTTTACGGAACCAGCTCGCAATTGCCCAGTTTCTTTTTTACAATATTTTTTAAATATTTCTTCGAAGTGACCCATGTCTCTTGTTCCTTTCCCATTAAAAAGGACAATTTATGAGTTTTGAAGTGGCCGGTGCCCTGCGTGGCGCTTGTTAAGTGACAGGCCGTCACTCTGACAAAAAACCTATATTCAGGGTTACAGTATTGTTTGAAAAAGCTACCGTGGCCCTGGTACGTCGTGGGCAACTGAAGAAACTCAGGTGGGTTTTAGTAAGTAAACGTCTGACAGTCACAATCGTTCCAACCAGGGAAAGAAGAGAAGTTAATTGATGAATTTCCAGCTAAAAAAAGGGCAAACTACCTTGTTTAAACGAATGTGTAGTACGTACGCATGCAATAAATATAAGTAAGTAGGTACTTTAAGATCATACAGTCCACTATAATAATTGTACGGTGTTTCAGTTCAAAATAAATCTTCGTAGAACCTACACGTCTATTTTATTCAAAAATCCAACAAACCAAAATTCAACCTTATCGCCGTGAACATATGGTCCTAAATCGAGCCGGATTTGGGTCACCGACTGACCCAGGTGCGAGCGCCGCGAGAACAAAGACATTCCTGTGCGATAAGATTTTTCTGAGAAGTGGTCAAATAGTGAATAGAATAAAATAGACATTATTTCGTGTTGTGAACTTGTGAACTTTAAAAACGTATTGAGACTTGACTTTCGCGTTGTTTTAGTTATATTGAGTGAGTGATCGGTTTTAATACGATAAAACTAACAAACTAAAACGACTGGAACATTCTTTCGGAACTTTAACAACTTACCTGCATACTTTGAAGTGTAAAAAATCTGCGCAATTTACTTATAATACGGAATCTACGGACAATATATTACGATTTACGATGGAAGATCTTCTTGTTTATCAAAATGAGCTGTTGGAAAACCTGAGGAAAGCAGAAATAAACTATAAGAAATCACCAAAAGACAGAATAAAACGGCCATACTTGGAAACGAGATTAGAACAATCAGAAAAATTGTGGCAAGAATTTAAAGAAGGTCATAAGTCTATTATTTTGAAGGCTACTGAAGCAGATAGAAAAAGAACATATTTTCAAGAAGATACTTTTGAAATCTTCGAAGAATTATATATAAGCTACAAATCAACATTGAAGGAAGCCCTTCAGCCCTTTCTAGTAGGATCATCATTTCAACCCTCATTATCTGCATCGTCAGTTGCCGACGTACAGGATTTTAAGAACAGAGGAATCAAATTACCCACAATAAAGTTACCCACATTTACGGGAAAATACGAGGAGTGGCAACCGTTTTACGACTTGTTTTGCACTCTTATTCATGACAATGAGTACCTATCACCTGTACAGAAACTACATTATCTCAAAAGTAATTTGTCTGGAGAACCGGAGATATTATTGAGTAACTTTTCCATGACAGATGCCAACTATGACGAGGCGTGGAATCAGTTGATTAAAAGGTACAACAATAAAAGATACAATTGCAACGCAATTTTAAAAACATTATTTACGCAAAAAGCTATACCATCTGAATCGGCAACTCTAATCAAACAGCTAGTAGATACGACTTCGACTTGTTTGAAGGCGTTGAAAAATATTGGCGTGAATACGGATACTTGGGATATGATAGTAAACTACTTGGTTGTCTCAAAGCTGGAATCTGAGTCTATAAAGTTATGGGAACAACAAATAAGTACGAGCAACAATGACTTACCCGCTTGGTCAGAATTGAGAGACTTTTTAGAAGCAAGGTTTAGAACTTTAGAAATGATTGAAAGTACTAAAACAAAGACAGTGCAACCAAAATCGGTGGCTAAGCCTAAAGTATTCCATTCCAATGTTACCAGCAGCAACGAGAAAAAGTTTGAAAAGAAATGTGCATTATGCAGTGGAGATCACTACATATTTTCCTGCAAGAAGTTTGGAGATAAGTCTACCAAAGAAAGACAAGAATTTGTGCAAACGAATAAATTGTGCTTCAACTGCCTAGCGCCAACACACCCTGTGAGCAAGTGTCGTCAGTCCACATGTTGCAAGAAATGCGGTCGGCGGCATCATTCGCTTCTGCACTTCGAGAAGGAACAGAAGATCGAAAGGTCTAGCGAAAGTGAAACCTCGCCCACAGGTATAGCGAACGAGCTATCAACAGGTATGTCTACTTCTGTACCAAATAATGAGCGAATTGTTACCAACTTTTCTAGTAAACATAATATACAATCTGAATGTGTCCTATTAGCTACCGCTAAAGTATTAGTAGATAGTAATAATGGTTCCAAATACGTTGTGAGAGCATTGTTAGATCAGGGATCTCAAGCTTCTTTTGTAACAGAGTCAACAGTACAATTGTTAAACTTAAAACGCAAAGCAGTAAGTGGTTGGGTTTCAGGTGTAGGTGAGAAGGAAACAAAAATAAAATACAGAGTTACACTTAGCGTTAAATCGTGTCACAATCCTAATGCGTTAGTTCAAGTCGAGGCATACGTGTTGCGGTCACTAACAACTCTGCTACCCACTGCGAGTCTAGGTATTCCTGATTGGGCAACTTTAAAGGTTTTGGAGTTAGCTGATCCGGAATTTGCAACACCAGGAAAAATTGATATTCTCCTGGGAGCTGAAGTATACAGCGACGTTTTATTAGACGGCGTCATCAAACATCCTGAGAGCAACTTATTAGCACAAAACACTATTCTAGGTTGGGTCTTATCAGGAAGAATGTCACGAGAATTTACTTCAGCAGAAAATAAATTTACAAGCTTGTATGTTCAACTTAAGGAAGATGATATGCTAAAATTGTTTTGGGAGTTAGAGAACGAACCCAACACTATACAAAAGAGATTATCAAAGGAAGAAGAAAGATGTGAAGAGTATTACAATGCTACAACGACTTGAGACAAGGAGGGAAGATACGTGGTGAAGTTACCACTAAAGAACGATAGCCCCGAAGCTCAAGCCGTTGGATTACGAGAAATAGCTGCAAAGAGATTTGAGTTCTTAGAGAAGAAATTTGCGAAAAATGAAAAGTTTCGTGAAGAATACAATAAGGTTATAAATGAATACATTGATCTTAATCATATGGTTCCAGTGCCCTCGGCAGATATTAACAACCCTAAAGCGGTATACCTTCCTCACCACGCAGTAGTGAGAGAAGACAAAGATACATCGAAACTTCGAGTGGTGTTTGACGCTTCGTGCAAAGGTGTTAACGACATTTCGTTAAACGACAATTTTCTCGTGGGTCCCAAGCTTCAACAAGACTTACGTCACATACTTATGAGATGGAGGACTCACAGAATTTGCATTACAGCAGACATCATAAAAATGTACAGGATGGTGTGTGTGGCAGAGGAAGATACTGATTATCAAAGGTTATTATGGAGATCATCACCGACCGAAGAAATTAAACATTACAAACTCGTAAGACTGACCTTTGGTACAGCCTGTGCACCTTACCTTGCTGTGAAATCGTTACAGAGATTAGCAGATGATTAAAATTCAACATGTCCGGTGGCTGCTAGAATAACAAAGGGTGATTATTACATGGATGATTTACTTTCAGGATGTGAGACTGAAGAGGAAGCAGTTACTATATACAATGAGATGAACAAACTAATGAACTTAGGTGGCTTTGAGCTACAAAAATGGAGCAGTAATAATGAGACTGTAATAAAACACATGGGAAAAAATAAGCGAGATGATCATGAGCTACCTCTTAAAGTTCACGGTTTAATGAAGGTACTAGGAGTCAATTAGAATCGAGACACAGATAACTTTGTTTATTCTCTAACGTTAACAGAATTAAAGAAACCTATAACTAAACGACAGGTACTTTCTGATGTGGCCAAGCTGTATGACCCGCTTGGATGGATAGCTCCTGTTGTTGTCGTAGCAAAAATGTTGATACAAAAGTTATGGAAAGCAGGACTAGGATGGGACGAAACTATAAGTGAAGAGCTACAAACGGAATGGCTACATTTCAGAGAGAACCTGAACTGTATAAGGAATGTCAGTATACCAAGATGGTTACATTGTTGTAAAACATCTACAAAAGAGCTGCATGTCTTCGCAGACGCTTCACAGGCAGCTTATGGGGCGGCTGTGTACATTCGAGTAATAGAAGAAGAGAGAGTTTATGTAAATTTAATTTCAGCAAAAACAAAAGTCGCTCCTATCGAGAAACAAATATCGATACCAAGATTAGAACTGTGTGGTGCGGCACTAGCAGCTAAATTAATTTTTGAGGTATCCCAAGTAATGAACATAGCTAAAGAAAATTTGCACGCATGGACAGATTCAACCATCGTTTTAGCCTGGCTGAAAGGTGGGTCTAGTCGATGGAATACTTTCGTAAGCAACCGAGTATCTGAAATATTAAATATTCTAGATTATGAGCAATGGGGTCATGTAACTACGGATACTAATCCAGCTGACTGTGCCTCAAGAGGTTTACAGGCCCAGGAGTTGGTGAACAACCTGTTATGGTGGAATGGCCCAACTTGGTTGTCTGCGATAGAGCTAAAGTTGCATTCAGTTGATGTCGAGGATACTCAAGAAGAGGAGAGGGCCAGAGTTTTAACTGCTCTATTTAAATCTGAAGAAGAATTAATCTGGACTAAGTTTTCTAATTTATTAAAAATGTTAAGAGTTATGTCATACTGTAGAAGATGGCTAAAATTTAAATTAACTAAAGATATTGGTAATCCTAAATATATAACTACACAGGAAATTAATGAGACTTTAAATAATTGCATTAAACAAACACAGGGTTTAGAATTTAATCAAGAAATAAAGCAGTTAAAACTTCATGGATCCGTTCTCAAAAAGAGCCAATTACGCAATCTTTGTCCCATTATCGACGATAATGGTATTCTAAGAGTCGGCGGACGTATTCAAAAATCGCAAGTTGAATATGACACACAGCATCCTATAATTTTACCTGCTAAGAGTCATCTTAGTAGACTAATAATTATGGATGCTCACCACAAGACTATGCACGGTGGACCACAAGTAATGCTTAATTACTTGCGGTCAAAGTACTGGATACTGCGAGCTAAGGATCAAGCAAAAAAATATTATCGAGAGTGCGTAACTTGTATCCGGTATTCAAGGAACAATTCAGTACAGTTGATGGGCCAACTACCAGAGGTACGAGTGAAACCCAGCAAACCGTTCAGATCAGCTGGTGTAGACTATGCAGGACCCATTAACATTAGAATCTCTCCGGGTAGAGGAGTTAAATCTTACAAAGGCTATATTTGTCTCTTCATTTGTATGGTAACCCGTGCTATTCACTTGGAAGCAGTCACAGGTCTGACTTCCAAGGGATTCATTTCAGCCTTCAGGCGCTTTACAGCGAGACGCGGACTCTGTCAAGATCTTTTCAGTGACAATGGCACAAACTTTGTTGGAGCAGACAAGCAACTCAGAGACATGTTTGATAAAGCCAAGTCTTCTATACCAAGTGAGATAGCAGAGTTGTTAACTTTAGAACGTACCACATGGCACTTCATACCCCCACATGCACCTAATTTTGGAGGCTTGTGGGAGGCTGGAGTACGCAGTGCAAAAACGCATCTTAAAAAGGTGATTGGGGATAGTACTCTCACTTATGAGGAGCTTACTACGGTTTTAACGCAGGTAGAAGCTTGTTTAAATTCACGCCCTATTTCGGTTTTAAGTGACGACCCCAATGACCCACTTCCCCTGACGCCAGGCCACTTTCTGGTTGGCGAACCTTTATTTAATCTAACTGATGAAAATCTGACATTATGTAAACAGATTTCGAATCTCGAACGATGGAAGTTAGTCCAAAAAATGGTCACCGATTTTTGGAACAGGTGGTATAAGGAATACTTGGTAAATCTTAACAAAACGTACAAATGGAACACAAAAAAGCCTGAGCCAGAAATCGATGACATAGTTATTTTAAAGGATGATAATATCCCACCTAGTAAGTGGATATTAGGCAAAATAATTGAAAAACATGTTGGTCCCGATAAGCTGACTAGAGTAGTATCAATAAGAAGTAAAAACAATGTCTTTAAACGTCCTGTAAATAAAATTTGTGTATTAACTAAGTAAAACCAAATAATGTATGTGAGTTAACTAACTAAATAAATACTAAGTACGTACTTGAATATATAATAAAAATTGTATCTAAAAAACTAACTATTTTAACTATAAATAAGACTAGAATATAGAATGTGTACTTAGCAAAAAAAAAAATATATATATATATAAGTATATATAAGTATTATCTAGTTACCATGTTACTAAGAAAAAAATAGGAGATTATTGGAGATTAAACGAACTTACCTGAAGTGAAGTTCTATCCAAATTATACGAGTTGCTTCGTCCGAAGAGATTAGATAACATTGTAGTAATACGTCTAAGATATCGCCTTTCATCCACTAAGTTTGAGTTTTTTTTTTTTTTTTTTTTTTTCTGTGGTTATTTTGTCTTCCGTCTCGGTATGCCTGTCTCTGTCATTCATTTAGTTGAAAGTCTGGAACCTTTTAAATATTTCACCTTTATAGATATTGGGAGTTATCGGGGTTGGGAGGGAACTAATCTCTTCGGACGAAGCAACTCGTATAATTTGGATAGAACTTCACTTCAGGTAAGTTCGTTTAATCTCCAATTATACTTCGTTGCTTCGTCCTTTGAGATTAGATAACATTGTAGATTTTGAAAGACGGTGAAATATTAAAACACATATCATATTAATAATAATAAAAAATATTTATTACGATTGTTTGTTTCTCATTAATTTTATGTAAGTAATTAAATTATAACATTCTAACACAGTATATCAATCAGAGTTTAGGATTGATAAAGCAAATTGATTAGATTGTTCACATTGAATATCTCTATGATAGTATCTAGCAAAGACATTGGAGGTGCCACTCCACCCAGCGGTCTTTCGTATCGTATCAATATTGACACCAGCTTTATGAGCGGCTGAGGTGGCTGCGTGTCTGGTGGAGTGAGCAGAAAATATTGAGGTGTCAATTCCGCTAACTGACAACATGTCTTTTATCCACCGGCTAATAGTATTTGTGGATACCGGTTTATGTGGTTTTTTAATACTTAAAAATAGGCTATTAGCATTGTTTCTCAAAGACTTTGTCTTATCTATATAAGTTAGCAACGCTTCAGCCGGACATATTTCCGAACGGTCTTTATAAAATGGGATATTAAGACAAGGTTGATCTGAGCCTGGACGAGAAGTTTTTATTAAACTATTTATCTTGATTAAAATGCTGACCATGGATAGTTATATTTTCTAATGTTATTTTGCTAATCGTCTGCACTCTATGTGCAGTTATTAGCATAAGCAAGGTAATGGTCTTTTTAGTTAATTGTTCTAGACTTAAATTACAGTTTGGGTACAATTTCGATAGTGAATCTAAAACGATTGAGGGGTCCCAAGTGATATTATATTTAGGGACTGGAGGACGAAGTCTATAGAAACCTTTAAATAGCCTAGTGATACGGTCATCAGACCCTACTCTCGATCCTAAGATCAAAGACAGAGCGGAGCGATGACTGTTTAAAGATCCGTATTGTAAACCAGAATTAAATAATTCAGTGAGAAAATAAATTACCATAGGAATTGACGCCTCATGTACTTCAATATTCTGAGTGTTACAAAAGCTTACCCAGCGTCGAATTGCAATTTCGTATTGTTTAATTGAATTTTCAGACAAGGAAGCTATCATTATATCTAAAGCTGACGGTGGTACTCTTCTGTTCCGTAATGCCGTCCTGATAACTTCCCTGCAATCAACGTGAGTTTCGGGAGACTGTTGGTAATAGATAATAACACATTATCAGAGGGGGTAAACTGAACCAAATCAGAACAGAGAAGTTTTTGAAACAGTGGAAACCAGGGTTGCGTGGGCCAAAAAGGGACCACAACAATACCCTCGGCCTTATCAGTTATTATTTTTCTTAAAACTTTTAATATAACCGCAAAGGGAGGGAATGCGTAGAAAAAAAGATTTGCCCAGCTTAGAGTAAAAGCGTTCACTGCAAATGCACCCGGGTCTCTATTCCATGAGATGTACTTGACACATTTGTTATTTAACCTAGATGCAAAAAGATCAATTTTAGGTTGCCCAAAGGCCTGTACAATCTTTTCAAAAGCATTATCTTTAATCTCCCATTCGGTATCGGGGTGAGATTTTCTTGACTCCGCATCTGCTATTTCGTTATCTTCTGAACTTATGTATGAAGCGAATACAAATAAACCACGAGCTTCACACCATTGCCACAGAGATTTTGTGATTTCAGTTAGATGTGGAAATCTTATTCCACCCATACGGTTGATGTACGAAATAGCAGTTGTGTTGTCAATACGTAATAAAACTTGACAATTTTTTAATCCCTTTGCGAATATTTGTAAACCCAGGAACGCTGCCAGGAGCTCTAAATGATTTATATGTTTAATACATTCTGAATTACTCCACTGGCCACTGGCGGTCTCCTCACCGCATGCTGCCCCCCACCCTTTTTTGCTAGCATCAGAAAATATTTCTAGCGAATAGCTGTCTTGTCTAATAGGATTGACTGCGTCATCAATTGATTTTAACCACCAGGAGAAATCATCCTGCAGGTACTGTGGTAAAGACATATGGCTATCGTAATTATTCGTTTGACACAATGCAAGGTATTTGCATCTTTCCATTTGCTTAGTATAAAGCCAACCGTACTGAATTGCGGGGCAAGATGAAGTGAGAAGGCCTACCAAGCGTGCAAAATGTCTTATTTTACAACGTGGTTTTAATTGGAACGATTGTAATTCTTGTTTTATTAAGCTTCGTTTTTCTTTAGGCAAGCTGACATGGAATTTTTTCGTGTCTATTAAGAAACCAAGGTATTTGCAAACGTTACTCGGAATCATGCAGCTTTTTTCCATATTAATAATAAACCCTAAGGTCTCTAGAATTTTTCTTGTTTGGAATATATTGTCTAGGCAATCTTGATAATTGTTAGAAATAATACAAATGTCATCTAAATAAATAGATGACAGATAGCCCAACGATCTCAATAGACAAATGACCGGTTTTTATAATTTCGTAAATACAAATGGGGCTGTGTTTAGGCCGAACGGTAAAACATTGAATTGATATATTTTACCCTCGTACTTAAAACGTAAGTACTTTCTATAGTTTGGATGTATAGGTACGAGAAAATAAGCATCCTTCAAATCAAGGGTGGACATGAAACTATTTTTTGACACTAGTTTTAAAGTTGTTCTCAGATCTTCAATTTTAAAATGTTCAGTTTTAATGTGCTTGGACTTTAAATTTAATATAAATCTGTTTTTACCATTAGGCTTTTTGATCAGGAAATAACTAGAGAGAAACTGTCCTTCCTCTGGTTTGCAATATGAAATAGCTCCACTGTTTATAAGATCAGTGATAGCCACCCTGTATTGAAGGGATTCTAAAGAAGATAATGCAGGTAAACTAGGTTCGAATGACTGATGAACCGGTTTCGTAAAAGGTATCTCGTAACCTCTTATCCACGACAATATAACAGGATCATTGGTTATTAATTTCCATTGATCTTAAAAAAATGATAATCGACCAGCGGAACGTACCAGGTTTAGCGCCGGGGGGCTTGGCGCTGCTGCAAGCGCGGCGGCTGTCGCTGTCGCGGGCGCTGTGACGGCTCCATCCTCCTGGCTGCTCCCGCTTGCCGTGGCACCGGCGGGAACGGAGGCCTCTGGTTTAAAGGCTGAGTTGGGGCCTGTTTTGGTCTCTGCGCTGGCATAGCTCTTCTAAATGGTGTGTTCATTTTCATTTCAGCGCCAGATTTGGATATGGCTTTTGCAGCTCTGATAGTATCGGTCAGTTGTTCACCGAATAAGAAATTATCGATTTTTGTGTTAAACAAATGATCTTTGATGTCTTTTTTTTTATTGTAGAACATATAAAACTACGTCTAGTCATAGACTCGTTGTGTTGTGAGTCACACAACAGTCGACCTGCCTCGATCAGTAATTTTATTACTGTCTGGTCCTTGTGATCCGAGGAGAACAAAGTATTGAGAGCTTCGCTAATACAAGAAATACTTGCTGCTACTTGTACCTGTTTATTCTCCAGAGCTTTGTCTTTTTTGATGAGCACATCAGATAAAGCAGCCTTTATTTCTGGATTTAACTTCGGCGCGTCAATCTTTGTACAGTTTTTTGGGACAAGATGTTTTTCTAGTAGTTCTTTTCTGGCATTGACAAGCCTGTCGTTGCAATGTGTTCCCAGTGAACAGATAATTCACCCCTTATATCTGGTCCATACATTTTTTCCATGGTAGGTGTGTCACCCAAAAGATTCAGAATCTCTTCATTAAGTTCAGGGGGATTGAGCGCTGCTTCAACAGGCAATTCAGACTGGACTGTCTGTACTGCCTCTGTGGCAGGGAAGTCAGTAAGTGAGGTGGGCGTACCCAGTTCTGGCGCTTCCGCATCTAAAACCGGAACTGACTCGACTTCGGGCTGAACTTCTATTTCATCTGAAATATAATAGGTAGGTACCTGTTGTAGGTATTCGAGATACTTGCGCGGCGATAGTTCTTTAAAACTATGCACAACACTATTAAATAGCTAATCTATACCTACGTATCTACATAAGTTTTAAGTAGGTCATGAAGGTAGATAAAAATAGGTCATGTGAAGGGAACATTCATTTCAAATGTACACAATCACTAATATGTAGGTAGGTATATAATTAGTTCAATGGGTTGGGAGTAAAAAATTATGTGCAGGTTACATCCCCGTAAGATGTACACAGCACTAATAAGTAACTAAACTATACCTACGTACCTACATAAGATTTAAGTAGGTCATTAACTAATGTGAAGGTAACATTCCTTTCAAATGTACACAATCACTAATATGAAGGTATATAATTTTCCCATTGAGTTATAAACCCAAAATTCTGTGCAGGTAACATCCCCATAAGATGTACACAACACTTTTGGAAGCTGACTCCATGTTAGGTTATGATACGGATATAGTCCTTAAAAACTATTCACAATATCTTTCTTATAACATTTATAAGAAAACACTTCAGCTTACCTTCCCGATCCGATAGGTGAGGCGACGGAATAATATTCGTCGATGAGCTACTGCTTTCGGAAGAAGTTCGAACTCGCGACCGTTTGGCATGTTTTCTGATCTTTTTTTCCAATTTCCGAAGTTTTCTTCTTAAATAATCACCGTCATCGTTTTTGTGGCCACGTTTCGGCATTCTTATTTGAAATTTTTAACAATAAAAGAAAGATTATTTTCCTCTTGAAGAAAGTAAGTGGTGATCGGCGACGCACTAAAACGCGAATGAATGACAGAGACAGGCATACCGAGACGGAAGACAAAATAACCACAGAAAAAAAAAAAAAAAAAAAAAAACTCAAACTTAGTGGATGAAAGGCGATATCTTAGACGTATTACTACAATGTTATCTAATCTCAAAGGACGAAGCAACGAAGTATAACTTACCTTTACTTACCATGCAGCTGTGTACAAGTATGTTGTTGCCCTCTTATAGCCGATTAAAATGTTTACTAAGGTTACGTAATATATCATTGTCGATGATACATGTTGATGTGGTATTGTTGTAATCCACCCTATTGTGACATATTATCAAATGTTGTTGTGTAAGTTCATATTAAAGAACTCCGTTCTTTGGAGGGCGGAATGTTTAAACGAATGTGTAGTACGTACGCATGCAATAAATATAAGTAAGTAGGTACTTTAAGATCATACAGTCCACTATAATAATTGTACGGTGTTTCAGTTCAAAATAAATCTTCGTAGAACCTACACGTCTATTTTATTCAAAAATCCAACAAACCAAAATTCAACCTTATCGCCGTGAACAACCTATATTGCGGCAATGCTGGGGCCACGGGTAGTGTGAAAGCGAAGCCCGTGGCCCCGGGATGAAGGCAAAGAGGGAACAGGAGTGGGTTTTAGTCAGTAAAAGTCTGACACTATCTCTCGCTCCACCCAAGAGCGCGGGCGGCAATCGACGAATACTTTTTTTTATTTATTTATTTTTTGCCAACTTACACTAAGCGTTACGTAAGATACTACGTTAGATAGGAATATTAAATTGTAATGAACTGAATGTAATAATCTATATATATGAAATAAGAAACTGACTGACTGACATATCAACGCACAGCTGAAACTACTGGGAGTAGGAAAATGAAATTTTGCACAAGGCTTCCTTTTATGGCGTAGGCGAGCACTAAGAGAGGATTTTTCAAAATTCACCCCCTAAGGGGATGAAGTGGGGGTCCAAAGTTTGTATGGAGAAACCTACATTCACGCGAGTGAAGCCGAAGCTAGTAATGTATAGAACTGGAATTTTATGGCTAGGTACTAACATAGTTTTTAAGTAAATATTGTTACTAACCCTTGTCGAATGTCGAATGTCGCGGTCAATCCTCTGCTAGTGATCATGTCATTATTCTCTCACCCTCATCCAAATTAATTTGCTCTTCTCATCTTCTTAACGTGTTGGTTGCAATTTTGTTTTTATTTTCTTAAATAAATTTTTTGCCTAGCCCAGTATTCAGCCACGGCTATGCCATCCACTGACGCTAGAAGTTCTATAAATGTTTCTTCATGACGGATCTCTGTTTATCTAAATACAGTAGAATCTGTTTATTATGACTCCGCCTATATTTACCAACCACTTATTATGAAGTAATTACACAGCGAAGTTTGGTTTCCATATAAAATTCATTATTACAAAATCGGATATAATGACATATAGTTACCCATTTTTAATAAATTATGTCCGGTTATAGTGAACGACATGAATTCAAACACCTTCAGCAGTGTTCGGGGAGTGTTAATTGATACCCGATGACGCGCGTGCGTGGCTTATTTTTGTTTTGAGTCTCAATGGGTAATTAGTAGTTGAACGTCACACTAACTGATTTCTTATGTAATAAATTAAAAATATACATACGTATAACGTACCTACTTATTACGTACAATTTTAATTTGGTTTAATATGCTGTGTTTCTTTCTCTGTATAATAAATAGATACTAACAAAAACAGGAGATTGTTTTCCTACAAAATGCTTTGTATGACATACTTTTATAGTATGACGTGTTTATTATTTTCCTTCGATGTCATTATAAGCGGATTCCACAATTAGGCATTTATAAAAAAAAATAATTTAATACTTCTCAAATGGTCGTTTTTAGGGTTACGTACCTCATAAGCAAAAACGAAACCCTTATAGGATCACTTTGATGTTCGTCTGTCTGTCTGTCAAGACCACTTATCTCGGGAATGCGTGGAAGAATCGAGTTGAAATTAAAACCATATATAGGGTCGTTTATGTCGCAAAAAACGTATATTTCGACACTCTCAATGGAATAAAAATTCATACGGTATACTTCCCGTTGACCCAAAATCCTAAAATTTGGCATAAAGCAAGGTTTTATGGCGCAAGTATATAGGAATAAATCTGAAAACAGTTTTGTTACGTCACAGAAGGAATTTTTTTGCAATTCAGAAAAATCTTCATTTGGGAATTGAATTATTTACATAAGTAAGTTTGTACTGAACCCTCAGTGCGCGAATCCAACTCGCACTTGCCCAGTTTTTTTTTTGTACTTAAACCTACTTTAGTGTATTGGAAGGTTTGAGAGTCATCGTGGTGAGAGGATTAGTCAGGTAGACTCTGCGATACTCCTTGAGAGTGTCGAAATACACGTTTTTTGCGACATAGACCCGTATCATTTTTTTCCGTTAAATCAGATATTTGATTTTTTCACAGCTTCAAGGGACCGCAGACTTTTTTTGTCGGTTGGAAAATCATCCAATGACAGCCCCCGCTCTTAGGCGGAGCGGGAGATAGTGTCAGACTTTTAAAGACCATGTACCTGTGCTATTTAAATTTTTTCATTTTCTTTACAGGTACTCCGTTCTTCGTACTCTTTCTTCGCTGTAATGTATTAGAAAAGACAATCCATTAGGTTTATTGTCCACTGTGCACAGTGTAGTATTTTAATTATGTAAGATAAGGTTACAATCAACGTCATATAAGTAGTTGAAAGTTTAAATGGTGGTAAAATAAATATTCTCTTTATGAAATTATGTCAAATTTATTTTAAACCCATTCTTAAATGTGACAGAAACTGCAACATAGCGTTTTGACTGTCTACAGAAACTGCAACATAGCGTTTTGACTGTCTACAGAAACTGCGATATAGCGTTTTGACTGTCTACAGAAACTGTGACTTAGCGTTTTGACTGTTTACAGAAACTGCGACATAGCGTTTCGACTGTTTACAGAAACTGCAACATAGCGTTTTGGCTGTCTACAGAAACTGCGACATAGCGTTTTGACTGTCTACAGAAACTGCGACATAGCGTTTTGACTGTTTACAGAAACTGCGACTTAGCGTTTCGACTGTTTACAGAAACTGCAACATAGCGTTTTGGCTGTCTACAGAAACTGCGACATAGCGTTTTGACTGTCTACAGAAACTGCGACATAGCGTTTTGACTGTTTACAGAAACTGCGACATAGCGTTTTGACTGTTTACAGAAACTGCGACATAGCGTTTTGACTGTCTACAGAAACTGTGACTTAGCGTTTTGACTGTTTACAGAAACTGCGACATAGCGTTTCGACTGTTTACAGAAACTGCAACATAGCGTTTTGGCTGTCTACAGAAACTACGACATAGTGTTTTGACTGTCTACAGAAACTGCGACATAGCGTTTTGACTGTTTACAGAAACTGCGACATAGCGTTTTGACTGTTTACAGAAACTGCGACATAGCATTTTGACTGTCTACAGAAACTGCGACATAGCATTTTGACTGTTTACAGAAACTGCAACATAGCGTTTTGATTGTTTACAGAAACTGCGACATAGCGTTTTGACTGTCTACAGAAACTGCGACATAGCGTTTTGACTGTTTACAGAAACTGCGACATAGCGTTTCGACTGTTTACAGAAACTGCAACATAGCGTTTTGGCTGTCTACAGAAACACCGACATAGCGTTGTGACTGTCTAGAGCAACTGCAATACTTATTAGATTTAATAAGAGTGCTGTTAATAGAAACTGAGAGAAAGACCTCTGTGTACGTTTGCATCTTGGCCCTTCTAACGCTTCACTCATAATAGTAATATAGTAAGTATTGCTCACAACCTAATAAAACATATTTTAAAAAAACACCGGTCCAAATTTTCGATGTAAAGTACAAATTGTGCTCTCTTTCACCATTTATCAAAATCTTTAATCAAGTACATGCATACAACAAAAATCAGTGTACACGGAGAGAGAGCTACGGTGATAACAGATAGACATAGCCGCTTTCACAGCACCCCTCTTTTTGTGTCGGGGGAAATAATGATGAGAAAGTGTATAAGCAATTAATTTAACTGGCTACCATTATTAGTTATTCAGGAAGAGAGAAACTCAACGGTGTTCAAACTTTAACAGCTCGGAAAAGACAATAAGTGCCACCGCGAAGGCAGACACCACTCATAGAGGTTTTTTTTTTCGGTGGGTAAATCATCTAATGACATCCTCCGCTCTTGGGCGGAGCGAGAGATAGTGTCAAACTTTTACTAACTAAAAACCCACTCCTGTTTCCTCGTTGCCTTTTGTACCAGGGCCGAGTCTTCCTTTCAGTAGCAGACCCTTGGCCCCAGTAGGCTTCGACCCTGCTGGGCCCCTACGGTTTGCCGACATCTCCTTGACGCGCGCGTGGAACCTGTACGCGGCGTCGACAACTTGGGCTCGGTCTGGACGGTTATCGGATGTTCGGACGGAAACCCAAGCAAAGCAAGTGGCCGGAAATCGGGGTCGGAATCCCGGCGGCTGGGGCGCAAGAGCCATTGCCTCACACGTGCACGTGCGGCCTCCTCTTTTATATATTTGAAAAAGAGTGTACTATGGTTGTATAGGCAAAATCTGTTATTATTTTTGAAGATTGTTGTATCAATGTTTTTCTGTAAAATTACTACCCCCCTGTACCATTCCCAACCTGCTCAAACCCATGGTTACGAAGATATTCATGTTTGAGGTTAGGTTAAAACAATAATTTACATCGATTTAAGGGTCGGGGAGTATTGGGGAGGGAGGCGGGGAGGGAGGGCTACATCCCTGTATTATCCCCACCCCACAAAACCCCATGGTTATGGAGATATCCATGTTTGAAGTTTGAGGTTAGGTTAAGGTAGAACACTAATTTCCATCGATTTATAGGGCGGTTTGGGCCTAAATCATAATAGTTTTTAACATTAGAAGGGGATTTGGCGCTCGGCGGCCGCAGCCGCGGCACGCTCGCTCCGCTCGCTCGCCTTCGCGCGTTGATGGTCACAGTTCTAACCTAACCTAACCCAAATGATTCACTAACATTAGATGGGGATCTGGTCACAGTTCTAACCTAACCTAACCCAAATGATTCACTAACACAGTCATACCAACGCAACTTGCAAGGACAACAAAACCAAACAGACGATGACTGACATGACGTCATGACGAATATAAAACAAAATGGTCTCGCTTCATGTTCCGTTCCGTTACTCAGTGAAAACAAATATTTCGCATTTTTTATGTATATAGTCAATGTAATTGCTTGTTACTGCATGGTTTTTGTGCACATTAATTACATACGTAATTTAATACGTAAAAATAAAATTATATTTAAAAAAATATATGACAAAATTGAATGAAACAAACCACAAACAAGCGTGGACGCTTAACGAAATGTGAAGCGTCAACTTTGACATCTACAATGACAATTTATCTAACCTAAATGGCGTATTAATTTACAATTTTTATGGAACTTTGGAGAATTATATCTCGTAAACGGTAAGTTTGCGCAACTTAATATTTTGCAAAGAGCTTTCTATTTATGAGTACTATCTACAATAAATGAACTTCCAAATCGACGGTCCATAAAGGAAAGTTTAGCCGTTTTTACAAGAAGCAAAAAAAAAAGTATTTGTGTGCCTCACGGCTGCACCAAAATAGGTCCAGTTCAGCATGAATGTCAGACAACTAGTGCCTGACGCTGGTTTTCAACTGAACCTGTGGTTGTGACGCAACGGACGTAAATAATTTTGGAGTGTAATATATATATGTATGTATCGGTGATGCATACTTAAATAATATAAACCATCAAAATGCAAATGCGTTCAATGCGTTCCAAATAAGAATAACATCGATTGCCATGTTGTGACGTCACGTTATACTGTCAAACCGCAAGAAATTGGGCAAAATTGAAGAACTCGGAGATAAGCAAAATTGTAGAACCGGATTCTGATTAAAGTATTTTCGTTCACAATTCGTAAATATATATTTTTTTATTTCTTGTTTTGCTCACCCTATTAATTCTTCTATTTGACAGTATCACGTGACGTGACAACATGGCAATCGATCCTTTTCTTATTTGGAACGCTTTGTATAGTCACGTAAAGGGCCTATTACACTACGCGTTATTCAGACAGTCTTAGTCTATGTAGCGGCACAAAAGAAAAAGAGTAACTTACGCCAATGTCGTATAAAGAAATGAAACAGAACTATGAGATATGCAGAAATACATAGACTAAGTCTGTCTGAATAACGCGTAGTGTAATAGGCCCTTAACACCTTTATCTAACCAAGATTGAGCATTTCTGGCCAATCTTAAACAAACAAAATTGCGAGAAACACCTATAGGCATGAACTTCAGCAACACATTTAGAGGGTCGAAACTAGTTTAGCGGTTGAGAACCGTAACTCTAACCTCCCCCCTGCTGATTACTACCATCTTGTTAAATGTACTGAAATGATCAGGATGTGGACCGATACCTTATTTTATTGGAGGGTTATTTGTTTCCTATAACCCTTTATTGTTTTGTTTCGGGTACTGGACTTGTTTTTTTTTTCTCTTTATTTTGTATTAGGGACTTTTATACAAATGTACATGTCAGTCCCATCGGACATTATAATAGTAAATACCTTATTTATATAGTAAAACGTAACAAAGCAAACTTAATTAAGCTATATGCAGCCTCTGAGTTAGGTGTCGACAAGATGTGATGAAAAATTCCAACATCGTATATGTTTGGACCTAGCTCTTTATACAATTCCTTTCTTGCAGATTGAAATCTGACACATTCACATTCACACTGGACTTTTTTTATTCGACGGCTAGTAAACGTAACTGTAAAATACGTAACCTTTCAGGAGGCACAAAAAACTAAACTAGACCTTTATTATCATGTAATCATAATGTTCTTCTACGTGTTTTATTCAAATATTTAAAACTATTGATTTATTTCAAACGCTTGTTTCTCTTGTTTTTCTTTTTTTTTTCCACAAGTTTTGACGCGCCATTGCGAAGTTATCACACCAAACTGACTCGATCAAAGTTTGCATTCAACATCGTAGAGTGCGCTACGAGTATCAAATCAAAATTTTGCTTGTTAGAAGAATATGCGTTACGAGCTTTTCTTTTCAGAGATATAATAAAACAAAAATCACCTAAAATTGCATACACGAGGTTTCAAGTCTAAGCCATCGTTTTGTTTTAGGGTATTATGACTTATTTCATCATTTTCTCAAGTTTAGTATTGGGGGAGGGAAACCAAAGAAAGGTAAATGGACTATGTGAGGTATAATATGAAAGAATCAATTTAAGGGTAGTCCCAAGTAACACAAATTTTATGAAGCTTTATGTATGTAGGTGTAGCTTTATGTATATTATTTTATTCGTATTATTTGTAGTTTTCAAATTTTATACTGGATCCTACCCTCTATTGTGATTTATCTTTGTCACTCAATGGTTTGCTGGAAGAAATCTAAGTAAATGAACACTGTTTTTAAAATATTTTATAACTGATTTTGTTGTACAATAAAGAAAAAGAGGTAAATGAAAATGTGTTTCACCACAATATACAGGGTGTTTGGTGCATCGTGTGCCAAATTGAAATGGTTGACGGGAGGGGTCATCTGCTATCCTTTCAGGCCCCTAAACACTTCTCATGCCCTGTGGATTTTTTTTCATCGACTTTTTATTGTTTTATGAAATTTAAGACCCAAATTTTTCATTCAAATACAAATTTTAAAATATATATGAGGCGTAATCTCTGAATTTTACTTTTATTTAGATGTGTATTGTATGAGAGTACTTTTAAATTTAAAATTAGTGATATTAGCTATCCGGTACTTTTTTAATTTACTCGCAAAGTTTTGGACTTAAAGTTGACAGCTATTTATATGGCTATAAAAAAAAGACAAAAGCGACCGAAATCTTCCAACTCCCTCAAAAAATCTCTAGTTTATCCTCTTGCTAGTGATGTGCCACATGCGATAAAAATCTTTTTATAACTTGGTGAATTCGCTAGAATTGTGAATCGAGTCACATAAGACATATTCAAAATTATGATTAAAAAAATTATTTTTGCTTATAAAAAAACTATTAAAATTCTTATGTCACTCCTAAAAGGTAAAATCTGTCTCGTATCTCTCTTTTCGTGGGTTTTACTAGAAATTAAAAAAATAATGTAATTGCTTTTTAACATTTATTTCATAATTTTTATAAATCCTGCTCAAATTGTTGGCCTCTGTTGTGAATGCAGGCCCGACATCTGTTTCGTATTTCGACAGTTGTTGTACGAAGTCGTATTTCCTCCTTAGTTGTATTGAAAGCCGTTTCAAAGCTTGTTTGCAAATTAGTCTTATGTGACTCATTCACAATTTTAGCGAATTAACAAATTTGTAGCAGTCCTTGTGCAGTGATGATAGTTCAAAACTAAGGAGATACAAGTGCATTGAAACGGCTTTATTGAAATCGATTCAGTTACTGATTCTGAACAAACTATATTCAGGATAATAAAAATAATGTAGCCTATTGGCCTAGTCGTTAGTGGCCCTGACTGCTATGCCGGAGGTCGTGGGTTCGATTCCCACCCAGGGCAAATGTTTGTGTGATGAGCACGATCATTTGTTCTGTGTCTGGGTGTAATTTAACTAATAATATGTATGTATTTAGAAATATTTATATAAGTATATCAGTTGTCTAGTACTCATAACACAAGCTCTGCTTAGTTTGGGACTAGACGGCGTTATGTGATAGTTGTGGAAAATTATATATTATTATATAATGTAGGGTGTATAACTCCATCATTTTTTCTCGCTCGTATGCCTGACATCTTAACACATCACGGTAAGACCCTTGGACGGAGGATCCTTCCTTTCCAATAGAAATTGCAAGGGCTTTCTACACTGTAACCTTCTTCCAAGATACAGGCACCGCCTAGTTTAGGGACCACTCACTAACTGAAGCCCACAATTAGTTTTAGACCAGATTGGCAAATACATTAAGATTATTTAATTTAAGGTACTATTTGTAACAATGTTTCAATAAAATTATTATTATAATAAATCCTTTATTCAGTATAAACACATAAAAATTCCATTTATAAATATTTTTTAAACAAAATTTATTTTAAAAAAGTATATAAAAAATAGTATCCAAGCTACCGGTGTCAGGGCTCCAGAGAAAGGAACCTCCTAACAATACGAGCAGTTTCAAAGAGATTCAAAAGCATTTATTTCAAATAAACCTTTTACAGGCACTTTTGAAATGTCAAGAAGTCAGTCAGTCAGAAAAAAAAATGATGCTAATTGCAGTGTCCAGGAGTACCGCTTTCTGAATCAAGCCCTTGATCCAGCCGCCTAACGCGAGCCTCCTAAGGTGTTGGTCGAGGCTTTTAGCTATTAAGCCATTGGCTAACACGACTATCGGTACAATGATCGCTGAGTCCACATCCCACATGTCGACAACCTCGCGAGCCAAATCAATATATGTACTATTATTACTGTTCCACATATTATCTTGAATAACAAAACTATTGGCCTCTTTAGGTAAGTCTACGTTAACTCGTATATTCAGTAACTAAGCCAAAATATACACAATTGCAGAGCTAAAACCAACAGTACCGTGTTTTCTTTGATTTCCAGAACAAGGTGGAAGGCGGCGGGAAATGTGCAGGAATATTACCTTTGTTTGTATAACATGAAGTTGCAGTCTAGTTTACTCTAAAATAAACTGCCGCAGGTCTCAAACGACTTATAATATGTACCTACTTTGTTTTGTTTTAGCAGGACAATGTTAGTCAATACCACAGATATGTCAAACAGTAAAGAAATGTTTTATACAGGTATCGGCACGGATCTTGAGCGCTCGGCGAAAGAGTGGGGATCGCTTTGCGTACGCGTTTTATTATTATTTTTTAAATTTAAACCTATTTAATTTTATTTTTACTATTACCTAGTACCTAGTAGGTTGCCTTTTGCATTCTAGGACCACGGGTTTCATTTTCAAAAATTCCCCATGGCCCTTGCGGGCATCGCCTTGCTACGGTTTTACTGACACCTTGGTTCTACTAGACGGCCGAACGGCGAGCTTCCCATTGCTCGTCGTCCGCAAGATCGCTCGCCGGAAATCGCTCTTCGAATCCTAACGCCCAAGGCGCCTCCTGTCACGGCGGCCGGAGCTTGAGGAAATACGCTCCTTCAGTCTTGCGGCCGTCTCCTATATATTAAGTTATCTAATTGACACCGTACTAAATTCTTACATCATTAAATCTTTTGGAACACTTCGGCTGGTTAGAATAATCTTTTATATTTAAAATTCCGCTCTCCTTTCACAATTCCCAGTTTTATACTCGATAAATCTCCAATAGTATTACAAGCGTGTGAAGTCTGTTACAAACTCCGGCTAACTTCGACATCTGCTTCCTGCCAAGTTGCAGACGAGGCGCGATTGTTTCATATTGAAGGCCTTTCTAGCTTACATGACTGGTGCTAATCGATATGAAAAATATTGTTTTTTTGCTAATAGATATGAAGAATAATGCTATCGGTTTGTTGACCGTTGTATAGGGACGGTATTTAAAAATGGTAGGTTTCTGTGAATATTTTTACAACCAGCGCCTTATAAAAAATTTCGAGCATTCACGTCTATATTGTGTTGTGTTGCTATTATAATTTGGCAGGCGTAGTCAAAATCAATGTCGAATACAAATTCATAGAAAAAATACATCCTCCTCCTCCATAGTTTTTGGTTATGAAGGGTTCCGGTCCGTATAGGGGTGTCTCGGATCCTTTCCTTCCCAGAGTGTCGGCTCTTTCATTACCTTCTACTCCTGTATGACCTGGCACCTAGATTAATCTGACCTTGTTGCGCCTTCCTATCCGGTTTAATATTTAACACAGTTTAGGATCTGCCCAAAATCCACTCTATTGGATGTGAGTGCCTTAAGTGTTGCTTGGCTGTCGCTTAAAATGTAGACAGTGTTCTCTTTGGTGCCACTGTCTGACTATAGCATAGGTCTCTGCTTGGAAGACCGTCGCCATTTTGCCCATGCTTAGGCTAAGATTGCAGTTCTCACTGTGTACCCCCCGCTCCTGTACCGGTGTTCATTTTAGAGCCATCCGTGTACCATACCTAGTTGTTCCCTTTGTGGGATAGCGCCATTTACTAAGCCTTGTTCAACGTTAATATTCTATTAAGTAGATAAAGTACAATTGATTCACTAAAGTGTCAATCACTTATTCTATATAGTTTATGTTATCATTTTTTTTAATCCACAAAATTGGTTCTTGTTTACATGTGCTTAGTGTTCATTGTACAATAGTTCGAAAATCCTTCACGCATATGACCGACTTGTACTTGCCTGATTTCTTATACTAATTAAAAATATTAGTTGGTGTTTCGTAACCAAATGTCAAAAATGTTTTTTTCTTGTACTCGACAGTTTCGATTAACAGTGTAACATATTTTTATTTTTGTTTTGGAATCCACTCGTCAAATCCTAAAAGATAATGGCATGCATTAACAGAAATTTTTTTTTGTTTTTCAATTGGTTGGGTGTTCATTTAATTATCATACCCACCACATTGCATTTCTATATTTTTTCAATAGCATATGTTACTCGGGACGATGCAAGGATTCTAACGATACCTCATACATGTAAATTAGTTCAGTCGTTTAGAAGTTATGGTGGAATAAAGAAAGTCACATACATACATACATGAACCCTGAAAACATAACACTCCTTTTTGGGGCAGTCGTGTAACAAACACACTCACAAACTTTTGCCTTTGTAATATTAGGGTGTTTTATGATAATGATTAAATGCTAAACTAGCTTTTGTCGACATTATTTTAACATTGAATCACACTTAGGTTGTTTTTAATATCGTGCGGATTTCATCACGCATGCGGGATTGCTCCGCACGCGTAACCCCCGCAAATGTCCCTTTCATACAAGTATTTATTGTAATGCGTGGAACAAGCACGCGGGATGAGGGGCGCGATATCGAGCAGCAGCCCCGCATGCGGAGCAATTCCGCATGCGTGATGAAATCCGCACGATATTAAAAACAACCTTAGTGTGATTCAATGTTAAAATAATTTTGGCAAAAGCTAGTTTAGCATTTAAAAACACAAGCTAACTATAACACAATTTCAAAAAAGTTTATTTCAGTTTTGAAGTCAGTGTTATCACCGCGCTTTGGAATTCAAAATACTATATTTTAAAGCCTCTAAAAATACGCCAGCACTCACTTTCATGTTTTTAAAAGCCGTAAGAATATAAAATAAAATTCACAAAACATTTTTATATCCTAGCAACACTTTAGTACCGTATGCTGGCAACACTTGTAGAGGCGTACATTTCCGGGTTGTTTTGAAACGCGAGGCTGAAGCCACAGGTGTGCCGATACTAGTTAATTTATGGCAAGAAGTTTCTCTGTGCTTCCGGTTTTTGTTCGAAAGCACCTTTTCGTGTTTATGGTAAAGACTTTTTACTTACTTGAATGTATATGGGGACATGGGCGTACCCAGGGGGGGGCAGGGGAGGGCAGCTGCCCCTCCTTGGAAATCTCGCAGAACATGTATGAACTCGCCTAATTACTAAAGGGCCTATTACACTACGCGATATTCAGCACACGATATTCAGACTGTCTTAATTTTTGTTCCGAGTAAGACCGGTCTAACCCTTATTACACTACGCGACATCGACTAAGACTGTCTGAATATCGAGTAGTGTAATAGGCCCTTAATTAAAGTGCAAACGGGCACTGGCAAAATGCACGATGCAATTGCCAAAAAACAACAATATACGAGTACAATAAAGCGTTCGAACGCTCGGCTGTATTCTATTCTATTATTGTATTGTATTCGGTAATCTTCGATAGTGAGTTGCGAGCGACTAGCATTTATTTTATTTGACATAGACATGGCATACAAATTTACTTTTTAACCGACTTCAAAAAGGAGGAGGTTATGTTTGGTTGAATGTAAGTTTTTTTTTATGTATGGTTACCGATTTCTTGGTCAATTATGGACCGATTTTGAAAAAACAATTTATTGAAAGGTTATGCTTCCGAGTTGGTCCCATAGAAATATTGTTATGATCTGATCATGAAGTTCGAAGATATGGAACAGAACTCCTCATAGGATCACAGCAGAACCGTCGTAACAAGTAAAATTGCTTTGTTTATACGTGTAGTCGATGACTGACTGAAAGTAAAGGGGAAATATATCGAACTGATCTGATGATGAAGCCTGAAGTTAGGCACCGGAACCCTGAAAAAAATTATGTAATCTAACCGTGTTTGGGATTATTAGAATTGTCATGAGATTCTCTCTGGCTATAAGGTATTTAAGTTTGGCTGAGGGGTACTTTTTAGTGGTGGTACCATAACTAAAAAGTGCAAAATAACTTTAATTACGGAAGTCAGTGTTAAATAACGAAGAGACAAAAACTATTATAGAAACACCGACTTTCAAAATTAATGTTATTTTGCACTTTTCAGTGTTTTTTTTACTTTGAAGTCGGTTGTATTTTTTTTTTGTAATTTTTTATTTATTTATTTAACTACCTATAAAGCAGGTAAACCTAATGTTTCATGTAGGTGTGTTTGTGTAGTGTATTTCACAAAACAGCCGCGGACGTTCCGACCTAAAAAATCTGACTTGCCCCCTCCTAAGCCAGAAGCTGGGTACGCCCATGTATGGGGAGACTGGAATAATCTACTTTGCAAGTAGCTTAAAAATCGCCTAATTTTAATGATACTTCATACTATATGAAATATTTATTTATTGTGCACACCTACCACAATGTAGCCTTTAACCCAAAAGTTGACTATATGATAAATGATATATATTCTGCAAATAGGTTTATAAAACACTTTTACACGTAATTTTTTTTTTTTGTCATTTTAAACTAGATGAGGCCGGTGTTTCCTAGCTGACTACCCTGAGAAGAAACACCGAAACAAACAAAGGGGTCAAAGTCTCTTTTAAAGTCCATACAGCAAACATGTAATGCTCAAATCACATGAGAACCATGCAGATTTGTCTGAGATGGTCTTTTGAAGAAAGAACCATACAGATTTGAGTGGAACTGTCCAGTCAGTGCAAACATTTGTCAGTATTCGCAAAGCTCAACTCAGAACTACTAAGGAGCTCAACGACTTGACGAATAATACCAAAGAAATGACATATGGGTAGGCCGCAGAAAATACTCAAATTGCCAGACATACGTTAAGATTACTGAAAAGGAGAAAAAAAATCAACATCAATCAACATAGTCCTCACGTTCACAACGTTCGACTGATAGAGAATGCCTTGTTGCATTGAGTCCACCTATGTAGGTACCACTACTGTTCTTGAAGTTTAAATAAATAAAACACACTATTCAAGACCCACGTACTTTTTAATTAAAAAAATTAAGACTATACAGTGTGCCTGCTTAAAAATCGTAACCTAGATGTGACGTAACAAGCCCCAACTTACTTTTGCACTTTGGTATTTTTTAGGATTCCGTACCTCAAAAGAAAAACAATTGGAACCCTAATAGGATCACTTTGTTGTCCGTTCGTCTGCCTGTCTGTCAAGACCCTTCATCTTGGAAACGCGTGGAGGTATCGATACGGTCGGTTATGTCGCATAAAACGTGTATTTTCGACACTCTCAAGGGAATCAAAATTCATAGGGTACTTCTCGTTGATCTTGAAATTTGGAATGTGCAAGGTCTCATAGCACAAGTATAGGAATTAATCTGAAAACTGTTTGTAGTTACCTACGTCACAAAAAAAATAACTTTTTTTAGCAATTCGGAAAAATATCTGTAACTCAATTCGGGAATTGAACTGTATTCATCGGTAAGTTTGTACGGAACCCTCAGTCCGCGAGCCCGAATCGCAGTTGCATAGTTTTTTTTTTTTTGTGAGCGATTGACTGTCGCGAATTGACGACGCGTTTCGCTGGTTCGATTCTCGCACGGAACAAATATTTGTATGGCCTACAAATACCTATGGGTACAAGACCCAAAACAACTATGTATGTGAGTTTACATGTTTGTGAACGCACCCACAATTAAATTAAAATTCATTTATTTTAGGTATCATTATGACCCTTATACAAATCATTCACGTTTTAGATTATATAAAATTATAAACAAACATAAAAATTCCATTAATTAAAATTATACACTAGTCATTACAAATATTCAATACATTAAAATTCCAAAATTAATAAAATATTAACGCCATACTCATAGTGTGCGTGTGTGTTTATGTGACACTATGGGTAACTTGTCTGTCACAGCAGTGCCGCATATAAAACAGTCCAGCCTACTCGCTATCATTTTCAGAATGGTATTTGAGCTGGCCCGCACCCTGCGCACAGCGCTTCCGCATGGTCGCTTGGAAACAGTCCGTGAATGCGCATGTGAACATACCCGATGCGCTGCAGTAGCGAGGCAGACCCATCACCGCCTTGAAGGCGGAATTAAATTGGACACGAAGGGTGTTTAACTTTTCTGAGTGTAGCTAGCCCACAAGCTGCAAGTGTACATAGACGTGCAATATGCCCTTATTATATATACGAGTATATTTAATACAGGAGTAGGTAATTCTTAATGGAAGAAAAGTTTTATTAAAAAAATATTGATTTGAAAAAATACGTTTCTAGTAAATCTCATAATAGCAAAGGATAAAAAATGATGCAAACAAGTTTACAATAAGTGGTCGTATCTCACAGGACAATCTGTTTCCTTTCAGTTCAGCCATAAATTGATGGGTGAATAACGAAAGGAGATAGATTTAGGGATGTTAGTGTACAAACATAAATATAACATTAACCAAGGGCGCCGACTCCGTGGGTGCTCGGGGGCTCGAGCACCCATGATTAATAAACAGTGGGTGCCGAGCACCCCTGAGAATTGACATCAAGAAACAGATCAGTAATCGCTTCTTAGGTTACGATTAAATTATAATAATTCTATAAATATGGTTTCATTTAATATTTTTATCAAACGTAATTAAGCACGAAGTATGTAAGTAGGACATTTATTTGTCGGTCGATCAGTGTGCATTTCTCTTCTCACACTTCGCCACTTTTTCGAGTCATTAAATAAACATGAGCACCCATGAGGTTTTCTAAAAGCCGGCGCCCCTGACATTACCTACTAAAATTGCACAGCCGCAATCAAATTTAAAATCACGAGTCAAAAATTTTATATTAAAAAAGGAGTCAATCAGGGTGACCCTGTTCACCAGTACCCTAGAAGAAATCTTCAGAACATTGACAGCTTATTGAAAGAAGAGAGGCATCGTCATTGGCAATTTTGTACATGTTACATTTTAGAATATTTTTGTAATACCCATATCCTATCTCTTCTCTACACTATCCTACACAATCCTAATTCTCCGCAATACCTTCGTGAGCGCTTTGAGTACTTCGTCCCGAGGGTAAACCCTGTCGCACTGCCAATTCTCTTCTTGTTCGTACTCCATTTCACACTTCTAGCCGTTATGATGGTTCCTTCTCTGTCACTGCGGTGCGTCTGTGGAACTCCCTCCCGCACTCCCTACGTGACAGCCCTTCTCTGGATGTCTCCAAGAGGAAAATTAAAGAGCATTTCCTTTCACGATGACATAGTATATATATATATTATATTATATGTTTATAATATATAAGTATGTTTGTATTTATGTATGTAGGTATATTTATGTATTATTTTATTCGTATTATTTATAATTTTAAAATTGTACACTGGATCCTACCCTCTACTGTGATCTCTCTCTATCACTCAATGGTTTGCTGGAAGAAAACTCAACTTTGAGTTAAGCTCGCCTATGTACATGAACGTTGTTATCTACCTATTTTATAAGTTGTTATAGTGTACAATAAAGAATTAAAGAGTAAATAAAAACGATATAATTTCACAATCAGTACTTTTTATTTTAGCACCACTCAAACTTTAATTACATAAATAATATTGTCCTACACTGTGTACAATAGACAAAATATTCAACACTTCTACCAGCGGCTACGCCCGTGCGCATGTCGAATTTTATTCCAAGGGACATACTTCAGGGATAAAAAGCTATAATCTAAAATAAATACTACATCTGTTAGTCCAGGACAAGGTCTACTCGTGTGCCAAATTCCATCGAAATCCGTTCAGCCGTTTGAGCGTGAAGGAGTAACAAACACATGTAAAGTTAAATATTAATGTTAATATGAGTATATTCCGTTGTCTTTCTTAATACATAACAGCGAAGAAAGAGTATGAAGAACGGAGTACCTGTAATGAAAAGAAAACAAATATAAATAGCAACTAAGCCTTAATAAATTCAAATTATTTGTAAAGCGAAAACTTTGCCAAAACTATAAAGGACTATGTTGAGGACCAAAAGGCTTAGGACTGACCTGCTACAGTACGCACTACTGTTGTCTTATTATTCTTATTTTCTTTTGCTTTTATTTTCAATTGTGCTTTTTATTATTATTATTTATTACAATTTGATATTGTAGACTATTTTTATTTTGCAATTTGACTTTTCTTTTTCTCTATTAATTTTTGACATCAATGTTTACTTTGCTAAGTATTACATTTTGTAAACTATATTTTTCCTTTTATTATTGTGAACGTGAGGACTATGTTGATTGCTTTTTTTTCCTTTTCAGTATTATATATATTTTCAATTTTAACGTATGTCTGGCAATTTGAGTATTTTCTGCGGCCTACCCAAATGACCTTTGTTTGGTATTGTTCGTCAAGTCGTTGAGCTCCTTAGTAGTCCTGAGTTGAGCTTTACGAATACTGACAAATGCTTGCACGGACTGGACAGGTCCACTCAAATTTGTATGGTTCTTTTTTCAAAAGACCATTTCAGACAAATCTGCATGGTTCTCATGTGATTTGACCATTACATATTTACTGTATGGACTTTAAAAGAGACTTTGACCCCTGAGTCTGTTTCGGTGTTACTTCTCAGGGTAGTCAGCTAGGAAACACCGGCTTCATCTAGTTTAAAAATGACGAAAAAAAAAAATTACGTGTAAAAGTGTTATTTTAAACCTATTTACAAAATAAATATCATTTATCATTTAGCATACATGGTGTATACCACCGTTTGAAAGAGAATGAGTAACAAACATACACATATAAGAACAAACTTTCGCCTTTATTATATTAGTATGACTAAGCGTCAGCGGACGGCATTAACGTGACCCCTTCTGGATCAGGCAAGGGATATACCTACGTAAATTTATTGAAGAAAATATAGATTTTATGCCATCGACAAGGTAAGAAGAAGATGAGGACTTACAGCGAAAAACGCAAAAAGACTTGTGGAACTCCTTACTTGATTTTATGCATTTGCGATGTGTCGGAATTATATCTTACTTCGTATTACATTTTCAAAACGAATAGCTGAAGAAAAAGTGCGTTAGAGCTATTTTGATTTTAAAGAATAGCCCATTATGCGACATCTTTTCAAATGCTTGACTAAAGTCTAGAAAGGCTGCGCAGCTGTATTGTTTGTTTTCCAACATTCTACTTATAACATCAAATAATAGATGCACTTGCTCGATAGTTCCGTAGCCTTCTGGTGAAGGTTAAAACTCTATTGTGTTGGTATTACTTCTGTTAAGTGTTCTCTGGTCTTCTTCTAAGTATATTGTATGAACTTACCCAGTAAATTTTCAATTACTGATAGGAGACCTATAAGTCCATAATGATGTCATTTCTTGCTAATACTTATTAGTAAGATTATTAAAAACTCACCGATATAAAGTTAGTATGAGACAGGGTGATAACTCCGAAGGCCGTCATGTACACGGGCACCTGACTCATCTGCAGAGCCACCACAACCAGCACCCGGAGGTCAGGTCCCGGGCGGCACTCCTCCCAGCCGCTGTGGAACATTGCGGTGCCCACTAGCGATGCCTAGAAAGTTTTAATAGCTTTTAAACTCACTAACACCCTCACGCTCTGGTGCCGTTTCGACAAAGTAGCTCCAGTTTGCTTTGTATAGTTCTATATTCGCTTAGATGTATGTTTCATCATCATCATCATTTCAGCTGAAAGACGTCCACTGTTGGACATACGCCTCCCCCAGTGTCGCCACAATGACCAGTCCTGTGTGTTTCGCATCCATCGAATTCCCGCGACCCTCACCAGGCCATCGGTCCACCATGCGGGAGGCCTTCCAACACTGCGTCTTCCGGTACGTGGTCGTCATTCCAGAACCTTTCATCCCCATCAACCATGTTGGTGTATGTTTGGTACAATGTTTGCTGTGTGGTAATTAAGGGTCGAACTATACAATATTATTTATTTTAATGAATATTTAGCGCTAAATAAAAATCACTGTAGGTAAAGTTGGTCTATCGCTACGGTGGGTTGGATTTTCGATATGCGTTGGTTCAAGTACACTTATTTTCTTCGTGCGTAAGCTTGATGCGCTCGGTGTCAAAGAAAATACCTTAGCCACACATAAGCAATATCTATACCTCATGTGTGATGTCTCCAGCTACCATCATGTAGGAGCCAGTCAGTACTATAAGACAGAAGATGTATGCGGAAGTGGCCAACAGATATGTAATATTGCGTTCCGCCACCTGCAAACAAATATTTCATTAGTCATATTTCAGTAGTAATCATACAAGCATAATCACAATGTAATCAAAATAAATGTTACGGAATTTGGCAATACACTGGACAGCAAATAAACCGGGTAACTCAAAGCATAGTGATTTACTTGATTACAAAGTCTTTTGACGATATTTTAGAGTTATTTTAATCATCATGAAATGCACTTTCTAAGTACAAATTTGATAAACCTATAAGTAATGTCACACACCAAACACACCACAAAAAACCAACTACGCCGGCCGGTGGTTTTAGTCAACCATTGACGAATTTAGCCAGCGATTAATGCCGACGGGCTTGTTTTGCGTCTATCGTACCGTGGCTAGCCTGCCGCTGCCGGTAATAACCCGCTGGTTGAAAGACCGGTTTTGGTGTGTAGAAGCCTTTAGGTTTATACTTTTTGAGAAAATCGAATCAAGGTAGCCGGTGACCTGGTTTATTTGCTATCTAGTGTATTTTATTGCATAGTAACAGCCGAACGGGTCGATCGGGAAAGCAACGCTTACCGAGGTCGATCCGTGGACGAGTAACTCATATTTATTTATTAATAGTACATTATGATATAAGTGTGTAATGTTAGTGATTACCGTCGAGGCGGTATTTAGACCCGAGCCGGGCGAGGGTCTTAAAAGAGCCAAGAACGGTAATCATTAATTACTCACGTGTGTCATACGACGTTTTACAATACAACAGAAAGCAACAGTAAAAATAGTAAAATTTTCTGTGACATGGCGGTAAAAATCTGTTTTCTATTTTCATAACGCGCGCATCATTTATTTTATTTACCCTTAGAGGAAGGCTAAGGTATTTTGATCATACTGCCTAGTCTTACGTTTATGCACCGTTTATGTTTTCTTGCGTGAAAAGTTTTACGATAATGTCTTTCGTAGTGTCAATAGTATACGGATGTAACATTTTAATGATTTTGTATTATTTAATTAAGTAATACAGTCACTGAACTTAACTGGAATAAAAAAAACATGCCAAAATCCGCGCGCATCTGAAAATGGCGGCCAAAGACTACAAAAAAAAAAAAAATTAAGGTACGATTTATTTACTAAATGTTTTTTATTAAATAAATCGTTTGTACAAGATAAATTTGTCCATTTTAACTTGTAAATTGGATGAAATATTATAACTTAGTACGACACTAATTTAATTTATATAGGTACTATTGAACGGGAATTTAATTGGAATTCAAAATTTGTTTTGCGAATAAAGAGGTTGAACAAAAAGGTTTTAACTACATTATAGCACTAGTGCGTAATGATAATCAAAATGTCACAGGTTGGTAACGAGTGCCATTATATACCTAAGTGCAGTGCAATAAGAGTCACTTTCTGAGCAAGTGTGTTGTAAATTATATTATAACACCTTTACTGACGCATCCAAGGTGATGTTATAACGAAAACTTAAAATACATAGTAATTATAATATTATTAAACTAGTTATGATTTTACATTATTTATCAGTCCATACCTTTCTCAATAAGTAATTGAACATAAAGTGATTCCTCCGTGCCTCGGAAAGCATGTTAAACCGTTGGTCCCGTCTGTCATTTGTTGATCTTCGACAGTTGTTACAGGTAGTCAGAAGCTATCAAGCCAGAAAATCAGACCTCAGTCTTGCCAGAAAAAGACACACACATTCTGGTATTCAGCTGCATGAGAGGGCTTAGCCAACTTGATAATCTACAAACGCCAGTAGAAAACTTCAAATGTACGGGAATGACGTCATCTCAACGCTCAGTCACGTGGTCAGAACTAAGGAATCGGAGGCGTTGCCAACTCGAAGCGACCGACGAAAGAGAATCGAAATGAAACGGTCGTAACTTGGCTAGACCCGCAGGTTAGATTGGAAGCTAACCCCAACATAACTGGGGAAAAGGTTGACAGTTTTATTTTTTTCGGAAACCCTCGGTAATGTACTTCGTCCTGTATTGGGCAAAGGGGTCTGTCAGACTCGTACTGACTAAAACCACCACGGTGTTCCCTCGCACACTTCTGTAGGAGACTGTGCGCGCAGTGCTGGCCCACTGCTCCCATATAGATATATATGAGTGTCACCTTTACGTCTAAGTGAGGCGTGCGTGGAACACTACGCGCCACCATCTTGGGTCTACATTGATGTAGCGATGGATGTCCTGTAATCCATCGACCCTGGATCTTTTTACGGGGGTTGTACAACACTAGTACGCAACTAAAGGGGGAAAAACTTGGCAGATTGAATCAGCCTACATGTTCCCAGTACTGGAACAGAAACCTCCTCTCTATGGCAGAGAGTAGGCAGTCATTTATATACTTACGACTAGTTTGACAAGACACATGACGAGCAGGGCGACGCTCTCCATCACTTGGATGCTGTACAGAGGACCCATAGAGTGCTGCACATTTCGGGCACACCTGCAAAATGCATCAGGATGAGCTCTTCCTCCAATTTGGGAATTTGGACTTGAATAATTTATCTTTTTTTTTAAACGTCACGGTTATCGTATTTGCAGGCAGTATTTGAAGTAGCTACAAGGTTCAAATTCCCATGGAAAATAGAACTGTAGCTCATTTCCAGGTTTTTTTTTTACCAAAAATCATGAAACGGACTACTTTATATGATCATTTTCTTTATAGTACTAGCTTCTGCTAGTGGCTTCACCCGGGTAAAGTAGGTTTCTCCATACAAACTTCTAACCCTCGTTTCATTCCCTTAGGGGGTGAATTTTGGAAAACCTTTTCTTATTCTTTTTATTCTTCATAAAAGGCACCTCTGAGTTGAATTTCAGCTTTTTAAGTCAGTGAGTGAGTCAGGATTTTGCTTTTTATATATACAGATATTGCCTCATTGCTACCGTGTTCCTCAAGTGATGTACTTACCACTGAACGAAGATTAATTTCAAAGCTATACTTACCACAGAGCATCAGAATGCAACTTGATCCCGACCATAAAGTCTTTCTTAAACTCTTCTGCAAGTTCCTTCTTCGGCTTTTGTTCCTTATTCTCTAAAATTCTGATTCTCAGCTGATCGAAATACAACCTCAAGACCCTGAACTTATGGCCTACTGTGATTAAGGAACATAGGACGAGGCAATCCATGGTTGCCATCATAGCGACGATGTAATACCAGTGGAACTCTTTGAAGAAACGGAGCACGTTGATGAAGAAGCCCGTCTGTGACGAATTGGGGAAGTAGACCACTTCTGTGCGGACCGGAATGCCTGGAAGAGAAATAGTCTTTGTTGTCAAAGTTTCAGTTCGAAAGTAACAAATAGCTTACCTTCAATGAAATGAAGCCTGATTGCTTCAATGGTAGATGCACCCAGAGTCACATAGCAGACAGCAGTTAATGCAAAGCAATTTTTAGCAAACTGCTTCACAGACATTTTCTCCAGCTCTAGTGAATGAAAAATAGGCCTGGAACCTTCCAGCAGGCGCTCCATCACAACCTTTATGCGGCTCTTCCAGATATACAGCGTCACCACCTTGCCATAGATCAGAGGATGAGCAAAAGTGAACTGAACCAAGTCGTTCTTCTCCCGGTCTGTCAAATCGGTCCTAGCAAACGAGAGAAGTTCGTCAAACAAGATGACGATGACGAAACCATTCGCTACTATCATCCAGGCTGCGTAGATTTTCTTCGTGTAATAGGAAACTTCGGTCTTCTCATACCAGAGATCCCCCATCCCTAAATAAAACATTAATCTACATAATGACTTGAAATATTGTTTCTGAGGATGAGCTTGCTTCAATGACGGGACGTCCATTCCAATTAGTTTTAAAATCGAATGACTAGAAAGTTTAGATCACTGGTCACTGGGTATGATTAACCAAATTGGTCTTTTTCGCTTTAAAAAACAATTATACAAATTGGTTAATTCGATAAATGGTAGTTTGTGTGAATAATCTATACTAATATTATAAATCTGAACAGTTTTTTGTTCATTTGTTTGAAAACGCTAATTTCGGGAACTCGCACTTGTGCAAATTGAAAAAATATTTTAAGTTATAATAAGGATAAAAGGATAGCTTATTTTATGGAGGAAGGCTATAGAATATATAACATCACGTTAAGACCCATGGGAGCGAAGCATTAACCAAAGACGCGGGTGAAACCGCGAGGGACAGCTAGTGTTCCGATAGTTATGAATCAATTTATTAGATTACCGGAACTTTGTTCTATGCTCGTTTAATATGGGCTGAAGTTTTAGGAATCGTTTTGGGATTTTTCCTAAAGATAAACGATCTGAGTTAGAAACACCACTTCTTTCGGCATAAAAGTCTTTATTAATGATTACCGCTCATACTAACGAAGAAAAATTGAGAGTTTTACATACTCGTCGTTTCAAGAGTTCGTACTTTAAATTCGGTGGAAAGTAACTCCCGGGTGACACCATTGCGCGCATCACCCGGAAAACACGGTGGAGCATACGGTGTAAGTCTGCTCCACTTGGGCGAAGCATCACCATGTGCTCGTGGAGACGTACCGACGTCTCAGGCTCTGGCTCTGGTCTGGATCAGGCCACTGTTCGAAGCGAGAAGGAATGCGAAGTGGCCATCTGAAGCAGTAATACCAGCGAAGAAAGTAACTAAAACCGGGATCGAGAAGACATCCTCACGCCCCGCCGCTGTCACATGAGACGCCCTATCAGGAGTCGCAGGGCGATTCCCGGCCACCGTAAGCGCGGGTTCGTGGACGGCAAGCAATGGGGTAGCTCCCTATTCAGCTACCCAATAAGGACCAAGCCCAAGTCGACCTTTAAGAGGCAAGTGTCGCCTTGCAGTGGGTTCCTGCAGAGAAAAAGCGCCGTTAAGGCCGCGCCCAAAAAGAGGTGGCGAGATGATCAAGATGCCTATCACGAGGACTGGTTCGAGACAGGCAAGGTGGAATAATGTCTATAAGTACTAGGAGAACCTTAACCCAACAGTTGGACATTAATGGCGAAGGGAAAAATAATATTTGGGTCTTTTTAAAGGGTAATACAGATCAAGGAAACTTTTACAAATAGTTAGTAGATCGATTATCGATAAAACTACCGCATAGTTTAAGAGGGCCTTTTTTTTGCAGGTGGGAAAATCATCCAATGACATTCCGCGCTCTTGGGCGGAGCGAGAGGGCTAGTCAGACTTTTACTGACTAAAAACCCACTCCTGTTTCTTCGTTGCCTTAGGAGAGCCCTTCCTGAGCCCGTCTATCGTCAACGTGAACATGGTTTAAAAGCGTGTTGTCTCATCCAACACAATTCCTGATAAAGAGGCAACGCGAAAAAGAGAGATAACATCTGAACGCTCTGTTGACATCCGGTAATTCCATCATTTAGGTACTCGAATGAAAATATTTTTTTTGTATAATTCAATAAAAACACTTAACTAATTAAAACTATATATACACTAAAAGCAAAACTACTAGCTAAAATATGGCGTCATAAAACTCCTCCGCATCGCTGCCGACTGGAAGTGTGCCCAAAAGGCTCACGGAATTGCCACGTTGTATGGCAATGCTTAATCTCTGACCGAGGTAAAAGCCAGCCCTTGGGTCACGTGAAGTATCTACTAAGCGTTTAGATAATTCTTTGAAAATCTTATGAGCACTCGGGCCCCACGGCCCAAGAGTTTCAACCCCAAACGGCTCAAAAATATAACTGCCGACGAGGTTGCCATTTGCTATATTTCCGCCGCTTGAGGTTCTCCGCAGCCACAGCGGCAGCACCAGCACAGCACGAAGCAAGAGTGTCAACACAGGTAGCGTCCCACACTAAAGGCCTACCCATCTTCCACGGCAATAAAGGCATACCGTCTGGTCTCTTACCAGAAACAGAAACTTAGATAATATCCACAGGATATCTGTGTTTCCAAAATATCTAGACAAAGATGTGTAATAACGTCATAATCACGTAAGAGCATGGCAATGTATCTCGGGTTGGTAGCTCTTAACAGTAGACGCAGTGGAGTCTGGATGCGTTCCAAGTAAGATATCCTGTCGCCAAATATCTTGAGAAATTCATAGAGAAACGCTAAATTATAGTGTTGTAAATAGATTCGTTGCAAAGTAACGAAAAATCTAAAGTTACACTTTGTAGGGTTCAGTAACCGAAGAATGCCAACGGAACCTTATTAATAAGCCTCAACTATCCGTCTGTCTGTCAGCGAACTGCATCTCATAAACTATTGCTGCAACATCATCATCATTTCAGCCGATAGACCACTGCTGGATACAGGCCTCCCCCAACTGTCGCCACAATGAACGGTCCTGTGCGGTTCGCATCCATTGGATTCCCGCAACCTTCACCAGGTCATTGGTCCACCATGTAGGGGGCCTTCTAACACTGCGTCTTCCGGTACGCCGTCGCCACTCCAGAACCTTTCGGCCCCAACGGCCATCTGTTCTGCGAGCAAAGTGCCCTGTCTATTGCCACGCTGCCGTTGCTGCTACAACAACAAATAAAATAAAATTAAATTAAAGGAAGTTCCCATATAAGAAACGTTATTTTGTCGGCGTTTTTCCCTCGATTTTAATGTACCTAGTAGTACGGAACCCTACGCGTGCGACTCCGACTCGCACTTGGCAGGTTTTTCTTGTTTTAGTTTGGCGTTTAGAGTGAGGACCTGCCCAACAGATAACGGAGACCAAGTGGTTACAATACAAGCAATACAAGGGGTTTATAAAACAGATAAGTTACCTTTTTTTCAACAACTATAAAAAAATTGACTGGCCTGTTGGTTTAGTGGTTAGTGACCCTGACTGCTATGTCGGAGATAGCGGGTTCGACTCCCACCCAGGTCAAATGTTTGTATGATGAGCACGATCATTTGTTTTTATTTTATTTTATTTTATTTATTTGGGACAAAAAACAGTTATACAATACAGAATCAATATATAGTAGTTTTATCATAAAAGTAAAAAAAAAGTATAACCCACACCATTGTCCACGACTTAACACGTGAAATAGGATAACGGACGCGCGTTAAAAAAGAGTAATATAATATATAGGTATAAATACTCTTACAATTATTATAAGAGAAGCAAATACATGTGAGTCTAGTTTAAGGGCGATGAGCCAGCAAATGACAAGCCATTTTTCTAAATTTAGATTGAGAAAGCGCGAAAATGTCTAAATCTATAAAATGTGAGTTATAGGTTGCCACTAGTTGGCGGAGAGGCGCCCGCACCCCAGCATTCGTCCTACAACGTGCAGTATAGAATAATTGAGGTGCGCGCACCTCCCGCCGGACAATAGTTCTAGGTACTACATAACATAGATCGTTGGAGAGTTCAATACAGTTGAACTTGTTGTTGCATATACCATATAGCATCATAACCATGATTAATGATCGTCTAGAATCCAAGCTCAATATTTTGTAATGTTTTAACAAATCTGTATAGGATATTTTTGTACGGAAACACTTGTAGTGGGTAGCACGAAGAAACCTCTTCTGTACCATTTCTATGGAATTCTTATATTTCAAATAAAAGGGACACCATATGGGCACCGCATATTCCAACTGGGCACGAATTAGAGTTTTGTATAGAAAGAGAAAAGTAGAAGGTCTTTTAAATTCCCTGCATGACCGCATAACAAAACCATACATCTGTAAAGCTTTGTTAATTCTGTTGTCGACATGGGTATCCAAATGTAATTTGCAGTCTAGTAATACGCCAAGATCACGTGTGCACTCAGTTTTATTTAATTTTATATCGTTCAGAGTATACTGGTAATTAAAAGTTTTTTTGTTTTTAGTAAAGGATATAAAATAACATTTAGGAAGACTAAGATGAAGTTTATTATCAAGACAATACTGCGAAAGCCTGCATAAGTCCTCTTGCAATAGCAAGCAATCTTGAAAGGTTGTACAGGCCTTATAGATTTTAATATCATCGGCGTACATCAGGAATTTAGAATTGACTATGCAGGATTTTATGTCGTTTATAAATAATATAAAAAGTAATGGGCCTAAGACAGATCCCTGAGGCACACCTGACATGACAACTAAATAATCAGACTCGAACCCATTGACGACCACTTTCTGAGTCCTACAAAAAATGTATGATGCAAACCATCTGAGTAAATTGCCTCTTATGCCATTGTAGGCAATTTTATCGAGTAGCAATTTGTGGTCCACCTTGTCAAAAGCCTTCTGAAAATCAGTGTATACGGCATAAACTTGCGTGCGCATATCCATGTTTTCAAACAGAAATTGGGTAAAGATCATTAAATTTGTGGTGGTTGACCTGGATTTGACGAAACCATGCTGTTCAGGTATAATAAGATGACTCATCTGTGGAAATAAGTGGCTGTGCACTAAACTCTCAAAAAGCTTAGACAAGGTGGACAAGATAGATATGGGTCGATAGTTTTCAACGTTACTTTTGTCACCACTTTTGTAAATGGGAGTTATGAATGCCCTCTTCCAAACACATGGGAAAACCCCTTCCCTGAGACATCTATTAAATAAAATGTGTAGTGGAAAACATATGTTTTGTGCCGTGTTCTTAAAGAAAGAAGGAGCCAGACCATCCGGTCCAGCTCCTTTAGTTATATCTAATGTGGTAAGAGCTTTTAGTATGACATTCTTTTCGAGATAAATATCCGGAATACATGCAGAATGGTCATGCGTATCAGGGGGTATCCATGTATCAGGGTCAAATGTAGAGGGCTCGTACACAGAGTTAAAGAAAGCAGAAAACAGTGAACATATCTTACTGGGGCAGTTGGATGACTCATTTTTGTATTGCATGTTTGCCGGGAATCCTGAACCTTTCTTACGGTTAGAAATGTACGACCAGAAGTGCTTGACATTAAGAGGAATGCTATCTTCTACCGATTTTATATATTTACTATGACACTGCTCACAGACTAGTTTGAATTGCTTACGATGACTGGAGAACTTTTCATAATCAGATAAGTTGCGTAATTTTTTCCACTTTATCCACGCGCGTTCTTTATTTTTGAATATTTTAATTTTTGTTATTTTAAGTTATTGTTCTGTGTCTATGTGTTACTTATCTAAAACATGTATGTATTTAGAAATATATATGATACTAGCTGACCCGGCAAACGTTGTTTTGCCATATAAATAATTAAAAAATAGAAATTAAAAATTTTGCCTAAAAAATAAAAAAAAAATTTAGGGGTGGACTACCCCTAACATTTAGGGGGATGAAAAATAGATGTTGGCCGATTCTCATAGATACCGGATAAGCACAAAAAATTTCATCAAAATCGGTCAAGCCGTTTCGGAGGAGTATGGCAACGAAAACTGTGACACGAGAATTTTATATATTAGATTTGGCAAAATCATTTTACATAACATTAGCGACAGCAGCCAGAAAGCTAGCAGATAGCAGACAGAAAACGACTTTATGTAACACTATATTTTTTTATTTTTTTTTTGGGTGGGAAAATCATCTCATGACGTCCCCCGCTCTTGGGCGGAGCGCGAGATAGTGTCAGACTTTTACTGACTACTGTTCCTTCTTTGCCATTTGTTTTCCAGGGCCCCGGGGATCTCTTTCGCATCACCCATGGCCCCAGTAGGCTTCGACCCTGTTGGGCCCCTACGGTTGCTGACATCTCCTTGAGGCGCGCGTGGAACACTACGCGCCGTCGACGACTCGGGCTGGACGATCGGACGGCGAGCCACCGATTGCTCGCCGTCCGCAAGCCCGCGCCTACGGTGGCTGGAAATCGGGATCGGAATCCCGGCGGCGGTTGGGGCGTGAGGACCGCTGCCTCACGCGATCGGCCGCCTCCTTTGCTAGTATTACTGCTTCGCAGAAGGAGGCGACCGCCTGCCACTCCTCCTATGTAATACTATGTAGGGATTGTTCAGATAAACCAAGGACAATAATTAAAAAAAAAAGTTTTAAGTTCTACTAACATAATTATTGTTCTGTGATCAATGTGCCTAACCCATAGCACTTTGATGCGTCTTACATTTGTAAATTGTTATTAATTTGACAAAGCGAAAGTGTCCGTGTGTTTATGTCCAATATTTTTTTAATAATCTGTCTGGCGTTTATATATTTTTTTTTTTACCCAGGGATTATCCCAATTAAATACATAAAACCTTCTCGAATAGAATTTAAAATGGACGGAGTATTTTTCAATAATAGATTTCTATTTCTAATTTTCGAACGAATTACTTTACGCTTTCGTCCCTAAAATCTATTAAAATTAAAATATCATCGCAGATGGACGAAATACGAAACAAAAGGATTTTCGTGAAATTAATAATGACAGACATAGCTATAAGCAGCTTACGGAGGGTCGAGATTTGTTAAATATTCTCTTTAGTTATGTTAGAAGGGAGCTCTTTTATTCTGCGGTCGATTTACGTAAATGTGTAATACCTAATAGCTTTTGCCCGCGGCTTCGCCCGCGTACATAAAATATAGCCTATATCACTCAGGAATAAAGCAGCTTTCTATCGGTGAAAAATTTTAGCAATCGGATAAGTACTTTCAGGGATTACCTCTTACAAACGAAAATAAAATAACTTAACCTCTTTTTCATGTAGTGTAGATTTAGGTCATTCATAAAACTATGTATTTAGGAGTTCGAATAATAATCAGCAAAACCTACAGTCCTAGATCGCAAAAGAAACTGAAGAAGACTGGTGTGATTTTAGTAATTAAAGGTCTGTCACGCCCTCTCGCTCCACTCTAAAGCGAGAGAAGTCATTGAATGATCTCCCACTTAAAAAAAAGAGGGTTCGAATGACTTTCAGTTTAAAATAATAATAGTAATATTCCACAACTATCACACAACGCCGTCTAGTCTCAAGCTAAGCAGAGCTTTTGTTATGAGTACTAGCCAACTGATAAACATACTTATATATTTCTAAATACATACATATTATACATACATTACACCCAGACACAGAAAAAATGATCAAATATCAGTTGTCTAGTACCTACCCATAACACAAGCTCTGCTTAGCTTGGGACTAGACGGCGTTGTGTGATAGTTGATAGTTGTGGAATATTATATAACATTATTATTATATTATACTAGCTTTTTCCCGCGGCTTCGCTCCCGTCAACTAACTACTCTACCCACCCCTACCCTACCCTACCCCACTCTACCCTACTCTACCCTACTCTACCCTACTCTACCCTACTCTACCCTACTCTACCCTACTCTACCCTAATCTACCCTACTCTACCCTACTCTACCCTACTCTACCCTACTCTACCCTTACTCTACCCTACTCTACCCTACTCTACCCTACTCTACCCTACTCTACCCTACTCTACCCTACTCTACCCTACTCTACCCTACCTACCCTACGATGTGATAAATGAAGAACCGCTCGACCGATTTTGAGCAAACTTCACATAAACCATCTACTAAATAGTCCAAAAAAAGCCTAAACATTTGGTTTGGATAGGTGAGCCCGTTCTTGAGTTATAAAATTACAACGAAAAGAGACATTGATTGTTATATAGATAAGAACCATGTAGATTGTCATTTGAGAATCTATATATATTTTAATTAGCTAGAGATTGTATTTACGAGTATTGTCATAATTTTTATTATAAAATAACATCAACATCAATACTTGCTCGCTAATATGTAAAATGATTTTGCCAAGTCATTGACAAAATCATTTTACATATTAGCGACAGCAGCCAGAAAGCTAGCAGGTAGCAGACAGAAAGCGACTTTATGTAATACTATGTAGGGATTGTTCGGATAAACCAAGGACAATAATAACAAAAAAAAAAACAAATGTACAATGTTTAATTTTGATGTTTAATTTTAATCTTTGTTTTAAAGTTTTTTATCTTCGAAAAAACTTTTTCAAATTTACTATAATGCTCGTTTCATTGTGACCACAGATTGTGACATATATGTAAACACTCCACATGTTTTTTTTTACTTAAGACAATACTATAATGTGATTTCAAACTTATTTTAATCATTTGTATTAAGTTTGTTAGAATAAAATTCTATTTTGCACACCCTATATTAGGTCATAGTACAGCGTGCTTATTGCAAATCATACACCTTTTTAAGCATAAATGCTTACCTGTATAACGACATCTATGGCGTCACATAAGAACTAATCCTGCGTCGCACAATTAAAGTTCTCCGTGCGATTTGAATATATAGAACAGCCCGAAAATCATCTAACGGACAGTTACCTACCAGACATAAGACCTGTCTGGTCGGAGGATCCTCCCTATTCAACGGAGGTTTGCGGAACTTTACTCTCTGTTCCGCCTACTTCCAAATTGGTGACACTCGAAAATGAACGTCAGTGCAGCCTTCGTACAGCTACTACTTCGTAACGTCATCATCACTTCCTCAAGCTTTCGAGCAGCGAGCCATACAGCCAGCACCCACCACGGCTATAAAGATAAAGGGTATCTTGACCACCAGCTTACCTATCTGGTCGTACCTGGTATCACCCTCAGCCTCATCAGCGGCCTTGGCTAAGCACACCGCACCTTCGGCCAGCACATGAAGAGCTATGAAGAACTTCAACTGGTCGACGCCAGCAGTCAAGCCCTATGTCGCACAGCACCGCTCCGGCTCACTGGAGCCAGCAGCACTACTACGACTCACTGGAGCCTGCAGCATCACCCTGACTCACTGGGGCATCATCCCGACTCACTGGGACAGCACCACCCCGACTCACTGGGGCATCACCGCAGACAGTTTCGACTCACCGAGAACTATGCGGCATTCGGTTCCGACCCACTGGCACGCATCAAGAAGCATCAAGAACCATCCATCTCCGATCTCCGGAGGGGAGTGATGTAGCGACATCTATGGCGTCACATAAAAACTAATCCTGCATCACGCAATTAAAGTTAGATTCTCCGTGCGATTTGAACATATAGAACAGCCCGAAAATCATCTATCGGACAGTTGCCCACCAGACATAACACCTGTCTAGCCGGAGGTTTGTGAGAGTTTACTCTCTGTTCCGCATACCTCCAAACCTGTATTATCCAAATGTTTTGATTTTAATTTTTAAATGGAAGGTTTTATCGCACAGGCTAATCTCTTGCTGACAACCCTTGGATGAACTGAAACGATAGGAGATAAAAATTATAATTACCAAAATTGTATGCTTATTAAATTAAATAATAAAAAAAACAATTGGATAAACAAATAAAAAATTACGAATTTTACTTTAAAAATATACAAATACAAATATGTTTATTGTTCCAAAAGGTAATTACATAAAATTTAACAGATCTCTGGACTCCACACTAGAATTCCCTGTGTCGTGGAGACCAGTCTCTTCCATCAAATAAAACTACAACAGAGAAAACTACCATTAAAACAAAAAAAACATTTAAAAAACAAAGGAAAAATAAAAAGAATTAGTTACACATGGCATGGTTTTGTGTTTGTAAGTGTGAGAGTGAGGAGTGTGTGTGTGAGTGAGTGGAGGAATGTGCGTGTGTAATTGTGTGTATTGTGTTTCATATGTTGTATATAAAGTATTTTTTTTAAATAATAATAGTTTATTTGCATCAAGTTTTACATTTTACATTTAATACATACAGCTTAAAGTAATATACAATGATGTGGTGACATCAGCACCCTTACTAAGTTGCCAAGACAACTTGTGTTAAAGATGCTGGGCCCAACCCTTTAATGGATGTTTCTATTTGCATTTAGGTAAGTTCATACATGAGATGCTATTTTGTATTTATACGACTGGTTCATTATATAATAGGTAAACGGACAAATAAACTATTTAAAAAGGAAATAAAATAAAACGAAAATTTGTTGAGTAGGGTAGTGTGTGTGTGTAGGGGTGTGTGAAGGTGTGTGTGTATGTGTTTTTACTATATTTGTAAGTAATAGTAGAGAGTGATGATCAAATGATGATATTATGGGGTTTAACGGGAGCTGTACTGAGTCAACAATAAGCTTTCAGTGTTGTTGTAATTAAGTGTTATCTATTTGTATGTACTATGATTTTTTAAATTATTTTTCGGTGTTATAATAATCCTTTCAGGTAAGTTTTTATTTGTGTTTTGCAAGTGAATCTCGTCATTGGTAAAATGGTATATGGGTAATACAAATAGTTCTTAAGATACAATATAACTCTGCCACATTTTACCATTCGTCATACAAACATTTAGATACATTATCATTTATGTAACATGATATGACATTCATACATTAAAAAATAAGGCAGATCAATTCATAAATTACCATTACCAAAACATTATGTAGCTGCGCGCGTGCTGTGCCTATGTCATCTTCGGATGGCGCCGAATTATTCAAATTCCCGTAGTACTTTTATTTTCCCACAAAACTTCATAAATAATTTTGCCCTTACCTCAAATAGTAAACATATCTACTACACTATGTGCAGTAGACAAAATAATGGGTTGTTTTTTCTAATACATTACAGCGAAGAAAGAGTACGAAGAACGGAGTACCTGTAAAGAAAATGAAAAAATGTAAATAGCATACAATGGTCTGCCTGTAACAACGGTTTTGATCTTTACTAGCATTTGTCAAGGTTGATTTTCATCATCATCATTACAACCGAAAGACGTCCACTGTTGGACATAGGCCTTCCCCAAATGTCGCCACAATGACCGGTCCTGTGCGTCTCGTATCCATCGGATTCCCATGATCCTCACCAGGTCATCGTTCCACCTTGTAGGAGGCCTTCTAACGCTGCGTCTTCCGGTACGTGGTCGCCATTCCAGAACCTTTCGTCCCCATCAACCATCTGTTCTGCGAGCAATGTGCCCTGCCCACTGCCACTTAAGTTTGGCGATTCTTCGGGTTATGTCTGTAACCTTGGTTCTCCTGCGATATCTTGATTTCTGACGCGATCACGCAAGGAAACCCCGAGCATAGCCCTTTCCATTGCCCTTTAAGCCTTTTGATGAAGCCCATTGTAAATGACCACGTTTCGGAGCCATATGTCATCACTGGCAACACGCACTGGTAAGCAGTGATGCAATCATTGATGGTGAGGCGCACTAGTTTATTAAGAGCCTATTCACTCTAGCCTTGAAGGCACCTAAATTATAGTTAGACGGGAAGACCGCAGCAGGCAAATTGTTCTAGTCCCTCGATGTACGCGGTATAAACGACGAAGCGAATCGCTTAGTCCGGACCGATCGCTGTGGCCAGTGCTGCAATCAAGGCTGTTTTCTTAGAGAATAGCACTGCTGGGCATGCGCGCGCGTCGCCTCGCTAGTGGGCGTATACAAGTCCAGTGCCCGACGCTGTGTTTGGACAAATAGTTTTGGCACGACTAATAATATAACATAATATATGGACGCAATAAAAAGTGATTTTAGTGGTCTGAAGGTAAGCGATTATGTGGTTGACGATGGAGAATGCTTGCCTAGAAATAACCTATTCAATTTTGACTTAAAGATCCCAGATTGTAGTTATCAGGAAACAGACTCCAGCAGAGAATTCTAGCCCTTAGCTGTACGCACAATGAATATGTTCCTTAAATTGTTTGTTCGTATGGATGGGAAAATCCACCCCATCACCATAAACGGTTTTTTTTAGGTGGGAAATTATCTAGTCACATCTCCCACCAGTGTCAGACTTTTACTGACTAAAACCCACTCGTTTGTTTTATCTTTGCCTTGCGTTCTAGGGCCCCAGGGTTCACTTTCACTTGAACGCATGGCCCCAATAGGCTTCGACCCTGCTGGCCCCTACGACCATATACCGGTAACGCAACACCCGCCGTACGTCGTGCGTAGGATTATTGAACACTCACCGTTATAAAATTAGTATAAGACAGGGTGAGAACTCCGAAGGCCGTCATGTACACGGGCACCTGACTCATCTGCAGAGCCACCACAACCAGCACCCGGAGGTCAGGTCCCGGGCGGCACTCCTCCCAGCCGCTGTGGAACATTGCGGTGCCCACTAGCGACGCCTGGAGAAGGTCAATAGCTTGTGAGTTAGTTAGTTCTCACTGAGGAATAAAGAACGAGTAGATTCTTTAGAGGTTATGCCGAACAGAGTATTAAATCCGTAAACCTCCGCTGAAAACTGAGGATTCTCGACCAGATGGGTGTTATGTCTGGTCCGGGTCACTACCCAATGGTTGATTTCAGACTGTTGTATATTTTAATACCGCTCACTCGAACTTGAACTCTTATATCGCGCATTGCAATGCTAGAAGGCAATCTTGTTCCCAAAGAAAAGCCCCACCGGTCACGTGAAGAGTTGACCATCCAGCTGTTTATTAATATCTTGAACAACTCGACGAGGTCTCGGACCTCACGTCCACGAACATAAAGTTGTTCTATCTCATCACGACAGTTTTGAATCGAATGTAACTTCCTTCACAAATCCAAAATAAATCTGATTTGCATCCGTACAGTCAACGACGACGACTGACAGGTTGTAGTTGTCTGGCAACCTTAACTTTGTAGTTGACTTTGTAGTTGGTTGGTTGTCTTTATAGCGAGCGCCCCTGCCGCTCCTATATCGAAGCCTTTGCCTAGTAAGGCAATGAATAAGGCTGAAAATGAAGATGGCTTCGTTACGGTACAAAGGAGGAAACGTCGAAAGCAAGCCAACCGGAATCTCTGCGGCAAAGCACCAGCATCGCCTGGTGCGAGTTTGCGTGCCGCTTAGCCGAACACACCGGTGTACATCTCCCGCCTGCATTACACCACAAAGGTGGAGGACATCGTCGATTATGTGCGCCAAAAGTTAAAGTACACACTGAGGGTGCAGTTGCTGGAGTCGCACCGGAATGTCAATTTTAAGGCATTTGTGGTGCGAGAACCGAACTGTTTTCTACATCTTGTTATGGACGAAGACTTTTGGCCACAGGGTGTGGTGTTCCGTCGCTTCCGCGGACAAATACCACAGGACAGCACCAAGACGAATAGTGCGAAGTGAAGTGTTACTAACATAGTTTTAAATCATATTTACTAACAAAATGATTTATTATAAGTAATTATGTATGTTAGTCTACAAGGTATTTATGATATGGGTACATGTTACCTGAAATAAATTAATTATTATTATTATTATTTTTATTTATTTTTATACACATATCATTTACATTTTTAAATATTTCTTTAAAGAACAAGTAATAAAAAAAAACATTTAAAAATATAAAAAATAGTTATCCGCCGGTGTCGGGAACAGGGTCCAAGCTACCGGTGGTTAGGGCTCCAGAGACAGAAACCTCCTCACAATGCGAGCCGTATCGAGGAGTACTGCCTTCTGTATCAGGCCCTTGATCCAACCGTGCAACGACAGCTTCGACAGATGGTCGTCGAAGCTTTTGGCTATAAGACCATTGGCGGTCACGACAATCGGCACAATGATAGCCGAGTCCACATTCCACATGTCGACAACCTCGTGTGCTAAGTCGAGATATTTGATTTGTTTCTCTTTCTCAGCTTTCACTTTATTATTATTATTATTATTATTATATCGTTTAGTTGAAACCAGCGTCTGGCAACTTTGTAGTTGTCTGGCAACTTTAACTTTGTAGTTTGACTTTGTAGATTTACTTTGTAGTTTGACTTTGTAGTTTGACTTTGTAGTTTGACTTTGTAGTTTGACTTTGTAGTTTGACTTTGTAGTTTGACTTTGTAGTTTGACTTTGTAGTTTGATTTTGTAGTTTGACTTTGTAGTTTGACTTTGTAGTTTGACTTTGTAGTTTGACTTTGTAGTTGACTTTGTAGTTTGACTTTGTAGTTTGACTTTGTAATTGACTTTGTAGTTTGACTTTGTAGTTGTATGACAACTTTTACTTTGAAGTTGACTTTGAGTTTACCTTGGTACTTGGTTGGTTGTCTTTGTAGCGTTTAGTTAAAACTAGTGTCAGGCAATGAGTTTGTAGTTGTCCGGAATTTTGCTGTACTGAATCTTTTGGGTGCTTGAGCCACACTATGTTATTTAAAAAAAAAATATGTTTCTATAAATTGGTATCTACTTTGTGTATATTTGTCAAATAAACATATTTTCTTATTTCTTTCTTCTGCCAGCATGAAGTATAATAGAATGTCTATACCTCATGTGTGATGTCTCCAGCAGCCATCATGTAGGCGCCAGTCAGTATTATAAGACAGAAAATGAATGCAGATGTAGCCAGTAGATAAGTAATATTGCGTTCTGCCACCTGCAGACAAATATTTCAAAATAAAAGTTATGAAAGAGTTTATTTGCCAAAACAAAGTAGTGGACGATTCAATAATGGTCGATATAATAGGTACCTATAAAATTGCCGTTTTTTAAAACGGGTTGCTTTTAAATGTTATATCCTTGGATTGACTTGGAATTATAAGTTCAAAATAAATTTAAAGGTACGTTATTCTTTTTCGAAATTAGGTATTTGGTTTCTTTGCGTTTTCTATTTTCTGTAATATCGCAATACTTTAAAGCATGAAAGCTAATAAAAAAAGGTTTTTTTTTTCATATTAAGAGTTCCAACGTAGAAACTATGCAATTCAAAGGACAAGCAATATCAATGACGTATACCTACGACTTTCTTCTAACAAAAGAACTCTGTGTTCTTGGTCTGAAATACCGCCGGACCTTTGCAAAAAAGCCGAGTTTTCTTGCAGCTACCTTGGCTTTGGCCTTAATGAGCCGCCAATTTCCTAAGACCTGAAGGCAGTCTGTGCACTCCTAGAATACATTCTTCTTGTCTACATAATACAGTGAACGTGGCTTCTTTTGGCGGTGAACCGACAAGCTTGTGTTTTGGTGGCGTTGAATCCTATCAGATTTGTTTCGCCCCATTTGGAGACTGCCTGAAGTGAGACATTCGTACGCTCTACAGTTAAGTTGCTAGTATTTAACCAAAATATCGATGTTCCGTAAAGGGGATAAGCGATAAAGAGCAACCACACATAGATCAATATTCTTTGACTGACACAGTGGGCAACTAAATTCTGAAAACTGAGGTTTCGTTACCGAGTGAGGCAGATTTAAACACTGTGAAAAAAGAGGGCAATCATTTTTATTTGTACACTTACGACTAGTTTGATTAGACACATGACAAGCAAAGCGACGCTCTCCAGCACTTGGATGCTGTATAGAGGACCCATGGACTGCTGCACATTTCGGGCACACCTGCGAAATGCAGAATAATGAGTTTCTTCTTTTATTCCGGTATTTAGACAGAATTTATCTGAAGTTGCTGAGTTGCTGCAAGGTTTTTTATTCCACTAAATGTTATTGGAAACAGAACTATAAACAGAAGTGTTCGGGCATTTTCGCATATCTGAAAACCACAATCGGAACACCTCAAATTGATGCATATTTTCTAGAAACAGTCAAAACGATCCAGTCTTGTTCAAGTGAAGCACCACGAAAAACTTTTAACTAAATTTCAAAGCTATACTTACCACAATGCATCAGAGTGCAACTTGATGCCGACCACAAAGTCTTTCTTAAACTCTTCTGCAAGTTCCTTCCTCGTCTTCTGTTCCTTATTTTCTAAAATCCTGATTCTCAGCTGTCGGAAATACAATCTTAAGACCCTGAATTTATGGGCTACAGTTATTAAGGAACACAGGGCGAGGCAGTCCATGGTTGCCATCATGGCTACGATGTAATACCAGTGGAACTCTTTGAAGAAACGGAGCACGTTGATGAAGAAGCCCGTCTGTGACGAATTGGGGAAGTAGACCACTTCTGTGCGGACCGGTATGCCTGGAAGAAAAATGTTTTTAATGTTAAAGTTTCCATTCGAAAGCAAAAGAAAAAAAAAATAAAAAACAAATCACTAAGCGCTTTGCTGAAAGTTTTTGATTATTGTAAGATACCTATGTAGGTTTTAACTATATGATTTTTAGATGGCGAAAAAATTGTAATGTTGTGGTTTTAATATTGATTTTATGTAATTTTACCAAACTGAATCTATTACTAACTGGTAACATGTGTATTTAGAAATAATATTAAACAGACAAACATATTTATTGGTAAAAATTACATTTACAAGTCACAAAATATTTTAATTAAATGAAGTATGAACATCTTAGTTATGCAAATTATTGATACAATTAATTCATCAAATAAATAATATAATTAATAAAATAAAATTACAACCATTGATTCATCATTATAATGAGCGATTGTATGTTTCGCAAAGGAAACAAAAAAAAGCAACAAACCCTTACCTTACCCTTAAGCTTACCTTCAATGAAGTGAAGCCTGATTGCCTCAATGGTGGCTGCACCCAGAGTCACATAAGAAACAGCAGTCAATGTAAAGCAATTCCTAACGAACTGCTTCACAGACATTCTCTCCAGCTCCATTGAGTGGAAAATTGACCTGGAACCTTCCAGCAAACGCTCCATTACAATCTTAATACGGCCCTTAAAAATGTACAGCGTCAACACCTTGCAATAGATTAGGGGGTGCGCAAAAGTGAACTGAACCAAGTCGTTCTTCTCCCGGTCTGTCAAATCGGTCCTAGCATACGAAAGAAGTTCGTCAAACAAGATGACGATGACGTAACCATTCGCTACTATCATCCAGGCTGCGTAGATTTTCTTCGTGTAATAGGAAACTTCGGTCTTCTCGTACCAGAGATCCCCCATTCCTAAATAAAATATCAATCTACATAGTGCTTTGAAATAATATTTCTGAGGATGAATTTCCTTCAATGTCGAGACGTCCATTTCAATTAGTTTTTAAAAACGAATGTCTAGAAAGTTTAGGTCGCTGTTCACTGGATATGATGAACTGAAATTAGTCTTTTAGACTTCAAAAACCAATTACACAAATTGATTAATTTGATAAATGATAGTTTGTGTGATTTATGTTCCGATAGCTTTGATATATTACAATAGTTTATCGGATATTAGTCCGATGCTTGACTGGTATGGGCCGAAGTTTTAGGGGCCGTTAGCACTACTTTTTTCCGCAAAAAAAAAATGTTAGTTGTCTTTATTAATGATTATGGTACCATTCGTTGATTGCATTACTGCTTACCATCTGGTGGGATCGCAGTCTAGCACTAAAATACATAAAATTTAAAAAAAAAATAGTTTAGCAAAGAAAAGTGTAGACTTTTAGATACTCATAGTATTCCGAGATAATAATATACAATAAGTATTAGTCAATTTCCTTATTAATCGATAAAACGGATAGAACTCACAGTACTCACTCTATTTGTTGTCATTTCATTTTTTTTTCTAAATTACCTTTTTCATTATTTTGTTTTTTTTTTAAATTCTCGATTATTGTTTTTTTACAATTATGACATTGTATATTTTTTATTTTTACAATTATAACATTGTTTATTTTTATAATTTGACATTGACAATTACTTTTATATATTTATATTTTTTTTTACAATTTGCAATATTTATATTTTGTAAATTTTATTAATGTGAATGTGGGGACTCTTTCCTTTTTTTTAATTTTAACATAATGTCTAGCAGTTTTGAGTACTTTTTGCGGCCCAAATGTCCTTTCTTTGGTATTGTTCGTCAAGACGTTGAGCTCCTTAGTAGTCCTGAGTTGAGCTACACGAATACTGACAAATGCTTGTATTAACTAGACAGGTCCACTCAGAACTGTATATCTGCATGGTTCTCATATGATTTGACCATTACATGTTTGCTGTATGGACTTTAAAAGAGACTTTGACCCCTGAGTTTGTTTCGGTGTTTCTGCTCAGTTTAGTCAGCTAGGAAATACTGGCTGCATCTAGTTTAAATTGACGAAAACATTGACGTGTAAAAGTGTTTTTAAAAAGCTATTTACAAAATAAATATCATTTAATCTTTTAGGCTAGATGGTAATCAGTTATTAAAAAAAAACGACTATTTCTAAAAACAAAAGTAAAGTACAAAAAACTGTGCAAGTCCGAGGCGGACTCGCGCACTAAGGGTTCCGTACAAACTTACCTATGAAAACAGTTCAATTCCCGAATTGAGTTACGAAGACTTATCCGAATCGGAAAAAAGATTTTTTGTGACGTAACTACAACTTTACAGTTTTTAGATTTTTTCCTATACTTGTGCTATGAGACCTTGCTTCAAGCCAAATTTCAGAATTCTAGGTCAACGGGAAGTACCCTTGGAATTTTGATTCCCTTTAGAGTGTCGAAATACAACATGTATTTTACGACATAAACGGCCGTATTTTTTTTTTCATGAACTCTGAAGTTTGATTTTTCCACAGCTTTAAGGGACCGCAGACCTTAGTATATGGTTTTAATTTCAACTCCATACCTAAACGCGTTCTTAAGATAAAAGGTGGCGACAGACAGACAGACAGACGGACGGACAACAAAGTGATCCTATAAGGGTTCCGTTTTTTCCTTTTGAGGTTCGGAACCCTAAAAAACTACCTATTAATCAAGCTTTGTATAATAAATTTCTAGTACAAGAAAAAAGGCAGTAGACACCATCAACAATTCATACTCAACAAAAAAATAATTTCAGCCTAAAATAAATTCCAAATTTCATTCGACGTCAAGGTCACAACAACTATTTACAACTCAAAAAGCAATTTGCTCATAATTCTGTCAAACAACAGTTTTTGCTAATAACGCTACTGGTGCCAGCACATTTTATCCGCGTTGTGTAAGATTAATAGGTGTTTGTAATTAATTACTAGGGCCCTGAGGGTATTCAGGAGTCAGGGTCAAGGACATCTTGGGGCTGACAACGAGACATTGCCCTTTATAGGGTTTTTTCAGGGTTGCTTCTGAACAGAGCGGAACGTTTGATTTTGTATGGTCAGTTATGTTTATAGCCCTTTTTTACCCGCTCTGAGCGAAGCAAAAGTGGGAGTCAGACTTCTATAAGCCGAGTGAAAGTTAGACTTTTCCTGATTAAAGCCCACCTATTTTAGGGTTCCGTACCTCTAAAGGAAAAATAGAACCCAATAGGATCATTTTTGTTGTCCGTCTGTCAGTCTATCAAGACCCTTTATCGTAACTTTTTTTTTAATGCGTGGAGGTATCGAGTTGTAATTAAAACCATATACTCAAATCTGCGGTCTCTTGAAGCTGTGATAAAATCAAACTTCTAAGTTAACAAAAAAAAAGGTACGGCCTTTTTTTGTCGCAAAAACGTATATTTCGACACTCTCAAGGGAATCAAAGTAATAGGTTACTTCCCGTTGACCTAAAATCCTCTTTGGCATAAAGCAAGATCTTATAACACAGGTATAGGAATAAATCTGATAATAGTAAATTTGTTGTTGTAACACAATTATTTTTTTTTGCGATTCGGAAAAATCTTCGAGACTCTAATCGGGAATTGAACTATTTGTAACCTAGGTAAGTTAGTACGGAACCCTTAGTGCGCGAGTCCGATTCTCCCAGTTTTTTATATAAATAATAATAATTCACAACTATCACACAACGCCGTCTAGTCCCAAGCTAAGCAGAGCTTGTGTTATGAGTACTAGACAACTGATAAACATACTTAAATATTTCTAAATACATACATATTATAGATAAATCACACCCAGACACAGAACAAATGATCGTGCTCATCACACAAACATTTGTCCTGGGTGGGAATCGAACCCACGACCTCCGGCATAGCAGTCAGGGCCACTAACCACTAGACCAACAGGCCAGCCAAATGTAGCTTAGCTTTTCTTTTTTTTCTTGAAATAGTTGTAATTTAGCTCTTCACATCAAAGGCTGCGGTATTGGTTGAATGAGTCAAGCTAGAACTACCCTACGCTCCCGTGTGCCACACACGCCGATCTGCGGGGCTATTGCGTAACTCTGTTGACAGTTCAAGTGATGATCACTTGTTAACAATGTGCATCATTGAACTGTCAAACAGCTAGTTTCGTATTGCCTATCTTCAGTGACCAACTGCAGTGACATCATTACCCACTGGTGCCTTAGATAGCCACCGTAACACGTTTTGACAGATGTTATTGTATCGATACTTTTAAAATTGCGATTGTGTAAGCTTTTGAAGCTGTGTAATAGTCGTTAAAATTTTAGAATGGTCACAATAGGCCTGCAATAGGCACCGTAAATTTTTATAATTCACCACATTTCCACCGTAGTTTGTTAGTCACTTGTGTGATATGTAATACTATGTTTAGTGTGCAACGAATGCTAGTTGTCAACTGTTATTGAAAAAGTTAGCCAATAGCCCCGCCTGGACGCGTCGGTCTCCTAACAATTTACATGGAAACTTTTTTTTTATTTTGGATAGGCTCGCGTTTGACCACTATCTCACCTGATGGAAAGCAATGATGTAGTCTACAATGGAGCACTCTTGTCTAGAAGTAACCTATTTACTTTTGACTTAAAGACTCCAGGCCGTAACTATCAGGAAACAGAGACTCTGGCAGGGAATGCAAAAATTGGGGATCTTAGCTAAGGTGAGACGGAACTTCACGCCGGAACAGCTGCTCAACCTTTATCAAGCGCAAGTTCGATCGTGTATGGAATACTGCTCTCATCTTTGGGATGGGTCTGCCAAATACTAGCTTGATGCCCTGGAGTCGATTGAGAAGCGAGCCAAGGAGATCATCGGTGATGATGCAATTGTCTAGTCAAAACTCCAAAGTTTTGAGCATCGACGCCGAGTTGGCCTGTTAGTTTTCTGTCGATTACATTTCAGAGTGTGCGTTGGAATTGCACAATTTAATTCCATCATCTCAATTGCATTATTGGACCACTAGACGTACGGCGTTGCGCCATCGGTACATGGTGGACATCCCACTCATACGTACAAAGCGTTTTGGAACACATTTATAATGCGTACAGCCAAGGCGTGGAATTCTCTGCCGGAGTCTGTGTTTCCTGGTACTATAACCTAGGGGTCTTTAAGTCAAGAGTTAATAGGTTACTTCTAGACAAGCGTGCTCCGTCATCGGCAATATCATCGCTTACCATCAGGTGAGATAGTGGTCAAACGCGAGCCTATCAATAACAATAATAAAAAATAAAAAAATACTACTGGTTTTTTTTACTTTGTGTATACATTTGTTCCTACTGAAGCGGGTTTCTGGATCACAGTTTCAAATAGGCTAGCATTAATGCTACATAGTTTTAAACTTCATTTTGCAAGCTTGTAAGCAATCTTGATGAATTCTATTTCAATATTTATTTTTTTAACAGATTATTTAATACAATTTATGTTATTAACGCAAATGCATAATCACCATAATTTAATATATTTTGATAAGATGCAATAATTTTACTTATATTATATGTGCTTAACGCATGAATTATTTTTTTTCTTTTATATCTTTTTATGAGCTTTTTAAAATGGTCGCGGAACATAAATATTAGTTGCAGAGACACTTTTTTTATGTGTAAAATCGTGATAAAACTTTTTTCGCTCTGGGTGGAGCCTGAGGGAGTTTCAGACCTTTACTGATTAAAGCCCACACCTCCAAGAGCATTCCAGCCCAGCAGTGCATTCCAGGCCCTGGGTGACACGGAACAGTCCCACAGTTGACAGATACCTTTATAACTTTTTTGTCGTATCCAATAATCCTATTGGTAATATTTTATTAATTGTATAAAAACTCACTGAATTACAAAAATTCAATTGAATTTAAACTGAAAGACAACAAAAGAATAATCCACTTTAAAACCATTCTTATTAATAACCAATTTTCAAAGTAAATTCAATCTTCTGTAAAGAAATGAATAAATTGCAAAAAAAGTCGTTTAAAAAGTATTGTAATTTTAATTTCATTTTAATACGATCTTTATTGGGTCTTTGAATCGAAAGTGTAATCGAAAACCCGCTCCTATCCTTACGGCTTTTAGGCACGCACTTTGCCGCACTGGTACGGAAAAGTGCATGAGCTCAAACCTGCCACAATTTATTGTATTTCGTATCAGGCTGGGAGCCAAGCGTTCCCCACTACTCCCCCCGCTGATCCGACAGTCGCCGTTTTACTGCAGCACTCAGCTCCATAACGCCCTCACTTGTGGCTCGGGCGATTTCCGCCTCTTGTGCGCAATAATAAAGTTTCTCCACTTATATCAAAATGTACTATACTCTTTTATTAAATACTAACTGCTGGCAGCAGCTTATCCCAAAAGAATATATCCCTGATAAAAAGTATCATATGTGCTATTCCAGGACAATTTCATCAAAATCCATTCAGCCGTTCGAGTGTGAAGAATTAACAAATATATACACCCACACAAACCCACACATTCAAGACACATTTGTATAGGTAATGATAGTCAGAAAACACCTTTAAAAAAAAATTCAAACGCTTTTATTTCACATAGGCCTACATGAGCACTTATAAAACGTCAGAAGCTAGTGCACGGTTCCAATTTCGTCGTTTCCTATGGAGAAGAACAGGCCAGAAACTCCATGATCACTTTAAAAAAAAAAGACGTGTGGCACTCGGGGACTGCCGCGGTAAAGCTATTGCATAGCATTTCTCATAAACAGCTGCTTATGTATTCGTCCGATTTCGGAGCAGCTCGTCTCGATTCGTGCGAGCTTCGTAGAGTCGTACAATACGTCTAGTTGCACGCACACAAACACCGTGTCGAAGACTGCCGAAAAGAAACGACGTTAGACAATGCACGGCCTTCAAGCCACACCTCCGTGCCCGTCGGAGTGGGGAGCGTGAGGTTTTCTCGTTACGGAATTTCTGGATTCGGTCCCCGCGCTCAAGGCCCGCGATAGAAGCTATGCAATAGCTTAAAAAAGTTGTTTTTACAATATTTCCATATTACAGTATTAGTAGATATTATGTAAGGACAGTGTAGACCAGTCAATATTGTATTCAAAAGTACAATAAAAATAATCATAATAAAAGTGAGTCGTAATAGGGAGAATTCGCGACTTTGGAGTCACTACTAAACTACGAGTATTTTACTGAATTTTCTTTAACTAAATACAATAATCTATTAATATGCATATATATTCAATCTTGATTTATTTTTACCCTATCCTATCAAAAACAAACCTGCCTTCGTGAACTTTCCTCTAAAATATTTCCCGACTTTGAACACGTAACGCTATATTTTTCTTTGGTAAGCACTACAAAGGCTGCATTGCTCCGCAGGGTGAACCTTATGTCATTTGTTACTTTATAAAACTTACACAATAGTGTTAAAACGTTTCGTCTAGCACTTGTTTATATTTTTATTGTATGCAAACTGGTGGAGGATTTTGCTTGAACTTCTTTTGTTGGGAAAGGATAGGGCCCGTTTTTAGGGTTCCGTACCTCAAAAGGAAAATACAGAACCCTTATAGGATCACTTTCAGGTGGGATCGCCATCAAGCACTAGTTTATAACAATTAAAAAAAAAACTTTGTTGTCCGTCCGTCTGTCTGTCGGTCTGTCTGTCTGTCAAGACCCTTAATATCGGGAACACATGGAAGTATCGAGTGTAAATGTTTTTACGTAGCTCGTTTTATAAATGGCAGTTTCCATTTTTTAAATTAAAAATTCAACAAAAATAAAGAAAAATCAAAAACAAGAAGAAACAATTAAGAAAAGTCGTCACACGATGCTTTACCATTGCGGTGAAAAAAAAGTACTGCCAATAAATCAATAAAAAACTTTTTACAACAAAAAATTACCGACTTCACTAAAAAAAACCGGGCAAGTGCGAGTCGCTACATACTCTTTCTATTCATTGACGTTCATTCGAGTACATCTGGATATTATAAGAGTACATAACATGTTTCCTTAAGCGAATTTGAGGGCTCGCCGTAACCGTCCGGACCGAGCCCAAGTCGTTGACGGCGCGTACTGTTCCACGCGCGCCTCAAGGAGATGTCAGCAAACCGTAGGGGCCCAGCAGGGTCGAAGCCTACTGGGGCCAAGGGCCTGCTTCTGAAAGGAAGACTCGGCCCTGATATGAAAGGCATCAAAGGGACAGGTGTGAGTTTTTAGTAGTAAAAGTCTGACACACCCTCTCGCTCCGCCCAAGAGCGGGGGATTTCATTGGATGATTTTCCCACCGAAAAAAAAGGGTATTTGCGTTTTTACCTTTAATCGTTTTATGTGAAAGTAAAATAAATAATTTCGATGCTTTCGCAATCACAGAATTATTGTACAGTTTTGCGAACTTAACGCGGACGAAGTCGCGGGCAACAGCCAGTTATACAATATAGAAGATAACCTTCCTTTCAATACAATTTGAGTAACTTAATCTTCTTGATAGCTACAAGAAGCACTGGCCAATAGGTCTCGCTCAGTATTCTCGTCACGCCCCCGTTCAGTGGAGGACGCCATCTATCAACGATGAGATGCATCACACATGCTACGGTTTAATATGGACGTCAAGTCACGCGTCCAAAATGATGTATATGCGGCCAAATGTTATGTAGTCATATGACTTACGACACATATAATATCGCGCCAGTGTTATGCTAAAAAACCGGCTAAAAGTGAGTGGGACTCGCGCCTGAAGGGTACTTACTGTCCGTAGCTAAAAAAACAAGCAAAAAAAAAACGGGTTTGTTGTATGGGAGCCCCCTTAAATATTTATTTTATTCTGTATTTGTTGTTATAGCGACAACTGAAATACATCACCTGTGAAAATTTCAATTGTCTAACCATCACGGTTCATGAGACGGTGACAGACGGACGGACAGCGGAGTCTTAGTAATAGGTCCTGTTTTACCTTTTGGGTAGGAAACCCTAAAAAGTAAGCAGTCGTGTGTGGAGTAGGATTTATAGGATTTGATCACAGAGCCAGACAAAAAAAAAATAGTTTTTTGTTCACCCACTGCACATACCAATATTTTATTTTGTAACCGCAATAAGTAAGGAGGTAAAAAACGTTATTTTGGGACTACTGCCAATCCTACTACACCTGTAACCTGTGGGTCACTTACACACAGCAGGTCGTCAGCGCCCTGCGGGTCCAATGCAACAATGCTTTCAGGTTGCAGAAGGGACTGCCTCGCTATTGCAGCGCGTCAGAGATGTTTGCCGACGCACAAGTGAATGGCTTTCATGCCTTAACCCGTAAGTGGGTGGCATCGCTGACGCGCAGATTGAGGGACAGTTCCAACAGCTACCTGAAGGTAATGCTATTAAGTCTTCTCTATGGAGGCAGTGGATACATATCCATCACAAATAATTTTTCGCATGTTATTCATTAGGGACCAGTGGTGGCTCAGTAGTAACGGTCCTGAATTACGAGTTGTAGGTCGCGGGTTCAAACCCTGCCACACGCATTACTTTGTGTAATTTATTTCATCACTATTGCTCTCAAAACGATTAAGGAAATTATCGTGAGGAAACCGCCATGTCCTAGAAACAAAAATTCGAAGACATGTGACATCCACCAAACCGCACTGGCCCCGCGTGGTAGATTACGGCCCATTCCCTCTCCTAAAGAGGAGGCCTGAGTCCCAGCAGTTGAAAAATTGTAAGGCTAATTAGCTATTTGCTATGCTATTAGAGTAGATACTAACTTTTTTTATGTTTACTAACACTATAAACTAGCGTCCATTAGTTTGAAAAAAAAAAATATTGAATTGAATTGAATTAACTACACAACACAAGAAACACAGAAAGAAAGAAAACATTTATTTGAGAATCACACAGGCCAAACAACAATAAAATAAAAAGTAACTACATAATCTATAAATACTTATTAAAAGATAAAAATATAAAAGACCATTGCGAGGCCTAAAAGGCCTCATCTCAGCTTAACCTGCGTTATTTAACAAAAAAGTAAAATAACGCGGCGCCTGGTGATGCCACGGACACACTGATGGAACACAGAGACTGATATATAATAAAAAAGTAAAATAAATTATACAACAATAAATAAAACGATTTTAAGTAACAAACTAGAAATAATGAAACTCATCAACATACAACTATCACCCATTTAACAACTACACACGCTCTAACACCAAGCTTCCGTGTAAGCGAAGGAATCGTCCCATATATCTTCATTAGGCGAGCTCAACGAATCGGCGCGGCCCAGGCCTGTTCACGGTCGGGGACAGCTGCTAAAAGTGTAAGGAACTTATCGGAGACAATTTACTGCGCTCCGTTACTAGCTCTCGGTTTTGCTAGTGAGGTATGTGTTGTGGAAGTGGACTAGGCATTATATTAAAGCACTGCAGCTCTTTTAAAGGGTAAGACACAATGAGAGCTTACCCTCTTATCTCTACCACACGCAATTTACTACGTTTCGCACTAGTGCGGAAAAGTGTTCACCCCGTGCTGTGCTCACCCCGCCATAATTTTATTACATATATCGTATCAGGCTGGACGCGGTGCGACCCATACGAGTCGTACCGTCAACGCGTGTCGCGCGTCAACCCCGGTTTATTTATGTCTTCGTAACTGTATTGAAAATGTCGTTTGATACCGGAACGAGCTCGAGTCGTCGACGGTGTGTAGTATTCCACGCGCTCCTCCAGGACATATCAGCAAATCGCAGGGTCGAAGCCTACTGGGGCCATGGTTGTGTGGAAAAGAACCCCGAGGCCCTGGAATGAAAGCTAAGAAGGAACAGGGGTGAGTTTTTGATTTCCTACCTAAAAAAACCTGGATATTTGTCACTGCAGCCCTTCGGATCCATAACACCCTCGCCTACGATACAAACGGCGATTTTGCGACATAAACGGCCGTATCTTTTTTTAACTTAGAAGTTTGCTTTTTTCACACCTTCAAGGGACCGCATACCTGAGTATATAGTTTTAATTTCAACTCGATACCTCCACGTGATCTTGACAGACAGGTAGACAGACAGACAATAAAGTGATCCTATAAGGGTTCCGTTTTTTTCCTTTTGAGCTACGGAACCCTAAAAATGTCTTTGACCACGATTTTCTATAACCTAATCATAATTTCGCATTTCGTATTTTTGCCCAAAAGTCCTATCTCAACAACACACCTCGTATTGGCACCTAATGTTATAGAAGATTGAAAGGACGTCGCTCAAAGGAACCTCGTGAAGGGTCTAATAATATGAGATTTAGTGGATCCGTTGTTCAAGTCCTGGGATTACTATTTTTCTTAGACTTTTGTAAGGATTTAGACGAATTGGATGCTATTGAATGTTCAAGTGTGGGCGTTGAAGGTTGACTTATATTTTAGACAGATGCTTATATTTTATGTTTTAAAAAATATCTATACAACATTAGTTTCAGTATATGCGAAACTGGAAACACGTATCTATTATTTTTATGTAAAGAATCTATGTACGGAATTTTCTTAACAATCATAACTGTTTCATGAAAAATCATATAGTTATAAGCTTGTTATGTTAGATGGTTGTCCGCACAAATACATGGTCCCCGGCCATACGGGCGTCTGAGGGGATGTTTTAATCCTGCACCCAGCTGCGCGCTGGCACCTAATGCCTGCTAAGACTGCTATAGTACTTAGTGTCGGTGGTATCCAACTTGATACCTTTTTTAAAAATTATTGGTATCGATTCAGTGACTGATTCTTAAACTCAAACTATATTTAGGTTTCGCATATACTAAAAATAATGTTGTACATATAAAAGGAGAAACTGACTGACTGACATATCAACGCACAGCCGAAACTACTGGGACTAGAAGCGTAAAATTTTGCACAAGGTTTCCTTTTATGACGTAGGTGACACTAAGAGACGATTTTCTAGAATTAACCCCCTAAGGGGATGAAACAGGGGTCCAAAGATTTTAAGTAGAAACCTACTTTCACGCGAGCGAAGCTGCTGGCAGAAGCTATATGGCGTCCAGTACACGGTCATGCAAGCGTCAGTCAAAACCATCAATGATGAATGAAGTTCATTCATTATCAGTCAAGTTTGATTCATTATCAGTCAAGTTTCATTCATGATTGATGGTTTTGACTGATGCTTGCATGACCGTGTTTTTTTTTTTTTAAGGTGGCAAAATCATCCAATGACAAATCCCGCTCTTGGGTGGAGCGAGAGATAGTGTCAGACTTTTACTGACTAAAAACCCACTCCTGTTCCCTCTTTGCCTTCATCCCGGGGCCCCGGGCTTCGCTTTCACACTACCCTACGATTTGCTGACATCACCCTGAGGCGCGCGTGGAACAATACGCGCCGTCGACGACTTGGGCTCGGTCCGGACAGTCACCGGACGGTCGGACGGCGAGCCACCCATTGCTCGCCGTCCGCAAGCCTGCGCCTACGGTGGCCGGAAATCGGGATCGGAATCCCGGCGGCGGTTGGGGCGTGAGTACCGTTTCTGTTGACTCACGCGATCGGCCGCCTCCTTTGCTAGCATTACTGCTTCGCAAAAGGAGGCGACCGCCTGCCACTCCTACTCACTCCGGACCATGGCCTGTACCAATGCCCGGCGCGAGAGATCACTGCCGCCGATCGCCCCTACGAGGACACGGCGTTGCTCTGCCCAAGCGGGGCACACCTCCACCGTATGCTCCACCGTGTCCTCTGGGCGTTCCACACAGTGGCGACACCCGGACGTGTCTTCCGCACGAATTCGGTGCAGGAACCTCCCGAACTTACCATGTGCGGTGAGGACCTGCGTCATGCGGAAGGTAAGGACGCCATGTGGTCTCTCCAGCCATTCCTCAAAGAGGGCACTTACCGCCATAATTGTGGCGTGCCCAGCACTGGGTTGCGATAGTCGCTGTGCATGACCGTGTACTGGACGCCTATAGTTTATTATATAATACGAGCTGACCGGCAAACGTTGTTTTGCCAATGAGCCACAGATTTTGAAAGGACGGCGCTTAAAGGAATCTTTTGAAGGGTGTAATAATGAGACATTTACTGGATCCGTTGTTCACGTCCTGGATTAGTATTTTTTATAACCTGGAGTATAAAATAAACTTTTTACAAAACACATACAATCTGTTTCCAAACATACCTTCTGTATAATAGTTTTGTCTCTTCGCCATTTAACACCGACTTCCGAAATTGAAGCTATTTTACACTTTTTAGTGTTTTTTAGCAACTGAACCACTTTTAGAGATTACCTCCTACAAACTAAAAAAAAACACTTTTCCTCTTTATAATATTAAGTGTAGATAGTGTAGATTAGGTAGATATATATTTAGATGTTATTTCCTCACACGCTCAGCATAAGTAAAACCATTTATTTAATACAAATATAGGAGTTTATTTACAGAAATATCAAGTACAGATACAAAATATTACTTATTAATAGACTTAATCTAAAATGCCGTATCATCACTGGCTAAGAACACTCCCTATCTCAACCCCATATGTGCCATATTAGGCAGCTTTAGTCATAATCAAGTTTTACTTATAAAATTTCCCAAAAGTATACGGACAACTTTGGCTATTTACCCAGCTCTTTCATATTATTAAGATTTTTCGTAAGCATTTACAATGAATTAATAATACTAGCAAAGAATTTATTTCGAAATCAATCTCAAGCATAAATTTCTGACTTTTTTTTTGTTAATGTTTTTGGCTTGGATACTAAGTCCTTTAGAGAATAGAAAACAAAAAATTTGAATCGTTAATTTGTTTACCATTAGAATATGGATGTAAATATTCTAATGTTTTTGTAGTACTAATTGGCAGCAAATGTATCAAGTCAAACTTTCTGGAAAACTTCACTGAGGTTGTCAACATTACAAAAAAATTCTCAGCTCCATTATAGCGAAATCGCGCCTGTTTATTGTCCAGTTGCGCAGACACTTGAGATACAAACCTATACCAATTTTACATCACAATATTCACTAGGAATCATTTTGCGAATAATTAATTAAAACAGCCATTGCACTTCACTCGAAGAAATCCCGCCAAAAACTTTTCTCACTATCAACATTTATCCCTTTTACCGCCCGCGTCGAATTTGTCCGACGAGTGTTTTCGTATCCTATTAGCCAGTGTCGAGTGTTCACGACTATATATGCCATCTGGTTTAGCTCTTCAATCCCCATAGGTGACAGAAGAGCTGACGAGATGGAGTATTTGGTCGAGGATGTGCGACCCTTCCACTAGGGAATAAACATGAGTGTTTATCGGATATTTCCGACGTTGGCAGTTATAAGGTTAAAAGTACGGTCAGCATAAAAGTTCGTCATAAAAGGCTGAGTGTGACCATAGAGTCGGCGGGGTGGAGCGTGAGAGGGGAGCGCGGGTCGGCCGTGAAGGGCTCGGCGCGCGACGCCTGCTGCGCCGCCGGGGAGATGCGGATGTGCTGGAGAACTCGCAGGAGACAACACTTCATCTGGATCAGGGCGAATCTCTTGCCTAGAAAAAGAAATAGATGGTTAAAATCATCATCATTTCAGCTGGCGCTAGCAGCTGCTTATCCCAAGGGGATATATCCCTGATAAAAAGTATCATATATGCTATTGCAGGACATGGTCTAGCCGTGTGCCAAATTTCATCCAAAACTATTCAGCCGTTCGAGTGTGAAGAAATAACAAATATAAACAAACCTACACATTCAAGGCACATTTGTATAATGACAGTCACTCATCATCATTTCAGCCGAAGGACATCCACTGTTGGACATAGGCCTACCCAAGTATCGCCACAACGACCGATCTTGTGCGTCTCGCATCCACCGCATTCCCGCGACTCTCACCAGGTCGTCGGTCCACCTTGTGGGAGGCCTTCTAACGCTGCGTTTTCCAGTGCGCGGTTGCCACTCTAGAACCTATTAGACCCATCGACCATCCGTTCTTCAAGCAATTTGCTCTGCCCACTGCCACTGGTGGACTCAAAGGAATGCGGTAGATGCAAAACGCACAGGATCGGTCATTGTGCCGACGCTTAGAAGAGGCCTAAGTCCAACAGTTGACGTCTTTCGGCTAAAATGATGATAATGGGTGCATTCACAAACACCTATATGTAAGCCATACAAATATTTATGCTGTGCGGGAATGGAACCTACGTTTCGCAGCGTAGTAGTCAATCTCCCAACCACTGTGCCAAATTGAGCTGTTTAGAACTCATTCGGATAGTCCTGTAGCCCTGGCATACATAAGGGCTATAAATAATAATATTATACCCACCTATACAATACCGAGGTCCGTCTCCAAAAGGCATGTAGACTCCTGGAGGAGGCTGCGGTGCACCTTCAGACCAGCGCTCAGGAATGAAGGCAGACGCGTTCTCGAAGTACTGGAATATGGACAAAGAATCTAAGTAAATGCGTAGAAGCTCCAAGGGATTATTATAAACGCTTGTAATATTCATATCTATGTTTATAATCGACTCACTCAGGACAAATAACAGAATAAAATAAAATAAATACTTTCAGCCATCATCATCTTCCTACCCTTGTCCCGTGTTATTATTAAAAAAAAAAACTTTCAGCCGAACATATTATTATTATTATTTGGTAAGACACACCAGCAGCTATTAGCTGATGCGTGTGTTTGTAGATGTTTAGTCTGTCCAACCGATTTTTAAAGCAGTTCAATGTGGGAGCTTTCACAACACTTTCCGGGAGCCTATTCCATACCGTTACAACTTGATTAGGTTAGAACATAGAACCTCCTTTTTTTTGAAGTCGGTTAAAAATGTTAATTTCACATAAACTAACATAATAAAACAAAACATTTAAAAAAAACTGTGCACGGCCAAAAAGGCGCCTATGTCATTGTGCTACAATTTTAAAAAATATCCAGCAGTTACTTTGCACTCATATTTTTTATAATGTGAATTTTCATATTTAACTGTTGTCAGACTTTTAACCAATTTTATTATTTTTGTGCACACGGAGTATTGTCCCCGTATGCACAAAAATAATAAAATTAATAAATAAATCACCAGCATAACCTAACAGTTTGCCGATCCATTTATTACCCGTGTGATATTCAGTTACGTTATTTCATTAAACTCGATATCTACAGTTAAAAATAATGGTAGCTGCGATCGTGTTGCGAAATTAAAAGCTACATTTTAATTTGTAGGAATATGATGGGTACAAAATCTGTGTTTTAGCTTTTACATTTCAAAACATTTCACCAGCAAAAGTGTTAATACACGCTCGAATTTGGTACGGACGGGCTACGGATATGATTCGCTCCGTACCAAGTCAGTACGTGTGCAACTCTGTACTCAACAACTGTGCTCGATAAGGTGTGCAAGCTTTTTGAAAGAGTAATTGCAGACCGTGGTGCAGCTGGCGCGGGTGAGGCCGGTTCTTGTGGATGGGGGCAGCCCACGGTGGACGCCACCATGCGCCTGCAAGCCCAAACGGGATGCAGTGTCCCGGAGTAGGGTCGTCTTGACACCGCCTTTAGACATCTCAAACGTCTTTAACACCCTGCCCTGGAGTTGCATTAGGGAGGTGCTCCGGTATCACCGGGTACCGACTCTCCTCCGTTGTGTAATCGAGGCCTATTTGACGGACAGGTTTGTCATCTAGCCCGGTCACTATCCGGTCACTAGAGAGAGTCGAAACGGCTAAAGATGTCGTGCGGTGTCCCACAGGGATCGGTACTAGGGCCGCCCTTGTGGAACATCATACGACTACGTACGGTGCGGTGACCTCCCCATCGGAGTATGCTATGCTGACAACACGCTGGTCTTGACGCAGGGGGAGTCACACCAGGTGGCGACTGAACTAGCAAAGCGCAAGGTTGCGACAGTCGTGAAGAGGATTCGACAATTGGGACTCGAGATGGCACTGCATAAGTCCGAGGCCATGTTGCTTACATGGCCATTGGAACTCGCCACCACCGGCTTCCCAAATAATATAGGTAGTATAAGATAGGTAATAATATAGGTAGGAGGGATTCACGTCGGTGTCAAGTCGACGATTAAGTACCGTATTCTTCCTCGACAGCCGGTAGAATTTCGAGGAGCACTTCCGACGTCTGGCTACCAAAATTTAGAGGGTCGGGGCTGCCCTTATGAGGTTCCTGCCTACTCTAGGACGTTCAGAAGCTGCCTGCCGGAAGCTCTAGGCGGAGATTTACTATGTTTAATAACTTCCATCTATACTAATAATATTATAACAAATCAGAAAGTTTTATTGTTTGCTTGAACACGCTAAATTCTAGAACTACTCTGAGAAAGCCAGATTCATGACGAATAGTATATGCTATTTAACATCACACTGCGACCCACAGAAGTAGAGCAGAAACCAAAGACGCGGGTGAAACCGCTAGGAACAGCTGGTGTATTCATAAAAAGCCAAAGTACATACGTAGGTACTGTGGCTTTTTATCCCGCTGTAGATAACTTAAGTTTAAGTAAAAGATAACCTTTACTTTTCACTTAACCTCTCAGGTCCTACTTTGTTGGATGAACGCTCTTGTTAAATTTAATTTATCCACGGTAACTGGATAACTCGCAGATGATTGGCACCGATCAAATTAATGTAATATTCTTCAGCGTTCAGTGTTCTTGTTAAAAATAAAAGCGTTCTTTTTCTATGAGAAAATTTGACAGGACTTTTAACGGCAATGTTATCTTGCAACGTGCTCAGCCTTATTATTGCTCGGGGAGTGAACGAGTTTAATTTAACTGGCATGTTGGTCTAGTGGTTAGTGGCCCTGACTGCTATGCCGGAGGTCGTGGGTTCGATTCCCACCCAGGACAAATGTTTGTGTGATGACCACGATTATAAATCGAATTCATGCAAGACGGGTTCCGTACCGTCCGAAGCAAAAAACAGCAAAAAAAAAAAAAAGCGTTTATTGTATAAGAGCCCTACCTTAACACTTACTTATTTTATTCTGATTTTAATCATCATATTTATTCTGTATTTATTTTTTTTTATAACGGCAATAGAAATACATCATCTGTGAAAATTTCAACTGTCTAGCGGCTGACAGCGGAGTCTTAGCAATGGGGATCCGTTTATACCCTTTGGTTACGGAACCCTACAAAATCTAGTAATACGTTCTAGGTAAGATGTAACCGATACCGCTAGAACCAGAGAGCACTGGTAGTACTTGATTGCAATATATAAGTATTATGTCAAATATCAAGTTCTTCTTGCCCAAGTACGTAATGATAACTTGACTGATTCATTAATTTTCGCAGTCTCGCAAATATTGGGAGTATATTCTCAACATGTCGGAAGCGAGTTAGCTCCTTATCTGCAAGTTCTGTGCTAGTGTCGGCTCTGACAATTGTTCCCAACTTTTATTTCGTGTAAAATATCCGCTCTAAGTTGGCACGTACGCGGAATGCAGGCTTAAGTTTATGATACTTTTCCAGTGTGTTGTTGTACCAAGTCAACAATCTTTACTGTGTCAACACGTTCTAGCAAGTCTTAAGAGCGCCCAACCTGCGTTATTTCCCACACAATCGATTTTCTGTTTACGTTAAAAGGAGTGTTTGTTTAGGTATTTTGGAAACATCTTGTAGTTATTTTTTAGGTTTCTATTCAAAATTAATCTAGTAAAGACCTCTGAAAATCTGTTATTTTGCACACATGAACTTTGGCTCTTCTTATATTAAAAAAGTAAAAATATATATATTTATGGAAGCCTTGCACCTTGCACATTAAATCGGCATTTTTAATGACGACAATTTTTCCAAAAACTTTTGACGTATTTAAAAAAAAACACGTACCGTTACACGTTACCGAACGGCAAACGAGCGTTCAGGCGCTATCTATCTTTTTTCGCGTAACCTTTTTTCAAACATTGCTTCAGATAAAACAACAAGCTTTTCAACCATGCTCACGTAGACGATAGATGAACTGGAAAGGGCCCTCTTAAAGAGACCAGATTTCTTTAATTTTTATGGTTATCATAGTTGCCTCAAAGGTAAATCTTTTGGTACGACCAAATAAGACGACATAAGGCAGTAGGTAAAATGTTCTTCGATCAGCGATGGTGACTGTCAGAATGCTAAAATATAAGGAGTTGACCACGTGACATTTCAATCACTTGTCAATCTCAAACAGTTTGACAATGGCCACAGTTTGGCTGATTCAATGTCACTTATCTAGAGCCATCTTTGGATGACAATGCGTAGTAACCGTAGCGCCATTCAGTCTAAATTCAATATGGCAGACTCCCAAAGATGGTGGACCAGTTATGTTTTATGCACCTGCCATCATAAAAGAAAGAAGATAGAAAATAGTATATTTCGATACAAGTGCAGAAAGTTTGTCATTACGACCGAGGCGGAATTAGCACGAGCCGTAGGCGAGTGTGTTATGGAGCCGACGGCTACAGTAATAAATTTGCACGTGTGTCAAACGCCTTTTTCAATACACTTACGAAATGAATAAACGGGGGTTGACCGGCGCCTCGTGGAGGTCGACGCGCGCCCAGCCTGATACGATAAATGTAATAACATTGTGACAGGGGAGAGCACGCGCACTTTTCTGCACTAGTGCGGAAAACAGTCTATTGCGTGCCTATAAGCGGTGGGATAAGAGCGGGGTTTCGAGTAAGTGTATTGAAAAATATTCATTTGGTGACAGTCACCAGGATCACACAACTTAAATAATAACATAGGATAAGGATTGCATATGGAAAGGTTTGCTGATAGGAATATGAAAATCCTGGTTTAAAAAAATATATATAATAATGATTGGTTTCTAAAAAAAGAAGGAACTGACCTGTTCATCTCTCTGTATGCCCAAGGTCGGGAACAGCACGATGGTACCCCTCTCCACCAGTATGTTCGTGTCAGGTATCGTGTAGTCTTTGGTGCAAATGCGCTGGATGCTCGGGAATGGCGGGTAGAGGCGAAGAGTTTCTGAAACAGCCAAAAACAGAGTTAAAATTGAGGCACTGGCATGTGTACTAAGTTTCTTCTTTGATTTAACTTGGCGCACCGTCGATTTGACGGCGCGGTTGACGCAAAGTTTGAAAAAATGACTACTGGCCCTCTAGCCAAGTTACAACTGTTTCGTTTTGATTCATTGAGATGACGTCAGAATGAAGGAATCGGAGGCGTAGCCTACTCGAGGCGATCGACGAAAAGAGAATCGAAACGAAACGGTTGTAACTTGGCTAGGGGGCAGCGCTGCGTGTCGCGGGTTCGTTTTCCGCATGGAACGTGTTTCGGGTTTGCACCCCAAGCCAAGTTGATAAATCTACAATCGTTAACGCTAGTCGAAAACTGATCAAATGTATGGGAATGACATCATCTCAACGTTAAGTCACGTGGTTAGAACAAACGAATAGAAAATTTGTAGCCAAGTTCACATCGTTCAAAATGATAGAATGAAATGTTATCGTTTCTACAATGCTCAACGCTACATCCTTATTGTAGAACGAGCAGCCGACTCAGGCGCGTCAACATGGCTACCAACTTATCGTTGTCTACAATTGCTGACACCGAAGCGTTACCGATTGGAGAACGGAATTCAACACGAAACGGTTGTAACTTGGCTAGGGAGGCTGGATATCTTATTTATGCTAGCTTAAATGTTTGTAAACGCACCCATGATATTAGGAGTAATTTCTAGCGTTCAATTTATTTGATTTTGTTTTGTTTTTCCATAATAGCTTTCCGGGTACGGTTTCACAGACCATGTGTCTAAATCAATTACAGATTTTGATGAATTTTAGCTGGCTATACGATTATAGTGGACAGTCTTATATCATCAGATCTGAAGTATTTAAGGGTGCCCTAATGACTAGTCAGCCATTCTTCCATACGAACGTACCGTTAACTTCATTGTTTGACGGTGAACAAAATATAAGTTTTGAAGTTATATGCGTCGAAACTTCCATATTTTGAGACCAAAATACGCACTTTTAGGCATAAATTATTTAAGAAATGTGAATACGGCAAGTAGTTTCGATACAGAATTAGATTTGTTTTTTTCCGTAGCAGATAAGTTTAACAGGTTTTTATAATACCTAGACGCCCAAAGGTCTGTTCATAAAATACTCGTTGTTTTTGTTATAAATCATCATATAATTATGTTATAGGGGTGTGAATTCACGTCTTCTATCACCGGGATTGAGCCGCCGCGCCGACTAGGTGCACCCTCAAGTATACAAATTTAAAAAAAAACTTTAAAACCAGCTTCATGTTTCTTCCACTTCCCCAATCTCGTAAGTTACACAAGTTAAACTCCACCTGTTACTGCTCTACGAGTAGTTTTCGTCACTGTAACGGACACAGTCCTTTAATCCAAAGCAGTCGGTCCTCCTCGAGGGGAAAGTAAAAACTCATTAAGAGAAACTTTTCTGGTTACAAGTAACAAACCAATTGGGGCCAGCGTGCTGGGTGTTTTTATTCAGTGGTTCCCAATCTTTTTCGATCTGGGACCACGTTTGGTTCTTTATTAAAAATGACTAGGTTAATCTGAAACAGTCGGGTAAAAAGAGATGGTGGCGAGATGAGCTAGACGCTTACTGCAAGGGCTGGTTCAAGGCGGCTCGAGAAAACAAAACCTGGAAGAAGTTGGGGGAGGCCTTTTAACCAGCAGCGGAAAAGTACAAGCCAAATTTAAAAAAAAATTGCCAGTCTGACTCGTGCACTACCCTCTGTGCGCGAGTCCGACGGTTCCGTACAATCTTACATAATTATAAATAGAATATGGATACTCAAAGATTTTTCCGAATCGCAAAAAGTTTTTTTTTTATGATGCAATAACAAATCTTCTGTTTTCATTTATATCTGTGCTATAAGACCTTGCTTTATGCCAAATTTCAGGATTCTGGGGCAACGGGAAGTACCCTATGAATTTCGATTCTTTTGAGTGTCGAAATATAAGTTTTTTGCGACATAAACGGGAACTTTTTAGTTAAATTCGAAGTTTTATTTATTCACAGCTTCAAGGGACCGCAAACCTCAGTATATGGTTTTAATTTCAACTCGGTCTTGACAAACAGACTGATAAAAAAGTGATCCTATAAAGGTTCCATTGTTTCCGTTTGAGGTACGGAACCCTAAAAAATAAAATAAAAAAAACTTAGGTATGAACAACAATAAGCAGACCCCCGCGGTTTCAATAAAAAAACTCTTACGGACCACTGGTGGTCCACGAACCACAGTTTGGGAAACGCTGTTTTAACTAATTACTTACGAACTAGCATTCGCGGAAAACGGGAGCACATACATTACATATGTACATACATCAAAGAATAATACGGAAATGAAAACGTGATTTGAGACCGTCATCCCCAATAAAATACAGTCACGGCGTAGTCTTAGAGAACATCCTTCTGACAGTGAAGACATGATTTTGGTCCTAGTTCACTCATAGACATTAATGCCAAGCCTTCCCCATTCCAGAACCTTGAAGACATCCTCCATTGCTGCCATGAACAGTTTCAGAGAAATTACGTCTCCCTGCCTCAAGCCCCGCAGAGTCGGAGTTTCCTTGCATGATCGAATCAGGAATGAGGATATCCACAGGAGAACCAAGGTTACCGACATAGCACGAAGAATCGCCAAACTTAAGTGGCAATGGGCAGGGCACATTGCTCGCAGAACGGATGGCCGTTGGGGCCGAAAGGTTATGGAATGGTGACCACGTACCGAAAAACGTAACGTTGGAAAGCCTTCTACAAGGTGGACCGATGACTTGGTAACGGTTACGGGAGTCCGATGGGTGCGAGACGCACAGGACCGTTTATTGTGGCGACACTTGGGGGAGGCCTATGTCCAGCTGTGGACGTCTTTCGGCTGAAATGATGATGATGATGACTCATAGACTATATCTTTATATATCTTTGAATCTGATACCACATGTACTTACCTGAAATAATGCACAACCATAGACAATTTAATTCAGGATTCTAGGTCAACGGGAAGTACCCCTCTGAAATTTGATTCCCTTGAGAGTGTCGAAATATACGTTTTTTCGCAGCTTCAAGAATCTAACCTAACCTAATTATATATATGGTTTTAATTTCAACTTGATACCTCCACGCGTTCCCGAGATAAAGGGTCTTGACAGATAGACAGACAGACGGACAACAAAGGGCACGTGTTGTGACACATAAATTGACTATGGCGTTATAACATTGTCGATTATATCTTAATTGTTTTATTTCTGCCCAGAAATTGTTTTTAACGAAAGGAATATTAACATAATTAAAGAAAAATAACAATTACATTTCATAATATTTTTTAGTTGCGAATGTAGATATTTTTGTTTACCCACAATTTACGTTAATATTTAATCGATCGATTATAACTGAGAAAGGAGTCGCTTCACTATTATAAAGCTAATGACGTGTTTATTGTATTAAATACTAATTAAAATGAAAATAGAAACCCCACAAATGATTTCAATGAATTTAAGTATAAAATCAATAAAAATAATAGTTATGAATTATACAATAACTCAAATGGCCATACGCGTCAAAAAGTGGATCTATAAGTGCCCAATCTCCTTTCTAATTTTACAAAAAACAACTGAAATCGATTCAGTAGCTTTCATAAATGTTCTGTATCAGAGTAAAAAAAAGTCGTCATACCCTGTATCACCATCTCCATATACACCAGTTCCTGCAGCAGCTCGTAAGTGATCTTCCCGTCGTGGCGCTCCAGGACCTCGAGGATCTCCCTCCTCATCTTCTCCTGCACTGGCTGGTCAACCGCCAGCTCCAGGAAGAGGAAGGCAAGAGTCGAGGAGGTGGTCTCGAAGCCTCCGAGGAAGATGATGAAGGCGTTCGCCGAGATTACCATGTCCGCTGTAAAGAGAAGTTGGAATGTATCATCATTATCACCATTTCAGCCGAAAGACGTCCACTGTTGGACATAGTCCTTCCCCAAGTGTCGGCCACAACGAACGGTTCTGTGCGTCTCGCATCCATCGGATACCTGCGTCTTTCACCAGCTCATCGATACATCTTGTGAGAATGATGTGTATTTTTATTTTATTACTAGGCTTTGGGGTCTGGGCTGCAAGAACGTTTGATATAGTGACCGTGGCTCTAGAACTCAAAGGCCAACTGAAGAACAAAAGTGGGCTTAAGTCAGTAAAAGTCTAACACGCCCTTGTTCCACCCTAGAACGGAAGAAGTCATCATAATTTCCCAACTCAAAAAAAAAAATGCTTTGGAGTTTTAAAACTGCGGAAAACTTTAAAAAAGATACTATGAGCGTAAAGGGCAAATGAAGGAACATAGGTAGGTTTAAATCAGTAAAAGTCTATAACGTTTTTACTTCGACTCAGTAATACAAAGCAAAAAAATAAATTTCTTTGCAAACTGTACTTTTCAGTCAAAATTTGACTTCACCGTTTTGAGAGCAGTGGTGATGAAAAAAATAACATAAAGTAATGCCGCCTGGCTGGGTTTGAACCCCCACGGCCATCACTGCTCTCAAAACGGTGAAGGAAAACCGGAATGTCGTAGAACCAAAAATATATAATAATTATTGGAAAACTTCAAATTACGAGTGGAATTAAGTAAAAGTTAAGGAGTTAAGCAATATTGGAGTCACCCTAATGTCAAAAGTTAATGCGAACACATTAATTACGTTATCTTAAAGTTAACCGTTAAAGATTAAAACTTTTAACGAGATCGTGCTTAACTGTGACTGCCATTTTTCTTTGATCCTTTAATAATCTGGGATTTAAAAAAAAAACAGTTCTCTGGATCATGATTCAAGCCTATTTAATTTAAGCGGCAAATAATAATATTAATATTCGTGACTGAATTGCGCCTGCCGGATGATGACGCCATGTACTCATTTTGGCGCAGCATTTGGTCGGCGCCTGTCAGTCACAACGAGGGTGATTGGATTCGAGAGGTCGAGCGCGCATGCGATCTTTTACCAGAAATGGGGACAATTACCATCAGCCCCCAAGATGTAGCCCGTGCAGTCCGTCCGTTACCTAGCTGGAAGTCTCCTGGGCCGAACGGGCTGCACAATTTCTGGCTTAAATGGTTCCAAAGGTCGCACGCTCGCTTGGCATCTCAGTTCTAGTCTGCCTTAGAGTCAGGGTTGCTGTCCCAGTTTCTAACGACAGGAATAACCCACCTGCTCCATAAATCAGGTAGTACTGCGGAACCCAAAAATTATAGACCGATCACGTGTTTGCCGACGGTCTATAAAGTTCTTACATCCATTCTGAGAGCTAAAATCAATTGTCAAATTGAGACAAATTCTATCATGTCTGCCTCACAGAATGGATGTAGGAACGGGTCCCGCTCAACTAAGGAGCTGCTCCTCATCGATATTGCCATTAGCCAACCGGTTCGACGTTCTCGAAAGAATCTGTCGGCATGTTGGATAGATTATAAGAAGGCATATGACTCTGTTCCTCATACAAGGCTCATGAGGGTGCTAGAACTATATAAAAATGCGCACCTTCCTGATGTCATGTATGGGGCAGTGGAGAACAGTCCTTCACTATCCGGGATCTTGACAGATTCAGGAGAAACGAAGAGCGAAGTGAGGCCCACTTCGCTCTCCTTGGCTGAACTGGCGCAAACCTATAGTACTGGATACTAATGACCGCAGGGAAGTATGGCAGAGCAAGGAGCTTCACGGACGCTTTTACCGGGCCTTACATGGGCCCGATATAGACCTGTTAGTGTCTGTATCTTGGCTGCGTTTCGGTGACCTCTTCGGGGAAACCGAAGGTTTTGTCTTTGCGATAATGGACGAAGTTATGATGACGAACAACTACCGGAAATACATTGTGAAGGACGGTACGGTTGACATCTGTCGGGCATGCCACCGGCCCGGGGAATCAACCGAAACATTATTTCTGTGTGTTTCTCATCTAGCTAACGGAGAATATTTGCATAGACACAACCTCGTAGCCAGGATTATCCACCAGCAACTTGCTCTTAAATACAATCATGTCGAATCAGAAGTACCGTATTATAGGTATGTGCCCGACCCAGTTCTCGAAACAGGCAATATCACATTATATTGGGATCGATCTATCATCACTGACAGGACTATTGTTGCCAATAAACCTGATATAGTGGTGATAGATAGATCGACTAGAGCGTCGCACAATGATTGTTGATATAGCGGCCCCTCATGACGAGAACCTCGTGAAAGATGAGAAAGATAAGCAAACTAAGTATCTTGACTTAGTTCGCGAGGTTGTCGACATGTGAGAAGTGGATAGAGCAATCGTTGTGCCGATAGTCGTAACGGCCAACGGCCAAGAGCCTCGAACAACATCTAAGGAGGCTCTTGTTAAGCAGCTGGATCAAGGGCCTGATCTAGAAAGCAGTACTCCTGGACACGGCGCGCATCGTTAGGAGATTCCTCTCTCAGGAGCCCTGACCGCCGGCAGCTTGGACTCTGTTCCCGATGCCGGTGGGCTAATATTTTTTATATTTTTAAATGATTTTTTTATGTGTTTTTTTTAAGGAAATATTTAAAAATATACTAAGTATGTAATATAATAAATAAATGGAATAATATTCTACAACTTTCACACAACGCCATCTAGTCCCAAACTGAACAGAGCTTGTGTTATGAGTAGTAGACAACTGATAAACATACTTATATATTTCTAAATACATATATATTATAGATAAATTACATTCACGACACAGAACAAAATGATCGTGTTTATCACATTTGTCCTGGGTGGGAATCGAACCCACGGCCTCCAAGCATAGCAGTCAGGGCCACTGACCACCAGACCAACAGGCCTGTCAAAAAACTCCTTCAGCTCTGGGTGGAGTGAGAAGAATTTCTGGCTTTTACGGACTAAAACCCACCTTTATTCCTTCAGTTGCCCTTTCAGTTCCAGGGCTGCAGTAGTTTTATCGAATATTCCCATAGCCCCTCGGGTTATGATAAATTTTTAAATCTTCATGACCTGTATGACTGACCAGGGGCGTATACAGCTACCGCCTTATCAGACGTGTCAATGTTACGAGGCCCCCGAGCTACAGGGGCCCCGACATATATGCCAAAATTCGTAACATATTATCCCCAATCTTAAATTCTCATATTGATAAAAGACCAGGAGCGAATGATTATGTGCTACTCTTAAGGTAAATAGTTTTTAAATATAAAATAATAAAAACATTTGCCAACTTACTAATTTCAACGTCTTCAAGGTCCTTCTTACAGTTATTGTTGGTTTCATCATTTCTTAGTGCCATCATCATATCGATAAAATCCCCGCGTTTTTCTTGAACGCCTGAAAATTTTGAATGAGCAATTTATTTATTATGTGTAACGTCCACAACGGAGATTTAGGAGCCAGTAACATACTACGAATACATTGTACCAGCATTTCTTTTATTCTTAAAACATTAGTTTTGCAAGAGAATACGCATTTACAAAGTTAAAGTCGAATCTATACCTTTATATAAAACACAAAATCTACCCATGTCCAATATAGACTTAAGGGACTATTACACTACACATTAATCAGACAGTCTTAGTCTATGTATCTCATCGTTCTGTTTCATTCCTTTACACGACATTTACGTAAGGTTCTCTCTTTCTTGTGTGACGCAACATAGACTAAGACAGTCTGAATAACGCGTAGTGTAATAGGCCTTTTAGATTGTAGAAACATCAAACAGGTTTCATTAGAAAAAAATACGTTAATGAACATGTAAATATGAAAAACAAATAAACAAAACATATTTTTTTGGGTCATGGGGCTCTCTGGATCGGGACTGCGGTCCCAACTTCCACCTATAAAAATATTTTTTTTTTAGTAGTATGTTGGGACCACAAGGAAAAAGTCATCAGAGTACAGATACAAAAAATACTGTGTTTATTATACGCCGGGTATTTGCTTGATAGGGCTCCGTACCCGAGAAGAGAAAACGTCCATCCGTCCGGTCGTCTGTCTGCCTATCCGTCTAGCAGCAGGCTGTATCACTTAAACCATAAGCGGTAGGGAGTTGAAATTTTCACAGAATGTGTATTTCTATTATCTACAACAGCAAATTATAATAAAGTTAAAACAAAGTTAAAAGTTATAGAGACGTTATTTTGTCGGCGTTTTTTGCTCGACTTTAATATCACAGTACGGAACCCTGCGTGTACGTGTCCGAATCGCACTTGGCCAGTTTTTTAACTAAGTATACACACAAATAAATCCTGTAAACTTGGATCAATAACCATCTCTCCCGATTCTATATTCCACTGGGTTTAGATAAACCTGAAACTTACCAATATCTAAAAAAACATTAGGCTACAGTTTCAATATATACTTTAGGTTTTGCCGAACTATTTGCCGTTTCATCTCCCTTCCTCCCTTAGGGAAATCAATAGAGAAATCTACAAACATGGAATAAGTGCAAAAATATCTTAGTTCAGACTAGCTGTCCCCGCGGACTCGCTCCCCGTGGACTAACTAGGCGAACCGTGCATTTTTCGGAAAAAAATAATCGAATTAGAACTTCTACGATTAGTTATTTTAGAAGACTACAGCACCAATAGCGCGGTCACTCTCGAACTGCATACAAAAGCGCGATCACTCACGGACTACATACAAAGCGCGGTCACTCACGGACTGCATCCAAAAGCACGGTCACTCTCGGACTGCATACAAAAGCGCGGTCACTCACGGACTGCATACAAAAACGCGGTCACTCACGGACTGCATAAAAAAGCGCGGTCACTCACGGACTGCATATAAAAGCGCGGTCACTCACGGACTGCATACAAAAGCGCGGTCACTCACGGACTGCATACAAAAGCGCGGTCACTCACGGACTGCATACACAAGCGCGGTCACTCACGGACTGCATAAAAAAGCGTGGTCACTCACGGACTTCATAAAAAAGCGTGGTCACTCACGGACTGCATACAAAAGCGCGGTCACTCACGGACTGCATACAAAAGCGCGGTCACTCACGGACTGCATACAAAGCGCGGTCACTCATGGACTGCATACAAAAGCGCGGTCACTCACGGACTGCATAAAAAAGCGCGGTCACTCACGGACTGCATACAAAAGCGCGGTCACTCACGGACTGCATACAAAAGCGCGGTCACTCTCGGACTGCATACAAAAGCGCGGTCACTCACGGACTGAATAAATAATTAAATTAAAATAAAATAAATATTTAAGGGGGGCTCCCATACAACAAACGTGATCTTTTTTGCCGTATTTAATCGATATTAATATTATAGTACGGAACCCTTCATGTGCTAGTCCGAGTCGCACTTGGCCAGATTTAAAATAACAAGATAAGTAATAAAGGTAAGAAGATATCACCGAATGTGATAAGGCCGCCAGTTGTAAATTTTTAGTGTATCTAAGGTTCCCTTTTTGTAAATTGTAATCTTAGTGTTTAATAAAGAATGTAAAAAAATAAATAAAATAAATTACCATTTTCTCTTGCCCTCAACACGGTGGTTACTATGTTATAGAAGAAATCGTGCGTCTTCTTAGGTATTATTCTCATTCTGAAGAACAATACAAAAGCTGGCCAGAATTGACGCATCGTTCTGAAAAGAAAAAAAACATTATTAATTGTTATAAATTCCGTTCAAAATTTTATCTTTTTTAGAAAGAATTGCCATCCCTACCAATCCTAATCTCAGTTTACCCTTAAACTGAGATTAGGGACGGTAGGGATGGCGATCTTTTGAATCGATTCGTATCGAAGTTAAGGAATCGATTCAGTAATAAATCAGTATCGCCACCGTTGCTTAATCTATGCGATCGACCCATATGGCTGTATTTTAGCTTAAGTGAGAATAAAAAAGTAATCCAAACGCGTTTTATAGGTTTATAAGGTCTTAATCCAGGACGTATAAACCATCTATACGTCTGCCAAATTTCGATTAAATTCGTACAGCAATTTAAGCGTGATGGAGTAATAAACACACACATAAACCAATATATACGACTTTCGCCTTTACATAAATTAATATTAGTGTGATTTTATCAACCACAACACAAATAACAATTAGAGCAAATTGATGTATCGAATGTCAAACGTAAACCCTTGATATTCGACACAGCAATTTGCTCATCGATTTACATCTAAAGCCAAATTCAATTACCAAAACTAAAACAGAGATACTCAGTGGCGTAAATATAGGGTGGCAAGGCTGGTAAAATACCACGGGGCCCTAGCCTGGTGAGGCCCCCAATCCGTGAGACCGCAAGCTCAGAAGAAGTAACCTAACATTTTAACAAAAATAAGTAAAAATTATAATATTTATATTATAAGTACTTGAAATCAATTAAAGTTAGACACAAGTACCTAAAGACCATACACAAATTCAAATAAACTATTAAGATTTATTGAAAAGGATCAATTTCCCGTGGCATTATGCCAACTTGCTACCCTATAGTTACGCCACTTTGAAGCCCGCCTTCAGAGACGAAATAGAAAAGTTTTCGTGTATTAGAGAACTTGCTGTTTAAGTAATATAAAAAATCGTTTTATGTCCATACTTCAGTGATTTATCTAAATAAAACTTCAACGTGACATTGTTTCTGGCGCCCCATCCAATGATTTTGCCATGGGCCTCAAATGGTATCTAAGTTACGCCACTTCATATAAGAGACGATAATAAATTCAAGCCAAATTAGATCAAATTATGTTCCAAAGTTGTTTTAGGGAACTTTTTAATACTTACAAAGTAATTTTCTGATTCAGTTAACAAGTTTTCTTCTAAGCAATTGGATAGAACAGATAATAGTGATTGGCTGGCCTCAAACTATGAAAGTTGGGAATCAATTTCTTATTTATTAATGACTGTTTGAAAGTTATCGACTTGCGGGACGTGTGCTGAATAAATTGGTTGATTGTAGTTGAGATTAACTGAGCTGCTAAGTATTTGTGTAAACCTGCTTCTTCCAGCGACATCACGCGCATGATAGTAGGTTTCTCCACACATTTGGACCCCCGTTTCATCCACTTAGGAGATGAATTTTGGAAAATAATAATAATATTCCGCGTAACTTTCACACAACGCCGTCTAGTTCCAAGCTAAGCAGAGCTTGTGTTATGAGTACTAGACAACTGATAAACATACTTATATATTTCTAAACACATACATATTATAGACTAGCTTCTGCCAGCGGCTTCGCCCGCGTGAAAGAAAGTTTTTACATATAAAATTTCGACCCCCATTTCTTCCCCTTATCCCAATGTGTGAATTTCGGAAAATCCTCTCTTAGTGCTCGCCTACGTCATAAAAGGTAACCTTGTGCAAAATTTCACGCTCCTAGTCCCAGTAGTTTCGGCTGTACGTTGATATGTCAGTCAGTCAGTTTCTCCTTTTATATATATAGATAAATTACACCCAGACACAGAACAGATGATCGTGCTCATCACACAAACATTTGTCCTGAGTGGGAGAATCGAACGCACGACCTCCGGCATAGTGGTCAGGGCCACTAACCACTAGACCAACAGGCCAGTCAATCAAGAAAACAAGAAATCTTCTCTTAGTGCTTGTTCTCTCGCAAACGTGTTAAGGGGGTATAATAAAATAAATAAAATTATTGAAATGTCTTACTTGAATAACTTAGCTTTAAAAAAAACATTTCTCAGTGGCTTTGGAAGTTATCCTATGACGAAACGGAAGACTTACTCACTATCATAAAGTAGTGATATAATAGCTAATTGTTGGAAAAGTTCAGATCACAATTTTGAGTCTACTAAATTAAATTATTGGATTTTTTACACACCCTCTTACATACAGACACTCATTTTTTCTCATCTTACTCACCCAGAGGACCTATTACAATTCAAATTATTATTATTATTTTATTTAGTTACCGTAATCTTAAGCATATTTTTTGGTAAATTTTTTTTTATCGTTTTAAAGCTCACAAGCATCACCTTACTCGAGGGCTTGAGGCGCTGCTTGCTGAAATACAGGCCATAAACCTAGTTCGGCAGCAGATGCTAACTTTAGACACAATTGATTGAATTATTTAGTTGTTATATATAAGTAACTTAAAAGCAATTGTGTACTTATACATGTTTTTACTTTGTTGCTCAATAAATATCATTATTATTATCTCCTTTATTACTTTTAAATACCTGCAAATTACATTTTTAAATAATTATTAAACCTTATTAAAAAATACATTTAAAAATATAAAAAATAGTATCCCACCGATATCGGGAACAGGGTCCAAGCTACCGGCGGTCAGGGCTCCAGAGAAAGGAACCTCCTAACAATACGAGCCGTGTCCAGGAGTACCGCTTTCTGAATCAAGCGCTTGATCCAGCCGTGTTGGTCGAGGCTCTTAGCTATGCCCATTATTATTATTATTTCCTTTATTCTTTGTAAACACATATAAATTACATTTTTAAATATATTTTTTTAAACAAAAACATTTAAAAATAGTACCCCACCGGTATCAGGAATAGGGTCCAAGCTACCGGCGGTTAGGGCTCCAGAGAAAGGAACCTCCTAACAATACGAGCCGTGTCCAGGAGTACCGCTTTCTGGATCAAGCCCTTGATCCAGCCGCCTAAATCGAGCCTCCTAAGGTGTTGGTCGAGGCTCTTGGCTATTAAGCCATTGCCCGACACGACTATCGGCACAATGATCGCCCACATCCCACATGCACAGTCCACATCCCACATGTCGACAACCTCGCGAACCAAGTCAATATACTTGATTTGTTTATCTTTCTCGGCTTTCACGAGGAGATCGTCATGCGGGACGGATATGTCAACAATCATTACACGCCTCTCGTTTCGGTCCACCACCACTATATCAGGCTTATTGGCTACAATAGTCCTGTCAGTGATGATGGACCGATCCCAGTACAGCGTGATATCGCCATTATCGAGAACTGGGTCGGGCACATACCTGTAGTATGGCACCTCCGATTCTACAAGAGAGTACTTCAGAGTAAGTTGCTGATGGATAATCCTGGCTACAAGGTTGTGTCTATGCAAGTATTCACCGTTAGCTAGACGAGAACAACTAGAGATAATGTGGCGGATTGATTCACCCGGTCGGTGACATGCCCGACAAATGTCAACCGTGCCGTCCTTTACAATAAATCTCCGGTAGTTATTCGTCATGATAACTTCGTCCATAATTGCACAGACAAAACCGTCGGTTTCCCCAAAAAGGTCACAGACGCGCAGCCAGGCTACGGGCGCTATTTGATCTACATCGGGCTCATGAACGGCCCGGAAAAAGCGTCCGTGGAGTTCCTTACTCTGCCATACTTTCCTACGATCGTTAGTGTCAAGTACTACAGGTTTATTATTATTATTATTATTCTGTTTCGCCAATCAATGTCCAACACAAAGCCATCATTCCGTCAACTCTACAAAAGCTTATTAACCTACTTTTCCAATCGATCTGGGGTTTTCTCCGAGAAAATTTGTAATTAATATACAATTTTCCATCTCGTTTTCATTAAATGAAATACACAAATCGTTCTTTGTTTTCCGGGAATGACTAATTCAAGAAAATCCTTCTTGTCTTTCCCTGATTGAATTGATTAAAGTAAAATCATTTTTGTTACAATGAAGATAAACAAACATTTTTTTATTTTGGTACCTAATCATAATAAATATACCTGAGTAATCACTAATTCCCTTTTCTTTCATATCACTTCTCACACAATCCATCCATCTTTTCTTTGGTCTCCCTCTCCCTCTCCATCCATCCACATGTAAACTCATATACTCGGTATCTGAATGTAAAATTTTAATGGCTATTTAGATTCTAGTATCAAGTTAAGAGTAGTGGTGGCCGAGTGGCAACGGCCCCGACTTACGAGTTATAGGTTGCGGGTTCAACCCAGCCAAGCGCATTACTTTGTGTAATTTATTTCGTCACCACTGCTCTCAAAACGGTGAAGGAAAACATCGTGAAGAAACCGGCATGTCCTAGAACCAAAAATTCGAAGACATGTGACATCGCACTGGGCCCGCGTGGTGGATTACGGTCCATTCCCTCTCCTAGAGAGGAGGCCTGAGTTCCAGCAGTGGGAACATTTTAAGGCCGGCTTTGCTATGCTATACCTGGGTTGCGATATAGTTAGAAAGAGTTACCGTTACCGTGGCTCTGGAACGCAAAAGGCAACTGCAGTCTTACCACGAGCTATTAATACGATCCATTTGACGACCTACACTAAAATGTTGGTATGGAGCTATACGCCCCTACTTTTTAATGAGCACATAAAAGTATCAGTTACTGAAAATATTTTTGTAGTCAAAGATAAAAAAAAACGAAATCCCAAAATTGTCCACGAAAATTTGTCATAATTGGTAAATTCGTTCTCACAATTGCTACTAGAAAATACTACGCGCAGTGTTTTACCACTTTGCTTGTCATTTATTCATTCAATAATCAATAGCCTGTACAATATTTCCATAAATTGAGTGATATTTTGGGATATAAACAAACGCTAGTAACTTTGCTGTTTATGAATATTATTCATTGAGATTTTACTTATATAATAACAAGACCTTTTTTAATAAGCCCTTTAAGTATTTGTACTAATTAAAAATTAGTATTGTATAGGGCGTATAAATCATCCCTTTTTCTCGCTCGCACGCTTGATATTTTAACACGTCATGGTAAGGCTCTTGAAGTACAGAGGTTCTGGTTTCAGTCAGAAAAAGTCTGACTCGCTCTCTCACTCCACCCTAGAGCGAGAGTAGTGAGTAGAAGATTTCGATTTTAGAAAAAAAATGTTATTGAAAACTTGAACTTACTTCTCAAAAATATTATACAGTGACATTTCATAGAATGCATGCAACGCCACTGCAAATGGATCATCCTCATTGTACATGACCCTGCTCTTGAGTCCAAAAGCACAGGGCACTATGGCGTCAGCAGTGTAACCACCCACAAGCTTCTCCGAATTCACCACAGCAGCACTTGGTCCAATACCGTTCGATTGACCTTCTGCTTTTGAGTTTCCATTTTGTTTGGGCTGTGACAACAAATCTTGGACCCTTGTGACGAATTCTGCTGCCGTGTTTTCTATGAGGGGAAACATTCCTCGGAGTTTATTTGGCCTGAAAAAGATAATAAAATATGTTAGTAAAATTTATTAATTTATTTGGATCTCCAACAAAGGTCACACAGATGCAATAGAAATTATTAGGCATGGGCTCCTTTAACGTGTGCTGCTTCAGAAATTCAAGAACTTGCTCAAGATCGACAACTACCAATTTATCTGTAAATATAGAATAAACTCCTTCTTTTAGGTGTACTTAAATATATCTTTTACTTTATATTTTATGAACTTCTTGATATTTTCCCCAAACATAATGAACATTTTCTTAAGCGATTCTGGATCAGGATCTATTTACGGAATTAACCATTAAGATTTGGCAGACACTTCAATAAAGACTATGGAACGTACACATACATAAAATAGATGCGGAGTTGGTTAATTATTTTAACTTCAGGGCTAGCCAACGCAGCAAGCGACATCATCGCATTTTTCAATTGCCTACATCCACCTTAAATATCACTTTTAATAGTCCTCTTACACGTATGGCAAGACTTTATATTGAAAGGTCCAACTTGATGGATTAATATCGATGTCTTCTCCATGAGTTTCGCTTCATACAGACGCTGCCTATATAAACGGTGCGAATAATGTACGTCTTTATATTTCGCTGTGTTTTGTCTTTGTAGTGTTCTAGATTAAGTGTTCTGGACACACTTTTTATTTTGTTTTTGTCTCTAATATTCATTTGGTCAATGTCATGCATACCTGTTATTTGCATGGTTACTGAAATGCCAATTTTGGATGTAAGTTTATTTGAATTGTAAGTGACTGTGCTGTAGGTGTGCTTATTATAAATAAATACATTTATGCCTTTTTCCCAAGGAGGTAGGCAGAAACTACAGAGCGCTACCAGCTCCGATCCTAACATACTCATGTAGGTTCGTCTACGTTCATACATCTGGTCACACTACCGTTTTCTGAAGAACATCACCAATAAGATCTGTTTATGTCCTTCTAAGTCCACTAACTATTCCTGAGTCGAGCTCACGTTGAGCTACACGAATACTGACTAATACTTGCACTGATTGAACACGTCCAGGTCCAGGTTATTTCCTTAAAAGACCAGCTCAAACACTAATCTGCGTGATTCTCATACGTTTTAACCATTACATGTTTGCTGTACGGTCTTTAAAAGAGACCGAATTTCTTTCGATGTTTTTTATCTCAGTGTAGTTGTAATGTACAACCGCACATACTGCAAGTCTGCATTTACGCCTCACACTCTTTTTACTTTATAATAATGTTCAGTTCGCGTCGAGCCATCAAGCCGGGCGATCTCATCACGGCCAACAAGGGCTTCGTGTCACTTCACACACAACATCATTTCACACACAACATTTCATCTATAATCCTAACTTTTTTATTATTAAGTTAGGTACGTTAATGTTTTTCTCGTATTTCACAATTATTTAAATTGCCTTACAATTTTTTCTTACACCATTTTTTTTCTCTAGTTATTGTAATTTTGCTTATTTTGTTTTTAAATTGTAGTTGTGTTGATTAATATAGAAATAATAATAATAATATAATAATAAATTTATTTCAGGCCATCAGAGTCAATAAAACAAATTAACACGTAATACAATTACAGTTACCCTACACAACTAATTGCACATACAGAAACAAATCACACGTACACAAACATATTACATAAATAATAAACCTATGCAGTTGTATTTTAGCTATTAACCACTAGTTTCGGACTCATAAATAAAATTAAAAAATATATATATATTTATGTTGTTAATGTGCCATAAATAAATATAAATGTTTATTTAAGTACAGTACTTACGAGAAAATTGGTGATATCTTCGCTCTAAGTCGCTTCCACTCATTACCCCTCAAGAACAACACGGAGCCAGCCAGGGGATCCACGTCCTTGTTAAAGAAGAACCCTCGATCTGTGAAGTGCTGGAAGTCGTTCACACACATTCTTTTGATCAGCTCGGGGTCCCGAACTACAAGTGTGCGCTGGTAGAACTGGTGGCAGCCTGGAAACGTTTAAATGTAGAATAGTAACATCATCATCATCTTCCTGCCCTTATCCCGTGTTATTCGGAGTCGGCGCAACATGTTGTTTTCTACCATTCTGCCCTGTCACTCGTCATGCTATCACTAACTTCCTTTTCTTTCATATCATTCTTTACACAATCCATCTATCTTTTCTTTGGCCTCCCTGTCCCTCTCCATCCATCCACATACATGTATGTTCATAACTCTTTTATTATTATTATTCATTTATTTCAGAATCAAAAAACATTCCATACATTGTTAGTACATCATACTTATAACTATGTTAGTATATTATTATTGAATGTCAAAGTCTTTTAGTAACAAGAGTTTCATCCCTCCTCTTCACATGACCATACCAAGACAAACGATTCCTCTTCAACTTTTCAGTCACTGGCACCATTTTCAAACTTCCTCTAATATACTCATTTCTCACTTTATCTACACAACAACCTAATATAATAATAATAATAATAATAATGGACACGGCTCGTATTGTTAGGAGGTTCCTTTCTCTGGAGCCCTGACCGCCGGTAGCTTGGACCCTGTTCCCGATACCGGTGGGACACTATTTTTTATATTTTTAAATGTTTTTTTTATTTTTTATTGAAATATTTAAAAATATAATTTATATGTACATAAACAAATGAATAAACGATAATAATAATAAAACATAGCTCGTGAAATGTGAGTACCTAATAAGGTACAGTACATCTTTCAGCAGATAACACGTGAAGCCGTTGGACCCGGTTTTCATTCGTAGATCTTTGATAGCCGGTACAGATACATATTCAGACGTCAGAAAGTCTTAAGCCAGAATCAATTCGATTCTCGTTTAGAATCAGATCGACTCTGCCTCGAGACTTTCCATGTCTTCTAGGCCTTCGTCCTTCCATAACTTACTCATCATTATGTCTCTGCCTTTGTCCTGTACTACTTGAGGTCAGAGCAAACTGTGTTTTTTTTTTCTTTTATTTTAAAGGTTTTTTTTTTAAGAAGTTGGCAGTAGTATTACTGCCAACTTCTTACGAAAATACACTGTGATTGTTGTTGTGGTTGATTTTTTCTTAATTTATATTTGTATCAATTATTTAAGTACATACGTTTATTTAGTATATTCATTTGAGTACATTTATATATTTAAAAATAAATAGCTGTTGAACGATTGGACCGATTTGGCTAATTTTGGTCTTGAAATATTTGAATAGTCCAGGGAAGGTTTAAACGGTAAAAAAAAACTCAAAAAAATAAAAAACTCAAAAAAAAAAATACCGAATACAACGCCATCTCTAATTAAAATGCCAGTAGATGGCGTTATCCTTACTATTTGGCGGCGCCATGGGTAGTGTGAAAACGAAACCCGGGGCCCTGGGACGAAGGCAACGAAAGAACAGGAGTGGGTTTTTAGTCAGTAAAAGTCTGACACTATTTCCCCCTCCGCCCAAGAGCGAGATTTGTCATTAGATGATTTCCCCACATTAAAAAAAAAAAAAACTATTAGGCGGTACGAAGTTCGCCGGGTTAGCTAGTCTAATATATATAATCTCGTGTCACAGTGTTTACTGTGGAACTCATCCGAAATGGCTTAGCCGTTTTTTGTGTAGGTTTGACAGGTCTGAGAATAGGTCGTAGCCTGTTTTTTGTACCCCTAGCTGATAAGTCTACTATCACGCGAGCGAAGCCACTGGCAGCAGCTAGTGTTATATAATTGAGCTTTGGGTATGGTTTATTTGTATGTATATTATCTTTTTTATATTTCCTTTTTTTTCTCTTTTTTATTGCACATATCACTATTTTTCTCTGCATCACCAAGCAATGTTGACAGGTAGAAAATACCTAAGTCCGCCTCTGTACTTTTGTGTGCATAAAGTATTTTATAAAAAAAAAAAATATGTATGTGTATTATCTAGAAGGTACGATGTTAACAAGCTACCAATAAACAATTTCGACGATCGAACGTTCTTTTGTTACCCCAAAACATAAATTAAAAAAATATCCAATTACTAATCACTTTCGCAATTCGTGAATTTACCCTAGAATGTCACGCAGCAATGCCGATATTAAGGGCCGATTCATACCGGAATGGCAGCGGCCGCGTCGACTGCTGGCAGCCACGCAAGGCCTCCCTACACCACGCACCTAGTCTCCTCTTGACTAGTTTAGTTTCTACATTTGGCAAGGAATCTGGTGTGTTTTTAGAAAGAAACCAACAAAGAAAAAATGTTGCCGCGACCAATCGCGGGAAGGACCGCTGATAGGGCCGCACGCGTTTTAGAACCTTCCAAGCGATACTGGTATTAAAGAGACGTAGTTTAAAATTATTTTACACTGAAAGTGTTCGATGCCTCACCACCAACCGCGACCATTTCAGTTCTAATGCTCTTTATTCACGTTATGGCTGTAGTGGAACAGGTGTCCGCAAAAAATTATCTAGATATACTATACAATCTTTAGGATTCATCATCATGAAAAAATATATATCTATTATAATCTAGCGACCCGCCCCAGATTCTTATTTCAATTCTATATTGTGCATGTATTATTTTGACTGCCCTGTTGGTCTAGTGGTTAATGGCCCTGACAGCTATGCCGGAGGTCGTGGGTTCGATTCCCACCCAAGACAAATGTTTGTGTGATGAACAAAATCATGTGTTCTGTGTCTGGGTGTAATTTATCTATAACATGTATGTATTTAATCATATTTAAGTTTGTTTATCAGTTGTCTAGTACTCATAACACAAGCTCTGCTTAGCTTGGGACTAAACGGCGTTGCGTGATAGTTGTGTGAATGTTATATATTATATTATATTGTGTTACACCCAAACCTTCCTCATGAATCATTCTGTCTACTGATGAAAACAAAATGAAAATTCTTTTAGTAGTTTTTGAGATTATCGACAGAGAAACGCGGTGGGAATTTGTTTTATAATATGTTTATTATAATATACTGTAAGGATAAGAATGCGAATGACCGTCTGTCTGTCTGTCTATATGTTACTTCTTCACATCTTAACGGCTGAATTTTGCACCCAGGAAGACCTTATCTTGGAATAGGACATTGAATACTTTTCACCCCAAGACTATGCCGTTGGCAGAAGCCTGTATATATGTAGAACAGTTGGAATCACATTAGTAGCACCTAGACCCCGAGCTAGCGTAGTATGGACTTTTGTAGAACATGAAGTCAGCAGTTGGATGCTCTTAAAGCATCCAACTCGTCATACATTTACACTGTTTTTTATACAACCGCTCTTACGCAATTATGACGTTATTACACATTTTTCATTAGATATTTTGGAAACACAGTATCCTGTGGATATTATCTGGTCTTCTATTCAAATCAATTTATAAATTTCTGTAAAAATAATCCAGTAAAGACCCCTGAAAAACTGCTATTTTGCATGACAACACTTCATAATTTTCTTGAAAATTAAAAAAGTCAAAAAGTATAACAATAGAATAGCCTTGTAAATTTAATCAAATCGCAAGAAAATGGGCAAAATTGAAGAACTCAGAGATGAGCAAAATTGAAGGACTGGATTCTGATTAAACTTTTTTCGTTCACAGTTTGTAAATAAATAAAATTTTTAAAATTTCTTGTTTTGCTCACCCTATTAATTCTTTGATTTAACAGTATGACGTGACGTCACAACATGGCAATCGATTCTATTCTTATTTGGAATGCATAGTACATGTACCATCTCGCATGAAGAGAACTTCGTGAAAGCTGAGAAAGGAACGCAAATCAAATATCTCGACTTAGCACACGAGGTTGTCGACATGTGGAATGTGGACTCGGCTGTCATTGTGCTGATTGACGTTACTACCAACAGCCTGATGGCCAAAAGCCTCGACGACCACCAGTCGAAGCTGTCGCTGCGTAAATGGGTTTTTCATTCGCTTTTTTTTATGGCAACTGGCTGACTCCTATCACATACACACAGAGGCGGCCTTACCCATTGCGAGGCTCCGGGCGGCAGGTCTTTGCGAGGCCCTTTGTCCTTCGAGAATAAAATCTCAGTGTACATAATGAATTTTTCAATTATGTTTTGAATGAATGAATTAGTTAACTAACTTTATTTTAATTTACCGTTATGTTATAACCTTAATAAGTAATTAAGGATCAAAATCAAAACTTTTTTATTTTATTTAAATAAATAAATAAAAAAAGTTTAAAATGTTTTTTTTTTTTAAATTTGCTACTTGTTGTTGCGCGAGGCCCCTGTAAGAGCGAGGCCCCAGGCGATTGCCCTGTTCGCCACCCCCTAAGGCCGCCACTGTCACATATTCTATAATATGCACCCTTTTTAATATAAGAGGGGAGGTATATGTTAGTGTAACAATAGTTCGCATGTCGTCAGTGGTAACAAAACCCAGTTTAAGAGGATCCTTTTTCACTCGCCTATCGTCAACATCGAGCATGGTTTAAAAGCTTGTTACTTCATCTAACGCAATCCAACGCGACGTTTGTCGAAAAGGCAGCGCGAAAAAAGAGAGATAACGCCTGAAAACTCTATTAGCATTTGGTAATTCCGTGATTTACTCGAATATTTTACAAAACTTGTTCCAAAATTGTCGTAAGTCTTGATTAAATTTGCAAGGCTTCTTTTGTTATACTTTTTGACTTTTTTAATTTTCAAGAAAATTAAAAATCCTCTTAAACTGAGGCCTGCGTCTTCGCCCGAGTGATAGTAAAAATTATCCCAAGGGAACATACTCTCAAGATAAAAAGTATCCTATATGCCATTTCAGGTCATAGGCTACCTGTATACCAAGTTTCATCGAATTCCTTTCAGTAGTTTTTGCGTGAAAGAGTAACAAACATACATACAAACTTTCGCGTTTATAATATTAGTAGGATTTGCGTAGAATTATTCGAACCTAGAAACCCCTGCTCAGCTGCTGCACTCCCAACCACTTAACCAACGAGGTAACCTAAGAATCTGCTCAATGCATTACGCATTATTATGTAAAGGCCAATGATTGATTGAATAATTGGTCGCGGCCTAGTTACCGCGACTTGTTCGTTCATCCATGTTGCACATGCGGTATAACCGGAGCTACTGGTGAGGCCGGCGACTGTCGACCGACCACTAGTGGTCGGCTACGTTTTGGCAAAATTATTTATCATTGTGCGAACAGTTAAGGCGTGGAACTCCCTGCCAGAGTCTGTGCTTCCTGATGGCTACAAGCGGGGGATCTTTAAGTCAAGAGTGAATAGGTTACTTCTAGGCAAACGTGCTCGAGCACATCGACGCTTTCTATAAGGTGAGATAGTGGTCAAGTGCGAGCCTATCAACAGAAAAAAAGACTAGCTGATGCCCGCGACTTTGTCTGCGTCAAATTTTTAAAATAGTACAATGCCATTTGGTTACAATTCCAAGAAGTTTTTTTGCGCGGATATCTAATTCTTTTTCTAAAATATAAAGCAGTAGCCACTTGGCTACACAGCTGATGTTATAAGAAGTAACTTTACTTCTTATAACATCAGCTGTTTACCTGTGAAAGTCTCGCCAAAATCGGTCCAGCTGTTTTGGAGATTAGTTAGAACAAACAGACAGACGAAAATTTAATAAATTGCATTTTTATTATAGGTGTCGAATATACTTTCATAAAAAAATATTTTAATGTGTTAAACACGCTTCAATTTTATTTAGATTTATAAAAGATGTAAGTGGGGCTACTGAAAATCTCTGGATCTGACTTATAATAAAAGAATGAAAAACAATAGAATTCGAAAATGGAACTCTTTGCGAGCATGTTACTTTTTAATTTGCGTGACTGTCGTTTGTTATTTCATTGTGGTGTCCTTTCGAAGATGGTGTGTCGCTATCAAAATGAATTTAACTCATGAACATTTTCGTTCAATAATATTTTTTGTAGCTTAACTCAATAAGAGACCTCAATTGGCATTTGGTGATGAAGCACCATGTCGCAGCTCTGTGTTTATGTGGTTTGGAGAGAGTTTAGGCGTGGATGTGATCATCTCTATGACGAGGTAGGTACGTGAAGGTCGGCTGGTGACTGCGACAGACACACAAAGACCCGAATATTGACACCGTACGACAATATACATTAATTATTGAAACTGACAAAAAAATTACTTGCCTGCAAATTCGTGCTTTGTTAGGCATTGGATTGGAATGAAAGTACAAAATATTTTACATGTGCATCTGAAGGTTCGGAAGCTTTGCACTCGAGGGATACCATATGACTTAACGGAAGACCAAAAATGACTGCGTGTCCAGTGGTGCCGTAAAATGATAAAAAAAAGTTTGATGGAGGACAGTCATTGGCTGTCTATAATATCAAGACACACACCCAGGTTTTGTCACCTGGACAAAACCTGGGTGGACACCCAGGTTTTGTCCAGTTTTGAAAACGAAAGAATAAGCCAGTCGGCTGAGTGGGTCTTTCCTTTTGAAGATTTGCCGACGAAAGTTAAGAACAGTCGAAGTAAAATGGTAAAATATTCTTTTTTCAGCAAATCAGCAATCACTTGCTTGCCCAGAGTCTTAGAAAAAGTTTGCAAAAAGTGTCCTCGAAGCAATGTACTCGTCCACCACGATAACACATCCTCACATTCCACTAAGATAACAGAAGCCTATTTGAAGACTTCAAATGATAAACTGATGACGCGTCCGCCTTATAGTCCGGACCTCGCACCCTGTGACTTCTATTTGTTTCAAAAAATTAAAGACAAACTTAGAGGCACACGTTTTAGGAGCCCTGAATCGGCGGTGAATGCGTTCCATAAAGCCATTGAAGAGGTCCCTAAAGAAGACTGGTCCAACTTCTTTGTACAGTGGTTTCAGCGAATGCAAAAATGTATTTATTGCGAAGGAATATACTTTGAAAAACAGTAAATGTAGCGAAAGGCTTATATCTAGTCTTATTTATCAGAATTCAGAAACTTTCAGTATGCCCGAAGTACAGTTGTATAGATGTGCACGTGAGTATGCGCTTATGACTGTTATAATAGTTGAATTGTTTATCGGGAAGCATAGATTGTTTCTCCATCGTTTCAGCAGTGGCCCACATTAGGAATTACTCCTCTATCGTAGGTGCGTTCACAGCAGTAATGCTAACAAAGGAGGCGGCCGATCGCGTGAGGCAACGGTCCTCACGCCCTAGTCGCCGCCGGGATTCCGATCCCGATTTCCGGCCACCGTAGGCGCAGGCTTGCGGACGGCGAGCCACCAATTGCTCGCCGTCCGACCGTCCGGTAACCGTCCGGACCGAGCCCAAGTCGTCGACGGCGCGTATTGTTCCACGCGCGCCTCAGGGTGATGTCAGCAAATCGTAGGGGCCCAGCAGGGTCGAAGCCTACTGGGGCCATGGGTAGTGTGAAAACGAAACCCGGGGCCCTGGGACGAAGGCAACGAAGGAACAGGAGTGGGTTTTTAGTCAGTAAAAGTCTGACACTATCTCCCGCTCCGCCCAAGAACGGGATTTGTCATTAGTTGACTTTCCCACCTTATAAAGAGGTCAAGTTTGTTTTTTATTTGAAGGAGGTAATCTCTGAAAGTGCTGGTCCGATTGCTAAAATTTTTTCACCTATAAAAAGCTGCTTTATTCCGGAGTGGCATAGGCTATATTTTCTGTACGCGGGCGAAGCTGCGGGCAAAAGCTAGTTATTTATAAAGTGCGGGGATCGAACCTGCGAAACGCAATGCAGGAGCCAATCGCTCGACCACTGCGCTGCTGATATGATAGCCATTAACTTATCCCGAATTGGTCCTATTATAATTTATTTTTTAATTACATAGACTTTGACGGTGGCTTTAAGGAAAAAAGTGTAGACGTTGTTATAGATAATTATCTGATCTATAATTTTTATCTGAACTAAATTTGTGATAAAACTTACAGTTTTCTAAAAATCGCAAAAAACTCATTATTGTAACCTTTGACCCCGAGTAATTTTTTTTTCTAGGTGTCGGATCAATGAGGACTTTTTAGATTTCATTTATGATGGCGTTTTGAACAATCCTACCAATTTTCAGCTGGGTGTGAATTATTGTAACCTTACCCCTATTTTTTGGTCCAATTTGACTGGACTAATATACGTCATATTAGATTTATTAATCTGAAAGAAAAGAAAGAAAGAAAGAAAACACGTTTATTTGGCACACACGTACACACAATGGAATAACAATTATAAAGAAATTTAAAAACTAATTAACTTAAAAATATTAAATACTTAAACTAAACTTAAAATACATAAACATTGTGTGTCTCACGGCTGCACCAAATAGGTCCAGTTCAGCATAATGCCAGGCCACTACGTAGCAGTTGCCTGACGCTGGTTCTCAACTGAACCTAGGTGAAAAGCTAGGCTACATGTTTGAAATCCAGACTTCTCTACTGGTTCCATTGACGAATACCTAGTCATCATCTCCCTAGCCTTTTTCCCAACTATCTTGTGATCGGCTTCCAGTCTATCCGGATGCGGGATTCCTGTGTTTTACATAGAGCGACTGCCTATGAGACCTCCACAACCCTGTTACTGAGAAACACGTTACTCCTTTCTGCATCTGACTACCAGTAACGTCTGTCAAAGATCTACGAATGACAACCGGGACCAAAAGCTTTATTTGCTTTCCGAGGAACGGGGTATCAGACTGACTGACTGTTATGCCGGAGGTCGTGGGTTCGATTCCCACCCAGGACAAATGTTTGTGTGATGAGCACGATCATTCGTTCTGTGTCTGGATGTAATTTATCTATATATGTATGTATTTAGATATATATAAGTATGATTATCAGTTGTCTAGTACCCATAGCACAAGCTCTGCTTAGCTTGGGACTAGACGGCGTTGTGTGATAGTTGTGGAATATTATATTATATTATTATATTATAGTCCTAGGTATAGAAAAGAACATCATAATTTTCGCGCCCTTATCCCACATTACTTGGGATCGGCGCAACACGTTTTTTTCTTCCAATCTGCTGTCACTATCGTCACACTATCACTAACTCCTTTTTCTTTCATATCACTTCTCACACAATCCATCCATCTTTTCTTTGGCCTCCCTCTCCCTCTCCATCCATCCAAATGTAAACTCATAACTCTTTTAGTAACATGCGTTTCATCCCTCCTCTTCACATGACCATACCAAGACAAACGATTCCATTTCAACTTTTCAGTCACTGGCGCCACTTTCAAACTGAATTTAAAAATTCACATTGGCAATTGTGCCCGGTTTCGAAACCGCGAGTACCTAGTGCCAATGTAAATGGATGGCTGAAATGCATTGTTCACAAACATGTATGCTCACGGACACACGACACCCAGACACGGAACAACTAGGTATCTTAGGCCATATACCGTCAAACGGGGTGATTAGGAACAAAACATCACTTATGTGTTCCACATTGGTATCTATAATATAAAAATGAATCGCAAAATGTGTTGGTAAGCGCATAACTCAACAACGCCTGGACCAATTTGGCCAATTCTTTTTTTAAAATGTTTGTTGAAGTTCAAGGATAGTTTTTACGGCGAGAAAAATTCGAATAGAGTAGGGTAGAGTAGGGTAGAGTAGGGTAGAGTAGGGTAGGGTAGAGTAGAGTAGGGTAGAGTAGGGTAGAGTAGGGTAGAGTAGGGTAGAGTAGGGTAGAGTAGGGTAGAGTAGGGTAGAGTAGGGTAGAGTAGGGTAGAGTAGGGTAGAGTAGGGTAGAGTAGGGTAGAGTAGGGTAGAGTAGGGTAGAGTAGGGTAGAGTAGGGTAGAGTAGGGTAGAGTAGGGTAGAGTAGGGTAGAGTAGGGTAGAATAGGGTAGAGTAGGATAGAGTAGGGTAGAGTAGGGTAGACTAGGATAGAGTAGTCAGTTGACGGGAGCAAAGCCGCGGGCAAAAGCTAGTATACTTATATTATTGATTTCTATCAAAGCATCCGTTTTTATTACAATTAATGAATAAATGCGAGTACTTAAATGCTGGGAAAAATTGTTAATTAACGCGAAGATCCTCTTCAAACTTTTGTTCCTATTTACCCCTGCGTTCCTATTCACCCCTGCGTTCCTATTCACCCCTGCGTTCCTATTTACCCCTGCGTTCCTATTAACCCCGTTTGACTGTAAATATTTTTACCGTGCGAGAGCGTTATTTAATTATTGTACAACTAAATGTACAGTTAACTTCATGTACAGTAGTGGTACATAGGCAGACCTAATGCAACAAGGCATCCTCTACCAGTCAACCTTTGGTTTAAAAAATACTATAGTGAGTATTGGCATCTACTACTGATTGAAAGACTACATTAATTATTTAACTTCAAACAAATTAAACTTCACTCACCTAAAAACCTCTTCTCCTTATATGTATCATAGATTCTCTTGAAACACATACCACCCTGTTCTTTGAACATCACTACAGACAGGATATGGCCCACGATGGGCCATGCTGGCGGCGAGAACACCCCCCTCGAAGTCCAGTAGTCGTGGTCGTAGGTCGTGATGGCCAAGACAACAGCCAAACTCAGTCCACAAGCAAAAATACACCATAAAACTATCGAGCCGAAGGTGTAATATCGCAGAAGCCATGCCAGCATCACCGCCAGCTGTACCGACGAACGTTTGAACCCAAACATTTTGTTGTTTATGTCTGTGACATTATTTGGTAAAACTGATACTATCTGGAATTTTATTATTTATTGTATTTTAAAAATCTACTAATAAAGCATCTTAATAAATTTATTTCAATAGTTTTCTGAGTAAAATATTGAATTCTAGCTTTAATCTAACAGGACAATATTTCACAGCGTAGTTTTAAATTCAATTTCATTTATTTATTCAATAAACTTAAAAAGTTTCGGCTTGTAAATTGAAAACTATTTTCTAAACACAATACGAAATCGTCCCTTTCAGAACCAACTGAAAGTAACACAAATAAATAATAACATGTGTCTAAAAACTTTTAAGCACTTTTAAAACTTCATTTTATATTTATGTCACTCACACAATTTATTTCAAAACTGCAATCCTTTAACACTCACGCAGGGGCGCACTTGTGCATTTTTAATTTGTTTTATTTTAATTAAAAAAAATATTTAAAATTGGTTCGGATCGCGGTACATAGCGCTCGCGGCCAGCGCCCGCGCACAATGTGGCCAAATGCGTTAACAAGAATCATGCGCAATCTGTGATGCTGTAAGAGAGAAAGTTGAAACAGGGCCGCATTCGGCGACTGTCTATGTCACACGTCAATTCATGCAGTGTTGAGATAAAGTCGAGCTCCCAATAGCCTATATGTTGGGAAAAACTTTAACTAACAAAATATTAAGACAACAAACAGAAAATGCGTCAATCTTGTCAAGCAAAATTTATCTGATGTTCTAAAAATAAAATCTGTATTAAGCAAGGTTTTACCACCAAAATTCTTATGGTAAACTCCCAGTTATAAAGTAAATTCCTAACTCAACAAGAAACACTGTAATATCCATGCAAATGCCGAGAACTTTAGTTGCTCGTAAAATCTTTGTAGTTGATTACCATTTTTTTATTACGACACAAAAATATTTGTAGACAGATTTTGCGTCAATCTGACGCATTTATCTGCGGTAGTAAAACATTTCGTATGTGCGTGTCGTTTTTATTGCCGAGTCCGGTCCTGTAGTGTTTTAGGTTTATTACATCACTGTCCTCTAGGGTCCGGCCGGCGACATCATAACCCACATTTAGTGTTTAATCTACTTATGTCAGTCCAATCTTTGGTCTAAGATGAGCTGCGAAAACCGCTCATGCTTCAAGAAATTTGGAAGGTCGCCGAACTGTAAGTGGGGCTGACATTGCTGCATCGTGCTTTGGTAACGTAGGTATTGTAAATGACAGGTGAACGGACACTTTTGTCTCATCGGGGTGTTCTTGGAACTTATGGCTTGCAATTGCAAAGCTGTGTTCGGAAGACTGGATAAGGCAATGTTGATTGATGCACAGCGTCTGCTGAATAAATTAATTTGGTAACATAAAGGTGCATTTCTTCATAGTACAGGCTGTCTCAGAAATAATTATTTTTTGTAAATATGCATAGAAATTAAGAAAAATATTAATATATACGAGCTAATTTACAAAATGAGAAACTGAAGACGCGGAGGATAAGGGATACATGTACCGCAAGACTGTAGACCTCCCAGACTAGAGTAGGCCGGGGTTGCCCACAAGCGGCTCCTACCGAATCTAAAGGGTTAAGAAGCCTGCCCCCGGAGGCTCGTGGCCGTTTACGGAGCGCCGGTATGGACGCGGTTGGACAAGAAGCGCCTGCAACTAAACGCGACCCACCCTAAAAAAAAAGTAAGTTATTTGAGAAGTTTAAAGAGATAATGTGATCGATTGTAAAATAATTTATAAAACTTAAAGTCAAGTCATATGACCCGTTTATACCTACCGTTACAAGATTTTGGACTTGCGAGATAGTAGATATTCGTACCTACTATGTTAGTTTTGCCTAAAGAATCAAAACTAAAAAGATTGATGGCAAAGGAAATCAGCCAATCCTTGCAGTATTTATTTCAATGTCTACGTGCCAATACCCACGTTCGAAAGTCACACGCACTCCTTCCAAAAAAAAAAAACGATTGCCAGAAGACGCAACGTTTCTCAACTAATTTCAACCCGAGGTCACATGAACACATAGGTTAAAAACTAGCCAAGCTTATGAAATCCTAGTACTGGTCACCAATTTAGTTCCATAATTGTTTAGTGCAACAACTGAACACCGGCTCTACAATGTTGGTCAAGGTTCCGACGCGGTTACGTCAAAGAAAGTTTGAGGTCCAAATGTAATTTAAGCAGAGATTTAATGGGTAGTGGTATTTATGGCGATTTTGTGTTTCCAAACTGGGTTGCTTAGCAACGTTGGTAATCTTCGTGCCTTGAAAATCGGGTGAAGTTTGGTAAAATTTTTAGGTTTCCGTACCTGAAAAGGAAATTAGGATCCCTAATAGGATCACTTTGTTGTCCGTCTGACTGTCTGTCTGTCTGTCAAGACATTAAGGCATTTTTTTGCGATTCGGAAAAATCTTCGTAACTCAATTCGGGAATTGAACTTTTTTTTAACATTTATTTTATTTATTTGCATAAGGACATCAAAACTAATAAATATTATTAACTTAATAAATATATAGACGGGTAGAAAAAGAAATTGGAATTGAACTGCTTTCATAAATAAGTTTTTACGGAACCCTCAGTGCGCGAGTCCGACTCGCACTTGCCCGGTTCTTCTTATTACCTACTTGCTGTACCCCGCGCGGTTTCATCCGCCTGCACAAACCCTGTGAATGAAACTAGATTTGCTGATATTTTTTTTTTTTTATAAGACATCATCCTTTGACGGGCTTGTTGGTCTAATGGTTAGTGGCCCTGATTGCTTTGCGGTCGTGGGTTCGATTCCCATCCAGGACAAATTTTGTGTGATGAGCACGAGCATCTGTTCTGTGTCTGGTCTTGGTCCTGGGTGTGATTTATCTATAATATGTACCAATGTATTTAGAAATATATAAGTGTGTTTATCAGTTGTCTAGTACCTATAAAACAAGCTCTGCTTACCTTGGGACTAGACGGCGTTGTGTGATAGTTGTGGAATATTATTATTATTATTATCTAATGAGGCAATGACTCCTTCCGCTCTGGGTGAAGTGAATGTCAGACCTTTACTGAATAAAACCGACCTGTGTTCCTTCAATTTCCCTTTGCGGTCGAGCACAATCCCACAGAACAAAAGGTAGACTCCATAGAATAAACAATGAATGTCACTGTTTTTGTTAAAAGGTTGCTTTATGATTTATGTATTGTATTTTTTCAGCATCTTTTCAGTATCGTAGTCAATTGTAATAGTTCAATTTATATCAGTTCATCCAACGCAAGAACCATGAATGTCCGGGATTTCATTTTAATAATTGGCATGTACGGGTGCAAAAAGCCGCATTGACATAAGCGTAAGAATAATCAGCCTTTTAATATTCCCACTGCTGGGACTCACGCCTCCTCTCTCTAGGAAAGGGAATGTGCCGTAATCCACCTCGCGGGCCCAGTGCGGGTTGGTGAATGTCACTTGTCTTCGAACTTTTGGTTCTAGGACATGCCGTTTTCGTCACGATGTTTTCCTTAACCTTTTTGAGAGCAGTGGTGATGAAATAAATTACACAAAGTAATGCGCCTGGCTGGGTTTGAACCCGTGACCTACAACTCGTAAGTCGGGGCCGTTACCAATCGACCATCACTGCTCTTAACTTATGCATTGACATACATAACCTTAACAATTTTAAAACGAGTTTTTCTATAATGTAGCATTCTTGAGATTTATTGTTCTTCCCGAGAAGTCTTCATATATATTACTGGAAACATATCACTAGTCTACAGCCAAAATGTAACAGAGGGGCCGTAAGGGTTTTTATATTAATTAATGCATATCAAATATGACTCCGTATTAAAAAAGTCTATATCACGTACCATTTTTTTTGAGATTTTCGACCTTAAAAACCAAAAAAAAAGCAATAATACACACTTATTACGTTGTTAAAATTCATTAGCGGACTATTTTTTTTAATTTTTAGCTCGTATTTATCTGAATTACATGTTACATCATAAAAAAAAACTAAATTAGTATATCTTAACTATTTAAGATATCCTGCGTGATCAACATCAGAACTCTAGCTGGGCTACTGAATTAAAAAAGTTTACAATACAATTAAAATAGTTGCATCTTATACACATCGTTACTTTGAAAATAAACATAAAAATAATAAGATAAACACGATCAATTCAAAATTTGAATACTATAAGTGCCATGTAAGGGTATTTTTCATATAATTTTCGAGAAACTTTACTAAGATGCAACAGAAAATTTAGAAGTCGTTAAATTTTTCTACTCTCAAATTCAAACTCGGGAGCCTTCAAATATAACGAAACACCAATTTAATTAATTTAATTCAAGATAAGACAACAATATATATAATATATAATTTTAAGATATTTTACTAACAAAGTGGACCCACTTTGTTAGTAAAATATCTTAAAATTTGTGTTAGTATTACATTCACAAAAACTAATAATAATAAAAACATACAGTGAAGTGTGAATTCGTGGCAAGATGTGCAGAGAACGATATGGCAAGAAGCAAACTATCTGACCATTCTTTCCACATAGTGCCTCAGAATAGGGGAGTAAGGACTCTCAACCACTGTTTTCAGGATGCTATTGCCACTCACCCGCGTTCTGTGCATCAGTGATGCGACTTACTTACGAATCACTGCATGCAAGCATGGAAGCCGTCAGTTCGATTCTGAGCAAACATAATGGTATGGCTGTTACATTTGAAAAATAAAAATTTGTAGACTCAGAATCAGACAGTTTGGACGCTGAGCTGTAACCAGTAGATTAAGGAAACATAAATACGTCAGATACTCAACTAGTGGACGACAGATGTAAGGAAATACGCGCTAATATTTTACGTAACAATCTCGGAAACACAAATATCACATCACAGACGGAGACAAATATATACTCGTTACGCGGCCGATCATAGTATGCCTTGTTACATTAAGTCATATGTACCACCACTGTATAGCATAGTCGGCCTTTAGGCATTATTGCATTTATTGAACACCAGCAGAAATAATCATATAAAAAAAATATGTTTATTATCTTAAATCTATACAATTAAGTTGCCGAGGCTTCCCAGAAAGTCATCCGAAGATACTTGTGATGAGATAAACCTCGCTCTTCCTCGATTAATTAACAATTGTTTCGTTGTGCTAATTAGGTATAAGTTACAACCTTTTTTTTTATAAAACCAATAAAAAGAAAAATGAATGACAAATCGTGTTTATGGCAGTGTGTGAAAACTAGAGTGTGTTTTGTATAAATATGGTTTATACGTGTGTTTATGAGTGTGAATGTATATTTTGTGCGTGTGTGTGTATGAAAGGGTGTTTGTGTGAGCGGGCGTGTGTAGGTATGTGTAAATGAGTATGGAGGTGTGCTGGAGTGTATGTGTACTGGAGTGTATTAGATGGTACAGTAGTTACAATAGCTTCATTAAGTCTTTGACCGATTTCCTTGTACGATTTTTTCAATGTTTAGGCTAAGTAAAAGGGAACGGAATCATAGCGATCAATATTAATTCAATACTGGGCAATTAGTACACACAAATTCGATAGATGGCATTGGCGTCGAATTAGAATTCGCTATGGTTTTGTTACCGCTCCCAGTATATGCCACATACATACTCCAACATTGTGATTCGGTTTCGGTACAAGTTTCATTATAATTAGATACGCGATAATTTACTAGTACAGTGTTTTGACCGCTCCAAGTCGACCTTTAGCTTTCGTACATTCAGATAGAAAAACACTGTTCAGTCAGGGATCAAATGTGCAGTTGCACTCTACCAATGCTAAAGTGTCTCAAATTTCTTTATTGTAGAAGTTCAATAGTCCACAACTAGTTTATTCAATACTTTAGATTCTATGCTACCAATTAAATCAGTCATGAACCATTGACCCTCTACTACAAAGAAATTTTAAACATTTTGGCATTGGTAAGGTGGAACTGCACTTTTGACCCCTGACTGTACATCACAATCTTCCTGAACTTTTTAGGATTAGGAGTCGGCACAACATGTTTTTTTCTTCCATTCCTTCCTGTCACCCGTCATGCCATCACTTTTCTGAAAACCCCTGTACCTACTACCTACATTTTTTTACATTTTTCTACACCGCAATCTAATCGCACTAAATCAATAATTTGCATTCAAGAAAATAAACTCACAATACAAGTGTAGGATTTATGCCTACGTGAGTAAAGTGCAGTACAATGAGGAAATTGATGGCTTCCAGCGATTTTACCATAATAGCTGGGCGATTTATATCGAGACTGTGGCATACTTCAAAGAAAATAGTTGCGAATGTAAGGCGTGGTTATACTGTGGGCGGAAAGTGGAGTAGAGGAGCGGAGGGTTTATGGAATATTTATTTATTATCGGTATTTCTTTTTATGAGGTGCAAATGTAAATTTCTAAAAAAAAAACTCGATTTGTAACTCTGATTTATTTCTGTTTTAACTTCTTATGTTATATTATATATGTAACTATTAAGTGGACCAAATCAGTTTAAAAACCACACAATATATAGGGTAAGAGTGAGTTCAGGAAAATGTTAGTAACACTAACTACAAACATCAATTCATCATCCATCAACACATTAATTTATCTATTGAAACAGAAATGTTCAACTTTCGTATTAACCGATATTTTAGAAAGTTTACACCTCTACGGTCTCGCTAAGCATTTCGCCTAGTCGTTTATATCGCGCACATCGAAGGACCGAAACAATTTGCCTGCTGAGCTCTTCCCGTCCGTTTATAACTTAGGTGTCTTCAAGGCTAGAGTGAATAGGCTCTTAATAAACTAGTGCGCTTCACCTTCAACTATTGCATTAAAGAAAGAAATAAACATATTTTGTTTGGTAAGCATTACTGCTTACTATTAGGTGGGATTGCAGTCAAGCATTGGTTTATATCAAGTAGTTCAAAATACTCTTCTAATTTATCAAAGGAGACTGAGAATGACAATAAATTCGAATTTTGAAACCGTAATTTAAAAATTACAATTATAAATTGTTCTCGGCCTGTTTATCGCTGACAGTCGGGCTTCGACATAACCTCATTTTTTTGTTCGTCTGTATCGGCAAGCCGTTACGAAGGCTTATAACTCACGCATTAAACATCACATTATATAATATAACGGCTTATGTACACATCTATATCATGTCTCGACACTTGATAAGTCAGCAGATGTGCAAGACTTTATTTTTTTTCGGGGTGGGAAATGTTCAAATCAAATAGCATCACCCGCTTTGGACGGAGTGAGTGGAAGTGCCAGACTTTTACTACTGAAACCCACCCGTGTGTCTTAGTTGCCCTTTGCGTTCTAGGCCGAGGTGACTCTTCTCAAAGTTCCCGTTGTAAGTGTTTGCTCAAACGGCTTAATTTTTAAGGTGGGAAATTATTCAATGACTTCTCCCGCTCTGGGCGGAACGGGAGGGCGTGTCAGACTTTTACTGACTAGAACCACACCTTCCTTCAGATTCTTCCTTTGCGTTCTAGGACTACGGGTTTCATATTCAAAAAATCCCCGCAGTCCTACCGGATGGTCGAATGGCTGCAAGAATCCGAATTAAATTCAGCACACGGGTGGACCATGGTACAATAATTACCACCGTCCTGGTAATGATCGCCAGCAGTCTGGATTAGCCATACATTCGGCAATGCTCCAGTCGGCATATGTTCTCGGTAAAGTGTTGTCGTATCTGTTTATGTTGCAGCGACTGTGTGTGTTACTGTGTAATTGTGATTGTTTATGTATGTCTTTATGAGTTTCACTTGAAATAAAGAAAATTTTATTTATTTAAACTTCGTGTACAGTAGTGGTACATAGGCGGACTTAATGCCACAAGGCATTCTCTACCAGTCAACCTTTGGGTTAAAAAGACAACACTGCACAATAAATAAATAACAGATATATGAAATTTTGTGTTATATCGTTAAATTAAGTGGCTTATAATAATAAAATACGTATATATGCTAATATAGTAAAATACTATGATAAATTTGAAATCATTGTAATTAAGAAAATTTAAATTATAACAATTATGACGAAGATCGAACTAAGGTTGAGAGGACCTCAAGTCATCATTTCAGCCGAAAGACGTCCACTGTTGGACATAGGCCTCCCCCAAGCGTCGCCAAAACGACCGATACTGTGCTTCTCGGTCTACTTCTACCTCTTACTTCTCTTTCTTACTCTTCTACCAGGTCGTCGGTCCACCTTGTGGGCCTTCCAACGCTGCGTCTTCCGGTGCGCGGTCGCCACTCTAGAACCTTTCGGCCCCATCGACCATCCGTTCTATGAGCAATGTGCCCTGCCCACTGCCACTTTAGTTTGGCGATTCTTCGGGCTATGTCGGCGACCTTGGTTCTCCTGCGGATATATTCATTCTTTATGCGATCACGCAAGGAATCTCCGAGCATAACCCTTTCCATTGCCCTTTGAGTGACTTTAAGCCTTCTGATGAGGCCCATTGTAAGCGACCATGTTTCAGAGCCATAATTATGTCATCACTGGCAACACGCACTGGTCATAAACTTTCGTCTTGAGACACTGTGGTTTACCTCAAGTCGTAGTTCCGAATTTTACGCTTGAAAGACAGTGTAAGAATTAGCAATAAACCCAGTACAGTGAGAAGGAATATATGAAGAAGATGTTTTTGGATGCTCGAAGGTTGAGATTATGAGAGCTGCCTAATACTTTAAAATATTGTTTCAAGTAATCAGGAACACACTGATCGTTCATTAGTTTGTTTTATTTATGTAAAATAACACACAGGATACTCTATATCCCTGAAGTATTTTCCTTTAGAACAATTACTTCAGTCTACATTTCTACTTTCAAGCGCCAACACCAAATACAAACACGATTTAGTTAGTAAAATTATTTATTACAATAATTAACACAGCTCGAACACAGTGCGTCCATTTTGCAAAAAAAGCCTCTAGACCGTTGGAAATCAAAAGACTCGGTTATTCCATTCCTTGCTTTAGGAACCAGTGGCTCTAAGAGATCGCTTAGACTTTAAAACTACGTCTTTAATGAACCCAAGTTGGACCAAAAGACCAGCTTCAGACCAGTTTTGGATCGAAGGACCTAAGTTTAGGAAATTTTCGAGCTGCGATGTTGATGAGACTTTTTAGACGAAATTAACGGCTTCAGTGGTGACCTCGGGGACGGCTTCAGTGGTGACCTCTGGGACGGCCGGGTTCAGGATGAGTCCGGTCTCCTGCTCAATCCATGGGATGATACCAGCGGTGGCAAGGAATTCTGCAAGTAGAGAAAAGTTTAAAGATTATTAAGGTTCCGTACTGAATGGGTAACCAATGGAACCCTGATACTGAGCCTCTATCCGTCTGTCCGCTTATATTATCAACAGTAATAAGTACAGACAGCGCCATCAACTGGTCCCCCCCCCCTCCTATTTTCTGAGGTATTTTAATGTGCGACTTGGGTACCCAACTGATGCTACTGTTGTAACTCCCTCCTCTTATTAACAACGCTGCGTTTCAGATTCCGCGAAGTTAGTAAGAAATTCCTTATAAAAAAAAACCTATATAACTTTACCCGACCCGGGAATTACCCTTATGATCTGCAGTAACACTTGTGACCATTAGACCAACACGGTAATATTTTCGAAATCGGTTTTTGTGCACGAGACTAGAAGTTTTAGTCATTCTAAGTTACACATTTTAATGGCCTCAAGTGCCTCAACTTAGTTTGATATTATATTTTTTTTTTAAACAGTGTCTTTATTATTCGAAAAGCTAAATTGCGCAGAAATAAACTCAAAGACTGATGCAGCACCGGTACATAGAGGACCGATACGCACATCGCATTTTGGAAATACTTTCGCTGTGTGTACAGCAAATTGAATTCACTGCCGAAATTTGTGTTAGGCGTGGGCGAAGTAAGCCCTCGCTCAAGGCCTCGCGCCTAAAGTGGCCTCGCACAAGCGAGGGCTCTTACGAACAAGGGTTTTCTTATAATTGATAGGCTTGCGTTTGACCACTATTTCACCTGATGGTAAGCAACAATGTGGTTGAACATTGGGTTTCGACAGTCGCTGTCTCTTTTTCGAATTTATGAAAGACATAGACCTCGCTGATGTGCCTTCGCTCACGTCTAAATTAGTCCGTGTGTCGCAGTGTGTGACAATCACAGTGTTCTTTCAGTTGCCATTTGCGAGGGCCACGCACGGTAACTCCTTAAAACAATCCGTAGTCCTGGTAGAAATAGCTACAAAACTAGCCCCCTTAGCCAAGTTACGATCGTTTCGTTAGCGTCGAACGCCTCGAGTAGGCCACGCCTCCGATTTCTTTGTTCCGACCACGCGAAGAATCGGAGGCGTGGCCTACTCGAGGCGTTCGACGCTAACGAAACGATCTTAACTCGGCTAGGGGGGCTGGGGGTCTTTATAAGTCAAGAGTGCGTGCGTGTGTGCAAGCGTGCTCCATCGCCCACCAGGTTATTGCTTACCAACAGATGAGATAATTTTAAAAAGCAAGCCTATCAATAATTAAAAATAATAAATTTAATACTCACCGCCAGATTCGTCGGCGAGGATGCCGACTTGGACACCATCGCTGACCAGAGCAGTACCGATGTCGTACTGTAACAGAAAATGTCATTAATGTTTAATTGAATTTAAATTTTATACATATATTCTTGTCTTTATTATACATAAAATAACAATTATTTAAAAAAAATGGACAGCTGATGTACAAAGGCGAGCTTAACCAATTGGGTTTTCTTACAGCAAACCTAAAATATATTTCTAAGAAATTTTATTTATGAGGATAACTGAAAGAAATGCACAACAAAAATCTAAGTTAAAAAAAAAAACAAATTAGATCTAAAATAAACTACACAAATACTTACATAGCACACAATACATATGGGTCATGTATGATAATAATAATAATAATAATAATCCACAACTATCACACAACGCCGTCTAGTCCCAAGCTAAGCAGAGCTTGTGTTATGGGTACTAGACAACTGATAAACATACATAAATAATTCTAAATACATAAATATATAGATAAGTTACACCCAGACACAGAACAAATGAACGAGCTCATCACGCAAACATTTGTCCTGGGTGGGAATCGAACCCACGACATCCGGCATAGCAGTCAGGGCCACTAACCACTAGACCAACAGGCCAGTCAGTATATGGGTCATGTTGACATGAAATGTTCCCAAACATTGTTATTGTTGTTATTGTTTTATGCAATTTATATTAATACAAGTACCTTTCGACTGTCAGGAGAATTTTCAAAAAAAAAACAAAATTGTGGGGGAATGAACTATTTAGTTCAAATTATAGAGCGACTGACTGATAATGTAATTTAATTTAATTTTAACTTGTCATATGTATTTGATTTCAAATTAATACTCAAAAAATTCTCGAAAGAATCTAAGGAACTTAAATAACAATTTGATACACATTACAACAGCATAATGAATAGTTTTAAAATTATTACGTAAAAACGAATGCCATGTGAATTTGCGAAAGCCACACGCACTAAAACTAGTGAAAATTTTGCAATATGAAGTAAGTATAATAAGTTTCGTTAACCTCCTAACCTTAATTTAGAGATCGTGATTATAACATGGCATATAAATGTGAATATACTTAGGTAAGTAAATAAGGAGTTAATGACTGTTGCTATCAAAGTAATTTATTTATTTATATATTTAAACTTCATGTACAGTAGTGGTACATAGGCGGACTTAATGCAACAAGGCATTCTCTACCAGTCAACCTTTGAGTTAAAACGACAATAATGTGGTAGGTTTGCACAATAAATAGATACTTCAAACAGAACAAATAAAATAAAAAATAAGTTATTTATAGTAATAAAATACATATATATGCTAAAATTATAAACTAATAAATACTATGAAAAATATCAAATCATTAAGAGAACTTAATAATAATTCTGACGAAGATCAAACTAAAGTTGAGAGGACTTCAAGTAGTAGTTCCGAATTTTACGCTAGAAGGAAAATTTACTTTCAGCTTTTTTGCCTACCTCCGGTATAACATCCATAGGTAATAGATGGTGGTGCATGATCATCTGTGATCGGAGTAGGTGGTTTGATTTTTGGTCCTTGTATCATAAACGCACACAGAAAGAATAACATGAATAAGCCATAATTCTGGAAAGTAATTCCGGTATTTCCGGATTCAACTAAATATTGTTAATGTTGGTAGTGTTACTACTCTATTCAAAATTTAAAGGAAGGTATAATGTTCTGATTGGTCGTTGGGTTAAGTCAAATCGTGACTGCGTACTGTTAAAAAAAAATATGAATAATATCACTGCTTACCATCAGGTAGGATCGCAGTCAAGCACTGGTTTATACCGAATAAAAAAAAAAAATAATATTGTTCATTTTAATACAATTCCTACCTTAGTTCCGGTTTTTTTTACTAATCAACCAATTCCGGAGGAATGTCCATATTAATATATACGTTTCGGATCAACGACCCCAATTCAATCTGGACTGGCCTGTTGGTCTAGTGGTTAGTGGCCCTGACTGCTATGCCGGAGGTCGTGGGTTCGATTCCCACCCAGGACAAATGTTTGTGTGATGAGCACGATCATTTGTTCTGTGTCTGGATGTAATTTATCTATATATGTATGTATTTAGAAATATATAAGTATGTTTATCAGTTGTCTAGTACCCATAACACAAGCTCTGCTTAGCTTGGGACTAGACGGCGTTGTGTGATAGTTGTGGAAAAAAAAAAAAAAAAATCTACCTATCACTGATTCTAAGATACCTAACTCGGATCACTGATGATCATAAGTAGAAATATAGAAGATAATAAGTATGGTATTTTAGCAACAAGGTAATCTGTTTGACTTCTCCCGCTATAGGTGGAGCGAGTGGGAGTCAGGCTTTTACTGACTAAACCCCACCTGTGTCCCTTCAGTTGCCCTGGCAAGAACTTGGGTTACGTTATCGACTTATTTACAAAAGCATTAGAAAATTGTAGTATGTAAAATGTAAGTGCAAGCGAAGTGATCTCGAAAATGTTTACAAAATTTATGTGTGAGTAGTAACCATCGATATAAACCATCGGTACTAAGTAACTGATAAACTGTGATAAGTACTTAATAACAATTAAATTAACTTACCTTGCTAGGCTCGAAATCACCACTGGAAACGGAAAGGGCACCAGCTTCCTCAGAAACTGCGACCTGGTAGCAGTACAACTTCTCACCAGGGCCTGGAAATTTGAATAGTTGGTGCTAGAGCTTTGTGACCCTGAGTCTTAGATGAAGCTGAATGAATAACATGGTACCTACTACAGCAGGAGATTCTGACGGGTGAAAAAAAAAAAGCTAATTCGAACATTTTAAAACTTCGTTGGGTTACATTGTCAACAGAGAAATATTGGTACGCCATAGTGTGGTAGGATATTATGTTGGAACCAATATTGGTACGCCATAGTGTGGTAGGATATTATGTTGGAACCAATATTGGTACGCCATAGTGTGGTAGGATATCATGTTGGAACCAATATTGGTACGCCATAGTATTTTGAAATTATGTTAAAAAGATTCAAAAAATTTGATTGAATGCTAATGCGAGTGAAGTTTGTGAAGTGAGCTCTAAGATACTACAGGAAAATATTTTTAAGAACGCTTGTGTTAGTAGGAACTGTCCCCCTAGCCAAGTTACAACCGTATCGTTCGCGCCGAACGCCTTGAGTAGGCCACGCTTCCGATTCCTTTGTTCTGACGTCATCTCAACGCTCAGTCACGTGGTCAGAACAAAGGAATCGGAGGCGTGGCCTACTCGAGGCGTCCGGCGCGAACGAAACGATTGTAACTTGGCTAAGGGGGCAGGCCGTGATTCGCAATAGACGACTCCGCCTACAGCCAAGAAGGTACAGGAGCCAAGCTTAGCCGTGGACTGTTGGCCGCTGGAGTTACTGAGGCTTCTGGAGACAGGTACTCACCATCTTGTCCACCGAATGCGCAGACCGTGGCAGAGTCACCGGACTGGCCCACTGGGCTGATAGGCGCAATATTGGCTGTAAACAATAATTTATTAATAAAAATTTTTAACTATAAACTTTTAAGTTTTGCAGTGAAACAGAAAATACTGTTAAGGGGATGCAATACATACATATTTACTGTTTTTTTATACAATCGCTCTTACGCGATTATGACGTTATTACACATTTTTCATTAGAGATTTTTTGTGACACAGTATCTTGTGGATATTATCTAGGTTTTTATTAATATCAATTTATAAATTTGTTTAAAACGAATCCAGTAAATCCCTCTGAAAATCTACTATTTTGCATGAACTTTGACACTTCATAATTTACTCAAAAATTTATAGCATAGCATAGCATAGTCGGCCTTATAATGTTCCCACTGTTGGGACTCAGGCCTCCTCTCTAGGAGAGGGAATGGGCCGTAATCCACCACGCGGGCCCAGTGCGGGTTGGTGGATGTCACATGTCTTCGAATTTTTGGTTCTAGGACATGCCGGTTTCCTCACGATGTTTTCCTTCACCGTTTTGAGAGCAGTGGTGATGAAATAAATTACACAAAGTAATGCGCCTGGCTAGGTTTGAACCCGCGACCTACAACTCCGTAAGTCGGGGACATTACCACTCGGCCACCACTGCTCCTCAAAAATTTAAAAAGTCAAAAATGCCTAATAATAAAAGCCTTGCAAATTTAATCAAGATTCTGGATGACCAATTTTTTTTTCAAAAACATATAAGGTTTAAAAAAAAACTCGTTTTTCCTGGGACAAGTTTTGTGAAATATTCAAAGATTCAAAGCAAGCCTTCGCGTTGCCTTTTCGTCAAACATCGCGTTAGATTGCGTTAGATGAAGTAACAAGCTTTTAAACCATGCTCGATGTCGATGATAGGCGAGAGGAAAAGGACCCTCTTAACTCCTCTTCTTTTTGTTATAATAAATATTTTCTAAGTAATAATACCAAAAGCTGAACTGCACAAAAAATATGGGTCCATTTGGTGGTATAATTTGCCAGGCGTAACTGGCCACGTTAAATCCGGGAAGTAACTATGTATACCTATGGCACTTCCACAAACGTACAGTCGGCAATAAACATATTCTACAAAATCAAGAAGTATCAGACGATAAAACGGTACTTTTACCTCCAATACTAAACAAAAAAAATTGCAACAAAATCGCCTCGTTAGCTGAAATTTCGCTAAAATAAGCGTATAGGAACAGTAACTACCTCATCGGAAAACAGCCTGCAGTCCGGTAACCTTAATTAAAATGAATCAAACGACCCGGGCCGGCTCGAGAACGAACCGTAGGCGTGGCAGCTCTTAACACTCCTTTTGTTAAACGAACGATTCCTTTCGGCAATACGTTATAATTGAACTAGCTTCTGCCAGTAGCTTCGCCCGCGGGAAAGTAGATTTCTCCATAAAAACTTTGGACCCCGTTTCAACCCCATGGGGGAAGAATTTTGAAAAATCCTCTCTCTTAGCGCTCGTCGACGTTATAAAAGAAAACCGTGTGCAAAATTTTACACTCCTAGTCGCAATAGATATATATATATAGATGAAAAGATTTGAGGCTTTATTCTAGGGTATAATCTTATATAGGATAGTGAAGAATTAGGTTACTGTCTGTGGTGGAATACCAGACCCAGTCTACAGAGTGCAGGAGCATGACCAAGATGCATGTATTAGAATAAATGTCTTTAAACCATCCACGCAGCAAAATAAGCATCCATAGTTGTTCAGCACTTTTTTTTCTCAAATTCAATTTAGTTGAAAATAACTTCGCCCGCTGTCAGACTTTTACTGACTATAATAATAATAATAAACATTTTATTTTCAGGCATCAGAGGCCCATAAAAAGAAATCTTAAACAATAATAAACGAATACATATTATAAAAACAAAACTTATTTAACTCTAATTATACACGTAATGTGGTCGGCGTCGTGCTGCGCTGCGTGGTATCGCATAACCGTCCTCGGAAACGTCGATATACGACACCTTTCGCCTAGAAGTCCTCTTTTAAGAAAGTTTGTAGCTGTTGGGTTGGAACTCGTACCACGAACGACTTGAAATTGACGTCGTAGCGCGCCTCCAACCTTACGACCCTCAGATTCCAGTTGGTCTTCACTTTCAAATACTCCACGACTTCCTCAACCTTCGTGTAGTGATGCAGGCGCGAAATATATAGCTGCGTCGTAGGCACAGCAGGACGCAACAGCATGTTCGGACCTCTCGTTGCGGTACCGCACTGGTTATGAGAACAGCGCTTCTTCTTCTTCTTCTTCTTTTCTACTCTCGTGAAAACCTCTTCATCCACTTGACCTGTTTTTGGCAAGGTGCTCTGGACTGCAGACAGGGTAGGTTGAGTACCCGTTTTCAGCTTTTCGCCTATTTTCATTACACTACACGACTATAGTCCACAGTGTTCCTTCAGTAGCCCTTTTTTCCAATGGTTACGGTAACTCCTTCGAACAATCCGCAGCCATGGGTGGGCGTCGGCCTTAACTGGCGCCGTCAATTTTGTTGAGATCTCCTTGCGGCGCGCGTGGCTCACAATGCCGTCGACCCGGGTTTCCGGACCCGGGCTCTTTACCTGACGGCCGCACGGCAAGCTACCCATTGCTCGTCATAAGCACTGTGGCCGCGGCCCGCGCCTACTGTGGCCGGAAATCGTCCTGCAACTCCCGACGGAATCCTTGGGAGTTTTGCTTGCGAACAAGGTATGCCAATACGGCTTAAGTTATTAAACCTCTGTTTTAAACCACATACCGTTTGCCTCTATGTATCTGATGATACTGATGAGAGCGATGTTATTTCCAGTGGCTGCCCAGTCGGGGTAGAGGCGGACCACGGAGTTCTCAGTCACCAAGGAGGGGTTGATCACATTCACAACTCCATAACGCACCCAGATGAAACGGGAACTGCGAGGAAACGGGTAAGTTTATTAGTGAGATTATACAAGTCAATCATCCTTACATTGTTGACATTTCTGCGGTCCGGACTAAGCGTTTCGCCTCGTCGTTTATAGCGCGTACATCGAAGGACTGGAAAAACATGCCTGCTGCGGTCTTCCCGACTAATTATAATTTAGTTATCTTCAAGACTAGAGTGAATAGGCTCTTAATAAACTAGTGCGCTTCACTATCAACAATTGCATCACTGCTTACCATCAGGTGGGATCGCAGTCAAGCACTATAGTTTATATGATTAAAAAAAAAACATTAAAATTATAACTTATGTTTATACGTTTCATACTACTTTAGTTGCTCAGATCTGCGTGAAGTATGTGGACTGGAGTGGAGACAGTGGTGTGAGGAGACTTCCTGCAGTCCCAGTAATATAGGTTGATTTGTAAGGTACCTTTTTTTAATTGATTGAAACTTGTGCTTGACTGCGATCCCACCTGATGGTAAGGAGCAATGCAATTGTTGATGGTAAGGCGCACTACTTTACTAAGAGCCTTGAAGACACCTAAAATTATATTCGGATGGAAATACCGCAGCAAGCAAATTGTTCTTGTCCTTCGATGTACGCGGTATAAACGACGAGGCAAACGCTTAGTCTGGAACGTAGAGGTTTCAACAATGTAAGGGTAGATACGTTTGTCCAACGGTAGAAAGGAAATGGTGATGGAATCAAGTGTTGCGATTCCCGCGCATACTCTCCAAAATGGATCCTGTAAAATACCGAAAGCCTGGCTATCCCACGCCTGTGCTCCAGGCTTTATAGATTAGACATACTTGGCGACACAGCTGGCGGCTGTGAGCACCCATCTGTTGTCGATGAGGGATCCGGCGCAGGTCTCGAGGAGACCAGAGGTGGACACGGCGATGCGCAGGTGCACCACCCAGGGTTTCTCGCCTAGAGCCGCGGCAGTGCGGGTGCCTGCAGGGAAGGGAATGGTCAGGATTAAGATGTTTCGTGGGCGCTGAACTCGCCATGTTCCATATTTTTATTTGTTTTCAACATTTTGTGCCCTTAAAATGTGAATGACAATACCTAAAATGTATGTACGTATATGTTATGTACTCTCTTTACATTAGCACAAAAGATCCAGAAGGGTCGAAGTGCTTTGGCCCAGAGCCAGCCCCACAATAAGCTAAGACTCTGTTTACCTATTTATTTATTAAAACTTCATGCAACACAAAGATACACAGGCGGACTTAATGTCTTAGGCATTCTCTACCAGTCAACCAATGTTATTTTTTTTTATTATTTTTGTTCGAATAAATTATATTCTATATATTTTAATTACTGATCAATAACTATTCGACTAACAGCCGAGATGAGAATGTTGAGATGGATCCATGTGTCGAGAATGGACAACGTAAGAAATGAGTATATTAGAGGAAGTTTGAAAGTGGCGTCAGTGAATGAAAAGTTGATAGGGAATCGTTTGTCTTGGTATGGCCATGTAAAGAGGAGGGATGAGACGCATGTTAGTAAAAGAGTTATGAGTATACATGTGGATGGATGGAGGGGGAAAGCGAGGCCAAAGAAAAGATGGATGGATTATGTGAGAAGTGACATGAAAGAAAAAGGAGTTAGTGATAGCGTGACGGGTGACAGGACAAAATGGAAGAAAAAAACGTGTTGCGCCGCCGCCAAATAAAACGGGATAAGGGCAGGAAGATGATCAATAACTATTGGAAAAAAGACTGGCAATCGAATTACATATGGATTATAAAAATCAAGAATGTGTGTGTAGGTATACGAATAGTATATAGGTAGGTACTTACTCTGGAGGGCGGTGTAACGGCCCTAGAAATAAAACGAAAAACATTGTTTAAAAGAATATATTATTATAGACCTAGGAAGGTGTAGAAATAGGAAAGTACGCTATGAGTTAAATAGGAGAATCAAAATAGTTTTACAGCTTCGAGGAATGTACATTATTTTTTTTACATAGTACATTTTTATTAGCAGGAATGTTTTGAAGCTCTGTAGCCGTAACCGAGTCCGCAATAAAGTTTCAAATATATATTTTTTAAATGATATAAACCCGTGCTTGACTGCGATCCCATCTGATGGTAAGCAGTGAGGCGATCGTTGATGGTTAATCGCACTAGTTCATTAAGAGCGTATCCACTCTAACCTTGAAGGCACTTGTTTAAATTAATAATCACTTATATGACTGATTTTAGTTACTATTACTACCATTAAGTACCTACGTACCAAAATCATTGATCATTTGGTAAATAAATATCTAGTCAAATCATTTAATATTTCTATTTTTCTTTTACAATTCCTTAAAAATCTAATATATGTAACCAAAACTATACGAAACGTATGGATACCCTAAATAGGGAATTCAATCCTGCAAGCGCAGGATCCCCACACGGGCAGGTTAGGTTAGGCGCGTGGCGGGGCGGAGTTCCCGCCTTAGCCATTGTGATGTTTTTTTAATACCACCCAGAAATAACAGCCCAGCGGAGCGGGGCCCCCTGCGTGTTGGGGAACGGGTTTGGCCTAGGCGAAAATAGTTCATCCTAAAATCGGGTTTGGCCGGCAACATATTCTTAGGTAAAAGATTCCAATAGGTATCAAAAATATCTACCTACCTACCTAAACGGAAAAATCTATCACCAAAAATAAGTTTAAAAGATAACGTTAATCTAAGGATTAAGTAGAATTAAAGCAAAGATTAGACATAATGACAAAATCTAATTAGATAAGAACATTTTATTGATAAGGGGTTTCTACCTAGATACATTAGGTATTTCCATTTTTTTTAAACACCACAAAGTTGCGGTAAAATGGAGCTGACCCCTCGAAGTAGACAGATAGGTGTTAAAAACAGTGTTATTTATCTAAAACCCATTTGCAAAATAAATATATTATCATTTATCTACAATCAGCCATTGCTACTGAAACAATTATGTTTTTTTTTTTTGCTCTAATCTGGTCTATCTGATTAACGGCAGACTTGACTTTAATCATTTATTGATAAGAGCGATAAAATCGAAAAAAGAACTTGTAGAAAATAATATTGGTAAAGCCGAAATATCTTTACAGCTCCGAACTTCGAACAATTTAGCGAATTTAGTAAGTAGGTACCTATTGCGAAACGCCAACTTCAGAGTGGCCAACATACACAGAACACTATTTTGACTTTTGCCTAATAATTTTTACAAATTATGAATTATGAAATCCTAGTTTTTTTTTTAGGTTTTTTAGTTTTAAGTTTTTTTTTTTAATTCTTATCAGATACCCAGAAATATGAAATCTTATTTTCTTAACCAGCTTGAAATTAGCTACATATCCATTAACACGTAAATATCTAAAACATCAAAATATGTTATAATTAATAAGTAGGTTAGGGAACCTATTTTTTATGGTGTTCTGTGATAATCTGTAAAACCCAGTTCACCATGTTTGAAAACTCAGTATTAAAACAAGAAGGATTTTTAATTAATAATTTTAACTTAGATTTCTTCTATAATCTAATTTTACAAGGTCGCCTAAGATACCTATCGTCCCTTAGCTTATAACAACTGCTTAAGCCGAAAATTGGAGGTTTTCACATTTGAATGCCTTTAGACGGAGCTGCTCATTGCGCGTCTTTTTTTTTTTTTTTTTTTTTTTGTGTGGCCTCTCGCAGGTCAACCTAGGAGGTTGTCGGCTGCTTAACCGGACTTGCCTGTGGCGGCCTCAATTCAAGAATCAAAGCCTCCAGCCAGGGCTTATTTAACTAAAACTTAAAAACTAAGCGACTACACGCTAAGGGCACCCCCTGTGGGGTACGGACCTCGGCTTAGGGCGTCGCTGGGGGGGGACAGCAAGGGACGGGCTGGATCGAACAAAGATTTTATTATTATTATCGGGGAATTTTAAAACTACGGCTCAGCGACGCGGGCTGGCTCGAGCAAGGGACGGGGAGGACGTTTACGGGAGTGTCGCGGCGGGCCTCGGCGGCGAGGACGGAAGGACGGCGGTCTGTATTGTCTTCGAACTGTACTTGTTTCCTTACGGCTCTCTTGGAGCAGGGTAGTGGGGTCATCGGGGGTGACGAGAGTATGCCTAGGACGGCGAACCTTAGAGATGCGGGAGGGTTCGTATCGGGCTGCCGATACTATGAGGGGGTTGCGGTGTTTCACAGCAGTATCGAAGAAACGCTTGCAAAGGCGTTTCATGAACTGCTGGATGGTGGGGATTTTGAGATCTAGATGTAGATTCTCATTTCGGACATAATAAGGGGCACCGAGAATTTTACGGAGGGTCCTATTTTGAAGGGTCTGCATCCTATGGAGGAAGCGGGGCTTGGCGTGTGCGAAGATTGCACATGCATACGTCATGATCGGGCGGATTACTGCAGTATAGAGGCGCAGCTTGCACTTAAGTGACAGTTTGCTGCGGGCAGTCATGAGATAATGGAGCCTACCTTGAGCGAAAGCGGCTCGCGAGCGAGCCTGCTTTATGTGCTCGGCGAAGGACAAGTGCTGATCGAGGATCACTCCGAGGTACTTGGCTTGCTTCTCCCAGGGGATCGGCTTACCGTACATGGTGATCGGAGGGGGAGGGGGGACGGACTTCCGCTGTTTCGAGTAGAGAACAGCTTGACTCTTATCAGGGTTAACCTCGATCCTCCATTTCCGGAACCATTTGCCCAAAATGTTTGCGGAGGTTTGGAGATTGCGAGCGATAACTCTGGGGTCACGACCGGTGTAGTAAATTGCCGTGTCGTCGGCGAATAGAGCCAACTGGGCCTTTTTACTTTTGGGAATGTCGCTGGTGAACAGCGTGAAAGCTAGGGGGGACACTACCGAGCCTTGAGGGACTCCAGCTCGAATGGGGTGGGGGGAGGAGAGGGCTCCCTCGATTCGATAGCGGAAGGTGCGATTCGACAGAAAGTCTCGCATGATGAGCACGAGACGGTCTGGCACACCGAGTTGATATAGCTTATATAATAAGCCATTGTGCCAGACCTTGTCGAATGCTTTCGCTATATCGAAATACAAGACACCCGTCATCGCATTACGCTGGAAGCCAGCGCTTAGGTGCTCTACGATGCGGTGGACTTGGTGGACGCATGAGTGTTCGGTACGGAACCCGAACTGCTCATCAGGAATGAGACCCTTGGATTCGGCAAAATCTTTGAGTCGCTTATAAATAAGCCTCTCGTAGATCTTACCGAGAACATTGAGGAGACTGATGGGGCGGTAACTGGTGGGGTCAGACTTGGGCTTGCCTGGTTTGGGGATACCGATAACGGTGGCCTGTTTCCACGCTTGGGGGAAGATATTATTGCTTAATGCGCCATTGAAGATAGCGGTCATTAGCATTATAAGTTGGGGGGGGAAGAGTTTGAACACTCTGTTCGTGATACCGTCGGCGCCGGGGGCTTTCCTTGGTTGAAGTTTTTTAATGATATCCTCCACCTCGTCGGGAGTGACGGGGGCCAGAGGGTTATCAGGGTCTTCAACGGGAGGGAGGGAGGCTCTACGTTCGACTTCAGCGTCCACCATGTCGATGTGGGCTTGGTCTACTAGTTGAGAGCTAGGCGAGCATTGGGCTTCGAGGCTGTCGGCTAGGCATTCCGCTTTTTCAGAGTTGTCGAAAGCGACACTCTTATCAGGGCGGGTGAGCGGAGGCATAGAGGACTCTTCAGTGGAACGTAATTTCCTCTGAAGTTGCCAGAAGGCGAGATGGGTAGGCTCGAGTTCACTGAGCGTCTTGTCCCAGCGGGCGGAACGCAGCTCGGTCATGCGTTTCTTTACAGCACGCTGTAATCTACGCATGTGAGCCTTGTTAGCGTCGCAAGGAAAAGCGCTGTATGCACGGACGGCTGCGTTCTTCTCGGTCATCAGAGCCCGTACATCGTCCGGGATTTTCCAGCGAAGGTCCTCCTTCGCAGGAATCTCCCTTGAACATTCGTTCAGGACGGATTGTACGTGGTCTGTGAGCGAGTCGATTGCCGCCGTCGTGTCAGCGACTGAGACTATGTGGTCGGGAATAGAATCCAATTGAGGTGACGTGGTAGATTTCAGCTTCTCGCTTACTTTCTTCCAGTCAGTGATCAATTGGGAAGCGGGGGGCTGGCCCGGGTCGAGATTGCCCGAACGGGAGCCTAGGTGCATAATCACGGGTCGGTGATCGGAGTTAAGCTCGTGTATTGCTTCTATAGATTGCAACCGGAGGTTGACATTCTTAAGGAGCGCTACATCGAGGACGTCGGGGCTATGGTTGGGATCATGGGGGAAGTGAGTGTGACACATCGGGGCGATGATGTCAAAGTTAAGGGATGCACCAAGGTTGAACACGACCTTTCCCCTAGGGTTGGTCGTACTACTGTTCCAGGCGGGGTGTTTAGCATTGAGATCGCCCGCTATGATAACGGAGTCACTCAAGCCAAAGAGGGCAGTGAGGTCGCTAGTGAGCGCGATGGACTCGTCTGGCATACGAGACGAGGAAGTCGGAGGGGGATAGTAGGCAGAGACGACAGTGATCGGTTGATGACCAGTCATGCCTACTCGGCAGGCCGAGTATTCTAAGAAAGATCGGGGTGCGGGAGGAGCTAGAGGGATACAGTACAGTTCCTTTTTATAATAGATAAGGGTGCCACCACCGTGACAGCGAGATCTATCGTTGCGAACTAGACGATAGTTGGCAATTCTAGGATCTTTACGGTGGGGTTTGAGGAATGTTTCCTGGATGAGGAGAAGGTCTAACTGATGGTCGCGGAGGAACGTGGCGATCTCATCTCTCTGATTGATAATGCCGTTGGCATTGAAGAAGCCTAACTTTAGGGATCGCGGTTTGGTACAACAAATTTTTTGTTGTCTATCCATTTAGGGGTACGGCAGGTAATTTGTCGAGTTCGACTGCGACCGACTCGTACTTAGTGAATAGCGCAGCGCGCTTGGCTAAGTCGAGTTGGCCAGTGACTTCCGCTAGGGTTAGCTCGTCAGCTAAGTCCCTAGCGTCCTGCGTCATAAAGATGCGATAGTTGTCCAGGATAATCTGGCCAACTGATCTGCGTGGGAACGCAGCTGAAACTTGGGGCGCGTTTCGGGGAGGTTTGGCGGCCACGGGGGCCACAGAAGCCGGGGGAGGCGCTGGGATGGGCTTAGCCATTAGCGCTGGAATTGGCTGGGAAGCCACCAAAGCCGGGAAGGCTTTCTGATGGTTCAGCTGATTCCAGGGGGATGGTCTCTGGGGTGCGAGACGTTCGGGGGGCTGGGAAGAGGGGACTTTCCCGGAGGGTGCTTCCCTCTGCTGGCGAGCGGCAGCACGCTTTGCCAGCTTGGGAGGGATTTTGGGGGCTTTGGGGCAGCCCCGGTAGTTAGCCGGGTGCCCGGCTTGGCCGCACAGCACACAGCTGGGAGGCTCTGTGCAAAGAGTCCGATCCTTGGGACGGGGGCAGTCAGAAGTGCCGTGCTCACCCAGACACTTAACGCATCTGGGTGTAGCGTAGCAGTTCTTCTGAGAGTGACCGTATAGTTGGCAGCGGTGACACTGCCCAACTATTGTGGGTCTGTAGGGCTTCTCGATGGAGATGCCGTCATTGCGCGTCTAACCGTTGGTCACATGATATAGATTTCAGCCAATCAAAAGCCATAATTCGAAAAGTAGTGGTAGCGTGCAATTCGGCTGGCCTCAACACCGCTATGTGTAAACGCTACCTACTCAAAATTAATCCAAGATTTTATTACCTGTACGGCGGCAAGCGCACACAACAAAACAAAAGCGAAAGCCTTCATGTTCCAACGGTCAAGTCACTAACTATAATGAATTAATTACCGACTTACTACATATACTAATTAGCCTTCCTTATCAAAGATAACAGGAACGTCGTTAAATCATAATCTGAGATAGAAATACCGATTAATTTTGTGTTCCATAGCTCTTTATAAACTAATCCATTGATAAAATTGCGTATTTTTAAAGAAACCAGCGGATATTGGATTAGATACTAACATCGACGTGTTATAGGTTTTTTTTCTATACATCGATAAAGTTATATATAATATAATAATAATAATAATAATAATAAAATTTATTTCAGAATTACTTCCATATATTGTTAGTAACAAAGTTCTTAGCCTAGTGTTAGTAAAGCATAATAAATTAATAATATTATTGGAAATATATTAGGCGCTTGCTCTCGCATGTAGGCCTATCAAATGTGCCATCAGTATCGAGTCCCATCGGCTGGCACACGCGGTCAGGATGGCGCTGGGGCCGCCGCGCACCCGCGCCAGTAAAGACGCACTTCGCTTTCGTATGACAGCGTGAAAGCCGTCTACGCGCGCCTCCGCGAACATGCCACTCGCGCTACAGTACCGCGGCAGCCCCATCAGCACCCTGAACGCGTTATTATATTGCACACGTAGGGCGTCGTATGCTCTCCGCGTGTATTTGGCCCACAAACTGCACGTGTAAAAGGTCTGACAGAAAGCTCTAAATAGAGTGACCTTCACCTGTTCAGTACACCGTGCGAATCTGCGAGCCAACATATTACAGCGAACAGACAACGCCCTACGTTCCCTCTCCACATCCATGTCATCTTTAAGGTCCTCGGTGACCCAGTGGCCCAGATACTTGAAGTGAGTGACTTGGCTTAATGGTGTACCATAGAGTGAAACGGGAGGTACCACTGTGACCTCTTTTCTTGGTGCTTTAAAAACCATAACCTCACTCTTTTTTACATTGTATCTGAGCCCATGAGCCTCCGCGTACTCTTCACATATACGGAGTAACTTGCGCAACGCACCGATTGAAGGGCTGAGCAGCACCATGTCATCCGCATAACTGATGTTATTTACGCAAATTCCATCTATATGACACCCGATGCCCGTGCTGCTCAGCTCCTCAATCAGGCGGTCCATATACAAATTAAATAACTTCGGTGAGGTCAACCCTCCCTGCCGCACCCCACACTCCAACTTATACTCATCCGACTTACTAGCCGCCCACCTAACAGTATTTTTCTGATTTTTGTACCAGTACTTAAATATAGATACGATTTCAGGGGGTAGACTAGTGTCTTGAGACATTTTTGTCCATAGCAGGTCGTACGAGACCAAGTCGAATGCCCTGGACAGGTCCAGGAAACACGCGTATACTGGTGTTTTACGCGCGGTGTAGTATCGCACAGTCTGCTTGAGGCACAAAATCGCACTTTCTGTGGACAGACCAGTTCGGAAACCGAACTGACCATCATGCAGTTTTATATGTTTTGTTAAATGGCCGTCAAGCAAACTATCCATTACCTTCGCTATAACCGTGGCTAAGGAAATAGGCCTGTAGTTAGACCTGTCTGAGACATTTCCGGTCTTGTTTTTTACAATGGGGACAACAATGGTATACATGAGATCATCAGGCAGGTAGGAGTGGTTAATACACAGATTAAATAGTAAAGCTAGGACTCTAGGCAAGTGTACCCCAGCAAACCGCAGGTGCTCAATGCTGAGGCCATCATGACCTGGAGATTTTCCTCTTTTCATAGATTTGATAACTAAATCAACATCCTTTGCAGTAAACCTTACATTGACATCTCCAGGTATAGCCCCAGCATCAGACACCGACATCATTTCAGACTGTGCAGGAGTCACAAACGGCTCAACTCTGAAATGCCGCTGAAATAATCCTGCGATGTTATCTGGCTCGTGTTCACCTTCGACGCTCACGGGTCGGCTAGGCTTTAAATTCAACTTGTTCGTTGATTTCCAAAATTTTGAGAAGTTATTATTGGAATGGTGTCGCGCAATTATATCCATTTTAATTTGTTGTTGGTTATTCTGACACCATTTCAATTTCATCTTAAATTCAATATATAGTTTCAATATATTTTCAATATATAGTTGGTACTCTGAAAGGAAGACTCGGCCTCGGTATGAAAGGCAACGAAGGAACAGGAGTGGGTTTTTTGTCAGTAAAAGTCTGACATACCCTCCCGCTCCGCCCAAGAATGGAATGTCATAGGATGATTTTCGCACCTACAAGAAAAAAATACCGGCGGGAATGTTTGAAAGAGTAACATGGCCCTGGAACGCAAAGGTTCGGTGTAGTCGATACGGACACCATCGAAATCTAAAGTCTGCAGAGAAGAAACTACAGCCGCATTGCGAACGAACCTACTGCCTATGAACCTGCGATTTATTTGGGTTGATCTGCAGGCCAAATGAGCGGCAGCAATAGCTGAATCCGCGTCAGCCACGCTAAAATGTCGATAAAGCTGCAAGTCATCTGCGTAAAGATGGAAACTAGAAGAGATTACTCTGGTAACAAAGTTAATAAAGATAGAAATAAGAAGAGGAGAGAGAACGCTACCCTGAGGAACACCCTCAGTGAGACTACACCAGTCAGAGAACAACTCTTCAAGGCGGACACACTGAGAGCGACCCCGAAGATATAAATTGAACCAGGTTAAAACGGAAGAAGAGAGATTAATAGATTTATGGATGCCGAGTAAGATGTCAAAATCCACTGAGTTAAAGGCGCTACTAAAGTCAAGCAATACAAGGACAGTAAGGGACTTGTTCTCTATAGCCCAGCGGATATCGTCAGTTACTTAAGCGCAGTAACAGTACTGTAATAAAATAATATCTCCTTCCCAATCAGGTTTTCGCGTGGCCTGATTGGGAAGGAGAAATTATCGAGTTTGACGTTAAGAAAAGAGATAGCTGTCTATGAACTAAGTTCTCAAAAACTTTAGAAAGAAATGGAAGACTAGAAATAGGTCTAAAATGGGTTAATGATGTGGGAATGTTAATTTTAGGTAAAGGAATAATATAAGCCTGTTTCTAGACTGACGGAAAGGAGCATAAGGTAAAAGAGTGATTGAAGATATGTGAGAGAACAGGAAGTAATGAAGGAAGGATGAGAGTAATCATTCTAGAGCATACCTTATCATAGCCAACCGCAGAAGTAATGGCGAGAACAGATTTCTTAACGTCATTCTCAGTAACATTGCTAAAGTTAAACTGAGGCAAAGGCAAACTGGAAAGATCATCCAGTTTGGTCTTTTCTTTCATTCCTTCTTTTCTTCTTCTTTATTATTATTATTGACTCGCTCACATATCAGAAGCGACAAGAAATATGTAACCAATATTTATGTAAGTAACTCATAATATGATTTAAAAGAGTGTCCATGGAGTTTATTGCACGTTCTCCTCCATAGAGATCTAGGTACGCTTTGGAACGTGCAATTTAGCTTCACTTTTTTTTTTTTGACTGACCGATATTTTGACAATTCAAAAGTACCTGTAACTGGTCTATTTGAAATAAACGTTTCTGATTTCTGACTGAAACAACTATCGGTACAATAATCGCCGACTCTACATCCCGCATATCGACAACCTCGCGAGCCAAGTAAAAATACTTGATTATCGTCAAATCGAGAACTCAAAATATGACTAAGGTTGAGAGAACTTTAAGTAACTAGTAGTTCCGCTCAGCTTAAAAAATTAATTGATTAAAATGTTGTGGCTCATTAGCTAAAAATTTCCAGGTAATTAATAACGAAGACACGGCACATTAGCGCTGCGAATCATTAATCGTGTTACCTCGGAGACTTAGGTAATTAAGTGATAGCTAACCTAACCTACACCTAGTTGTTTATTTTGGAGACCTTGATTTCAGTTCAACACGGTTCAAAGGCCAGCCGAACGAAAAGGCGGGTCAGACTTTTGCTGACTAGAACCTGTGTCGGGCCCTTCAGTTTTGCTGACATCTCGTCAAGTTGAGGCGCGCATGGAAAATTACGCGCCGTCGACTCGAACAAGGGGTCTTACCAGCAGTGCTATTCTCTAAGAAAACAGCCTTGAGCGACGATACGTACCTACATAGGATTAACAATCCAATGTATAGATCCATTGGATTGTTAATCTTATGTACGTATTTGGATTTCGTCGCTGCGGCCAGCGCTGCGCTCAAGGCTGTTTTCTTAGAGAATAGTACGACAGGACGTTTAAACGTTGATCGTGCGAGCGAGAAAGAGGTGTGTAGCTATACATCCTATCGGGGCGTAGCTAGGCGTGGGCGAAGTGGCCCTTCGCCCATGGCCTCGCACCCAAAGGGGCCTCGTGTGTGCGAAAGCTTTTACAGGCTCGCGTTTGACCACTATTTCACCTGATAGTAAGTGACTATGTGGTCGAATACTGGGTTGCGAATTTATGAAATAAAAAGACCTCGCTGATGCGCCTTCGCCTACTTCTACATTAGTCCACGCTACGCCTATGCACCCTATAGCAATTATGTTTAGCTCGTAAAATCGAACACGTTAAGAGCTCGCAGGGCCTTTGATCTTTACCTGACGGGCGGACGGCGAGCTTCCTATCGTCCGCAAGCCCGCGTCTACGGTAAAAGCCCAGCCGTACGGGTCAATCCTGGTACGTTTGATGTATGGATCGGTGACCATCAGCACATACCAAGACCCCTCCTTTCATGCATGCTACGCCGTTGGTTGCTGCGGTCATTTATAGATCTTGAGGGGTCTTGGATGATGATGATGAAGTCAAGTGAAAGCAAGCCTGCTCCATCATCGAACACATCATCACTTACCATTAGGTGAGATAATGGTCAAACGCGAGCTTATTAAAAATAAAAATAAAATCTTTGACAGTCGTTACGGCTACCCAGAAAGTTTGTCAGCCAGTCATACAAAGGGCTAGCTACCTTGTCATGTGCGGGGCTGATAGACGAAAACACAAACCAAAAATTCTAGGCAACCACTTCCTCCCCCTCCTCCCTCCTATTTTAGAAGAGTTTATAATATTTGTTAATTTAAATAACATACTGAAAGCAGTATAATCCATTATAGGCATTTTATTAGCGAACTCATAGCGTTCAGCGTTGACATCGTCTCTCAATCTTTTTTTTTTCGGATGGGAAAATCATCTAATAACATCCCCCGCCCTTGGGCGGAGCGGGAGATAGTGTCAGACTTTTACTGACTAAAAACCTACTCCTGTTCCTTCGTTGCCATTTTTGCAGGGCCCCGGGGATTTCTTTCGCATCACCCATGGCCCCAGTAGGCTTCGACGGCTTGCTTACTTACCTTACGGTTGCTGACATCTCCTTGAATCGTCTCTCCATCTGGAAATTCAAACGTTATAACAGCCGGAAGACGTCGACTGCGGCACATATTAGCTTCCAATAAGATAGACATCAATAAATACCTACTAGGAAATTACTCATTATGATACCAAGGTATGGTGATCAACACTTTACATACAGACAGCAACATCAATTGAGTACCCCTTTCACATTAATTATTACTTCTAGGTAAGCGCGATCCATCGTCGACCGCATCGTCGCTTTCCATCAGGTGAGATAGCGGTCAAGCGTGAACCTATCAACAATAAAAAAACTTTAATAAAGAGGGTAACCAGTTGATGACGCTGTCCATAGGTTCCTGTTCGATTCTCTGGTCGGTCAAGTGTTTAATACTCATCTAACACCGGAGTATGACTTGTTTACTGGGAGATGGATAGATGTATGTCGTGAATGGGTTTTATGAGAACATGGATGAAAAATAAGTAAACAAAAAACAAAACAAATGAAACAATTCATTTGTTTTGTGAGATATATTATTTTAGTGGTAATGTTTAAGTATTTTCTTTTTATTTCTAAATAAATGTTAGGTATTTTTTTATTTTCTTCAACGTGTATGGATTTGTTATTAGGGTATTATTGTTTTATTACATGTATTTTTTTAGTTTGTATGTTTCTATTGTACCACGCCTTGGGCAGTCTCCGTAACGTTGTACAAATGCTTGTAAATAAATAAATAAATCTATTTTTTAATAGCTGCCAGGAATTTGGAAATTGGTAATGTGATAACCGCGTTCCTCGGAAAACTTGGTACATCTGGAAGGCTTTACCACAGTCTACAGTAGGTAGGTACAGATCACAGCACAGGAAGTTGTAGGAACTGTAATATTGTAACCGTAACTCCACAGTCTTGGACAGTGGAGTCTTAATAATAATAATACTTAATAATCATATGTGTTTACAATGAATAAAGGAAATAATAATCATTTATTTGCAAACATGGGTATTTGGACATAGACGTCATATGATTAGTAATAGGGTCCCGTTTTTACCTTTTGTAAAGTACGCAACCCTAAAAAGGACAAGGACATTTGGACGGAGTTAATAAGAACCTGCGAGCCAGGTTCTTATTAACTCCGTCCAAATGTTCAAGGTCGTTAACTGACTCTAGCATTAACATTCAACAGGCCCATATAATGTGGAATAACATTCAGCGGAAAACATAGACTTACGTCACTATCTATTTATCAGAATCAATCCGTATTAACAAAGTGATTATAATAATTACATTTACCTACTTTTTAAATCGCGTGTCGAAGATTACGATTAACCATAAGACACTGGATAACGTAAAAGTAGTCCAGAAACAATTTTGATTGCAGAAATGTAGATTATAATTAGTCAGAAATTACGGTAAATCTACACAGAAATTACTACATCGTTGTGGTCGTAACTTCGAAAGCTTTTTTTAAGTTTGTCGCAAGAAAAGAATTTTGGAATTCTTTTCTGACCTTTATCCGTAAGAAAATTTTCAATAGCAGCCTGGATTCTAATGAGTGGAACGGAAATAAGTCTTGCGCATAGTCACTATGCGCAAGACAAGTTTGTAACTTTATTTTAAAATAGTACATAGTTCATAATCTGCACCGATCAGTCAGCGAATTAAGTTGTTCTTTTAGTTCGTCCTAATTTGAACCAGAGAAAGGCAGTTGGTTCGCTCGCTTTGCTAGTTTGAGTTCATCAGACAAATGAACGAACGATAAGAAGCGCATAGATATGTGTAGCTGCTCTCATTTACTCGTTGAGTCGATGACTGAACTAACGAATTAAAGAGTAGAGAGACGTTCGGTCGAGGTTTTACGACCTAGTTTCAAACAAGACAAGACTTTGACTGACTTGGAAGTTTGCAAACTCTTCATTCTTTTCCTCCGTTTCCCCTTCGAGGAATACAAACGTAACGTAGTTTGCTACATTTAGAGGTACACGAAAAAGCTTAGTAAACCTCTAATTTTTTAATAATAATTTTTTCCATAGCCCGCATAGGTCTAACTGGATTTGTCCCTGTCAACCTTGATAAAAACAAAATTTAAAACTAAATTGAGGAGGTGAACGTTATTATTCGGATAACTTACTAGCGTGATGTAGGGTTTGTGTGACGTAACAGTAAGTGACGGTATAGATGTCGCCACACACACGAAACTCAATAAAGTTCAACAAAACCTTGAATAATATTTATTTACTTTTATATACAGTATTATTATATTAGTTTAATTGTTATCCTTAGGACTAGCAGTGGCGGCGGGATCCTTGATCTGCGACCAGCTGCGGGAGCGTCTCTTCTCGTGTGTGGGCGTGACCACTTTGTGGCTGTCGGCGCTGCCGCGGCCCGGAGCGGCAGCGGCCGGCGTGCGGCGCGACGCCTGCGAGCGGCGCGACTGCTGCGAGCGGCTGCGCGAGCGGCGCGAGCGGGAGCGGCGGTGCGAGCGCGAGCGGGACCGACTTCGAGAGTGGTACGATCTGGAATAAACACTGATGATAGAACTACATTGAGCCCAACGTGTGCCACGTACGCCTTATCTGGACGAGACGATCTCCATACATTTTACATGGCAACTAGACTTGTAAAGCTAGATTAGACACACGCCATGCTACGCGCCACCACGTACAACTCCGGCATCGCCCACGTGTTCGTCAAGTCTAATGTAGATCCCGCTTTACTTTATGTATGAATTCAGAATTCGAAATCACTGTCTAATTTTAAAACAAACAACTCTTTTTCATAAATGACATAGTTCCGTTAAGGAATATGCAAGCAAATTTTTATTAATTGTTAAACCAAGCTATATTGAGGAGTCCGATATTGAATTGTTATCGACAATAACGTACAAATATAAAAAAAACTCATTTTGTATAGTTTCGATATTGAGATGGATTCATGACAGCACAAGTTTAAACCTTAGTGGTTTTTTAGTTGCTATTTAACTAAGACTATCCTGTATTCTTATGTATTAATAATAAATAAATAAAAAATATAAAAAAATATAGTGCATCACGCCCGTAAGGCAGCCATAGAAAGCGGCATTTTGGTGAGGGGACAGATATATTTGTTTGAAATTGTTATATCTCGTTTGCTTTTCTACTGATTTTGATATTATTTACGCTTTGGAATGTGCAATTTAGCTTCACTTTTTTTGACAGACCAACATTTAACAATTCAAGTGCCTGTAAATGGTTTATTTAAAATAAAAGTTTCTGATTTCTAAAACGAAATATCAGCCTCCCGGGGTGGAGGCAGTGATAAAGGGTTTTTCCATGTTGACTTTCTCAATAGCAGCTTAGAGTCTAGAAACCAAGACAGGAACCATGTTGCTGATAGTTTAGGTACATCACTGCCTTTTTCTTTCCGGATTGCAGGCGTGATGTTATGTATCTTTATAAATGAAATCACACTAGCTTTTACAGTTATGCAGAAAGTGTAAAGTCCCGCATACCTCCGTTGAAAAGGGAGGATCCTCCGACTAGACTGATGTTTTGTCTGATCCCGGCAACTGCCCGATAGATGATTTTGAGCTGTTGTTTATGTTCAAATCGCGCGGAAACTAATTGCTTGAAGCAGTATTTCATAGTTTAGTTCCTATGTGACGTCATAGATGTCTCTACAAGCTATAGCAAATATGATACCTGGATCTTCGACTTCTAGACCTGGTCCTGCGACTGCGACTCCTGCGACTCCGCGAGCGTCTGCTGCGCGATCGCGAGCGTGTGTATGAGCGTCGCCGCGAACGCGAACGCGAATGTTCGCGGCGGCGCGAGCGGGAGCGTGAGTGCGAACGGCCGCGCGAGCGGTCCTCGTGCGAGCTGTGCGGGTTGTGCTCCGTTAGCTTCTTGAAGTATCTGGAATGGAAAGTTGACATAGTTTAAACAAAAGTTTTCAAACTTCTGACTGCCACAGTCATACATGCCAAAACGATGTGCTTAACACGCCATGGTCACGTCTACATGACCGCTCAAAGGATGAAATCGTAGCTTGGCACAGAGAGCACGCTTTTGCGTTTTTGATGTGGCGGTGAAAAAGTGAAATAGCCCTTTAAACGCCAACCTCATATATCCGACAAACACTCTCGCGTTTATTTCGCCCGGGTCGCACATCCCCCACCACATACTCCATCTCATCAGCTCTTCTGTCACCTATGGGGATTGGCGGTCAAAGAAACAAGGACTGTATGAGGAATTGAGAGAGAGGGGGACGAGGGCGGCCAAAGAAACAAGAACTCTATGAAATTTGACAGAGAGGGAGACGAGGGCGGTCAAAGAAACAAGGACTGTATGAGGAATTGAGAGGGAGGGGGACGAGGGCGGCCAAAGAAACAAGAACTGTATGAGAAATTGACAGAGAGGGAGACGAGGGCGGTCAAAGAAACAAGGACTGTATGAGGAATTGAGAGGGAGGGGGACGAGGGCGGCCAAAGAAACAAGAACTCTATGAGAAATTGACAGAGAGGGAGACGAGGGCGGTCAAAGAAACAAGGACTGTATGAGGAATTGAGAGGGAGGGGGACGAGGGCGGCCAAAGAAACAAGAACTGTATGAGAAATTGACAGAGAGGGAGACGAGGGCGGTCAAAGAAACAAGGACTGTATGAGGAATTGAGAGGGAGGGGGACGAGGGCGGCCAAAGAAACAAGAACTGTATGAGAAATTGACAGAGAGGGAGACGAGGGCGGTCAAAGAAACAAGGACTGTATGAGGAATTGAGAGGGAGGGGGACGAGGGCGGCCAAAGAAACAAGAACTGTATGAGAAATTGACAGAGAGGGAAACGAGGGCGGTCAAAGAAACAAGGACTGTATGAGGAATTGAGAGGGAGGGGGACGAGGGCGGCCAAAGAAACAAGAACTGTATGAGAAATTGACAGAGAGGGAGACGAGGGCGGTCAAAGAAACAAGGACTGTATGAGGAATTGAGAGAAAGGGGGTCGAGGACGGCCAAAGAAACAAGAACTGTATGAGAAATTGACAGAGAGGGAGACGAGGGCGGTCAAAGAAACAAGGACTGTATGAGGAATTGACAGAGAGGGGGACGAGACAAGAAGCGTCGAGCCTCCTTGCTGGCCTGCCGTCATGGGATCTGGAGGCAACAGTCCTTGCACGCATGTACGATTTGCGCGTGGATGTGCAATGGCTGGGCGAAACTCCGCTACCACGACAAATCGCGGCATGGCGGACAGAGTTCCGGCGTGATCTCATAGTGGAATGGCGACAGCGACTGCCGCAGCCCAGTGCTGGGCACACCATAATTATAGCGGTAAGTCCCCTCTTTGAGGAGTGGCTGGAAAGACTTCACGGCATCGTCACCTTCCACATGATGCGGGTCCTCACCGGACATGGTAAGTTCGAGAGGTTCCTGCACCTGATTTGTGCTGAAGAAACGCCTAGTTGTCACCATTGTGTGGACCGCCCGGAGGACACGGTAGAGCATACAGTAGAAGTGTGCCTCGCTTAGGCAGAGCACCACCGTGTCTTCGTGGGGGCGATCGGCGGTAACGACCTCTCGCTTCGGGCCCTGGTACAGGTCCGAAGTGAGGAAGAATGGCAGGCGGTCGCCTCTTTCTGCGAAGCAGCAATGCTAGTGAAGAAGGCGGCCGCGCGCGCGAGGGAACGGCCCTCACGCCCCAGCCCAGGAAATCGGTGTCGGTCCCGACACCGATTTCCAGCCACCTAAAGGCGGGGTTGCGGATGGCGAGCAATGGGTAGCTCACCGCCGCCGTCCGGCCGTCCGGTAACCGTCCAAACCGAGCCCAAGTCGTCGACGGCGCGTAGTGTTCTACGTGTGCCTCAAGGAGATGTCAGCAAAACCGTAGAGGCACATAAGAGTCGAAGCCTACTGGGGCCATGGGTTCGCTTCTGAAAAGAAAACCAGGGTCCCTGGAAGGCAAAGCAACGAAAGAAATTAGGAGTGGGTTTTAGTCAGTAAAAGTCTGACACTCCCTTCCACCCCGCCAGAGCGGTAGAAGTCATTAAATGAAATAAAAAATGGTCACGCCGCAGGCGCGGGTAGTGTTAGCCGGCGCACCGCCGCCGAAGATATTGTAGTGGGCGCACATGGCTCATCGGAGGTACAATCAAGTTTATACTTGTCATCACACATCAACATCCCTCCCCCGTACTTCGTCGATGTCTTGTTGTTTTGTTTCGAATTCGGAACATTGTCAATTTAAACTTATCTGAATTTCATTCATTATCAGTATCATTTCATCATTTGATACTTCTGCCTCTGCCTCCGATTTCGGTTCCGATAAACTGTAGGTGGATTGATAAGAGGCATTATTTCGCCCATCACACGCTCAAAAAATAAAAGTTTCTGTTTCTGACTATTTTTAAATGCATTTGTATAGTTATATGCAGATACATATTTTTTTATTCAGTGACATTTACGTGATAAATAATATATATAAGGTGCTATAAAAATATCTGCCACGGCTTTAATGGGAGGTAGTATTGTGTTTATAGATTACAATAGTAAAAATAAATTATTAATCATTTGTAATTTTTTTTTCATACAAAAAAATGGACGTATAAATTTGAATTGATTTATTGGCATAAAACCATCCCGTAGACTTTCTTATCAAACAATGCCGCTGCGCGACAGCCACTCGGTCGTCAAAGCGCAACCCCGCGAACCCCCCCCCCTCCCCCGCGCTCCCCGTTCGTCGCCCGCGCTAGCCGACTGCTCGTTCGCCAGTTCGCCGCCCGCTGGAATATCGTGCGAACGCCGGCGTTCGCTCTCTCATTGTTTTTTTATTGTGTCTAATTACGGTATTCGAAAGGTTAACCCCTCTTGCCCTTTTTTTTTGTGGGGTCGTGTAAAGGACCTTGTGTACGGTCAAACCGGACATGACATTAGGAGTGTGGTAGAATTAAAAAGGCGCATCAAACGCGCATTTAGGCAAGTAAAAAGTGAAAGTGAAGAGACATGTACGTAAGCGTGCCTACAGTTTTGTGCAACGCGAAGGCGGACTTGTGTGTTGTAGATAAGTGGGTAGGGAGTGTTGTGGGTTGTGTGTTGTAACTGTAAATACGGTGCAATTGTTGTAAATAAGATGATTAACTTTTAAACACGCCAAGTTACTGTAATTTATCGTTATTAATATTAATCTAAGTACCTACCTATTGTCTAAAAATAATAAGAAAAATATTTCGATTCTTACACTAACTTGAAAGTCCAAAGCCTGTTTTAAGTGGGATGGGAAGTTTATCATCTTATTTACGTCAGTTTTTTGGAAGAATACAGTAGCTGGTAAGTAATTGCACTTTTAAAACCCTAGTTTGCCTGCGTATTATTGCGTACCTAGTGGATTAGATAGTGACGAACTAGTCAGCTGATTTCAGTTTTCATTCACAGAACAGATGGAAAGAGATAGCAATTGTTTCTATTGACGAAGCGACACATCGCGCGTAATTTCTGAACCACGTTATGCAGAGTCGAGTCAATGTTTATTTAACTACTTTATGTTCTCAAATTGAATTAACTGTTCCGGGGAACGAAAGCTCTTACTTACTTTACTTTTGTAATCTTTAAACACAATAGTAGCTCCCATTAAAGCCATGGCAGATATTTTTATAGCACCTTATATATAGCAATTATTGCCCAAACAGAAATTGTTTCACCTTTTTTTTGTATATTTTTTTTAAATTTCAGTTATTATTTATGAAACAAGCGCTGCATGAACCAAATTCATTTTGAGTCTCAATGATACTACTCTTAATAAACTTTTGTGTGTACTAATGTATTTTGGGTCCACTGTGCGCGTCTGTGCTATACGGAAAAATAAACTGTAACGTATCGTCGCGTGCACCGCGTGGGCGAAAAATGCCTTTTTTCAACTCTCCTCCTTTAAAAACTTCGGTTCCGATATAACCACTTCTTTTAAATCTCTACTTTGTGATAGTAAAAATGGCCAGTAAAATCATAGATTAGCATCGCTGTGCATAAGTAGGACCCTCACCTGTAATACTGGTGGTTGGCGTCGGGCCCGTCGAAGTACGGCATCCTGGCGCCGCTTGCCCGGCCGCGCGCGCGCCCGCCCCCGCGCCGCACGTACTCGCCGGGCGCCGCGTAGTACTGCCCGCGCACCGGGTAGTACATCGACGCTGCCACGGGATAACAGCGTCAACAGTACGAACTTTTCACTTCATTTTTATTTTCTTCATCGGCACGCACAACGCCGCAGCTTGCGGTGACGGGACACATAATCTTCCTCACCGCTGACGCATACTTCGACTAAACTATTATAATTCTTGATTTTCCATAAGATTGTGTTTCCGTCACCGCATATCACAGCGTTGTGCGTTCCGATCAAAAGACCAAACCCTTATAAGCGTTTCATAGGAATATAAAATTTTTTCCATAAGTATAAGGTCAAAGTGCATTCCGATTTTCTCCATTTATGTAATAATAATAATAACACAGCGGTTAGCAGTAAAAGATAATACCACTAAATATTTAAGAAATTAATTAATAGAAGTTTCCAGTTTTCTTGCCAATGGCCCTCTCACTTTTAATCTTTCATTTCATTTTAGCGGATAGGCCCGTGTTAATAAACTGTTGTCATTTACTAAAAACAGATGTGATGAAGTAAGATCACGGTGATAATGAAGTAATGACGCTTCAACAATAATAGCGACAGTGGTTTATTAATACGGGTCTAAAAATCATCTGTAAAAAAGATTGAGAGAACCATTGACTTTGAAGATACAGGGACAGTTAGGGACATATGGCACTTGCACTTGGCCAGCAGGCGCATCATTGGCTCAAAATATTGCTCTCACTTGACTATTTTCATTATATTCAGTTTCGCAAAGTTCTAAACATTAAAATCGATCATTAACGATGCCTTAACGTTGGGCAAATGTCAGTGCGATACGACCCTTCTCCTAATAAGATATTCAACAAAGAGGAATACATGAAGAAAGAAATACATAAGATGTGTAAGATACTCATACTTTGCGGCGGGTACGCGTAGCCGGGCGGGCAGAACGGGTAGCCGAAACCGTACGGCATACTGTACATGCCAGCTGCAAAAAAAATAAAAAGTGACATTCAATAAATGCATGGGGCTTGGGCCTAAAATAATTTAATGTATTGAACAGCAAACTAACTAACATAGGCTGGATGAACTGAATTTTTTGAGCACTAAATAATATTTTACAGCCCCCGTTTCTTTTTTTAAGTGAAGTGGGATAAATATAGGGTTACAACACTATAAACATTCGTTCCTCCAGCGTGAGCGATTTGTTAACGCGCTAACAGCGACGTTATCGTGACTCGGAACGCGGGGATGATTTATGTCAAATCGACATTTCTGTCATATTTACAGACGAAAATGGTGTATTTTCGTCATTTTCATCACGTTTTGATTTTGCATTATCATGATAAAAAATACGTTTTGATTGCATAAAATTGCAGCTTAATTATAATAAAAACTTAAGGTATTTATTAGATACAGAAATTTTAGCTAAATTTTAAATAATTCTTCTTCTAATATTTCTATTAATGGGAGCCTGAAAAAATCATATTTAATTATGATCGAGGATTTACTGGTGGGGAACGAAATACTTTTTGTTAAATCTTTTTTGAGTATTAATAACGAAAAATTTTAATATATTTAAATAGTCTTGGTAAAATAATAGAATTTATACTGGGAACGCTATTTTTTAACTTTAAGGGGTTGAACAAAATACTAAACGTCTACCAACCTGCAGTAGTCTTGTTATACTCCATCTCTCGCTCAGGAGTGGTCAGCCTCTCAGTCTTGATGTGTTTGTGACTATCTCTACCTTCACGGCCGTCTCGACTGCGCCCGTCAGAAGACACAGAACTCATTGAAGAGTCACGTTTGGGCTTCTTAGTTTCCAGCGCCGTGCGGATTACTATGCGACCTGAAAAAGAACAGTCTAAGTATTAGAATTATCGTAGCAGTAGGCAGGGCACATTGCTCGCAGAATAGATTTAGAGGGCCGAAAGATTTTGGAGTGGCGACTATGTGCCGGAAGAAGCAGCGTTGGAAAGCCTCCCACAGGATGGACCGATGACCTGGTGAGGGCCGCGAGCATCCGATGGATGAGAGACGCACAGGAGCGTGACGTTGTGACGACACTTGGGGGAGGCCTATGTCCAATAGTGGACGACTTTCGGCTCTAATAATGATGATGATGATACTCTATGTGTCACAACCAACTAACTTAATTCGTCATTCAATTAACAGCCTAGCCTAATAATTAAACGTTCCCATTGGTGGACTGAACTGGTGACCTGAATTACATTCAGCCGATGCGTCCACTAAAACATTTAATGAACTGGCCGACTAATGGTTAGGCCAATCATACAGTAGGGTGACCATGTTGCAAAAAAAAGTTAATTTTGTTTTACTTTTTATTTGGCATCAATGAGATCAAATAGCGTAGCTTATTATCAAAGTAAAAACGCATGTTACTAAAAGAAAGAATATAGTGGATGGATAAATAGGGAAGAGGCCAAAGAAAATATGGGAAATGGAATTGTGTAAGGACGACAAAAAAAGGAATCGGTGATAAGAAGAAGAAGAAACGGTATTGCTCGACCCTAATTTACTTGGGATAAGTGCGGGAAGATGATGATAATAACAAAATGTAGTTAAAAATTGTTTTGTTAACACAAATCAAACTGGCATAGCTCTTGGATCCGTGAAGGTCTTTCGTTTTTAAAAAGCACACATGTATTACTGAGACACTGATTTACAGCAGGTTTACAACTGCAATTCTAATTCTGAAACCCTGAACACCGATACGCTGGACTAGAACTGACTTGACTTGATAGCAACTCACAAAGAAATATGGTTTCTAAAATTTTGTTGCCATAGTTTGTTTCAAAGTACCTCAGTGTCAACTTTGACGGTGAAACCCAGTTTTAAATGGTACCACATTAAATTCCAACTTTATGAAGACTATTTCTCAAAATAACTACTTTCCTTTGAACATTTATCATGACAGTGGCCTTAATCCACTTTGGGTACGCTTACCAAAATTACTATAATAAATTTCTAACTTGAGCATCTTTTTGAAACATAGTATCAAGCATATTTTCTGCTGTAAACTTTAGTATTTTGTATGCGCTATCCCTCTCTATATATATATATCATTCAACTTTACATATGAAACATACAATTTCAGAACTGTAAACTTCTTCATGCAGTCACTCTGCATATAACATGCACAACTCTATTGCAGGACTCACACTTGTGCACCCCAGTGGTTTCGTTATGGCATACTGCACAAATGAAGTTTGACTCCAATTGTTCAGTATTCTCCATTCCTGGTTTCGAATTATTATCATTGTTGTCATTGTCACTGCTCGTAGCTTCAGCTGGTTCTCGCTCTGCAAACATTTTTAATTGCTCCTCTGTTTCTAAAGATGAAAGTATAGATGTTGGGATATCAGATCCATTTAAACCCGCTTTAGGTTCACTTCCAAATAAAGCTTTATATGGAGATTTTCCTATTGTTTGATGGAATGTAGAATTTTTGGAATATTGAACGAAGGAGCAGCCCAGAGACCAGTTCGTTGATTTGTTTTCTTTCATCCAGATTCGGAGCATCTCTTCAACATCTTGACAGCTTTTCTCAATGCTGTCAGGTTGTGAATGACATGGATTTCCATGAACAATTTTGCACTCAGGCCACATTGCAACTAATTCTTTTATTACATCTGCAATGAATTCACGGCCATTGTCTGACTGTAGAATGTAAGGTGCCCCAAATATTAAAAAAATCTTCATCAGCTCTGAAGCAATTTCAACAGTTGTTTTAGTTTTAAGCGGACAAAGATTTACAAATTTGGTTGTGTTATCTTGATAGTGTAAAAGCCACTTAAACTCTCCATCGGGACAGGATTGAAAATTGATAAGGTGGACTTGTCCTCTTATATTAAAATCACGTGAAACAATTGGCTTCGTCACAATGCCTTTTTTTGGGGTGCTTCTTTTGTTTTCACATACAGGACAATTAGACACAAAAATTTCTACAGCTTTTTTTGGAATATAGTATCTGTTTTTCAAGTCGCAAAGTGTTTTATCTCGTCCACCATGTCCACAGGATTTATGGATTTCTGATAGGACATCATAATACTGTTCTCTTGGTAAAATACGTACTGTGGCAGCAGTGGGTGTGAGTCTTTTAAAAATTAGACAGTCTTCATTTCCACTTGTCATGACATCATATTTGCTCATCCAGTAATATTCCATAGCAGTCCTTCGTTTTCCAGAACTCATGGTCACCTGAGCTTTTTTTATTTCGTTTATAACTTGTAAAATTCTTTCCGATGTCCAAGCTTTTCGATGAGATCCTAGAAATATAATACAAATCACGTTAGAAATATAATATAGTCATATCTTCGTTATTAAAATATTATTTAATAACAATAACATAAACAGAAGAATACTAAAAAAAAAACAAAACAAACCTACCTTGGTGCTGTTGATCATATTCAATAAGTTTTCGGTCAAAATTTTCTTTAAAGTTCATACTGCTTGAGGCTAAATCTACATTATTTTTGTCACTACACCCTTCCATAGTGCATTTTTTGGCGTAAACACAATTAATCTGCGAAAAACACCAGAAATATTGTCGCTCGTTGTCGCCATTTAACCACACAACTTGACAGAATATATGTAGTGTTGCCAGCAGTTAATTTAGCTTTCCACCAGATTCAATTCCCATAATTTTCCACCAAGCAAATGCTTATTTTTCGCAACTTATATAATCAAAAATATATGAAAAACAGCTTTGGAAAGTTGAGTACAGTTTATAACAAAAAAAAAGTTTAAAAAAATACTTAAAGATATTTTAACATGTCTGCGTAAAAAAAAAGATTAAATCTATTACATACAACTTACTGTAAATTAACACATAAGATAAAATTAATACAAACATTAAACTACGAAAGTTTTACTAAGAAAGACATTTTTTTAAGACAGTTTCGCGAGATAAACTAACAGCTATTGATTTTTATATTATATATCAGCAACCAATTTGCTACTAAAAATAAAATTAATTCTTAGAACCGCGAGCCACTGAAAACAATATTTCTCCAGAGGGTCGAAACTACCAGTTTCAGTGGAAAAACCACTACGTTGACAACACTGCATCCTAAAGGCATTTGACAGTGCGAGTTTCAGCGCTAGGTGGCAGAAAATAGAACTAAATTGAAAGCTAGGCAAATAGTTAAACGTTATCGATTAGTAATTTGCCTAGCTGTTTGATTGAATGACTGAACGTTTTTCAAGCCTGCTAATTGAACGGCTCTGTTTTGTAAAAAGGGTAACTAAACTAATTTGTTGCGATAAGTATTAAGTATGCACACACATTATAAATATGAACTTATTTAAATAATGAAGAATTTATTTATTTATTAATTCTTTATGCACACAAAAGTACAGAGGCGGAATTAATGCTTTAAGGCATTTTCTACCAGTCAACCTTTGGGGAATTAGTGACTTTCTTAATAAAAAATAGTTATAATCAGCCTTTGATTGCCATGTTCCCACTGCTGAGACTAAGACCTCCTCTCTAGGAGAGAGAATGGACCGTAATCCACCACGTAAGCCCAGTGCGGATTGGTGTATATTTCTTAGAATTTTTGGCTCTAGGACATGCCGATTTCCTCACGAGGTTTTCCTTCACCGGTTTGAGAGCAGTGGTAATGAAATATTACACAAAGTAATGCACCAAGTTGAGTTCGAACCCGTGACCTACAACTCGTAAGTAGGTGCCGTTATTACTAGGCCACCACTGCTCTCTCCTGTGATGCGTGATGACAAAAAAATCTGCTCTTTAAAATTAATCTCGGGATTTGAGGTATAAATATATACATAAATAACTCTACCTATTTCCGACTCCTGGTGATGATTTTCTTATTTTGCGAAAATCCTTACTTCGTTAGACACAGAAAGAGAAAAGAACGAAATCTGTACTCATCAATCATATTCATCACAGCTTTTTTTATTGTGCGTCTATTTGGGCAAAATAAACATGTTTACTTTCTTTTCTTTTCTTTCTAAAATATTTAAACGGACCTACGTCTTTTGGAAAAATAAATTCAAGTGCTTTGGGGAATCCCTGGTTATAGAGTACGTAAACAAACATTGATTACAATACGGTCGACGTAACTTGACGGTTCTGAACTTCGCGCAGAAGGCTGCACACGAACGTTTTTTAGGAACAAAATGGTGGCATGAGGCGACATGCGCGGGGCGGAGGTCTAGGCTAGAGATTGACTCTATGTAAACACAATCGACCCTTTATTCAATCAAATATCGTAATCGATTTTTATCGATTTGGAATTTATTAATTTTTGTTTCTATGAGATATTGAACGGAATAGATTTACAAACATAGTGAATGTTGTCGTTAGTAAACGAGATTTCGACTTTAATGAAAAAAAAAATGAATAAAATTTTATTTTCTTGGTTGAAAGACATGATTTAGTAAAATATCAGTTATTTATAAACGACTACTACATTAACAACTGTTTGAGAATATTTTAAACCTCCTTATAAAATTTAATCAAATATATTTTTATAATTGGATTTCAATCGATTTGAAAAATAATCGATTAAACAACACCCTCAGATACGCATATTGGACATCCCTTTTTGTTTACTCCGTAAAACTTCGTGCATATTCGGTAATGCTCGGGACGCGGTATTGTGTCTCAGTCACACGTTAGCATTGGTGTCGTGTTCGTGTCGCTATCTCTATCTTGAGTACGGGCGGTTACAAAAGTTTTCGTTGATCGTTGTTAGTTGTTATTATTTTCTTGTTAAGTTTTTTGTTTAGTGTTAAGTTTTTTGTTTGTGTTTAAGTTTGTGTTAGTGTTAAGTGTCCCTTGGCATTTATATTATTCGCCAACAAAGATGCCACCGAAGCATAATAAGGTATTAAATCGCCAGGCAAGAAAAATAATTTTTGACTTAACGCAGTATTTCAAAAAAGAAAAAGAAGAAGGCGTAAAAGATGTTGACAAAGTTTTTTTAAGAGTTGCTAACGCAACTGGTGTGTCCCTACGCACAGTACAGCGGATCGCAACTGAAGGCAATGTTTCGGGCTTACTTTCGGTATTCCGCACGCCTGGTAAGAAAAGGTCTAGATCAAAGCCTATTACCGATATTGACAATTTTGACCAAGGTGTAATAAAAAGATGCATACACAACTTTCACAATTCTGAAAAAGAAATGCCAACATTAAATAAATTACTAGCGAAACTCAAACAAGACATAAATTTTCAAGGAGCTAAAACGAGCTTAAAAGCTATAGTCAAAAACTTGGGTTTCAAGTGGCGAAAAACTGAAACCAATAGAATGGTTCTTGTAGAGAAAACCGATATTCGCCTAAAAAGGATATTGTACTTGAAAGCAGTAAAAAAATACAGGGATGAAGGGCGACCAATTGTATACACTGACGAGTCGTACGCCCACGCATCACACACAAAAAGTAAGGCATGGTCAGATGGCTCCGTTAAAGGACTAAAGCGTCCTATATCAAAAGGTCAGCGAATAGTAATGGTGCACGCTGGATCAGAAGCAGGATTTGTTCCGAATGCCCTACTGATGTTCAAATCGGGAAACAAACCCGGAGATTATCATGACGATATGAATTTCTTAAACTATGAGAAATGGTTACGGACTCAACTGATTCCAAATTTGAGCCCTAACTCGGTGGTGGTTATCGATAATGCTCCATACCACAACAAAATTTTGAATCCTGCCCCTACATCTAATGATAAGAAGGCAAAAATGGAGTCGTGGTTAGCAGAAAAGGGTATACCATATGAAACTGATATGCGTAAACCACAACTTTATGATTTAATAAAAAAAAACAAAGATGGGCATAAAAAATATGTAATAGATGAAATGTTTAAAAAATACAACCATGATGTCCTTCGATTACCGCCTTATCATCCCGACTTAAACCCCATCGAGATGGCGTGGGCTGCTATTAAAGGGTACGTAGCCGCTAAAAACGTCAACTGGAATGTAACTAGGACAATGGAACTCATCCAGGAAAAAGTAAATGCAATGGGTCAGGAACAATGGAGTGCTTTATGCAGAAAAGTGAAAGAAGTCGAAGAAAAATATAGGCAGAGCGATCATATTATTGATGAAATGACGGAACAATTCGTCATTAATACAGGATCAGACTCAGAAAATGAATCTGAAAGTGAGAGCGACGACAATTATGATGACGATGACGAACCTATACCGAGTACCTCACAAAGTACGCAAGAGGCAGATGACTTTATGCTAGGGATTTCTCCCCTCAGCGAAAGTGATTGAATAATAAAAAGTTTATCAAACTGTAAATAATATTGTGTGTGATTGTGACAAAAATTTGCTACTATCGAAAGGTGAGTGAATTTTTAATTCATTAGGTACATTATTTTTTTTTAGCTTTCTGTCTCATAGCGTTTTGATATTTATTTTATTTGTACTTGGTCTCTGTATCAGGAAATTCATATTCGAATTTCGGTTTAAAAAAAAAATGAATTCCAATAACACTTTTTTTACGAGTGTACATGCGCGAAAGTTCGCAGAGCCTATGTTCAGAACCGTCAAGTTACGTCGACCGTATTGTACGTTCCGTTCCATTTGCGATACGGACTCACACAACACAAAATAGAAATTCAAAACTTATTTAGCTGCAAGGTAAAATCGAAAACAAAATAATTATTTTCCATACAAATACTATAAAAAATGTCAAGAGTTCCATGTAAAGTGGTTTCATTACTTTTTAATGAGAATGAGCTGAATCTAATAAATAATCTAAACAGCGGCAGGTCGTCGCAACCCAATTTTGTTATTCAATCTTATATATATCTTCAATTCCGCAGACGTGCGGGATCCCGCATGAGTAATACCGCATTTCGGATCCCGCAGAAAATGTGCGGGATCCCGCGCTTGCGGGATTGGAGTCGTGTGTGAATAAATGTTTAAATATATTATGATAACTTACCATTCAAGGCATTATTGTAGTTGTTCCTCTGCTCCTCCAATATCTCTTGTTGCTGTCGTTTGATCTTGTCTATGATCCGCGCACGCGCGACGCGCTCGCCTGGATGATAATATTGGTCGCTTCGGGAACCGTTACGTTGCAGTTCTGGACGTAACTAGGAACAGAAAGTAAATGATAATTATTATTTATTGGGTTGTCAATACTAAATACTGGCATGCAGTAGGGGTCGGCCATGTCGTGTTTTTCTTAAAAGGGGGTGGGAAGGAGTGACTTGATACTTCGTAAGATCACAAAGCGCGGGCAACCGGATGCGTATAGGCAAACTATTTGCATAGGAACGTCACTGCACCTGTCCACTTGTGAACTAGACGTTACTCGTTTGCGTAAACGAAAAAAAGCCTAAAAATCCTAAAAATCGTTACTTTGAAAAATAAACATGAAAAGCAACCAAACGCACACCTTCCGCATGACGCAGGTTCTCACCGGACATGGCCAGTTCGGGAGTTTCCTGCATCGGATTCGTGCGGAAGAATCGCCCGTGTGTCACCACTGTGTGGACCGCCCGGCAGACACGGTGAAGCACACAATAGAGGTGTGCCCCGCTTGGGCAGAGCACCGCCGTGACCTCGTGGGGGCGATTAGCGACAACGCGCTCTCGCGCTGGGCCTTGGTACAGGCCATGGTCCGAAACGAGGAGGAGTGGCAGGCGGTCGCCTCCTTCTGCGAAACAGTAATGCTAGTAAAGGAGGCGGCCGCACGCGCACGACCGTGGGAACGGCCCTCACGCCCCAACCACCGCCTTTCCGCCCAACGCAGGCGTGGGCTTGCGGACGGCGAGCAATGGGTAGCTCGCCGTCCGGTAACCATCCAGACCGAGCCCCAAGTCGTCAACGGCGTGTATTGTTCCATGCGCGCCTCAAGGAGATCTCAGCAAACCGTAGAAGCCCAGCAGGGTCGATGCCTACTGGGGCCATGGGTTTGCTTCTGAAAGGAAAACCCGGCCCTAGTATGAAGGACAACGAAGGAAATAGAAGCGGGTTTTAGTCAGTAAGTCTGACACACCCTCCCGCCCCTCCCGGGAGATGCCATTGGATGATTTCCAACATAAAAAAAGCAACCAAACGTATATTAATTTTATTCTTTAGATTCTTACGTAACAAATATTAATCGATCACGAAGGGGTCAAAAACTAGTAAAAATCGTATTACGAAAAATCTTCACAAATTAATGGCTCCGTAACAGAATAGGTTTTAAATTAGAACCGAATTCGGAACCAGTTTTTAAATCGGAAGCGACAAATGAGACACTACTAAAATGAAGAACAAACTCACAACATTCCATATAATTAAAATCATTAAAATATTCATTAAAATAAAAAAAATATTCATAATAATAATGTAATACTCGTAGAACTTCAAATATTCGCACGCCATGAGAAATGGCAGACATGTCGTGAGCCAATTTTATTTAAGATCTTGCAAGCATATTGTATTATTTTAATTCTGTATGCACACATGTTTGAGCAAATAAAATTTCTTATTCTTATTCCAAATACAAAACCAAACAACAAGTGAAAGATGATTAATGGACAGAAAGCACAGGGGGATGGAAGTTCTACTAGCAACAAGTATTGTTTGTACATCCAATATTACTTCCGATTAAAATTTATCAGTACCAAAATCGAAATTGGTATTGTAAAATGAAATGGTTGAACTTTCGGAATTGGAATCAAACATTTGAATCTCCGTAACATCTCTAATATTTTTTGCCAGCGGCTTTGACACCTAGAATATCAGTTATTGTAACATATTATGTATCTATGAATCTTTGTACCATATTCTCTACCAACCTCTATCCTCTTAAACAGCTCTTCAATCAGTCTTATAGCCTGCATCTTCTTCTGAGCCTTCATGAGTTTCTTCTGCTCCTCAGCCACCTTACTATTCAAGTCTAAGTTGTCACTCTTCATCAGCTTAGCTAGCTGCTTCTTCTTACGTCTCTCTTCTCTCTCCCTCATTTTTTCTAGCTTTTCTCTTTCTGTGCGCTCATATTTTTGTCTGTAAATAACGCAGTTGATTTTTTAACAACTTTGTAAAAGTGATTGATTGAGTTTATTATTGTTTTGTTGGCACAGTGTTTCAAAGTTTCACATAAGCCTGCTGCGATGCAATGCAGATTCAATTCCTGCACAGTATAAATATTTGTATGCTGGGATATTGGTTCTAGGTTTGGGTGTATGTGAGCTTATGTGTGAACTCACCCTTGATTCACAAGTAATTTCTAGTGTTGGACAAACCTTTAAAAAAAAAAAAAAACAAAAAAAAACACTATCCTACTAAGCTATCTATACAAAAATATTACATTATTTATTATCCATGTTATTTAAATAGCACAGAAACATTTTAACTTCTGTCTAAAGTAAGTTTATTAAAAAGAGTTGCTGTGATATACATACCTTTCTTTAGCCTCTCTCTTGGCTATTTTCTCCTTTTCCGCCTTCTCTTCATCATCTTTAACTTTTTGACGTGAAGCCAGTCTTTCCCGAACAATCGATCTCCGCTTTACAGCAGCATCAGTCATATGCTTAGTTGTATCAAATGCAACCTTTAAGCCGCACCACTCTGCAACGTCATCACGCTTCCGCAGAAGTTTGCGGCCCCGCAGAGCATCCATGCAGCGAACAAAGCCAACATATTCACTGAACTGTACATAAGCCTCAAAGTACAATGCAGCATCCTGTGGAGGGATTGTTATACCCCTCATTGTTGTTTTCATTTGCATCCTGTATGGATCAGAAGCTGGGATATCCACTTGACGGACTGTACCAAACTTCTCAAAAATCTTTTTTACTAAGCTTTCTGAAGGAAGCGCATCCTCATCTTCATCTCTAGCATGTACAAACCATCTGATGGGCAAATTGGATATGTGGATGGTGTCTGGACGCTCTCCCGGCTTCATTTCATCCATCTCAGTGGTGTCACGAAAGAACGAGTCCCAATCATGACGGCTCGGGAAGTCAGACTTGGCTTCACAAACCCTGACTTTGAGCTGGTCAGGGTAGTCCTTCAGCTGCACCACGCGGTCGTCGAGCCGGGTCAACACTCGCTCGAGGTTGTCTCGACTCTCTAGTTCCGCGTCAAACCTTATCACTTCCGAACTATGCTTAGACACTTTTAACACAGAGAAACTATCAGGTTGGATCATCTTTCGCAACTTCTCCATGAGTTCCCAGTTCGATATCGACTTGCCGTGTACCTTGTGGGAGGGGAGCTGGACAGAAACGTTAATCTTTGCAAAGGATTTAAGATACAAACGCTGCGGCAAGTAAAGCGCCGCAGCGTCTGAGGGGTCTCTGCAAACTTGTATGTTCATGATGATTTCCTGGCCTGACCAGTGACCGACCTAACTCTTACACCTAACAATAAAAGACAAACTATGAAAGACAAAAACAATGAAATTAAACAAAGTGAATTACAATGGAATGAAAAAAGATTATAGTCCCAAATTTCGTTAGTAACAAAAATACATCGGTCAAAATGAGAAGTAGAACCCTATGAGCTAGATTAAATATAATAAGAAATGACCAAAATGTTGTCCAGCCAAAGCCTCCATAATTGCCGCTCCTACAAAATTTGTAACTAAAGTCAGAAATTGCAGTTTTTCAGAGGTTTTGTATTAATTTTCACTTATAAACAATCCACAGCGTTTCCTCTTGGTTTCCTCCATTTTGCTTGACAATGACATTTCTTGACTTTTTTGTTTTTTTTTACTTGCTTTTTTTTTGTTAAGTGTTTTTGGTTTGGATTCTAAATCTTTTAAGCTATTTCCTTTAATGAATATTTCATTTTTGTTAACCATTAGAATATGGATCTAATGTTTTTGTAGTATTTGAAAGTAAATGTATCAAGTCAACCTTCTCGGCAAACTTCGCTACAATGAAATTCTCAGCTCTATTTTACCGAGATCGCGCCTGTTTCATTCAATTATTCCACATCATCACTTGTAAGTGTCAAATTCACTCTACATTTTATAGTTTTTGGCGGATTTTCGAACTAAGTTCTGTTTGGCTGTTTTAATTATTAGCTAATTGATTCGTAGTGGATATTGAGTTGTAAAATTGGTTTTTGTATTTCAAGTGTTTCCGCAACTGGACAACATGTGGAATTTATTTTATTTATTTATTTATGGCACACCAACGACTTATTCACTAGTCTAGAACATTATTATAACTTTTTTCGAATATCTCTAGGCGTCGATTGACGGATCACTGGAGGCGTCATAAATATGAAATACAAGTTTTAAGATTCTAAACTGAAAAAAAAAACTATTTTGATAATTATGCATATAATTGCATTTACAGTATCATCTCAGTATATAAATGTATAATCTATGGTATCATCAGTCCCACTTGCTGACTTGCAGAAAGGAGACCTCATACAATATTAGCCGATAACCGGCGGCGGGTTCTACGCTATTTTTTAAAATCTATTGTTAACTAGCTGACTCGGCGAACTTCGTACCACTTAATAGTAAGGGTAACGCCATCTACTGGCATTACCCTTACTATTAGAACAGCATAATTCATTTTTTAATGACATTTTAAAGAAAGGCGTTATAATCGGATTTTTTTTTCGTGATTTTTTTCCGTTTTTTGTCACCGTTTAAACCTTGCCAAGACTATCACGAATATTTCAAGACCAAAATTAGCCAAATCGGTCCAGCCGTTTTCGATTTTTAGCGAGACTAACGAACAGCTATACATTTTTATATATATAGATTATTAGGTACCGTCAAAGGGGTGCAAAGAGTATGTAAAGTTATGGAGTGAATTAGGAACGCAGGGGTGGAAAGGAACAAAAAAGGTACTCTGTGGAACAAAACTTTGGTTAGATTTTTCCAATTTTTCACGTCTAAATAATATATATTTTTTTATTATTGATTGCTATCAAAGCACGCGAAAATACAGATGCTTCCGTATTTTTGTTACAATTAAAGAATAAACAGGAGAAATTTTATAATTAACGCAGACTTCAAACTCTTGTTCCTTCACCCCTGCATTCCTATTCACCCAGTTTGACTGTACTAGTTATTTACCCCGATTTGGAAGAATTTGTCGAGGGTAGCCTTCTTGCTATAACTATAGTCAAGAACCTAACTACAATTCAACATAGGTGGTTCTAAATAAAAAGCAGTACATCAATAAAAAGTATCTTTTATTTTTCTTTATTACAGGATCACCACAAACGTTTGTACGGCGGCGAGCTACCGTGGTCCACGTACAACTGATATATCAAACAGACCACGCCTTACTTACAGCTAATCATAAATAATTTAGCATAAAAATTTACACAGCTCTGCGTTTACATTATACTAAGTATTTAAAAAAGGTTACTGCTACACTAGCTTCCCTTCACTATTTTCAAGGCCTAAATATTATCTCCTTACTGTTTGCATGAAACTTGATATTGCATTTTAATATAAATAAAATTACATTAAAATTAGTGTTACATATTTACGTAATAGTTTTGAAATCGCGAGCTCCAGATATTGACATGTTACGTTGATAATAACTGTTTTAATGAAATGCAAAAATGTAAAACTGATTCAAAAACACTGCTTATTATGAAATAAGCTCCAGTCAAATTGGCGTTTATGCACATAAATATTCTAAATTGGAAATATAGTCATTATTTATTTGCTTTCTCAGTGTCACCACAATGACCAGGATGGCATAGGATTGCGTGCCCTTCAGCAGCACGGTCCACCTTGTGCGCACCCGGTCACCACTCCAGAACCTTTCGGCCCCGCCGACCATCTGTTCTGCGAGCTATGTGCCCTGTCCACTGCCACATGTTTGACAATTCTCTAGGCTGGCATCACCTTTGTTCTCCTGTGGATATCTTCATTTCTGATTCAATCACACTAGGAAACTCCGAGTATAGCCCTGTCCATTGCCTTTTGTGTGACTTTCAAGGCTTCCGATGACGCCCATTGCAAGCGACCACGTTTCAGAGCCATGTCGTCACTGGCAACCCACTGGTCATGAACTTTAGTCTTGTGACACTGTTGAAAGCAATAATGGAGCTTCGGATTTCAAATTTATAAATGCATGAACAAATTACTACATTTCTATTTACAATATCGAGTCTCACAAAAACCAATCAATGATCATCGCACCAAAATCATAGGTACATTATTATAGATTATGGAAGTTAAAATACATTGCAACAGCAACTGTGGCATGTGGGATTTCATTAGCTTATACTTTCCTCATAAACATTTCAATTTAATGTGAACAAAATATGGTATAATTGTTTAATTTTTATTTCTTTAATAATCTAAACTTCAGTAGCCTTTGCTATAAAATATGTAAGTAAAAGCTAAAATGAAATCCCAACAAGTCACAGGAAATAGGGGTCCCACTACAATACACGGAAAACATCTATCTTGTTTCAAGTCAAGGTAGCATTTGTACAAATGAATAAATGGTAAAATCATTACACAATGTAAAACGCGCAATTTAACTTTAAACAAAACAGAAAATTGTTTTTCGCATTATGAGCCCCATCTTTGTATAGGAACAGTGTTAATTACATTTCCAAGTGGAAACGTCGTTTAAACATTACATGGAATTAAGCTACGCCAATATTCACTGGTAAAGCCATGAACAGCATTCAGCCCACAAAACGTTATACTAGTTAGTAGGCAATGAATGAATGACGAAGGGACTCAAATATTGTTACCAAATCCAGCTGAGCTTGAGTTATATACCCCAAATACTGTCTACCTTATTATATTATTACTGCTTATAGGGCATATTAATACTTATTTAAAAATACATAAATATCAGCCTGTTACATTGTCTGCTATACATGAGCTGCCCCCATCGACTGCTATAATTAACCATCTCACAGGGACTGTCACAACTTGCAGGTCAACTATCATAAATACAAACAAAATGTATGGCTGGACTTGGTGTTCACAGAGTTCAAGCCCTTTCGTCTTTATGCTACTTAAAAATAAATGATTAAGTTTTGTGCATTCAACAAGTCAATTTTAATTTCGTTCTTGCCTGGCTAGGTGCTGCCATTTTCTTACAGAAAATTTTGAGGCATGGCCCTAAATAGCTATGAAATTCTACTAATATATTTTGCCACCTATCATTATCTTACATATTCTTGTCATGCCTTTCTTAAACATATTTTTTTGTTGGCATCAGCACATTATTTGATATAAAATGTGACCGAATTTGTGAAGTAACTTTGTAAATTGTGATGATAATTTAATAAGCATCTTATTATGCAATTTAAGCAATAGTTTTCTTTACTTCAAATAATGCTTACTTTTTCAGTGTTACACTAAAATTTTAAGTATTATTTCTAGTTAATAGAAAAGACAAAATGTATTGCTAAAATAACATTTACTGCATAAATGCAGGGAATACAAAATTTACAGTTCGTATACATAAACTCAACATACAAATTAACTTAAAAATCATACCAACACTCATCTGAAAAACTTGACTAAACTAAAACTAAACGTTCACAACATATCTATAGCTTTTGTTTTAGGAAATTATTAAAAAATAAAATTCTCAGTCTTCTCTATTGAATAGTACAAATAGATTGCTATAAATTATATCTTTCGATTTACAATATAGTATCATACAGTTTGTACAGGCTATGGGAAAATTGACACGTCCTTTAACGCATGAAGCGTCCGAGATATTTGGGACAGTCTGTAACTTAGTCACTGGCTGAGATCCACTACTGGCTTGCAGCCTATCTTACATTCATGTTTATTGTCACCACACTATTTATGTATTAGTCTTCAGCACACAAATTAGAAACTGTCTCGCAACACTACCTACTAAATGTTCCATACTTTATCTCGCTTCTTGCACCACAAAATCAGTCAGAACTATATCTGTATTCTTGTATGTATGCACATTTGAGGTGTTCACAGTCATGCTAATTTTTTAAACCGCGCATTAATAGTGACTGTTTATTCCACTCTTTTGTTTCCTAGGTAGAAAGGTGTAGGTGTTCCACATTGTCTATTTTATAAACTTCAGTTCATTTCAGGCTGCTCCCTTTTCAGAACAGTTTCAGGCACCCATGAATGGATAAATTGAGGAATATTGCATTTGGGCTTACACATATATTTTTTTTATATATTGAAGTTTGGTTTCCGCACTTATTCCATGAAGAGACATTGCACGAGGGCAAAATACGCACGTGGTTCTTGATTGCAATTTCGTGTACAATGTCCATAGTATCATCTACCCATCATGTCATTGTATACCAATGGATTTTTACCCAAAACTGGTAATGTATAATCAGGCTCGTTCATTTAATTTCGTAATTACTGTGTGGGTGGTTGTGGCCCGGGCGACTCGGGAGTCTGGTTGAGCCAGCTGGGCACGAGGCCGGGCACGAGCTCGGTGAGCACGAGCGGCACGAGGTTGGGTAGCGTGCCGGGGCATCAGTTAGCGCGCGCGCGCTTGGCTTGTGGCGGCGCGTGCGCGGGGCGCGGCTGCGCGTGCGCCGCGTCGTCGCCGGCCAGCCCGGAGCGCAGCATGTACTTGAACTGCAGCATGTGCTGCATCACGTCGCGGATCTGCACCAGCGCCAGCCCATTTTCGCCCGCCGCCGCCGACTTGCACTTTCCAGAGTTGCGAAGTACTTGTAATTGAGTTCTGTAACAAACATACATTTCTTTTAAAAACTAGCAGTACCTTTTGTACATTTTCTTTAATAATAATATATCTTCTTTTGTATATGTGTGTGTGTGCAAAAATTATAAAATAAACACTATCATTTAAAGGCACTAGATAGTCAAGTAAGATGAATAACTATGAGTGCGCTATTTCTAATATAATACACGTACTTTGATAAAACACTTGAGACCAATCAATCTCAAGAACCATACTTATGCAAACTTATAAAGGATGTACTCCAATTTTACGAATCTTCCAGTATTTCCTCTCATTGGGAAAATCCTCATGCACTGGCGGAAACACACATAAATTATATATATATATACTGATACTCACGAGTTAGGCCTATAGAGCGTGATGCCGAGCGCGTCGAGCATAGCACGGCAGGTGGTCAGCGAAACTCGCGGGAAAAAATGGCTGGCCAGGTCCGGCAGGGTCATCAGCAGCTCTGTATATTGGTAGGGTTTGGCGTTGATGCAGGGAACCATTGTGTTCTCCACCAACGCTTTTTGTACCTGCAGAAAAAAAAGAATATTATAGAACCTGATACAAAACAATAAGCTGTACTAATATCTGAAGGATTGGTATCACATGGCTGTAGGCCGAGATCAACGGAAAGAAAACTTTTCCCTTGCAAGATGAAATAAGCTAAATGATGTGTGGAATGTCTGAATTCCGCAGATACACTTTTCTTGACTTTTTATTTTTCTTCTTTAGCAATTTCCTTGACTTTTTAATGCTCCCATAGATTAAAAATGAAATATCACTAAACATTTTGAGTTTAGCGCAATCTACCGAAAACATGTGCCCGTAGTTTATAACTTAAAGGCTTCTTATTTCAAACTAGCTTCTAGCAGCGGCTTCGCTTGCGTAATAGTAGGTTTCTCCATACAAACTTTTGGACCTCCGTTTTATACCTTTGGGGTGGTTTGGGGTAATTTTGGAAAATCCTCTCCTAGTAAATTTTCTAGTCTCAGTATTTTTGGCTATAAGTAGATATGTCGGTCAGTTAGTTTCTCCTTTTATATAAATGAATGAATCTTCATTTTATAATTAAATGATTTCATAGCATCTGCTTACCTTATACGGCGTATGGTTGCCAGTTATATTGATGTCGGGTATAGGGGTGAGCCTTTTGCGACTGTCCACGGAGTGAGAGGTTGAGTGGCCATTCATTGTCCCAGTTACTTGAGGAGGTACACTGTAACGTAAGCAATATATCAGTTTCTTAGTTCGTCAATAATTTCCGTGTTTATCTCTTGGCTATGGCATTGATAGGTTTGCTTGATTGCTTTGTGTTTAGGGCAAGCATAGGTTGATGGTTGATGCATAGACAAAGAGAAGAATACCTTAAACTGTTTTTAACAGTCGTAAGCTTTCTCAGACATAATTAATAAACCTTCATTTTGCGGGAAAGTATCAAAACGCAAAACAAGCTTTTTCATCGATGCAGCCGTTTAATAATGCTGTCAAAATACCGTGTGTTTTAAAAGAAAATAATATTTTTAATTAAGTGAGTCAAGCGAGCGAGCGAGCATACAGACATGGTCCTAATGACGCCTAGCGAGCGAAGGGCACAGAAAGATGGCAACATATTGTTAGGCATTTGGACTTTTTCCTGCTGATATTGCTGAATCAGTATCCTTTTTATGGACACTGTAACTGTTGTGGAAATGGACTATTTTCAGAAGGAGCCTACACGACTAAATGTTAGGATCTAAAATGAATAGTTTGTACCAAGAAAATGACCATTCCATAATACTTCTACAAATAATTAATCCACGCGGTATTTTGAGCAAATGTGGAAATGAAATACCTTTAAGTTTATAGTGAAAAAAAAGTGTATACATATAAACATGAATATTACAAGTAGGACAGTGACAAGACAATGGCGAATGGAAAATACACACTTGTAAGAACAGCCTTTACTTTATAAAAATATATTATTACTTAAGCGCCAACTCTGTTATGGACCGGCCCAATTTTGACAAAAATATTGCTACCTTTTTCTAGCAGGTTTGACCTGAGATAGAACAAATTCAGGCGACTTGAGAAACTCCTTCTTTTTTGGAATTCGGTTAAAACAATTACGTGTGTGAATGAATTCTAAAACTTTTTTCAAGTCTTCGTCGAACCCAATTGTAAGTGTTGTGTTATTTTTTGTCTCTGTTGCACCTGCAAGTGAAGGACAGCGATACTTTAAGATTATTCTAATCAGAATCAACGCCATTTTTTATATCCCCGTAAACTTTACTTAAAATAGAATTTAGTGTCCAAATAACAATGTTTACTGGTAGAAATGTGTGTTTATTGGTTGATGAACACGCAATGAAATGTGACCAACAAACAAACTCGTGCGCACGACATGATAATGATGACAAACAGGAAACGATACTTTTTGGACTTTCACGATAAGAACGGTAAAAATTAAAACTGTTAAAATTAAGTTCGCAAATAAACTTGAACTAGATTGAAGTAAAGTTACTAAGGGAATACAAAATGCAGTTAGAAGGCAAACAAGTAACAAATATGGAACACAATACTGTGGCTTTACGTACTGCACGAAACGGGGCTGTTCTTACAAAATCCACTACAAATGATGAAAAGTTCCTCACTTCATGGTTGATGTGTTTGCCGAGCTCCTCACGAGAGGTGGAGGGGGTTGCTGACCCATCGCCATTGTAATTGCACTGTTCGGAAACTGAAATAAACGATAAAAACAAACATTTTCACGCGGCTCTAGAACAATAGGCCAAGAAAATTATCGTCGAAGACTGTGATAAACTAAATATTATAATATAAATAATTATAGCGAGATATTTATTGGAACTGCACTATTGAAGCGGCATTTTACAGGATTATAATGAACTGATTATAATTAATTTATGAATTTTTTTCTGTATTCCCTATTGGGGAATATAGGTGTGATGTTACAACGTAAAACCCTAAGCGGCTAAGGCTACCGTGTTGCATGTAGCGTATTGCTGTATCGCGTTTGTGATAATTACCTGGACATTACGCTGATGTTGCGAGCGGTGTTGCGGCAAGCCTGCTGCAGCGGCCGCGATGGCAGCGTTGTTGTACCGAGCTGCGACGTGCGCTTGCGCCACTTGTGCCTGGATTACAGAAAACTCACCTTATACATTTAAATGAATGGAAATTAAAAATAACCGTTGCAATAGGTAATATGATATGGCTTTCTGATTAAAATATCGAGGTTGTCCTTTTTTTGGCAAATGCCATGCCTTACTAGAGTGAGGAGGATGTGGTGGAGAAAAATTTGACGAAACTAGTGGATAGTTGACGTTTATAAGAAGATGAAGGGCCCACTGCACTTTAGTAAATGAATAAGAGCACTTCTAAGAGGGCCAGCAATTAAATTATTCGAACTATTACAAGGTGACCTAAGATTTTTAATAGAAAAACACCAATAGTTATGTACGTATTTAACGGTAGAATGAATCAATTTTATATTCGTGGAAATAATGATTAAACAATGAATGACGTCACGTTTAGGGCCGTTTCGATCAGATGTTGGATAACAATGAGTTTCCTTTTGTGTTTGAGCAATTGTTCCAACAACGACTGTGGGGGAAAGAATGCTTAGAAATTCCTTTATGAGCTAGAACAAATTCAATGTAATTTCTAGATGTGTGAGCTATGATTATCATTAAATCGACCGCAAAATCTGTACCCAGCATGGTTTAGACCCGTAAATGGGAACGACGCTTGAATTGAAACAGTTCGACTCGGTACAATATGCACAGCAACATAGTCCTACAGAGGACAAGGAACCCAAAGCAAAGCAAAGTAATCGAGCCTACAAATACCCACACCAAGGTGCGCCCCTTGTCAATTTTTTCAATCTTCCAACAAATATCTTAAAAAATACAAGAAACCGTTTAGAACCGTACCTGTGCGAGCCTAAGCACTTGCTGCGTCTGCGCCTGTGTCAAAGCTCCGGGCAGACTCCAACCATTTGCTAGTGCTTGGACTGCGGCTGCGGACAATCCCCCGTGAGGCATCTGCATGGCTTGGGATGCCGGTGAATGCCTTTGCGCGGTTGCCCGCCTGCCTCGCGTGGATTGGCTAGACACGTTGTTCAGGGCCACGGCATTGGAACCAACCCCTCCTACCACGCCTGGTGGAGGAGCAGGGGGCGCCCGCGTCCATTGACCGCCTCCTGATACGGCGCCTGTAAAGAAAGAAATAAAATTTGATGTGATGCTGTTTGGGAATATTATGTTTTATAATTCAGGAGAGGACTTTGAAATGGTTAAGTAATTTAAATTACTTGAGTTTTTCTTGATGAATGAATCTCCAAAGCAAAAAACGAATGGCCATGAATGAGGCTTGCTACTGGAACTATTTCAGGTTAAAGTAATAAATTCTTAAGAATAAAGTATTTACGTATTTTGTTAGCGAGTTGGTATTTGTAATCTAAAAATAACATCGTGGACTTTAGTGTCAAAACATTATTTCTCTCAGAGTTCAGTTCCTTAACCATCGAGTATTATTGCATCATTTATGTTATCTATTGGTAGGTACATACAATTACATATACATACTATGAAAAATAGCCTAATCATTGACCAAGAGGTCAATGATTAGGTCTGCAAGCGATAAAAATAGCGGTGGTAGTGTCCGGAAAACGCTGTTTCCATCCCATCCTGGCCGTTTATATTGTATTAAAATACCTACTACTACTGCCTCGGTTTTTCTTATCTTAACTATAATGTGTATGTATTATAAACCTAAACCTTCATCATGAATCACCCTGTCCATTGCTGAAAACCGTATGAAAACCCGATCAGAACTTTTTGAGTTTATTTCGCGAACATAGAAACAAACGCAGTGGGGGATCTTATAATAAATAAGGAAGAATAATGTAGTACAAGCGAGGTTTAAGAGCGAAAATACGTAAGTACGGACTGTCCAAAGAGCAACCTGCTGAATTCTACCTTTATCCTCTAATTCATGGTTCAGGTCATAAGCTAGAAAACGTTTAAGGTAGAACTACATTGCGCACACGTGGGCCATGCACGCCGATCTGGGCGCGTCGATCTCCATTCATTTTACATGGAAACTAGAATTGTAGAGCTACACTTGGTACACGCCACGCGACGTCGTTCTACGTATAAATCAGGCTTGTTCCACGTATGCGTCGGTCTAATTAGTTCAAGCTTCAATGTTCCAAACGCCGACTAGTAAATTTTACTAAAACTGCATCTGGAATTGTGGGTCAAATATTCCAAAAATACATCTTGATTCGCCTAAGATTTCGCGATCGATAGACTAGATTCCATCGGGAAAACTATGATATTGGTTTTTTTATGCAAAAGGTTTTCTTGAACTACTGAGTAGGTAAAACGTTAGATGTATTATACAGCTGTAGGTTCCTTACCTATCAGGACTTCACTGCATAATAATAATAATAATTTGACATAAAACACGTACTGTTTTATAAATAGCTTATCATCTTCAGACAAGTATTTGAACTTATGGAAACAGAACAGGTGACTAACTACGATACCCGTGAACGATAAGTTAGTTGGAAACCTGTCAGAACTCTTGGCGATATTATCAAGAGACTACGTCATTTCTACGGCATCAATACACTTCATTTGGATACCCGCCGAGCGAGGAAAAGACCATGAGAAATACGTAAATTGAATAAGCAGGTTTCACAATCAACCTAGTACTTACTTACAATCAGTAATTACCTAGATACCAAAGGTAGGGAAAATATCAATTGAAATATTAGACAATGGATGCCCTTGAAATTCGAAGAGTATGCACTAAAAAGGTCAAATTATAACTGGCTAGATGGCGAACAATTATGGCTGACGTCATATGCCACATTCGCCAGCGATGTGGTTGGCGGGTTGGGTTACAAAATTTGTATGGTCTTTTTGTACCACATGTTTGACGTTTAAATAAAAAAACGGAACCCTTTAAGGGTCTCTCGTGTGTCTGTCTATCTGTTGGTTTTTATTTAGCAAATCGCTCTAAAATCTATTGGATCGATTGAGTTGAAATGAACACACAAAACGTTTTGGGAACATATTCATTGCGCATACAGCTAAAAAGTGGAAGTGGTAAGTGTGGTAGCTAAAACCTAGGTTGACCTGAATACGTTATTTCTAAGCAAGCGTACTCCATAGTAGATCTCATTATCTCTTACCATCATGTGAGATGGTGGTGAAGCGCAAGCTTATCAATACGTAATCCTCAACAATCGTGAGGTATGCAGTCTCAGGGAATATTTCCTATCTGCCGACGTGGGTATGCATCGAGATATAGTGGCGGTGGGCAAAGGACTAGCTCCGCTCACCTTGACTAATGAGAACTAAAGCAAACCGTGCTTGACACTAACAATCGCAGGGAGGTATGGCAGAGTAAGGAACTCGACGGAAGCTTTTTCCGGGCCCTTCATGGAGCCGATGTAGACCAAATATGAGTCTATAACCTGGCAGCGTTTCGGTGACCTCTTTGGGGAAACCGAAGACTTTTTTGTGCAATTATGGACGTAGTTATCAGGACAAATAACTACCGGAGATTTATTGTGAAGGACAGAGCACGGTTGAGATCTGTCGGGCATGTCTCTGTCTGAGAGAATCAATTCGCCACACTGGCCCTTCTAGTATAGCAAACGGAGAGTACTTGGAAAGGCACAACCTAATAGCCAGGATTATTGTACTGGGATCGCTCCATGATGGACCTTGACAGAACTACTATACATATACAATTAAATAAGTCTAATATAGTAGTGGTGGACCGAATTGAAAGGTGTGTAATGATAGTCCATGTCACCATGTCACACGACGAGAACCTCGTGAAAGCTGAGAAAGGAAAACAAATCAAGTATCTCGATTTAGCACATGAGGTTATGTACTCTCCTGTCATTGTGTCGATTGTCGTTCGTCAAAAGCTTCGACGACCCTACTGTCGAAGTTGTCGTTGAGCGGTTGGATCAAAGGCCTAATACTGAAGGCAGTAAAAAATATTTAAAAATGTGATTAATATTTGTAGAACAATAATTAACACTATAATAATAAAAAAAATACATAAATATCTGTAACACATGCCTACTTAAATGAACCAATTTGGTGCTTATGGAGCGCAAATCAAAAAACTAAATAATAAAAAGTTTCTCAAACTCTTACGAGACATATGAAATGAAATTTAATGCCATGTATTTTTTTTTACTAATTTAAAATAGCTTTAAAGTTATTCACAAAAAATAAACGAAAATTGTTCAAAATTGTTCAACGTCCCCCTCCCCCCTATTTCCGAAACTAACCAAGTTTTTTCAACAAACTCCCAGTAGATCGCTACCTGTTTTTATCATATCAAGCAAAAACCATTGACTTCTACACTTTTTTCCTGTTTATTTCAACGTCTGGTGACGTTAAATCATTGAACTGTGAAATCTTACGACACGTCGAATTAAACCCCAACTAAGCCGTTTGATCTCTGATAAATCTGTGGTGTTTCGTACCACAACCAACATCATAGCGTAACGGGAATCAAGAGAAAGCCTCAAGGCATGAGACGTCAAGATTTCTTTCGCCAAACACCAGATTGCTGGTAAACGACCCGTTATCTCAACCGTTATAGTTATAAATAACAACTCTACTTTTTATTTTTTTAGGGTATTGATTACCCTTTTCTTATATTTTTAGCTGATGAATCTAATAAACTAAACTTTACCGAACCTTTTGCAGGCTTAGGAATTACGGAGAAAAAAAGAACTAAAAACTTTTCTAATAAGAACTTTACCCGCCAGTTTAGCTTTATCGTCGACTATAAACGGGGCGTACAAAATATTTAACAATGGGAACGAGTCGCCATAAGCCGGGCTTATCCATGGTCCCCTTTATCTGCTTATTTCTAAAGACACGAAAGGTTTGTGAAAATAAGGGGTCCAATTGATACAAAAACTACTTGCTTGTGGAAGTAATTAAAGTAACTAAAGTTTTCGAAATAGGTAGTAGTTGTGGTAGTGGTGTGGTGGTAGTTTAGGCGCATAATGACCAAAGCGCACAACGTCTAAAGAAAAATGTCTAAGCCGCACATAATTATTATCATGTAAGGTCCAAATAAAATGGCTCAAAAACATGGCGTCCTATGGTTACACCGCTACACCGCCTAACGCCCGTTTTCAATAAGCTATCTATCTACAGTTGCAGCTACTAAAGATAAAGAAATCTATCCTTTTGTCCTTACTTGCTTTCCTATAACCTACCGACGGATAGCATTTCCTACCAAAGCTGTCAATCTATCGTCGGGAGGTCGGATAGACCACTAGAGATAGGACCGCTCATACAATTCGTCCTTACCTGCATTTCAATATAAGTTTGAAGTTACTCTCCGATAGGCGGAGCTAACTCTAGTAACGTCATCTGCGTATCCGTCATTATCGGCCGGTACAACGGGGATAAGCGTTTGAAAATTAATATTTGTTGTGTTGTACGAGTGTTTGTTTTCTTGTCAAAATGGAATATTTAAGCAGTGATGACAGTGATTTGGAATTATTTCAAAGGATAATAGATTATGATGAAGAGAGTGACAGTGATACCGATAACATACCGTTACAGAAGGAATATAAGCCACGTGTGAATTATTTATCTAAACTAAATGACTACGAATTTGCTTATAGATTTAGACTAAATAAAGTGGCTGTGACTCAGTTAATTCATCTAATACAACCATACTGTGTTACATCTAAAAGGTAGGTAAGGTTAATTAAATAATTTAGATGGATTTTTATATTTCTTTGCCTAATATCACGCATTTTTACAGGAATCATGGGATATCCCCTCTTCATCAGATACTTCTGGCTCTACGATTTTATGCATTGGGTACTATGCTGGTGTCTGTTGCAGATTTCATTGGAGTGTCTATAGCATCGGCTAGTCGTATTGTTTCTGATGTGTCTAGAGCCCTAGCAAGATTGTACCCAGATTTTGTTAAACTTCAGAATTACTCTCAACAGGAGTTTTATTATATTGCTGGATTCCCTAGAGTACATGGTGCCATAGATGGCACTCATATATTAATACAATCACCAAGTAAGTAACTCACTAGATATTTTTTTATTTCTATTTAGACATGGTACAAAAATATATTATATGAACTGTCCTCTGTGGTTTCAAACATGGTAACAAATGGTAATACAGTACACAAACAAACTCTTCAGCTATAGGATATTAGTACACCTACACTTAATTAACTATTTTTTTTACAGATTCCAACATAGGAGAGGAATTCAGAAATAGAAAAGGTTTCTTTTCTATCAACGTGCAAGTTGTGTGTAATGCCTCATTGGTGTTTCAAAATGTTGTTGCTCGATGGCCAGGATCCACTCATGATGCAACTATATTTAACCATTCTGATTTAAAAAGTTTGTTATTTAATTGATTATTATTCTGTCAATGTAACGCTGTATGTATAAAAATCTAATGCATTTAAATAATCTTAATAGATGATTGTGAACAAGGTGTACTTGGAAATCGCTGGTTGCTTGGTGACAGCGGATACCCTTGTAAGCCCTATCTCTTGACACCGTTACTCAACCCAAGTACTCCGTCAGAGCAACGATATAATGAAGCACATATAAAAACAAGAAATACTGTAGAAAGGTTAATTGTTTATATGTTTGGTACAAGTAGTGTAAAATTATATAACATTATTAATTATACGTAATATTTTATTACAGATGCATTGGAGTTTGGAAGAGAAGATTCCCTATACTGTCATTAAAAAGTAGGCTAAAACTAATGAATATGCAAGCAGTTATCATAGCAACGGCAGTGTTGCATAATATTGCCAGAAATATGAATTTGGAAGAAATAGAACCAGAAGTATCAGTTCCAGACATGTCTCAGGAAAATGATATAATTTTTCATGAAAATTCTCCTGCACAATTCACATCAGAACGGCTATTACTAATAAATAATTACTTTCAAACATAAATAAAACACAATTAATTTTTTTTATGCCTTTTTATTTTATATCACTACACTAAATACACCTAATGCAAATAAACCCTAAGTTCAATTTCTATTTTATATCACTACAACCATTGGATGATTTACCAACTCAAAAAAAACATTATTCGCAAAATACCATTCTTCATTATTACACCTAATTTAACATGCAAACAAACACTAAGTTAATTCTATTTTATATCACTATTTCCTATCTTATATTTCACTTAAATTAACATGCAAACTTAATTAATTAATTTTTTTAATCGTTCATTTTCTAACCTAGCATTTTCTAATTCTAACTTAAGTTTAGCTATCACCAACTCCTTTTCTTCATCTTCTCTGGCCAGCCTTTGCTTTTTAGCGATCAGGTACTCTGCTAAAGCATTTTCCCTATTTATACGGGATCTAGAGAGCTCTTCTTGTGTTTTATGTTTCCGCTTTGCTGTAAAATAAACAGAGTTACTAAATATTCCTACTATTTCATGGTAATATGCACCAATACTAAAATACATTAAGTAAAAGGTTATTAAACTAATTGCATAAATAGGAAAACTAAGTTTTAGTAAACTTGTTAGTTAAATTTCTGTAACAGTTACACATATTATGTTTACAAGAATTTCATATTCTACTATAAACCAAAATTATAAGTAACTGCAAACCAATAATAACTTTAGTTTTAATCTAAGAAAAAGCAGTACCCATAAAACATTAATAATGAAAAATTACAGCCACCCACCTAATGTACCACTTCCGCTAGCTCTACTAAAAAAAAAGTTTTTCTGTTTTGAGGGAGGTGTCCCAAGGATTTGGATTTCATTCAATACCTCCCCCTCATCAGTACCACCACAAATACCATCACCATGTTCATCACCTGTTTCTTCATTCCTATTTACTAAACTAACACTAGATCCCTCAACCTCAACATTCAATGATTCACCCATAACCAATAAAGATTGATTTTGGAAAGAGGCATCTCCACCAAACTCCACCGAAAAACCTTGACATGTGCTGCCTAACAATGAAGCCACTTTATCCAAGACTTCATCAGGTGGAAAATAGTCTTTGCCTCCTCCGGTCTGCAAAAAAGAACAAAATTAAGTAAAAATGTTGGTGCTATAGTTACGAATCATTCACTGATAATCTTAACTTACCTTATTAAGACTACTCCTCATATTTGCACAGCGTTTGCGAGCAGACTTCTTTAGGTTGTCCCATTTTAAACGAAGTTGTGCTGGAGTTCGTGGGAAACTTGAAATAGACGAATTGAAGCTATTTGCTAACGTTTGCCAAGCCTGATCTTTCAATTTGTTGTTGGTGGCATTCGTGGCTTTGTTATTTATAACAGTATTTGCCGCTACAAGTTGTACAAGTAGCATCGTCTCATCTTTTGTCATGGGTGCTGCTTTTACTGACTGAAAAAAAAAAATCTGTGAAGGCCGGAACGCGTTATGCTATATAGATACTTAAATATCAACAATACATTATACTTACAGTGTTCATTTTATTTCACTTTTAGGATACTTTACACTTTTTTAAAAACGTAAACCTGTACAATATACAACGTAAACGGAGGAACTATACACTCGATACCGAAAACGAAAAGAGCGCGAATATGTAGGTGACATGCGCGTCGGCGCCGATAGTCTGTCATTGTCAAAACGTTTCGTTTTAGATTTCAGTTTTACTAAAAAGACGATAAACAAAGCGAAAAATAAATAAAATGTTTCAATTTTTCATTTTTTTAAATTACATTTATGCTGTTAACAAGTTGAGTACGTTTATTATTGATAAATAAATAAATAATATTTCATTTTGACCGTGACAGTTTTTAGTGGTTAGAATAGAACGAAACGTTTGGACAGGCTGGGATAGATGAGAGGGAAAAAGCTATCTGTCGTTGGTTGAAGATAGATAGCACCTATCTTTGATTGTGAAACGCAGACTATGGATAGATAGAATCCTACAGTTTATCGGAGATAGCTATCTATCTATGAACTTCGGTAGATTATTGAGAACGGGCGTAAATGTCATGTGTTTTCGTTTCAGTCAAGCGGCTAATAAACATTTCAGACCATACTGACTATATTTGTTTTTTTTACTTTTTTTTATTTAAATCTGAATAATTCCGTATAATTTCTTTCCTTTTTTCCTTTCGGATTGTGATTTGTATGTTACTGGTGTGCTGGTTATTTAGTTCGTAGGTTAAACATTCTTACAAGTACTGAAGTAATGTAAAACATTTAGCCTTTGCGAAGGGAATTTCAATCGTGGAAAACTAAGTAAACAAATAACTAAGGATAATTCCATGTTTTTCCGTGTTATTGCTAATTCATGGAAGTTGCCCGCTAACACAAAACAGAAGATGATAAAAACGAACTTCAGCCATTTTCCTGAAGAAACGGAGCCAAATTATTTTTTTGTCAAGAGTCTGAACATATCAGCACGTTTCTCCGTGTAGCAATTCTTTATCTTTAAATTTATCAGTAATTCATTGGCGTAATTTTTGGTATAATATTAGTTTCTTCGTTTTTGGGGATTGTTATAACTTCCCATAATTACTTTAAAAAACAAGAAAAAATTTAAATATATCTAAAGCGCTCAATTGATGATAAACCCGGCTTGATTTCGGTTCTTGTTACAAAATCACCCTCATTTTACAAGGGTGTCGTCAAGGGTAACGACGGAGGGATATTTTTCCTTATTTATCACAAGAGGTGCCTCATCTCCTGAATACCATTCTTATAAATCTGTCGAGATCAAGTCTTGACGATATGGCAAGACTGCTTCTGTACCCAAGAAGTCTAACTTTTCGTCCTTCGCTTCGCATTTACTGATGATGTAATACTCCGCCTTCGCCTTTATGACTTAAAATTCGATGGCGCCAAATCGGCCAAGTGCGCGTCTTTAGTATATCATCCGAATGCAAGTACTTTTAACTACTTGTCGATTGTACTTACAGTATAGGGGCGAAAATATGAATTCTTGTTTGCACACTGATAAACGAGATACAATCATTATGCAAATTATTTTTACATGTCAAGGTTCCACGTTAAAACCTTCGCGTTTTTTAAGAAACTGCACGGCCATCATGTTCTTAAACAGCTTTTTTCTTCTTGTGATTTTATTTAAAAACTTAATTGAATGCAATTGTAGTGATAATTTGCATTTCAGTAAATAATCGTCCAATATTTAGCTAAATAGACCTAGTTACTTTGTAACTATTATAATTATACTATATTACGGTCATGATAAAGTATGTAGGTTAAAATCTTTTAACTCCCCTTCATTGTAACTTGATAATTCATGTCGAATGGGGGTAGGGGAAACATGAAGGGATAAAATGGGTCATCGTCTTTTTGTGAGTCTAGCCGTCGCTCGCTTCGCGTTGGGCACTGAACAAGCTTTCTAAAATTTACTGTTTATTATTTATTAGGCTTATTGTATTTTTTCAGCGTAACCACTAGATTAGGAGGAGTATGTATATTTGGGGTCGGCACAACACGTTTTTTTCTTCTGTTCTGTCCTGTCACGCTATCACTAACTCTTTTTTCTTTCATATCACTTCTCACACAATCCATCCATCTTTGGTTTGGCCTCCCTCTCCCTCGCCATTTATCCACATATATCTTTTAGTAACATGCTTTTTATCCTCCTCTTTACATAATAAAGCCATAACAAGACACGATTCCCTTTCAACTTTTCAGTCACTGGCGCCACTTTCAAACTTCCTCTAATATACTCATTTCTCACTTTTTCCATTCTCCTCACACCATACATCCATCTCAACATTCTCATCCGTCTTTTTCACAGCCCAACACTCTAATCCATACAATATGACAGGCCTTATCACGGACTTGACGCTCAGAATTGATTTATGGATCAAATAGTACGCTTTTTTTGCGGAAAGATACAAGAAAACCAATTGAGAATGATTACGTCATTAATTTATTCTACGAATCTAAAATGTACTGGTTGAGAAACCGCAAAAGGATCGTAACGGAAAAAATCCCCTAGGTTTAAATGAAACCGAGAAATAAATGAGCTGCATCCGGGTAGTCAGAAAAGAATACATTTTCTCTCGTGAGGTACGAAAAACTCGTCGTAAGTGATGCCAAAATTTACAGAGACCAACATCAGGATTTCTTGCGAAGTTTCCAAGAACGTAACTAACTCAGAAATAGCGTATTGTTTAGCAGTACTGGCTCAATATTGTTCATTTGTATATCAGCAATGGCTTCGGACTTATGTCATTGTATTTGTAAATATGGATTGCGACGTGTAATGTTGGATGTCACCTGAATATCTGCGAGCATAATCAGGGTATGAAAGAAGACAAATGCATTAATTAGAATATGAATATTATCCACTAATTGGGGTATTTTTGGCCTCTGTATCTGAATTGCGGTCATAACATCTAATCTCCGCAGAGGCTAGCCATCGAAGCAAGAGTAATACCTCTTGCTTTGCTCAGGGAACAAGTGCACTTAAACTGCAATAGGCTAGTAAGTTCCTCTCTCTCGTTTTCATAGCCCGATGGAACAGCAATCAGACACGAGTGACAGATCAGACTCGAGACAAATGGGTTGACGTGCCATAGCAAAGGGAGGGGCCAGTCATTCTGCTGACTAGCTACCTATATTTTAGCCAACATTAAGCACTGCAACTCATTTCGAATTGCCGGCACCATAGAAAAAGTTTTTGACGGATGCGAGGTTTTGTTGGCTCGCTGTTAATTACTAGGTTCTGCCAGTGGCTTCGCCCACGCGACAGTAGGTCTCTCCATTCAAAGTTTGGAGCCCCGTTTCATTCCCTTAGGAGGATGAATTTTGGAAAATCCTTTCATATTCTTTGTATACCTACATCATAGAAGGAACTTCTAATCACATCGTTCTAGGTACAAAGGTTTGGGCTGGGCGTTGATGAGTCAGTGACTGAATCAGAACTTTGCCTTTTATTATGTACCAGCGATCTGCCCCGGCTTCACACGGGTACCACCGCAACCGCTATGTCACTGCATTTTAAATCTGTAATATTTTCAAAAATATTCATTTAAAATACATGTACAGCATAATTTAAATAAAAGGGCCATATTAATCTATATAAAATGCACAACGTATTTAAGGTATTTTTAATTGGATAGGAATTAATCCTTATCCAATTAAGTACCTTAGCTGTATTGCTTAAAATCACTCCGTAAACAAGCCATTATTTCTCATATGAAATGAAAATATACAAGATTTCAGATAGAAAATAATACGGCTTTCTTCAGAAAGCTAATTCCAAGGAAATCTATTATATAGATCGATTAAGCCTTCGCAAAGAAGAATAATTTCTTTCTGATAAAAAACCTATTACCTATTTAAACATGTCGTAGTTATATAATTTTTGAAGTGTACCAAAAAATTAAGAAAAATATCAAACTTTCTATTGATATAATTTTTCCTTTTGGACAAAATGCGTAGTACTGCATTTTCATCTACCATCTGGGCTTGTGAGCATTACAGTATCACTAAGGCCAAATGCAGTATTTGTGTTTATTACTGCAAAATCACCTAGCAAGTTAATACTGCATTTCTAGTTAGTAATTATGTCTCATTTTCTTGCCTGTTACTAGTTAAAAGATTTGGTGAACTTTGTCTTTAGCTATCAGATATATACTATAAGTGGCTATGAGACGAAATAAAACAGAATTTAGATAGGTACTAGGAAAGTTGTTTCTTTTGTAATGTTTCTAAATACAACATGGAATTATTTTTAATTAGTAATTATAATCAGTCTTTAAAATTCGCTTCAGGAACATTTTTCTTCAGGAATCTATAAATGTAAAATACACTCCACACACCAGTTTTTTTAAATGATATAATGTTCTTTTTTAATTATATAAACTAGCCCGACCGTAGATGTGTTAACAACGTAAGGTGGACACTCGCCGTACGTGGGATTATCTGATAGTAGAAAGGTGTTGGCGGAATCAAATCATGTAATTCCTGCGCACACTATATAAAATGTATCCTGTAAAATACCGAAAGGCTGGCTACCCTACGCCTGTGCTAAGGCTTTGTAGATTGGTGTTAACCAAATCAGGATCACCAATTAGCCTCTTCGCACGCCTTTTCACAGAATCCAAAGATGGCATTTTGCAGAACCAGCCCTTATGTGGCTGCAGTACTCCACACACAATCGGCCCTGTACTTTGTATAACATATTCAAAGTTAAGGTTTGAGAAAATTTCAACTCCCAAGAGCTGAAGGCGGTCGGTGCTCTAAGGATACATTCCAAAAAGCAGGCGTCAAGGTGATGGGCTCTTTTTGGTGGTAAACAGACACGCTTGTTGCTGAAGTTGCAGTAACCATAGCAAGCACTGCACAGCCTTCTAGGACATGCTGAATGCTGTAGATCTTGTTAGAAAAAGTAAATTTTTGTGCAAGTTTTTTTTATGTATACATATTAGCCCCTGAGATATCATTTTTGCAAAAAAGTTATAATCCCAAAAATGTCGACCACTGCAAGTACAATTGGCAGGGCAAAATTACTTACTGTCCACGTGGCTGACGAGGCTATGTTTTCATACGATTGTCGTCGTTTAGGTTTGAAAAATCACATTTTGATGAGGATACTTTAACCCTAATTATACAGCATCCAATGGGGACGACAGCATCATCAATAACACTCCTTTTTTTGGGCAGTCGTGTAAAAAGCGGGAATCACCACAAAGACTCGCAGAAAAGAAAGAAGTTGTGATGGTACAGAGGGTGTGGGTTTTATAAGGCAGTACTTTGTTGTCTAGCGATAGATATCAACAAGCTTGAGACTGAGATATGCTAATCTTATCTGCAAAGCTTGGAAAAATTGGAAACTCTGTGGACAAAGTGATTAGGCTAACTACGGATATCTCCGTCTGACAAACAAGACTAATTGTGATACCCTTGGTTCACCTGTTTGTTTAGAAAGTCTTTACAAACAAGAAAACGGTAGAAATATTGTGTACTTCCTGAAACAGCGCGTTTGCCTCAAAGGAGTTTGGGAACACACCTTTGACGTATAAATATTTTAAAACTGGAACTAAGAATAGTAATTTAATGGTTTACGAAATACACGGACGGAACCCTTACGTTTCTAATCGCACAAGAAACCTTCATGATGGTTTATTTTTAAACGTGCTATTATTAGCTTGGTTTGTCTAAAGTTTGAGACTTAATTTTAACTTACTTCCGATGGATTAGTTTAAAAATCACTACTTGGAGACAATAATTTATAGTGGTTACTGTTATTTTATTTTGTTTTTATAATTTGAGATCTTGTACGCAAGCTTTTTACTTCAACACTTTATGGGCAAAAATACAAGACAAAAAAAATGCAACACAACTTTAATCTCGAAATTACTCTTGTATCGTGGGTGCGTTTACAAACATGTAAACTCACATAAACAAATCACCCAGACCAGGCCAACTATGTATATAAAAAAAATATAAGTATATATATATATATTTTTTTTTTTAGGTGGGAAAATCATCTTATGGAAAATCCCGACTTTTACTGACTAAAAACCCACTCCTGTTCCTTCTTTGCCTTCGTCCCAGGGCCCCGGGTTTCACTTTCACACTACACGTGGCAACTATGTATATGGAGATCATACAAATAGTTGTTCCGTGCGGGAATCGAATAACGACACGCGGTGCAGTAACCAATAGCTCAACTACTGCGACAACCGTGCCATCGAAAATTAAAGCTATTTTGAAATTGCATTTTGAGTAACGTATTTAATGTAAATAAACCTTTTTAGTTGTGGTAAATCACATTTGAACATGATTGGTGAAATGATGTATAGCAGAGTGGAATTTACACATGTGTGTTACCCCTTCAGGGCGTACCTGCGTGATTTTATGAAATAGTGTTACCAATAAAAAGACATGCGGTTGCAGCAATCCCGGAAGATTTGCTATGATTTTCTAAAGTTTCATGGTAAATCTCCATAATTCGGAGATTTACCATGAAATAAATAAATTAAATACATCAAAATACAATATACGCGCGAAAAACATAATCCTTCTTGCAGTCGGGTAAAAAGGGATATCTGGCAAAAACAATCATCTAAACAAAAAAAAAGAATTGTCAAACTCGGATAACATTTTGCGAGGATATCGCTGAAAAAGTAAAAAAAAATATCCAGGCAACTTTAGAGCCTTTTTTTTTTGGAAGTCTTTTAAAAAGCATGGTTTTGGATTTGTGACAATAGGGAAGAATAAAATTCCCTTCCCCGAAATTGTGGCGTGACAAATCGATAAATCCCCTCTTTGGAGGGTCGTTGCAGAGACGCCATGGCGTCCTCATTTCTCGCAGTCATCACCGGAAATAGTTTTTTCGGGAGGTTTCTGTTTTTTTGTTTTTTATTAATGATATGCTCGCGTTTGACCACCATCTCACCTGATAGTAAGGGATGATGTGGTACTAGAAGTAGCTTATTCACTCTTTACTTAAAGACCCCTAAGTTGTAGCTATCAGGAAACATAGACTCCGGCAAGGAATTCCACTACTTGGTTGTAGCTGATAATAAATGTGATGATGATAATGACGCATAATAAATCGTCAAATCAAAACGTTTTGTGCATAAGGGTGGAATGTCTACCATGTACCGGTGGCGCAACGCCGTACGTCTAGTGGTCCGATGATGGAACGGACTTGGCGGAATTAGATTTTGTTTCGGCAAGAAGAAACGCCCGGGTGTCACCATTGTCCGGATTGCTCGGAGGACATGATGGAAGTCTGACCCGCATAGGCAGAGAACCGTCGCCTTTATTGGGGCGATCATCCGCTGTGACCTCTTGCATCCAGCCGTCGTCCAGGTCAAGATATGGAAACAGTCGCCTCCTTCTGCGAAGCATGAAAGCGAAGAAGGCGGCGGAAAGCGTGAGGAAACGACTATCTTCCATTCATGTTGGGAGTCGCAGGGCGACTACTGACCACCATAGGTACGGGTTTGTGTACAACGAGCAATGGATTGCTCGCCATCCTATAAGGACCAGGCTTGGGCCGACTGCGCGTCGTGCTTCACGTGCGCTTCAAAGTGATTTTATCATGATTGACGGGGCTAGCTAGCCGATGTGTGCCGAAGTAGCTGGATGCAGTCGCCGCGACACTGAAACGCTAAGGGCAACTAAAAGAACACTGGTGGGTTTTAGTCAATAAGTAAAAAAACAATAGCCCACAGTTTTTTTTTTACAGTCAGCATAAAAAAATTGCCATTTCAAAAAAGATACTTGCTGAAATGAAATAACTCATTGTGAAAACATCATTTTAACCAGTTAGTCTTCACGTCTTATATGACCTTGTTTTTTGTGTTTGCTAGTAAATGGTGAATGTCAAACAAGAACAACATGGCATAGATTTTTTTTTTTTTTGTTTTAAAGAAGCCTCTAATGATGTCATTTGTAGTATTAGAGTAGACAAACTAAGACAAAAGCTTAGTGTTTAGGCTTGGCATTTTAAAGACTTGAAATGAAAACATTGAAGTGATAAACTTACCTAACTTACCCGCTAAAATACTTTTTTTTTACATAGGTCCCACCAAAGAGCACACATGTACATTACCTATTTATTTAAGAAAATAAATAAAATTGATTATCAAGTATGCACTCAATGGGCACGCCACAATCGTGGCGATAAGTCTCTTCATAGAGAAGTGGTTAGAGAGGCCACGGCGTCTTCACTTTCCGCCTGACGCAGGTCCTCATCGAATACGGTTGTTTCGGGAGGTGCCTGTTTCGGATTCGGCGGGAAGAAACGCTTAGGTGCTATCGCAGTGCGAATCGCTCGGAGGACACAGTGAAGTATACGGTGGACGTCTGCCCCGCTTGGGAGGAGCAACTCGTGCGTCCTCATGAAAGCGATAGGCTGCTGCGACCACTCACGTCCAGCCCTGGTTCAGACCACGGTTTGGAGCAAAGGAGAACTTCTGCGAAGCAGTAATGTGAGCAAAGGAGGTGGCGGAAAGCGAGAGGATATCCCAGCGGCCCGGCCAGAGACGTCCAGGGTGACGGGTTTCGCTTGGCGATTCCCGACCACCGTTGGCGCGGGCTTGCTGACTGTAAGCAATGGGTAGCTCGCCATCCAACAAGGACCAGGACCGTGTAAAAAGTGACGGGGCGGGGGGGAGTAAATGAAGGAACACAGGAGGATTTTCTGTCTGGCAAATTCTGACACTCCCTCTAGCTCGATTCGGAGCGGGAGGAGTTATTTGATGATTTTCACAAAATAATAATAAAACAAGTAAGTATGCACTTCAAGATTAATTAAGGGTACAGACAGTCAACAAGCAAAGTAAGTTATTTATGGGGCTATTTCTTTAATTCTTTTTTTACTACTGTTCAGAAATAGATATTTGTTTTCTTTTTTGTATACATTCTGACTTTTTTTTTGTACATACAAGTACCTATGCAGTCCAAGATTAGGTAATTAAGGGTACAGTCAACAAGAAAAGTAAGTTTTGTAACCATTTTTTTTACTACTGTTCAGGAATAATTGTAATTGTGTTTTTTTTTCATACACATCCAAATGTTTTTAGTAAATTTCAGTAGAAAATTGGTAAAACAGTTTCTTTTTTTTTACAAGTTCACATTTGATAAATGAAGTTTTTTTAATGACATTATATAATTTTTTTTTTTTGTTCTTTTTTATTTACAATCAGTCAATATATAAAATATACATTTTTTAATTGTGAATTAAGGGAACATGTTTATTGTTTTTCTTTTCAGTAGTTTAGACGTTAGTTTGTCACTTTTAAGTAGGTATTTTATGCAGCCTAGCCCTTTTTTTGGTATTGTTCATCGAGTCCATACTAGTCCTGAGTTGACCTACATGAATACTGATAACTTACAACAGTCTGGGTAGGTCAACTCAAATCTGTGTGTATCTTCCCTCAAAAGATCATCTCAAACACTAATTTGCATCGTTGTCATGATTTGAGCATAACATTTTTACTGTGCGGACTTGAGACTGACTTCTGTGAGTGTGAGTGAGTGTTTCTTGTTAGGGTAATCAGCTAGAAATCTCGTTTAAATTGACAAAAAAAATTACAAGTGTAAAAATGTTGTTTATAACCAATGTTCAAAATAAATATCATTTATCAGAGAATGTTTAATTACAGACTATAATGATATTTTGATTAATTACTAATTACTTGGAACCTACACAAGAAAAAACAACTTCTTGCGAATTATATTTTCCAATCTCACAGTATTGACAAAGCAAATATTTGAACCAAATCAAATATCTTTCAATTGTGTCTTGTAGTCATCTTCTGACCATAGGCCTCCGTCAAGTTGTTTACGATGAAGTACCCTAGAAATATAAACATTTCCAAATCCAAAACAAATCTAAAGCTAATTATCTCACCCTTTGCTGATATCAGCAGCTGCGAGTCAACAACTTTGTTCGGCCAGTATTCCTCAAACTCCGTTCCAGGTGGAAAATAACTTTTAATGTCTGATAAACTTATCACTGAACATGTTTCACTAGCAAATAATTCATTCCTAATACCCTGCACTTTACAACAGAACTTCAAGTACGATAGGTCCCAGCCTTTCAACTGATCGGCCTTTAATTTCAAATTGTCCGTTTCACCTTCAAAATAAAATAGAGGAACAAATTTCTGGTTATCCCGCACTGTATATGGTACAACAGACTCCTTGTTAATCCTAATGAAACCACACTTATCTTTACTATTTGTTGTACCTCTTAATAACTTATTATAACAAACGTCTAGGAAATTATAGAACTCATAGGCATCCGACAACCGCACTACCAAGTCTTTCTGTGAGAATGGTTCCCGACCAAACTGTCCATCACAATGTCTGTTGTTGATCTCGTTCAATAGCCGAGCTTCTATCTCGGTGATGTAGTAACTCCTTATACAAGTACACGAGTATATGTCTGCATGTAGATAGTTCAGGTATTTGTTAAGGAGCTTGATCTCTACCATCCTGACAGCCACATACTTCTCGGTGGATCGGTATATGTAAGGTATGTGACATTTTCCTAACATGTCCCAACCGAAATGACCTTTCCAACTGGCCTCGTCGGGGGCCGGGGTCTTCTTGTCACCGTCAACCACGGGCCGCATGTCACCCGTGTTGTTCGGAGCAGGTTTTCGTGCCAGAAAGTTGAGGATGCCCATCTGTCCGCCGGAGCCCGGCGGCGCCACGCCGACAAGCGAGCCCGGCGGGGGCCGCGCTGCAGCCACGGACGCCGCCAACGCCTTGGCCTTGTTGGCCTCCACCATTTTGGCGGCCAGCTCCCTGATCTCCGCCTCATCAGGCCGCTCCGTCTTTACCTTGACCATGGTTGGTGTGGTGCTGGAAGTGTCCGTCATGTTTACGGTCACAGCTCACTCTCCGTTAAACAAACACACAGTTTCTATTAAACCACACGTCATATAAATCCAGGGCTACATTCTGCAGCGCTACTGTGACAAGTTTCAGTCAAGAATTAGTAAACAATCGTTTTGAACTGTGCGCATCGTCCACTTATCACTATCACTTCACTATTTTGACAGATCGCCGAAGCATACGATGCGTTATCGAATAATTATTTAATTCACTATCATTCACACATTCCACGTCAAGTTTCCACCGATAAACTGTGTTCACTGTTCATAGTCCATCCATGTGAGGGTCGACAGACAGAACTGAGAAAATATAAGTTCCGCACTATTTTGCCGACGTCAACTTTTGAAAATATGTTTTCGCGGCAATATCTGTATGATCGAATATTCTGTTTATAACCCGTAAAACTTATAAATAATTGGAAAAATATTTTCTTGTTAGCCACGCTGTGGTAGGTAAGGAACATGAAACCCAAATTTTGTGTTCAGGGAAATGCCCAATACCGTTGTATAGTCTCGTGGGGAGTGCAATTCATGTACATTTTTCACCTTTTGGTGACTCAGCAGCTAACAAAATGGCCGCCGACAAGGCTTTGTTGGCCAATCAGGTCACTGCTAGCGACCATACATATCTACAAAAGTCCCGTCGATGACGTAGATGCACTCCCCACGAGACTACTTCTCAAGGACTTTTCATTTTGTTCTATTTTCGACTAATTTAATTTTGGAATTAACTCATTAAAAGCTTTAGAAGTGAGTTTTCATAATTATTTGATTTTTTGGGATTTTTATAACTCTAATAAGAGCCATAAATCAGTCCCTTTTCAATTCCTAAAATATAATTTATGTATGTACTATTTACAAAGTAGTCACTATCGGTAGTCTCGCTACAGCTGCCTCGATGTCACTAAGGCGTTCCAACTTGCAATAGTGGAGCGAAACTCGACCTTAAGCCAATGGCATAGAGACCGTACGAGATGTTTGGGTTGATAATCTGGGTCTTATTAACTGTGCGTAGCGAGACTAGCCGACGCGCGCATTCCACGAACAATAATCCCCTGCATGAGTGAACGAGACAGCACCAAGTAAAAAGTAGATGTCAAATGTTTAGGTATTTTACTATGAACGTAAAGAGAACGTAGGTAGGTACATAATGCAATTACAAGCTTACGTAAGTATTTTAACCTACTTGGTAACGAAGTAGGTAGGTGCACATAGCGGGACTTTAAAAAAAAAATCTTTTGTTTTTTATGACCTCTTTGGTAAGTCAAAAAGTTTGTTTAAAACTTTGGGGCAGATGCTTCCCTCTGTAATAATGACCGCGTTATCAGTAGGTTGCTGATAGTACCGTCTGATTATCTGATAACATTGTCCAGCGTTAATCTAATCAATAAAGAAAGTAGGTACCTACTTACTTACCTATCTTTGTACCTAGGTGTAGGTACCTATCTACATACTACTTACAAAAAAATATTTTAAAAAATCTTTCTGCCTGTAGGTGAAATGTTACTAGCTTAATGATTTTTCTCAGATTATTACGGGTGAAAACGATTCGAAATATTTTTGGGGCCATTCTGGGTCATTTTACAATACCACCTCCCTCTCCCTCTACTTTTCTGAGTAGATTAATATAGGATACAGCCACAGTATTTTTATAAAACAGTATAGAAACTAAGCCTAGTTGATAAAATAATTACCTACGCTCCATTGAAGCAATAGGGTTGTCACTTTTATTGTTTGATATTCTTTGTTTTTATAAAAAACAATTGAGTTCTGTAGTGAGCAATCAATCGAATTGAAATAACTAGTTTACAAATAAAATTTAAATAGGTAATCTCATGGTCGCATCGATTAACAACAAAACAGAAAAAAGTTTAATATTGACACACAACAACTTGTATATCTTTAACTTGCCATTACGGCGTAACCTTTTACAAGTTTTGGCGGGAACGTAGGCAAGCTGCGTTTGGACCAAGACGTTTCGTGCGCGCTCTATGGATTGGGCGCACGGTACTCGCAGCAGCCACCTGCTGCGAGTACACGGCAGTAACACGGGCAGATCTAGGCTCATGAGCGACGGCAAAGAGTATAGTGATAGTGACCACTCGTCTTGACGCGGCACTCGCTACTGACAGCACCGCGAGGAACGCCTAGGAGTCTCGTCGATGCGTACCAAACGGCCGACGTATCTTGGCGAGCCCAAACTTTGCACAGAAGGCTACGCACGAACGTTTTTTAAGAACAAAATGGTGGCATGAGGCGACGTGTGCGGGGCGGAGGTCTAGGCTAGAGATTGACTCTGTGTAAACACAATTGACCCTTTATTAAATCAGATATCGCAATCTATTTTTATCGATTTGGAATTAATTAATTTTTGTTTATATGAGATATTGAACGAAATAGATTTACAAACATAGTGAAGGTTGTCGTTAGTAAACGAGATTTCGACTTTAATGAAAAAAAAAAAACTAATAAAATTTTATTGTCTTGGTTGGAAGACATGTTTTATTTAAATATCAGATATTTATAAACAACTACTAGAATAACGATTGTTTGAGAATAATTTAAACCTCCATAAAAAACTGAATATAAATATATTCAGTTTGTACTTGTACTTAATTTAAAGCGATTTGAAAAAAAAATCGTTTAAACAACACCCTCAGACACGCGTATTGGACATCTCTCTTCGGTAACTTCGTAAAGTTTCGCACTTATTCGGCAATGTTCGGTACGCAGTAATATGTCTCACTGACAAATGTTTTCGTTGGTTGTTGTTATTATATCGTTTAGTGTTTTGTGTAGTGTTAGGTTTGTTTCTTTAATTCATAAGTTATTTTTGTAGCTTTCTGTCTCAAAGTGTTTTAATATTTATTTTATTTGTACTTGGTCCCTGTAATAGTAATTTTTTATTCGTTATCTGGTAATAAAAAAAAAATAATGTCAATAACAGTTTTTTTTACGAGTGTACATGCGCTAAAGTTCGCAGAGCCTATGTTCAGGGCTCACCAAGTTACGTCAGCCGTATTGTATGTTTATGTGAGTGTACCGGTTCTATCATTTGTAGGTACTTTCCATACTGTTCCATATCTATACTGTGATACAGCCTACCTAGGCAGGCACAGCACAGTACCCCAGGTAGATTTAGAGATAGGAATAGGTACCTATCGTCAGAAGCATGATTGTAAATGTTTGACCGCGTCATAAATGTACTTATAAACTATTCTAGATACCCACTAGTTAAGGTAAGTAGGTCTATTAGGTATTAGGTATTCTGCCATCGTCGTTATTAAAAAGGGCACAACTAACATTTTTTTCGAAATTGAGGTAGGTAAATAGGTACCTACTATTCGGGATAAGATTTTTTGCTGATTCCGCATATGTTTTTAACTCGATTTCGAAAAAAGTTAGTTTTAGAATTTCAGGACTAGGTACGTTGTTAGTTATCTGATAAGTACTTAATTATTAAAAATAAAACGCGTGGTCGTTATTTATTATCAAGTGTTGATCAAGTGATTGGTCAGATGGGTCAAAGTGGGTCTATCCATCCTAAACTTTTTAAAACATAAACCCTCTGGTCTGAGCATAAACCTTAAAAGTATAACATGCCAGTTTGCAAGACTGTGACCTCCATAGGCGCCACGGTACCTACCTTTAAAGCAAAAGAGACATTTTTATCCGAAATTATTTCCTTCCAGGGTTTTTTTTTATTAATTTTTTTTTTGGTCTATTACGGTGTCTGCCAACTGAAATACAAGGGAGTAACGTCACTAAAATTATAAAGATATAGGTATAGTAAATAGTCAAAGTGACCAGGTCATTAAAATCCAAAAAAAAACCTATTTGTGCAATTAGCAACAAAACAAATCGGACTATCGATTGAAACGCAAGGGGTTCCGCTTCCATTCTAAACGAAACGTATTTTAAAACCATCCTATGCTTCATATAGGTTTTCTTATAAGATTTCCTATAAGAAGACCGTCGTCGTCGTCGTTTGTAATTTTGGTATTTTCGTAAGTATCGTCTTCCTGCCCTTGTCCCGTTTTATTTGGGGTTGGCGCGTTTTTTCTTCCATTCTGTCCTGTCACTCGTCACGCTATCAATAAGTCCCTTTTATTTCATATCACTTTTCACACAATCCATCCATCTTTTCTTTGGCCTCCCTCTCCCTCTCCATCCATCCACATGTACACTCATAATTCTTTTAGCAACATGCGTGTCATCCCTCGTCTGCACATGACCATACCAAAACAAACGATTCTCTTTCGACTTTTCAGTCAGGCGCCACTTTCAAACTTCCTATTTTGTTAAATAACTTTAAAATTAATTATAATAAATAATGAAAAATAAACTTTTTGAGGGCGAGAAATTTTTAAATGACTTCCTAGTTTAGGGTGGAGCGAGAAGGAGTGTAAGACGTTTACTGAAATCACAAAAAGTCACCGCGCAACTAAACGAACACAGGTGGGCCTGTGCGGTGACTTTCGAATAGCGTTGATTTTCCTGCAGCCCTGAAAGGCTGCAGCTCTAGAGGGCCTGATCGCCATACGCCATATTCGCGATAGAAAGTCCCCTTTTTGAAAAGTGGTTACAGAAGCGCCTCGGCGTGTTTACTTTTCACCTGAAGCAGATCTTTAGCGAACATAAGTGTTTCAGGAGGTATCTGTTTCGGATTCGGCGGGAAGAAACGCCCAGGAATCAGATCGGCAGCAGCTACCTCTCCCGTCCAACCCTGGTTCAGGTTGAATGATACGGGGTAAGAGAGAAGCATGTAACCATCTTCTTCGGCAAAACGGTAATGCAAGTGATGGAGATAGCTGAAACCGTTAGATCGGACGTGAATATCCTCAGCCGCAGCCGCAAGAGACGGCCCGGGCGTATGTTGCAGGGCGATTTCTGATCATCGTAAGCGCGTGTTTGTATTGGTTTTTACCGTCCAGTCGTCCGGTAAGGTCGAAGCCCGGGTTGACGGAGCGTTGCGGAGGGTAATTGTTAAAAATCTGACCCGTTGCTCCTCTTAGAGTGGGAGAACGTATTTGATAATTTAACAATTTTTTTTTTAAACAGAAAATATTCATCTATGTATGGAAGTTTTTAGGGTAGAACTCTTATTAAAAAAAAACAAATTTTTGGGTTCCATACCTCAAAAGGATAAAAACGGATCTCTTATAGGATAACTTTGTTGTCCGTCTGTCTGTCAAGACCCTTTATCTCGGGAACGCATGGAGGTATTGAATTGAAATTGAAACCATATACTTAGGTCTATGGTACCTTGAAGCTGTGAAAAAATCAAACTTCTGAGATAACGAAAAAAAAAACGGCCGTTTATGTCGCAAAAAGCGTGTACTTCGACACTCTCAAGGGAATCAAAATTCATAGGGTACTTCCCGTTGACCTAGAATCCTGAAATTTGGCATGAAGCAAAGGTAGAAGAAGAAGTATAGAAAAAATCTTAAAATTGTAAATTTATAGTTACTTCAAACAAAAAAAACTTTTTGCGATTCGGAAAAATCTTCGTATCTCAATTCGGGAATTGAACTGTTTTCATAGGTAAGTTTGTACGAAACTCTCAGTGCGCGAGTCCGACTCGCACTTGCCCGGTTTTTTTTTTTTCATTCAGACGTACGGAACCCTAAAAATGCCTTATTTATAATACGTAGGGTTACCATCTTTAAAGTCTGGCAACCAGAACAAGAAGTGTAAAAACCCCGGAATTAGAATTGAGAATCAGAACCTGTGACCCGGACATATCATCACTTTTTACCCGACTGCAAGAAGGTAATCCCTGTTGCCTTGGTTTACAAATGAGACCCAGACGCTTCCCGGACTACCTTTAATCTAGGACGAATCCGGTGAAACCGGATGACAAGCCTGTTTATAAGGTATATCTTTCTAAAAATGCCTTAAATTCACCATCTAAAAATGCTTTATTATAATAATTATATAATATATTCCACAACTTTCACACAACTTATATAAGAGGCATTTTTAAAACGATCTAAATTTGTTTTCTATAATAGACTATGAATTTGTGATAAGGAGAACAGGTGAACCACCTTTCCTAGAATCCATTGGATTAATGTAGTACTTAATAATGATGAAAAGAAGGCTTCCCGGAAATCCTGGAGGTTTATTGATCGAGGTAGATTGACATTTTGATTGTTTAGTCATTCGTTAGTTCTACCTAAGTGTGTAGTTGTACGGGATCGACAGGGAAAGAGTACAACGACCCTCCATCAATATTTCAGTAGCCAGGCAGTGTTTTGTGTTCCGATTTAAAAGGTCGAAGGTGCCTGATAGAGTACCTACTACATTTTAGACTTATTTCTGTGATGGTAGGTACATATCTGCCATTATTCTGGTTGGTTTAACTATTGCTGAAGTCCATTTGCGGTGCAGAACAGGTGACCATAACTTTAAAGTAGGCTTATCATACAAGCTTTTAAAAAGAAAACTAAAGACAAGAAAGAAAACCGGCCAAGAGCGTGTCGGGCCACGCTCAGTGTAGGGTTCCGTAGTTTCCCATCCATAATAAGTGTCCCCACTTAAGAGTTAATGAACGATAGACAACGAGCAAGAACAAATACCACCAATGCCAACGAGAAACCAACCGAACAATTCGACAATATAATAATAGCTCATACCCGTTCCGACCCCATCAACTCAGGAAAAATCCGAATAGCTCAAAGTACAGCGCCATCTCTCGGAAAATTGGGTTACTAATTTATACAAACTAGACGGGTTATGTATGTCGGGTTTTCGTTGGTAATTTTGGATTGTGTAAACCGAATTTAATAATTCTTTTTTTATTTTAAAGAAGATACGTTCAGGATAATAAAGTATGTAAATTAAGTTAAAAAAAAAAATGCTTGTATATACGGTTAAATTACAAACTTAGTTCAGAAATGATTTTGTACAATTTTTCAAAAACTGTTCAAGCCATCAAGTTTAAAAGTTTAAAGCTAAAATATTAACATTATCAAAAAATTATTTTGGTAAACCCCTTTTCATTTTTAAATACCTATCCAACCATATATAGCACGTCAGGGTTGCATTGAAAAAAAAATCACCCCCCACTTTACGCGTAGAGGGGGTACCCTAATAAAACCTCTTTTTTCTACTTTATTTTACCACTTTGTCGGCGTGATTGATAGACATATTGGTACCAAATTTCAGCATTTTAGTGCTAACGGTCACTGAGTTTATGGAAGGACGGACAGACAGACAGACAGACTTGGCGAAACTATAAGGGTTCCTATTTGACTACGGAATCCTAAAAAGTTCGACAAAAATCCCGACCGCTAAAATCCGGCTGTAGGGCGGGTGTACCAAAAAATATACATGCAGTCTCCTGAGGGTGTTGTCCGAGTGGTGGGACCTGTCCCTGTTGCAGAGGTGGATGCAGCTTCATATTAGCGCTCCTCCTCGTATTGTTTGACCGTATTGTTTTCGACTGTGTGTATTAATTATTGTGTTTGTCTAATTTGGTATGTTAACGTGTAAGTATTATTTCATTTATATTTATGACATTTTGTATTTAATTTAATTATATCTATGACATTGTGTATTTAATTTAATTGTATGTAACATTGTGTGTATATGTAATTTTAATGTCTAATTTTGGAATGTTTTATTTGCCTTGATTTTAATTTTGTGTAGGTACATATGGACAATGTCTGAAATAAATGAACAATTAATTAATTAATATAGGTGTATATATACGCCAAAAACATAATCCTGCTTTAGATGCAGTTGAGTAAAAATTAGTTGGGATGGTGGACTCAAGCTCCGAACTAATTTTAGATCCAATTTTAGATCCACAGATTTCAGTTTCTCAACAATGGCCATGCTTGATTTGGGAGTTGAACCTTGAACATCAAGGTCCTACGCCACGTTGGCCCCACTGCTAAGAGCGACCTAAAACGTTTGGTGCAATGTTCTTGACCCCGTTATCTACAAGTAACCACTTTTCAAATTTTGCACGAGCGAAGCTGATCGTTACGTGTCGTTATGCTGGTAAAATTATTCCAAGTGTTGTAGTTTTTACGCGGTAAACGTGGCTCGTCTTATGAAACCTGCTGGCTCTTCCTCTACGATTTTATAATATTTTCATCTTTTACCCTTACCTAGGCTTCTGCTAGGATATTGATGGGCATTTTCATCTAGGGAATAGAATAAACTAGGGGCAGGTTATAGTATATCTATTTATTAACATTGATGAAAAGTGGTTAGTTTGACCTGAGTCCCTACCACGAGCTCTAACGAGATTCATTATACGATCTACACTGAACTGTAGTGATATTCTCTAAGAAAACAGCCTTGAGGGTAGCGCTGGCCGCAGCTACGAAATCCAAATAGGTACCTACATTGGATTTGTATGTGATTTAAATCTACCTATTAGGGCCTGCGCACACTTGAGACAAGACTGTTTTGAGACGTGCAGTGTTGCCAACAGTTACATTAAATTTTAAAACCACCAGAAAATTACTAACAAAGAAAAATATCCCACATATAAATCGTAAAATTTCCCACTAAAAAAATGAGTGTAGTACGAAATAAAATAAGTACGCGTATAGGCTATTAGTTTCCATTCATATTATGTGATAAAAATTAACAATCAGTTGATCAAAATACCATTTGTGGGTTAATTAATATTAGTAGGTAATTCAACATACAAATTATTCAATAACAGCTATGTATTAATTTGTCTTCAGACGAATCATTTTTATTTGAAAGAAAGAAAGAAAGAAAAATAATTTATTTGGTTCAGCACAAGGCACAAACACATTAGAGGGTAAACACGAAACAAATATAAAAAATAAAAAAAGAAGCAAAAATGTAGTTGTGTGCCTCACGGCTGCATCAAAAAAGGTCCAATTCAGCATGAATGTGAGACAACTAGTGCCTGACGCTGGTTTTCAACTGAACCTGTGGTTGTGACGCAACGGACGTAAAACTGTTTTGGACTGTAATATAAATGTATCGGTGATGCTTACTTAAATAATATTCACTATCAAAATAGTGTTGTGTTTATTATGATAAATATGTGTAATGTATGTAATGTATGTGTGTTTGTTTAAATTGTGAAAAATAAATACTCGTAATAGACGAATTAAAACAAAAATGTAACAAGTGAGAGAGAAAAAAAAAGAAAAAACGTTAGAATAAAGATACAAATTGTGGGTAGATGGTAGATAAATCTTGAACGAGTTAGGATGCAAACGGTGTATTCACTCATTCCCCCCACACTAGTGCGTTGCATGCAGCTGTGCGCGGCGGAGCGATTATGAATGAGGTTTCTCAATTGATTCATTCTTGCTGCGAGTTGCATTGACGCTGACGGTGCATAAAAGTCGAATGCAGAGTTGTGCATAAGGTATTTTATAGATAAAAGAGGACTACAAGTACGGAAGGTAAGCGCAAATTTAATAGAATAGAATAGAATAGATTTTTTTATTTTGCAAATATGGGTAATACAAATCAGTTCTTATGATACATAAAAGCTCGGCCACATTTTACCATTTGGCATGCAAATATTTACATTATTTTATATCGTTTTTATTACGACAGCAAAAAGAGACATGAATATCAGATCAATTTATAAATTAACGTTATTCATATTTTATTCATAAATTCAATTATTTTAAATAAATTATGTATGTATCAAAAGAAAAATTTAAATTATTATTCTATATACCATGTCATTAAATTTTAAAATACAGATTAATTTATAAATAATCATTATTAATATTAACATTTAACATTGTAAAAAAAAAAATAATTGATGTAATCATAATAATTCAAAATAATATGTAAATAATAATAATATACGATGTCAATTAAATCCGTGGTACATTATCTAAATTTCCATTTGATTTTTCAGTAATTAATTGCCAGGCTCCCTGTGGAAGGCGAATGGGAATGAAAGCGCCATCCAGACCGACTACGTGCGCCTGTCGCAAGCAAGTAGGCCAAAAAACAGTGGGTACGTTGAGAAGCAAATGTTTTAAATATTATAGAGTTAAAAATTAGTGTAAGTAATGTGTTGCTTTGTATTTTACAGGTCTTACACCGGTGACAGAACGCCACGCTGCCGTGTACAACATAATCTGATAATGTTTGCACTATAATCGTCGGTATCAAATTGATAATTATGGATTCTATGGTGCTGATTTACACCGGAGTGATCGCATTTTAGTAAGAAATTAGATTTACTAAGGCACTAGAAAAATAACAACCAACCAAAAAACAAAACCAAAAACCAACACACCACTAAAACCAATATTTTGCAATTAAATGGGAGGTTAAAACAACCAGTTTTAGTGGAAAATCCAGTAAGTTGGCAACACTGGTCGTACGCCTCTAGACTGTTTTGTCATTTTGTGTGCGCCGTGACGTAGATAAAACAGTATAAGTGTATAATCTATGGTCTTGTCGCAGACAAGTCTGCGACGTCGTAGACAATTCTGTCTAATAAGACAGTCTTGTCTTGTCTCAAGTGTACGCAGGCCCTTAGGATTTCGTCGTTGCGGTCAGCGCTGCGTTCAAGGCTGTTTTTTTTTAGTGAATAGCACTGCTGGGAGGATGGAGCTATATAAGATGTATAGCTCCATCTCTCTTTCTTGCTCGCACGACTGACATTTCAACACATCATGGTGAGACCATGTCATCCTTCAAAGCAAGAGTCACCAGGCAACATCAGGGCTTGCTTCATCGCTGATCGCGTCCATCGTTTACTATAATTAGAAAAAAAAACATCATTAGCACATCAAGAGAAGCTATACAGTACATAGATACATATACCTACCCACCTAGAATATTTGTGAGGTTTCCTGACCTGACGCCTTCGAGAATTATTATGGCAATAGGCTAGGCAACTGAATCTTCGTATTCTACATTCTTTAAAGCAAACCATATTGATTTTTAATTGAACTTTCTAAGTATTATCGAGCAGGCAGGCTACATTCAGAAACCCACCCCCAGTCCTGTGAGTGGAGGTGGATTTCTGAATTTAGTACCTACCTATATTTTGAATGAAGAACGTCTCAAAGACTACTAGATAATTTTTTACAGGTTTTCAGGCTAACTTTAGTAGAGTTTGAGAAATAGGTACTCACAGAAATCGGGGGTGGGACATTATAAGGTACTTACTAGACATGTGTGCTGACTACAATTTCATCGGCGGCGCGGCGCCGGCGGCATGACTATTTTTTTTGTTTCATTTAATGACTTCTGTCTCTCTAGGGGGAAGTGGGAGGGCGTGGCAGACTTTTACTGACTAAAATTCATTCCTATTTTCCTCCGTTGCCTTGCATTCCAGGGTCCCTAGTTTTCCTTTCAGAAGCGAACCCATAATCTGAGTAGGCTTCGACCCTGCTGGGCTGCTTGCTGACATCTCCTCGAGGAGCGCGTGGAACACTATTACGCGCTGTCGACGACTTGGGCTCAGTCCGGGCGGTTACCAGACGGCCGGCCGGCGAGCTACCCATTGCTTGCCGTCTCCAAGCAAGCCTTTAGGTGGCTGGAAATTGGGGTCGGAAATCCGGCGGCTGGGGCATGAGGTCCCTTCCCTCGCGCGTGCGACCGCCTACACTAGCATCGCAGAAGGAAGCGACCATCTGCCATTCCTCCTCGCTCCGGGCCATGGCCTGTACCAGGGCCGAACGCGAGATGTCGAAATCGCGGATCGCCCCCCCAGAACATGGCGCTGATTTGCCCAGGCGGTGCTCCCCTCTACCGTATGCTCCGCCGTGTCCTCCAGGCGGTCCACACAATGGCACCCCGGCGTTTCTTCCGCACGAATACGGTGCAGGAACCTCCCGAACTTACCATGTCCGGTGAGGACCTGCATCATGCGGAAGGTTAGGACGCCGTGACTTCTTTCCAGCCACTCCTCAAAAAGGAGACTTACTATTACAATTACGGTGTGCCCAGCACTGGGTTGCGACAGTCGCTGTCGCCATTCCACCATGAGATCCTGCCAGCATGACTTGTCGCGGCAGCGTTTCGCCCTGGCGTTGCATCTCCACGTGCAAATCGCGTATGCGTGCAAAGACTGTTGCCTCCAAATCCCATGATGGCAGGCCAGCAAGGGGGCTCGCAGCTTCTCGGGAAACCATGCAGTATCCCCGCACCATACAAATGGCCATGACTCCGTGACCCTCTGGCATGCGTTTAGCCTAGCCACGACGGCACTTATACCGGTGCTCCGTAAAGGGCCATTGGACCGAACGATACCCGCGTACAGGACGGAGAGGACGGATGGAGGCGTTTGGACCACCTAGGTTGGGCAGGAGCCGCTTGAGAGCAGCCCCAATGTAGCTGTAGTCCAATCCAGTTTGGGAGCTAGACGTTGGAACTGCTCCTCGAAATTCCTCCGGCTGCCGAGGTACTTCATTGTCGACTCGACACCAATGTGAACCTCTCCAATTGGGAAACTGATGGTGGCGCGTTTCGAAGGCCATGAAAACACATGACCTCGTACTTGTGCAATGCCATCTCGAGTGCTTTCCATTACTGTCGCAAACCCACGTGTCGTTTGTGCGACCGCCGCCTGGTACGACAGATTTGTTTTTTTCTTATCTGTTTTGGTCTTCTGTTGCCTATAGTTCGATCGATCGCCAATGGTCCCCCCCCCCCTCCAGCAGTGTAGCCAGTAAGCAATTATTTAGCAGAGCTGGTTTAATATATGAAGAACACCGAAACACACTCAAAGGTGTTCTCGCGCCGGGCTTTGGTATAGGCCATGATCCGGAGCGAGGAGGTGTGGCAGGCGGTCGCCTCCTTCTGCGAACCAGTAATGCTAGCAAAGGATAAGGCGGCACGCGCACATGCGAGGCAATGGCGCTCGCGCCTCAGCCGCCGGGATTCCGATCCCGATTTCCGGCCACCGTAGGCGCGCGCTTACGGACGGCGATCAATGGGTAGCTCGCCGTCCGATCCTCCGGTAACCGTCCCGACGAAGCCCAAGTCATCGACTGGACGTACTGTTCCACGCGCGCTTCTAGGAGATGTCAGCAACCGTAGGGGCCCAGCAAGGTCGAAGCCTACTGGGGCCTTGGGTGATGCGAAAGAGATCCCCGGGGCCCTGGAAAAATGGCAAAGAAGGAACAGGAGTGGGTTTTTAGTCAGTAAAAGTCTGACACTATCTTCCGGCCCGCCCAAGGGATACACATCTAAATAAAATTAAAATTCAGAGTCTACGCCTTATTGATTTTTTTAAATTTGTATTTGAATGAAAAATTTGGGTCTTATTTTCATAATACAATAAAATTCGATGAAAAAAATCCACAGGGCATGAGAAGTTTTTAGGGGTCTGAAAGGATAGCAGATGACCCCTCCCGTCGACCATTTCAGTTCGGCACAGATGCACCAAACACCCTGTAATATAATACCTACTTTTCAAAGTTATATTGATAATGGGATAATGGGGCTGTTTTGAATATCCCCTTTTTTATTTAAGTTAGAAAAGACATTCTAACAAACAAGAAATGTTTAAAAAAATAACTACCTATATTTTAGCTAATATTGCGTTTTGAATTTTCTTGGGGTTACTTTGTCAAGGGGTTAATTTGATGGTGGTTTTAACCACCTAACAAACGAGACAAAACAAATATATTTTTTTAGAAAATAAGGTAACAGCAGCTTAAAATTAATTGGTCTTAACATTTGCTTTCGTTAAGTCGGATTTATAAAATCAAGAACTCGAAAATATTTAAAATGTTAGAAAAAAGAAGTTAGGAAGATGTATTACAATGATATAGCTCTTCATATGAGATTGCTAGAAGAAGATGATACACTGCTTCTTCCATTGCTCCTGGTAATTTTCATAATTGTACCCGCGGCCTTATTGTAGGTGCGAGCTATAGGGCGTCTAAAATAAAAGCAAAGGATGGGGTTAAATTGATAATGTATATATTACTCTTACAGGATTGAGAACCGACCGATTACAACCGTTAGGGTGAAATTGAGAATCATCAAAGTCACCTCGTATACCCTATCAAAGTAGCCCCAGTGTTCATGTAAAATATATAAAAAAATTACAAAAAAAAATACAACCGGCTTCAACTGCACTTTTCAGTGTTTTTTTCTACATTGAAGTCGGTTGTGTGTTTTTTTTTGTAAAAAAAAAAAATATTTTACTCTTTTTAGTTATGGCCACCACCACTAAAAAGCATCCCTCATACATACTTAAATACCATACAGCGAATTTCATGACAATTCTAATTGAAAATAGTTATTTGTGCAACAAGAGAGCAAAGTTGTTTTTTGCTGCGAGTGCTAATTTTGAGTCCCGAGCATGCGAAGGATTCTTTGATTGAATCACGAGCGTTAGCGAGTGATTCTAAAGTAGAATCCTGAGCGAGGGGAGGAATTCACAGGCACGAGATGCAAAAAGTTTTGCTCTCGTGTTATACACATAATTTTTCACTTCAGCAGCGAGAACAGATATTACGAGTACTTGATAAAAATAAAATAATTAACAGTAATAGATTTAATAATAATTTCAATTAAAATAAATACTATCTCTATCGCTAGTTTTGCTCATATTTTACAATTATAATAATATTCTTAATCTTATTTGCCACTATTTTAAATCCGCTGTTTTTTTAAAGCACGTTCTAAAACAGTCAATGTTGAAACTAGAAATGATTATTTAAAGGTTAAATGCCAGTTTTATCTGCTGCTATAAGTCGCCCAATTTTTTTGCACAGCAATATTTTTAAATTTCGTGAGCCCTTTGTCGTAAGTTGAACAGAAAACGTGATCAACATCAGTTTAGGTAGGTTTTTCCACCTAAAGAAATGATCCAATTACTTCTCCCGCTCTAGGGTGGTAATTAGCGTACTTAAACACATTATGTTCCGTTTTCAGTTAAAAAATAAATAGTCAGTTTAGGCGTACCGCGTAGGTACCCCAGGCTGCTGATCATACGACGACGACGGTGCGGTGTATGAAATCGCGTGATGAAATTTTCAATTTTCTAACCATACAGTTACGCTTATGACACGACTTACGAAATAACTTTAACATTAATAAGAGTTTCTAAGTTATGATTCACGATTATTTACCTGTTTATTAATTTCCGCGTCATCAAGTATCAAGACTGCATGCATACCTAGTATGCAGTTCTTCCAGTCATCATGACGAATGTAATTCCCGTGTACCTACGTGTCAATTACCTGAATATTTCACAACATTTTGTTATCATGGCATGTCATGCCCCTTCATGGTTGAGGTAGGTAGGTAATACCACCTTTATCTGTTCTGTGTACCACCTACGACAAATAAATTTCTCGGTTTATCTATTTAATCTTATCTGTCATTTTATACTTACAAGTTTCAAGTAGGTTTTTTTTGTTAGCACTTTTTGCAAAATATTCTGGAACTAGCTAAACAACATCTAGAAGTAGCAGTACCTATAAGGCTATATACAGTGACGGATTAACCCTTAATCAAATTAAGCAATTGCCTAGGGCATCACGTCTGGGGGGGCACCAGAAGAAGCACAAAAAAATCCATCCCTAGGGCAACACGTCTCACTCTCATGTCACCAAAAACCACACCAAAAAAAGTTTCTAGGACTAATTTGAAAATTCGCGGGTTTTAAGTTTACATAGAGTCCGCCCTAGAGTCATAACCCCGCTCCCGCTTGCCCACTCGCTGTCCGCTAGTGCATTCCGTAATTCAAATGCACTGGAATTGTGATTAGCCAATCATAAACCACCCCTACGCCGCGGCCCCCCGCAAATCTGTGTCAATCAAATGTTTTGTTTTTTGAGTAATTGTACCGGCCGGCTTCTATGCATACGTAATAATAGGGGTTAAAGTATTAAATTGCCGTTTTATTGTAATAGGTACTTCGAATTGACATAAAACTTTCATGGTTTGAGATTTTTGAATAAAACTTTTTTCACATAGTAGGTACCTATGAAGTTCTTTTAAAAAAAACTTTTTCCAAAAATAAACCGATTAGAATTAAAAAAAACAATAAAAGAATCAAAATAACTTTAATTTCGGAAGCCGGTGTTTCTCGGTATTTTTTTTCTTATTTAACACCGACTTCCGATTATTATTATTTTTAAGTTTTTTATTTCACACTTTTTAGTTGCGATACACTTATAACCAGAGTGCCTATTCTCATGACAATTCTAATTAACCCAAACACTGCTAGGTTACATTGTTTTATTATAAAGTTCCTGTGTCTACCTTCTACCTTCCGGCTCCATCATCAGATCAGTTCGATAGTACCTTGTAGCCAAAGTGCATCTAATGATAATTTTAATAAGCCCAAACACGGCTAGGATACATTTATTACGGACGGAATTCCTGTGCTTACTTTACGGCTCCATCATCAGATCAGTTCGATAGTACCTTATAGCCAATGTGCATCTCATGACAATTCTAATAAGCCTAAACACGGCGAGATTACATTGATTAATTACGGAGTTTAAATGCCTACTTTCCGGCTCCATCATCATCATCAGTTCATCAGTATCACTTTGATGATACCATTTTCAACATAACTATTCAGAACCATTTATTTATTTGTATTGTCATAGTCGCTTAACTATCTTCATTGTGATATCTGTGTGAGTATGACGTTCCGTTGGTCATTTCTGATCTTCTTTATCAGTTCCTACTACTACTTACTACCAGTGACGGATTAACCCTAAATCAAATTAAGCAATTGCCTAGGGCATCACGTCTGGGGGGGCACCTGAAGAAGAACAAAAAAAAACCCGTCCTTAGGGCATCACGTCTCACTCTCATGTCACCAAAAACCACACCAAAAAAAGTTTCTAGGACTAATTTGAAAATTCGCGGATTTTAAGTTGACATAGAGTCCGACCTAGAGTCATAACCCCGTTCCCGCTTGCTCACTCGCTCGCTAGTGCATTCGGCAATTCAAATGCACCGGAATTGCGCTTGCGATCAGCCAATCACAAACCACCCCTACCCCGCGGCCCCTCCGCAAATCTGTGTCTATCAAATGTTTTGTTTTTTGGTAATTGTGCCAGCCGGCTTCTATGCATACGTAATAACAGGGGTTAAAGTATGAAATTGCCGTTTTATTGTAAAAGGTACTTCGAATTGACATAAAACCTTCATGGTTTGAGATTTTTGAGTGAAACTTTTTTCTTAAAGTACCTATGAAGTTCTTCTTTTAAAAAAAAAACTTTTCAAACTACCTTCTACCTTCCGGCTCCATCATCATCATCAGTTCACTTCGATGATACCATTTTCAACACAACTATTCAGAACCATTTATTTATTTGTATTGTCATAGTCGCTTAACTATATTATTATTGTGATATCTATGTGAGTATGAAGTTCCGTTGGCGTTGGTCTTCTTCATCAGTTCCACATCATCAAATGTTATTTTTTGACTGTAAATGCTTAAGTCTTCAATGAGGGCACGCCACAATTATGGCGGTAAGTCCCCTCTTTGAGGCGTGGTTGGAAAGACCTCACGGCGTCCTCACCTTCCGCATGACGCAGGTTCTCACCGAACATGGTAAGTTCGGAAAGTTCCTGCACCGGATTGGTGCGGAAGACACGCCCGGGTGTCGCCACTGTGTGGAACGCCCGGAGGACACGGTGGAGCACACGGTGGAGGTGTGCCCCGCTTGGGCAGAGCAACGCCGTGTCCTCGTGGGGGCGATCGGCGGCAGCGATCTCTCGCGCCGGGCCTTGGTACAGGCCATGGTTCGGAGCGAGGAGGAGTGGCAGGCGGTCGCCTCCTTCTGCGAAGCAGTAATGCTAGCAAAGGAGGCGGCCGATCGCGTGAGGCAACGGTCCTCACGCCTCAACCGCCACCGGGATTCCGATCCCGATTTCCGGCCACCGTAGGCGCGGGCTTGCGGACGGCGAGCAATGGGTGGCTCGCCGTCCGATCGTCCGGTAACCGTAACATCCGGACCGAGCCTAAGTCGTCGACGGCGCGTATTGTTCCACGCGCGCCTCAAGGAGATGTCAGCAAATCGTAGGGGCCCAGCAGGGTCGAAGCCTACTGGGGCCATGGGTAGTGTGAAAGCGAAACCCGGGGCCCTGGGACGAAGGCAAAGAAGGAACAGGAGTGGGTTTTTAGTCAGTAAAAGTCTGACACTATCTCACGCTCCGCCTAAGAGCGAGATTTGTCATAAGATGATTTTCCCACCTAAAAAAAAAAGTCTTCAATGAAAATACAAAAATAACTATATGGTTGCCTATAATATTTGAGTTCCCTCGTTTCCTCATGGATTCATCATGAAAACTGGATTTTGAAAAAAATGGGATGAATCTGGAAGCATATCCTTTAAGGGAAAAAAAAATACCAATAAATCTATAAAGGACGGAGTTCTGAGGTAACAAACATAAAAAAATTAAGTAGGTAAATAAAAATACAACCGAATTCATAACCTCCTTCAAACGTTGTGCCCCTTCAGGGAAAAGCCACAGTTTCGTGGTCCTTGGTGGGAAACCTCACGGTGCCAACGAAGCCAAGGGGGTGTTGCCCCAATACACCCGCCGAACCCCTTCAGGGCTAGGCAGTCATTTGGAGTCGGGAGCTAGATTTTGGCCTTGGGGGAGCTCCTAGTCAAATCTAATACTCCGAGTTCTCTTTCAGCTACACACCTGGTGTCGGTTGGGGTGTCTATCCCTTCGCACCAGACCCTGGTAGGGCCCGATCGCACAATAAGACTGGCGATCGGTTTACAAGCTTAGGGCACACCATTAGGTACTCACCTCCCAGTGTACACAACCCTTACTGGGAGGGTCACACACCCCCGGGCCCGTCCACCCGGGGACGTAGGGACCGCTAGGAGTTTTGCGCATGAGGTTATTCCAACCCATGTGACCTAATCCCAAGCCCCCTTTTAACCATGACGGACGCTATCATATTAGCGTTCGTCAAAGAGGTCCTATTCAAGGACCCCGATTTCCTCGCCAAGTATGGCGTGAAAATCGCTTCAATTAGAGCCCCCCCCCCCACCGTCCCATCAAGCGTCACTGACTTCAGTGACGTATTGTCATTTCCGGACTCCGGTCCGACCCCCTGCCCCCGCCCTCCCCCGGATATGCCTCCCCTATTGGTAGCCCACTTCGCCAATGAGGCAATGGACACCACCGTCCCCGCCAGCGACTCAGCGTCGCAAGCATCTTCTTCGGACTATGAACAGTCCCCTGAATCCTCCTCCTCCGAGGACGACTTTCAAGTCGTCCTAGGGGGCAAGAGGAAAGCCAGGAAGGCCGCTCAGGCCACCAAAGCTAAGAAGACCGTTGCGTCTTCTCCCGCCCCCGCTATCCAGCCCGCCCCTGTTGCCCAGCCCGCACCCGCCTCGCAGGCTAGTTGTTCCCCCTCCGTTTCCGCTTCTGTCACTCAGACGAAGAAGCAGCGCCCCCCTCCGCCCTTGTACATCCAGGACAAGGGTAAATGGACCGACGTGTCCAAAATGTGTAGTGATCGCAAGATCAACTATACAAACGCCCGCTCCTGCCAACAAGGCATAAAAGTCCAAGTCCCGACGTCAACTGACTATCGGGAACTTACCAAAGTCCTTCGTGAAAGGAAAATCTCCTTTCACACCTACTCCCTCCCTGAGGACACGCCGACCCGAGTGGTCATTAGACGTGTCCCGAAGGAAATCCCCGCCGAGGACATTAAGGCCGACCTCCTGGCCCAAAATATCCCCGTTTCCGCTGTCCATCGCCTTCACAAGGCGAGAGGTAGCGAAGTATACGACATGATCCTTGTCGTGTGCGACCCGACCGACGGGCACCACCCCATCTTCAAGATCAAGTCGATCTGTTCCCTCTCCGGCATCTCCATCGAGAAGCCCTACAGACCCACTATAGTTGGGCAGTGTCACCGCTGCCAACTATACGGTCACTCTCAGAAGAACTGCTACGCTACACCCAGATGCGTTAAGTGTCTGGGTGAGCACGGCACTTCTGACTGCCCCCGTCCCAAGGATCGGACTCTTTGCACAGAGCCTCCCCCCAGCTGTGTGCTGTGCGGCCAAGCCGGGCACCCGGCTAACTACCGGGGCTGCCCCAAAGCCCCCAAAATCCCTCCCAAGCTGGCAAAGCGTGCTGCCGCTCGCCAGCAGAGGGAAGCACCCTCCGGGAAAGTCCCCTCTTCCCAGCCCCCCGAACGTCTCGCACCCCAGAGACCATCCCCCTGGAATCAGCTGAACCATCAGAAAGCCTTCCCGGCTTTGGTGGCTTCCCAGCCAATTCCAGCGCTAATGGCTAAGCCCATCCCAGCGCCTCCCCCTGCTTCTGTGGCCCCCGTGGCCGCCAAACCTCCCCGAAACGCGCCCCAAGTTTCAGCTGCGTTCCCACGCAGATCAGTTGGCCAGATTATCCTGGACAACTATCGCATCTTTATGACGCAGGACGCTAGGGACTTAGCTGACGAGCTAACCCTAGCGGAAGTCACTGGCCAACTCGACTTAGCCAAGCGCGCTGCGCTATTCACTAAGTACGAGTCGGTCGCAGTCGAACTCGACAAATTACCTGCCGTACCCCTAAATGGATAGACAACAAAAAATTTGTTGTACCAAACCGCGATCCCTAAAGTTAGGCTTCTTCAATGCCAACGGCATTATCAATCAGAGAGATGAGATCGCCACGTTCCTCCGCGACCATCAGTTAGACCTTCTCCTCATCCAGGAAACATTCCTCAAACCCCACCGTAAAGATCCTAGAATTGCCAACTATCGTCTAGTTCGCAACGATAGATCTCGTTGTCACGGTGGTGGCACCCTTATCTATTATAGAAAGGAACTGTACTGTATCCCCCTAGCTCCTCCCGCGCCCCGATCTTTCTTAGAATACTCGGCCTGCCGAGTAGGCATGACTGGTCATCAACCGATCACTGTCGTCTCTGCCTACTATCCCCCTCCGACTTCCTCGTCTCGTATGCCAGACGAGTCCATCGCGCTTACTAGCGACCTCACTGCCCTCTTTGGCTTGAGTGACTCCGTTATCATAGCGGGCGATCTCAATGCTAAACACCCCGCCTGGAACAGTAGTACGACCAACCCTAGGGGAAAGGTCGTGTTCAACCTTGGTGCATCCCTTAACTTTGACATCATCGCCCCGATGTGTCACACTCACTTCCCCCATGATCCCAACCATAGCCCCGACGTCCTCGATGTAGCGCTCCTTAAGAATGTTAACCTCCGGTTGCAATCTATAGAAGCAATACACGAGCTTAACTCCGATCACCGACCCGTGATTATGCTCCTAGGCTCCCGCTCGGGCAATCTCGACCCGGGCCAGCCCCCCGCTTCCCAATTGATCACTGACTGGAAGAAAGTAAGCGAAAGACTGAAATCTACCACGTCACCTCAATTGGATTCTATCCCCGACCACATAGTCTCAGTCGCTGACACGACGGTGGCAATCGACTCGCTCACAGACCACGTACAATCCGTCCTGAACGAATGTTCAAGGGAGATTCCTGCGAAGGAGGACCTTCGCTGGAAAATCCCGGACGATGTACGGGCTCTGATGACCGAGAAGAACGCAGCCGTCCGTGCATACAGCGCTTTTCCTTGCGACGCTAACAAGGCTCACATGCGTAGATTACAGCGTGCTGTAAAGAAACGCATGACCGAGCTGCGTTCCGCCCGCTGGGACAAGACGCTCAGCGAACTCGAGCCTACCCATCTCGCCTTCTGGCAACTTCAGAGGAAATTACGTTCCACTGAAGAGTCCTCTATGCCTCCGCTCACCCGCTCTGATAAGAGTGTCGCTTTCGACAACTCTGAAAAAGCGGAATGCCTAGCCGACAGCCTCGAAGCCCAATGCTCGCCTAGCTCTCAACTAGTAGACCAAGCCCACATCGACATGGTGGACGCTGAAGTCGAACGTAGAGCCTCCCTCCCTCCCGTTGAAGACCCTGATAACCCTCTGGCTCCCGTCACTCCCGACGAGGTGGAGGATATCATTAAAAAACTTCAACCAAGGAAAGCCCCCGGCGCCGACGGTATCACGAACAGAGTGTTCAAACTCTTCCCCCCCCAACTTATAATGCTAATGACCGCTATCTTCAATGGCGCATTAAGCAATAATATCTTCCCCCAAGCGTGGAAACAGGCCACCGTTATCGGTATCCCCAAACCAGGCAAGCCCAAGTCTGACCCCACCAGTTACCGCCCCATCAGTCTCCTCAATGTTCTCGGTAAGATCTACGAGAGGCTTATTTATAAGCGACTCAAAGATTTTGCCGAATCCAAGGGTCTCATTCCTGATGAGCAGTTCGGGTTCCGTACCGAACACTCATGCGTCCACCAAGTCCACCGCATCGTAGAGCACCTAAGCGCTGGCTTCCAGCGTAATGCGATGACGGGTGTCTTGTATTTCGATATAGCGAAAGCATTCGACAAGGTCTGGCACAATGGCTTATTATATAAGCTATATCAACTCGGTGTGCCAGACCGTCTCGTGCTCATCATGCGAGACTTTCTGTCGAATCGCACCTTCCGCTATCGAATCGAGGGAGCCCTCTCCTCCCCCCACCCCATTCGAGCTGGAGTCCCTCAAGGCTCGGTAGTGTCCCCCCTAGCTTTCACGCTGTTCACCAGCGACATTCCCAAAAGTAAAAAGGCCCAGTTGGCTCTATTCGCCGACGACACGGCAATTTACTACACCGGTCGTGACCCCAGAGTTATCGCTCGCAATCTCCAAACCTCCGCAAACATTTTGGGCAAATGGTTCCGGAAATGGAGGATCGAGGTTAACCCTGATAAGAGTCAAGCTGTTCTCTACTCGAAACAGCGGAAGTCCGTCCCCCCTCCCCCTCCGATCACCATGTACGGTAAGCCGATCCCCTGGGAGAAGCAAGCCAAGTACCTCGGAGTGATCCTCGATCAGCACTTGTCCTTCGCCGAGCACATAAAGCAGGCTCGCTCGCGAGCCGCTTTCGCTCAAGGTAGGCTCCATTATCTCATGACTGCCCGCAGCAAACTGTCACTTAAGTGCAAGCTGCGCCTCTATACGGCAGTAATCCGCCCGATCATGACGTATGCATGTGCAATCTTCGCACACGCCAAGCCCCGCTTCCTCCATAGGATGCAGACCCTTCAAAATAGGACCCTCCGTAAAATTCTCGGTGCCCCATATTATGTCCGAAATGAGAATCTACATCTAGATCTCAAAATCCCCACCATCCAGCAGTTCATGAAACGCCTTTGCAAGCGTTTCTTCGATACTGCTGTGAAACACCGCAACCCCCTCATAGTATCGGCAGCCCGATACGAACCCTCCCGCATCTCTAAGGTTCGCCGTCCTAGGCATACTCTCGTCACCCCCGATGACCCCACTACCCTGCTCCAAGAGAGCCGTAAGGAAACAAGTACAGTTCGAAGACAATACAGACCGCCGTCCTTCCGTCCTCGCCGCCGAGGCCCGCCGCGACACTCCCGTAAACGTCCTCCCCGTCCCTTGCTCGAGCCAGCCCGCGTCGCTGAGCCGTAGTTTTAAAATTCCCCGATAATAATAATAAAATCTTTGTTCGATCCAGCCCGTCCCTTGCTGTCCCCCCCCAGCGACGCCCTAAGCCGAGGTCCGTACCCCACAGGGGGTGCCCTTAGCGTGTAGTCGCTTAGTTTTTAAGTTTAGTTAAATAAGCCCTGGCTGGAGGCTTTGATTCTCGAATTGAGGCCGCCACAGGCAAGTCCGGTTAAGCAGCCGACAACCTCCTAGGTTGACCTGCGAGAGGCCACACACAAAAAAAAAAAAAAAATAACCTCCTCCTTTTTTCGTAATCGGTAAAAAAATGTGCAACATTCGATTATCGACTTTCAGTTGTTTTTTATTCAGCTTAGACAAGAAAGATGGATACTTCGAAAATTCGAGTCATTTTTGAATACGAGTTCCGACGCGGAACTAATCAATGTTGCGTTTGGAGAGGGGACTGCTAATGAACGCACCGTACGATTTTGGTTTAAACGCTTTCGTGATGGATACTTTGATTTGAAGAACGAATCACGTGGAAGACCCCGCACACGCCCACACAGGTGTATAACAATGAATTGAAAGAGATGATGGAAGCCGATCCGAGCCAAACTACCCAGGAATTAGCGACATGGTTTAACGTTACCTTACCAACAATAAAAAAATATGAAAAATTGGTGCCTCATGATATACCAATAAAAAGGTAATGGTAAAATGGTAATGTTTGGTGGTCTCAGGATGGTGCTATTCACTATAGCTTTCTCCGATGTGGTCAAGCAATAACGGCAGATGTTTACTGTGCCGAACTCCGAACAATGATAGCAAAACAAGTAGTGAAACAGCCCCGACTCATGAATCAATCTTCACCATTATTGCTCCATGATAACGCGAGACCTCATACAGCACGAGAAACCATTTTAACTCTACAGGAACTGCAATTAGAAACCATTCGTTACTAGTATATACCTAAATACATTGCTCCAACGGACTACCATTTTTTTTCGTGATTTGGACAATTTTCTACTTGATAAAAAATTTTCTTCTCAGTATGCAGTACAAAATGCTTTCACACAGTTTGTCGAATCTAGATCACCAGTTCTATCGTAAAAGCATAAATGACCTTCCTATTAGATGGCAGCAATGTAATGCATAATAATGGTATGTATGTGTATAATAATGGTAATTATTTTGATTAAATAAAAATAAAAAACGAATTTAATTTTTTCTGTACTAATCGGCAATTTCATACTTTAACCCCTAATAAATAAATTATGCTTTGATTTTTATTGTTGTCGCACCTACTCCACTTCAAAGGTTTTTTTTTTTCGGTGGGAAAATCATCTTATGACATCCCCGAGAGCCCCCGCTCCGCCCAGAGCCCCCGCTCTGAGCGGAGCGGGAGATAGTTTCAGACTTTTACTGACTAAAAAACCCACTGCTGTTCCTTCGTTGCCTTTCGTACCAGGGCCGAGTCTTCCTTTCAGAATTAGACCCTTGGGCCCCAGTAGGCTTCGACCCTGATAAGCCCCTACAGTTGCTGACATCTCCTTGAGGCGCGCGTGAAACAGTACGCGCCGTCGACGACTTGGGCTCGGTCCGGATGGTTACCGGACGTTCGGACGGCGAACTACCCATTGCTCACCGTCCGCAAGCCCACGCCTACGGTGGCCGGAAATCGGGATCAGAATCCCGGCGGCGGTTGGGGCGTGAGGACCGTTGCCTCACGCGATCGACCGCCTCCTTTGCTAGCATTACTGCTTCGCAGAAGGTGGCGACCACCTGCCACTCCTTGCTCCGGACCATGGCCTTCTAAGGTACGTTACATCTCATCACCTTATTTTAAAAAACTAATGTTTTTAGGTTTAAAGACCGATTCTAGTTGACATATGGATAGGGGGCCCACAGGCGAAGATTGCTTAGGGCATCAAATAGTCTTAATCCGTCACTGGCTATATAACTATCCATTTAAGATTTGGGGCAAAAAAAATGTGAGTAATAAAGGGTAAAATTGCCATAAAATGTGTACAAATCCAGTTTCCGGACTCTTTGGCGTCCATTACAAGATAGGTTTTGCTGTCAGTTTTGCCACAGTCAATTTTTTGACTGTCGTATCTCCTACCGTCTAATGCGATGATTGACGTTTGCATGACGAAAAATTATTGGCGATAAATTTCCGTTATTCAAATTGATTGATTGAATTGATTGACGCTTGCATGACCGTGTACTGGACGTAGGCGTCCAGTACACGGTCATGTCCAAACATGGGGACTCAAGCCATCACAACACACAACACTTGGTAAGAGTTATGAGGCAGTGAAGCATAGCGTTGACCGCTAAAGATGTGTAGCGACATCTATGGCGTCACATAAGAACTAATCCTGCATCGCGCAATCAAAGTTCTCTGCGCATTTAGAACATATAGAACAGCCCGAAATCATCTATCGGGCAGTAGTAGCCCACCAGACAGAACACCCGTCTGGTCGGTGGATCCTCCCTTTTCCACGGAGGCTTGCGGGACTTTTCTCTCTGTTCCACATACCTCTAAAGATGTTTCCTTAAATTCTATATCAGAGTTAATAATGAATGTAGGATTAATGTTTCTGTGTGAATACATATGTATATTCTAAGATACATAGGTATAAATAAAACTGAAGTGTCTGTCTGTACGTAATATCAAAATAACACACTTTTTCGTCGATAATTTTCAAGCTGTTTGGAATTTTACGATAAACTTAGTTTGTTATCATCTCATCGAATCTTCTTCGTTACCTTTTCCCAGCTAGCTTGGGGTCGGATTCCAGTCTAACTGGATGCACCTAAATACCCGTATTTTACACGGAAAGACTGACTTTCAGACCTCCACAACGCAGTTACTGGACAACACGAAACTGCTTGGATAGACTGATGGTCAGGGGTGTCCGATGGTAAAAAGGAGATGGCGGAATCAAGTCATGCAGTTCCCGCGCACACTGTCCAAAATGCATCCTGTAAAATGCCGAAAGGCTGGCTACCCTACGCCTATGCTCCAGGCTTTGTGGATTGATCTTAACCAAATCTGGATCACCAATTAGCCTCTTAGCACGCCTCTCCACTGAGTCCTATGCTGCTCGATGGCATTTTGCAGAACCACTCCCAAGAGCTGGATACATTCTGAAAAGCAGGAGCCAAGGTGAACGGGCTTCTTGTGGCGCTGAACAGACACCCTTATATTTTGGCGGCGTTGAATCCCACCAGATTGGCTTCGCCCCACTTTGAGACTGTTCAAGGGAGACATTCGTATGTTCTACCATACTCTCTCCGGATGGGCACACCATAATTATGGTGGTAAGTTCTTTCTTTGAAGAGTGGCTGGAGAGGCATCACGGCGTCCTCACCTTCCGCATGACGCATGTCCTCAACGGACATGGTAAGTTCGGGAGGTTTTGCATCCGATTCAGGCGGAAGAAACGCCCGGGTGTCACCACTGTGTCTGCGCCCGAAGGACACGGTGGAGCATACAGTGTACGGAAATCCGATGGATGCGAGACACACAGGACCGTTAATTGTGGCGACGCTTGGGGGAGGCCTAAGTATGTCCAGCTGTGGAGGTCTTTCGGCTGAAATGATGATGATGTTTACTAAGTACTTAGTTAGGTTTAGCATAAATACATAGTTTCTTATTTTAAGTTTCTAACGTACATATTTAATTTATTGGTAGTAATAAAAAAAATAGGTAGGTAAAAACATATATTTGAAACACAGAAAACGAGAAAAAGAATATAACGTAGAACTCTCCGAATTGAGGTTACGCATAGTTTACCAGACATCATAATGACGCTAAAGGGCTTATGGCTAAATGGCTACTGCGCCGTGCGCAGATCGATGAACATGCGCGGCTTAACTCCGGCTCCTATGAACCTAGCTAGGTAGATAGGTACTACATACATATTTATCTAACTTTTAGATAGATATTTGGTCCGGCCGACCTTTGACGTGAATTGATTCTGACAGGTCTTATATGAAATCATACTTAAGGTATAGGTAGGTACCTATACTTTTGTATGTTTGACGTGCACTCACACAAGGATGTGTTGTTGTCAAATGTACTAAGATTTTATCTATTAACTAGCTTCTATCAGCGGTTTCACCTGCGTAAAAGTAGGTTTCTCCATACAAACTTCCAAACCCCGTTTTACCCCCTTGAGAATGGAGTTTCGTAAAATCCGTTCTTAGCGGATGTCTACACCCTATAAGGAACCTACTTACCTTGCCAAAAATTTAAAGTTTGTAGGTGTTATAGTTTTTGAGATTACGTGATTAATCAGTGAGTGGTATTTCGCTTTTATATATAACTAGCCAGCGGCTTCGCCCGCGCGACATGGGTTTCTCCATACAAACTTTAGACCCCCGTTTCATCCCCTTAGGGGCTGAATTTTGAAAATCCTTTCTTAGTGCTCGCCTACGTCATAAAAGGAACCCTTGTGCAAAATTTCATGCTCCTAGTCCCAGTAGTTTCGGCTGTGCGTTGATATGTCAGTCAATCAGTTTCTCCTTTTTAACCGACTTCAAAAAGGAGGAGGTTATATGTTCGGTTGAATGTGAACTTCGAAGATATGGAACAGAACTCCTCATAGGATCACAGCAGAACCGTCGTAACAAGTAAAATTGCTTCGTTTATACGTGTAGTCGATGACTGACTGAAAGTAGAGGGGAATATATCGAACTGATCTGATGATGAAGCCTAAAGTTAGGCACCGGAACTCTGTAATAAATTAATGTAATCTAACCGTGTTTGGGATTATTAGAGTTGTCATGAGATACACTCTGGTTATAGGGTATTTAAGTTTGGCTGAGGTGTACTTTTTAGTAGTGGTACCGTAACTAAAAAGTGTAAAACAAAAAACTTTACAAAAAAAAAAAAATACAACCGACTTCAAAATAAAAAAAATAATTTCGGAAGTCGGTGTTAAATAACGAAGAGACAAAACTATTATAAACACCGACTTCCGAAATTAAAGTTATTTTGCACTTTTCAGTGTTTTTTTTACTTTGAAGTTGGTTGTATTTTTTTTGTTGTAAAATGTTCTTTATAAAGATGTATTGTTTAGGGTTTAATGTCAGGAGCCAACCATAACTGAACTGCTGCTCACTTTTCTAAATACTTATTGACCCTATTTTATTATTCCATCCATTTGACGACCTAAACTGAATTGTTAAAGGGGTGGATCTATAGGTATAGGGTGCATTATATAGCTCCATCCCTCCTTCTCGCTCGCTCGTCTGACATTTTAACAGGTCTTGGTAAGGTTAGAAAGAAGGTGGTAGGTACACAAGCGCCTTATTCTGAACCTCCCTTGTATCAATATCAACTAAGTAATCGATGTATCATGACCTGTACCATGACGTTTAAAGTAAGATTGTTTCATTCTTATTTCAGTGCGGGTAAGAGATGGCGCTAGACAACCTGTATAGCTCTGTCTCTTACCCACACTGAAATAAGAATGAAACAATCTTACTTTGAACGTCATGGTAACCCCCAATATTTCCCTACACGAGTAAGTACCAGATAAATAAGTAGGTGTAGCTATTCTATAAATAAGTTGGTAGGTAGCAGCTATGAGATAAAATGTTCATAAATAATATATAGGTAGGTAGGTACCTACATCATAGTATAGATATGGAACAGTACGAAAACTACGTACAAATGTTCGAAACGGCACACTCACACAAACATACGTATCGACGAGACTCCTAAGTGTTTCTTGCTACTGACAGCACCGCGAGACTCGCTTAGAAGTCTCGTCAATGCGTATGTTTGTGTGAGTGTGCCGTTTCGAACATTTGTACGTAGTTTCCGTACTGTTCCATATTTATATATACTGTGCCTACATGATCAAAACTCGTTTGGTGGAGATCCGGTTTGAATCATTCTATGCCTATGTATGTAGGTATCTATGGTTTACCAACATGTTCAGTCTTTTTTAGGTTTCCTTACTTCAAAAGGATAAAACGGTACCCTTATAGGATCACTTTGTTGTCCATTCGTCTTCTGTCTGTCTGTCAAAAACCTTTATCTCGGGAACGCGTGCAGGTGTTCAGTTGAAATTAAAATTATACATATACTAAAGTTTGCAGTCTCTTGAAACTGTAAAAAATCAAATTTCTAAGTTAACAAAACAAAAAGATCGGTCGTTTGTCTCAAAAAAACGTATAATATTGCGACATTTTCGAGGAAATAAAAATTCATAGGGTACTTCCCGTTGACTCAGAATCCTGAAATTTTGCATAAAGCAAGGTCTTATAGCACAGGTACAGGAATAAATCTGAAAACTGTAAATTTGTTGTTACGTCACAACCAAAATTTTTTTTTCTATTCGGAAAAATCTTCGAGACTCCATTCCGGAATTGAACTGTTTACATAGGTAAGTTTATGCGGAACCGTCAGGGCACGAGTCCGACTCGCACTTGCCCAGTTATTTTGAGATACTAAAACCCACCTGTGTTCTTTCAGTTGCCCTTTGCGTTCCGGGATCACGGTAACCCTTACGAAAATTCCTGCAGTCACCATTCTATACATATGTACGTATCTTATCTATACCATGGTATCTATAGTAACAAGTGTCAAGTTCAGCCTGCGTCATTCTACGTAGCCAACCGCGAATTTTGTGCAGCGAAGGGTTCAAACTAGAAAATTGGATAGTGGCTCCCATCAGATTATTCTGAGAATCTGACCGTTTCATTCTTAGACTTTAATTTTAATATGAATGAGTATGAGTCATGTCCATAGATATCCGGTCATGTCCATTTTTTGTGTGCCTACGTTGAAACGTAAATAATGTCATGCCTTTATGCCTTATCTACTACTAGTTTCAATGTTTTTTACAAATCGCACCGTAGTTTTGACAAAATATCTCTATGAGAGATATAGATATATTTTATATTTTTTCAAGATATTCTGAAGTACCTACTGCGTTTTTGGCCTAACAAGACAATTATGTTAAATACAATAACATGTTCCTTTTACCTTCTTCCTCCTGTAGATATGCGGATGTCAACTTCAGCGGTTTTCAACGTAAAATAGTACTAACACGGCACACCTGCCGACCCTCTCCGTTAATAAACCGTAAAGATTTTTTGCTTTTGACCAAACTAAACGCGAATTTTTAGTGGTGGTTCCTTTTCTTTCAATTACGACCGAATGTAATCTATGAATTAGATTTGAGCCATAAACGTGACAATTGCATTACAAAAACTATTATTGGTTTTGTCTCTTGATTGTACTTTTATTTATATGAACTTTGATAAGAAAAACATCGGAAGTAACAAAACGTTTTTGTTGTCAAAGTGACATTGACACTCGACATTCGACAGCCTTTGATTTTGACAACAAATGTTGTTGTTTGCATTTGATGTTTTAATTGAGCATCTTTTGTTAATTAGTCTATAAAAAATTGTTTATTTTCTAAAGTCATGAATAAATATTATGTTTTTACCGTGTGCTTATTACATTTATGAGGAATAAATTAATACATATAAGTTACTTCCAAAATGAAGCTATTTGAACACTTTTCTGTAAACATGTCTTGTGAAATTAACATGAAACGGTGTTAGCAATTTAGTCCATAGCCGCGAATTATTTATTTTTAAGTTTTTTAAGTATATTTAAAATATGGGAGACGTTCAAGTTTGCCGTATTTGCCTAAATATGAATGTTAAAATGCAGGACCTTTCGGTATACCCTTTAGTGTCATATTTTGCATCATTCATGATAGAAAGTAAGGTAATTTGTTTTGATTGGTACTCCTTCTAATATAATTATTTAAATTCTAACTTTGTGCTTTTCATTTAGTTTGCTCTGACACATTGTGGGACCTATTTTCCAATTAGGATTTATGAAATCCATTTAGGCTCACTCTTCCAATGCGCCTCAACAACAACAAAATAATATATAGTCAACCAATCATTAACAAACAATCTTCTGCTTTCAGCCTTTATATACGAGCTTGCCACCATATGCCTGCTATGAATGTGCAGCTCTTGTGAAGAAGTTTTATTTATTTAGAGAAAAGTGTCTGCAAAGTCAGGGAATACTGTGTGGTATCATTGATGACTGTGGGAAGGTAAACTCATGAAGTTTATAAAAAAAATATTAAAAGTTTGGGTTTCTAGTTTACCTTCAACTAAAAACCTAAATTTGACCAAAAAAGATAAATAAGATTATTGTCATTTGTTTTTCATTGCATCATACATATACATAAGTTATGTGGTAACTAAACATTGGGATTCCCTGAGTTGTTAGTACCAGGATTTCCAGAATGTAAACACAATAGATTAAACAACAAAAAAATAGATCCACGATTTTCTCCTTGGTCGTAAATATAATTTAAACTCTTGTTCTCTTAAGTAATCAATAACTTATTACTTATTTCAGTTAACCCATCCAGCAATAAAATTAATCCCTCGGAAAAATCTCCTTACAATTACAAATGTCACTAATATCAGCATAGAACAAGATAGTGAAACAGATTGTATCAACATAGAAACACCGAAATTTGTGGTTGAAGTTATCAAAAAGGAAGACCATGATGACATTGATATTCCTGATCATGTCAGTCCTGATAATACTTCTAGTGGTGATGATGATGATGATGAATGTGCCAAGGAAGATAAGAAGGAAATACATGAAGTTGAAAAGGTAGAAATTTCTGTGAAGATGGACCTTGAGGAGGAATCTGATAGTGTTGAAGTAAGTTTGTAGGTTCAAGATAATATTTGATTCTTTACAGACAAGCTGCATAATTAGCTTTTCAAGTTTCTACCAAAAAGACTTGAAAAAATAAATAATCAATAAATATAAAATTAATAATTTAATTTACATAGATTAAAAAAATAAAAAAAATTGTGATAAGGTGAAAGCTACGGGCCCTAGGCGTGACCATGTTCTCACTAGATGGCGCTAAACTCAACATCTTTAGTTTGTTTTAAGTGTATAAAGCATTATTAAATCAAGGAAATGATATCCATTAAAATTAGATGTTCAACTTAGTCAAATTATTCATGATTTTAACTAATTTTAGTGATTAAGTATAGTGCTATACTGCAGTGCATTAAAGCTCTGTTTAGGTTATTAGTAAAAGTATACACCATTATTCAAAGGCTTTAAATGGGTCCCCTGTGCAGAGCATATTTGGAGGGGGAGGAGACAATTGCACATGTGCTCCTAGACTGCACAGGTGTCACTGAAATACGCACACGAACCTTAGGATCATCAAACTCCCTTATTGACCACATACAATGGTCCACATAGGACTAAGTGCGGAAACCTAAAATATATAGATAGACTCCCTTATTGATGTCCTGAAAAACCTAAAAGGCCTTATCTGTTTTTGGAGAGAGGTGGGCTGGATGGAATAAGCCCACCTGAGGTTATGGCCGCCATGGCCCACCTACAATGGTCCACATAGGACTAAGTGCGGGAACCGTATATAAATAGATAGATAGATAGACAGGCTTTAAATGGGACAAAATGGACGAAATACGCCACAGTTACATTTTATTGTACTCATCGATTTACGATAGAAAAGAAAGAAATTTCACATTTAAACAGCCATTCTTACAGTTTCCTGATACTACAGATGACAAACCAAAATTGCCGGTCAATAAGACTAAAACAACTCAGTCTAAGAAGAGAGTAAGGGCAAAGAGAACTCGTACTGCAGTGGCTAAGAAGAGTTCAGCCAACAAAGTCAAGAAGAACGACACAGAACGGGAAGATATGACAGATGATTTAATCAACATTATTACTCTATCGGTATGTAAATTTGGTTCATCATTTCAGCAGCTGGACATAGGCTTCCCCCAAGTGTCGCCACAACGAATCAATCAATCGCATTACCACGATTCTCACCATCATCGGTCCACCTTGTGGGAGGTCTTCCAGTGCTGCGACGTCCGGTACGCGGAGGCCATACCCGTTAAGACCGTCCTCAGAACCTGGCATAGTACACTGCAGCATCAAGCAATATCAACCTTGATTTAGTAGAAATAAAGTCGAAAATAAGTTGAATCGCATGCTTTGATATCTCTCAGAAATTTCTATATCTACTCATAAAAGGTTGATATCTGTTTGGCACGAAAAACCGCAACGCATTGCACTTCACCAGGACTGGGCCGGCTGAAACGGAGAAGTTGTTATTATTAACATGCCCTTCCAACTGAGCTATCGTTGTCCTAGGACCGGGTTCAGTCAGTATTACACCTATTAAGAGTCTTTTAGCAAAACGCACCTTTTCCGATTGTACCAAAATTCCTATAAGTACTACATTATAGAAAATGGTCTCACACATAAACATAAATGTGTTGCGTTTGTATGGTAATCTCGGTCGAATGTCGGTCTCAAATGCGCTTGCTGTATGTAAAACATTTTTAAATTTTTGAAGTACTAGTAATGACATCTGGTACACCACATAGGATCGTCCTTCATCGCGGTATTAGAGTTTTAAATCAGCTATCGGGCAGCTGCCCAGATCAGACATAACAGCCACCTAGTCGAAACCGGTCAGACCTCCGTTGAAAAGGGATTCTTTCTTTTACGTTTAGCGGGACTTGGCACTTACTGTATTCCGCATCCCGCTAAGTTTTGAGCTGATTTTATTCATCCACCTATTTTGTGAAACATAACCCTAAATAGTATATTACCCACAGCTCGAGGACCAGATAGAAGAGATGAACAAACGCAAGCAGTCGTCCAACTACCTCGACTGTCCGTACAAATGCCACCAGTGCTACAGGGGCTTCAACAACACTCACGCTTGGAAACATCACCTCACTAAACACTCCCCGGTAACGTATACATTGGAATATATACCTTATGCTGATGTAAATAAAGTCGCATATCGCGACTGTCCGTACAAATGCCACGAGGTATCGAGTTGAAATTAAAACTATCAGGTCTGCGGTCCTTTGAAGTTGTGAAAAAATCAAACATCTGAGTTAAAGAAAAAAAAGATACGGCCGTTTATGTCGCAAAAAACGTGTATTTCGACACTCAAGGGAATCAAAATTCATAGGCTACTGCCCGTTGCCCTAGAATCCTGAAATTTGGCATGGAGCAAGGTATCATAGCACAAATACAGGAAAAGTTTTTAACAAGTGCGCAAATTTTGACACGATAAACTATGAAAAATATGTGTTTATTTTGATATGTGTTAATAGTAAAAAATAAAGTTATCGTTTACGAGACTTGTTTAGTTAGAAACTTATTTAATGGCCGCCGCGCAGGTTGAGCGCCGATCAGCTGCGTTGCGGTCGTAAGTACTGCGGTGCGCACGGGGTGAGCTTCACTGACTGCTATTTTTAACAATTTCGAACTACTGTTTTTAGGTTTAGGTTATAAAGTTATTTGTAAATGTAATTCCGACTTTTCTTTCTTATTTTGATAGGCTTAAGACCATCAAAATGCAGAAAATAAATCATAATAAACAATCTAAAATACATTCAAATTAAAGCACTTACTTATGTTACTTACAATCGGGTTATTTAAAAAATAGACATCAACTACCTATTTACAATAATATCCACAAAAAAACCTATTGTTGAACCGGAACACACGTATTGTTCGAAGTAATCTCCTCCTTTTTTCAGACAAAAACATGCACGTTTAAATTTTGCTTTATCTTTGTTTGGGACACTATTATCACTTCATTAAAATCGGCATTTATTTTCTGTTTTAAGTCATCTAGGCTCTTCATACACCCGGAGTGTCACTTTTCCCCAGAGAACAAAATCACAGAGACTGAGGTCTGGGGACCTAGCCGGACACGGTAACACACACGGGCCACATAAACGAGACCGATTGAACACGAGCACAGACTAGAGAGGGATACTGAACACGAGTACGTGTCATACGCGCGCGGAGGTGAAACGAAGCGGACAACCGCATACGACTTCCGCGTGTGACGTACTGTGGCCGTCGGGCACCGCGCCGCCGCTGCCTCCCCCGCCTGCACCCTCCCCTAAACCCTTCCGGATCGCCGCCGGCGCCGCCCCGTATTCATTCATAATACAATACGGTCGACGTAACTTGACGGCCCTGAATATAGGCTCTGCGAACTTTCGCGCATGTACATTCGTAAAAAAAACTATTATTGACATTAATTTTTTTAAACCAAATTACGAATAAAACTTTACTAATACAGGGACCAAGTACGAATAAAATAAATATTAAAACACTTTGGAGACAGAAAGCTACAAAAATAACTTATGAATTAAAGAAACAATCCTAACACTACACAAAAAACTTAACAATTTATTAATAACGACCAACGAAAACTTTTGTCACCGCCTGTGCTCAAGACAGAGACAGGGATACGAAAATAACACTAATTCTAACGTGTGAGTGAGACATATTACTGCGTACCGAACATTGCCGAATAAGTACGAAGCTTTACGAAGTTACCGAAGAGAGATGTCCAATACGCGTATCTGATGGTGTGGTTTATTCGATTTTTTTTCAAATCGATTTCAATTAAGTTATAAAAATATATTTATATTCAATTTTCTATGGAGGTTTAAAATATTCTCAAACAATCGTTATTCTAGTAGTTGTTTATAAATAACTGATATTTAACAAAATCATGTCTTTCAACCAAGAAAATAAAGTTTTATTAGTTTTTTTTTTCATTAAAGTCGAAATGTCCTTTACTAACGACAACATTCACTATGTTTGTAAATCTATTTCGTTCAATATCTCATAGAAACAAAAATAAATAAATTCCAAATCGATAAAAATCGATTGCGATATTTGGTTGAATAAAGGGTCGATTGTATTTACATAGAGTCAATCTCTAGCCTAGACCTCCGCCCCGCGCACGTCGCCTCATGCCACCATTTTGTTCCTAAAAAACGTTCGTGCGCAGCCTTCTGCGCAAAGTTCAGGCTCGCCAAAATACGCCGGCCGTATTATACTACGATTAAATTGTGTACATGTTATTTCAACTCTGACAAGGTAGAAAAATGAGAAAAAAAAGTTATGAACTAAAAATGAAAATGTGTGCACTGGTTAAAAACTTTTGCGTTAAATGAAAAAATCTGAAAACTAAATTTGTAGTTACACAAAAAAAAACTTTTGCGATTCGGAAAAATCATCGTAACTCAATTCGGGAATTGAACTGTTTTTATAGGTAAGTTTGTACGGAACCCGCCGTGCGTGAGTCCGACTCGCACTTGCCCGGTTTTTTTCTTTCGAGCATCGATACCGAATGTCCTTTTTCTTCCAACACATAAAACAGTTATTGTATCTATTGTGCCATTCTTCTTATCTCTCCTTAAAAATGAAGGATAGCGCTGCTCACCTAATACGCCCAGCCCTCTCCTTCCAGCTTTCATTTAGGCATAATGTCCACGGACGCGTAGCTTCATAGACGCATTTCGTCATTATACGCTTGGTGTACACCACAGCTTACATACAAAACTATGAAACTATCGACGAAGCGGTAACGACAACGCGACAACGTACATCCCATTCCCTCATCTAGAGAGGACGCCTGAGTCCCAGCAGTGAGCACGTTACAAGGCTCTATGGACATAATTATGGAATAATGGATTCATAGATAATTTTAAATTAAAACACCCTATTACATTACTTATTTATTATTACCGACTTACCGAGTTGTAGGTCGCGGGTTCATACCCAGCCAGGCGCATTACTTTGGGTAATTTATTTAATCACCAATGCTCTCAAAACGGTGAAGGAAAACATCTTGAGGAAACCGGCATGTCTTAGAACCTAAAATTCGAAGACATGTGACTTTCACCAAACCGCACTGGGCCTGCGTGGTGGATTACGACCCATTCTCTCTCCTAGAGAGGAGGTCTGAGTACCAACAGTGGGAACATTATAATGCCGATTATGCTATATGCTATTTATTTATTATTAATAGGCTCGCGTTTGACCACTATATGGAGCACACTTGCCTAGCAGTAACCTATGCACTCTTGACTTAGTATAATTTGTGCTTTGTTTGCAGAACCTTGGTGACATAGAGTGCAAAATCTGCAAGTACAGGTTTAAGACGAAACGAAATCTTCAAAGGCATGCTCTGAACCACGGGAAGAGATATGTTTGTAATTTATGTCCGTACAACTCTAGCAATATGTAAGTACTCAATTAAGTAACTGTTTTTCCTAAATACGCAACTTTTGTGTCCCATTTAGTAATTTATTTCAGGCTTTAAAATAGTTTATTAAAAATGTACTTTATGTGTATTGTCTAAAGGTTCACGTTTCAGAACAACTGTGAAGCAGCATCAAGGGTCACATAAGGGAGTCACACATAAATGCAAATATTGCGATGAAGTTTTCAAGTAAGAAATGTTTTCTTGAAACCTATTCAAGTAAGAAATTTTATTTTACTAATAAATAAATTATTAGCGTAATGCACACAACCGGATAGTTGGTGTGATTACAACTATCTACTGCAGCGTCCGTCATGTTAGGCCTACTGTTCACGCACACGTAGCTTCATTGACGCATATTCATCATTATACGCTAATGCGGAAGGCAGCATCACCTAATTGTGAGTTATGCAATAAAATTGAAGATGTACAACATTTGCTGATGGAATGTGCTAGAAACAAAGAGGAAAGGGAATTTCTGGCTCGGGAGTTTAAACTTAATATGTGGGATGTTGGACTTATCCTAAATATATTGGCATACCTTAAGTCAGAAAGGACTAAACGCATAATTTGTGGGTTAATTCAGAAGTTAAGGCAGTAAATCCCTTTCCTTTTCTATAGTTTAAGAGTATGTTTATGATTATGTGTGTAAATAGACTATAAGGTACAACGGGGTAGACGTACCCGTGTGGATAAAAACCCCTTAACAATAAAGAATTAAAAAAAAAACACATACGCTTGGTGTACGTCTGCGTGAAGCTTACATACAAAACTATGAAATTCTGTCGACGAAGCGGCAACGACGGCACGACGTTGCACCAAGTGTATAATGGCGAATACGCGTATATGAAGCTACGCGTCCGTGGACAGTAGGCCATAGTTGTTTTTATTTTTTAATTTTTTATTTAACTAACTATGTTTCTATCCAGTCTTAATAGTCGAATAATCCTCTTATTGCATGGAGTTGAATTTTTTTTTTTAAACGATATAAAATAGTACTTGACTGCGATTCCACCTGATGGTAAGCAGGTTGGTCCAGTTCCCATGTCAATGCATGCAAGCATGCCCTGAATCGACATCCTGTATTATCAACCCTCGCAATAAAAGGCAACTGAAGAACACAGAGGTTTTAGTCAGAAAAAGTTTGACGCTCTCTCGCTCCAACTAGAGCGGGAGAAGTTATTTGACGATTTCCCACAGGAAAAAAGGTCCACAAGGAAAATAACATCTAAGACATTCCACGGACATCTTTTAAATCAAGAATAAATTGTTGTATTTGCCGAAAGGTTCTAGAGTAGCAAACGCGTACATATCGAAAGGTGCAGCGTTGGATAGCCTGGTGAGGGTCGTGGTAATCATAAATGGATGCGAGACGCTCAGGACTGTTCGTTGTGGCGACACTCGGGGGAGGCCTATGTACAGTAGTGAACGTCTTTCGGCTGAAATCGTGAAAGTTTTGAAAATACCTCTACTAACTGTATTTCTAAATACTTATTTTCTTTACTACAGCGTAAGAACGACGTACGTGAGTCACATGCGAATCAAGCATCCATCAGAAAATATCTGCGGGTTCTGTGGGTACTCCTTCTATAGCAAGCAGGGACTTGTCGTACACAAGAATATGATGCACAAGGACGTTGAAGTGAGTACATTGAAATTTGAATTTTATGTTAGAGTTATAAGAGTCATATTGCAAAATAGCGTAAATAAAAAAAAAAATTAAAGGACATTGGGCTTGGTGATAGTTTAGTTATAGTACTAAAAGCTGAGTGATTATGAGGTATTATAATTAGTTAATCTTTCCATATAGCTAGTTGTCGAGGAAAAACAACTGATATAGATATTTTAATAAAGATAAGTTGATATTGATTGTGTGTGTAGATTGACGTGCACATTGTGTTTGTGTGCGTAAGTTAGTTACTTTAAGGACACCCGAGAGCTCAAAACTTTTTTATAAAACTTTTTAGTGGTAGTACCTTAATATGGGACCAGGGACTCAAACTGTAACCGTAATAAGTGTTTTTAACACTGTTTTTTAAAACAGTTTTAACAGAAAAACACTTTTAAATGTAACAGATACAATAATGTTACCGAATCAAACTGTAACCTTTTATATGTGTTAATAAGTGTTAATATGTGTAACAGAAATAATCGGTTTTAGTATAGCTTTAGGTATAATTGCACAATACGGCAACAACGCGTGGCGGCCGTAAGAGTGTAAGTCGCGCGTTGTTAAAACCTACGATACGCCGATCTTCAGTACACACACTAACGCATTAAACATAACATAATTATATTTGTTTTGTTTAGTTCCCGATAGAGATGGGTCGTACTAGGCAAATCTTGGACTAGGTGCACCTAGTCCAAGTCCGTACAAATACTCGATCCAAATACCTGTTCCACCTAGTCCACCTAGTCCATGAAATACGCATACTTAGATTAGATGCTTAGTCTTTGCGTAACAACGATACGTGTAGTACGTACGTACGCAGTAATGAATTGTTATCTTCCCTTCATACTTTGCACAGGCTTAAGACTGTCAACGTATAGATTTATCTAATTGTTATAATTGCTTTTTGTTTTGTATTTTTTAAAATCACGTAACTATAATTATACAATCATTGCTTTTGTTTTTTTTTTTAAATCACATAACTATTTACAATCATTGTTTTTTTTTAAATCACGTAACTGTTTACAATCATTGTTTTTTTAAGATACACGTAGAAAATCAGTCTTTGGAATTGACACTACTTCCTTGGGGACCCATTTTTCAAAACAATAAACACATTAATTAATGTCTTATTAAAAATAGATCTAAGTTCTTTAACAATATATTAAAACCTCGTTACGAAAACCGATCACTAAATAAGTCCCATAGAAGTAAGCGACGTCGAGCAGGTATCATACGTCAATCGAGATCACATTCGCACGAGTCCGTACTTGATACTCGACTGCATCATATAGTCTTCATTCGCATCGAGTATTGTCAAAGTATCTATTCTACCTATTCTATAAAGTCTGCCTAGTGCCTAGTCCCGACTAGTCTCGATCTCGAGTATTGACAGACAAGGATGGAAAGACTGCGGAATAGTGTAGTTAAAAAAGGACAGAATATATTCTTCCACAACACGGTGCGCGTCGCGTAACTTTTATGCCATTGATATATGGTTCAAATTCAAACGACTGGCACACATATGATCTATGTATATACGAGCGCGCATTGCGTAACTTTTATGCGTTTTGAATTAAGGTTCAAATTCAAGTGACTGACTCATGAATGATTTTGGCAAACATGGATGAGCTAGGACTATGCTGCTATCTCGCTTCACCGCGTCACGACGACGCGGTGAAGCGAGATAGCAGCATAGTCCAGTACAGTCGGTACTTCGATTCGCGCGGGCCGCGGGTGCCGTGCACTGCGTAGGCACAGTGAGACTAGGTGGATCAAGTATTTTAAAAGTTAGAATAGGTGCAGCCTAGTCTCGTTAAATACCTAATCCCTGGATCTGTTCTAGTATATTCGCTTCATCTCTAGTTCCCGATTCCGACTTCCGATTGCGCGCACACGCCATTATTTTTTATCTCAAGTCACCATCTCTTGATACTTTCTGTTACTTAGTGTATTGTAAATACACTAAGTAACAGAAAGTATGCCTCGTAATAAAACCAATACCGTTCACAGATATTTTACATTTATTGGAATTGTAATTTTTTTTTTTAGGTGTGGTGTTAATATCATCTTATGACAAATCTCGCTCTTGGGCGGAGCGGGAGATAGTGTCAGACTTTTACTGACTAAAAACCCACTCCTGTACCTTCTTTGCCTTCGTCCCAGGGCCCCGCGTTTCGTTTTCACACTACCCATGGCCCCAGTAGGCTTCGACCCTGCTGGGCCCCTACGATGAGAAATAGGCACTCTAGTTATATACAGGGTGTTTGGTGCATCGTGTGCTAAATTGAAATGGTTGATTGGAGGTGTCATCTGCTATCCTTTCAGACCCTTAAACACTTCTCATGCCCTGTGGATTTTTTTTTTCATCGATTTTTTATTTCTTTATGTAAATAAGACCCAAATTTTTCATTCAAATACCAATTTTAAAAGATACATAAGGCCTTTGGATGAGGCCCATTGTAAGCGACCATGTTTCATCCCTGGCAACACGCACTTGTCATAGACTTTCGTCTTGAGACACTGTGGTATGTTGGACGAGAAGATACCGCGCAGCTTCACGAACGCTGCCCAGCCGAGTCGGATTCGACGATTGACCTGTTTCTCAAAGTTAGACCTACGCAACTGGATTGTCTGTCCTAGGTAAACTTCTACAACTTCGAGTGCAGAGTCTCCGACCTTGGTCGGAGTGGGTTGTTTTTTTTTTTTTTTAAGGTGGGTAAATCATCCAATGGCAAATCCCGCTCTTGGGTGGAGCGAGAGATAGTGTCAGACTTTTACTGACTAAAAACCCACTCATGTTCCCTCTTTGCCTTCATCCCGGGGCCCCGGGCTTCGCTTTCACACTACCCGTGGATTGGTCGGAGTGGGTGCTACATGATTATTTACCATGTCTTGGTATGGTTTTGTCCATGTTCATTTTAAGACCCACTCTTTCGGAAGCTCTACTAAGGTCATCGAGCATTGTACCGAGCTCCTCCGTAGTCTCAGCCATGATTACAATATCGTCGACAAACCGAAGGTGAGTGATATACTGGCCATTAACATTAATCCCTAGTCCACTCCAGTCCATAACCTTGAAGACATCCTCCATTGCAGCCGTACACAGTTTCGATGAAATGACGTCTCCCTGCCTCACACCCCGCAGCAGAAGGATAGGTTTCGAGGTCCCGTCCTGAAGTTGGACTGACATTGTGGCGTTCTCGTACAAACATTTCAGCATTTCGATGTACCGATAGTCAATCTGGTACCGTTGGAGAGATTGCAGTACAGCCCAAGTCTCGATCGAATCAAGAGGTTTCTCGTAGTACACGAACGCTAAGCATAGCGGCAGGTTATACTTCTCGGTCTTCTGTATAACCTGCCGGAGCGTATGTATGTGGACTACGGTGCTGACACCTTTTCGGAATCCGGCTTGTTCGGGAGGCTGGATGTCGTCAAACCTGCGCGCGAGACGTTTCGTGATGACTCTGGTAAACAGCTTGTAGACATGGCACAGAAGTGAGATGGGCCTGTAATTCTAAAGCAGGCCATTGTCGCCCTTCTTAAAGAAAAGTACCACCACACCTCTGCTTCATGCCTGTGGCGTCTTTCCCTCAAGTATGACGGAATCGAACAACCTTTGAAGGGCTTTTAGGACCGGTTTTCCACCCGCCTTCAGGAGTTCGGCTGTAATTCCGTCGTCACCCGACGCCTTGTTGTTTTTAAGCTGCTTCAGAGCCATCCTAATCTCGTACAGACTGACGTCCGGGATATCCTCGGTATAGTGCCGGGTTAATCTAGCTCTTGGGTCGTTTGCTAGATTCGTTGTGGGTTTTGTGACAGACGTGTACAGCTGTCCATAGAATGCCTCGATCTCTCCCAGGAGCTCCAATTTGGCGGACATGACTCTGCCACCTGTCGGTCTTCAGTTTCGTGAGCTGGCTCTGCCCTATAGACAGATCTCTTGCAAAAACCTTGGAGCCTTTATTCCGCTCGATCGCGTCCTTAATCCGTTCGGTATTAAAGACGCGGAGATCGCGTTTTAAGGACTCGGAGATCCTTCTATTGAGCTGCCGGTAGATGCACGCACCGTCTGAAGACTTCAGAATCATCTCACGCCTCTCTTTCAAGAGTTTGACCAGAGAGCCTTTTCTTTTTTGTACGACGAGTCTTAAAAAAACTTAGACCCGACCGTATGGTCAGTTTCCATGAACCCTTAGTTGTATTCATCCACGGAGCCACCTAGGCACTCGAAACGATTGTGAAGTTCGAGCTGAAAGCTCTCGGAGTTTTTAATCTGGATCTGTGCTGGACGGAGCGTAGACTTCATCAGTCGAGATCTTTCAAGCTTGATATTCAATGTGCCTCTTACCATTCGGTGATCACTTCGCAGTTTTCACTGCGTTGATCACAGAGACATCATTGAATATTTGCTTCTTCGTCGACATGTTGAAGTCAATCTCATTTCTGGTCGCACCATCAGGGCTTTGCCAGGTCCACTTCCTTCACGCTCACGTTTTTTGAAGAAGGAGTTCATCATATAGAGGCCTTCCTTCTCCATAAAACTAGCCAGTAGGTGTCCCTGGCGGTTCCGATGTCCAAATCTAAATTGCCCCACTCGCAGCTCATCACCGTCTCGTTTGCCCAGTTTCACGTTAAAGTCCCCCATGACCACGGTGAAGTGAGTCTTAGAACCATGCATGACTGTTGATATATCCTCATGCATGGATTCTACTTCGTCGTCGGAATGTGTCGAGGTCGGGGCGTAGACCTGTATTAGCTTCAACGAATAGCTTGATGATATTCTGAGTATAAGGTACGCCACCCTGGTCGACACACTCTCGATCCTCACCACATTGTTCACAAGGGACTTGTGGACAATAAACCCGACACCACCTTGGGACTGCTGATCACACTCCCGGAAATAGAGCAGGTTACCGGATTTGAGAATTATCGTGTCCTCTCCCTAACTTCGAACTTCTGATTATCCCACAATATTCCATCGTAACTTGTACAGTTTTTCCTCAAGTTTGGCGATCTTCTCGTCGGACCGGAGTGTACGCGTGTTGTATGTTGCCAGGTCCAGTCGTCATTTTCTAAAGGAGTAGCCGGATCTCTGGAGGTAGACCCCTTGCCTCACCGTTACCTTGACCGCTACCGGAGTCAAGGGTAGACGGGCTGCCGGGCACTAGGGGCTTTCTTGGTTGTGCTTGTCATTAGGGGGGGGGGGGGGGGAGTTAGCCATAATCGCCACGCTTGGCATGCGGGTTGGCGATCGCAGTGTGGGTCCCTTAGTCGCCTCTTACGACACCCACGGGAAGAGATGGAATGGTGTTATTCTTTACGTCCGGACATCATACGGAACACTAAAATGCTTGTTTCTTGATCCATTGGGACAACTAAACAGTCACTATGCAACGCACGCTCCGAACATTTCCCCCACACTTCTCTGCAGTCAAACTTTTCGTTTCCGAATAATTTAGTTTTTTTTTTCAATTTCTTATGTATCTTCTTCAAATCATGTGGGACTGTCAAGACGCACAACTTCTTGTTGAAGTGGTAAATATCTATATTTAAGAAATCTAGATAGATTTAGGACAGTCTTCGTCCTTATCCGGACGGGTTTATTTCTTATAAGAAAGGATTGATTGCGAATAATCCTCCGAATATACTTCCGATTCTATCAAGATATCGGGACTATCAGGACGCACAACTTCTTGTTGAAGTGGTAAGAAGTTAATTTTAGGATGGTTGTCATCTTGATCCAAACGAGGTTTTTTTTAAAGAAAGGATAGATTCATCCATTGCACTCAATACTGTTCACATAAACTTGAATTTTAAATCACGAATATTTTCAATACTGTTTTGCACATATACAACAGACTGCGACTGGATTTCGGCCATCTAATGCTTTATTAACCATAATAAAGTACATTGTAAATTTGGCAACGCTGCGTTTACCTGTTACACTTATTAACACTGTTAACACTTTTATATCTGTTACAGATATGTTACGGTTACACTTTTGTAAGTGTTTTGGGTTAACACATTGAAAACACATTTATAAGTGTTACATATTTGATTCTGTTACCAATTCAACATGTAACACTTATAATTCTGTAACCTTTATGAAGGTGTTTTTAAGTCCCTGTATGGGACAGTGGTGACCGTGGGAACGGCCCCGTCTTACGAATTGTAGGTTGCGGGTTCAAACCCAGCCAACGCATTATTTTGTGTAATTTAATTTAAAATTGGCCAATCATAGCGCTCCGCAGTGGAAACAGTGTACGTGGAGCGGAGTAGAGTTGAGCAGACTTACAAATAAAGCATATGAAAACCCGGCCTCGAGCCGGACAAAATGGACTCGGGTACCGAGCGGAGGGTAGCTCAAATCCACTCCACTTTGATGGACACACTTGCCACTATTCACTGCTCTTCTTGGCTCCACTCCGCTCAACTCCCGCTTCAGTGGAAAGTTGAAACGTACCCTAATACCAGACACCGGTACATCATTCCGATTTCTTCTTATCTTTATGCAGGCAAACCAAGAAGAGAACACAGGAGAAGGTCCATATTGTGAACAGTGTGACGTCAAGTTCATATCGACGGAGGCGTACAAGAGACACATGGTGATGTCAGTCAAGCACACGCGGACCACACACTCTATGTGAGTTGATATAAGGTTCATTTTCGTTTGTTTGACGATCAGTACAAGTCGATTTCGTACATCCTTACGTACAAGAAACACGTTTATCTATTTGATAAGACGCACTAGCAGCTATTTTTTTTAATTGTTTGTGTTTTTTTTTTTTGCTTTTTACAACTTTATGCACTATCTAGCTGCTGCCAGCGGTTTCTACCGCGAGTAAAAGTAGAAAATTGACCCAAGAGAACATAAAAAGCATCCTATTCCAGGTCATGGTCAGCTATTTCAGGACTTGGTCTACCCGTGAGCCAAATCGCATCCAAATCCGTTCAGCCGTTCGAGCGTGAAGATGTAACAAACACACAAACACTCATAAACATTCGCCATTATAATATTAATTTGATAAAAACATCTAAAGGCGCTTAGTTTGCCTTAAGCATTTTCTGTCAGTCGACCTTAGGGTGGTACAGAAACATAACATGACAGGTGCAACTAGATAGAAGGCAAACGGAAAAGAAAATTAACAAAAGTTATTTTTTATGAATGAATGAATGAATGATATATTTATTTGCAAGAATATAGGTAACATGTTAATTACTTAACTTAACATTTGGTGGAGGTTCACTATATTCGGCATTTCAGCCGTACAAATATTTAGATTTTACATCATTAGTATGCGTGTTTCATACAGCTTGAAGACATTCAATCGGCCTTTGAAGCAGTGTTGAAGCTGTCACGACACTTCCCGGGATCTTATTACAAAATAGATAGGTACAGAAGTCAATCTACATACAAAACGCGCTCGAGAAACGCACACATAGACACCGCTTACGGACACGATATCTCGGCTCAATGCAGCCCAATTCGCATTGAGCTCGCGTGTCTTAAACGGATAGCTCGAGTGCTATCCGTTTAAGAAACGCGTCTGTGAACTTTATTGTGGAAAAATGGATCAACAAAAAACCTTATTCTAACTGTTCAGTGGACGGTTGTTTAAATTCAATATTAAACAGTGAATTGACGTTTTTTAGGCTACCAGATGTTTCAGAGAGGTAAGTAAATATTTGCTTGATGGTTTGTTTTAACGTAACACAGAACAGGCCCCGCGCCGAGAAAGAGAAGATGATTTTGTGGCCATGTGATATTTTTACAATTCAGATTAGGTAGGCATTTATCACCGCGCTCGGTCGCACTCGGACAGTTCGGCGCCACGCGCTGACCCTAGCGCGGTCGCCAAACGTAGGTATGAAAAGTGAAGTACATACATGAGATTGACTTCTGTACCTTTCTATTTTGTGATCTTATTCTGTGCTGTCCTTCTTTCTTTAAACATTCAAATACACATAAGTATAGACTCTAAAACAGTACCATAAGGTTCAGTGTCCTTTGCCAACAGGAACGGGTGTCGTGTTTGCGGCGAAATATTTACGGATCCTGAAGAGTTACGTCTCCACAATCGTGAAGAGCATCCTAAGAAACAACCGAAGCACTACAACTACCAACGGAAGAGTCAAGTTCGGACCAAATGGCCTGCCAAGTGTCAACATGTTGGTATTGCAATGTGAATCTTATTACTATTACATATAGCTTAGTTTACCTTGTAGCTAATCAAGTCATACAATTCGCATTGGAAAACAGCAATGTAAGTATTTTTTTAATTTGAACAACAAAATCTTAGAGAGAATTGACAATATATAGAATCAGACACTCAATAACCTGACAACCTTTCAACCAACGTGACAAAGATCAAATTTCATTGCAACCATAATTTAAACCTTTTGTACAATATAAAATCAACTTAAAGCTACGTGAGAATAAAGTAGATAGTTGAGTAAATAGCAATGAATGTAAGCTATTTAAGAATCTTATTTTTATTTTTTTAACTCGAGGCTACTGCGTGCCTCACAAAGAGCGTTAAGCCCTTCGTCCTGACTTTCATTTGTATACTCTTCACAGTCGTTACGGAAAGTCAGAAGCCGGGAAATTGACATCAAATGACAGCAAAGGGCGTGTTATCCAATTATTGGGTTATTTTTTTTTTATTACTGCTAGGCTCGCGTTTGACCACTATCTCATCTGATGGAAAGCGACAATGTGACCGACGATGCAACACGCTTACCTAAAAGTAACTTTTTCACTATTGATTTAAAGACCCACAGGTTGTAGCTATCAGGAAACACAGACTCCGGCAGGGAATTCCACTCCTTAGCTGTACGCATAATGAATGAATGTATTCCCAAAACGCTTTGCACGTATGGGTGGGATATCCAGCACGTACCGGTGGCGCAACGCCGTACGTTAAAACTGAATTGGTGGAATTAAATTGTGCAATTTCAAAGCACACTCCCGCAAAACTAGTTTCTAGTTTAGCTCTAGAGCTAGTTGTTTCCTACAAAGAAAAATGAGTATAATATTAATATCCAGCTGCTTTCAGAAAACGGCAGATTTTAAGTTTCGTTTTCTTTGCTGCTAATAAATAGGGCTTATTGATAGATTTTAATAATATGAACTAAAGCCGTGCTTAGTTCTGAATTTGATTCTCAGTGTCCGGAAGAATTCGCCACCCCTCGCTCATACTGGAGCCACTACCGACTGAAGCACCCCGACAAGTACGAGCCGGTGCGGAAGAACTGCGTCTGTGATATATGCGGCAAGAGATATGCGGTAAGCGAATCTTAGTTTGTAGTATGGAACCGAAACATTCGCCACCCCTCGCTCATACTGGAAACACTATAGATTAAAGACGACGATGTTTTTCAAGTCAAGATGGATTTGATAATGTTTTATTTTTATGCTGCTTCCAAATTTTTGAATGGTGTAGCGACATCTATGGCCCCACACACAAGAACTAATCCTGCATCGCGCAATCAAAGTTCTCCGCGCGTTTAGAACATATAGAACAGCCCGAAATCATCTATCGGGCAGTAGTAGCCCACCAGACATAACACCCGTTTGGTCGGAGGATCCTCCCTTTTCAACGGAGGTTTGCGGGGCTTTGCTCTCTGTTCCACATACCTCCAAAATGGTATTGTATAAATTCTTCAAAAATATTTGGAATTGATTACATTGATTATATAAAACAAAGTCGATGTTATCCCAAAAATATGCAGCAGAAGCTCATTTTATTAGCTGTGACGTAAAAAACAGGTCAGGGGCTTTACCATGACGTGTTAAAATGTTAAGCGTGCGAGTGAGAGAGAGGGATAGAGCTGTACTCCCTATATAGCTCCATCCCTTTCACAGTTCTGTTTAGGTCGTTAAATGGATCGCGTTAAGAGCTCGTAGTAGGGCCTCTATTGACGACGACCTCGAGACAGCAATCGCAAAGTAATAAAGATTTATTTGTTTACTAGCTGACCCAGCGGACTTCGTACCACCTAATAGTAAGGATAACGCCATCTACTGGCATTACCAGAACAGCATAATTCATTTTAAAACGACAGTTTAATTAGAGATGGCGTTGTATGCGGATTCTTTTTCATGATTTTTTTTTTTCATTTTTTCTCACCGTTAAAACCTTCCCTAGACTATCACGAATATTTCAAGACCAAAATTAGCCAAATCGGTCCAACTGTTCTCGAGTTTTAGCGAGACTAACGAACAGCTATTAATTTTTATATATATAGATTTATTTTATTTTATTTATTTGGCTCACCAACAATTGGCTACACACATACAAAGATATGAAATACACGGAATAAACTTACAGATTAGTGCAGCAATTCCTTACAGGTAAGCACAACATGCGTGACTTTACTGTTAGTTGCCTACTTAAAACTAAAGTAACTTACTCACCAAACACAATAATTACCGCTTATAACTGAAGAACTAAATTATTTGAACTAATTTAACAATCCAGCCTGACCATCGCATTGTGTCTTAATTGTTTTATATACAATACTTTTAAACCTACCAAGTGAGTCAGAGTGTACATCGATAAGATCACTGTAGTTGTTTAATAATTTGCATAGACGCAGTAGAACCGTTCTTGGTGCTAATTCTGCCATCCCGAATTAGCACCAAGAACGGTTCTACGAAGAGGAGGACGCAACGGGGTTATAGGAGTCGGTGGGCTTTTCGTAGGCACACGAAATTGGATGCAGCTCAACAATTGGAGACAGTCAATTTTACACCTCAAGATTTCAAATATAAACAATAAATCCAGTAAATCTCTCCTCTTCTGTAGTGATATCATATTAAAATGCGAGAGTCTATCTCTGTACGATTGCTTCTTTTTAGCTATCCCAGAAGAGTATGCTAAATAAAACTAATCGGTGTTAAACGAGATAGTATCAACGACAATTTAAAAAATGCGTCCTCTGTCGTCAGTGCAACGCCGTCCTAGAGCTGCACAAGCGCACGCACTTCGGCGAGCGCCCCTACAAGTGCTCGCACTGCGACAAGGCGTGCTTCTCCGCGCACGACCTGCGCGTGCACCAACAGAAGCACTCGGACAGCCGCCCCTTCCCCTGCGGCGTGTGCCAGCAGGCCTTCAAGCGGAAGGAGGCGTTGGAGAGGCATCTCAAAGTAAGTTATAACTTGACGGCACAGTTGGCGCATGATTGAGAGATTGGCTACTGTGCTTCTGTCGCAAGTTTGGTCATAGCATCGTCGGCCTTATAATGTTCCCACTGTTGGGACTCAGGCCTTCTCTGTAGGAGAGGAAACGGCCGTAATCCAGCACGCGGGCTCAGTGCGGGTTGGAGGATGTCACATATATGTCTTCGAATTTTTGGTTCTTGGACATGCCGGTTACCTTTACCGCTTTGAGAGCAGTGGTAATGAAATAAATTACACAAAGTAATGTGCCTGGCTGGGTTTGAGCACTCGTAAGTCGGGGCCGTTACCACTTGGCCACCACTGCTCGCGTTTTGGTCCCCGCGCTGATATTTGTATGGCATACAGATAGGTGTTCCGGGTCTGGTTGTCTTGTGTATGTATGTTTACATGTTTGTGAAGGCACCCACGATACAGGAGTTACTCAGCGCTGACTGGCGAAGGATTTTATTTTTGATCAAGTTATTTTTAATCCTTATTTCATCGCCTTTTACAGAGTTTTTTTTGAGTTGGTAGGTAGGCCGCTGCAAACACAACTTGGCAAAATGGGGTTTTATAGACCCGTCGGATATTCAATGTGAATGCGGTGCTCCTGTTCAAAACATGAGCCACATACTAGAATGCCCCAAGTGCCCATACAACTGCATTCTGGAGGATTTAATGAGTGCTACCGATGCTGCTATTATTGTAGCCACCTATTGGGCCCAAACAGTTTAACGAGTTTACCATCGAATCGAAAAGAAGAAGAAGAAGAGTATTTTTTTTAAGATTTCTTAGTTGTATGTAATTTGTATTTATATTATTTCCAGATCCACTCCGGCGACAACCCATACAAATGCGAGATCTGCGGCGTAGCATTCGCAAAGTCGTGCACGAGAACCCTTCACGTGCGAACCGTACATACCAAGGAACCGCCTCCACCGCGCAAACGACGGAACAAGGTCAACAAATAAAGTTCAAGGTCATCATAATTTGTCCAGCCTTTTTCCAGATACTATAAATTTTGTTTGCAAACCGTACTTTCGAAGTAATATTTGACAAATGGGAGTCATTGACATTCCTATTCTTTATGAATCGCGTTGTGTGAATGACGATACTCAATTACAATATGACGTGATGTTAGGACAAATAAACATCATACGATAATTAATTGTTTTATTACGAACAGTGTCGGGTGATATACCTATAGTGATACTTTCATTTTCTGATTGTAGATTTATTTTGAATTCTCTTTCAATAGTTGGCAGTGATTTATTTTAAATCTTCGAATCGTAATTTTCGCAAACCTTTTTTTTATGAGGTGGGATATCATCAAATGATTGACAGGCCCGTTGGTCTAGTGGATAGTAGCCCTGACTTCTATGCCGGAGGTTTCGTGGGTTCGATTACCACCCAGGACAAATGTTTATGTGATAAGCACGATAATTTGTTCTGTATCTGGGTGTAATTTATCTATAATATGTATGTAATATAAGTATGTTTATCAGTTTTCTAGTACTCATAACACATGCTCTGCTTAGCTTTAGACTAGACGGCGTTGTGTGATAGTTGTGGAATATTGTTATTATTATTAAATGACTTCTCTCGCTCTAGGGTGGGCTGAGAGGGCGTGTTAGACTTTTACTAACTAAAACCTACTGTCCTTCAGTTGGTCTTTCCGTATCCCTAGCAGCCATCGGCCCTTCGGTTTTGCTGCCATCTATTTGAGGCGCGCGTGGATCACTACGCGCCGTCGTTTAGGGCTGGTCCTTACCTGACGGTCGGACAGCGAGCTATTTCGCCAATGACCTTACAGCCACTAGACGTCTAATAACAGGCGACGCATGTTTATCAACACATATGATTATAGATCTGATGTCTCGACCAATCAGAACTAAATACCCCGCTCCCCCGTACCAATCGTACCAATCAGAACGTAGTATTCCGCTCCCCGTACCTCAGCTAGTTGACAGGATTATTTTAGTGCGCTAGTTCAAGCATGAGGCGCCTAGTGGCTGTAAGGTCGTTGTATTTTGCAAACCCTACACTACAAGTGCTCTAAGATGTTGCGGGTGATTCATACATTGCTGCTACCTACCCTTTTCTCTCATCTTAAATATGCATATTTTTGTCCTGCTGTCATCCTATGCTATGTAAAAAGACCTTAATAAAATAATCATCAAGTAACAACATAGTGTCATGCGTGTCAGGTTCAACGCTAAAAATAATATTTTATTAATAATCCTAAAACTATTTTGAATATTTGTCAATGCGTGGAATCCCCATCTTAATTAATGTATTAAAAGATATGGAGTGGAACTCCTGCCTTGCTTGTTCTGTGGTTATTTAGGCAAACTTGCATCATTACATCACGTACTTTGGTCAATGACGAACATAACAAACAATAAAAAACTGGGCAAGTGCGAGTCGGACTCGCGCACTGAGGGTTCCGTACAAACTTGAAAGGTAAATTGCGGTTTACGATTTATGATGTATTAAAAATAAACTGCTTACTAGATCTCGTTCAAACGAATTTTCGGTAGAAGTTTGCATGTTAATGTACATCATATATTTTTTTTAGTTTTATCATTCTTTTATTTTAGAAGTTACAGGGAGGGGGGAGACCACTTTAGAAGTGTCTCTCGCGCAAACTATTCAGTTTAGAATAAAATGATATTAGCAACCTTAATATAATTTTTGAAGACCTAACCATATATACCCCACACGTACGGGATTAATGAAAAAAAAAATTTTGAGTTTCAATTCTAAGTATGGGGAACCCCCAAAAATTATTGTTTTTTTTTTCTTTTTTTGTGTAAAAATCTTAATGCGGTTTACACCATACGTCTACTTACCTTATAAATACATCATCTGTGAAACTGTCACGGTTCATTATGAGGCAGATGATAGACAGACGGACAGTGGAGTCTTAGTAATAGGATCCCGTTTTTACCTTTTGGGCACGGAACCCGGTTATTTTAGTACCGAGTCAAATGGAATGTTGAGCGATTCAACAATAATATCTATCCACCCTTGAACCTAGATAAGATAAATAAGTTCGCAGAAACACAATAACTGAGCCATTAAAGTGCACTGTTCCGAAGCGTATGTACCTACCCTTAACAGATCAATTTTAATAAAAATGAAAAAAATTGCTGTCATTGGTGCAGGGGTAAACGGACTAACATGTGCTGTTAAAATAAAAGAAACATACAAGGATTTTGATGTAAGTACAACATAAGTATTATTTTATTTAAAACCTTTTTACACTTTTATAGAATAGTATTTATTCAATGCAGGCAACACAATTGACAACACAAAAAAAAATAGTACAGATTTACAATATAGTTGCGCTGAGCTTGCCCAAACTCATTCTATTCTATTCTTATGTGTAATCATCAAATGATTCGTCCCGCTCTGGGTAGAGCGAGTGGGTGCGCCAGAATTTTATTGATTCAAACCCACATGTGTTTCATCTGTTGCCCTTTGAGTTCCAGGGTTACAGTAGCTCTTTCGAATAATCCCGCAATAAATATTCCTTTGGTGTTTTGATTTTAGGTGGTACTTATTTCAAAGGAATTCTCCCCGAACACAACTGGAGATGGGTCGGGCGGCTTGTGGTTACCATACTTATGTGGAAGTACTCCCTACAACCTTATAGAGTATGTACTGCACCAACCCCTTTACGTGTAACGTGCCATTGCCATTGTGATTCTGTTGTTTGAAAGAGAGACACAGCTATAGAGGTCGAATAGCACTATCCCGTCTTTACAGAGGAATCATGATTGTCACAGAGAATTCATAATAGTTACAGAGGGTTCATGATGGTCACAAAGGGTTCATGATGGTCATAGAGGATTCATGATGGTCACAAAGGCGACATGATGGTCATAGAGAGTCCATGATAGACACAGAAGGTTCGTGATGGTCATATAGGATTTATGATGGTCTCAGAGGATTCACGATGATAACAGAGGGTTCACGATGGTCATAGAGGATTCATGATGGTCACAAAGGGTTCATGATGGTCATAAAGAGTTCATGATAGACACAGACGGTTCATGACGATCAGAGAGGATTTATTATGGTCTCAGAGCATTAATGATGGTCAGTCACAGAGGGTTCATGATGGTCATAGAGGGTTCATAGTGGTCATAGAGTATTCATGATGGTCATAGAGGATTCACGATAGTCACAGAGGGTTCATGTTGGTCACAGAGGATTCATGATGGTCTCAGAGGATTTATTATGATAACAGAGGGTTCATGATGGTCATAGAGGATTCATGATGATCAAAAAGGGTTCATAATGGTTATAAATGATTCATGATGGTCATAGAGGATTTATGATGGTCACAGAGGGTTCTTTATGGTCACAGAGGGTTCATGATGGTCGCAGAGGGTTCATGATGGTTACAGACGGCTCATGATGATCAGAGGTTATTTTTGATGTTCACTGAGGGTTCATGATGGTCGCAATGACACGTTATTGTAGCGGAGCAGGGCCTATGGTCTCAACATTGATAGCGAAACTATACTAAAGAAAAAGACTCCCTAAATACGAGGACAAAATCAAAAACATGACCTATTCTTTCAAGTTCATTTCTCAAGTTTTTCTTTTAATTCAACGAGTTGTTTTAACGGCTAGTAATTTAGCGATCGGCAGCTAACGACAGTTTCCCTATCAATGTCAAAACTGCAGGCCTAGGTATTATGATATTATCTAGAAATTACGTAGTGGCAGCCCACTGCTGAATATAAATAGTAAACATTTTTGACCTCTTTTAGATAGATTTATGTTTGTTGTCATTTCGATAAGGCAATGTCATAACGCCAATTACCTGTTATCTCATAAAGAGATAAGACTACTTAAAAAAATACATATATGAAGTGCATTTCTTAAAAATACTTGAAGTTTTCGTAAGTTACTCTTACTTAGCTTGGTAGGTCCGTGAAATCTATAGGGCGCTACACATGCAATGGACAGTTTTGAATTTGTCCTCATATGAAGTTGCTACATAAACAAAAACCGTTTATTCGTCAATCTTTTTTATCAATTTAAAATAGATGAGGACTGTGTTTCGTACCTAATTAATGCTTGGAGAAGAAACGCCTACAGCCTCAAAGATAATTCTCTTTTAAAGTCCATACATTTAATGTAATGGGCAAATCATATGATGAGAACCGTGCAGGTTAATATCTGATACAGAAATTTTGAGAAACCCACCAAGCAGATTTAAGCGGACCTGCCAACAGTGCAAACATTTGTCAGTTATTGTGTAATTTGAGTCCGAGCTATCATAATCAGATCAGGGTCTCACAAAAAACGAAGGAATTAGTATAAAAGAACACACATATGGCATTTAGCAAAATTTTAAGTTACATATTTTCAGGAAGTGGGGTTTAGAAACTTATAGATTTCTTTACGAGCAATGGAAAACCGGAGGCCATGACGTTTGTATGATGCCTATATACTACCTCTACAGGACTAAAGAAAAGTTCTGTAAGCCCGAGTGGGCTCGAATGGTGTTTGGTTATCATGAGTTAGACAGTAAGGAACTGGAGGATTATAGTAAGCTGTATTCTGGTAAATATACGTAAGTAATCCTTTCATGAATTAATTATCTATTAGACTTTTACCAAAATAAACATATTGATGTGTCAGCCCCGGATCTACGATTTTCCGAACCGGGGCAAAACCTTGATAGTTGCCCAAGGGTTCATAAATCACTTAGTAGTATGTGTTCAAAAACTAAGTGAGCGTATGGAAATACAAAAGTTTGTTTTTCAAACATATTATATTAAAATTCGATTACTTAATAAAAACCTATGAGATTGTAGGAAAAGAGGCTTCATTTGTTCGATATTTCAAATTCCTGTCTCAAGGATTTAGCGCCCCCATGAAATTGCCGCCCGGGGCAAGTGCCCCGGTTTGCCCCTCCTTAGATCCGGGCTGCGACGTTTCTAAAACAGTCAACTGTGCCGCTAAAACAATGTTTTTCAGGTTCATCAAGTTTCCTGACTCAGCTTTAAGTTATCATACTTACAGCTGAGTCAGGAAACTAGATTGACTTTTGAGGCTTTTTTAAGTGGGAAATCATCCAATACTTTTCCTGCTCTAGGGCAGATCGAGATGGCGTGTCAGACTTTTACTGACTAAAATCCACTTCTATGCTCCTTCTTTGCCTTCATTCCGGAATGGGTTTTTGTACCCATGGCCCCAGTAGGCTTCAACCCTGTCGGACCCCTGCGGTTTTATGCGATGGATGCAAGACTCACAGGACCGTTCATGTGACGACACTTCGGGGAGGAATATGTCCAACTGTGGACGTTTTTCATCTGAAATTATGACGATGATAATAATATCACAATGGACTTCCCCTCATCAAGACTGTTTCTATATTATTATTTTAACTAGTCAGTAGTGCCTACTGCTGGGTAAGGCTTACCTCCACTCCTATTGTTCCCGGCTCTCTTGCGAATTCCTAAGGAAGACGTCGGCCAAATGTAATTCAACTCTAAGCCTCTATTGATTTTTTCCAGAGCCGGTCACACTTTCACGACATTCGTCTGTTCACCCGTTACCCTACTAGCCCACTTGATGAAGCGATTTGAACAAGCTAACGGTAAGGTGTTACAAGCAAAGCTAAAATCCCTAAAAGACCCACTGTTAGCCCAATATGACGTGGTGGTGAACTGTACTGGTATAGGAGCCAGGTTCCTTGTGCCTGATGATAGGGTGGTGCCTCTTAGGGGGCAAGTTCTTAGGGTAAGTATATTTTGAATATTTCTAAGTAATGAAGAATCATTTTTTTATTTATTTCATTATTGCACATCTTAACTTATTACAGTTCAGACATTTATAAAAAATAAGAGTACAAAAGGCGCTCTATCATCATTATGCTACATAAGACTAATGTATAAAAAACTGGGCAAGTGCGAGTCGGACTCGCGCACTGAGGGTTCCGTACAAACTTACCTATGAAAACAGTTCAATACCAGAATTGAATTACGAAGATTTTACCGAATCGCAAAAAAGTACCGGAAAGTACCCTATGAATTTTGATTCCCTTGAGAGTGTTAAAATACACGTTTTTTTGCGACATAAACGACCGTATATTTTTTTCCGTTAACTCAATTCCACTCCTTATTCGACGATTAGCTCCTTTAGACGTTCGGCGCTCCGATTGGCCCGTTCCAAGCTCTTAACCAATCAAAAACACCTCGCACTCAGTACACTGATAATTTGGACAAAAGCACTAATATTATAAAGGCGAAAGTTTGTATGTTTGTTACTCCTTCATGCTCAAATAGCTGGACGGATTTAGATGAAATTTAGTACACGGGTAGACCTTTATCTCGAGAGTATGTTCCCTTGGGATAGTTTTCTACTATCACGTGGGCAAAGCCGCTGGCAGACGCTAGTATCTACAAAATAAATACGTGAGAAGGTAATGACAAAAAATTTATTCCACAGGTTGTAGCTCCATGGATCAATCAAGTGATCATTGATGGGGAAGCAGGAAATTATATCATACCGAAGTAAGCTGTTATTATCACAATAATTAATTAAACCCCAAGCGAACGCTCTCTCATTCAAGAGCGCCGACTCCGTTGGTGTTCGGGGGCTCGAGCACCTATGAGAAATAAACAGTGGGTGCCGAGCACCCTTGAGAATAGACATCAAAAAACAGATCAGTAATCGCTTTTTAGGGTTGGGCGTTTTTTTATTACCCGACGACCCGTTTAGCGCAGTGGTTTAGAGCGCCGGTTGAGACGCAATGTCTCAACCGGCGCTCTGAACCACTTTGTTGAGGTTAAGACGCAATGGTCGCGGGTTCGATTCCCGCACCAACACAAATGTTTGTTGATGAAAAAAATATTTGTGTTCGGTCTGGGTGTTTGTGGTACCTTCGTTGTTCCTGGTTTCCATAGTACAAGGGCAAACCTCATTTTGGGACCAGGACAATATATGTGATGTTGTTTCAATTTATTATTTATTAACGATGCGGGTAATGGATGCCAGTTATTAATGTATCCGTTATCAAAATGTTCACGCTTCGTCAATATGTATACGCCTTTTTCGAGTCATCAAATGAGCATGAGCACCCATGAGGAGCGTCCACGGACGCTTAGCTTCGTATACGTGTATAAAAAAAATATAAATAAATGTTATTAAATCAAATATAAGAAAATGTAGCCCTATGGGAAATGGAACTGCCCCCCTAGCCAAGTTACAATCGTTTCGTTCGCGCCGGACGCCTCGAGTAGGTCACACCTCCGATTCCTTTGTTCTGACCACGTGACTGAGCGTTGAGATGACGTCAGAACAAAGGAATCGGAGGCGTGGCCAACTCGAGGCGTTCGGCGCAAACGATACTATTGTAACTTGGCTAGGGGGGCTGGTATCTTTAACACAGGTTACTGTGTAATCTAGCTAAGATGCCAGTTGCGCTATATTATTTGACGAAAGCAATTTTAAATGCACCTAAGATATTTTTGTAAACTGATAACTAATATTTCTGAGACTCAATAAAACATTATTATTGTTATTATTATACGCAACATCGTGCCGTCATGTTGTTGCCGCTTCGTCGACAGACGTTCATGGTTTTGTATGTAAACTGTGAGCAGACGTACGTCACCAAGCGTAAAATAACGAATACGCGTCCATAAAGTTATGCGTTCGTGGAGAGTAGGCATTAGTCGTTATAGGCAGCTAACCACTATAGAGTCAGATATCTGGCAAATTATGTGAATTTTAAGGTAATAAGTTGACCAAGTTCAATAAAATAGAATGTCTGATTTCAGTAGATACCATTTCCTTGACTTAATAATGAAACTTTTGACCTTAGCGCCATATCTAGCAAAAAAAAACCACGCTCGGGCCCGTAGCTTTTACCTTAATTTGGTCACCAAATCATGGTGGCCAAACACTGGGGGAAAGCAAGAATGTTGGACATGTCTTCCAGTTTTGTGTATATCCTCATTGATGAACTACCTTAGTCACAAACACTTGTATTGTTATTTCCAGCGCTCAAACAGTTGTGCTGGGTGGAACCAGTCAAAATGATTTCAACACAGAAATAGACCCAAAAGACACTGACTTTATACTGAATGGGTGCAAGAGAATGATGCCCGGACTTGAAGTAAGAATTTTTTTTGTTATTCTCGTTAATGACATTATGGCTCTAATACGTTGATAGAGATGTCTCTAAGTCACCCAAAGGGCAATGGAAAAGGCTGTGCACGGAGTTTCCTTGCGTGATCGGATCAGGAATGAAGATATCCGCAGGAGATCGGTGGGGTCGAAAGGTTGTGGAGTGACGACCGCGTACTGGAAGACACAGCCTTGGAAGGTGTCCCACAAGGTGGACCGATGACCTGGTGAGGGTCGCGGAAATTCGACAGATGCGAGGCGCAGAGGAGCAGTCGTGGTGACGACACTTGGGGGAGGCCTATGTCCAACAAGTGGCTTCTTTTGGTTGAAATGATGATAGCTAATACTTTCCCACAGTGGGACCAAAGTCGTTTCAAAAACACGATATTTGCGCCTTCTCGAACACCACCCTGGTGGAATGAGTCTGGTAGTTGCGTCAGTTTTTCTCGGCTGGCCTTGGAGACCTGCCTGTTAGGTCATACCCCTTCGAAAACTAAGGCACAATGTTGTTTGAAAATAAATACTTATAATAATATAATAAAAATTCCAGCATGCAGAAATAGTAAAACACTGGGTTGGGCTGAGGCCATCGAGAGACGCGGTCAGACTGGAACCAGAGGAGAAGAACGGAAAACTATATATACACAATTATGGGCATGGTAATTAAATTATCACTTTCTTTTTAGTCTACGTACAATAAGTAGACAAAATTTTTTTTTTTTAACCTTTGGGCTGTTGGCAAATTGGTAACTGGAGCAATTGGACTTGGGAAACGTATGACAGGTTCATCAGTTGCTGTACCTACAGCTTATCAAACTACTTAGATACTCTAATCCCTAATTATACATCTACACTTCTACACTAATATAATAAAGCGGTAAGTTTTTGTTTGTAGGAGGTAATCTCTGAAAGTACTGGTCCGATTGCTAAAAAAATTCCACCAATAGAAAGCTGCTTTATTCCTGAGTGACATAGGCTACATTTTAAGTACGCGGGCGAAGTCGCGAGCAAAAGCTAGTCTATAATGTTATACATTTGATAGCAATTACAGAGACGACATATATTTATTTTCCCTACGCTTAACAAGACTCTTGACGCTGGCGCTGGTTTCCAACCGACTGTCTGCGTCTGACCAGTTGATTTTCTGGTTATTTGCTGAACTAGACCTATTTCGCGCAGCCGTTGTTGTCTTGCTTTTTATTTTTTTATATCTTCTTTTCTTATACAGGCGGAAGTGGTTTCACACTATTCTGGGGCTGCGGCGAAGAAGTGCTACAAATATTACAAAAATACTTAAATAAAAACCACAAATTGTACAGAAATTCAAAACTTTAATAAAAACACTATATTACAGTAACATCTTTATAATATAGTAACATTTAATATATTAAATAAAAATTATATAAACGTACATGCTATATTACAATATATTTTATTATGTGTACGGCTTGTTCCCTTCTTATTTTAATTACATTTTATCTTAGGCCATTTGTCAATGGTTCGAGTCTCTTGATATTAAATAAACAATAAAATTCACAAATATTTGTGGACATTTCATATACTTATTGATGTAGTCATCATATACAATCAATCTTGTAAAACATATATTTTATTTATATATATCCCATTTGTACCCATAATATATAAACTTATTTTATATACATAGTATCAACTTCCAAAGTAATCATAATATGGAAAATTTGTAACATGTTTCCACTGAGAGTTTTTTAGTATTTAATTAAAAATAAATACAATCAAATGAGTCTAGGAGTTTTAAAATATCGCCTATCACCTTTCATATTCCTTATTTATGAAATGTTAGTAAACTTTGGCATTATGACTCGTAGTCGTTGTGGCTGATGGTGTCATAGATATCCGTTCTTCTTTGACTTCTCACTGGTATTTGACTACGAACGTCTTCTACCATTCTCAGATCTAGAAAGACAGAAAAAGTATTCGTGACAAAGACCGAAAAGTCAACACAAGTCAACAGTTCAACCAGAGGCGTTCAATGTGAGACATTTTTTTCAAAATGTGGACACCCCCTCTTCTTTGGCGAGATATGGTAGATATCTCCTATTGTGTGACCTATTATGTGTTGTGTCTCACCAAGTCTCATATCCTTAACATTATATTTCTATTCAATCACGGCCAACCACACGAAGCACCACCACACGTACCATCGACACGAAGGGCATTCTCCAATAGTAACTTGAGCTGAAAATGTTGAGAGGAGTCCAGCAAAATCTCATCTGGAGTGAGGAGAGGGCGACAATAAAAATCTCACGTCCACAATGTAAAAAACGTTATCAAACAGATAGTTAAACAACCGGGTATACAATGCGTTCCAAATAAGATTAGGATCGATTTCCATGTTGTGACGTACGTCATACTGTCAAATCGAAGAATCATTAAGTTGAAAAAAAAAAAGGTTTTTTTAAATTTAATTTATTTACGTACTGTGAAAGAAAATAGTTTAATCAGAATCCAGTTCTGCTCATCTCCGAGTTCTTCAATTTTGCTCAATTTGTTGCGATTTGACAGTATGACGTGACGTCACAACATGGCAATCGATCCTATTCATATCTGGAACGCATTGTAAACTCGGTTTTTTAACTATCTGTTTGATAACGTTTATTACATTGTTGACGTGAAATTTTTATTGTCGCCCCCTCCTCACTCCAGATGAGATTTTGCTGGACCCCTCTCACCATCTTGAGCTCAAGTTACTATTGGAGAATGCCCTTCGTGTCGATGGTATGATGTCGGTCCAATACTTTGATAGCAGATAGGTCGTTTTTGACTTCAATACTGTGGAAGTATTGTCATTGCCAGCCTGTTCCACCTTCTCATCCGAACTTACAACCTACTGGTAAGCTCGTGAAGTAATAATTATCGTTGTACACTATAAAATCGTTGATAAAGCAACAAGTTGAACTTTAATTTCGTATTACTCACCAATATCAGCACACAACAGGCCAGGTTTTTCATCCAGCTCCTTAACCACAGAGCCCCACGGATCGATCAGCATCGTGTGACCCCACGCTACGTAATCAGCATCCTTATCTCTGGCAGGACTGACCAGTGCTACCCAAAGCTGTAGGTCGTTGGCCCTGGCTCGGCCCAGGAGCTCCCAGTGACGAGGGCCGGTCGTCATGTTGAAGGCACCAGGGTAGATGAGGACCGAACAGCCTGAAATAGGGTAATAGCCTGAATATAGGTAGTTTAGTTGTCTTCATCTGTTTGTAAAGGGTTTATTTGTTTGTTTCGACTTCATACGCAAAGAATAAAACATAACCCTTCTTGGCAGTCGGCTAAAAAGGCAGACTTAATGCCTTACGCATCACCTTCCGCCTGACAGGTTTTCACCGGGTACGGTGGTTTCGGGAAGTTCCTGTGCCGGATTCGGCGGGAAGAAACGTCGCGGTGTCACCATAGTGCGGATCGCCCGGAGGAAATGCTCTGCGCAGGCGGAGCACCGCTGTGTGAACGATTAAAAAAAGCTTGGGTAGGGTCGACGGAGGCTGCCTGCAGGTGCGTTCTATTTTTGCACGAAGGGGATAACGGTGGCGATTCTCTTACTTACTCTGCCACCGTAATCCTTTCTTACCTAACCTGTCAGTGTCGGGGTGTCCTAAAATTCCGAGCTCGCTTAACTCGCTTTTGGACTAATTATTCTAATTAATCTTCGGTATACTAATAGATTGTTGATTAGTGTATTCATAAGTATACTATTGCGGTCCGTGACTTACTTTTTTGGAGGACTTCCTAATTTCACTTTGTTGACACCGATGTCGATTGTGAAGTCATTTTTGTTGTCATTCCGGGCTACTTGCGGTGATTATTGGAACTAAAAGTTTCAAAGCGGCGTATCGACGCCCATTCATTGCGGAGTTTTTTTTTTCAGCCGAATTATAATAGCCGCATTACATTACATTGTCGATTTTCAATCCGGCGCGCCGACTTCAAATAAGGCGTACGATACTGCTGCGTTATACCTACATCTAATTTCATCGCCTTATGCCAAAAATATAATGAAAACACTTATAATAATAAAATTCGATGAGATAAAATATTATTTATTTATTGAAAAAATAAAAAATGTGCATATGTTTTCGTAGGCAGCCTTGAAAAACATGTACAAATTATTTATACTATAATGATGATATTTATACTGGTCATGTCGAGACATAGTTACTGATCTGGCGCTATTGCGGCGTAGGAATCCAATACTTTCTTTAGATAAGTTGCAGTACCATGTACAAAAATAAGCTCTCAAAACAATGGTGTAATTAACCCTTCATCGCTAAATATAACCTAGGGGTCTTTAAGTCAATAGTGAATAGGTTACTTCTAGGCAAGCGTGCTCTATCGTCGACCACATCTTCGCTTACCATCAGGTGAGATAGTGGTCAAAACCGAGCCTATCAATAATAATAAAAAATAAAATCGCTTTGAAAGAGAACAAGAAAAGGAATCAGTTATTCTTCTTACCTTCTTTAGACATAACTTGCGCCATCTCAAAGAACCTTAGATCGTAACAGATGCCGAGTCCTATCTTCACGCCGAGGTACTCAAAAGTCGTGATGTGATCTCCAGCAGATAGCACGTCCGACTCCTTGAACGTTATCTTTCCGGGGATGTCTATGTCGAATAAGTGCACCTGGAAGCGAAGGTAACCGTAAAATACCACCGCGGCAGACGGCCCGATTCATCAGTTCTACCACCAGGCAGTATCTATTGCTGTAGTTCTGTTTGATACCTGTGAAGTTTAACGCACATGCCGCAGCGCTCAAGATCCGGGGCATTTAGGTAAACGCAAACCCTTAAGAGGGTCCTTTTTCACTCGCCTATCAACATCTCAACTCTGTTAGCATTCCGTGATTTACTCGAATATTTTACAAAACTTGTTCCAGGTAATACCTACGAGTTGTTTAAAACCTTTAAAGGTTTATGAAAAAAAATGTCGTCATTTAGAATCTTGATTAAATTTGCAAGGCTTCTACTGTTATACTTTTTTAATTTTTGAGTAAATTATTAAGTGTCAAAGTTCATGCAAAATAGCAGATTGAGTTCTTTACTGGATTAGTTGTACACAAATTTATAAATATATCCACAAGATTCTGTGTTACCACAATATCTAATGAAAAATGTGTAATAACGTCATAATCGAGAGCGGTTGCATGAAAAACAGTGAAAATGTATGACGAGTTGCATCCCCTTAAGACTTTACAGGCGCCCATAAGTACAACAACAACACAACTATCACAGGTGAAATGTCGCCCTGTGTGGAAACAGTCTTAGTGACAGCTCTAACGATGGCACATGATACCAACCAAACCTGGGCCATGTAACGCAAAATCAGCACTATTGTTATATCAAAGAATATTTCTCAGTAAAAGATCTTTTGGTAGTTGAGCAGAGAATCATCATCATCTGCCTGCCCTTGTCCCATTTTGCTTAGGGTCGGCGCAACACGTATTTTTCTTCCATTCTGTCTTGTCACCCGTTACGCTGTCACCGATTCCCTTTTCTTTCACATCACTCTTCACATAATCCATCCATCTTTTCTTTGGTAGGTATCTCTCTCCCTATCCATCCATCTGCAGTTTATATAGAAACTCTGTTTTAAATGAGAAACTACACTGGGTACAAGTCAGAATAGTTGTAAAAAGTTGGCCATAACCTTCGTGATTGTATAGCTTTCTATATGGACTGAATATTGCCAGAGAGAGCTGTTTTGAGAATGTTACAAGGTTCTGATCTATGCTGAATTGTTGATGAAGTTTACCTTTCTATGCTGAGCGAGAAGGTTCCCGCTATTGTCCCACACGGTGCACGTGTTGTACAAATCGTCTCCGCAGCGCTCCGGCAGAGTGCCGCCCACCACACACACGCCAGCTTCTATAGCGGCGCGCCGTAGGGCACGGGAGGACTCACCGTCCGGTACGCTCTCCGCATACTCATTGAAGTATTCTATAACATGGCACGGCAATGTACTCGTAAAAGTCTAACTCTTTTAGTGAATTTCTTTCTTTCTATCAATGATTGCATCACTCCTTGCCATCTGCCCAGCGTTCAAATTTGAAGTAGGAGTTAACTGTAATGACGTCATTAGAGTAGATACTCTACGCTCGCATTTTTGAACGCGAACGTAGAGTTTAACTGTCAATGCCAAGCAAGTGTTATTTATAGTCGCTTACACCAACCTACCCTGCTCGGAGTTAGAGTTAGTTGAGTTAACTCTAGGGTAGCTACTCGAGTAATAAAACAACGACCCCGGATTGCAACTCGAAGCATTTTTGAACGGTTAGAGTAAGGACCCTACCCTACTCTGGTTATTTTTGAACGCAGATGGGATCACAGTCAAGCACTAGTCTATATCAATAAAAAAAAAATGCATTGAAACTTATCCGAGTAAAAGTATAATCGTGCACTATAGTTTTAGACGCTTTAATGTCATTAGACGACTGCCCAATTACTATCTAGTCCCATGTACGTTGCGCAAAGAAGGAGACAGAATGAGAGAGAAATGGCAGGCATATAAGAGTGGGAAGACATACCTATTAGGTATATCAAGTCTTTTTTTCTCAAGGAATTTATCTATCAGTGACAAATGTCCTACATAATAAGACGTTTGCAAAGCCAGAGCTAAGTTGCTGTGGTTAAATCCTGGTCGAAGCAACAAACAAACCAAACCATCAAAAAAAAAAAAAAAACAACAGTTATTTGAAAACTTTCAAATGTATTCCAGTTATGAGTCTATGACATCAGAAGGATGAGGGAGTGCACTCAACTTACCATAAAGTACCTAAATGTAATTTGAATTTATCAGTCCAGTTACAATTTGATGACTGACAAGTAGCTGGAAAACTTTTCACTATGGCTGAGAGCTAACTTTGAAAAGGGTAATGAAATTTATTACTGTTTACGTCTAATCTGTTGTAATGACAAGTTCTTTGGATTTGTTAATATAAAGCATATTAATGTGCCAATTTTCATGAACATAAAACATCAAAAATCATTGGTGTACATTAAGATTAATAACTATGCCATTTCCCATACAAAAATTGGCTGTCCTTTCTAGAAGCCTTCTATAATTTCTATTTACTGACAAAGTTGAGTTTAAATGTTTTCGAAATACTTACTAGTGCCATAGGGTGCATTAAAGAATTCTGGAAGTGCTACAAGTTGCGCCCCATTATACTTGGCTTTATGTATTTGTTCTACTGCAGCTGCTATATTTTTCTTCTTGTCCATGCCCACTGCCAACTGGACCAGGGCTATTCTTAAACCTGGAAAACCCAACATTTTGTTGTAGGTACATTCCTACTTTTCTAAATATTTACTCAAGTAACATTTTTTTTTAAGTACCTTACTAATGACAATGATTTTAGTTGTTATTGGAGAATGTTATGTGAAAGTTGAAATACTAACTCTTACATAAATTATGAATAGTCTTGAATTTTATTTTAAAGGTAAAAAATTCTTCAAGCATGTTTACTGGGCAAGGAATTTCATCAATTGGGTTTGTTGTTTGCTTGAGTTTATTTCTGTACAATATTTTGTGCTAAACAACATTATAACACAAAAAATAAATCTTTTACTGAAAACTGCATCAAATATTGGTATAAAATATAGCAGTAATTAATTAGCATTTCAAAAATTTGTATGAGGAAGAGTGGGCTCATGGAGGATACCTACATCTCACTATCTTTTTTATAAATGTTATTGTCCTTTTTCTATTACTTAACAGTTTCTTTTCCATCAGTTTTGAAAAGTTTCTAACTAACTTGATTTTGAATGGTTTTGAAATATTATTTCTATTTGTGTTATTGGATAATAACTTAAATATTAAAAAAAATTGAGTCAAGAACCCAATTGAATACCACATTATTTATACTATAAATATGTTATAACTCAAGCCTTTCCCCATAATGGTAGGCAAAAAGACAAGATGATTGGCAAGGATGCAAAATTTTACAAAGGGAATCCTTAAGAAGAAAAATTAAGAACTCTCTGTATTTAGGCTGGAACTAACTAAAACTAGCTAAAGCGCCTATTACACCACTCAATATTTAGACATTGTAGAGTCTTAGTATATGTTTATCTATTTATCTCATCGTTCTGTTTCATTCCTTTACACAACATTGGCGTAAGTTGCTCTTTTTCTTGTGTGACGCTACATAGGCTAAGATTGTCTGAATATTGAGTGGTGTAATAGGCGCTTTAGTTTTAAGTAGAACAGTAAATATGAAAAATTAAAATAAAATAGGTAAGTACATTCTCCACATTGACTACCAAAATAATCCATTAAAGTTGAGTAGTTTTGTGTCAACAAAGTCATAAATAAGTTAGTTCTAGCTGCTGCTAGGAATCAAAGAGAATGGAACTGAAACAAGATATTAATACAATTGTTAATTCATGTTCAAATATTAAAGATTCAAAGCATTTTGTTTCAAATAAACCATTTATTTACAGGCACTTTTGAAATGGCAAGAAGAAGTCAGTCAGTCTTCTAACTGAGTGACTTCTTGAAATGATGCTAATTGCACATTCCAAAGTATAGATCTCTATGTAGAAGAATGTGCAAGAAACTCCTTATCTTCCTTAGAATTGGAAATAAGTTACTAAGAACAATGGAAAGAATGCAGGGCCTCCTTCTAATGTTTGTCCAGCTGTGGGACATTACAGGGTTTATAATATACCTAATAATGTGCAGTTAGGAATTAATTTTTCAAATATCATATTATCATTAGTGCTTTGATAAATTGTGAATTGTATACAGACTTTGTAAAATATTGACATTACAGATAAAAAACTTATTTCATAGAAAACAAATCTTTAACACAATGGTTTAAAGTTTAATTTCTTGAATATAAATTCTGAGGTTATCATGGCAACAAGATAAAGTTACCTAATTTTAATATAAAACAGTGACTGTGTGCTCGAAGCCATGATATAAAATGTGCATTCTTATATGTAAATTACATTTGGTGAGTAATATACGAGGAAGACAGGGAGAAAATCAAATAATTTAATTATTATCAGGATTCTCATCTTCATCCATTAACTATATTCACCGCCAGCACAGGTGGTTAACCTAACTTTATCTAAATAAATGTGTTAGTAAGAGATTTTATAAATACGTAAAAATTAAAAAAGGAAGTTAAAAAGCAACTGAAATACTGTACCACCGAGGTTTAGAATGGGTTTCTCTAAAAATCGTGGATGCGCGGCATCGGGACTCGACGGAGACGCAGACATTTTGCTCACAAGCTTAGACTTTAACTACACTATCAGTTGTTTACCTCTTTTCAACATGTCTCGTATCGTACGATTATGCTATTATTATATTTTTATTGATTTCTCAGATAAATAACACAGCACAACACGAACGAACGAAACGAAGTACTAGGTAATGCAAATGTCACTTAAAACCTGACAGATGACAGCTAGGCGTGTGCACAGGGCGTGTGTAACCCTTTACTAACCGACTCACTGTTCCGAAACATTTTAGTGATCCGAACTGTTGGAACATCAGTAATGTTTAAAATGCATAATATGAAACAAGGAACACTGAAACACTTTTTACTTTAAATAACCTGCAGTCTTTTTAAAATTCAAATTTAAACGTAAATAGTGTAAATATAATTAATAACCTGAACTAAAAACATCTACTTAAAATTATTCTTAAATCTTAAGTCAATGAAACAAAACTTAGTGTATATGACGCGACGTAACTGATAACGCCCACGTTTCAAATGTTCCGTTGAGCCGCTATTCCAAATGTTTTGTTGAGCCGCCGTTCCAAATGTTTCATTGAGCCGTTGTTTCAAAAGTTCCGTTGAGCCGTTGTTCCAAATGTAATGTTGAGCCGTTGTTCCAAATGTTTCCAATGATATACGACGCGACGTAACAGATCACGATTCATAAGAGTCAGTGTCTGTATCTTTTGAGCCGATGTTCCAAACTATACATATCCGTGTTCCGGAACATTTCAGTGATTCAGATGCAAATGTTCCATTCGCAAAGATGACACAGTTTGCCCACGCCTGGTGACAAAACAAGATTATTTTATTTAAATAATATTTATTTACGAATCATGAACGATTTCGGAAAATTAATAATTAAATATTAGGAAAAAGCTGACGAAAAATTCTACCACTGGGGGATCCAAAATCATGTACTGAATCCGTGGTATTCGTTTGTGCGTCGATGTTAAAGATACCCTGTATACTCTTAGTTCAGAATTCCAGACACTTTTTTTTTAATGTTCAAGATAACAATAACATTGTAAAATGTTGACCGTTTGAGAAAAAAAAAAAACAACATATACAATTATAAATAATTTATTGAAAAAAAGCGCGGGAATCGTCGAATTTGGCGGGCGTGATTTTTCTGGCGGTTTTGTTAAAAAATAATTAAAGTAGAGATTAGTTGTGTAAATTTAAGTAGATATTGCTTAGAATAGTTATTTTATTATTTGTGTAATTTGTCTTCGTATTTAGGGTAAGTTTTTATTTTATTTTATTCCCTTTTTCTGTCCAATGGACAAAGAACCACCCGATCCGGGGGGCACAGTCCCCTCGGTAGGGTATAATGTTAGTATTAACGAGTCCAGTATGGACACAGACTCGTCTATAAATAGATCGGAGCGTAAAAGGGCTAGGGCTCCACGCAAGATGTGCAAACATTGCAACAAAAGAAGGAGACATGGTAAATCTACAGCAGATACCAACAAAGATACACACTGCCATTGTGAAAATGACTCGGTAATAACTAAATCATCAAACAACCAATCATTACAAACAACAGCTGCAATAAATCATCTGGAAACCACTCCACGTTCTGTGGATGGCCCCCAAACTGGAATATCTTCAAATTCAGATCTCCCCCAGAAGGCGCCACAGGTTGCTAGGGCTTTGTACGAATCCACAGACTTGTCTCCATATGTGGTACATATTCAAAAAATATTTGATACGACGAATCCAGGTCAAACATTACACCCAATCACTTTAGGTCACTTTTTAAAAAAACGAAGGTTTAATAGTATTATTAATGGTTCAATAAAACGCATTGGTCGCAACAGAATTTCTCTCAGCTTCTCACATTACCAAGATGCAAACTCATTTATAAATGACCCTTGTTTGGCCAAGGAAAAATTGAAGGCATTTGTTCCATCAATTAACGTGTGTCGTATGGGAATTATTAAAGGCGTCCCTACCGAATGGTCTCCTGATGAAATCATTGAAAATGTTTCTGTCCCTACTGGATGCGGGAAAGTTATCAAAGTTAGGCGTCTTAATTATAAAGTTCACGAACCGACCCCTGTTTGGAAACCATCTCAAACAGTCGTGTTGACCTTTGACGGGCAAATTTTACCGAAACGTGTGTTTTGTTGCTATAATTCTATGCCAGTAGAATTGTATACATTCCCAACAATACAATGCTTCAATTGTTGTCGTTTCGGCCATACAAAGGTACAATGTAGGTCGAACCCTCTGTGCTTCAAGTGTGGGGAGAAACATTCTGCTGACACTTGTAGCATTCAAGACGAAAATGGTAAATGCTGTCATTGCGGTGGCGTTCATTACGCCATCAATAAAAAGTGTCCCGAGTTTGAGAGACAGAAAGCAATCAAGCACTATATGGCCCATAGTTGCGTATCGTATGCCGAAGCGTCGCAGCTACATCCCCCAGTGTCAAAACTATATGCAGACGTGGTAGCTTCAGCTCCTTCACTTGCCAATAATAAACCTACTTTACGCTCTTCACCCCATTCACCTAACACATCACACAAAAAAACTGTTTTCTCAAAACCTAGGGACCCCCCAAAAACAACTAAGGGGTATGACCGGGCAGCTCACCAAAAACTTATTAATAATGAAGTTTCGATGACAGGTAATGGTGTTGCATTGCAAAATAAAACAAATAATGAAAGTCAAATTTTAAATATAATTATTATGTTAATCAATACTTTATCTAAAAATAATATTATTGAACCGTCCATCGTTGCCACTGTAATTGATACGCTGTCTAACTTTTCTAATTTTAATCATAATGGATCCAAGTCTATCCAAGATTGTTCAGTGGAACAGTCGCAGCATAGTGAATAAAAAATCTGATTTGTGCTATATATTGAATAAATATGATCCCTTTGCAGTCGCTCTCTGTGAGACATGGCTTAAACCAGGGTTCTCATTTAGAGTTCCTGGCTATGCATGTCTAAGAACAGACAGAAGCGATGGGTATGGCGGCGTCGCCATACTTGTAAAAAATAACTTGTCCTTTCAATCTTTCCCTCTTCCCAGTCTCAGTGACGATATATCTGCCGTTGCTGCCGTAGTAAATAAAATCTGTTTAGTATGTATATATTATTCTCGCCCGACTGTGACTATCCTTTCTGAAATTAATAATCTTTTATCAGTCTTACCTAAACCATTTTTGGTAATGGGCGATTTTAATACCCAACACCAATCTTGGGGAAGTTCTAATACCAACTACTATGGAGAAAAACTATTAGAAATCCTAGACTCTAATAATTTGTGTATTTTAAACACATGTCTCCCAACACGCCTAACAGATCCAGCTGAAGGAATAAGTGCTCCTGATCTCTCGATATGTACACCTGAGCTAGCATCAACATTATCCTGGTTTCCTCTACCTTTATCTTATGGCAGTGATCATTTCCCATTAATAATTTCTTTCCCACATAAAAAGCCAGAGGTTTGCAGTCCCACACCACGATTAAAGTACAGACTTCAAAATGCAGACTGGGATAAATATAAAAATGGTGTAGAAGAGAGAATTCTTTCTTTATCTGATTCCTTACAACATGATCCTCAGTTATTGGCTGATCAATTTACAAGGATTTTAATAGAGGTAGCAGATAATACTTTCCCTATAAAAAATGGTGCTACAGGCAAAATTCCCTCACCACCTTGGTGGGATGCTGATTGCACTCAGGCTGTTAAAAAAAGAAAAAAGGCACAAAAAGATTACTGTCATAATATGACTCAGCTCAATTATGAGCTATACCTAGAAGCTGCTCGTGCAACCCGTACACTTCTTAAGAAAAAGAAATTCGAAGGTTGGCAAAAATTTTGCGAATCTATCTCTCCAGCAGTTAATGTTTCCATAGTATGGCGAAATATTAAACGATTCAGGTCAGCATTCAGTGACACAACAGCCTCAAAACTGCCATTAGAGTTAGCCAATGAGTTCATGGATCATTTAGCTCCTTCTTCAGTCCCTGAACAGAGATCTTTGATGCATTTTCCTTATGTTCCTATTTCTGATTCTGACTTGAATTCTCTCTTCACACTAAGTGAGTTGAAAGGAGTCCTTTCACATGTTAAGGATTCAGCTCCTGGTGAAGATGGTGTACCATATTCATTTTTAGCTAATCTTTCCGACTCTGTTCTTTTAATATATTTAAATCTTATCAATACAGCCTTAATATCTGGCAACATCCCATCAAGTTGGAAGTCTCAAATAATTATTCCTGTTCTAAAACCGAATAAACCTGTTTCTAATGCTACTTCTTATCGACCAATTGCACTGTCAACGGTTTTAGCTAAGATTGTCGAACACCTTATTAAAAATCGTTTGGAGTGGTACTTGGAAAGCAAAAACTTGCTTGGTAAATCACAGTTTGGGTTTAGAAAAGGTAAAAGTACTATTGACAACCTTAGTGTATTCATAACTGATATTCGCCTAGCCTTTTCTTCCAATAACTCTGTAATTGCTGCCTTCTTGGATATTAGCTCAGCCTACGATAATGTCCTTGTATCAGTCCTGGAACAAAAGTTGAAATCATTACAAATTCCAACAATGCTGTCTAATTTCATAATTAACATGCTTTCGGAGAGATCTTTAAATCTAGATGTTGAAGGGCATAAATTTACCCGTTTAGTATGGAAAGGTCTCCCTCAGGGTTCTGTACTTAGTCCACTCCTCTATAATATTTACACTTATGATTTAGAATCTTCTCTTAATGGGTCCGTACAAGTCCTTCAATATGCAGATGATTTACTTCTTTATGTATCAGGTAGTTCTGTTTCAAATATTTGTTCTTCCTTAACTTCTTCTTTATGCTTACTGAAGACTTGGTTGGACGCCAACGGCCTACACCTGTCGATTGATAAAAGCAACATTGTCTTATTTACTAGAATGCATAAGCCTCCCGTAGTTACAGTGAAGTATAACAATTTTCCTATAATAGTTAAAAACCAAGTAAAATTTTTAGGCTTAATTTTAGATACTCGTCTTACTGGTTTACCACACTGTGATTATATAGCTGCTAAATGTGAACGAAATATCAACATTATTAGATGTCTTTCTGGTGTCTGGTGGGGAGCACATCCATTTTCATTAAAATTACTTTACAACACATTAATTAGAAGTGTATTGGACTATGGTACCTTTTTGCTGGAACCTGCTAATGTTGCTGGCCTTAAGAAACTGGACAGTGTTCAATCTAAGGCACTTAGAGTAGTTTCAGGTGCAATGAAAAGCAGTCCTATTAATTGTCTTCAGGTGGAATGTGGAGAACCTCCACTTCATTTGCGACGTCAATTTTTGGCTGATAGGTACATGGCTCGTTGTTTGCAATTCACACACCATCCTTTGCTAAATAAACTTTCTACTCTCTCTAAAGAAGTAACCTCGTCCACTTACTGGAGACACAAAGTTACTCCGTGTTTAATTAAAAGCTTTAGAAAATACAATTTAATTGAAGCGCCTTGCCACCAATCTCAATTTCTTCCTATATTTCATTGTAATTTCAGTTCATTAGTTATGTCACCAAATATTCAGTATAACCTCAACATTTACCGAGATGACGTATGTCCTAACGATAGCTTCAAATTCACTATGGATAAAGACTGGAAGGGTTATCAGCTCCTGTTTACAGATGCTTCGAAGCACGGAAGAGACTCATGTGTGGGAGTAGGTGTATACCACTCCCAATATAATATTGTACAAAAAATAAAGTTCCCGCCCGAATCATCTGTATTTACGGGAGAATGTTACGGGCTATTCAAAGCTGTCGAATATATACTTGTTATGGGCTTGCGGAAAACACTTATTTTAACTGATGCAAAGAGTGCCTTACAATCTTTGGCCAGATTTCCTTTCTATAGTCAAAATCCTTTTATTATATTTGAAACACGTGAACTCCTCAATAAGTGCTCTCTTAAGGGGTACTTAGTGCATTTTGCATGGATTCCCTCTCATTGTGGCATTTTAGGTAATGAGAAAGCAGACCAATTAGCTAATGATGCCGTTTTGTGTGGAGATGTTTTTCCTTACAAAAATAACTCCCAAGATCTGGCTGCTCTGCCCAAAGTTTATCTACAGGAATCCTGGAGTCAGCTTTGGTCGGAGCAATCACTGAAAGGGAAGTTTTACCGATCTATTCAGCCATACATTCCTGTTAAACCTTGGTTTAGCAAGTATAAACTAAGCAAAAAGATTTCATCGATATTCATACGTATGAGATTGGGTCATGTGTGCACTCCTGCTCACCTTGCCAGGCTCGGCATAGTGCAGAGCTCTGTGTGTGAATGTGGTGCTGAGGTGGGAGATCTGAACCACCTTATTTTTGCTTGCCCTCTTTATGACCACTCCTTACTTTTCCAAAGTCTTGTTTCCCTCCGAGTCCCTTTTCCCACTTCTATCTCATGTATCTTGTTTAATTTTAATTTTAATATTTATAAAATCATAGCACTTTTCCTTGTAAATAATAATATAGCTATTTAAATGTTAAAATGTAAATGTTTGATACATAATTCATGTATATATATTTATGTACATATTATTTATAATGTATTTTTTAGCTTAATGTATTAAAGACGCACCAAGTTGGTCTTCTTGTTGGACCAACTGGTCGCGTTAATTTTCCAATAAATATATTATATTCCATACCTACTGTTGTAATCTATAATTTTAATTCAGTAATCCAAAACAACTAATCTCCTTTCCTTTTCCAAATTTTCCTTTCCAACATTTTATTGTTTCGCGAGTAATCGATTCTTACGTTTTGTTTTATAAAATATAAAATATTGTCAGTGGCAATAAGCACGAACAGTGCAACGCCATACCCCAAAAAAAAAAAAAAAAAAATAATTTATTTCCTACTATTATAAAGCGCATTACATGAAACAATCACAACGATTGTGCCTTATTGCAACTTATTATAATTTACAAGACTCATTCATCTTGTTAATTATGTGTTAATAAAGGTAAAAATAATACTCGAGAAAATAAGTGTAAAACTTTCTCGCTTCTATGTATAAAAATTATTATTGCTAATACGTTCACAAAAACAATATCGCGCGTGAATCCTCGACGGGTTGGGCAGAGGAGTATTACGAGTATATGCTGTAAGGCTGTACGTATAATGCGTTTAAAATAAGAATAGGATCGATTTTGCGCCATGTTGTGACGTCATAGCTGTCAAATCGAAAAAATTGGGTAGGGAGCTTGAGCAAAACAAGTTTTTTTTTTAAATTAATTTATATTTACAAATTATGAACACAAAAAGTTTAATCAGAATACGGTTCTTCAATTTGGTTCATCTCTACCGCACTGTGTGAAGTGTCTGAGCCGCAAATGGAAGAAGGCGAATTGTAGCCAACAATAAAAATCATTAAAAAAAAGGTTTTTTTTTTTACCTAATTACGACTTAAATAATATTTTTAGCTAATAATCAAATTTAACAATAACGTTTTTACTTCACATATGTTTAACTAAGGGCCGACGCTGCGTTACGCCGTCGCCCGCGCGATCCCATATAAAAGTGCTCCGTCACGGGCAGTCGCGCCCCACGCCCGTTTTTCTACGTAATAATAGATTAAAGCTCTCCATCGACACAACTACATGCATACCATTGTTGACGAGAAGTTGCAACTACTGACACTGCGCAGGTAATAATCCGGTTTCCGCTACGGGGACCGCCGCACACGACACACGCGCATAGTTCCGCGACGGGTGCACGCGCGGGCGCCCGCTTAACGCAGCGTTGGCCCTTAGACTCAGTAAACAAAGTAAAAAAAAAGAAATCGTTATTGATACGCAAATAAGTTTTCTTTGCAAACCGTACTTTTCAATCAATATTTAAATATTTAACATCAAGGTCACTTTCCTATTCTTATTTGAAACGCCTTGTAACCACATTTCACCAGTTCTGTTAAAGATTTGTTGTAGACTACTATTATATGTATGTATATGGATAGAGGGAGATCAAAGAAATGAAGGATAGATTGTGTGGAGGCTGATACGAAAGAAAAGTGGGGCTGGTGATGATAATGGGACGGTCGACAGGATAGAATGGAAGAAAAAACGTGTTGCGCCGACCCCAAATAAAGGGGATAAGGGCAGGAAGATGTGTGTACTACTATAATATTATAAATGATGGCTGTACTTATAGCTACAGTAAACATAAAACCACATTAACGATACATCACGCCATTACTGCTGAAATATATTGCCAAACCACGCCTTTACTGGTGGCGAAAAATTGCAGACTTTTGACTCGATGCGAGCCATATTCAGAAGGAAATGTACCTTACTTTTCTAAACATAATTCATTCTAGAAATCGGTATGTATAAAAACTACATAATTTAAAGCAAACATACCTGGCACATAAAAATTAGTTGCCTCTATATTGTAGAAAAAAAAATCTACAAACAAAATCATTCACACCTTTAAATTCAACTAATAAATAAAATCAATCTCCTTATTTATACTAAAATGTACATAATATATGTAAACGAATATATATAAAAAAAGTTTAATTTCTGACTAAACATAATACGACCTTGTTACTAAAACCCTTTTAATATGAGTTTTCCGTTTCCTGCCAATGCACGTCAGTGCTTCCAATAGGAGTCAAGCTAGTCCCGCCATCTTTGACAGGCCTGTTGGTCTAGTGGTTAGTGGCCCTGACTGCTATGCCGGAAGTCGTGGGTTCGATTCTCACCCAGGACAAATGTTTGTGTGATGAGCACGATCATTTGTTCTGTGTCTGGGAATAATTAATCTATAATATGTATGTATTTATAAATATGTAAGCATGTTTATCAGTTGTCTAGTACTCATAACACAAGCTCTGCTTAGCATGAGACTAGACGGCGTTGTGTGAGTTGTGAAAAAAAAGGTCTTGTGTCTTGGTTTGCGTGAAAAGGCAAAAGGAGGCCTTCGCCAAGCAAGTTAACTAGCTGGGGTTAACTATGTTAAGGCGACACCTCCACGATTGAGTCGCTGCGAGTAGACAATTTGCTCGTCAATGTCTGACGGCGCGATTGGTGCAGTGGTTGAGCGATTGGCTGCTGTACTGTGGGTTTGATTCCTGCACGGAACAAATATTTATATGGTCTACAGATAGTTGTTCCTGGTCTAGGTATCTTGTGTTTGTGTGTTTACATGTTTGTGAACGCACAATGCCATTTAGTCCTAAGTACAGTTACATGTTTGTAACTAAGCAAAGCTTGTGTTACAAGTACTAGACAATTGATAAACATACTTATACATTTCTAAATAAATACATATTATAGATAAATTACACCCAGACACAGAAGAAATAATCATGCTCATCACACAAACATTTATCCTGGGTGGGAATCGAACCCACGACCTCCGGCATAACAGTCAAGGCCACTGACAACTAGACCAATATGCCAGTCAAAATCAATTAATTACAACGCAACGGGGCAACATATTATGTGGGGAAAAAAAATAGTCGTTACATCGCCGTATGGAGACACCTTCATTGGGTTGCTTTAGAACGAAATTGTAGGACGAAAAATTAAACCGCTAGACTCTCGCTCGTGAGGTAGCGCCTAAGGCAGTGTGCCGTAATCAACCTAGTGGGCACAAAACGAATTTGTAGATCATGTCTTTGAAATTTTGATTTAGGACATGTTCAGTTTCCATGATTCTTCTGAGTTTAGTATCTTCAGTATACAAACTGCTGCGCCGGCGGTTCCTTGGCGCCTTGCTTCCGTCTCTCGAGGCGGTTGCGGCTCACGTAGGGAGCGGGCTGCTTCAGGTGCACCGTCCGAACGTGAAGCTTTCTGCTATTTGATTGGGAGAAACCTTTGCCGCATACTTCGCATTCGTAGGGCTTCTGACCAGTGTGACTCTGTAACAAAAGAGAGTAAGAATGAAGAGATGCTATTCGGGAAAGCTGATTATCCGGTCACATTTGTTGGTGATCGGCAAGAACTGCACTAGACTGACTAGATGACTAATCGGCATTTATAATGAGCAATAATAACAGACATACAGATATTTATATTTCGAAAGAAAGGACTAAATCAGTCTTACAAGAACAGTACATAGTTTTAGTGTCAAAACGCACTATGCCGAAGGTACGCGACCGAAGTTCCACGGCTGATTTTACGTTACGACGTATTCGGGTGACATGACACACCATAAGTGCTGAACTTATGCGGCAGTAATTCAGTTGCGCAATTTTGTGTGTATTCAGTGTCTCGAGCACTGTAGTCGCGTCGTGTCGTGTTATAAAACAGCCGGACAGAAAGACGCAAAACAAAGTGATCCTGTTAGGGTTCCGTTATTATTTTAATAAACACAACGGGCTGACACGCGGGTCGCGGGCATGTCTGCCCCCGCCCTGGATCTTCATCGGCAATTGAACCGAACTTTAGTCACGTATAATGAATACATAGCAGTCTACAGAATACGTTTCCGCCGAATTGCCGCTGAACTTACGCCGGACCGAAGTTCGGCTGTATGCTATAAACGCAACGTAATTTCAGCATAATGTGTCGTCAGTAATTCAAATAGCATTGCAGGCGTAGTGTATTTACACACTAAAACTATCCTTCTAAATAATAGTAAGTAATAATAGGTGCTAATGAATTTTAGAGGCGAGTATATTGCCTTCTAAATTACTAAATCAGCCACAGTTAACGACCGTCTAATTGATACCATCTTATCGCTTGACAGACCTTATCTTATTGCCACTTGTTATCTTCTATGTAAGCCACATTCTGGGTGGTTATAAAAACAAACCACGAAGGTTAAGGCGAGATATCCGCTAGACTCCGCTCCCGCTTTAGCATTCTAACCTGTCCGTGTCGGAGTGCCCTACAATTCCTAGTTCCCTTCGCTCGCTCCGGAACTAAGGATATTATTTAGTTAGCGTTGTAAAAAAGACGAATTAGTTTATTAGAGGCTATCCCATTTTTCCGTTGCTTAGTTATAATGAGAAGTTTGGTCACGTGGCCAATAAAGAAATGTGTGGCTTGGCGTTTAATTTATCTTTTTGATATTATAAATTAAAGACTCTCACCGCCTCTGTCTGTCTGTTGGCGATAAACTCAAAAACTACTGAACGGATTTCCATGTGGTTTTACAACATACAGAGTGATTCATGGATGGTTTGGGTTTATAATGCATGTATATTATAATAGAAAATAGCCGAGAATGTCAAAGATTTCTAATACCCGTGCGAACCTGGGTTTTTTTTTCGGGTGGGAAAATCATCTTGTGACATCGCTCTTGGGCGGAGCGGGAGATAGTGTCAGACCATTACTGACTAAAAACCCACTCCTGTACCTTCTTTGCCATTTTTCTAGGGCCCCGGGGATCTCTTTCGCATCACCCATGGCCCCAGTAGGTAGGGGGGTTAGGTTAGGTTAGGTCACCAGTAATTTATAATTTGTAAAGTAGAATTGCTCCAATCAAATGATCTGAGTGTGTCGATTACAAGCACGAGCTTAATTTTTATTTAAATAAAGGGATTTTATAAGATAAAACCAAAAACATCAATAAAAACCAGTGTTGTTGAGTACAGTAAGTATTAAAAATACTCACTAAGAAGTGTCTATCTAGCGCTCCTTTAAACTTGAACATTTTCTTACAGACAGAACAAGGATGAGCCCTGACTTCCGAGTACAGTTCCTCATGGACCTGCCGGCAATGTTATTATATCAATATAGGCAGATACGTCGTACACAGGCTTACACTGAACGAGATCTCGTTTTACCTAGCCTAATTATTTATAGATTGCAATATTACGAAATAAAGTGTGTAACGTATTTACCTAATATAATATCATTGCCAGATGGTCGGTGTAATATTCAGTTAGCGGCCAATAAATGGGTTACCATTTTGACGTCGATAGCGTCTGCATTAGAAAGTAGTAAGGGAAGGTTTTCGCTTTAGACTCAGTGTCCGACTTGAAGTCTGACTTATAAAATTCCTCTCTTTGGAGCCCTGACCGCCCGGTAGCTCGGACCCTGTTACCGATAGCGATGAGCTACCATTTTTGTTATGGATGAGCTCGCGTTTGACCACTGTCTCACCTGATGATAAGCGATGTTGCCTAGAAGTAACCTGTTCTTTTGATATTATATTTATATTTTTAAATGTATTTTTTATCTTTTTTTATAGAGGTATTTAAAAATATAAATAATGTTTAAACGAAATAAAATACTCACTCTAAAATGTCTATTGAGCGCTCCTTTCCCCTTGAAAGCTTTGAAGCAGACGGTGCAAGGATAAGGCCTGTTGTCGGAGTGGGTCTTCTCATGGACGTTCAAGTTGACGCGGTTGAAGAATGCCTTGTCGCACTGAGAACACTTGTACGCTCGCTCCTCCGAGTGCGTGCGCTTGTGGTATATGAGGAAGGCGTTGCCCTGTGGAAATAGGAAACTCATTATATTCGAATGGTTTACCTATCTATCTATAAGTCATAAATCGTGTTATTCTTAGCGCATAATTAATGTGTGTTACCATAGTGTTGTTTATTTTTAACCCAAAGGTTGTCTGGTAGAGAATTAGAGAATAACTTGTTGCATTAAGTCCGCCTATGTACTTACTGTACATGAAGTTTAAATAAGTATGAAAGAAAATTGTCTATATCATTGTTATCCTAAGCTAAAACCGACTCAAACATTTAACAGGGTTTCTACATTTTCATTTGTTTTTAGTCAGCTGTTCCGGGTTAGATATCTGTAGGCCATACAAATATGTGTTCCATGCGGGAATTGAACCCATGACATGCAGCGCAGCAGTCAATAGTAATAAATAATAAACATTTTATTTTCAGGCACCAGAGGCCCATAGAAAAAATACATAAAATAATCTTACAATAATAAACTAATATGTATTATAAAAACAAAACTTATTTAACTTGTTGTGCTGCTTGGTATCGCATAACCGTCCTCGGAAACGTCGATATACGACACCTTTCGGTCAAAAGTCCTTTTTTAAGGTCTGTAGCTGTTGAGTTGAAACTTGTACCACGAACGACTTGAAGTTGACGTCGTAGCGCGCCTCCAACCTTACGACCCTCAGATTCCAGTTGGTCTTCACCTTCAAATACTCCACGACTTCCTCAACCTTCATGTAGTGATGCAGGCGCGAAATTTATAGCTGCGTCGTAGGCACAGCAGCATGTTCGGACCACTCGGTGCGGAGCGTTGAGTCTATCGCTCAACCGCTAGTCTAAGCATGTTGTGTAACAGTTCCACGAGCTCAGTACCCAAGCCTAACAACTTGCATACCTACCATACTAATATGTACAACATACCCTAAAGCTCTTCCCACAAATGTCGCAGATGTGGTTCTTCTGAATGGGGTAGTTCTTGTCGGGGTGCGCGCGTCGGAAGTGCGTCCAGTACTCGCGAGCGTTCGCGATCACTTCTGTACACTGCAAACAATTATGTTGCTCTTAGAACTGATTTAGGGGAAAAAAAAAATCACGTCTGTTGTATGGGAGCTCCACTTAAAAATTTAAAAATTATTATTATTTGTATTTGTTGTTATAGCAGTAATAGAAATACATTACCTGTGAAAATTTCAACTGTCTAAATATCACGGTTCATGCGATACAGCCTGGTGACAGATGGATGGACAGGCAGACAGACAGACGGACGGACAGCGGAGTCTTAGTAATAGGGTCCCGCCGTTTTACCTTTTGGGTACGAAACCAGGAATAAAGCACCTTTTCACGGATTGAAAGTTGCTTTATTCCTGAGTGGCATAGGCTATATTTTATGTACGCGGGCGAAGCTGCTGGTAACAGCTAGTAAGTTACAAAAATGTAGAGAATCTGTTATTTAGTTATTCTCTTACGTTTTACAAATAAATCAGGGGCCTTACCATGACGTGTTAAAATGTCAAGCGTGCGAGCGAGAAAGAGGGATGGAGCTATACACCCTATATAGCTCCATTATTAACAATTCAGTTTAGGTCGTCAAATGGACTGCGTCAAGAAGTCGTGGTAGGGCCGACATCCAAGGAATAGGTGGCCGACTCGAGCCGATCAACGAAAAGAGAATCGAAACGAAACGGTTTTAACTTGGCTAGGGGGGTTAATCGCATTTGTTTGTTTACATGGAAACTTTAGGAAAAAGACGGCAAGATAATAACACTGCCGGTGCTACCCCTAACATTCAAACTCAAACCATTTAAAGAAACTTTAGAATTGTCAAAGTCAGTCAGTCAACTAAAAGATGAAGCTATGTTTACGTTCCAAAGCATAAGCGTGCGTGTGTTTGCGTGCCTTAGGCACGTCCTCCCACAGTCCGCCTTTTTACAGTGTTTACTAGCGCATAAAGTTGTAATAAATAAATAAAATTAACTATGAAGAAGAACTTCGTTATTTTCTTTATTTTTGATAGGTTCGCGTTTGACCACTATCTCACCTGATGGTAAGCGATGATGTGGCCGACGATGGAGCACGCTTGCCTAGAAGTAACTTATTCACTCTAGACTTAAAGACCCCTAGGCTGTAGCTATCAGGAAACACAGACTCCCGCAGGGAATTCAACTCCTTAGCTGTACGCATAATGAATGTGTTCCCAAAACGCTTTGTGCGTATGGGTGGGATGTCTACTATGTACCGGTAGCGCTACGCCGTACGTCTAGTGGTCCGATGATGGAACGACTTCGCGGAATTAAATTGTGCAATTACAATGCACACTCTCCGAATTGTTGTTGTGTGTTAATACATACGTGTTCGCATTTGGAAGGCCAAGTCATGTTAGAGCGTTTCTTCCCATAGTTCTTGGGCCTCTTCCGCGTGTGTTCCTTACGATGATGCAGCCGTAACTCTTCGGAATTCTCAAACGTCGCCCCACAAGTCCTGCAGCCTTTACTGTTGTACAAACAAAAGTGAACCTTATAACATATCACATAGAGTTTAATTAGATTGATTTTTAAAAAATCAAGCAGTGGGAACATGACATTAATTTGTAGGTACTTTTGGGACTCAGGCCTTCTCTCTAGGAGAAGGAAAGAGTCTACATACAAATCTACAACGCGAACCTAGTGCGGAATGATGGATGTCACGTGTCTTCGAATTCTTGGTTTTAGGACATGCTAGTTTCTCACGATGTTTTCCTTCACCGTTTTGAGAGTAGTGGTGTTAAGTGAAATAAATTACACAAAGTAAAGCGCCTGGCTGGGTTGCACCCATAAATATGAACATGACGTGTCACTTGCACGTGAACATCGATTTCAACTTTAATGTATCTCAAACCAACAAAACTGCAACAACAAGCATAGTCTAAACTCATGTGTCCGTTCTATCGTCAATTCAGACATCACCAGTAATCCAAAAAATGATAATGACTGAATGTATTAAATATATATCAATCAAATCTGAACCTTATATCAACTTTAATAAGAGTCACGACATCATGTAGTTCTTTTACGCCTTCGTCGATATGAACTTGTATCACACTAATATTAAACGGCATAAATTTTGCATGTTACATCTTCACGCTCGAACGGCTGAACGCGAACGGATGAAATTTGGCATAAGGGTAAATCATGTCCAGAAAGATCATACAGAGGTCCAGTCTTCGGCCGGCTGACGGAAAACAGGTTAGTGTGGCATGTTTACTGCGTCGACGACGTCGTCGACCAATTTGTGTTGCATCAAGTTCACGTGCATAGCATAGCATAATCAGCCTTTTAATGTTCCCACTGCTGGGACTCAGGCCTCCTCTCTAGGAAGATCACGTGCATTTACGCTCATTTCAATAGCGCATCAATACAGTCCACTTTTCATTTTTGAACTAGCTCCCTGCGTCTGGCATAACCACAAACAATTTTATATTTCCGCCCCAAAGTAATTGGTGTAGGGCGCCACCATTATTTTTATGGTGGGTATAGGACTTTTCCTTGCTGGCAGCAGCTAGATCAATTAAACGAATCTGAGCTTTATACCAACTTACATAGAGTCTGTACTTTCGGTGTGCTTGACCGACATCACTATGTGTCTCTTGTACGCCTCCGTCGATATGAACTTGACGTCGCACTCTTTGCAGTACGGCCCATCTTCTACCTTCTCTTCTGCCTTCTCCTTCTCCTAAACATAAAGAAAATTTAATAAAATACATTAAAATCTTGATTCAATGTTGGCGAGTTAATCTGTGCAATTTTTCAGTGTTGATTTATAATGAACTAAATGTAAATTAAAATAGTGTTCAAAATAACTTGCAAAATATGATTCGCTTTTATATGCGTTTGCTTATTTAAAAAAAAAAACTAAACAGAAACGACCTTTCGAGCATTTTGTTGCTAGAGTAAAGAATTGACAAAGAGTTTATTTGCGCCAAGTATGATGCATAACATTTTTTTGTCGACCAAAGCTGCTGCAAGTATCAAATCAAAGTAAGGGTACTCACTTGGACATCCTTGTGCATCATAGTCTTGTGCATGGCAAGGCCCAACTTGCTGATGAAGGAGTACCCACAGAAACCGCATATGAACTCTGAAGGGTGTTTGATGCGAACGTGACTCATGTAAGAAGTCCATATTCTGGCGGAAGAAAAGTTTTACCATAAAATTTACCCAATCTTTAACAACTCACCATTTTCAGTATCTAAAGACGGTATTTAACCACTTACGTAAAGATTTCATCACAGAATTTGCACTTGAAAGTAATTCCTTTATGCCACCCTTGATGCTGCTTAGCTTGAGTCCTGATAAAAAAGAGCATTATTTACTAATCTTAACACATAATAGTGAAAATTACCACATCTAAACAGTATCAACATTATCATCTATTGACCTAACTGAAGCATTTGACAGTGTCGATCACCAATAAATAGAAATCTTGTGCTTTTACAAAAGCATGGGGCATAAAAGTTTATTTATCTGTCACAAACAAGTAACTGATTTAAGCCTGGATGAAAAATACTATGAAATTATTGCTAAAAATAGAGAAATATAAAGGTCTAACACAGGGAAGCATTTTAGGTCTACTATTGTTTATAAAAAGGTACGAAAAAAATAGAATATTTTAAAGCATGTGTCATTGGGAAGACGACGATATTGTACTTACGTGTTAGTAGATATGTACGGACATGATTTACAGGCATATTTCTTCTCGTGGTTGGACGCATGTTTCTGGTAGGCGCGCTTGGTTTTAAACCTAAACTTGCAGACTTCACATTCTATGCTGCCTGCGCTCTGAAGACAAAATAATGCACATTTTAATAATATTATTTTTAGAATTAATTGGATGTTGAATCATTACACATACAGGGAAGAGAATGGCTTTCCCAGTTTAAAAAAATAAAAGCAGGAGTAAAGTTCATTGATCAAAAAGACCTTGTCTATAGCAGATAAGTTTTTACTTCTACCTCCAATTATAATTACTTATTTTTGTTTTTATTATTGTAATTTTTTACCAATAACCACATAATATAATGAAAATTTTGAAAAAAATAAAAAAAAATTGTTCTTCCGTGGGGTGGGGACCTGGTGATTTGTAATACTTTTTAAGATTTGGTGATTTGTAAGATTTTATGCCTAACTCAAACACCAGCTCCTCACATTATTAATTATAATAACAGAACTTATGTAAAACCTTGAATAAGTTTATCATTGTGAGGAGAAATAAAAGAAAAATATTATTTTATTATTATTTATTATTTTTGTTTTTAATTCATTTAATACTGCTTTTCGTCATTAAGTTCCAAAGGACTAATTTTAGCAAGTGCCCGAGACACGAGATGTTATGTTTTACGCTGTTTGAATGCTCATCAAATTGGATCATCAAATTCATAATCTATAAAGTAACCATTGATGAATTACGTTTACTTTTATAGATAAATTGTAACTTACCGGAGCGTGTTTGCTGACATGATGCTTCCAGGCGTCATTATCAATGAACCCTTTGTAACATTGGTTACATTGGAAGGGAGAGTTTTTAAAGTTTGATGACTCCTTCCGCTTTTCTATTTCTTCTTTCTGCTCTTCTAACTGGCGAAACAATGAAGATGAAATAAACGTTTGGTTACTGATTGCTCAATCTATAGTCCCAACATTTTCTGAATACAACATTTTTTGTATTTCAATAATAGCTATTAATAACTTTAGAGCCCTAACTGCTGGTAGCTTGGACCTTATTTCCGATACTAGTAGGATATTATATGTACCTAATAATATGTACTGTGAAATAAAAGTAATTGCGAAGCGAATTGTTATTTTAATTCTACCAGAAAACTTTACTGATAACGACTGTGCCGCTAATTTATTGCTGTCATCTTTATATGCATAAAACATCTTGGTTTTTTTTTTTTTATTTATTGTTAGTGTCAACATACTTCAGCTCATGAATTCCTTACACAGAAATATACAAATAATCGAAATGCAAACAAAAACAAAAGGTTATTATTCAAGCCAAAATCAAAAGTTTCCATATAAATAAAGTTACAAACTGGAAATTCAATTCTACATACCGTCAAAGTAATAACATCGATGTACTGTGCAAAATCATTCCATTTGAAATCACTAGACAAATTAGGTTTTTTAGCAGACATCTCTTTTTTGCTCTTAACAACTCGCTTTTTCATTGGACGTTTCTTTTTCCTCTCAACCTCTTTAGGCACCTCTATTTCAATTGGTTGTGCAGACGCAACAGCTAACTGTAAAAAATTATTAACTATGTTGTAACTTATTTATTAAATAATTAAGGGTCAACTAACACTTAACGAAGATTCCTGAAAAGCCATCGCGAAATTCATAAAAATGCCCCAGGGCTTACCATGATAGGGCAAATCCAAGAATGTTTGGCAATTTCAAATTTCTGCAGTGCAGCATGGCTAGCCTAGCAGGCTCTTGGGAACTGCGCTTTCGCGCGCATATTGCTGTGTTAAAACTGTATACCTCGTCACATTTTCTTATGAGCTGACCCAATAAGCTAGAACCTAATTAGAAATAAAAAATAAACTTACTTCGGGTTCAAATTCTTGTTTTAAGAATACCTTCTCCTTAATTGACTTGTTAGTTTCAGTTTTCTTCTTTTTATGAAGTGACAGAGGTTCGTCATCATCATCATCATCACTGGAGAGGCTGTGATCCGTTACATTAAAGGAAGTGTAATTATGATCTTCAACTTTAAACTTATCATCTTCATCGTCACTGCCCGGTTCAATTTTAATATTTTCATTTATTTCAGGGTTTTGTGGCAGTAATACCTCTATTTTTGGCAACTTCACAATTTTGAGGTTAGAAGTAATGTGGAGGCCTTTTCTGTCTATTAATATTACTTCTTTAGGTTTTAGCTAAAAGATAGGTTTATTTGATTACTATGTTATCAATATTTTAATAAAATCAAGTGTATTAGGATATGCATTGCATAAGATACAGTGAAATTGCAGAGGCTGTTGTTGCAATTTTCAGTATTTTTAATGCAATACACATCCCGTGTATTGTAATTGACAACACTGCCCTGCATTCAAAATTAACCAGAGTTGCTTCAAGTTGCAACCCAGAGTTGTTCTTTAATAACTCGAGTAGCTACTCTAGAGTTAACCCAACTCTAACTCCGAGCAGAATAGGTTGGTGTATGCGGTAGGAATGACAGTTGAACACTATGTTCGCGTTAAAAAATGCGAGCTTAGAGTATCCACCCGATGACATCATTAGAGTTAACTCTAATCTCATTTTTCAATACAGTGTTGAGCGACTTATAATCCGTGTCAGTGAGTGTTATATTAAGTAATATTGCATTCTAATTATGTATACCTTGCCAAAGTCATCAGCAATGCTGTGAAGCACCGCTTGGCTCCGTAGACACTTCTGTCTAAAGAAATAAAATTTCCTCACAAGTGCAGCACATTCATAACAAGCATACGGTGGAAGATTGGTGTATTGAGGCTGAAATTGAATAGTAGACAATCATACATAAAGACCAGAATAAATTATGTGAAATACCAGAATTAACCTTTCGAATACCGTAATTAGAAAGACAATGAGTGAGCAAACGCCGGCGTTCACTTGAGGTTTAATGAATTAATTTAAAAAAAAACAACTGCTGTTATTAGACAAATCTAAATCTAGACCTATCTTTTGACAAATTGAAAAAAAATATGGTTGCGGTCTAAATTTTGCAAAATTACAAAATATTATGCTATACTTAAATGTATTAGATATTATATAGATGGGGATGGAGGCTTTTGTTCTGCATAGGGACGATATAGACTGATTAAACATTTTTGCAGTATAGCATCTTGTTAATATGTCGTTGGTGTTCCTCATAATAATAAATAAATAAACCATATTGGATAGAAATCTTGTAATTATAATATCTATTATTATAATATAAATAAACAAAGGTCCAACTTACATTGGTTCCTATTACAGACTCATAATAAGATTCTAATGGGTGTGATCGTAGATCGTGTAGTTTCACATCCATTATTGAACAAATGCGACACACTTTCATGTCTTCCTGTTCCATCTTGCAGTTTTATTTATTTAATTCATTGAAATAATCATAAATTAGGTTTCATAGATTCGCGGCGATACGGTAAGATAGAGTTATAAAATATTAGAACTTCTATACGACATCTTACTTCATTCGCTATTAGATTCTAGACAATAATTAATCAAGAAAACGTTATCACCATACGAAATTAACCAAAAAGTAACTTAAGGTATTATAATAAATAACAGGGAATAGCGCGATAACTGTTAGTAAAAAACAAAATACTCATAGAATGTCTAATTCTATGAAAGACGCCAACTCTGCAGCCATTTTTGTTGTTGACTATTTGACATTAGCTAGAACGTTTTATTTTTGTACCTGCTGTTTTCTATCAAAAATAACACAAAATGGATTGAATGAAAAATGTTTCTATTTATTTAACATATTTTCATAAAAACGTATAAATCTACTACAAAAATAATATACCTATGGGAAAGTCTGTCTCTATAGCTCACCATACTATATTATTTCTTTATAGCCTTCTTAAAGCTACACAGTTACTCATTTTTGACTATTGAGGGGTGTCACTCAACTCCATGTAAAAAATAATAGTATTTATTCTGTACAATTAACGGTTCTGTCTGTTTAGAAAAGAAGCCGACCGACCGCATCCATGTGATAGTTGGAAACGGGCTAGTCAGATTGATTGCAGTCTCCGTAAACACACTCACAGGATTGTCAAAATGTCAACTGTCAACAAAGCTGAGCTGTCAATGTCAAAGTTTGACAAATTTGGACAGGTTTGCACCACGAGAAGCCGGAATCTTGTTGTATTCCTTTTACCTAAAATATTAAATAAATTACGAGATAAAATTAATTTTCAAAGATGAAGTACGTAATCAATTTTATGAAAGTGCATTATATTTAACGTTCCACTATTATATGGTCTGTATCTTGTTATTTACAGGCTCACAGTGGACGGTCTTCTTGTTTATTTCCCTTACGATTACATATATCCAGAGCAGTATGCCTATATGTTGGAGTTAAAACGAGCCCTAGACGCTAAAGTAAGTTACATGCATTATATATTGAATTACTATTCACAAAATTAAAAACACTGCGATACGCTGGTTCTATAAATCGTGAATATATAATAGTAAAATAAAATTATTCGTAAGCATTACCCGAAAAAATCTAACTATTGTTTTATTAATAAAACTTAATGTACAGAAATAATATTAATGTTAATTGAATCCATAAAGATTTTAGGTTATGTTTCAAAAACATGATACAAAAAACAAACAGACAATAACAATTGCTTTTTTATTCAGGGTCATGGATTATTGGAGATGCCTTCAGGAACTGGCAAGACAATATCACTTCTCTCCTTAATTGTTGCATACATGATACACAATCCTCATCATGTCAGGTATCTGACTCATTATTTTTTTATTACTTTTTAGATTTTACCAATATCCTTGTCTGTAATATTGAGTTTTAGCACTTAGTAATACCACCATCATTATTATAAAAAATAAAAAACCCTACTGAACAGTCTGGACCCAATAAAATAATCCAGACTAAAATCATTCCATCTAATGGGTCCCGACTGTTGCAGTCAATGTGTTCCTTATTAGAATTTATTATTTGTTTTGTTTAAATTGGTTTTTATGCTACTGGACTGAACTTGTTTTTTTTTTAGTTTTTATCTAAATGTATTTTTTAAGCAGTTGGGTTTTTTATTTTTTAGATAATTTTTTATTTTACACTTTTTAGCTATGATAATCTAATAATACTATTTATTCACTCTATTTTAGGCGTACATTTATTTCACAAACCTATTGAGTCATCCGGCTTGCTTATTTTGTATCTTAAATACAATTAAAGTGTCCGTTTATCAAAAAAAAATTGGTTTACTAAATGTAGGTATATCAAAGTGTATTCGAAACTTATAACAAAAATGTGAATTTTTACATTTTTGGTCATCTGACAGTTTGTTCCAGCTAATATCCGAATTTTCTTGCAGAAATGGGATTTTAAAATATGAGATAAATCTGCGACAAGGTTAAACAATTTTTGACAGGACTTTCATTGGGATATGCTAATATTACATTGAGTACCTAACTTAAGCTACTTTTTATATTCTCGCGTAAACGGGACTTAATTCCGGTGGTTTGCCCATCCCCCCACCCAGATCACCACATCCTGATTCCCGGGAGAGAACATCTTCGAAAGGGCTGAACCTGAATTTTGACAGGACCTTCACTGACGGAAAGCTTTTTATATATATATTGTTTTTACAACTATCAAAGAACGCCGTCCAGTCTCAAGCCAAGCAGAGCTTGTGTTATGAATACTAGACAACTGATAAATATACTTATATATTTCTAAATACATATATATTAAAGATAAATTACACCCAGACAGAACAAATGATCGTGCTCATCACACAAAGATTTTGTCCTGGGTGGGAATCAAACCCACAACCTCCGGCATAGCAGTCAGGGCCACTAATTTCCGGGTTTATATCTTTGGAATAGATAACATTTTTTTACACGATTGCCCCAAAAAAGGGGAGTAACGACGTTGCGAGTAACCTAACCTAGCCGAACAAGTTAGCAGAAAAATAAATGACATATTTCCTATTGTATTTTTTTTTAATATGGTCATGACATATCATTTTGGAATCCTCATGATGAGCTCTTAAATTTGATACCCATATTGCACTACCCAAAAAAAAAAAATTTTGTACTCTAATGTATAGCGTCCTACAGTCGCTATGCTGATTTTTTTTCAACGTCGCCTATCTAGGAACACTTGGGTTAACAAGACGAATCTAACGATATGCTAATTATGTAAATCCGTTCAGCGGTTTGGAAGATATGAGGTAATAAAGAATATTACATACCTAAATACATACATACATACAAGATACGCGCGAAAAACATAACCCTTCTTGCAGTCGGGTAAAAAGGGCACAACTAACTTTAGTTTTTTTATTTGAAAAACATTTTTGAAATCAGTGTTTTTTTCTGATCTTGAATATGTATTTAACTCAATTACTTACATAAAAAAAATAATTGTTGTGCCTGACAGACATTATTTTTAATTGGATTTATATTTCAGTCTTCAAACATGTAAACTAGGTTAAATAGATACACTTTTTAAAATTTTTAGTAAATTATACTGGTGTATAATTTACTAAAATTTTAAAAAAGTCAAAAACTTACAAAAGTTTTAATTAGTAAAATCAAAAATTCACTTTAGAAAAATTTAATTGTTTGCTAAAAAAAGCCATGTTTTACAGGCCAACCTGTAAGTGCCCTATTCTCATAATTAATTTCTGTTTCAGAAAACTCATCTACTGCTCTCGTACAGTGCCAGAGATAGAGAAAGTCCTGGAAGAGTTAAAGAACTTGATCAAGTACTATGAGAAGAGCCAAGGGGAGAAGCCAAGCATCACGGGTGTTGTGTTGACTTCAAGGAAAAATTTATGCATACATCCTGATGTAAGAACTCCTGTTTTGACTAGCGTTTTCCCCAGGGGTGGGTCAAATAGCATGTCAAATCTCTTGACACCTCACTATATGGGAGCTTGGGTCAAAAATTACTTCACATAATTAATGGTCACCCCCTAACTTACTAGTTCCACAAGATGGCAAATCTAGTCTCAAAAAGGACAAAAAAAAAAGAAAAAAAAAGGCACTTACTGTAAATAACTATGTTGTGGAATAGGTTGTAGACATTTATATAACTTTTTTCACTTTGCACCTGTTGCTCTAAAATAATAAATAAATTGTTTAGTTCAAGCATCATATTAAAAAAAAATTGCCCGAATCCCAAATAAATTGGAAAAAAACAAGAAAATTATGTTGTTCTATGTGACAGCAGTGTTACTATTTGTGACATTTGTTAGTGACCAAATGAACTTTGGAAAAAATGTTTTTTGTTTCATGGTTATTAAAAAAGTTATACAGATAGAAAATATATGGTATTCTTTCAGCTGCTAACAACTTATTGAAACCGAAATTACTGTTGAATGTCCTAGGTATCCAGAGAGAGGGAAGGCAAGCTGGTGGATGGTAAATGTCACTCACTGACTGCCAGCTACATCAGGGACAAACATGAATCAGATAACTCGGTGCCTATTTGTAAGTTTTGTGGTATTCTAAAATATATTTGTCATGTCTAAGTTTATTAATGTTTAGTAAAAAAATGCATACTCACAAACTAACTGAGAACCACCATAAAATAAAGACTGCATTAAGCTGTCAAATCCAGACACCAATCTAAAACAATCCTTATGGCAAACTAATTAAAAACAGACTTTGACTGGCCTGTTGGTGTAGTGGTTAGTGGCCTTGACTGCTGAGTTCGTGGGTTTGATTCCCAACCAAGACAAATGTTTGAGCATGATCATTTGTTCTATGACTGCATGTAATTTATCTATAAATGTATGTATTTATAAATATAATATAAGTATGTTTATAAGTTGTCTGGAACTCGTAGCATAAGTTCTCCTTAGTTTGGGACTAGATGGCATTATGTGAAAGTTGTGGGAAATTATAATATTATCATTATTTAGGCATCAAGCCCAGGACCCTATGTTTGTCATCACATGGAAATACTGATTATTTATTGTTATTTTTCTGTGTGATTTTTTGTTCTATTGTCACATTCCTGAAACCTGAATAATTTTTCTCAGGTCAATTCTACGAAGGTTTCAACAGGGAAGGCAAAGAGTCAATGTTGCCGTATGGCGTGTACACTATCGACGATATAAAGCAGTATGGCGCCGACAGAAACTGGTGTCCGTACTTCCTTTCCAGATTTGCTGTAAGTTGAAAAATAAAGTTTTTTAAGGCACTGCTTTAAAACTTTATCATTTATTAGCTTTAACATGTTAATACGTATATTATCGGTACACATTTACAACTAGGTACAAAATAGCGTCGCGGTACATAGTTGAGAGGTTCGTTGTAATATGTCCGTATCGGAAGGCGATCGGGGCTCTCTCCCTGCCGCTCTTGCCCCTCTGACTGCGCTGGCGCGCGGGATATGCGGGCGGCTGAGAAAGATTGTGCGCGCACGTTGGAAGGCGACGCGTTGCAACCACAGTGTAGAGCCGGGTATAGACTGCTGTAATATAAAATGCAAGGTAATTTGAAAAGAGCATTTCATACGTGTGGACTGGGCGCGCGCACCTCACCTCGCATGTACCTACTTAAATAGATGAAACGTGGTTGAAACACTCGGTTCGCGCGCGTAGTGTGTTGCACGCATATTGCGATAATGTGGACGCCAAATTCTTTTTTTTGAAGTGAAAACTTCTTTAGCGGCGTTGAGCACTTTTTCTGTAATGGGTATAAAATCTTAAACTCGCGTCAGGACACGTGACCTGATCGAAAAAGCGTAAGACGGATGGAAAATATAAATTGTCATGTTTGTGTACGATAGCGCAATAAATGAATATTGTATTCTACCACATAAATGATAGTACTTTTATACTGATAAAGCAATTGGTGCAAAATTATTCCCTAACCATTCCAAAATATCAAACATGCTCAACGTTAATAATCAAGTTTTTTTTTTGCATGTTACGTTACAGCAGTCTGTACCCGGCTTAGCAAAGCCACAGCCTACTCAAAATAATTTCCCGCGCTACAAGATTTAAATGGGAAATTGTTATGATTGTGTTGGTGAATAAAATTTCACTAAATGCGAAGCAACAAGTAAATGAATTTTTGGATGTTGAACTGTCGCCACTGAACCGATTGGTAAAATTTCAAAATGACTCTGTTAAGAGTACGTAGGAATCGCCTCATGTTAGTGAAAATGAATATTTTTTTATACAACATTAGTTTTAGTATATGTATGCGCGATATAGAAAACACGTGTCTAGTATTTTTATGTAAATAATATATGTACAGAATTTCATAACTGTATCGTGAAAAGCAAGTTTATAAGGTTGTTATAATGTTACCTGATTGTACGCACAAATACATGGTCACCGGGTGACTAAGGGGTGTTTTTGTTCTTACAAACAGCTGTGCGCTGGCGCCCAATGCCCGCTGTGACCTGTGTTGTACTTAGCCGCGTTGTGCTGTGGTGTCTAATTTGTGACCATTTTTTTTTTTAATGGGAAAAAATATAACATGGTGTAAAAATTATTGGAATCGATTTAGTTACTGATTCTGAACAAACTATATTCAGGTTTCGCATATACTAAAAATTAAAAATAATGTTGTATAATTTTAAGCACCAGCATAGTATTTAAACTCTCATTTGGAACTTTTTGCAAATTATTGATATGATTACTGCACAGTATGATTTCACAGGCAAAATGTACTTCTTCATCAGATAATCCACGCTGAAATCGTAGTCTATTCGTACCACTACCTCCTCGACCCGAAGATTGCCGAAGTGGTCTCAAAGGAGATGAACAAAGAAGCCGTGGTGGTGTTCGATGAAGCCCACAACATCGACAACGTATGCATAGACTCGCTTAGCGTGAAGGTCACTAGACGGACTATAGATAGGAGCACTATGGCGTTGCAGCAGCTTGAGAAAACTGTCGCTCAGTGAGTATTATGAATATTATTCAACAGCCTCGATATAAGTTCAGTCCAGCAACTAATATTGAGAAAATTTTATTGTAACTTCATTTGAAGTACTTATCAATTTACTGGTTAACTCTCGTCTGATCGTAAACAGATACTTAATCTTTTGAGTGCCAAAACAAGGTAAAAATACAACCAAGTAATGTTAACCTTCTTTATGAACAGACTATAGAGAATACTCTCCTATGAATCTAAGTGTTATCATGCAACATTCATGAGGTTAATAAGGCATTCAGTATTTTAATATTTATTTATATATATATAAGGAGAAACTGACTGACTGACATATCAACGCACAGCCGAAACTACAGGGCCTAGGATCGTGTAGTTTTGCGCAACGCTTCCTTTTATGACGTAGGCGAGCACTAAGAGAGCATTTTCCAAAATTCACCCTCTAAGGGGATTAATCGCGGGTCCAAAATTTGTATGGAGAAACTGACTTTTACGCGGGCAAAGCCGCTGGCAGAAGCTAGTTTGATTATAATCGTTTGTTTATACAGAAGGGCAAATCTCATTCCAAGCAAATGAAGTCACACCATAACCCCACCATAACCGAACGAAGGAACATAAGAGTGGGTTTTAATTAGTAAAAGTCTGATAAGCACGGGAGCTCCGTCATAGAGCGGAGAAGTCATTGGTTGATTTCCCAACTATAAACCTATTTCAATTTAATTAGCATAACTCCCCTAGTGCTTCTAATAACAAGTTTTCTTACACATTCCTTATAGAATCCGTGAGGCAGACGCGGCGCGGCTGACAGTGGAGTACGAGCAGATGGTGGAAGGGTTGCGCCAGGCCGCCGTGCTCAGGGAAACTGACGCCGTGCTTGGCAACCCTATCTTACCCGATGATGTACTTAATGGTAAGTTTTAAGGCGGGTACAAACTTACGAAATGTAACATGCAATGTAACACGCAATGAAAGAATTTGCCGTCCACATTGTTGCAATGTATCATGCAATGTAACAGAATTCCCACAGTGTGGACGCCTCGTGCGCACTGCAATCCGCCATTTATTATTTCGGTTTTTTCGCCGAACACAAAGGAGCGCACAGTGTGCGGGTTGTGTGTATCTGTACTGCGGAACGCATGCCGTTCGTGCGCGCGCTATGTCCACACTTATGAAATGCTCCTGTCATGTTACATTACATGTTACGTTACAGCAGTCTGTACCCGCCTTTATTTTTCCAAACCTAGATCCTGCTTTTACTTTCTTCATTTATCCACGACAGCAGTAAAGCGAATAGGTTTGGAGTGGAGTGAAAGGAGTGTGTGCGATGACCTGGTGAAGGTTGCGGGAATCCGATGGATGCGAGACGCACAGGATCGTTCGTTGTGGCGACTTTTGGGGGAGGCCTATGTCCAGCAGTGGACGTCGATCGGCTGAAATGATGATGATGATGATGATGAAAGGAGTGTTGGAGTGATATAATCAATTTAATGGATGATGATGAATGGAGACATTTAGTGATGAAGTTAATTTAATATGATATGTTACAAATTGTAATTAAAATATAGATTTACGCTAACAAATTAGTGAAAACATTTTTTAAATCCATCATACGGAACCCTCAATGCGCGAGTTCGACTCGCACTTGCTCGGTTTTTCTTATATCACCATAATGTTAAAGGGTCGTGTGACGTCGACGACAAAAACTTAATAATTCCATAACTTTAAAAAAAAATAATGGTCTTTCATATTTTTGTTACATTCCATCCATAACTAATTTTGTCATATTTTTTTTTGTCAGTAATAACCACGCTTGGCTCAGGTTGTGATTAAACCAACTACTTAGATACTCTGCAGTTTGTTAATCTTAAAACTCAACACAGTCTACAAAGAACATTTTCTCAAAATCGTATTGTTTTTACAGAGGTGGTCCCCGGAAATATAAGGAATGCAGAACACTTCCTCAGTTTCCTGAAGAGGTTTATAGAATACATAAAAACTAGGTTAAGGATACAACATGTTGTACAAGAATCTCCAGCAGGTAAATATTTTATTTCGCTGTTATTACTACATTCGAAATTAAACAATATAATTTGATGTGACGTTTATAAATCATTTCAGGCCCACTTACACCACATAAATACTATAAGAACTAATCGTAGTTAAGGGTTCGAGCGTAGGCATGTAATCGTTAGATGACGCTGATTTCAACATTTTACAGCTATAGTGTCTAACTAAAGCCATACATATAGATACATGATACATGAACAGTCAGAATTAGATGGATTTTGAGACAGTAATTTGACTAAGTTCAATAAAGTGGGATGTCCGATTTTAACAAGTATTAGCTCCCTGACTTCATATTAGGGCCTTTAAATTTACAGCAAAAGGCCGCAAGGCGCGCTGCTTTGTTATTCCATTTAGAAAAACGCGCGACTGTAGCGCTACATCCGCGCTGCAGCCGTCGATGATGCGCATCAGTTCAACAACATTGTCATGCTCGTACCTAAAGGTTGCAGCGCGGCAGCAGCACTGCAGCCGCTCTGCCACATCACAGCACTTTGCAGCTAATTTGAAGGCCCTGACCTTACCACGATACACTTGAATCGATGGTTTTCTTTTCCCTCAAAATGTTTGGACCCAGTAGATTACACTAAAAACAAAATAAACTATACTCTATTCGCTCTATTATATTGCATTGGTGGTATGACAAATGGTGGCTGCAATAAATAGTTAGTATTGTAACCACTTGTTTGCTTTTAATGCCATCCTTATTTCTACGGAATAGAAGTCAAAATCAGTTGAATGGACATTAAAAAGGTTTGTTTAAATGTCTTACCTTATTGTGAATGGAGTATAACAATGTTGAGTACAGCGCCATCTAGCGAGAACATGAACACGTTTGAGTCCGTAGCTTTCACCTTAAAATATAGTTCTTTTTCTGTTGATCGTTTGAACATTTAAAACAGAATTATGGTTGAAATAAACCACAAAATTTCATCATTAATCAAAATTTAATTATATTTTACTTTCCAGGTTTCCTAAAAGACGTACAAGCTCGCGTTTGCATAGAACGTAAACCGTTACGTTTCTGCGCGACCCGCCTGTCCTCCCTCATGAAGACGTTAGAAATTCCGGACCCATCGAATTTTGCTTCACTCACACTTATCACGCATCTAGCTACTCTAGTGTCCACTTACACTAAAGGATTCACTATTATTATTGAGCCGTTTGATGATAAGACTCCAACGGTTTCGAACCCTATTCTACATTTCTCGTAAGTATTATCTTTTTTCATAGAATGGAATTTAAAAAATCCTGCTGCCGGAACTTTGATGTGTGTCTGCCTAGCCTTTACCCAACTATGTTGTGGTCGAGTTCCAGTCAAACTTCATGCAACTGGATACCAGCATTTTACATGGAGCGACACCCAGGAACTGGGTAACACTAATACTCTTTTGGCATGTCTGGTGTCAGATTTTCAGGTTTCTGGCTGTGCATAACGACTGCCAAAGATCGACAAATGATACCCGGGACTAACGGCTTATCGTTCTTTTCATTATCATATTATGGTCACCCATCCACAGATCGACCTTGCAAACCGTTGTTTAACCTTGGGATCCCTCCCGTTACCTAGTCTAACCGGAGGCAGTTGGTTACCAGTATTTAACGCAGAGCGACTGCGTCTATTTGACCTCCACCACCCGGCAAATGGGGTATTGTCGTAATAATTAAACACACAGTTACAGATACCGGCACGGATCTTGAGCGCTGACTTCTACAGTTCTACTTGCGCAGAAGCACGCAGTAATGAAATATGGGGTCTCTTTAGTGGTATGAAAAGATACGCTGGGGCAGAGAGTGCAATCCTTGTACAGTGATTGGCTCGCCGATGTGAACGGTGCGCAAAGCGATCCCCGCTCTTCCGCCGAGCGCTCAAGATTCGTGCCGCTATCTGTATACACCCTGCAGGGGTAAAACTGATATTCCGGGGGTACTGACCTAGTAAATTATAACAGGCCATTAAGACCGCATTTAGCTTGCTTGTTCATTTCATGCCCTAATTGTGTAATGAAATGACAAGTCGAAGCCTCTCTTCTACTATAGCACGCGAAAAGTGTAAGTACTTTTCGCGTGCTATAGTAGAAGAGAGGCTTCGACTTGGCACGTGTACCTACGCGTGTACGAGTACGGGAGCGATCCTCGCGCCGCCGCTATCATTTTGTGCAATTTTTTTGATGTCTAGTAAAGTAGATTTGCATTTAAATGTACTAGGTTCATTGGTAACATGAGAGACTAGACTAGGTTTTCATCATTCAAACTTTGGACCCCCGTTTTATCCCTTAAGGGTGTAAATTTTGAAAAATCCTCTCTTACTGCTCGCCTACGTCATAAAAGGAAGCTTTGTGCAGAATTTCACGCTCCTAGTCTTAGTGATTTCGGCTGTGCGTTGATATGTCAGTCAATCAGTTTCTCCTTTTATATATATAGATAAAGGGAGGGGTAAACCAGTTTCCCTAGCTAAATCATAGAGGTGACAAAATCGAAAAGGTTAGGAACCACTGCAACACACATTGGCAAGGTGTCAGATTTCCGTAATCTCATAAACTTTAGTGAGATCAAATGGACCCAGGTTTTCAAAAACTTGTTTCTTCTTGTTTTCTAGATGCATGGACTCCTCAATAGCCATGCGGCCAGTGTTCGCTAGGTTTCAATCAGTTATCATTACGTCAGGTGCGTTCAAACCTTTATTAAAATTTACATCGTTTATTCATTTAATATACATAATATATATATTTCTTAAAAAAATATACGTTTAAAAACAATACTGACCCAGCGATATCGGGAACAGACTTCAAGATAATCTCCCCATAATATGAACCATATCCAGGAGTATCGCATTCTAATTCCAACCCTTTATGCAACCGCCTAACTAGAGCTTCCTAAGGTGTTGTTCGAAATTCATGGCTATTAATTAAGTCACTGGCAGATACTATTATCGGCACAATGATTCCCGAGTCCATATATTATTACAATCATTGACGTAATGTTACTCCTGAAATACAACTATTAAATAAAGCATTCATCGACAAAGTTATTAACATTGATATTATTATTATTGCAGGAACGTTATCACCTCTAGATATGTATCCAAAGATCTTAGACTTCAATCCTGTGATAATGAGCTCGTTCACAATGACGCTCGCCAGGCCTTGTATACTACCCATGGTAAGTGACGTAGAATAAATATTTTTTTTAAAGAGTAACCGTGGGTTTTCTTGCCGGTTCTTCTCCATTGAAATAATCCATTGGAACCGTGCACTAGCTGCTGACGTTTTATACGTGCCCATGTAGGGCTATGTTAAATAAAAAAAAAAACTATTTCGTTCTGTAACTGTGCACTCTAACGTTATGATTTTCTTTAGTTTCTAAATTAAGTATGCGAGGGTGAATATAGATGCTTAACTGTTTTTCTGTGAGTGAATGGGGGAATTGTTTATGCTTGTGTATGAATGCGGGAATTTAAGAATTTGTGCAAGCATGGAGATAAATGAATATGTGCTTATTAGGCGATTAATAAGCACTGGTCAGATTGCCGTCCTATCGGACTATGAAAGTAAAGAAACAGAGTGCATGTGTGTTTGCGCACACACTTGTACACTATAATATTGTGAATCTGGCTAATCTCCATTGAGGTTGACCTACGTGGTCAGTATGTAAGTCTCATCTGTAGAGATAACAAAATATTACTGTTTCCAGATAGTATCCAAAGGCAGCGATCAAGTGGCGATATCGTCTAAATATGAAACGAGAGAAGATGTAGCCGTTATAAGAAATTATGGGCAGTTACTTGTCGAGGTAAGAAACTTATTTCTACAACTGTATTGACACTTCATAATAAACTATATTATCAAAATTGAGCATTAATCAAAATTACAAAATAGGCGCTAAATATGGAACAGTTACTCAAATATGGACTGTCAATATCAATATAATAACAATTAAAAAATCCTTGAGGCCCTATGCCTATAATGGTTATTTTTCAATCTATACTAATATTATAAGCTGAAGAGTTTGTTTGTTTGGTGTAACGCGCTGATCTCAGGAACTAAGTACTGTTCCAATTTGAAAAATTCTTTAAGTGTAGGATAGTCCATATATCGAGGAAGGCTAAGCGCGATGACTAATAAGAGCGGAGTATCGACAAAAAATGTTGCAAAAACGGGGGAAAATTATTCCATTTGAGAGTCCGTTGCGTGCGCTGCGTAAACGGTTAAAGTTAAAAATTATGTACTATAAATTGTTTTCTTTTAAAAGTTCTAAAAAAAAGTCCGCCACAGCATATGTCTGTCTGTACGTACTTTAAGATTGGCTCACTTACATAAATATTTATCGACTCCGAACGTGTTAACTGAACAAGTTCCTAAGAAAATTTCCCTTTTATGGTAATAAATTTGGCCTAAAATAATGCATTATTTTGCGAAGGTGTTTTATAAACATAATATTAAACCTTATAGTAAATTTCCACAACTAGTTTATTCAATATCTACTTTAGATTCTATACTACAAAAATTGAATGAGTTATAAACCCTTGTAGCGACATCTATGGCGTCATATAAGAACTAATCCTGCATCGCGCAATCAAAGTTCTCCGCGCGTTTAGAACATATAGAACAACCCGAAATCATCTATCGGGCAGTAGTAGCCCACCAGACATAACACCCGTCTGGTCGGAGGATCCTCCCTTTTCAACGGAGGTTTGCGGGACTTTACTCTCTGTTCCGCATACCTCTAAACTGGTGACCCTCGACAAAGAACGTCAGCGCAGCCTTCGTGCAGCCACTACTTCGTGACGTCATCATCGCTTCCTCAAGCTTTCGAGCAGCGAGCCATACAGCCAGCACCCACGGCTTTAAAGGGTATCTTGACCACCAGCATGCCTACCTGGTCATACCTGGTCATCACCCTCAGCCTCATCAGCGACCTTGGCGAAAGCACACTGCACCTTCGGCCAGTCACATGAAGAGCCACGAAGAACCTCTCCTGGTCGACGCAAGCAGTCAAGCCACTACATCGCACAGCACCGCTCCGACTCACTGGAGCTAGCAGCACTACTCCGACTCACTGGAGCCTGCAGCATCATCCCAACTCACTGGGATATCATCACCCCGACTCACTGGGGCATCATCCCGACTCACTGGGACAGCAACACCCCGACTCACTGGGGCATCACCGCAGACAGTTCCGACTCACCGAGAACTATGCGGCATTCGGTTCCGACTCACTGGAACCAACCTACCACTGGCCTGGCACGCATCAAGAAGCATCAAGAACCATCGATCTCCGATCTCCGGAGGGGAGTGATGTAGCGACATCTATGGCGTCATATAAGAACTAATCCTGCATCGCGCAATCAAAGTTCTCCGCGCGTTTAGAACATATAGAACAACCCGAAATCATCTATCGGGCAGTAGTAGCCCACCAGACATAACACCCGTCTGGTCGGAGGATCCTCCCTTTTCAACGGAGGTTTGCGGGACTTTACTCTCTGTTCCGTCTACCTCCAAACCCTCTTCTACAAACGAATTGTAGACATATCACCATTGGTAGAGTGCAATTACAATTTTGACCCCTGACTGTTAAATAATGATATTGTATAACTTTTTCGTAGATTTCGGCGTCTGTACCAGACGGTGTAGTGTGTTTCTTCACGTCCTATTTATATTTGGAAAGCGTGGTTGGTGCCTGGTATGATCAAGGTGTGGTGGCCAGCTTGCAGAGACACAAACTACTGTTCATTGAGACTCAGGACTCTGCTGAAACGAGCTTCGCGCTGATCAATTACATCAAGGTAATTAAACATAGTTTTGGATAACACCTATATTAAAAAAATAAAATAACCGAGGTTTCCTTATTCTATAGATAAAATAATAATAGGACTTTAACTATGAAATTGCAGTTTTTAAAATGAAATACTTTGAACTGAGATATATCTTTGGATTTACTTAGAATTTTTAGTTCAAATAAACTTTATATTAAAGGTACGTTATTCTTTCTTTGTAATTAGTAATTTATTGATTTCTGTGTTTTTTTTTTTACATTATTAATAATAACTATAATTACAATAAAATAAATAATAATAAAAACCCTACACTGATCACAACTAAAACTAAAATATGGCGTCAAAAAACTCTTCCACATCGCTGTCGACTGTGTTTTTTTTGTATTTTCTATAACATAACTATATTTATAAGTCTGGCAGACACAGGGCTGCCAGACTTTTATCATTTTATAAAAGCTGATAGTTTGTCAGTCCATGTCCCCAACACAGGTAGGAACGATGTCCTACAAAGTTTCAGTTATGTTGGCTTTGGTAGGTAACAGGTAGCAAAGGTGTGTAATAAAGTAACCTAATCGTTTAGTTATAAAGCTCAAGTTTTTATATGTTTTTCTGGATGGTATTAGTAGTCATGGTCATCCATTGCCAGACATTTAGTGAGGTGGCACCAACTTCAACAAAATGTAATTGTACTTACGTAATACTTGATTTTTTTATATCTTTCTTCTGTAATCATTGTAAGTAATGTTTCCTCAGTAGCTAGACGTTCTTGATAGTTCTAACACTCAGCCAGGCTGCTTTAAGAGTGCGAGCGAGTATGAGAATAATCATCCGTGAGTGCGAATGAGAGAGTGAGTTAGGTCTTCTGCGCAGTTTATACATATTCCTCGATCACTCGGTATGACTTGGTTCTTATATTTTCCGTTGAAACATATTTAACGAATCGGAAAACCTAAAGCCCTCCCCTCCCCCCAGGCGTGCGAAAGCGGGCGTGGCGCGGTGCTGCTGTCGGTGGCGCGCGGCAAGGTGTCGGAGGGCGTGGACTTCGACCACCACCTCGGCCGCGCCGTACTCATGTTCGGCATCCCCTACGTCTTCACGCAGAGCCGCATCCTCAAGGCCAGGCTCGACTATCTCAGGGACCAGTTCCAGGTTACTATTACTAATTCTTTTGACTCTTAACAAAATTAAATCTATTTTTTTGGTGACATCAACTTATGCGAAACAAAAGCGCCGTCATCATGACCAAGAAATTCGGCGAGTCACGCTGTGATGTCAAATTTAAGACAAATTAGGTATACCCACAAATCAATCTCCTGATGGCTATAGTGGAGTGTGATTCTAGTACGGCGTAATAATTGCCACGCTTCTTTGGTATTGGAGATGGTGCCATAACGCAATCGTCAAAAAAACGTCTGTACAAATTGGACAAGGAATTGAAAAAAATCTTACTTTGCCGCATCACACTAATATTATAAAGACACAAGTTTGTATGCAAATGTAAGTACATGTACCTATATTAGCTACTCCTTCACGCTCAAACGGCTGACGGGATTGAAATACAATTTGGTACACGGGTACACCATGTTCTGGAATAGGGCATACTTTTTATTCCAAAAGCATGTTGCCTTCAGATAAATTTTCTACGATCACGCAGGCGAATCCGCTGGCAGAACTTAGTGCTGTAATAAAAACTTCGATACGGATTTAATAGGTTCTCATTTTTTTTTTGGTTTTTACAGATTCGAGAAAACGACTTCCTAACATTCGATGCTATGCGTCATGCTGCACAGTGCGTCGGAAGAGCGTTGAGGTACGCTGTGGAATTTTCTCTTCCTTCTCTATTTCTGTGCTATAAACACTGTGCTCTGTACACCAGTGTGCGCCGCGGCACACTGGTGTACCGTGGTGAATAGTTGAAGTGCCTCGGAAAAATACGGTTATCTCAAAAAGTTACGGAAGAAAAATGTAGACCTATCGACCTTTAGATTGGGTTCGAAATTCTTTTTGACACACACCGATTAACGAGCGCACTTCAAAATTAAAAAAATCAAACTTATTTTTGTTTTGTTGAGCAATAAAATAATCTATAAAAATGATTTACCTACCTTTAACACAAAAACTTTGCTGAACACTGCTGTAACATAACAAAACTATACTACAAATGTCGCTTATCCATTCTCTTTCGTTTTTCAGAGGCAAAACAGACTATGGTATAATGATATTCGCGGACAAACGATTTAGCCGCGCAGACAAGCGCACCAAGCTGCCGCGCTGGATACAGGAGCATCTCAAGGACTCGCTCTGTAACCTCAGCACTGAGGAGGCCGTGCAGGTTAGTTATCATCAGGAAAACTACTCCCGATTGTCAAAACTCAGGACTGAAACTGCGAGGCGCGGACGCCTGCGATGGGCACGGCTCGCGTAACGTCGCGCGGGTGCACGCGGAGTTCCCCGCCGCGGGAACCGGATTATTACCTACACAGTGTCGCTAGTTCAACTTTAACGGTGTGCATGTAGTCGAGTCAATGGATAACTTAATACGTAGCGGCGCCGTGACGGAGCACTGCAGTATGGGACCGCGCAGGCGTCCGCTTCACGCAGTTTCAGCCCTTAGTGTCTCCGAAAATGTGTCGTAGTTATTCATAAAAATACTCTAAAAGTTCTTGACTAGTAGTTTTTAAAATCTTATTTCAAATTTATTTTGGCTAACCAGCAGTGCCGACATTGCACTATATAGACGAGCCTAAACGCATTGTTTATGCAAGTATTTGCTGCCAATAATACGCCAGCTTTTAAGATTCTCTCATTTTGCTTTCAGCCTTGGGTTTAAACCAAAAAAGGGACCCTATTTTGTTAACTTTAAAGCCAAACAGATCAAATGTAAATTTTAATTTTCTCAGATCTGCAAACGCTGGCTTCGTCAGATGGCACAGCCTTTCACTCGGGAGGATCAACTTGGCGTGTCACTGCTGACCCTCGCACAGTTGCAGTCTGCAGAACAGCAGGAGAAGATCGAGAAGCAAGTCATACAGAAATGATGGATAGAGTCGTTTGGAAGACTTGTGAGATACTTGTCATGGAACTCTTGATGATAAAACTATTATGAGAAAGTTGTGATGAAACAGGGGCTGTTATAAATGACATATTTAAGGTCTTCCTAATTGTGACAAAAGAGGTATTAATAAGCCGATATAAAGAAAACCTTATTTTCTGACCGGCTACCAAATACAGTACCTCATCTGATTTCTCCATAAGTCCAGTCAGAATCAGAAGACCAGTCAGAAAATAGACAACATGAAAATAATTTACTAATCACGCTCAATTTTCCAGTCGAGCTAATCCCGCCAAGTATTTTAGACATTTAGAATTTGATGATCAGAGAAGCTCGAAAATAATGCGTTATAAGGTCGTCACGACTTTGTAAATAATTTATGTCGAATAAGTGTTTTCAAAAATAAATATAATTTAGAAATATTTCGCTTTTATTTATCACCGCAATATATTATGATGACCATCAAAAGTATTCTATTTTTATTGGAATTAAAGTGCAGTTATAATGCCACAATCTGTTGAGCTGCGTGAGCGCCTGCAATATTTAAGTACATAATAATATATGAGATTGCAAGGTGTTTCAAATAAAACAGAAAATAATCTGCTTTGTAACTATAATTACAAACAACGTCAAGAACGAAGTAGAAAGTAACGTTTTCTACGAGTTGAGAGCCAAAGTAGCTTCACCGTGCGCTCAAGTGAGGCAGTCGAGGATGGCCCGTCTGTCAAACTTGAAGTTAGCCCACGACGGAGCCACAAAGTTAAAGAATACATTCTCATCCGGAGATTCATTTTTAGCACTTGCTTCCTTCTGAACTGGAGAGGAACTGTTATTAGGATTTGGAGGAGTGTTTTGTGGTGTGAACAACTGCCGCTTAGTTATCTTCCTTTCCTTTCTAGAACCACTGGGGTTGGGAGTATTTTTAGTGCTGCTGTGGCTATGACTGTGGCTGTTGCTGTGGCTAATACTGGTACTGTAGCTGTTACTAGTGCCATAGCTGTTAGTATGGATGTTGCCATACCCCTGATTGTTCCCATGGCCTTGTACATTAACATTCGCATTACCGCGGACATTCTTGTATGGTTTTGACATTGAATCATAGTTTAGCTGTTGATATTCCTGTGTTTCATTTTGCAAACCTTGAGGTATTGTTTTGCCCTTAGCTTTATTTAAAGAAGTAGATTCGATGTCTCCTAATGATTTATGACGCGTTCGAAAAGAATTTGTGAAGACTTTCGAATTCCTTTCTGCGACCCAGCGCCGCATACGTTTAACGAATGGTAGCACCATGAAGAAAGCGTTAGGACTCACTCCCATTTTAAGCTTAGGCGTCATGTCTTTCTTATTGGCCGGAAGATCAGCCAATGGGAACCACTCACACGCCTTGATCTCGTTTCTTGTTCTTGGTTGGAATTTGGTGTCCCTAGGAATGTAACCAATAATGTATAGGCGAACAATTTGTTCGTGTATTGTAGCTTCTATGAAGTCGTTCTTGTTTATTAGCTTACTGATGTCAAAGCCTGTTTCTTCAAGGACCTGCAATACAAAAATAAATAAAATAGTTACGAATAAATGTTCCTGCAAATTCTGAGCACAATGTTTTCTACTTGTAATAGATTTAGTTTTTATCATGCTGATCTGCCCCCCTACGAGTCGGCCACGCCTCCAATTCCTTTGTTTTGACGTCACCTCAAAGCTCAGTCACGTGGTCAGAACAAAACAATAGGAGGCGTGGCCGACTCGAGGCGATCAACTATAAGCGAATTGAAACAAAACAATTGAAACTTGGCTAGGGGGGCTGGAAATCAGCACTGTAGCTATGAGTTCGCAACAACCTTGCAAAAAGGTTGTGGTGTATATTTTTCCAATTTACTAGCTTCTGACGTTTTGTAAGTGCCCATGTAGGCATACGTGAAATAAAAACTTTTGAATTTTTATTTTGAACTTTTTTTTACTCAATAAAACAGTCGATTAAACAGTATAATACGGCCGGCGTATTTTGGCGAGCCTGAACTTTGCGCAGAAGGCTGCGCACGAACGTTTTTTAGGAACAAAATGGTGGCATGAGGCGACGTGCGCGGGGTGGAGGCCTAGGCTAGAGATTGACTCTATGTAAATACAATCGACCCTTTATTCAATCAAATATCGCAATCGATTTTTATCGATTTGGAATTTATTTATTTTTGTTTCTATGAGATATTGAACGAAATAGATTTACAAACATAGTGAATGTTGTCGTTAGTAAACGAGATTTCGACTTTAATGAAAAAAAAAACTAATAAAATTTTATTTTCTTGGTTGAAAGACATGATTTTGTTAAATATCAGTTATTTATAAACAACTACTAGAATAACGATTGTTTGAGAATATTTTAAACCTCCATAGAAAATTGAATATAAATATATTTTTATAACTTAATTGAAATCGATTTAAAAAAAAAAACGATTAAACAACACCATCAGACACGCGTATTGGACATCTCTCTTCGGTAACTTCGTAAAGCTTCGTACTTATTCGGCAATGTTCGGTACGCAGTAATATGTCTCACTCACACGTTAGCATTGGTGTTATTTTCGTATTCCTGTCTCTGTCTTGAGCACAAGCGGTGACAAAAGTTTTCGTTGGTTGTTATTAATAAATTGTTAAGTTTTTTGTGTAGTGTTAGGTTTGTTTCTTTAATTCATAAGTTATTTTTGTAGCTTTTTGTCTCCAAAGTGTTTTAATATTTATTTTATTTGTACTTGGTCCCTGTATTAGTAAATTTTATTCCGAATTTGGTTTAAAAAAATTAATGTCAATAACAGTTTTTTTACGAGTGTACATGCGCTAAAGTTCGCAGAGCCTATGTTCAGGGCCGTCAAGTTACGTTGACCGTATTGTATTCGAGTTTGTAGTGGCTGCGAAAACTGCATCTATACATCTAAGTAAAATTGAAGTGTGTGTTTGTAAAATCAAAATATTCTTTTTTTTACTAAATGCTGAAACTCCTAATATTCGATACCTATGACAAATTACGAATTTTAAAATTATTGTTTGTCTGTTTCTTTCGGCTATTCTCCGAAACGTCTGGACAGCTGACATTATAAGGTGTAACTTAGACTACTTTTATTGGGTTCCACTCAAAAAAAAATCTTGAAATTGCCAGCAAATGGTAATTCGTTCGCGTCAAACTCTTAAATTAGCACAAATTTAAGAGTTTGACGCGAACGAAGTCGCGGGCACCAGCTAGTTTTATAGTAAAAGTGAAGTTGTCTTACCTCCCTGGCAGCACACTTCCACGGCTCCTCATCTTCGTTAACCTTCCCCTTAGGGAAGCCCCAGGAGGCCTTCGTCCAGTAGGACTGGACTAAAAGCACATGCGATAGGTCCGTGTCCAACAGGATGGCACCGTATGTCGGTACGGTCTGTTTGTACTCGCGCCAGTTGTCCAGCACCGCGTCCAGGCTGTGCACGTGCTCGCGGAGTTGTGGGACGTGCTGGACAAGTGTGTTGGTTGATTAGAAGAGGGAAATGAATATCGAGCTATGTTACTATTTGTGGGATAGTTCAAAAGAGTTACTCCGTCCCTGGAATGCTAAGGGCAAATGAAGAAACAGGTTTTTTTTTTAGTGGAAAATCATCTAATGACAACTCCATGAGCAATACGCGCCGTCGACGACTTGAGCTCGGTCTGGACGGTTACCGGACGGTCGGACGGCGGGCTACCCATTCCTCGCCATCCGCAAGCCCGCGCCTAGGGTGGGTGGAAATCGGGATCGGAATCCCGGCGGCAAATGAAGAAACAGGTGAGTTTTAGTCAGTAAAATAGGAGTTGGGAAGTTATTTGATAATTTTCCACCAAAAAGAAGGCAAAGTAACTCTGCTGGTTACGTTTTTGCATGCCTAAACCCACTGAACCAAATAAATTTTGATTTTAGTGACAAGTTGGGCCTTGATACTTCTTATCTCTGGAATTCGTTACAATTGTGGATTGTTTCCGATTTTTACACAGACAAAGCCACTGGCAGAAACTAGAACTTATTAATTTAGACTGAATATTGAATTCACAATTTTTATTCTCATTATTTGGATTTTAAATGAACACATTGAAGTACACAGTAATTCTATGGCACAATCTCATGAGTATATAGGATTGTGAGTGTGATTATTTTTGAAGTTTCTTATGCTAACATTCTTTCTACTGATTTGTGTGCGAGTGATTGTGTAAAGCCCGCTGATGTGTTGGACCAAACCCTAGTAACATTGAATATGGGCAGGAAAGTGATAATATGTTATGGGAAGTTTTAAAAAGTAGCTTTATCCAATACTAGCTGTCACCTATTGTTTCATCCGCTTCTTTGGTTAATACTCTGCTCCTATTAATTGCAGCATGCCTGTAGCCTTCCTCAATAAATTGTCTATCCAACAAGAATTTTTTAATTCAGTCCGAGATCACCATGTTCCAACAAACACGCAAACTTCAGCTTTAGCAGTGTCAGTGTGTGTGTCTGTGTGTGTTTAGTAGTGTGTGTGCTTTGGCATAATCCTAACTACAGACTCCTATTAGAGAAATATTCCAGTTAGAATAGATTGACATTACTAACTAACCTGGAAATCAAACCTTTGATATACAACCCAACTTAGCAGTTGCACATTTATTTGTTTGTTTATCCTCACATTGGAACACCTTGCAGAAATTACACCGATGAACCACAAATTAATGCAGAAAATGCTACATGGAACCACACAAGACTAGACAGTGTCTTTAATAAAATCTATGTTTTGTAATGCTAGCAAAACTTAACTATGAGCCAGTGCCCTACCACAAGCTCTTAATGCAATCCATTTTACAACCTAAACTGAACTGTTAAAGGGATGGATGTAGGGTGTATACATATATGCTCCATCCTTCTTTCTCGCTCGCACACTTGCCATTTTAAAACATCAAGGTAAGGCCCCTGAAAACTGCTGTGACTAAAAGGTAAAAAGGAGCTCTAAAAATAATATTAATATTATTAAAGTAACTTCTTACTTGAAAAATATGTGCCGCAAACTCCCTTATACCACAAGGGTTTAGCCTGGTGGTGTCATCGGTACAATAATAATCTAAGTAGAACCAATGTGCCAATTCTATCTGGAAACATATTCTAACCAGATTCCCGCGGTCTTCTGGAGGTAAGTTGATGATGAAGCGGCTGAAAAGAAATGAATGAAGTACTGAAATTAAATTTATTTTCTAGATTACCATTTCAAAACTTGAAAATTGGTAACTTAAATTTACCAATTTTCAAGTTTCACAAGTTTATTAATCAATATAGGTAAAAAGTGGGTAGATAACTCATCAGCATTTTTTTTCTCATTTAGAAGCGCACACTAGATTTACAAACTGCAGTTATTAATTAAAATATAATACTTATCTTTCTAATATTTACATAGAATGTGGAGTGTTTACTAAAAACGCATTACGTACCTACTTTGGTCCTAAAAAACACCTACCTGCACAGGTCATCTAAAATATCGATAGGTATAGAATGTTGGCTTTTATTTCCATTACCAGCATTTGATCCCATCGTAATTGTTTATAATTAACACTTTTTTTAATGTATTTTTAGATTATTTTTTTATTTCACTTTTTTTTTGCAAGTTAAAATAAATCCACAGATAGTACAATAATAATGATTATTATGAAAACAAAAATCACAAGCACAGACTAAGCAGAATGGATCACAACACCACAGACTAAAGAGGGATACCTAACAACACCAACACAAAACTTAGTGGCGACGTTCCAGTTAATTTGTTTTTCTGTTCTACTTAGTATTTGGAGCATTCAAATAAGAAAATCAATGCCTCATCATTGTATAATGTATTCGAACGGAAAATCGAAAATGTCAGATGTCAAAAAATATCAATACAACATACAACACAGCTGTGAACGTGTAAGTAAAGTTTAAAATAGGTCCTACTATACATTTGATTTCTCCGTCAATAATTAGACTGAATCGATCCCAAAATGGATATCACGCCACTGTTCAGAGCATACATAAAGACGGTGAAAACACGAAACAAAGCTTTTGGCATACAAAGCCCTACTAGCGATGATAAACAGCGCATACTTCGAACCAAGCCAAAAACTGCTTTCATGATAACTGCGAAGGATATAACTTCACAAATTACGAGATTACGAGACTTTTTGCTTGAGCATCGCGAGAAATACTTGAGTTTCTTTGACAACGTTGCTGAGGATCAGATGACAGACGCGGAGAGAGATCAAATAGACACTGGAGCCCAAAGGATAATTAATACTTGTTCTCACTTGCTGAAGGAGTTTAGGAATGACAATCGCAAGGTACAAGCAGCTCCTCAAATGAAGGAATACATGGAAGCAGTGGCTGACCTCATAGATATGTACTTGAAAGCTGTCTGCAAGATACACAGTGAACTCAAAGCTCTACGGGTGAAACGAACTCTAGTCTTGCGGAAACTGTCACGCTTAGAGCTACCACAGACAAAGTCAAACATTCCAAACCCATTTATTGTGGGTAAAGGACCTGAAAAAGACACTGAAAAGGTATTAGACAAAGACATTGAGGAATTGGAAGAGCCTGATACTGTGAAGAAGATGGATTTGTGTGAGAATGAGGTAGCCGTGTTAGCTGACGAGGAACTGAGTGCTGAGGAGCTGCAGATGTTTGAATCGGAGAATGTGCAGCTCCTTAATGAGCTAAACAGCATGACAGAGGAAGTCAAAGCTATTGAAAGTAAAGTGCTTCACATTGCAGAATTACAGGAAATATTTACTGAAAAGGTGATTAAAACTATTTATACAATTGGCTTGTTCATTTGAAGCACCAACATTAATTCATTAAACTTCAAGTGAACGCCTCGCTCATTGTCTCTCTATTGTGTCTCTAATTACGGTACTCAAAAGGTTAATAGGAAAGATTGAAATAATAATTATAATTTCTTAATAATAACACTGAATACTAACAAAATCATTCAATAATATGTTTCATAAATATATACATTTTATACTCAAGTGTTTTTCAAAGGAGGCTTTCCTCACCATTTTTCTCTTTTCATGTAAATAAAATATGTTATTTTATTATTCCAGGTCTTACAACAAGAGCAAGATATAGACAGGATATCAAACACAGTAGTGGGAGCTACCGAAAATGTTAAAGACGCCAATGAACAAATAAAACAGGCTATTCAACGTAATGCAGGACTTAGGGTTTATGTACTTTTCTTCTTATTAGTCATGTCATTCAGCTTGCTCTTCTTAGATTGGTATAATGATTAAATGGTATGTGTTATAATATTTGTTCTTTTACTATACCCTGCTATCAAACAGTAAAACTGATGTATAAATGTAGAGAACATCAGGCATGGTTGATAAACAGTATGTTTTGACTGACCTGTTGGTCTAGTGGTTCGATTCCCACCCAGGATAAATGTTTGTGTGATGAGCATGATCATTTGTTCTGTGTCTTGGTGTAATTTATCTATAATATGTATGTATTTAGAAATATATAAGTATGTTTATCAATTGTCTAGTACACATAACACAACTTTGCTTAGCTTGGGACTAGACGGTGTTGTGTGAAAGTTGTGGAATATTATTGTTATTAGGTAAAATAATTATATACCAATGCATTCAGAACTTCATCATCAAATACAAAACTCAAAAACTTCTACCAGTTTAAGTGTGTGATCTATGACTGCACCATTATTGAGAGAATTTATTTTGAAAAAAGTATACCAACTGAGCGAAGTTTTTGTGAGATAGTGTTGTTTCTGGCAGTATGCCTAAAATTCATTAGTCTAAGATCTATTATGGCAAAAAATAATCAATATGTAGGTCAGAAATGCAGCACTTCAGAAAGTGTAGTATCTTTCTGTAGTCTGTGAGAAAGTGGTAACAAACAACAAATGGTAATGAGCGTAAAGTTTTGATCTAAATAAAATTAAGTTTCAATAAAAAAATAATAATTTAAACGTATTATTTAGATTTTTTTTGTCAACGTGAAGAGGTTTGTCAAGAACACATTTCTGAACTAAAAATAAACGTCAAAATAGTCTGACGTCTTCGTTTGAATAATTTTGTTTGTTTTTAAAATTGTGTTTTATCAATGAAATATACATTTCTGCATTGATGTTCTTTAACTTGAGTGGTTTTATGTGACAAGTTTCATCGGCGTCGTTATTTTGTTTCCACTCCATGTCACTCAAATTTTTCAACAGAGTCCGGGGTTTCTTCTCGTCGACTGTTTTGCCAAAACAAAATTGGTCACAAACTTCCGGTCGCAGTTATTGTGCTACAGGTGCTACTGAATCAGATAAAATGGACGCGGTGAAAACAATGAAAGACTTGGGATACGCCTTCAATACTGGTAAAACTGTTCTTGTCAAAAGTCTGATTTTGAAGTTCAAGAGGTTACTGGGTTGAGACCAAAAATTACAATAATATGATGTAATTTTTGGTCCCTACCTAATTTTTTTACTAAAATCTATACCTGCATTATCTTTTTTCGGTCAGAAGAAGCAGATCTGCTTATCTAAACATTATATTGACTATTAATTTATCTATACTGTCCACAGAAGGACAGCTGCGTAAAGTAGGGGCTGATGGCCAACCAACAGAAGAACCATTTCAATTCAATGTTAGTAATCAACACCAGGAATGTCAGGCACATTATGAAGATCTCGGTAATGCGGTCACAGAATATGTATATCACTTAATGGAAACTGAACTGAACTTGATAAGACTGCAGGTGCCCAAAGAATCCAGTAAAGGAACTTTTATCTTTGTGTCTAAGAATTATGAACTAAGGGATGTTTTGGTTATTTTTATTCATGGATCGGGTGCTGTTCGGGCAGGACAATGGGCTAGATCGTAAGTATTGTCTATAAAAAGAAAATTCTTCATGGTTTTGTTAAGAAAATCTAAAACATGAAAAATTCTATTACAGTCTCATTATCAATGATAACTTAGACATGGGCACACAAATCCCCTACATCAAGAAAGCCCTAGCAAAAGGATACGGAGTTATGGTGCTGAATCCCAATGAGAACTGTCTACCCAATGGCAAAAAGATACCAAATAGTAGTTCAGGAGAAGAACATACAAACTATGTGTGGAAAACATATGTAAAGAATACAAAAGCCACATCAATAGTAATTGTTGCTCACAGCTATGGAGGTGTGTTGACAGTTACATTGGCTGACCAGCTGAAGGATGAGTTTGAGAAGAGGGTGAAAGCTATAGCTTTCACTGACTCGGTGCACGTGTATTCCAATATACAGATTACTAACTACATTAAAAACGTAAGTGTATTTACACTGTATTTATTTATAACAACTAGTGCTCATTTTCGCTCTTTCTAATTTTATGTTTGAAGAAATCATTATGTGGTTTTATTAACCCCTTATGTGGTTTAAGTTAAGGAGTTAGTGGGTAAACTGAGAAACGTGGTAAACAGCTTAGTTTTGCAGCAAAATAGGAATATTACTCAGTAAAGTCAGTCTCATTTATAAATAATTGTTTCTGCAGGCAGCTAGAAACTGGATATCAAGTCAATCCCCACTGGATACACCAATGAATACACCTGAATTTGACATTCCGAGGGTTTCAGCAGGTAAGACAGACTGAAAACAATTTTTTCAAACATTAAAATCCAAAAAAATTTGCATAAAAGATGATTTCAAATTATATGTTTTATAACTGCTTTTGTTTTCGCAGGTCATCAAAAACATGAAATGACATCATATTCATGTATGGAATCAGTGTTCAAGTTCATTGATGAAAAGGTATCAAAATAGTACACACAGCACATTGCGTAGGTATATAAACTGTATTATTGTTGTTGTTTGTATAGGTGAACATTTAAACAATGTATCATTAAATGTAAGAATATACTATATTTTACTAGAACTAGTTTTTATTCATTAAAACTATTCTTATAACATAAAAACTCTGCTCACAAGTTGCCCGATGCAATGCTTAAAACTATTTCACTTCTTCTTTCCCTTACAACAGTTTTTCATCCAATATTTTATGTCCTGCTTATTAGCTCTTACACCCAACACGGCAGATTTTGAGTTGACATCCCTCATAGCAAACGGTGAGAATCCTGCGGTATAGTCAGGGTCCAAAGCATTAGTTTTGCCTCTTGCCATTTTTGTAGCAAATCTCTTGTGGATATGTTGGTCTTCAGTAAGAATTGGGTATTGGAAGTGTTGACCACCTTTAGGAGTGGGCAAACTAAACTTTTTGCCCCGAGCTGTCAGAGGTTTTCGGCCATTTATATGAATGTGTTGCACACCATCATCATCAATGCTCACTCCAACTTTTTTCAAAGTAGAATGCCCACATTTAGGGCAAAAGACTTTTGTCATCACACTAGTAGTTTTGAAGCAAGTTGTGCAGCGAAAGATGAAGGTACGTAATTGTCTAATGATCCTGCCATCTATTGAGGTTACGTTAAGTCCTATTTGCTTGAGGACATTTTGCATGGCAAAGTCTGAAGTGATACAAGCTACTTCTACAGATTTTTCTTCAAATTTTCCTAGTTCCATTTCTTTCCTTTTCTCTGCAACATTGCCAGGTGTGATCCATTCTCCACCATCACTATCCGATTCAGACTCGCTTTCCGACTCTTCTTCATCCTCTGAAACTTTCACCATGATATCATCTACGTTTGGTTCTTGTATGTTCATATTTTTTATTTGTACAGCAATTGCTTCTGCATCTTCTTCGTTTTGATTGCCATTATTTGCAATATTAGCTATATTAATGGTAATTTCTTCTGTTTCGGGGTAAAATGGGACCCCTAAGGTATTAATTTTAGTTTCACCAGTCTCTTCATCATTGTTTTCTGTTGTCTCGCCAGTTTCCTGGTTAACATTTTCTAGTATCTCTTCAGAATTTGCATTTTGGTTTGAGTTGTAGTTGGATAATCCAGTTACCTTTACAACCTTCTGTGTAGTCGGGTCTGTTTTCAAATGTTCGGTTCCTAGTTTTTCTTTTTCGAGTTGGTATGTTAGGGCCATTACCTTGATGTCAGTAGCAGAGAGACTACGGTAATCACCCGTCTTTTTGGAAAACTCCGTGATGAATTTGATGTTCTCAGTGAAGACATCTTTAACGATAAGATCATAAGGGAGCACCACAAGCTTTCTGCGTTGTCTATCGTTCGTGATTTCATCGATAACCTCTTGCACGGTGTATGCGTTCTCAGCGATGTCTTGTAAACCAGCTGCCTTTATGAACGCAGTTGTGTCGACCACTAAATGCTTAATATTCTTCGGCATTTTAATAAATTACATCAGAAATTAAAAGAAAACAGTTTTTAATCTATTCTCAAACGACTGACGATTTTTATTTTTCACGTGTTGAATTATTGTGACAAGACTGCTCGACTGAAGACTGACCAAAGAGTATGTAAAGCTAACGCTTTAAGACCGACATGAATACCACAGACCACAGAGATATACTACGTATATGAATATGCGATTTTGTTTTTAATTCCAACTTACGTTCGGATACTATGCTATATATAACGGCTATCTAGTACCAATTTGGTCGTCTAAGGTCCTCCTGAAGATTCTCATGCTAAAGATATGCCAATTCCAGTGAGGTTTGACACTTGCTGCTCCAATAGTGATGCTCCAATAGCGAGACGGTTTAATTGATAACATCGCCTAAAATACAAAAAAAAAATTAACTAAGGTGTCAATAATTTTGAAATTCGTCAATTAAATTAATCAAGTGTTGTTTCCCGTAGAAATAAATGTTTGATGTAATAATAATTAGTAAGATATTCCGTTAAAAGCCAAAAGATCTGTTTCAACTTTGTAATATCCATTTATCGACTAAAAGTTTTCAATTAGTTAACTATTTCTCTCCCTAACTTCAAGAAGATGGATTCGTATTCGTTTCGTTTTTCTTTCAACTAAATTCTAAACAGTTCTTCGCTCTCGTTAATAATTTGCTTATGTAAACAATATCTTAACTATAGTTTAAGTGTAGGATATAGTGGATAGCATAGCATAAGTGTTATAATGAGTTCTAAAAAGGGAAAGCGTCACGGAAATAAGCATTTCCCCATAGCTGAATCTGTGAGCATAGCACTGAAGATTCAATTGGACAAATTCATAAGTGATGAAAATGAGACTGAACTTAAGTTCCCGACGTTCCTGTCGGCTCAGGAGCGCGGATTTATCCATGAGAGTGTTGCTAAGCTTGGTCTCAAGTCGAAATCGCGCGGGAAAGGTATGTTGTTGATACGAAAAAACATATTTTGATCATACGTACAATGTAATCAAACATAAAGTGCCTGTAAAATTAGAATGTTTATTTAGATTCTCTTATTTATTTCATTGGGTTAATGTATGAGCTTATATTAAACCATATGGATGATTGCACTTTGATTGAAATTGCTATTTAAAATACTTGTGAAATAGGTGGCCCATATGTGCCAAAAAATATTATTAGTACAGTTATGTTTTTCCTATGGAAGATAGCAAAACGAACAAGATAAATAAACACTCAACAGATTGTCTGTCAATATCACAATCAATATACAAAGACTCATGTCTTTATTTACAACATTTTTGTTGATCATATGGAAACACTAATTTGTTAAATCTTTCTTTCACAACGAATATGTCTAACAGAACATAATATCAACACTGGATAATGCAGTTAATTAATTATATTTTGCAATTATAATTGTAGTGGTTATTTAATATTTTTACTTAAGTTTTTATTATAGGTTTACTTTTTTTTTAGTGTTGATTATTTACAATTTGTTGTGCAATAAATTTGTTATAGAGTTGTAGAAGTAACAGACCTAACAATGTGACACACAACACAATTTCTTCATAAACATATTAAAAAAAATCCAAGTGTCTGTTTATTCCAACAAGATATATCTGTGTTATCCCATTGTGTCTAACTATGCACTGAACAATTATTATATAAATGATCAACTTTTCTTGCCACATATTTTTCAAAAACTAACCAAAACCAAATAGCCTATATACTTAACCTATTGAGTAGTGTAATTAGAGACACAATAGAAAGACAATGACTGAGTGAACGCCCGCGTTCGCTTGGGGTTTAATGAAATGAATTAAACAGAATAGTTTTTTTTTTTGACATTTTGTATGCAATCAGTCTGTTGATTATAAGGATGGTAGGTTAAACTCCTTAGTCCTTTTCCTATACTCACAAACAAAATTACAATACAACACCTCACCTCTATGCTAAATACATATGCCATACTCCTATCTGTTTAGGTAATTAACTAAAGGTAAACAATCTTGACATGTCTTTTATCTAAAAGTTGTCTATAATTTTTGTCTAAAAATGTCTACAATTTGTTATTTACCCTTACAGGTGTCAACCGCTACCTAACAATATATAAAAGGATTGGCTCAACAATAATTCAAAATGATGCCAAGCTCATCTTGGACTCCAATATGCGGTGTAGTATTGCGGAGCTGTGTAATGCCTTCCCCATTACCAGTAAAGAGAAGGATGACCTTAGCAGTTGTCCCGAGAAAGAGAGAAGTCCACAACTCACACACAAGTCTATGGGGCAGCTGAATAATGGAGTTGCACAGGTATTTATTTTATTGATAGGAAAACTATCTCACCTGATGGTAAGCAATGATGTGGTTGATAATGGAGCAAGCTTGCCAGAAAGAAATAACCTATTCACTCTTGAATTAAAGTTTTTGAAACTTACCCTGCGTTCCGAATTTCGTCAAAAGCAATAATATCGCGAATCCGACCAACGCACAACGTCACAATTATTACACAATAGCCCTTATATTTTGTGTTTTGTGACTATTAAATTTGGTCGGATTCGCGATATAATCACTTTTATCGCAATTCGGAACATGGGGTTAAAGTTGTATGTTATACTATCTGTCTCCTGCAGTTTCACCTGCATATTTGGTTACTGCTCCACACTCATTGTTAGGAATGTGATGTTATATAGCCTATAAAGCCTTGCATAATAAAGAATTTTTCAATTTTTAACCAATAGTTCCTGACATTAGTCGGTTCAAACAAACAAACTCTTCAGCTTTATAAAAAAAAAACTTATATTTGGGACAAAGTCCATAGTTGGTTAGTATACACAGAACTTAAAAACTAGTGTTAGTACATAAAGCTACCGGAAATAAGTTTTTATAAATTATACGCCACAGGGGCATGCAGGCGTACCCAATGCTCCAGTATGGGACTGTCCCACCTGTCCGCTATTGTGTTCAGGATGATGTTGGGGCTGACGCGTACCCTGCGCATGAGGGAGGCGGATCGCTTGCGCATAATGGCATGAAAGCCATCCATTTCTGCCTCTGCGAACATACCGGATGCACTGCAGTAGCGCGGCAACCCCATCAACACCTTAAAAGCATCATTGTATTGAACACGCAGACTCATCACGTAATCAGACTCATCATTGCGTTAATCGAAGGGCTCAGCAACACCATATCATCAGCATAACTTATATTATTGATGCATATGCCGTCAACATAACATCCTTGATACATGTTGCTGAGCTCGACGATCAACCGGTTTATATACAGACTGAAGAGGCGAGGGGAGGTCAGGCCGCCCTGCCTCACACCGCACTCCAGCCCATACACATCCGATAATGAGCCTGCCCACCTCACACAATTGAGCTGATTATTACACCAATACCGTAGTATTGATATAACTTCCCTATCCACCGAGGTATCGTTCGATAACTTTTGCCACAATAAATCGTACGACACAAGATCGAACGCTTTAGAAAGGTCTAGGAAACAGGCGTTCACAGGCGTTTTCCTCGACGTATAGTACTGAACAGTATGCTTGAGAGACAGTATGGCACTTTCCGTAGCCGACCCGGGCGGAACCCAAACTGGGCGTCATGCAAATTAATTAATTATGAGTATAATTTTTTTTATTTATGAATACATATTTGGTTATGTTTCGACAATCGGGAATTACGTTTAAAAAATATTTATTATTACAAAAATTTAATTATAAAAATACAGGATACAAGACAGAATATAATGCAACAAAAACAATTATGTCCAATTTCAAAGTAATTGCATAGTTGCAAATACAGCGAATGCGGAGACTGCATACTCAGCGTAAATGTGTTGGTTATGATGAGTTAACTAGTAACATGCCTTTTCTCTTATTGCACTGTCCAGCTCAATAGAACTGGTATTCAAAAGCAATACAAATAAACCTACTTATTTAATAAAATATATGAATAGTGTGGCGGACTAACCCCTGTTAGGAGGTGTTGACGGTAGCGGGTTGTACCCTGCAGCTACCGAGCCCTCGGGACAGTTCAACCCGATTTTTGACGTACGCTGCCTTACTGGTTCGCTGGTCACGTACGCCACCACGCACCCCTGAATGCGTATCTTCTATGGACGACGGAGCACGTAGGAGGACCTCAGAGCGGATACCGAAGAGAAATAAAACACGTTTTTCGACTAAAAGGTTCTTCGGAGTTCGGCTTGAAGCTTTTCCTTTGTGTTCTTGACTCTTCGGTGGCACGTTTTCGACTGACATCGGACCGAAAAACGGCCCGTCTTATATACCCCGCTAAGTTCTGTTAACGGGAACCTCGTATTTTGCTCTAAATTTACTTTCAATTTCGCTTTATTTTCGCTTCAGCCGAACCCTTTCTGACGCCGTATTTATTTATTGTTTCACAAAACCATGACAATATATACATCAAAATGTCGGTTACAATCTCTACTTTTACATGAAACAATAATATATCACATATATTTGCACATAAAAAAGTTTCTAGAACAAAAACTGTCAAATATTCTAGTTCGACCACATTCTTGAACACAAAATTTCTCATATCTTTTTCAATAAGATTCTAATTAGGATTCTAATTGCTATAATATCATTTTCTAGACAGATCCTAACTAATTACATAATGTTCTTGCTAATTAGTCATCAAATAAAAAGTCTCATTTTCAAATTCTAATTACGTAAAAGATCGCGAACATTTTAGAATTTCAACTTTATCTAAATCCTTGCAAAATGAGATCAATTGTTACTAATAGCTTCTATTAGACTAAAAAACACTAATTAACAGCAATAGAATATTATCAACAAGTAATAACACAAGTTAAATCCTTATCATTACTACAACATATAAATTTCACGATTTCTTCACCAAGATCGATTTTTCTTACAAAAACTTTTTAGAATCTTATATACATCGTTATTCCCGACCTCACTAATTAATGAAGGTGCTAATTACAGACAGAATAAAGACAATAACACAAATTGTATTCTGCCAACCACAATAAAACATAAAAATCGTTAGAAATACGATAGATGCTACTTATTTATACACTTAAATTAGCAAAACTCAGTCTTTATCAATTAAACCTAATGAGTTACTAACTAATTAATCCAAATAAACATTTAACAAGTGAAAACATCCTATCCTAAGCATAAAAAACATGACAAAAAACTACTTGCTTGTTAGGTGGTCTCAACCACTACTTGCGCCCTGGTGCCGACATGGGACCCTCGTCGCCGACAAATAGAGAATCCAATCTCATAAGCGTGGGATCTGTTGATGCAGGATATGCTTGTTAAAATTTAACCATCAATGGTCTTTTCAGGTGACTTTATTTATAATGTCTGTGTTTATTTCTACAGATTCCCAACACACAATACAACCCAGACCTCCTGAAGTTCAGAGAGAAACTGCCAGTGTATGAACAGAGGCAGGATCTCATCAATGCTGTGCTACATAATCAGGTGAGATCTAAAACTAATTAACATTTCTTAAAAGAATATTATTATTACAGGCTCATCTTGCATTACCATTTTCTTTTTAATTTGGAAATCATTAAGTAACTTCTTCCAGTCTAGGCGGAGCGAGAGTGTGTCAGACTTTTACTGACTAAAACCCACCTGTGTTCCTTGCGGTCGAACTAGCGACACGCGGGATTGCGACAGTCATGGGCACGCAATATCATGCAATATCCATAAATCTGCACTGACCCCGCGTGGTGGATTACAGCCCATTCCGTCTTCTAGAGAGGAGGCCTGAGTCCCAGCAGTGGGAATATAATAAGGCTGATGGCGATTATGTTACGTTTTTTTTTTATTTATTAATGTTAGGCCCGCGTCAAACCACCATCTCACCTGATGGCAAGCGATGATGTGGTCGACGATGGAGCACGCCCGTTTATATACATTTCTACGTTATGATTTAGCAAATTTAAGCGACGTCGACATCCACTATGGCTGGTTAATTAACAACCTATAAGTTAAAATCTACTAATAAAGCCGCATGACCCACAGGTGATCATAGTGGCAGGTGCGACTGGCTGTGGAAAGACGACACAGCTTCCCCAGCTGATGCTCGACTACTGCCAAGAACACAAGCAGGCCGCGCGCATGTACTGCACGCAGCCTAGGAGGATATCTGCGGTGGCTGTGGCTGAGAGAGTAAGTTACTAACCTTTTGACCTCCTCAAAAGTCTAAAAGGTGCTCTCGGCGCGAACGGACAACTCGGAGTTACATCCTTTAACAACACAAATAAGAATAACAATGCTTTCTTATAAGATTTATTAGCGCTTAAGACTGTCGTGACCATGGCGTGCTGGACATATTTTCCTTTTTTTTTCCTTTTACAAACTGAGCTGGTTTCTTTCTACTATTTTGCCAGTGTCATGTGGTGACGGCAGCGCCCGTAAGGTGAGCCGTCGAACTTTTGTGATAGATATAAGATGTTGGTGGCTGTAAGGACAACACAACTTTTTGTTAGTTAACATATATGACAACACAAATAGACATTTTGACAACAAACAAATAGATATTTTGCTTTTTAGTATGACTGTGTCAAAAAATTAATAACAGCTGCACATGGGAATCTGTGGATGGTTGGTCAGTCATCATAGATCCGGGTCTTTGCTTTGCTTATTTTTGATGAAATAAGTCGGATCCGCATAACTTTTTCCGTCGAAATAATGTATAGAACACGCACAGATCTTGAGCGCTGACTTCTACAGTTCTACTTGCGCAGGAGCACGCAGAAATGAAATATCGGGTCTATAGTGGTATGAGGAGAGATGCGGGGGTGGGAAGTGAAATCCTTGTACAGTGATTGACTCGCCGATATTGTACGATGTGCAAAGCGATCCCCGCTTTTTCGCCAAGCGCTCAAGATTCGTGCCGCTATCTGTATCTTTCTTTATTTTTTTCGGACGAATAACTATACTCAGTGCCATTGCATTATGTTTCTTTTTTAAAATTCCCCTAAATCTAACGGCACTCTGTCTTCAATTCCATAGGTGGCTTACGAGCGCATGGAGAAAATAGGCCAGTCGATAGGCTACCAGATCCGCCTAGAGTCCCGAGTGAGTCCGCGCACCGTATTAACGTACTGCACCAACGGCGTGCTGCTCAGAACACTCATGGCAGGGGATACTTCACTTACTGGTAAGTTATCATCTGACGTTACCGGTGACTGTATAGATAAGGAGGGGAATTCCCTGCCTGAGCCTGTGTTTCCTGATACCTTTAACTTGGGGGTATTTAAATCAACCACATCGTTACTTCACATAAGGCGAGTTTTTTTTTTTAGTTGGGAATATCGTCTAATGACAAATCACGCTCTTGGGCGGAGCGGGAGATAATGTCAGACTTTTACTGACTAAAAACACACTCCTGCCCCTTCTTTGCCATCTTCCCGGGTTTCGCTTTCACACTACCCGTGGCCCCAGTAGGCCTCGACCCTGTTGGGCACCTACGATTTGCTGACATCTCTCTGAGGCGCGCGTGGAACAATACGCGCCGTCGACGACTTGGGCTCGGTCCGGACGATTACCGGACGGTCAGACAGTGAGCTACCCATCGCTCACTGACCGCAAGTCCGCGCCTACGGTGGAAGGTGAGATAGTAGTCAAGCGTGAGGATATTACTAACAGCACCGTTAATTTGCACAGGAGTAACGCACATATTCGTGGACGAGGTGCACGAGCGCGACAAGTTCAGCGACTTCCTGCTGATCGCACTGCGCGACGCTCTGCCGCGGTTCAAGGAGCTTAAGCTGGTGCTCATGTCCGCTACCATGGACACGCAGATCTTCTCCAGGTAGAACACTATGTATTAATATTATATAGGCGAAAGTTTGTGTGTGTATGTGTGTTCCGTCATTTACTTCTTCATGTTCGAACGGCTGAACGGATTTAAATAAAATTTGGCTCACGAGTAGACCATGTCCTGGACCAGCACTTTTTGTCTTGGGAGTATGTTCCCTTGAGACAATTTTCTACTTTCACAGGGGCGTAGCCACTGGCAGCTGCTAGTCATATATAAATTCTATTTTTAGGGTTCTGTACCTCAAAAGGAAAAACGGAACCCTTATAGGATCACTTTGTTGTCCGTCTGTCTGTCTGTCAAGCCCCTTGATCTCGGGAACGCTTAAAGGTGTCAAGTTGAAATTAAAACCATGTACTCAGGTCTACGATCCCTTGAAGCTGTGAAAAAGTCAAACTTCTGAGTTAACGAAAATAAAAGATACGGCCGTTTATGTCGCAAAAAGCGTGTATTTTGACACTCTAGGGAATCAAAATTGATAGGGTACTTCCCGTTGAATTAGAATCCTGAAATTTGGCATAGAGCAATGTAGTACATAGTATGTATAGGAAAAAATCTAAAAACTGTAATGTTGTAGTTACAACACAAAAAAAACTTTTTTTATCATTCGGAAAAATCTTCGTAACTCAATTCGGGAATTGAACTGTTTTCACAGATAAGTTTGTACGGAACCCTCAGTGCGCGAGTCGGACTCGCACTTGCCCAGTTTTTTTATTTATGGGCACACATGGCTGTAAGGCGAAAGTCGATAAGTGTTAGATTTCCTGACTTCAGACTATCCATAACGACTATCAAAACCCACAAATGCCTAGTGTATTTTCTGAGACACGGAGGAATCTTGGTATATTAACCCTTTAACCGCTTGCGACCAGTCTAAATTGGTCCGACGAGCTTTTTCGTGTCCTATACGCCAGGGTCGTGTGTTTGCGACTCGGTACTCCTTCTCGTTTAGCTCTTCAACCCCCATAGGTGACAGAAGAGTTGATGAGATGGTGTATTTGGTCGTGGATGTTCGACCCTGCGGGAATAAACGCGAGAGTGTTAGTCGGATATATATCCGACCGTCAAAAGGTTAAAATGGTCACGCATCTACAACCCGACCTTGGCGACCTACTACTATTCCATTGACTAAATAATGAAATGGTCGTTTCTCCAGATACTTCAACAACTGCCCCGTGATCACGATCCCGGGCCGCCTGCACGAGGTGCAGCGCTACTACCTGGAGGACGTGCTGAAGATATCGCAGTACAAGACGCCCAAGATGATCCAGGTCGAGAAGGAGCTCAAGAACAAACTCAAGAGCGGGACCAGCTACTGGTCGCAGCTTGAAGGTAAGTGCCATAAAGTTAACGTTTTAACTGCCTACGTCGGATAATGTTGGGCTGTGAAAAAGATGGATGAAATGGATGAAAAAAGATTGCATGTAGCTGAGATGGGAATGTTGAGATGGATGTGTGGTGTGACGAAAATGGATAAAGTGAGAAATGAGTATATTAGAGGAAGTTTGAAAGTGGCGTCAGTGACTAAAAAGGAATCGTTTGTCTTAGTATGGCCATGTAAAGAAGAGGAATGAAACGCATGTTACTGAAAGAGTTATGAGTTTATATGTGGATGGATGGAGAGGGAGAGGGAGGCCAAAGAAAAGATGGATGGATTGTGTGAGAAGTGATATGAAAAAAAAGGGAGTTAGTGATAGCGTGACGAGTGACAGGACAGAATGGAGGAAAAAAACGTGTTGCGCCGACCCCAAATAAAACGGGACAAGGGCAGGAAGATGGATGATACCGTCATAAATGTCGCTACATACATAAATACAAACTTACGCCTTTATAATTTTAGTGTAATTTTAATGAACAAATAATTCTGTACCCAGGTCAAAAGCAAGAAGACGCGGGCAACAGCAGTAAAAGCAATGATGTCAAGGAAGATAAAGAAAATGCGATCGAGCCTTCGCTGCAGGCGGACATGGACGAGTTCCTGGACGAATGCTTTAATGAAGGCACGCTGGTTAGTAGTAGCGATGTGCCGAGTACGGCTTGGCTTGAGACAGACCCGATTTCTGTTTGGAGGTATGCAGGACAGAGTGAAAAGTCCCACATAGATACCTCCGTTGAAAAGAGAGGATCCTTCGACCAGACGGGTGTTGTGTCTGGTTTGGGCAACTGCTCACTAGATAATTTTGGGCTGATGTATATAATCAAATTGCGCGATGAAGGCTTTCGTAGTTTAGTTCCTGTGTGACGTCATCAATGTCTCTACTCTCTAGTAAATGCTATGTCAATGACTAGGTACTAATACAAACCTTTCTTCTTAGGACTCGTTCACCCAAATCCTGTATATGTACATATCGGAAGGCGTGCCGGTATCGTGCGGACACAGCCGCACGCGCCGCACCGGCCTCATGGCCGCTGCCTCCAGGGGACTCACGGAGACCATCACCCAGATGCTGCAGATCGGTAAGTTCTTATACTCAATCAGGCAAATCCGTATGTTTGTGATGTTAAAATAATACGGTACAGTCAGCGTCAAAAATAAAATAATGAACAAGATGTTCAAAATAACTATAGTGTATTCATGTTAAGAAAATAGTGACGTCATCGTTGTTACTTAACCACGCCCCTTGATCAATTAAATCATAGTGAAATAGAAAGCCGTGTTCACATTAATGGTCTAATTTTTACCCCAATATGAATACGGTTTCACTTTACAGTTGCAATGATGAATCACTATTTTCTTAACGCGAATGTACTATAGATAATATTCAATATTTATGAAAATTACATTCTTGTATGTTGTGTTCGTTCTATATCACTACTTGTGTCCGTATCATATATAACTCACTTAGCAAAATATCTATAAATGGCATATCTGAAATAAATGTGAAATTGAGTTTTAACGGCCTAAAAGTTTATAAAAGGATAATTTATATCTTTGAATATGGTCTATACTAGTAGCCAACATCACAATTTCTGATATAAAATGTAAAATAAACTCAAAACTTCGTTTTAAATATTTGTACAATCTTTGATCCTAGTGTCTGTAAAATATGAAAAATGTAGATGTGTCAATATATTGCTAGGTGTGAGATATAATTATTGCTTTTATTTCTTCCCAAACCATTCAGCCTTGTGAACATGAAGGCGCTTTGCACATGGTGCAACTATTGCAGCAACTGGCAACTAGCTGTTTATATATATATTTCCATTGGACTGAGCACACATAGCAACTCGAGTTTCGAGTTCCGGTGATCGTCAACAGTCATCGATTACAGCAACTGTTTTCAGTTGCTTGCTTGCTTGTTGCTTGTTGACCGACGATTGCTGCGAATAATTTTACTTACGACGGCGCCAATAAGTAAAATTAGACGACGTAATAAAATGAGAGAAGTTCTGCTTTTTCGATATCCATCGTCACTCTGAACGCTGATCGCTGCGAAGATTGAGCAATTTGGCTGTGAAAGTTGCTCACGGATTGCCATAAAATTGCGGCAACCGTACATGTTATAGCAACTATCAACTTTTTACAGGAAACTTTTAAAAAGTTGGTTGTTGCCTCATCTCAAGTTGCTCCATGTGCAAAGCCCCGATCATTGTTTATGTTCTTATACACATACATCCAATATTTTGTATTTATAATATTAGTGTAACAGCTAGACATTTTTTTTTGTTATCTTAAAATTGTGTACTTGTCTGTGTTTATTTTGGTGCAATATTTTGTACTAAACATTTTTTTTTCTGAAACGAGCATCAAAATTAGTTATTGAATGAAGCATCAAGCAAGCATTTTAAATAATTGTATGAAGGAGAAGAGTGGGAGCGTGGTGGGAACATCTCGTTATCTCTTTTGTACACGCGTAACCTAATGGCGGTGACGTTACATTGTAGTTTGTGCATCCTTTTTCTGTTCCTGGTAGTTTTTTCTTCTACCAGATTTGAAAGCTTTCTAACTTACTTAATTTTGAACGGATTTGAAAAATTCTATGTGTGATTTTAGTTAAGATTATTCTTAGATACAAATAGTAAAAAAACATGAGTCAAGTACCCAATAAAAGTCATTTTCTTGTTCTAGGCGCGGACCCATCAGCAAAAGACAAAGACGGCAAATCCGCATACGATTACGCCATAGAAAACAACCATACAGACTGCGCTAAAATCCTCGCCACGTTCAACCTGACTGAGGAAACTAAGGAGAACGCAGAAGATGACAGCGCAGCGGAAAACTTCCTTCTAGACGTATACCACCACACGTTCTCAGAAGAATTGATCGATCATGACCTTATGCTTGCCTTGATCAAGCACATTCACGTAAACTTGGCTAAAGGAAGCATCCTAATCTTCTTACCAGGATATGATGATATAGTGACTCTAAGAGACATGATACAATCTTGCGCAGAAATGAACGTTATGAAATATCAGATTTTTACTTTGCACAGTAATATGCAGACTTTGGACCAGAAGAAAGTGTTCAACCCTTTACCTAATGCAAGGAAGATAATTATATCAACGAATATCGCAGAAACTTCCATAACCATAGATGATGTGGTGTATGTAGTGGACTCCTGTAAGGTGAAAGAAAAGTATTATGAGTCTAATGGAGGTGTATGTTCTCTACAGTGTGTGTGGACGTCGCGAGCGTGCTGCCAGCAAAGGGCAGGCCGAGCTGGTAGGACGAAGCCAGGGCATTGCTTCCACATGTGTTCCAAGCGGCGGTTCAACACCCTACCCTTGAACTCTGTACCTGAAATTCTAAGAGTTCCACTCCAAGAGTTGTGTCTACATACTAAACTTTTAGCTACAGGAAATACTCCCATAGCAGATTTTCTATCTAAAGCTTTGGAACCGCCGTCGTTTTTGGCTGTGAGAAATGCCGTTTCATTACTAAAGACTATAGGTGCATTGACTCCCATGGAAGATTTGACAGAAATTGGACAGCATTTACTAGATCTGACTGTAGAACCAAAGTTGGGGAAAATGTTGCTATACGCGTGTGTCATGAAGTGCCTCGATCCAATCCTGACAATTGTGTGTAGTTTGGCGAATAAAGAGCCGTTCCAGATATCTATGAACCCGGAGAATAGGAAGAAGGGAAGTTTGGCACGTAAGGAATTCGCTGCCGATAGTTATTCGGATCACATGGCGTTATTGCGAGCTTTCCAAGCGTGGCAGACTGCGCGGGCGAATGGCACAGAGCGAGCATTTTGTTCAAAGAACCTTATTTGTGGAGCTACAATGGAAATGATCGTAGGATACCGATCACAGTTACTTGCCCAGTTACGAGCTTTATGCCTCGTCAAAGCCAGAGGGTCAGGAGACATAAAAGACGTTAATTTGAACTCTGAAAAGTGGCATGTGGTTAAAGCTGTGTTAGTAAGCGGGCTGTATCCTTCAATAGCTCGAGTCGATAGAGACTCAGCTTCACTCAGGACTTCAAAGGAGGTGAAGGTAGCTTTCCATCCCAGTTCCACATTACACCAGGGAGGTGGGATATCAGGCTCACAGAAATCTGTGCATAGCTTACCAACAGATTGGGTTGTATTTGAGGAGATATCCAGAGCTGGGAGGTTTTGTTTTATCCGGTGTAATACTTTGATTACGCCTTTGACTGTGGCGTTATTTGGCGGGCCGTTAAGGTTGCCTATAGGGGCTTTGACTCAGAGGGCAAACCCACCAGGGCTTTCGAGCGATTCTGACAGTGAAGCAGATGAAAACAACGCGTCTCCAGATACGGCTGTGATAACCCTGGATGACTGGATGGCGTTTACCGCAGACGCCTCAGATGCCATCAGCGTGTTTTATCTCAGACAGAAACTATGCGCACTGGTTATCCGTCGTATGTCTAACCCGGCCAAGCCCATGACGCCCTTAGACGAACAGATACTAAGTACAGTCGTACACATAATGGGTTCAGAAGAGAAGAATGTTGGTCTCAACCAGCCCAGCGGAATTGGACAAAGACCGAAACCGTTAACTGTAGACTCACCGAACTGGCGATCACGTTTAGAAAACAATGAACAGTACGGTCATGATAACAAGCAATACTACCCTCAGTACAATCAAAATCAAAATGATGTTGGATTTCCGGGAGGGCAGTTCTATAATAATGCTTATGGAGGATATAGAAATGGGCAAGGAAGGCCTGGTGGATGGAGAAACGATGTTCCTCAACCATTTTCTCCCCAATCGTATAGCGGTCCTAAGAGTCCTATGTCGCCTAATGGCAAGACGTTGTTGGCTAACATAGAGAAGTATGGCGACGGTGGAGAGGGGAATGTGAGGTACTTCGTGGCGAAGGCAGACGATACCCATTGTGTGGAGCTCGCGCAGACTACTGGCACCTATCCCTTCACGCAAGCTACTGCTAAAAAACTGCAGAAAATTAAACAAGTGAGTTTGAACAACTTTAATAAAACACATAATTTTATTTTGAGTAGGTATAAAAGCTACAAGAAAAATCTATTGCGTCTTTTGTTTTCCATTTGGTTTGACCCAAACACAAAACTGCGATGCGACGTCGCATCGTAAAAATCTGCGAGGTCCACGATGCATCGCAAGAACTTGCGAAATGCTTCGCATCGCGCATTGTATGGTCCTCAACCGATGCTTTGCCGCACGAAAATGCGGCGTCGACTCGCATCGCATCGCAGTTTTGTGAGGGAGCCATTATTCAATGTGGTTAATTTTAACATAAGCCCAGGAAGCGGTGGTGAAATGATTTAGACGCTTACTACAAGGTTTGGTTCAAGACGGCGCGGGAGAAGAAGGTCTGGAAGGACTTGTAGGAGGTTTTTGCTCTGCAGTGGGACAAAGCTAGAAAAAAAAACCTGTGTCAACTACTTCTTGTGAGAGGGAATCCTTTAGCGGGGGTTTCCTTATGATTGTAAAAATTTGTTTCCTTTTAGTTTAAAGGAAACATGGAAATGTACTTACTAGCCTATTTTATATGATCTATAATATCTTTGCCGTACAGGAGGGTTCCCGAGTGATCGTATTCTTCTCCTGTGCAAGCGCATTTAAGTTCGTGGGATGCGCGTCCCTACTGGACGTGAACGGCACGCTAGACTGGCTGTCCACGCAACACGTTCCCTACCACATGGTCCGGTGAGTTACTGCACATTTATTTTCACCATAATATTTGAAGGCGACAGCGATAGGATAGAATAGAATTTTTATTTTGCAATTAATTATTTTGCGATAAATTACCCGCACAGCAGTTATGGGTAAGGTTCCCTGGTAGAGATTTTATGGCTTAGAATTAAAATAACAAACTTCACTATCACTTTTATTTTACAGTAGTTAGGATTAGTTAATTACAGATTAGGTGTACTGTAAGCCGAGTGAAATGCTGGTGATCACATTTGGAGCGTCTCCCCTCCGATACTAAGAAATGAATTGATTGTTTTATTATCGCTAAATTTTCATAATCACCGACATACTCTTAATTTTGCAAGACCTAATAAACTCTAATGCCATCCAATCTGTGTAGAATAGTAAACGATATATTGTATCGTATATTTTTGCTTTATAATATAAGAATATGAAGAGAGGTAAATGCCAGGGCATGACTGTCCTTAAGCAGACTGTACAGTACTAGAAAAACACCCGTATACGCTTGTTATCTAGACTTGTCAAAAGCATTTAACCTAGTTTCGTATAAGCTATGGAGCAAACTACGACGTGAGTCGAATGTACCGCTAGAGATAATAGGTTGTGGCGGCAACATCGCCATAATCATACAGAGCACTATTTCTATGCCCCAACTTTTTCCTTTGGACCAGTCATGTTGACGGTTCGAGATGTCTGCTTGAATCTGGATTTTCATAACGTAATATATTACATGAGTTGTATCCTGCCGTATTTTCATATTTACCTGATTCCCTCATCATCCAACAAAACGACATAGAGTTGGGAAGGCATTTTCTCAAAGGTTAATTTAAATATTGGTATGATAACCAGCAGAATCGTGTGAAATGGGCAGACTCCTTTTCGGCAGAGTACAGGCTAGAGTGTGGGGTGAGGCAAGGGGACTATCCTCGCTAGCACTTTTTAATTTATATATGAATAGTCTGGTCGATGAGTTCAGCAGGACCGGAATCCGATATCACATTGAAGGAGTATGTGTTAAGAACATAAATTATGCTGACGATATACTGGTACTGCTGTGCCCATCGATCAGGGCACTAAAAAAATATTGAATGTGTGTGAATCGTATGCTGATCTCAAATATAATGCACTCGAAAGCGAGCTCATGGTTTTTAAATCAGGCAGTAAATGCTATACCCGCAAAATTTAAATATATGGGTCACTGGGTCTCAGAAGATTTGAGAGATAACACGGATGTGGCGAGGGAGCGCAGGTCGCTGGCTGTTCGATGTGGCATGTTGGCCCACAGGTTTGCACGTTGTACGACGCAGGTGAAGGTAACGCTTTTCAAAGCTTACTTCCAATCTTTTTACACGTGCAGTTTATGGGTGAACGACACGTATTCTTCATTATCAGAGGTCGGAGTTAGGTAGAGTTATTCATGTACTTGCATCGAAATGTTGATATTAATATGGATCTTCCCGGGATTTCTAATGAAAAATCCCATGTGTCCAACAATATTACAAATAAATAATAACAATATTAATTTCCACAACTTTCACATAACGCCATTTAATCTCAAACTAAGCAGAGCTTGTGATATGAGTACTAGATAACTGATAAACATATTTATATATTTCTAAATACATATATATTATTCCCTTTCCTAAAGAGGAGTCCTCAGTCCCAGTAGTGGGAATATTATAAGCCTGATTATGCTATTTTCATATATTATACATATACAGAGTTGATATGACATAGGGGCATTAAATTACACTACGTATACTATACGTTTTTAGTATTAATTCGATACGGTAGAAAATAAAATATAAATAAAAATGAGTTTTTTTTTTTTCAAACAAACTAAATAGCTTACAAATCAGAGTAAAACGCAAACACCCTTTGTAAATAAATTTAACTGACCTTAGATACCTAGGTATTAAAGCGGCAACGTCGCACGCGCGCGGCGCGCGTGTTCTCTCTCGTATCGGCGCACTAAATTTTTAAATTCTCGATGTGTCCTCCATTCACATTAATGCACAAATTATACCGACGGAGAATATTGTTATTTATTTTTCTAATTAAATCACTGTCCATCGCTAAGCACTTTAATTTGTGAAATGCTAAAATAATCCTATTTTTTATTTCATTAATTGTATTTACCTCTGAGGCATACACTTCACCCTTAATGTACCCCCACAAAAAGAAATCCATGGGAGTGAGGTCTGGAGACCGTGGTGGCCACCGAACAGGTCCGAATCGACCGATCCATTGCTGCCCAAACATTTCTGTGAGCCGCTCCCTGGAAGCCATCACAGAATGTGGAGGCGCTCCGTCCAGCTGGTACCACAACTTGCGATAAACGGCTAAAGGCAGTTGATCAATGTACTCGGCCACAGGACCACTTAACAATTCTACAAATTTCGCCGCTGTAAGGGTGCCGTCAATAAAAACTGGGCCAATAATATTATTATTATGGATACCAGCCCACACATTGAGAGAAAATCTGTACTGGTGTTCAGATTCTCGAAACACGTGTGGATTTTCCAAACTCCAGTACCGGAGGTTTTGCCGATTCCAGATGCCGTTCCGAGTAAAAGTACTCTCATCGGTCCATATTACATTACCTAAGAAATCACGGTCTTCGGTTGTTTTATTTAGTAGCCATTGGCAGTAACTGTTCCTGACCGACAAGTCTCTCGATAACAAAGCTTGCACCTTCCGATATTTATAAGGTTTGCGTTTGTTACGTTTTAGAACCTTGTGGATGGTTCTATGACAAACCCTAAACTGCCGGGCGGCTCTGTGGAGACTCGTTGTCGGGTTGCGGGAAAAATGGTCTAAAATTCGTTCTTCCCAAGCAGCGGGCATTTGGCGCGGTGGCACTCCCTCCTGTTGCGGCACTATACTTTTATTTTCCGGTATTCTCTGTACTGCCAATTGTATGGTGCGGGCGTTTCTAGGGCAATTGCGGCTGTTACCAAACCTCTGTCGGTATGTTCGCAGAGCTAAGGCAGCGTTTCCACGGCATTCGCCGTAAATTAAAATCATGTCTGTGTGTTCTGACGCCGTGTAAGCTACACGAGGCATTGTTGAACACTTTAATTACACACACACACACAACCAAAGTTTAATTATTAGTTTATAATAATGATTACTATTATTAGTTTATGTGTCGTATCACGATAAAAGCAGTCAATCACAAAAAAACACTAACACTAAATAATAATAATCCCAAGTTACTTGTCCTATCACAATAAAAAAAAGAAATACTGTCTGTCTTAAACTTATTTAGTGTCCTATCACAATAACAAAATCACAATTGTTAGCGCGCGAGTTCGAAAAAACGAAAGCGGCGCGGGAGCTTCCGTGTTACGTAACCTAAGTACGTTCCCAAAGGGTTGCGTCGGCGAACTGAAAATACAAGTTTTTTAGACGCCCCACTTACCGTTCGCAAAAATCTAAGATGCAGTAGCAACATAATGAACTATGTCTATTCCTTTTACGCGCGGGATGTTTTGCTATGGTTCTCACTGTCGTAATGAAAGTGCAAGTGTGTGTATTTATCGCTTCCCTGTTTGCATTGAAATCTTTTAGCGAAAATATTTGTTCGTACTTGTGACTTGCGTCAGAGCGGCAACAACGCATCGTAGGTTATACTCCGATTTATCGTTTTAAGGTGCATGACCTATGCGTATAGACATAATCAGCTGTTAGGAAAAATACATCGTGTTCAAACGGAGCAAAAACTTAAAAAATCATTTGCGACTAAACTACTCCTCCTATTTAATTGATTTTTGGTACAGAGCTTGAAAATGGTACCTAGTATAGGCAGTTTAAAGGAAAGCCTATCTGTCGTATCAACTTTGTATAAATTACACCCATACATAAACAAATGGTCATGCTCATCGAACAAACATTTTTCCTGGATGGGAATCGAACTCACAACTACTGGCATAGCAGTCAGGGCCACTAAAACCAACAGGCCTGTCAAATTATAATAAAAACCTCAGAGATGAATGCGACAAATAAAACAAAGATACATAAAATTTTTATTAGTATTTTTTATTGAAAAAGATCAATGTTAACTGAGGTGAGGTTAACTTTATACACTTTGTCCTCCTCGTTATTAATGTAGGAAGAAATTTTTTCTGTTATATTTCTGACAGTGTCATAAAAAAAAACCTGCTTTTTAAAATTAATCTCGGGATTTAAGGCATATCCACTTTATTCTTTCGCTGTATGAAATCAGCCTAAGTACATAAATAACTATACCTAATTCCGATCTCTGGTCATTATACGCTTGGTGTACGCCTGCTCACAGCTTACATACAAAACTATGACACTGTCGACGAGGCAGCGTCGTGCTGTCGTGTCGCGCCTATGAAGCTACGTGTACGTAAGCAGTAGGCCTTAAATATGTTTTCTCGTGTACAGCCACATCGGCAACTCGCTGGCCGGTGGAGCGCGGGTGTGCGCGGCGCGCGACGGCTGCGAGCTGTGCGCCGGCGCCGCGCGCGCGCTGCTGGCCGCGCACCACCGCCGCCGCCAGCATCACCACCCGCGTGCCATACAGAAGCACGCCACCGACATGTGAGCACCACCGCACATCACTACAACGAAAATAAACATAAAGTGACGACAGGACGGTTTAAAACCAACAGGACCCCGGTGTGAGTGAGCGACAGTGATATATGGGGCGAATTAAATACAACGTCAAAACGTCCGATGGGCTTTCATTTTGTTCTCATCAATATGACAACTTTTACTATGCTGCCAACCATGAAATCACGAAAAAAAAAAAACAGGTGTGGAGCACCATTACATTTTGTCGAGTTTAATGAACATAAAGTGAATGGAGCGGTGGTTTTTTTTTTTCGTGATTTCGGGGCTGGTCGCGTAATAAGTTGTGACATCTATGACGCAATATTAAAACAAATTCGATATCCTATAACGCGGTATTAGAGTTCACTGCGCGATTTGAACATACACAACAGCCCGAAATCAACTATCTGGTCGGAGATCCTCAATTCTCAAGGGAGGTTTACGGGACTTTACACTCTGTTCCGCATACCTCTAAATTGGTGACCCCCGACATAAACGTCAGCGCTTTTAAGGAAAGCCCATCGGTCGTTTCAACGTTGTATATTCCCTTTTCACAAAATCATAATAGCATTGACAAAACACAGTACGGCTGATCCTTTTACATATTTATTTATTACAATATTTTTTGTTAAAGGGTATTTAGAGCTCTAGCCCGCTCTGCAATAAATTCCCGTGAAATTTTCTTAACTACTTTTTAACCATTGTGCTTGGAGACTGATATTACACAGCATACAAATTTTAAGTTGGAATCCGTATATTTTATAGGCCACCGTTCAAACAAATCGCAATGATCATATTCGCAGTGCATTCTAACCCATATTTTCACCCTTGAAACCTCAGACTGATAATTCTGATTCATAATATTATCAATCGTAGTCTATCCATTCTTACCTGTCATGGTCAGAACTTTTGTCGCATCAATTAAAACAACTTTATATATTTAAATTATTTTATTTTTTCATAATAATCATCCCATGTCTGGTATTTTTATGTTTTCGGGAAAAAACGTCAAAAATTAAAGTTCAGAAAGCCCTACGGGGTTACCATGACGTTCAAAGTAAGATTGTTTCATTCTTATTTCAGTGTGGGTAAGAGACAGAGCTATACAGGTTGTCTAGCGCCATCTCTTACCCACACTGGAAATAAGAATAAAACAGTCTTACTTTAAGCGTCATGGTACAGGTCCTGGACTGCGTTAAGCTGAATTAAACTTCCAAGACCCGATGACGTCACAGGATATGTTTTAATGTGATCGTCACAATAATGTAATTGAGGACCGAATGAAATGTGCCTGTGCTAAGTGCTTATATGAATGATATGAAATGACTGTTTAAATTGACGGACTCGATCGGAGTAGGCTCATAAGTTAGATTCGGTGACAGTCACTATCTTTATGAATAAATTAATGAAATTTTCGTAATAATAATTTATAAAAAGTTACAACGCTTGGACACTTTTTGAATTAGAATTAAACGGTGCAATATATCCTTCACTTAAAAATATTACTAATACGTATTTCAAAATGTCTAATTGTCTATACCACCATTTAAATTAATTATAGTATCGAAGTTAGCGCGAAAACGAAAAAACTAAATGTAATTGCCTCAAAATAAAATTCATTTAGAAAATAGGTATAAATATCCTTTAGGTCAAATTTTACCTGATATAATTTATCAGGTAAAATTTGACCTAAAGGACCTAATTTCAACTATCTATTTTATTTCCTGAAATAAATAATGGATGTAAAGGTCCAAATAAAAATATTTTTTTATAATCTGAAAACATTAGGATACCGCGGATACCGTTTTTCGGAAATATGAATATTCATATTTCCATGATTTACGTTGACGTCATAGTAAACAATCATTCGTTGCTGTGGACAGAATTCCTTAGGAACGTTTTGTTTACTATAACGTTGACGTCATGGCACCGAAAATCTTTACATTCACGTTTTTTAAATTTCACGAAAAGTTTATTTTCAAACCACTTCAAAAAAAGGTAGAGGTTTTCAATTCGGTTGTATGTTTTTAAATTAAAGTTTTGTTGTTTTCTAAAAGGACGAGGCAGGCCATAGAAAAGATGGATGGATTGTGTGAGGTATGATACTAAAGAAAAGTGATAGCATGAAGGTTGACAGGATAGAATGGAAGACAAAAACCAACCCCAAGTACACGGGACAAGGAAGATGATATTGTTGTCTAAGTCTCGAAAAAATATAATAATTCATTATAGTCAGTAGTTAGTGTAATAGAACAATGAATATTAATTTAAGAACTATTTATTAAAAAAAGCATCAACTAGCCAATTTAGCGATGCCTTCCATGTTATTAAGGACCTCTAGGATCTCAACTACTTAAATCGTTTCAAGTTAAATGTGAACGCAGCCACGAAATGTTTGACGGCACAAATGTTCCTCTTAAGAGCGACCAACGCGAGATACATTCCCATACAACCGCTCTTACGTGTTATTATATATCTTTGTCCACATATTATGGAAACACGGATATCTTGTGGATATTATCTAGGTTTCTATTGAAATCAAAACTGAAATTGTAAAACTAATCCAGTAAACACCTCTCAAAATTGCTATTTTGCGTGAACTTTGGTCCGTCATAATGTACTCATATACTTATTAAAAATATGAAAAAATTTATACCTTGCACATTTTATCAAGATTCTGAACTTTTTCCAAAAACTTTCAAAGGTTTTTAAAAAATCACGAATTTCCTGAAACAAGTTTTGTTTGTTTTGAATATTCGAGTAAATGACGGAATAACCGAATGCCAACAGAGTTATTTCTCATTCTTCGCGTTGCCTCTTCATCAATCATTGCGTTGGATGAAATAACAAGCTTTTAAACCACGCTCACGTTGACGATAGACGAGTGAGGAAGTGCCCTCTTAAGAGATACGCTTTCGGTGAAGCATCTTTTAGTCAGCTGTTTATTGGAAGTTGTTCGTACTGTGCAATATATCTTCACTTTTGATGTGAAAAATCTATTGGTGCGCCTTGGCAGTAAAACCGACTTGTATACCGTGACAGCAAACGGCATGACGATGACGCTCTGTGGTCTCGTCATATCCCCTCAAAGCTACCACTCTCAACTGCTTTGTGTTTTTTTTTTTATTAATTTTCATCCACATTTCTTTATAGATTTCCATTTATAATAATTTCTAACATCAACTACGATGTTTCACAATAGTAGGCGTCCCGTGATGCTCGATTTTTTTTTATCTATCTATGTGAAGTAGCTCTGTCTCGCTCTTTCATTCCACTTTTTTTTGATAATAATTCTGACGATCTATGAATGCGCATTGTATTTTCTCTCCACTTAGAATAGCAATAAAACCCAAACTGTTGTTTCCTATAACCCCGGTTTCTGAAAATAAACGCGGCACGTCGCAAATAAAACGCGAGTGAAAAGTAATTCGATTGGTTGTCGACTATAAAAAAAGGAATCTTCACGGTACTGTCTTCTGTACAATTACACGGGAATCTTCGGAATTTTATCGGTTCGCAACTTCGCAAGATAAACGGAAAACCTTCCAAAATGTACAGCAATATCAAATCGCATAACAGTTCACATAATGCTTACGTGAACCGCACAGAGCAATAATAAATCTAAAAAATACACCAATTTTATTGAATGTAATTGTAGGTAATTTAAAACTATACTATCTAAACTTGTACTGAACATTTAATATTAACCTTATATTTATGTAAAATTTAAAAGCGATTTTCTTATTATGATTGTATAACTTTGAGGAAAAACCTATCATACTTAATATTATTTAAGCGAAAGTTTGTATCTGTGTGTGTGTGTGTGTATGTTATTCTTTCACGGTCAAATGGCTTAACGATTTTTGATAAAATTTGGCATACGTTTAGACCGTGTCCTGGAATATCACATTTAATACCATTTATCTCGAAGTATGTTCATAAGTGTATATTTAACAAACAACTACCCACAAACTTTCGCCTTTTTTGTATTAAGTGTGATATACTTTATATTAATACTTTGGGGGAAATCGCTAGTGTCTGTATCCATACTTAAAAAAAAAAAAAAATTATATAAATAAATGTTTTGAATAATTTTACGGTACCTTTTAGAAAAGGTTGTCTTATAAATTGAGCTAGATTGTTTCGAATTACTCTCAAAATTCATTACAAACAATCTTTCTATAATTTACAAAAATGCATTTTCAACACACGGTGTTTCTTTTAGTTACTTTTTTCGGTCCCCCGATTATGAATCTAACGTTTCGATTTGACACCGAACTTTTGAATCCACAATACCCTAATACAGTAGTTGTGGATTTTTTAGTTGAGAAGATGTAGGAATTACAAATTATTGCCAGGGAAAAGTATAAATATATTTTATAATATTTTCGTATGGCAATAATTTATAATTGTTTCGGTATTTAATCGAAAAGGTCTGTGCGCTGAGTGCGAATTGTTTTTACGTTAATGTGATCGAAACGTTTACCGCGTTTGGCTTTCTGATTGGTTAAGAGCTTGGAGCGGGCCAATCGGATCATCGGATCATAGTCATGAACGTGTCGATCATTAACGTAAAACAATTTCGCACTAGGCACTCTGATCCTGGGGACCGGATGGTTAGTGTTTGTGAACCCTTTCCTTTAATAAAGCACCTTTAACGAAATCTATGTCATAATCAGAGGTCGGAATTAGGTAGAGTTATTCATGTACTTGCATCGAAATGTTGATATTGATATGGATCTTCCCGGGATTTCTAATGAAAAATCCCGTGTGGTCAACAATATTATAAATAAATAATAATAAAAACCGCACAGATAGATAGGACAAATAAAACAAAAATAATAAACACAATTTTATTATTATTTTTCATTGAAAAAGAACTCTCTACGTCAACTGAGGTGAGGTTAAGAAATTTATACACTTCCTCCTCCTCGTCATTAATGTAGGAAGAATTTTTTTCCGCCATATTTGTAATAGCGTCAAAATAAAATCGGCATTTTAAAATTAATCTCGGGATTTGAGGCATATCCACATTATTCTTTCGCTGTATGAAATCGGTATAAGTACTTAAATAACTCTACATAATTCCAACCTCTGGTCATCATACACAATAAATGATTGTTTTTTAACGGTAAGTGAAGGGTTCACAATAAAATTGCGACCGCAGTGTACAAAAAAGCAAGTGCAATGTTTGTGAAATATTACAGTTTCCAAAATTCTCTATGCATAGAAAAGATTTACGCAAATATTGCATCTGCCTTTATGTCTCTTGTACATTCGACCACACATCCAAGGTATTTTTTATTTCGTTTCTTATAGTAAGTAATGGTTTCCATAGTTAAGTGTTACTATTGATGTGCGGTTGAGTGTACTAAACGAGATATCGTTGTCGTTTTACTTATTTTAACCTGTTTTCAAGTGTGACTTCTAGCAGCGCTAACACACCATATGTTTTGATCTCTCCTGCAAAGGATGTGATATGTCTATATTTTAACACTTACCTCCTTATTCAGTGGTTCTCAACTTGATATCCGCGGACCACAGATGGTCCGCAAGGGCAAAATGTGGGCAGCGAAAGGCTTAAGATTTCAAACTTTCCAAATGAAAGTTAATATTGATAATTATTTAGTTTGCTTATTATTATTTAAAAGATTAATGCGAACTGATTTTAAGTTTTACCACAAACAATATGTTTACTATGGGAAATGCTCATTACTTGTGATTTTAAAGAATACATAGTCGTAGGTCTGCTACAAGTTTTAAATTCATAAGTTTTTTTAGATATACATAGGTAGTCAAATTTTTATTTGGATTTCGGATCCCTACTAGCAATAATAAATTCAATGTGGTCCCAGGTCGAAAAGGTTGGGAACCACCGTCCTAAATGCTTGAATGGGGGAGAAAAGTGCGTGAGTCTGATGATATTTAAAATCGTTGATATCTTTTAAAACTTGTAACTAAAGTTAATATAATCAAATAATAAATTTATTGGTATTTTTGTACCGACATGAAATTGTTTTAAGTGCATTTTAAGTCTTAGATGTTGCCACGATTATTTTAGAATGTTCCATCGGCATTCATTTTAACCCAAGTCTAGATTAGAGATGTACTTATTAGGACCAAATATATGCGTCTGATAGATAATAGCCAGCACAAAGTTTTATTAAACGAATTTGAATGAATATGATTAATGTTTTTTTTTTTGTCAAGTGGTCAGTGTAGAAATCATAACAGCTATTTACGAAAATATGTATCAGTAACTTTAAAATATTTAAAAAAGTATTTTCACTTTTACTAAAGAAATCTTTTAGAATTAGTACTTCTCGGAATATAACTCGAATCAACTAATGAACTCTCATAATACAAAAATTGTAACTTGTAGCCAGAAAACTTGATTGATATGGATTATAAATTTTAAATTATCAAGAAATATGTATATCGTATGAAATACGATTATTATAATTATATAATCTAGTCATTTGCTATTTCGAAATGGTCTCAGTACTAGAAGTTACAATTTTTGTAAAATGTTTACCAACTTTTATAATTTTTTTTGCTAGATTCGTAATGAAATGTAAAAATATCCATGTAACAGTTCAAATTACTACTAAACTTGCTAAATATTAGTTTTGATACTGCTTAACTTGCATTCTGCTTAGAACAGTTCTAATATATAAGAAAATATTATACGTTTTGTTGATTAAACTTGTGTACCTTTCGCTTTTGTCCTGGGGCTTTAACATAACGTGTTAAAATATCAGCATAAAGAGGGATAGAGCTATATACCCTACTAGTTACTGCCAGCGGCTTCGCCCGCATACTCCATACAAATTTTGGACCCCCTTTTCATTCCCTTAGGGGTTGAATTTTAGAAAATTCTCTTAGTGCTCGCCTACGTCATAAAAGGAAACCTTGTGCAAAATTTCACGCTCTCCCAGTAGTTTCGGCTGTGCGTTTATGCGTGTTTTTGTGTGTTTGTCAGTCAGTCAGTTTCTCCTTTTATATATATAGATATAGCTCCATCTCTTTAACAGTTCAGTTTTGGTCATCAAATGTTGTGTTAAGAGCTCATGGTCAGGCCTCTGGTTGGTGCCTGGACTGACTGCATACATGTTATTGACGTTTATAGACGACTCTGGCGTGGTCCGATTCATAAAATAGTTCCTTTTCAAGGAAAGGGAGATAACATGACGGACTGACGTTTGAAAGGACGAAAACGTTTTAGGCCGACCCCAAGTAATACGGGACCAAGACTTGATGATGTTATCGCTTGAAAAGAAACTGACGTTACTTTTTATTTATACTAATATTTCGTTGAAGCTCACATTTCAGTAATAACTACTTAGCTCACCTTTTTAAAAGGTCGTAGCATCCAATTCTTCATTCGTAATAAATCTATCATCACCTGGTCTAAGTGGCTTGTTCCCAGTGTTGCCAGGCTTTAATATCGATCTATACAATATTTTTATTTTAGTGTGCTATGATTTTATACGTTTGTTTTTGCATGCATCTTAGTGTTGAGTAGGTTTAAGTATTTATAAAATCGTTCTCAGACAGCCAGTATTAATATAATACAGTAACAGTACAGTATGTATTTTGATGCGTGAATCTTTTTGCTACTTAGTTTGCTGTTATTTAAGAATTAACGTATTACGCATTAATCTGACCACGTCGTTCGAGTGAAAGCCAGTAGGGGGTCGTTTGTTTTACGTATGTATTTTGATTTTAAGTACAAATATTTAGATGCAATTAAAACCCCAATACTGGTCTTAGTTTGAAGTGGAATCGGACTAAGCCTGTGCCTCTTAACCAGTGATGTGCCTCGTTTCCCTCAACTCGAGCATTTTTATTTTTCTGAAGGTGCAATTGGATTGTTGATAACCGATGATATAGACTGTTCTGATTATATCAGTATGGTTCTATGCTTTAAGCCTGTGGATCCTGATCTCATTAGGACACAAGTGGCGGAAAAACCAGGCGCACTACCAACAAACTGTACTGTATTCAGCTCATTAGAGTACCTCTCCTGGTGTCAGAAAGGCGGTGTTGTGCAAAGCTGTATATTTTGTCAGCAATGCGACCAGCCGCGCCACCACTCGCGTCCTAATAAGATAAATGCCTTAAGGCCAACGCAGACCGGGACGGCATGGCAAAGAATTTAGCCGCCAGTCAGCACACACTCGCCATTTAGATACTGCGGCTTTCCAGCGCCTTGCCACGGCATGCCGCGTCACGTCTAAGTTTGCCACGGCAGCTTCTACTGCTAGATACATATTTCAGTCATAAGTAGCGTTTGATAGAGTGGTGGCGGGCGCTGGCGTCCTTCGGCATGCCGTCGCCTACCCCAACGCGCCACGGCATCCTGCCGCGGAAGCCTATGACGCATCTTTCAATACTGTACGATAATATGCCTTTCGATGCCACGGGATAATTTTAAAGCATAGGAATTTATGTCCTATTTCTATATTGTAAGGTTGAATGTCCATTGGTAAAAATTTAAATCCTTTGCCATGCCGTCCCGGTCTGTGTAGGCCTTTAAGTTGCCAATTGCACCTTTAGGTATGTGTGAGCAAGTTTTACTTTAAAATATAATTTATGAATTCAGTAATTTGTTTGTACTTGTTGTGAAAGATTTTTATTGGGTTGTGTATGTACATATGTTTTTGTGATAACTGTTTCATTTTTCTTTTCCTAAATTAAAATTATCTTAAGTTTATGATTGTTTTATTTTACCCAAAACACCTTAGCTTCAAATTATTTATCAGATCCTGAATCTACAGGGTGTCTGACAGCGACGCACAAACGAATACCATGGATCCAGTACATGATTCTGGACCCCCTAGTGGTGGATTTTTTTTTCAGTTTTTTTCCCAATTAAAAAAAAGAATTACGTTTTTTAATTTAAATTCTATAAAATGAATTCTAACATTTTTTGTGAAAAAAATAAATGCATTACGTTTAAAATTAAAAATGTCATCGGGGTTGATTAGAATAACGATTTTACCTACCCCGATGACTTTAATTTTTAATATTTTTTTTTACTAAAAATATCATCGGGGTTGGTTAGAATAACGATTTTACACAGTTTAAATTTAAACAAGTACAATTTTTTTTTTTAACCGTTTCACCGCCAAGCACTTCTATAGAAGTTCGGGATTTTCGTGCCACCAGCGCCACAACTTCTATAAAAGTTGTTCATTTTAACTATCTTATTAAATTAAATTTACTGTGATTAAAAGCTTTGTTTTTTATTATTTAAGATAGCACTGTCTACTACCCTGTTTTTTATTTTTCTACACAAAATAAGCCCTAGTTTGTCCTAAAATCGGCAAAAACAGAAACTCCGAATTTTGTTACTTTCCTCAGAACGCCAATCACTTCATATCAAGTTGGCCAGTGATGTGCCGTGAAAGGTTGATTTCACCATTGAAATATTTATAAATACAGAAAGTTACGAATATCGAAAACAATTTGAGGTCAATAAAATATGAACTTAGTTGTCTACTTCATTACAAAGGATAGTAGATGAATTTCGACCTTCAGGTAGATGCCGATACGTAATTATAAAGTTGTTACCAATTCTTGTCGATAGTTATTTTCCCATCTCTACAAAACAATTGGTCGTCTATGCCCCTGTGCGCCACCGAGTGCCACGAACTACTATAGAAGTTGGTCAGTGACGTCATAGGCGTGCGGCTGTCAAGGTCACTGGCATAGTGCAGCACAAAATCGGATTCGCGCGCACGCATCTTTCTTTCTTTCACTAGATAACAAATAGAAAAATGAGTGAAGAACTTGATTCGGACGAACTTCTTAAAATTTTGCAAGGTGTGGAATTGGACTCTGAGTATTTTGTGCAGAACATTGAACCAGAAGATAATTCCATTTCAAAAAACACTTTAAAAACAATTAAAAATTCTGCCACTTATATACCTACGGTAAAAAACGTTGACTGAAGTTATTAAAAAACACAGGAATAAACAAAAATAGAAGAAAGAAAGACCATAGACCCCATCCCTGATCAGAATCGAATTCAACGTGCCCTCAGTGCCAATAACTTGATATGAAATTAAAGAATGAGATCATGAAACAAATAGAGATGTACCCCATTCCTTATAGTTCTAATTGAGTTATGTATTAGTTTCTTTGATACTCATAATTTATACTGTTTTTTCTTATTAAGGATACTGTGAAATAAAACAAATCTGGAAATATTTAATCAGTTTTTATTTATATTCGTAAAATCAACTATAATCTTAACTTTACGCGTACAAATCTTATTCATCGATATGACAATATCCCCATCACTACTGTTTACTGTATATTTAGTTATACATTTATAGCTTGGCGCTCGGTGAGGCATTGCGTTTTGTGTACGTTGGCGACGAAAAGGTTAATTAGGAAAAATCCGGCGAACAATTCCAATACTGGGGGGGGGGGGGGGGTCCAGAATCATGTACTGGATCCATGGTATTCGTTTGTGCGTCGCTGTCAAAGACACCGTATATAATAGTTGAATTTAAACTAGCGGAATTGGGATTAAATTCCCTTTGAATTTGCTATTGGTAGCTATACTGACATCCAAAACTACAATGCGGTCCAAATAAGAATAGGATCGATTGCCATGTTGTGACGTCACGTCATACTGTCAAATCGCAAGAAATTGTGTAAAATTGAAGAACTCCGAGATGAGCAAAATTGAAAAACTGGATTCTGATAAAACTATTTTTGTTCACAGTTCGTAAATAAATCAAATTTTAAAGTTTTCTTGTTTTGCTTACCATAATAATTCTTCGATTTGACAGTATGACGTGACGTTACAACATGGCAATCGATTCTATTCTTATTTGGAACGCATTGTACATGAATATACAACATAATGAAGCGAACAATCTTCCTGAAGTATGCTGACGAAATAATCAGCTTATTTGATAATGTCACTCGCAGCACTCCACGGCCAATTTAATCTCAACTGTAACAGCTTACGATTAAGGATTTTTTTTTTTTTTTTTCGGGTGGGAAAATCAACTCATGACATCCCCCGCTCTTGGGCGGAGCGCGAGATAGTGTCAGACTTTTACTGGCTAAAAACCCACTCCTGTTCCTTCTTTGCCATTTGTTTTCCAGGGCCCCGGGGATCTCTTTCGCATCACCCATGGCCCCAGTAGGCTTCGACCCTGTTGGGCCCCTACGGTTGCTGACATCTCCTTGAGGCGCGCGTGGAACACTACGCGCCGTGGACGACTTGGGCACGGTCCGGACGGTTACCGGACGATCGGACGGCGAGCCACCCATTGCTCGCCGTCCGCAAGCCCGCGCCTACGGTGGCCGGAAATCGGGATCGGAATCCCGGCGGCGGTTGGGGCGTAAGGACCGTTGCCGTTGCCTCACGCGATCGGCCGCCTCCTTTGCTAGCATTACTGCTTCGCAGAAGGAGGCGACCGCCTGCCACTCCTCCTCGCTCCGGACCATGGCCTGTACCAAGGCCCGGCGCGAGAGATCGCTGCCGCCGATCGCCCTCACGAGGACACGACGGTGCTCTGCCCAAACGGGGCACACCTCTACCGTGTGCTCCACCGTGTCCTCCGGGCGGTCCACACAATGGTGGCACCCGGGCAGCTTACGATTAAGGGTGCATTTAATTTGCAGGGAATGTTGTATGAATGGGGTAGATTTATGCGTTTTGTAGTTCATTACGTAGTGGCGGCTCGTGCCAAGGGTTATCTTGGGTTAATTAGCTTCTGGTATTGCGTATTTAGTTCAAGCAATATCAGTAAGTAGGCTATCAGTTGGGTATATATGGATACAGGGGCACTTCTGATGACCGGGTATGTTCGAAAGAGAATATTAGGACCAATCAAAATCATCGTCTGCGTTTCAGCCGAAAGACGTCCACTGTTGGACGTAGGCCACCCCCAAGATTCGCCATAATGACCGGTCCTGTGCGTCTCGCATCCATCGGATTCCCGCGACCCTCACCAGGTCATCGGTTCAGTTTGTGAGTAGTCATGCCAACTAGAACCTTTCATCCAATCAAAATCGGGTTACAAATATTAAGATCAAATAAATAAAACTATATTTTATTATAAAAACTAGTGCATATATTTTAACACATTAGACCTATATACAAAACAAATATAGACATAATCAAAATTAATATCACATCAGAAAATACAAAGCTAATGATTAAGCCTACAAAATAATTTACAAAAACCTCTCAAATATCTGTTTAAAAAAATAAGTCAAAAACACCATTACATTTGCTAAAAACATTGCAAATTAATTATGCTCTGTATTTACTTTTGTCTTTTAATTTATTTATATTTATGTATGTTTTCAAGTCAAAAATCATAGTAGTCAGAATGTCACGTAACGTCTTAGTGTCTAACGTGTATAAAGAAAAAAGAAGTTGTCAATAATGTTGAGTTTTCTCTAATTTTATACATTTACAAAATACCCAGACAGTTTTGTTATTCAATAAAAATGACAATACAAAGAATTCCAAAGTTGTTTTTAAACAGCCAAATTAAACTCGGAAAGCACTAGCCAAAATCTTAAAACTAATAACCAATAAATGTATTTCAACAAGTTTATCAAAATACTGAAACATCACATCATTGTTATATGTTGGAACATTTTATTACATAGTTATATATTATTTAAAGCGATACAACAAAGCCACATTAAATTGTTAATTTCAACAACGAAATAATTTCTAAGATCTCAGTTGTTTTCTGTACACCTAAAATTAAGTAAATATAACCATTATAATGGGACTGACGTGTTCCTAAATTAATAAAAACATGAAAATAATGGTAAATCGGTTTGCGCAACATGTTACATAACATCACTGAAATACACATCTACGAACAGCTAAATATCGTCAGTTGTTATAAGTCCCGGCAAAGGAGGGGGTGATGTTAAAAATTAAGAACAAATACAGCCTCTAGACTGCTACTGACAAATTCCAGATGTCAAAACCTAAGTATACTTTGCCCGATACGGATATCGAACACTTGACCTCGTGCATGTCAAGTTTAACGCAAAGTTACACTACGTCACAGATGATGTTGCATGTTGCACAAGACTGTTAAACCCTTTTAACTAAATTGTTCTATTCACAGGCACTTTATAGTTTCTACTATCTTTAGCTAGCAATGTCATATAAAATCTCTGTTTACTATCTACGAACTAAAAAACTACATCATTTCGTCGAAAAGGAATGAAGTACAATATAATATAACGTTTTATTTTTGATTTTTCTATAAAAGCTGTATGAAGAATTAAGAAATAATTTTATTGTTAAATTGTCGTTTAGTTTAACTTAATAAGCTATTTATTTTGGACTAAGTCTCGGCCATATAAGATGATCTACGAATTATTTAAATTAAATTATAACTTCCTAAAATGATGAGCGAAGTTTGCATCCACAATCATAAAAGTACACAAAACATAATTAGAATGATTCAATCAATACTTTGTGGGTCAAATTTTCCTTTAATCGTAACTACAAACAGCATCAAGATAATTATATTTATTATTCTAATATAATTGTGCACTGTTACAATATGAGCATATGTAAGTGCCGGACACAGGCACAATGTCTGCGGTTCAATTTGAAAATTGTATAGTAAAAATACAATAAAACAGTAAAATATCAAAGTGAAAATGAAATACAACAGTGGACTAATTTTATAGCTACTATTTGCATCTGAAACTCCTCGAAATAATACCCAAAAATCCGGCACTTACATCAAAATGATACGTCAAGTCATTCGCCAAACAGTGCACACCTTTAATTACACATTTCTTTATCACAAAACATACATTTAACAGCATACCTCATGATATGTAGATATAACAATATTATTGAGAGTGCGGTTTATAGATTAGATGCATAGATTGGCAATGGTGAAAAGCTAAGGGCGAAATTCACCAATAAAACTAATCGCGTTCAGCCGCTGTCACTGGTGTCACTTGTAAAAATACAACAAAAGAAAAATACAGACAAGTGACACTAGTGACAGCGGCTAAACGCGATTATGCGAGCCAAACGTTAAAACGCGATTAGTTTTATTGGTGAATTCCGCCCTAAGTCCTCACTCACTGACACATCAACTTTAAAAAGAAAATAATATACATACGTCAAAAGAAAGCCCAGTAGACACACCAGTATACTTCAAATCAGTCCTATCTCGCTCTCACACACATCACGAATCTATTTAACAACACTATGGACTGGTTAACTCTTCACATCAATCTATTCTACTATCTACCTGTTTACTCATCATCAGTGAACCTCGCAGGCGGGTTCCTCTGCTTACACCGCCTCACTAGTACGTAGGTAATGCCTGACATAGCCAGGAGTACTGGAACACCTAGCCCGATGGATATGATGATGATTACGAAGAGAGAGAAGCTTTCCACTGGCGGTACTCCATAGCCTATTGTGAATGACCTGAAATAAATAATAGGATATTTTACTGTATATGAGAAAAAAACTAAAAATATGTTATTAAGATACGAGTAGGTAAAATGCTGTCGGTAAGTGTTAGTTTTAGTTCAAGATATAACAAAATAAAATTTAAAATTCAATTAAAAGTTTTCTGTCCTTTATCGCTTTGAAATAGTAGCCACCATGTTATTACGTCATTCGGTTGTGTAATGTGACAGCTGTCAACTGATCGGCCATACTGAGCGCATTTGTTTACACAGCCAATGACGTCACGACCAGAGTAAATATGGCATCCACTGCTTTCTACATTTTCGTCAATTACGCGCGAAATTTGAAAATGTAAATTTTAAATGTATTTTTAGGGTACTTAGCGACTGAATAAAAATTTTGTGTTTTTTTTAGTTGTTTATTAGCACTATAGAATCTAATTGAGACACTTTTCAAAAATGGGTGTAATACCCTATTGGTTAAGATAAGTTCTCAAGAGTTGTCAAGTTTTTAAAGGTAAGCTATATTCCATTCGCAATAAGCGATTCGGAAAAATCTTCGTAACTCGATTCGGGAATTGAACTGTTTAATAGTTAAGTTTGTACGGAACCTCGCGCTTGCCTGGTTTTTTTACTTTGTGTTTGTAACTGTTGTGCTGTGTCCTAAAAAAAAATATTTCTATTCTATCTCATAATCTGTTTTTGTATCGAAAGTACAGCTCTTGTTATATTGTTCAGGCCCAGCAGGCGACTTTGTACGCTTATTGTGGCGTCAAAAGTCAGAGATCTGCAAGGGGTCAGGTTCTTTTTACTTGGCTGTGAAATCATCAAACACATTCTCCTGCTGTGTATGGAGCGTGAGGGCTGTCTGACTTTTACTGACTTAAACCCACACGTGCTTCTCCAGTTGCCCATTGCATACCAGGGTCACGGTGTCTCTTTCCAACGATCCCGCAGTAAGGAAGCTGGTGAACCGAAATTAAGAAGACTAGCAAATGCGATAACATCTATTGCATAATTTAATCATGCCATAAAAATTGCAATTCCATACCAATATTATAAATGTGAAAGTAACTCTATCTGTCTGTTACGCCATCACGGTTAAACTACTGAACCGTTCTTGATGAAGTTTTATACGCAAAGCGCGTTAGCTTAAATCCCAAGGAAGAACATAGGCTACTTTTGATCTGGCTTTTACTTCACTACTACTACTTTACTACTACTTTTTATCACAGTTGAGCTACACGAATACTGACAAATGCTTGAACTGACTGGACAGGTCCGCTCAGAACTGTGTGGTTCTTTCTTCAAAAGACCATCTCAGACTCCAATCTGCATGGTTCTCATACGATTTGACCATTACATATTTGCTATATGGACTTTAAAAGAGACTGACCCCTGAGTTTGTTTCGGTGTTTCTTCTCAGGGTAGTCAGCTAGGAAACACCGGCTTCATCTAGTTTAAATTGACAAAAAAATTGACGTGGAAAAGTGTTTTTAAAAAACCTATTTGCAAAATAAATATCATTTATCATTCACTATAACCAACATTCACGCGTAAGAAGTCGACGGCAAAAGCTAGTCTATTGCATAATTTACTCATACCAAAAATTTAAGAATATAGTTGCTTACCAAGAAGTATAGTTGTGTTGTCTGTAGAACCCGTCCCCGGGCAGACCGAAAGATATGTACATGTCCTGAACAAGCAGATAGTTCCCGTCAAAGCGACGGTAGAAATCACGTAACGTGCCCGCATATGGTAGAGATGTTCTGAGGACAAATGAAAGATACATTTAGACTCATCATTATCATTTCAGCGAAAGGACGTTCACTATTGGACATAAGCCTCTCCTGAGTGTCGCTACAACGAACGACTCGCATCCATCGGATTCCTGCATTCCTCACCAGGTCATCAGCCCACTTTGTAGGAGGCCCGCCAATGCTACGTTTTGCTGTCAGCATTCCCGTCTTCATTCAGATTAGCTCAGAAAAATAGAATAATGCAAAAAATAGTAATATGTTTGGTCATGGCTTCAGAAGTAAAAATTTTTACCACATTTAAGAAAAGCTAAAGCTTTTCAAGACACACGAAATACCATACAAAAATGCGCTTCTACATAACTACATTAATTATGTAATAGCACTTACGCATAACATTTAGGTACGTATTTTATTGTTTGTTGTCTAGACTCAAATCTTTTGTGGTTTATTCTAAACCAAATATGTTGTTTTTGTACGCCATAAATGGCAAAACATGCAGATCTACCTGTTACTTTAAGACCTTGCACACATTATGATGACTATTCATGTTTTACAACAAAAATATATTCTATTCTATAAAAACCGTTTTTTTTTACCGTTTTCGAATGCTCATCAACTCATTCAATAAAAAAACCTAAGTAGTGTTAGACTAAAAAGTCGATGAATGAGCACATCCCTACTGTCGCCGCGTTTCATTCCCCCCACACTAGCAACTTGACAGATGAACAGAGATTTGCGCGCCTTTTCGTGGTGTTATACTTCTCAAATTGTAATGAAATATTTATTTGATAAAACTGCGTTTATCTTTAATAGTAGGTACTTCATTAAATAACTAAATTCATTTATTTATTGACAAACAACACTTATATATTTTATCTGCTGAGTCTAAAGCATGATCTTTCAAAAGAGCACTAAGAAAGAAGAATTGTTCAAAGTTCAACCCTGCCAAGGTTAAATAGGTCCTCCCCTATTTAACCTTGGCAGGGTTGAACTGAACTTCAACTTTTTCATGGAGGTTAAATTTCATTGTGTAATTGGTTAGTACAGCTGGGTACTTGATTAATTTTTTAAAATTATTTATATCTAATCATCAAAACCATTCAAACTTGAGTAAGTTACCTTTCAAATCTGGTGGAAGGTATCTGTCAATCAAGTAAAAGGAAAAAAAATCACAAACTGAAATATAACGTCACTGCCTTTATGTCAAGTGTGTAGAAAAGAGATAGCGAGATGTTCCTGCCACGCCCCCCACTCTTCCTCAACACAAATATTTGAAATGCTAATTGATGCATTATTTTATAACCAAAATTTAAGCTGTTTTCAGAAAAAGATTTATTTTTGTGTTATTTGTTGCTTTGTATTTTTTTTAAGGTAGGAAATCAACCAATGACATCACCCGCTTTGAGTGGAGCGATAGAGAATTTTACTGACTAAAATCACACCTGTATCCTTCAGTTCTCCTTTGCGTTCTAAGACCACATTTTGGAACCACCAGGGTTTCCTTATCAGAAAATCCCCGCGGCCTTAGCGGGCATAGGTCCTACTGGGCCCCTACGGTTTGTTGTTTTGTATAAAATTGTACGAACATAAACACAGGGAAGTATCCAATTTATTTACCTGGTGAAGTTGGTGATATAAGCGTTGGTGGAAGAGGACACGCTGCGCTCAGCTTCCGTGTAGCTCACCGGCCGGAACTGTATGAAGCCGCCGTCGTCCGACCGGCTGGACTTGGGCGTCTTTATCTCGAATATCTGTCAGGTTAAACATACACATTCATACATTATTCTGTTCTAGCTTCAGTCAGCGGCTTCGCCTGCGTATAACCAGAATTATTCCAAGAAAACAACCTACAGGAATAAAAAGTAGCCTACGTGCTATTCCAGGACATGCACAAGTACCAAAGCATTTACTTCCGCATTTATATAATTATATATATTAGGGTTAAAGACCATACAAATAAAGTAAAAAATTACAGAAAATATAAAACACATAGAATCCAATAAATACCTAATTTCGGAAAAAGAATAACGTACCTTTAATATAAAATTTATTTGAACTTATAATTCCAAGTCAATCCAAAGATATAACACTTCAAAGCAACTCGTTATAAAAAACGGCAATTTCATACTTTAACCCCTATTACAATTCTTCTGTTCGCGTTTGTCACCTAACTCCTAAAAGGCTTAACCGATTTGAATGAAACTTTGTGTGTATATTTGAGAGAGTCCCTGGATGGTTTGAAAATACAATTGAATGCGGTAGGTGGTGCTGCAATAGAGGTTTCATTTTTTTTTCTGGCTAAATCTATCTTTTGGACAGGACAACGTCTGTCGGCACCCTAGTTAGTATTATAATTGCGAAAGTAACTCTGTGTTGGGTCACTTACAACGAAGAGCAATGGGTAGCCCATCGTCCGGCCGTAAGAACCAAGCTCGAGTCGACGGCGCGTTGTTTCACGCGCACTTCAAAGACATGCTAGCAAACTGAAGCGGTACCGCGGCCCGTAGGCTTTCCTCTTCAGCTTTTTACACTCTTAATTTAATAAGATTCTAAATATATATTTTTATTTTTCGGTGGGTAAATCATCCAATGATATCCCCCGCTCTCGGGCGGAGCGGGAGTTAGTGTCAGACTTTTACTGACTAAAAACCCACTCCTGTTCCTTCTTTGCCTTACGTACCAGGGCCGAGTCTTCTTTTCAGAAGCAGACCCTTGGCCCCAGTAGGCTTCGACCCTGCTGAGCCTCTACGGTTTGCTGACATCTCCTTAAAGCGCGCGTGGAACAGTAAGCGCCGTTCACGACTTGGGCTCGGTCCGGACGGTTACCGGACGGTCGTACGCCGTCCGTAAGACCGATTTATTCTTATCTGAGGGTTTTGGACATCCGTTACGTGTAAATACCACAAAAGGACCTGTGGATGTGGCGACACTTGAGAGAGACCGTGGCCGTGTTTCAGCTCTAAAATTATGATGATAACTCACCTCGAACACTCCCGGCGTATGCTCATCATCCAAGCTCTTCCTCATGCTATAAGTCATGGTGTCGGTCCTGGCATCAGTGCTGACCATTATGAAGTGTATCGCGAACCGCGACGCGTTGTAATCCTCTGACGCGGTCAGGTTTATGAGGCTGATGTCCACCAGAGTCGAGTTCGCGGTGTGGATGAGGTGGGGCAGGTCTACCGCGTAGTCTTTGAAGGGTAGGAGGTCTAGCTGTTGGGTAGAACAAAGGTTGGATTAACGTTATGATTGAACAATATGATAAATATTTTTACACGCAAATTGTTAAAGCTGGCAAGTGTGCTATGGCAGGTGTATTAACCTCAATAGTCGTAATGTGGTGAATGTATGCTAAAGTCCTCGCCTTCTGGGGTAAGAAAAAGTAATCACAACCCTTATGGAAGCCCCAGAAGCGAACCCATGGTGCGTACCATGGGTTCGCTTCTGTGTGTTTAGTAGTTTAGTGGGTTTTAGTCAGTAAAAGTCTGACGCACCCTCTCGCCCCGCTCAAGGGCGAGAGAAGTCATCGGATGATTTACCACCTAAAAACTCCTTAAACGCAAAGGGCAACTGAAAGAACACAGGTGGGTTTTAGCATGTAAAACTCTGATACTATCTCGCTTCATCAAGAGCGGAAGGAGTTATTTGATGATCTTCCACCACAAAAAAAGCTAAATTCTACAAATAGATGCAAATAAATGTGTTCTATAAAAGTGAATTTGAAGGGTATGCTAAACATTGTACGCAATTACTATTATTAACGTATATATATAAAACACTCAAGGACATCCAGTGAACTTTTAGACGATGAAGGTAATTCGACGGCACGACAGACTCAGTGGTTGATCCATTATTGGCTGCTGCGCTGAGTATAGCAGATTCAATCCCCGCATGGAATCAATATTTGTATGGCCTATATATAATTGTTCCCAATCTGTGTGTCTTGTGTATGTGAGTTTGCATGTTTGTGTATGTATCCAGGGTACAGGAATAATAAACGTTAAAAAAAAAGCAAAAAAAAAAATTGGTTGCCTGTAAAGTCGGTATACGGGCGAAAGTTTTACGTGACAACGACTTTGAGTGGTAAAATAATTTTAATGTGAATATTCATTCGTATAGTAGGAAGAAGGATGAAATAATAGTTTAGGCGGGCTAACCATGCCCGAGTGGAAGGGACGCGTGCCTCTCACTCGCTCTCATTGTGAGCGCATAACGTGAGCGGAGCGTAACGCAGTTTCTTGAAGTGTCACCCGGCAAACCAATTTATAAGACGTTGTCACGTCAAAAAATAAGTCTTGCATGTTATAAATGTTATAATTATTTCTTTGTTAACTATGTATTTTGCGTGTACTAATTTTCCTTTTACTATCTTATACACGGTGACTACATCTCTATTTCTGCAATGAGGATAAATCACATAATAGCAAATCCGATTTTTACTAAGTACATCGTATGTGTAATAATTTACTGAGTATTTAATTTTTTAAATTATTAAAATCGTTTAAGAAATGGATTTATTTAAGTTTTTCTGAACGGCTACTTGGAAACGCGCGCTCTCGCTGGACTGTTTACGATGACGTCATCTGTCATGATCCGTGTCCGGAACGAACGGCTTGATCGCATGATTCGCCGGTGGAGACCGATCATGCAAGACAGATGACGTTACAGCGAGTCGCTTCATTCTCGAGCGCTTTCTGGATCTAATACACTAAAATTGCTGTATCTTCGTCGCTTTTAGTCCGATTTAAATAATTTCTTCACAGTATTTACTGTTTTTTTTTGACGCTATAAGCTGCACACTACACAAAAATCATGACTGATCCTCATTCTTCTTTCGCAGATATGCTGGAAGAGATTTCTTTGGGAATAAGCATCACCTTTGTACTATTCTTCTATTACCTTCTTTTCTTTTATTGTTATGTGTGTACATAAATAGTTAAATAATATAATTGTTACTTTGATTAAATAATAGTACGCCACAGGTAAGACACATACATTGTGTTAATGGGGCTTTAGTCTTTAACTTACCTTCATATCAAGCACGCCCCTCTGCCTGGCATCTTCAAAGTGGCCACGCATGTGGAGCATAGCTTCTTTGTCAGTGAGCTGGTGGTCACCTCTCTTCCACCACACGTGGCGCAGTGGTAGCTCCCTCTGCGGGCTCTTGTTGTCAATGTGCCCATTGTTTTCGATGTCATTGTATTCTTGAAGCTGGAAGAAGATGCATTTACATAAGATTTTTGAAGTCCATGAGACAGCAACTCATCTGCTTCTAAGCTGCCCGTGATCACTGGATTCAGGGCAAAGTACATCGAGAACACAGGTATCCTCCACGAAATGGTCAGTAACACCAAAACGCTTCTGGATCGAATGATACATTTGTCGTCCCACCCGTACGCAAAAGACGTCGAGTTGCGGACACCAGCCCAAAATACAAATACAATACGTACAGTGTATGTATATGATATACACTGTACGTCATCTGCCTCTCAGGTTTCTTTAAACATTAGTTATACTGACGATGTGTTAAACAAATGTCATTATTATTATTACACCATGCTCCAATTACTTCTGCATTAGACAAAAGAGGTTCATAGAAGTAGGTGTGCATAACATTTATTTCTCGAGATAAATAAAAAAAAAAATGTCTCTATAAACATAATTTGTACTTTTATAAAAAAGTGTGCCCTAAAACAACCTTTTTTAAGTTCTGTCTAATGCTATCGCGAATAGATTATAGCTACCAGCGGCTTCGCACGCGTGAAAGTACTTTTACTTTTTTTTTGTTTTCGTGTTGTTGCCTATTGTATTGCCTGCAACGAATAAAAACTATTCTATTCTATTTTAAAATTGTCCCAAGAGGACACTTCCAGCATAAAAAGTATCCTATTTGCTATTCCAGGACATGGTCTCCCCGTGTTTCAAATTTCATCCAAAATCATTCTGCCGTTTGCGTGTGAAGAAGTCACAAATATATACACAGACACTCTTTCGCTTTTATAATATCTGTGCGATTGCTCGGTGGCATTATTCAATTTGGTTCGTAGGTACAGCTTTAATAACACTTGAGCTAACAAGAGTTTTAGTTAATATCCGATATTTTGTTTCAGCAAATGTTGAGAAAGCCGAAGTATTACGTACCTACCTAAATATCTATATATATTAAAGGGGAAACTGACTGACTGACATATCAACGCACATCAGAAACTACTAGGACTAGGAGCGTGAAATTTTGCACAAGGTTTCCTTTTATGACGTAGGCGAGCACTAAGAAAGGATTTTCCAAAATTCACTCCTTAAGGGGATGAAGTGGGGGTCCAAAGATTGTATGGAGAAAACTACGTTTACGCGAGCGAAGCCGCTGGCAGAAGCTAGTAATTTAAAAAAGAAAAATATAATGCAACAAAAATAATGTCGTCACGGTCGTGAACAAAAAGGCCTTCAGTTTCATTTCAGATCATTATTACAAAGATGCAATATAATTTGCAACCGACTGCATCTGAAATATTTTCTTAATAATTTTTTTTTTTGATAAATCTTTGGGCATTATCAACACGTGTTGAAATGTCAGGCCTGTGAACGAGAAAAAGGGATGACGCTATACAAAGTACCTATACACCCTGCATACTTCCATCCCTTTAACAGTTTATTTTAGGTCGTCATGTCAGGCGTAGGTAGGGCCTCTGCTCTAAAGTAAATGATCTCGATTTATCAGTTACACAAGCTTCTGCCAGTGGCTTCGTCCGTGTGAAAGTGGACAATAAATGCCTAAGACACTCAGTAACAAAGTAGCATTCTACAGTAAAACAATTTTAAAAATCGATCTAGTATTTTTTTAAATTTCATTCACAATTCATTATTACAAAGAAAAAGTGCAAATCTTTTCTCTTTATAATATCAGCTGTAAGTTTGTTTCCTTTTGTAAATTGTAATCTTGATGCACAATAAAGTATATAATTATATAAATAAATATATTAGTCTAGATTACTCAGCATATTTGGAATGCCAATTTCGCATTGCATCTCAACATTTGCAATCAAATTGTAATGCTCCAAAAAGGATTGGTTTATTCAATTTCCTCCATTGTTAATATAGAAATAAGGACGTAAATCGAGTGTGTTTGGCTCGTAGGGCCAAGTCACGAGACACATTGTTATCTAACAAAATGTTTTAGTATGGAATGGGGACGCAACCTATGACTCATGAGCATCGGGTGTTAGACTAAATGCATAATATTTCCACATTGAATAGAATGTACTACAAAATATGTATTGCTGTAAATCAATGCCTCGTTAGCTTAACTGCAGAACGTGGAGTCATTGGCTCCAAGTATTGGCTAGTCGACAATGTTTTTTTGTATTACTTGTACCGAAAACGTAATTTTATCACCGTCACCTCATGCCTCACCATCGATGATTGAATCACAATCAGCCCAGATTTCTGATTTAAGCATTTGAAGTTGAGTATTGATTGCATCACTGCTTACCATCAGGTTGGATCGCAGTCAAGCACTAGTTTATGCCAATAAAAAAAAACAAAATCGAAAATAAGGTGAAATTGTCAAGTAACAGAATATCATGATAATGGTCTACCCGTGTGCCAAGTTTCATGAAATTCCGTTTAGTCATTAAGCCATGAAGAGGTCAGGTAGCTTATATACTTTGACGGCATGGTTGGGTTGGCGTAGTGGTTGAGCGATTGGCTGCTGCACTGCATATCGAGGTTTCGATTCCTGTACCGAACAAATTAACCTGCAGATAAGTGTTCCGAGTTGTTGTTTGTGGATGCACCCACAATACAATAGTTATTCTATTATAATAATTATATATTATCGATAATATATAGCATAGTCGGCCTTATAATGTTCCCACTTTTGGGACTCAGGCCTCCTCTATAGGAGAGGGTAAGGGCCGTAATCCACCACGCGGGCCCAGTGTGTAGATGTCACATGTCTTCGAATTTTTGGTTCTAGGACATGCCGGTTTCCTCACGATGTTTTCCTTCACCGTTTTGAGAGCAGTGGTGACGAAATAAATTACACAAAGTAATGCGCCTGGCTGGATTTGAACCCGCGACCTACAACTCGTAAGTCGGGGCCGTTACCACACGGCCACCACTGCTATCTAGTTATTCCTAGTGTGGGGCAAAGTTAAAAAAAAAAAATACTGGAATCAAATGACGCAAGAGCTTAGTAGCAGAAATCGCCTGGGCTGGATGCATACAAAGGATGTTCGTAATTTAATTCGTTTATTCACTTCTTCCTCTCAGGAACAGGCAAAAAAGAGAACTTATTCAATTACAATACAAAAGCGATCCTGTCCCTAAAATAAATATGATGTAAAATCGACCAAAGCATATCATTGTGTTTAATGCGGGTCGGTTGACGATGACGTCACTTATTGATAAACACTCGTACGAGTTTGAATTACCGTTAAAAAGGATAATGTTACCTTCCATGTATGTTTGGTGTATTCAGAGTATTATGCGTCACAATCAGCTCAGATTACTAATTTAAGCATTTGAAGTTGAGTATTCTAGTGTAGTAAACTCCCTAGACGTCTAAAGCTCCCCGGGTATCGAAAGTCGCAGAGTGATTCCCAGCCACCGTAGGCGCGGGCTTGCGGACGGCGAGCAATGGGTAGCTCGCTGTCCGGCCGTCTGATAAAGATCAAGCCTGGATCGTCAGCGCGCTGTGTTCCCCGTGCTTCTTAAGGAGATATCTGCAAAACTGTGTGCTGTGGGAACGATTGAAAGATAACTCTTTCAATCGTTCCAGAGCCACGGTAACTCGGTGAACTCAAAGGGAAACCGAAGGACCCAGGTGGGTTTCAATCAGTAGAAGTCAGACCCGCCCTCTCAATCCACCCTAAAGCAGAAGGTTTTTGATAATTTTCCACTTCGAAAGAAAATAGGACCAAGAGCATAACATGCTTTCCTAGGTACGGAGGTATCTCGGTCACCCGGTCAGCTACAACCCAAGTTTGAGAAGTGTGGGCCATGCGTCACAATATTATGTAATAGTAATTTATTTTGATTAATTAAAATACATGCCTAACGCGGTTTTGTGATTGGGTTTTCAACGGAAATGCCCTGGGTTATCGAGGTATTCTTATCAGCAATGTGGATACAAAAATTATGTTGACTATCAAGAAAAAAAACCATTGTATTTTCCTCTGAAACAGATGAGCTGTGTTACTGAAAATAGCTTGTAGGTACCCTCGAAAAGTTATGTAAATATCATATACCTACATAATTATGATATTTTCAGTTTCTCAATTGTCTTTCTAACCGACTTCTAAGAAAGAGGTTCTCTAATTTGTCCTTTTATTTTTTTTTATCTTGTTCAGCGATATCTTCGCCAAATGTAAACCGATTTTGACGATTCTTTTTTTGCCTCGAAAAATTTATCTGCTAGGTGGTCCAAGTAACTTTAAATTTGGAAGTTGATGTCACAAAATGGTGAAACAAAACCAGGAACACCAACTTCAAAAATTTGTAAAAAAAATTAGTAAAGTACGTAATATTATTCAAGGGATTTAAATTCGATAATAATATTTTACTTTTTTTAATAATATTTTTATATGGATCAATGGTTTGTATGGAGAATACTCTCACAAGGCCAAAGTCGTTGGTAGTAGCTAATTGCATATAAAAACTAAGTAGATAATTACCTTATCAATACTAGCAGCAAAACTGTACAGGGGTTTCTCAGAGAGCTGGAAATCAACAGGTATCTCATCCACCCAGGTTATATTTAAAGGAGAGTTCAGTTTGGTGATCACGTAGATGATGGTAGGCACGCCTCTCGTGAAGTCCCATAGCTGGTGAACTGTGTCCTGGGAGCCATCTGCCTTTATGTATACAAGGGTTGTGCTGCAGTTCTGACATCCTGGGTTCAAGATAGGCGTTATCTGTAAATTGGTAAAAGATGACGATCATAATCAAGTAACTATGTCATATAATTAACTGTACTGGGTACTGTTAGCCTGCATTATCCTATATTTGGGCATTGCACATCTATGCCAAATCATTAATATCTAAGTGGCATGTTTACATATTATAATTTTTGATGTGATACATTGGATTCACAAGCAGTTTTCAAACCAAGTGCTAATTTTACATAGTTTTGTAGTTATTATAATGGCCTTTTTCATTGTGCTCAAAAAAGTATGTGAGAAGAAAAATGAAATTTTTAAGTCAATTAAAAATTTCATTTGAAATTGAAATTGTTGAAATTTTACCTTAATAATATTTACAAAACTAATTCATAATTATTAATCTAAATAGCTTTTCATTGTGTGAAAGCAATAGATAAATAACATAGCATTCATTATTAATTGTTGGTAATTAGATTCTTTACGAAAATTCTATTAGGTAAGTACTGATAAAAATAAACAAAATTATTCTAGAAATGTAGGTTACACATTTAGATAAGGTCCGAATAACATAAACATTAGATAATTGTGTTTAGTGGGAGGATGTGTACCAAGACACCAATGTACTAGAGCAAGGTTAAATGCAAAGAGGACATGGTGATATGATTTGTACTAAACCTGCTTTTTAAAGAATTATCCAAATGTTTAGTTGACACTTTGCATGATCCAAGGACTGGCTTTTACCTCAGTCAGAGATTAAGTATTGCCATACAATGCAGCGATGCGGAGGAGTTTTATGACGCCATATTTTAGCTAGCAGTTTTTGCCTTTAGTGCATATATAGTTTTAATTAGTTAAGTGTTTTTATTGAATTAAACATATGGTTACTGTTACAAAAAACTTTACGTGTCCACAAACAACAAAACAAACTTTCCTTTTTTCCTGGTTTTGGCACTATTCATGCTTATTGCCACTGACAATAATATTTTATTTGGAAATAAAAAAACGTAAGAATCAATTGCTTGTGAAACAACTAAATAATACAAACAAAAATTTTGAAATCGTAAAGAGCTTAATTGTTATTAGATTAATTCATTAAACCCGGAGCGAATGTGGCATTCGCTCGGTCATTGTCTTTCTATTCTGTTTCTAATTACGCTACTCAATAGGTTAAAATAATAAATTACAACTGGAATATAATGCAACAGTGTGTCTTTCTGAACTAAATAATGTATATGCAAACCTTCCTTGTTTGCCACTTTTTTATTAGTGAAACCTGCACTAAAATATGTTGGCATGGTTTAGGAGGAAATAGCGAATAAATAGGAAAAGAGACGCAGAAAGCAACTTTGTACAATAAAGAGCTTCCTAGGCTAGAGTAGCCAAATTAAATAGGAAAAATGTAATACTTTGTCAGTTGCACAAACAATGACCCAATATCACGAATCACTGCCGACCTTCGCCTTCTAAACACAAAGAGATAAAGCTAAACAAAAAGGGGGTGTCAACAACATTGAGCTTTAAATACCTTGGCATAAATACCTACTACAATAAAAAAAAATGTGCATAACAACAAAACTTACCCGTCTGTCTTGTCCACACGCGAACGATAATAAAAATACAATTAATAAAGAATGTAAATGCATTCTTATCGTAAGAGGAAACGAATTTTTTACATAAAACAATCAATATGTTTTTGCTAATATATCAGCGCCTTGGTGTCACAATACAATAAACAAACGATAATGACATCGGCACGTGTACTCACTACGACGTCGACAATTATTCCCTACACGATAAGCTTACTATCAATTAAATAATGTATAGCTTTCTCTTGTAATTTTTACACGTTCACCTCGCACAACCTCGCGTTTGCGTCATACTATAATCCGGAGTATATTGATATTGTATTTTGGAAGATGAGTGGCGCTAGTGATCAAGCAACTTAGAAGAAGAATCGTAAGTGTGTCTGTCACAGCGTTGTGTTTTCAATTTGGTCGAGGAATGTCTGCATGAGCTGTCAATTTCGTTTAGAAATATAGCTGTCATTACAAATGACAACAAGATCGGATACAAATTGAATGAAATTGTAATATAAATTCATACTTGGAAAAAAAAAATTCTAACATACTATAATGAATTTGAAGGTATTTTGTAAACAGTACCCTTAGGTAATTTATTCGTGAGGTATACCTATTCGTACTCAGGCACTTAGCAAGGTACTCTGTGCGCTTAGCTGAACAGGATAGGTATGTAGTTGTAGACAGTGTCAGGGCTTCTCTAGATATATTAGAATTAGTTTCAATTTAGATTGTTAGGGCCGAAACTGCGTAAAGCGGATGCCCGCGACGGGCAGTCGTCGCATGGTAAACCGTCCACGGCGGAAACCACTTACACAAACCTTTTACCAACGCAGTGTCGCTAGTTCAACTATAACGGTGTGCATGTAGTCGTGTCGACGAAGAACTTAATATATAATTACGTAGCAAAACGGGCGCGGGGCTCGGGTCCCGGGACGGACGCCCGCGCGGGTCCCCGCTACAAAGTATTTTTGTATGGGACCACGCGAGCGTCCCCTATACGCATTTTCAGCCCTTAAACTTGGTGGGATGACGGCCCCAGTGAAATACCTAACGTGAGATTAATATCCTCATAGGATAATTGGAGAATAAAAGGCCAAAATAGAACATATAAAATATTTATTTACTCAGCAGTTTCACTGCCTGTATTCATTTTCTTCCTCTCTTCGTCGTCGCTTAGCGAGTGTTGCCGTTTTTCATTCTTCTTATCTTTAGAGTGTTTGTTTTGATTCTTGATCGCCTTTGTCATCTTCTCTTCTCCTACACTGTGTCAAAAAGAATAGATAAGGTCAATTAAGTCATTAAACCGCACATTTTCGTATTGTATTGTAAGCTGTACACTGTTTTGATGGTAATAAATAGCCTTTTAGTTATAAATAGTTTTCGTTTCGTTGATATAAGTCGTTTAGGTGGTAAACAAAAGCCTCTTATTATAATTTCATTAGGCGGAAAATATGAGACTGGCAACATTGAATGCATAATATAGTCTATGTAACAAAAAGTATTGTCGACAATGAACACGAGACTTTTAAAACTACAAAAGTAACAATACGTACTTTACAGCAGCCCTAGAACCAGGTCCCCAGTGCGGCGTAGGATTGTACTGGAACCGCAGTCTACCATCACGACGGCTGATAGGATTGGCATCGCCTCTGTGGCTAAGGTCAATATTTTGTGTTTTGATGTCTTGGGTCAAGATGAACCGTGCTACTGGATCTGCTGCCAATCTAATAAAAAATCAGAAAGTATTAATACTTGTTTGACTTTTGAGTGCCACAGTCACAATTTTTTTTTTTTTAATTTTCCCTACCCTAGGAATTACTCCTGTATCGTGAGTGAGTTCGCAAACATGTAAATTTACATACACAAGACACTCAGAACCAGAACAACTATAGGTAAGCCAAACAAATATTTGTTCCGTGCGGGAATCGAACCCGCAATAGGCTGCGCAGCAGTTAATTGCTTAACCACTGCCCCAACCGTGCCGTCAAGTCGTCCTAGACCATAAAACTTACCCAGCGGTTAGAATTCGCGAATCCAACCAAATTTAGTAAGGGCTATTGAGTAATAATTGTGACTTCGCGCGGTGGTCGGATTATCGATATTATTACTTTTGTCGCATCTCGGAACGCAGCCTTAGCCAGATGTTGTCCAGTTGTGTATCTAGTGCGAGTTGGTCCACAACAGAATTGGAAGTCTCCAGGAACAGATGGACTGTACAAGTTCTTAGAATGGTATAGCAGATAACACGCGTTCCTAGCATAATCTTTGTGTCACTGAAATTTTCTGTACAGTTATGTATCTAGATAAATAAACTAGCTTCTGCTAGCGGCTTCGCTCGCGTGAAAGTAGGTTTCTCCATACAAATTTTGGACCCCTTTTTCTTAGTGCTCCCCTACGTTATAAAAGGAAGCCTTGTGCAAAATTGCACGCTCCTTGTCCCAGTATTTTCGGCTGTGCGTTGATATGTCAGTCAGTCAGTTTCTCCTTTTATATATATAGATAATATTTGTTTCTCAATGAAAAATAAACTACCACCATCTGACTTCCTGAAACCCCAAGAAAATCTCCCACCTAGACGAGATTTGCAGTGGTCTATATGAAAAGCATTTAATCGGTTGCGCACCAAGGTAGGCCGCTGCAAGCACAACTTGGCGAAGTGGGGTTTTAAAGACCCGTCGGATATTCAATATGAGTGCAGCACACCTGTTCAAAACATGAGCCACACGTTAGAATGAACCATACACCTGCACTTGGAGGATTTGATGAGTGCCACCGATGCTGCTGTTAACGTAGCTACCTACTGAGCCCCAGTTTAACGAGTTTACCATCGATTCGAAAAGAAGAAGAATTAAAAATAATGCATACTTAGCAGGTTTAGCGGGATGCGTCTTCTCCCACGTCCGTATGATGTCCCATACTACTTGAGAGGGCGCGGCAGTCTTTATGGACATCCGCGAAGCATGTGAGTACGATACTTTGTACCCGGAGTTCAGGAGTGCTGACCTGAGAACATATTGGTAAGTCTAGTTAAATGAGGTGACAATGTAGAGCTAGAGGTAATTAGTGCCCACAGCCCTACTATACTCATTTGTAGGCCAGGTTAGGTTTGAAACGCATATTTTCTACATTGGTACTCTTAATATGAAAAAACTGTTTTTTTATTAGCTTTCATGGTTATAATTACTGTGATACTTATTACAGGAAATACTAAACACAACGAAACCAATAAAACACCTAATTTCGAAAAAAGAATAACACACCATTAATATAAAGTTTATTTGAACTTATAGTTCCAAGTCAATCCAAAGCAACCCATTTTAAAAACCGGCAATTCCATAGGTATTATATGGCACAATTTTTCTTGACACTTCATTGTTTATCTTTTATTAACTGTCTAAACTGTATGTCTGTGTCGGACGGCGAGCTACCCATTGCTCGCCGTCTGCAAGCCCGCGCCTACGGTGCCCGGAAATCGGGATCGTAATCCTGGCGGCTGGGGCGCGAGGGCTATTGCCTCGCGCGTCCAGCCTCCTCCTTTGCTAGCATTACTGCTTCGCAGATGGAGGCAACCGCCTCCCACTCCTCCTCGTTCCGGACCATGGCCTGTACAAAGGCCCGGCGCGAGAGATCGTTGCCGCCAATCGCCCCCACGAGGGCACGTTGGTGCTCTACCCAGGCGGGGCACACCTCTACCGTATGCTCCACCGTGTCCTTCAGGCGGTCCACACAGTGGCGACACCTGGGCGTTTCTTCCGTACGAATCCGGTGCAGGAACCTCCCGAACTTACTATGTCCGGTGAAGACCTGCGTCATGCGGAAGGTAAGGACGCCGTGTTGCCTTTCCAGCCACTCGTCAAAGAGGGGACTTACCGCCATAATTATGGCGTTAACTGCCGCTGGGTAAGAGCAGTGAAGATGATTGGCTAACCTTATTTATAATATACTTTATTATAAAGCTCATAATATGGACAGGATAAACATTTGTAAAAAATAATTGTACAATGGGCAGTCTTATCGCAGAGGGCAATCTCTCACAGGATGGACTAACTGCTAATTAATAATTTCTCAACCTATCCTGATAACATGCATTGTAATTGTAACCAGTATTCGGTTTGCAAGTGTAACGCCATTTTGTGTCCAGGTAATCTCTGTCCATTTCGTGTCGCCTGGAAGAGCTTGCGGAATACGATAAGGCCGCAAATTGCATGGTTTATTAGTAAAACGGAACATTGTATTATTTATTATTTTGGTGTTTAATAAAGTATATATAAAAACAAGATTGATAACATAAAAATATACATAAAAACTAAATCCATTCTCATGTAGCGACATCTATGACGCCACATAAGAACTAAAATTCAAAATCCTGCATCGCGGTATTAGTTCTCTGCGCGATTAGAACATATTATATACAATAGCCTGAAATCAATTATCGGGCAGTTGCCCAGACTAGATATAGCAACTGTCTGGTCGGAAGATCCTCCCGTTTCAACAGAGGTATGTGGGACATTACGCCCTGTTCCGCATACCTCTAAACTTATAAGGATACGGTGCAAACTCACCTCATCACCAACATAGGCATAGTCTCCAAATGGACCCGTCCGAACAGTCTATCCATGGTATAGTACAGAGGTACGTCCTGCAGCTCTTCCCTGACCATGGCCAGCACTCCGGCTATTCGCTTGGCAGTTCCCAAGAGTTCGGGGTTGTGTTCCACATGCGTGAGGACGCGAGTCACGAAGAGTTCGTCGTGGATAGGTGCTGACCAGATTGGGCCACCTAGCTGGGGACAGAAAACCATTTTATCATCATCATCTTATGATCTCCAGAGCCAGAAGACGCTATGTTTTTTTTTATTATTAATAGGCTCGCGTTTGACCACTATTTCACCTGATGGTAGCGATGATGTGGCCAACGATGGAGCACGCTTGCCTAGAAGTTACCTATTCACTCTTGACTTAAAGACCTAGGGGTCTTTGTAGCTATCAGGAAACACGTAAGCAAGATCACGAATGTTGAAAAACCTATTGCCACTTTTAGGAATAGATCCCAGCAGTAGAAACATTCTAAATATATTAGCACAAAAAGTGTTTTTTTTTTTTTTGGGTCACCCCAGTGTTTGAGTGAATGACTGCTCTGCGTGTGTGGTTCAAATATGTAGCTTACAGCTCAGGGTCTGAGTGTCTTGTGTATGTGAGTTGACGTGTTTACCTACGATATAGGAGTAATTACTCTTCAAAAAAAAAAAAATAATAATAAGCCAGACTAAAATATGGATCTACCAACCACTTTTATTTTTATTTTTCTGTTGGAAACTCAAATGTTATGTTATTTTTCGAATAAAACGATATTGCGCAACACTGGGGCCCTATCGATGTTGCATTTAATCGTACTTTACCAACATTATAATTAATTTTTATTATTTATAAAAACTTTTAAGGACCTTAGTAGTGCAAACTGGTGAGCACAAAAATTCATTAGACCTTAGCCCTGGCACGAAAAACTATAGCGACAATAAGCCTATAAACAATTAAAAGAAAAACTAATTGTTTACTTACATGATGCCTCTGGTTACAATTGACACAGAACTCGCCAACAGGCGGCGCTGTCGGTAAGTAGGCCTTCATTTGTGCCGGGTTCTTCTCCGTTGGGTTCGGCTTAAAACCACCCATTGGTTGTAGGGTGATGTTGTCACAACCAGTGCAATGGTACACCATTGCCAGTTTGCTGAAAAATAAAACGAGTAGTTTCAAAAGGTTTGTGGCCTACTTTGCAGGGCCTACATGGAAGAGAACGAGACAGCAGCTCATCTGCTTCTAAGCTGCCCAGTGGTCGCTGGATAGAGGGCAAAGTAATTCGAGAACCCTCCGCAAAATAGTCAGTAACACCAAGGCGCTGCTGGCCTTCCTTGAGCAGCTGGGGTGGATCGAACGACACATTTGTCCCACCCGTACGTAAAATACTGATGTGAAGACATCCACGTCTAAAGAGAGCTGGTGGTGGAGCCCGAAATAGAATACAAAGGTTAATCTTCAAGGACTCTTTGACTAAGGGTAATCAAAACCTGCTGGTATAACCCGGAAATTATATTAAAATTGCCTTTTTATGATACAAAAGTTGATGGAAGGACCAAAATGGTCAAAAGGCAAATGTTGTCCTTGAGACTGTACGTGTCGGCTATTAAGACAATTTAGCGATTATAAGACACTCAATTGATTCCTTAGTACCGGAATGGGGTGAAATGCTGTGACGTTTTAGTCGAGTCACGTGAGCGGAATCGTTTAGAGGGGCGACTTTTACGGACAGTAATCTTGGACAATCCGTCGATCAGTGCGGACCCTCCTAAAGATTTCTGGTTCTCTCAGATGACAACACATCTAAGTCTGTAAGTGTGCGTCACTGCGGGATGCCAGCTGAAAACTAACGCTTGGTGTTTGACGCCCAGCAATTGCTGAGTTGGCGACACTTTCAGTTGCTAATGTATTGCTTGCGTCAAATAAATGCTATTCTATTCTAATAACCTAATTATATAAACTGTGACATAAAAGCGATCGTAAATTGTTTATCGCTGTCGCCTTCATACGCAATTATGCACTAATGTGTGCCTACCTGGTAGTGTTCTTACAGTGAATGGCTCCGGTGAAGACTCTCACGAACACGCGGATGTAGAAATCTGCAGATATACTGAGCAGTGGCACTATGTAGCGACTGTAGCGGTTGGCGTGTGACTCTATACATTGTAGTAATATCCTTAGAGCCTGGAAAATAGGGGAATTGTTAAAGTTATTCCGCCGTTGGGTGACAGAAAACGGTCACGAAATGAGTTGGACGCGTACGGGGAAGGTTTGTGGTGGTACAACAACGGATGGTCTGGAAAGAAATGGGGTAGGTTTTTTGCGTAGTAGCACGACATTTTAGGACAATATAGGTACTTCTATACATCCCTATATTTAATTAATACAAAAAATTGGGGCTCTATTTTTACCCGTTAGGTCTGATCATATAATTGTGTAGACAAAGTATTGTGGACCTTCCCCCTTAGGTGCATTTTACAAATCTAAGCAAATACTGTCCCATCATACGTTTTTTTTAAATCATAAAGTTGTTTTTAACAAATTCAACTATTTTCCACTCACCATTTCATGACAGCACTTGGTCTTCAAACTGATAGCTCCATATTTAGAGTAACATGTTTCAGGAGTGTTTCCAGCCAGCACAGCCATGTCTGTAGCAGTCACCAGCAGTAGGCCTCCTTCCTGTATACTCTGGACTGCTGCGTCAAGGAATACGGAGGGACAGCCATAAGGGTCCAGGTCTATTGCCACAAACCGCTTCCAGTATTGCTTGTGTTTGTACATTAGCATGCTAGAATACAATAAAATTAATAAAGTTTGTTAAAACTTAAACTAAGTTTCTGATTTGCTGAGAAAGTAATCCACTATGACATAGTGATGGTTTTTTTTTTTAAAGTTTGGAAATCATCTAATGACTACTCGCGCTCTGGACGGAGCGAGAGGGCGTGTCAGACTTTTACTGACTATTAAAGGACCACATAAGTAGTTGAAAATTTACGGATATGTCATGAATTTCCACCTTCCTTCCTCACTGGGCACGCCACAATTATGGCGATAAGTCCCCTCTTTGAGGCGTGGTTGGAAAGACCTCACGGCGTCCTCACCTTCCGCATGACGCAGGTTCTCACCGAACACGGGAAGTTCGGGAAGTTCCTGCACCGAATTCGTGCGGAAGCGACGCCCGGGTGTCGCCACTGTGTGGACCGCCCGGAGGACACGGTGGAGCACACGGTGGAGGTGTGTCCCGCTTGGGAAGAGCAACGCCGTGTCCTCGTGGGGGCGATCGGCGGCGGCGATCTCTCGCGCCGGGCCTTGGTACAGGCCATGGTCCGGAGCGAGGAGGAGTGGCAGGCGGTCGCCTCCTTCTGCGAAGCAGTAATGCTAGCAAAGGAGGCGGCCGATCGCGTGAGGCAACGGCAACGGTCCTTACGCCCCAACCACCGCCGGGATTCCGATCCCGATTTCCGGCCACCGTAGGCGCAGGCTTGCGGACGGCGAGCAATGGGTGGCTCGCCGTCCGGCCGTCCGGTAACTGTCCGGACCGAGCCCAAGTCGTCGACGGCGCGTATTGTTCCACGCGCGCCTCAGGGTGACGTCAGCAAATCGTAGGGGCCCAGCAGGGTCGAAGCCTACTGGGGCCATGGGTAGTGTGAAAACGAAACCCGGGCCCTAGGACGAAGGCAACGAAGGAACAGGAGTGGGTTTTTAGTCAGTAAAAGTCTGACACTATCTCTCGCTCCGCCCAAGAGCGGGATTTGTCATTAGATGATTTTCCCACCTTAAAAAAAAAAAAAAAACCTTCCTTCCTCACAGATAGTTGTTCAACACTCAACTTTTCATTTATTACGTAAGACGATTTTGGGGGGACTGCCCTGCACTGTCGCGCCGTGCGCCTTCTCGCGAATTTGACGTTACTTGTTTGCGTAAACGACACACTTGTAAACATTCCTAAAAATTATTACTTTTAAAAATAAACATCAAAATATTTTTCTTTAAATTCTTACGTACCTAATAAATATTAAACAGGGGTGGGACGTGTCGGTTCATTTTTATTTTTTCTTATTTAGCAGAGGGAGGGTGTCAAAAACTAGTAAAAATCGTCTTACTTAATAAATGAATAGTATAAATTTTATTGTCACACTATACTAATGAGCTTGCATGATTGATTACAGCCCATTCCTTCTCCTAGAAAGGAGGCTAGAGTCCCAGCAGTGGGAACTTTGTAGGGCAGATTAGATTATCATAGTAAAAATTATTCTGATTTTTCTATAAACACTATAAGAAGTAGTTTTGGCAACCAAGAACATACAATAATTTGTTTGTGTGCCCACAACCCTCCTCCCGAGTCATTGTTACTGAGTAAATAATAGGCTTGGCATACTGCAGCAAATTATTATTGCTATCTCAATAAATTTATGACACAACAACGGCAAAGTAACCTAACATAACTGTCGAAGTCAAAAATTTCTTGTCCCAAAAATGCTAGCAGGTTAATACTATAAATTGACACGTTGGTTTAGTTACGAGGTATTTCCACAATTCTATTTCATGCAGTTGCAACTGAATATCTACCTCAGAGATTTCACTAAAACATTCTGAAACACACCTTTAAATTATATAGGCTAAAAAGTCATTTTCGAGAAAATTGGCATTTCACCGTCAATACACTAAACTGTAATCAGCACCAAAAGTGTTAATATATTTAGAAAAATCTTACCAAGCATCATCCTGGCTGGTCTCGATTAAATCCTTTACATCATTATGCACAATATTCTCTTTGATAGTGTCCACAGCCTTTGGGGACAGGTCATTGGCAACTATTTTAGTAATATTTGGCACTTCTTTAGCATACCGGATGCTTCTTAGTCCTGTTGCCGATAGAGCTTCTAATATTGTTATGTCAACCTAAAAGGAAAATAGTTTTATGTCACATATATTAAATTGAGAACTTGCATTCAGTTTCAGTTCTTAAAAGCTTCTACCTTTTAAGTACAATAATTAGAGACACAATAGAAAGACAGTGAGCGAGTGAACACCGATGTTTGCTTGGAGTTTAATGAATTAAAACTATTTCGACTAGACCTGTCATGCAGTTTGAAAAACAGGTGTTTTATTTTAAGGGTAAGACATAATATTGAGCATTAAATTTTATTCTGTGTTTTTATTAGATAGCCTCCATAAATGGTGTTACTAATAATCATGTCACCATCCTGCACACCCTTAGGGGCCATTCAAGTATTATGTAGGCAGATTTTTTCAAATATTAAACCCCCCACTCTCTCGTCAGCAAAAATAAGCAAAGCTCTCTACCTCCCTATGCTCACATAAACATTGGAAAAAATATATAAACTGCAGGCTGACATAATCATCATCCAGACCCCCCATGCTCCATGTTATCAAAAATAAGCACAGCAAAGACCCCCCTCCACCTTCCTATAGTGCATATGTAATACTTGAATAGCCTAAGGGGCTGCATCCAACTTTTGTAGCTTCCAACGGCCATGCTAACTGAATAATATGTTTAAAAACCAGTATAAGCTACAGTGGCCTAAACTGAAACACTTCTACATTTTATTTTTGTTAATAAAACCAAATAATAAAAAATATACAAACCTCTGTATCAACTTTTTCTTTGTATTTACTGTTTTTTGCAAACTTTTCATTTTTTACAAGTTGTTCAGCTTTGTAATCATTGGTAAATATTGTCAACACAGCTATACTCAAATCTCTGTTAAATTCTTGCACTGGGTTATAGAAAACCTGGTCGGTTTTTAAAAGTATTTCAGCCTTTCCTTCTTTTATTGACGTGTGCTTTGTAGCAGCATCCATTTTCATAATCCTCTATAATAAGTTCAAAGGTATGGTTGTTTATATTGAGGTTAACCATACAATAGGTAATATCTAAAAGAAAACTAGTATGATATGACTCATAAAAATTAATTACCAACCTGGGTAAGAATTGTAGCTACTCTACGGTGTTTAATTATATTCATAAAGCTTACAAAATAAGTGTAAAATAATACATTATACTCCTGGAAATCACCTGGAAATGTCAATAAATAAATTTCAAGTCAACTTGATCAACTTGACATTTATGTCAACCTATGTCAACAGATAACAGATGATAATCCATGGCTGCGTTCCGGATTCGCGAAATACACTTTTATCGCAATTCAGAACGCTGGGTAAAACAGCCAAACAGTAGTAAAGCCAGGCCCGGCGCACTTCATACTTACCGCGCGCTTAGCTAGAAATTGCTAGAAATGACCTATTCGCTCTCGACTTAAAGATTCCCGGGCAGTAGCCATCACAGACTAGTGAGGGATACGTAGCCATCAGGAAACTTATTCTGTGGTAAAGCTAACGCTTTACAAACTGCAGTGAATGTAGCGACTACTTTGCTACTTTTTGGTTTCTGAACGAATGTGAAAATATATTACGTTCCAAATCACGCCAAAATTGCTGCTCGTAAAGAAATAAATTACGGTTATGTTCACTGGCAGACGAGACAAAACGGCTTTTATTTTGATTCATTGTAACCAAAGACATTAAATATATTTTAAATCTCTTTGATTGTAACTTATAGAATTTAGTGGTATCTAGAAAATTTAGACATGTTTCAAAGAGCAATGATATTACTAATTCAAATCGACGTAAAACCTATTTTTCACATTTTACCTTTCAGCATAAATTGTGTATTAATAAGCTGCTATAGCAAAATAAACTAAAATGTGTATGAGGCGAGAGTTTTCGAGGGCATTTCTTGTTTTAATTATTCACAAATTAATTCCCAGTGGATATTGTGTTATAATTTTTTAATATGTGGAATCAATGAAACAGACGCGAGACGCGATCTCGGTAAAATAGAGCTGTTTTTGAAGTGAAAACTTCTTTAGCGGCGTTGAGTACTTTTTCTGTAATGGATATAAAATCTTAAACTCGCGTCAGGACACGTGACCTGATCGAAAAAGCGTAAGACGGATGGAGAGTAGGCGGTCTTTATTAGACACTAGCGGTCCCGGCAGACGTTGTTCTGCCCAAAAGCGGGATTTAGTAAAAAAAAAAAATTACCCTACTCTACCCTACTCTACCCTACTCTACCCTACTCTACCCTACTCTACCCTACTCTACCCTACTCTACCCTACTCTACCCTACTCTACCCTACTCTACCCTACTCTACCCTACTCTACCCTACTCTACCCTACTCTACCCTACTCTACCCTACTCTACCCTACTCTACCCTACTCTACCCTACTCTACCCTACTCTACCCTACTCTACCCTACTCTACCCTACTCTACCCTACTCTACCCTACTGTACCCTACTGTACCCTACTCTACCCTACTGTACCCTACTCTACCCTACTGTACCCTACTCTACCCTACTCTACCCTACTCTACCCTACTCTACCCTACTCTACCCTACTCTACCCTACTCTACCCTATTCTACCCTAAAAAAAAAAAAAAAGTAAAAATAAAAAAAAATGTACCCTATGTCCGTCTCCTGGTTCTAAGCTACCTCCCCACCAATTTTCAGCCAAATCGGTTCAGCCGTTCTTGAGTTATAAGTGGTGTAACTAGCACGACTTTCTTTTATGTATATAGATTTAAATAGGTTCGAATCAAAACTGTTCGTTTCTTACTTCAGCTACCATAAACCTATCGTATCAGTTTTAGAGATTGGCGATGATAGTTCTGGTAATGATGATGGTGAAAAAGTCGTTGAAATTATGGATGAAAGTTGATTTTTCGGAGAGATAAACTTTTTAATGTAAAATAATTGTAATAGTTTTAAAGTGTTAAATTTTTAATGTAATATAAATTGTCATGTTTGTGTACGATAGCGCAATAAATGAATATTATATTCTACCACATAAATGATAGTACTTTTATACTGATAAAGCAATTGGTGCAAAATTATTCCCTAACCATTCCAAAATATCAAACATGCTCAACGTTAATAATCAAGTTTTCACTTCTGCCGGCACTCCCGGAGTGCAACCCGTCTTTTTTTTTTTTTTGTTGTTTTGATTACCTCATAAAAGCTTGCATATAAGGATAACTTATAGTACACAAACCTTAGAACATATTTTAATACATATGTTTTCTATTGGTAAACAAAGGAACTGTTTTCAAACGAAGACGTTTCTCAAAAGACTTAATGCTGCAGCCAAAAACTTTTAAACAAAAAGTTACTGAAGTGTCATGTCATCCGAGATGTCATATTTGACACTTCATAATCTGACTGAAATCTCGCGAATTGCGATTCTTGAAGAATCTGGAAAAATAACCTACTTATTTGCCGAATTACTGTATTTTAAATGGAACAGGGCATATAAAACGTAAAGATTGGTTACAGAACTATAAAAATGCATACAGCCAGTAGTTTGTTGCGGAACAGCTTCCTCAGTCCGAAGTTGAAGTCATCTGTTGTTCGCAATATATCAAAAGTTGCATCACACAATAAACCGGTGCAAAGGTTGTCGTATTCTGGGGTTTCTGGTGCTAGGGGTGTACGGATAAGTAGCTTTAGTAGTAGTTATTTGAGTCCGAGTCAGCAGGTTGGGTTTGGGAGGTATTTCTCGACGAATAAGAGTGACCCTCCGGAAGAGGACCCTGAGCCTAAAGACGAGACACCGCTATTTAGCAGCCAGCTGCCAGCGACGGTGGCCGTGCCTGAGGTGTGGCCGCAGGTGCCTGTCATCGCTATTAACAGGAACCCTGTCTTTCCGCGATTTATCAAGCTTATTGAGGTTAGTTACAACAGCATTGTAAGTTAGCTAGGAATAGTGACTGTGTGGTGGTTGGTCCGATTGTAAAAGCCTTTTACATGCAACTGTAATGATCAAGCATTAACAATGATGCACACATGTTTCTTACCAGTCATTTTCTCTTGACAAAATAGTTGTAGTCATGTCTTGGTTGCGTCTTGAGCCTCCCCACTCATGTTTAGCTTATGCTAAATTATGGATGTGCTACCTATTTATTTATTCAATGGGGTACTTAACAGTTGTTGATGTAGATTATGTAGCAATTCTAATACCAAGATGATATCTGCTTACACTCTGTTTTGTGAAGTTATATTTTCTTATTTAGTTCCTACACAAAGTGCGGATGGAAGATAAATGTGTTGTAAGAATACAGTTTTATAAGAACGAATGGCACATGATTTATGTAAAGTTAAGCTAGAACTACAATTTCCGACGCACACATGTAACATGCCTGATTTGTATGTAAAACGACGTCGCGTCTCATGGTGTGGATCAAGTGTAGCACATGTGTATGGAGACACGTGTGCATGTAGTTCTAGCTTGTTGCTAGTTGAAAGTGTTTATTCTTGAAAGCTACCCTCATAGAAATATTACCACTTTCTTAACAAATACACTATTATATTTTGTTTTGAGGTTGGGAAATCATCATATACCTTCTCCCACTTTGAGTGTATCAGACTTTTACTGACTAAAACCCACCTTTGTTCGCTTCTGAAAAGAAAACCCAGGGTCCTGGAGTAGGAAGTAAAGAAGGAACTTAGGAGTGGATTTAGTAGCTTAGTTCCACTCTGCTCTTGAGCGGGAGAATTCAAGAAGAGAGTTAGATGATTTCCCATCTTAATAGAAAACCTGTGTTCCTTCAGTTGCTTTTTGCATTCTAGGGTCACTGTAAATCTTTTTAATATTCCCTACACCCATAATAAATACTCCTTCATTTTATCTTTATAGATATCAAACCCAGCTTTAATAGATTTAATAAGACGTAAAGTGAAACTAAACCAACCTTATGTTGGTATCTTTCTACGTAAGAAAGAGGATGAGAAGTCCGATGTAGTGGCCAGCTTGGATGACCTGCACCAGGTGGGTGTATTCGCTCAGATCCACGAAATGCAGGATATGGACTATAAACTGAGGCTTGTTGTGATGGCTCACCGGCGGATAAGGATTACGGGACAGTTTATTGAAGATGAAATTGAAAGTGGTCCTGCTGGTAAGTCATACTGTTATTTTGAAGGGTTCATGGGTTAATTCCTTAGTGACAATTATTTTAAAATTCCATACTGCATTCTCATTTAGAGGTTCTTAACTTTTATTTATATTTTTGTCTTTTTTTTTAGTGTTTTGTTTCTAGTGTACAAATAAAGTTTATTTTACTCTTTTTTATTGACTTGAAACATTGACTCTCTGAGTTTACACCTTCAATATTTCCAACCTGGTTAAAGTATAATACTGTTACTCCATTCATTTCATATTTTTGTTATTTATTATACAGCAGAAAACTTAGCCAAAACTTGACTCTACTAGTAGTACTATTAACCATCTCAGTCTATATGTCATGTACTCCCAAATATTGTAATGTGTTTCACCTTCATCCCAAACTATATCATCCTGACCAACCAACTTCATTTCTGAAATGCCGAAATCATTTCAGAAATGAAGTTGAAGTTTCCACTATTTAACGTGGAGCTTAACGTTGCCCGCGAAGAGTCCGATGCGGAGCGGCGGCGGCGCAAGTACCGGAACACCAGAAAGCAGGCCTCGAAGGACAAGGACCCGGAAACTCCAGAACAGCCAGCCAAGGAGACCAAGAAACCTGCAGTGGATCAGGTGATGATGGCCAAAGTGGAGAATATGGTGCATGAGAAGTTCCAACAGAATGAGGAAGTGAAGGCTTTGACACAAGAGGTTATTAAGACTATCAGGGATATTATCAATTTGAATCCTCTGTACAGGTTAGTTTCGCAATTATTTTTTCATAATGGTAATTTTTTTTTAAATTGGTTAGTAGAAATCAAGCAACAGCACAATGTAATATACCACAGACTGTTGCACAGTTTTTATAGACTTTATGTATAATTTATTATTATAAATGAAGCTTTAGAATTTATAAATACTTAAATAAAAAAACATCAAGGTCTATAGGAATGAATGATTTATTTTACACTGTATTGTAAAATAAATACATTAAAGGCGATGAAGATTTTAGAATCTTCGTCTTTTGCCTGGAACTGAGGGAGGTCTATGTACAGCAATTGAACATAATAAGATGCATATATAGATAGACAATCACAATATTTAATGGCTATAATTATTTACCATAGCCATGGTATGCTATTAGAATATTATTTATGTACTTGAGCAAACAACCTTGTTGGCACCAATGACACAACATTGGCCATGTGATTGATGCCAGCAAGGCTGTATGCTTAAGTGCACGAATAATGGGTACATACACTACAAAAATACACTACAACAATACGAAAAAAAATATTTCGACAGTCACACATACAAATATTTTAAAATACCGATTTTCATAATTCCGAATGGTTCAATATTCCTAATCTAATTAATGACTCTGATTTATTATTCATCCTTTTTTTATAATTCTGAAATTGCAACAATCCTAGCTTTTTAATTACTATTCTCTAAATGCTGAGACAGACTTATTTCTTACCAGACATTCTTCTCCCACGCTGTCTCGAACCAGTCCTCGTAGTACGTGTTTAGATCATCTCGCCACCTATTTCTAGGCCGGCCTCAACAGCGCTTTCCCTCTGCGGCGACGCTTGCACAGCGGTCTCTGTGCATGTGGCTGACGTGACCCGCTCAATCCCATTTGAGTCTGGCAGCCTTTTTGCTCATGTCTATTACGCCCGTTTTGTACCGCAGCGTGTTATCCCAAATTCGGTCTATTCTTTTTACACCGAAAATGCTACGCTCCATAGCTCTCAGGCAAACCCTAAGGCGAAACTTTTATTTTTACTGATAACCAACAATAGAGGGGATATAGGTAGCGTAAAACCTTGTTGGCACCAATGACACAACATTGCCCATATCATTGATGCTGGCAAGGCTGCATGCTCAAGTACATGAATATTATTGTAATGGCATATGGTACCAATGACATGGCCAATGTCGTGGCATTTGTACCAGCCTTTATTACTCAGTACAGTTGCATTAAGTTTAGTTAGTGATGTAGGTTGTGTTGTAAATGTATAGTTCTATTTACGGGGGTTTTTATCAAGAATGTCAACCAATAAACAGTGAGTTTTTGAGGTGAATTAATTTTTGGAATTTTTGGCTCTAGTAAGTGTAGGTACTTGAATAATGATTCCATCACTATTAATACAAGTATCGGCTTAGTGTTGTAGCGGAACAGAGTGTAATCACCTACAAACCTTCGTCGTAAAGGGAGGATCCTCCGACTAATGTGTTGTCTGGTCCCGGGCAACTGCCCGGTAGTTGATTTAAGACGGTTGCTAATACCGCTATGCAAAATTTAGAATTTTTGTTGGCTTCATAGATGTCGCTACAAGTCGAAGGGATTTAATGACGAACAAGATAATAAACAGAGTAAATTTTCATGTCGGGTCGTTGTGTATGTTAAGTGATCATTTTAACCTTAAACAAGTATGGGTTGTAATGAAATTTGTACTTTGACAGCTTATAATAAAATTTGTTTTTAAGAAATTTGATAATTATTTTAAATTATGAATTAACAAACAAATATATTTGGCGCCCTTAGTAATGTGAGTGGACGCGGAAGCTTTAAGTCCTGCTGAAATCGCAACTCCAGATTCGCCTGTCTGCAGGTAGTAGAACGCGATAGGCTAAGTTGATGGTGACCCTATTAATGGTTGATGGTAACGACGCCATCTTACAATATATAACATTTTAAAACTTTACGATTCATCTAATATTCTCCAAATTACGGCATAATATCCGGCAAACATCTTGAACATGCGCGAAAAAATTATAAACGATGTTATTTGAGGAACCCGTAGAGTGCGGGGACACGTGGAGAGAAGAAGCCGATTGCAGAGGTCCTGCGCAATCGACCCCATTTTTGTTTAAGAACTTTGCTGGTTACTGTAATTCAAACTGCCTCCTGTTTCCAGGGAGTCTCTCCATCATATGTTGGCACAAGGTCAGCGCGTGGTCGACAACCCAGTGTACTTGTCAGACTTGGGCGCCGCACTCACAGGCTCCGAGCCCACAGAACTACAGGCTGTTCTTGAGGAGATGGATGTGAGTGAACTGGTCTCCTATTAAACTTTCTATTTATAAAAAGATATGTACATTAAAATTTGATGTTATATTTGCAAAATATATCTGTAGAATATTTAAACACCAATTTATCTGTGTAAAAATATATATTTAAACAACAGTTTCCTTAGAGGAAACTGTTGGAAGAGGTTGGGAACAAATAATAAAAATCGTGTTGATGAATATTTTTGAAGGAAAAACCACAGGCTGAAAGTGTTTTACGATCATAAATCTATTTATATATTATAATTTCCTTTTTCGAACCTTTAAATCTGGCCGTTAATGAACAGTTGGGTTGATGCCCAACTTTCTAAAGAAAGTACTGAACACTATTTCTTCTTCCACGCCAGCACAGTCGCAGTTAGAGGCTAGTATATATGATATTTCGCACTCGCCTTACAAACTGCGCAAGCTCCTTATTCTGTCCGACACCTGAGTCGCACAACACACGATATTGTTCAAACAATAATTCTTAGATTACCTTCAACAGATACCAAAGAGGTTGATGATGTCCCTCTCCCTCCTGAAGAAGGAGTACGAGCTGTCGAAACTGCAGCAGAAGATCGGCAAGGAGGTGGAGGAGAAGGTCAAGCAGCAGCACCGGAAGTACATCCTGCACGAACAGCTTAAGGTTAGAGTGGGTTACCATTTCCGGGAAAGAAACTCTCTAGGTGTCTGAAAACTAGCCGTTTGCAGTCTTCTTATTAGCGTATCGATGGCAAAACTAGTTAAGTAAATTCATTGCGTGGCCCAGTATTCGGCCACGGCAGTGCCGTTCGCTGATGCTGTCATTAGGTCCCTACGTGAACTTATTTATTACTTACAATTTATTTAAAGAAACTATAAAAAATTGTTCATTTGGACCTCACACACACTGTTACTTATTATATAAAAAACATTGATCGAGGTTTCCGGACAATAAGTCAATAATCGTAAAAATTAAAATTTGTTTTTCGATTATCGACTTATTCCCCGGAGACTTCGAATGATTTATAGAGAGAGTCGACGCAGCATGTTTCCTTCTTTCATTTATCTCTTTTAACTAGTATCCAGTCAGCCTCTTTCGGGCCATCTTTAATTTATTTATTCTAGTGAAGTAACGAATATTTTTATTCGCAGGCGTGAATATCTGCTTTAATATTCTTTATTTAGAGGTGTGCGACAGAGAGTAAAGTCCCGCAAATCACTACTAATTTAGTCAAACTTAAAAACTAGGCTACTACTGGTCAAGTGTACCATCCATTGATGAGCCCAATCATTGTTTTCCATCAGGAGCAAAAGGTCAAAAAATTTTTACGAGAATTGACATATATCTCTTATTCCGTTTTACCACGCGCTCATAATACCTACAGGAAAGCATTGATTTGTGTCTAGTTGTAATTCTAAGGAAACAAAGAGAAAACTTACTTATGTCTATGTAATCTTAACAGGTCATCAAAAAAGAGCTAGGCCTAGAGAAAGATGACAAGGACGCAATAGGCGATAAGTTTAAGGAACGCTTAGCTGACAAGACGGTGCCCCAGGCGATACAGACCGTCATTGATGAAGAACTTAACAAGCTCAACTTCTTGGAGAGTCACAGCTCGGAATTCAAGTAAGTTATTAATAAATTATGTATTACTAGCTTTTGACGTTTTATAAGTGCCCATGTAGGCCTATGTGAAAAAAAAACTTTTGAATTTTGAATTTTTTAATAAAGCAGCTTAAATCGGTGAAAAAAAATTTCGCAATCGGACCAGTACTTTCAGAGATTACCTCCTACAAACAACAAAACATAAAAACAAAAAAACTTTACATCTTTATAATATTGGTGATGACTAGCTGCTGGCAGCGGTATCCCAAGGGAACATGCTCTCGGGATAAAAAGCGTAAAATATCCTATGTGCTATTCCAGAACATGATCTACCCGTGTACCAAGTTTCATCGAAATCCATTCAGTAGTTTTTGCGTGAAAGATTAACAAACATCCATACATAAAAACTTCGCGTTTATAATATTAGTAGGTTGTAACAGTCAAAACTTTTACTCGATCAGAAATACTTTTTTTTACAATTATTACGCATCGCCGTCTAGTCTCAAGCTAAGCAGAGCTTGTGTTATGAGTACTAGACAACTGATAAACATACTTATATATTTTCTAAATACATACATATTATAGATAAATTACACTAAGACACAGAAGAAATGATCGTGCTCATCACACAAACATTACTCCTGGGTGGGAATTGAACCCACAACCTCCGGCATAGCAATCAAGGCCACTAACCACTAGACCAACAGGCCTGTCAAAATAAAAGAAAAACAGTAATTTTTATTGAATAGGTTGGTCAAAAGTAGTTTTGCCTAAAATCATTGGTTAATAGTAATTTTGACTGCAAAGTTTTTGTCAAAAGTGGATTCGACTGACGCTCTTATTCAAAAATAACTTTTCAAATTGTGTTTTGGTCATCACATCTAATGATTATCTTTAATAGCTTCTATCGCTAAAATTCTTAGTAAAAATCGTTATTTATCTCTTGATCTTGATGTGGGGCTGGCCCTAGGCCAGAGCACTTCGACCCTTCTGGATCTTTTGTGTTATTTATACTTACTCACTTTTTATAAATATCTCTCATAATACTATGTTATAAAAAAACTTAAGAAATGTCTTTCTCTGTTATCTTTATTGATCTCCTTAACTTTATTACTGTTGATGTAATCAGTCTAAATATGGCACAACTAGTGTTTCACTTCATTCAAAAGTTAAGAACTTGCTTGTATTTTTGAAGTCCTGTTTCGATTGCAACACTTTCTCAGCTACTACAACTTACTCTGATGCCTGATGCAGTGCAATTTAAAAAATCAGTGGCATAAATGCGTTTTTTTTCTGAGCTGGAATATTGTGCGCTTTTCATTTAAAAGAAGGTGAAACACCATAGAACTCCTCAATCTTCTTCCAGTGTTACGCGCTGCTACTTGGACTGGCTAACCTCCCTCCCCTGGGGCGTGACCTCCGAAGAGAATCTCAAGTTGGATGACGCGCAGATCATCCTGGACCAGGACCACTACGGCATGGACGACATCAAGAAGAGGATCCTTGAGTTCATTGCCGTCTCCCAGCTGAAAGGCTCCACGCAGGGAAAGATTCTGTGCTTCCATGGACCGCCGGGGGTGGGGAAGACTAGTATAGGTAAGTTTAGACATTTATTTTATTGAATCTGTAACAAAAATGTATCACTAGTTTCGTTTTTATACATGGTCAGTTGTAAAATAAAATAAAATCATTTAGTTGACTACCAGCCTGTTTATTGCTCAATCAATATTAAAAAAATTGGATAGCTGTCGTCTGTCCGTTTGTCACCAGGCTGTATTTCTTGAAATTTTCACAGATGATGTATTTCTGTTGCCTTATAACAACAAATACTAAAAACCGAAAAAAATAAATATTTAAGCGCGGCTCCCATACAACAAACGTGATTTTTTGCCGTTTTTTGCTACGGACGGTACAGAACCTTTCGTGCGCGAGTACGACTCTCATTGGTTTTTATTATTTGTACCAAAAAGTTATTTTCTTATTGAGATCGCGCTTGCTTCAATGATACCACATATTGTTCAGTTGTGTAGATAGTTGAGTTACAAAACTACACCAATTTTACATCACAGTATTCACTAGGAATCAATTTGCGAATATTTAAAAGAACCACTGAATTTCAATCAAAATCAAAGTATTTATTGATTATTTATTTTTAAGTTATTGTTTCGATGTCATTATGAAAGACGGCATTCTGGCCAACTGGCCAATATCTATAACTATTCACAAAGCTTACTGGCCAATGTCTATAACGACTTAACCTCCATTGGTACCGTGTTCCCTTCCAGCGCGCTCCATCGCGCGCGCGCTGAACCGGCAGTACTTCAGGTTCTCGGTGGGCGGCATGACCGACGTGGCCGAGATCAAGGGCCACCGCCGCACCTACGTGGGCGCCATGCCCGGCAAGCTCGTGCAGTGCCTCAAGAAGACGGGCACCGAGAACCCGCTCGTGCTCATCGATGAGGTGGATAAGATTGGCAAGTAAGTGTCGTGGGGTATTCACAGGAGTTTGAAACTTAAATACTTCGTGAGGGTCTGACACAGTGAGACCTGGATAAATGGTAGCGCAAGGTGTCTAAGATTTTTTATCACTTATAAAGATTTCTCGTTTAGTAAGCGCAACCAGTTGTGAGTCTATATCAAATATATTTCCGGATTTTATGTAGCCAAATCTGAAAAAAGATTGCACGTAGCGGAGATGAGAATGTTAGGATGGATGTGTGGTGTGACGAGAATGGATAAAGTGAGAAATGAGTATATTAGAGGAAGTTTGAAAGTGGCGCCAGTGACTGAAAAGTTAAAAGGGAATCGTTTGTCTTGGTATGGTCATGTGAAGAGGAGGGATAAGACGCATATTACTAAAAGAGTTATGAGTTTACATGTGGATGGATGGAGAGGGAGAGGGAGACCAAAGAAAAGATGGATGGATTGTGTGAAGAGTGATATGAAAGAAAAGGAAGTTAGTGATAGTGTACCAGCAAACCCGTACATTTTGTATTGTTTAGCAATAATGCTGACGCTAAACTCACGATGCGGCGCATCGCCTTCCATTTGTCAATTCAGTACCAATAAATCCGTGTAACAGAAAAAAAACAACAACAGAAACATCGTTTTACTTAATCAAATTCCCTAACCTGGGTCGCGGCGCGGTACTCATAACGTTAACAAACAAGGTGTAAGGTAACCACCATACAGATAGTATGACGAGTGACAGCGCAGAATGGAAGAAAAAAACGTGTTGCGCCGACCCCAAATAACACGGGACAAGGCAGGAAGATGATGATGATGTAGCCAAACCTGCTACAAAAAAATTTACTTGCTTTGAAATTTTCAGGGGTGTCCACGGAGACCCATCTTCAGCCCTACTAGAACTGCTAGACCCGGAACAGAACGCGAACTTCTTGGACCACTACCTGGACGTGCCTGTGGACTTGTCCAAGGTGCTGTTCATCTGCACCGCCAACGTGGTGGAGCACATACCGGAACCGCTGAGAGACAGGATGGAACTTATTGATATGTCTGGTGAGTGTAGATTACAAGTGTTTGTCTGTCTGTGAACAACACCTTGTTCATCTGTTTGTACGCTTTCAAGCAAAATGTACTACAATAAGATGGTCAGTCATCTTATTGTAGTGAACCTACATTTACGAATAAATTTCTGTCTTTCGGTATTTGGTACTCTGTCAAGTGCATCAGCAAACACGACGTTGCAGGACGTGCTAATCTTTCACTTTTATTCCAGGATACGTAGCTGAAGAGAAACTCGCGATAGCCCAACAGTACCTGGTCCCGACTGCGCGCAAGAACTGCGGCCTCACCGACACACAGCTAGACTTGACGCCCGAGTCACTGCACACGCTCATCAGGTCTTACTGCCGCGAGAGTGGCGTCAGGAACCTGCAGAAACATATCGAGAAGGTATGTCAGACACTTGTCTCACCGACACACAGCTAGACTTGAAGCCCGAGTTACTGCACACGCTCATCAGGTTCTACTGCAGCGAGAGTGGCGTCAGGAACCTGCAGAAACATATCGAGAAGGTATGTCAGACACTTGTCTCACCGACACACAGTTAGCCTTGACGCCCGAGTCACTGCACACGCTCATCAGGTCCTACTGCCGCGAGAGTGGCGTCAGGAACCTGCAGAAACATATCGAGAAGGTATGTCAGACACTTGTCTCACCGACACACAGTTAGCCTTGACGCCCGAGTCACTGCACACGCTCATCAGGTCCTACTGCCGCAAGAATGGCCTCAGGAACCTGCAGAAACATATCGAGAAGGTATGTCAGACACTTGTCTCACCGACACACAGCTAGCCTTGACGCCCGAGTCACTGCACACGCTCATCAGGTCCTACTGCCGCAAGAATGGCCTCAGGAACCTGCAGAAACATATCGAGAAGGTATGTCAGACACTTGTCTCACCGACACACAGCTAGCCTTGACGCCCGAGTCACTGCACACGCTCATCAGGTCGTACTGCCGCGAGAGTGGCGTCAGGAACCTGCAGAAACATATCGAGAAGGTATGTCAGACACTTGTCTCACCGACACACAGGTAGCCTTGACGCCCGAGTCACTGCACACGCTCATCAGGTCCCACTGCCGCGAGAGTGGCTTCAGAAACCTGCAGAAACATATCGAGAAGGTATGTCAGACACTTGTCTCACCGACACACAGCTAGACTTGACGCCCGAGTTACTGCACACGCTCATCAGATCCTACTGCCGCGAGAGTGGCGCCAGGAACCTGCAGAAACATATCGAGAAGGTATGTCAGACACTTGTCTCACCGACACACAGCTAGACTTGACGCCCGAGTCACTGCACACGCTCATCAGGTCCTACTGCAGCGAGAGTGGCGTCAGGAATCTGCAGAAACATATCGAGAAGGTATTTCAGACACTTCTCTCCCGTCATCCTCTGCGGCCCTATATGGTTGCAGTTCCTCTTGCTCGGTGTTGACTTTAACCTATCTGTTCTGACAACGAACTCCCCAAGTCACCAAGTCTCCGCACCCTTACTATGGTGACTGCAGATCATAATAGATCACCTCAAGCACCCGGTGCGCTTGCTACGGATAGAGAGGGAGGTTGTAGCCTCCCGTTCCCTAGAGGCGACGGCGTCTCATACGCTCTCGCTCCCTCACATTGATTGGAACGGCTGGGATGGCTGGATGTCTTGGTGCTGCAATGCCTAGAATGTGCTGCGCCATGCCATTTCTCCAGTCATACCCTCATGATGGGTTTTACCGCTGTGATTGACGTGGGTGCTAATTTCAGCTTGGTGATTTATTCAAATTGTACAATTTATTTCTTTCTCCCCAGATTTGCCGCAAAGTAGCATACAAGATAGTGAAGCAAGAAACAGAGACCCTCACAGTAACCGACGCGAATTTATCGGAGCTAGTCGGGAAACCGACGTTCAAACACGACCGTATGTACGATGTCACGCCGCCAGGAGTCGTTATGGGCCTCGCCTGGACTGCCATGGGTGAGTGGACAAAAACACTAGATTTTTTTACACTTTTGTGCATTTGGACTGTGTGGCAAAATGAGAAAGTGGAATCAGACAGTTAAAACTTAACAACTAAGCTGGAAAGCTCATTATTATTATTATTTAAGGTGGATAATCTTCAAAGACCTCCGGAAACGAGAGGGAGTGTCAGCCTTTCACTGATTTAAACTGGAAGTCCCATAAAGTTGGTTGATTGCCTTCCTCCATGTTGGTTGTTCTCTTTTGTTTTTGCTTTTCTTATTGTTCAATATTTTCTTTTACTGTCCAAGTACAGTAATACTTCTAAATGTAGCGTATTGCCGATTTGCAATTTGATTAAACGCGTGTAAAACATTAGTGCGTGAAAGAGCGTTCGTTGAAAAACATACATTTAACGTTTTTCAGACTTAAACATCTGACGAGCCCCGAGTCCGGGCTGATTATGTGATATAATCTGCCCGGACTCGGGCCTCTTCTCTCGGAGGGCCTAATCCAACACGCGGGCCCAGAGTGACGGATGTCACAGGACTTCGATTGTTGGGTTCTTAAACATGTCGGTTTCCTTGCGATGTTTTCCTACAACGTTTTGAGAGCAGTAGTCATGAGATAAATTACACAAAGTAAAGCGCCTGTATGGATTTGATTTATTAGAATTCACATAACGAATTTTATATTTAATTTGTCAGGCGGTAGCACCCTCTTCATAGAAACAGCCTTGCGCATCTCGGGAACCGACGAGAAGTCTCCGTTCGGCTCCATGGAGCTGACGGGCCACCTCGGCGACGTCATGAAGGAGTCGGCTCGCATCGCGCTCACCGTCGCCAGGAACTACATGGCGCTGTACTACCCGGAGAACAAGTTCTTGAACACGAGGTGACCATCCTATTACTAATACTTAGAAATTAAATTAAAACACCCCGATACTAATAAGTCAGTTTCCTTTGGGGGCTCACCCTCGATTTCTGATTTAAGCATTTGAAGTTGAGTATTGCTCAAACTCTACTTTAGTCTGAAAATCTGTCATAATTTGGCATTTAAGTAGGGTTTGAAACGTGCTTAACTCGAAATACTCAATTCAGAAACCCGCCGTCAGTGTGTGTATAATAGTTGAGCGACTGGCTGTTATGTTGCGTGTCGCGAATTCAATTTTCGCACGGAACAAATGTCTATATACATACATATATAGGGTGACTGGTAATTAGTGACTGATACTTAAACACGTGATTGTACTCATGATTACAAACAACTTTCCCAAAGAAACTTTTTTAATATTAATTTATTGTAGCGTAGCGCACTCGCGTAAAGTACTAAAATATTAGTCTTTCGATATTATTTTATCGAAACATGTAGGTACATTGCTTACGTCATCGATAACGCGGGCGCCGCGCCGCGCCGCTAACAGCTGATCGGGTGAAAGCGCTCGCGAAATTCAAAGTTTCAAACAGCTGTTTTGTTTGTTATTGTGATTGAACTAATTAGTACAAAAAAAGTTGTTTGTCTGTCCCTAATTACTAGTCACTCTATACATATATCTGCGTGTTCTGTGTGTATGTGAGCTTACATGCCTGGGAACGCTCCCACGGTACAGGAGCCATTCCATATGTGGGACAATATAACCAAGCCCAACAGCAGTTAGCAGTACTTTAAATGTATCTGTTGTACAGCCACATCCACCTGCACGTGCCGGAGGGCGCGACCCCGAAGGACGGCCCGTCGGCCGGCGCCACCATCGCCACGGCGCTGACGTCGCTGGCGCTGCGCCGACACGTCCGGAACGACCTCGCCATGACCGGCGAGATCTCGCTCACGGGGCGGGTGCTGCCCGTCGGAGGGATTAAAGAGAAAATTATAGCGGTGAGTCATTCGTCTTCATCATTTGAACAAAGGCCTCTCTGTGCCCAAGCGTCGCCATAAACAAGAACAACTTGTTGGCAAGAACTGATCGATTGGTTCAGAGGGTGCAAAACACCTGTGCCCGTTTCTGCTTTAATATTCCACCAAGAACTTACGTGACACCATTTTTGAATAAGCACTCAATTCTGAAGATGAAGTCGCGTCGTAAGTTGCACTTAGCTTGCCTACTTTTTGAAGTCATAAATTACAAGCAACCGACCTACTTGACGCCAAACTAAAGTTGGATCAATAGTAGAAGGGAATGCGCCAGCAGACAGTGCTCGCAGCAGCTTTCCACGCAACCGCACATGACAGCGACTTTTAGAGGAAGTTTTAGGTACGCGGCATCAAAATGTTGGAATAATATTCCCCCGCCAATAAGGAATATCAAATGTCTCGATACCTTCAGCACTCGACTACGGCAGTTTCTGATTGCCTCGAAAAAGGAACTAGGCATGACTGTTTCGAACATGTCCATTATATAGCTGCTTAGCGTGTTCTGGACAAACGCCAAAATAGGATTAGTAGCTGGCATATAATGAACTAATGACATTAAAAAAAATATATGATTTTTTCTAACACACACACACACACACACACTTACTGGAGATAGGAACCATACATCTACAACTGGACATCACAATAAGCATCATTGTATTATTCACGTACCTAGTAAATTGCACCTTTTACTCTAAAAATAAATTCACAATGCTAAACCACCAACGTCGAACACTAAATCTGTTAAATTGTGGGTATACCGTACATTTACAAAACTTTCTCTACACATAACACTTACACTATATAACACGGACATAGCACCTCTTCCACAAATTCTGCTCTACGTCCGTATATTTGATGCATCCTTGAAGCGCACACCGCACTATGCTATCTTATTGTTTGTCTCACAAAACTTTTACTATGTACCTGTTTTTGTGCTGAATTTTTTAACGTGTTTTTTTTTTATGTACATAATTCAATGTACTCGTAAAATTGATGTCTGTGGTTGTTTAAATTTTTTTTTTTAGTCAATTTATGTGCTTAGTTTTACGTTTGTAATTTTGTTGTGCTTTTGTGAAGGTACTATTTGTTAATTTTCTGTGTTGCATCAAATAAATGTTTTATCTATCTATCCATCGGCTGGTGCATCTCGCAGCCAACGTGTTCGCGTGACCCTCGACAGATGCACGGTTCACTTAGTGGGAGAGGTCGCGTCAACGTTACGCCTTCTAGTACGGGTACGCTACAAAATAAGAAAAACTTTATTCCGACAGTCACAAATACGAATTTCAAAATACCGATTTTCATAATTCCGATTGGTTCAAAATTTCGAATATAACAACCCCGACTTATCAGAACTCCTATTTTTATAATTCCTAAATTTCAATATTCCTAACGTTTATAATAACTATTTTCAAAATGCCGAGTTTCAATAGATCGAATAACAAAAATCCGACTTAATGATAATTCGAAACATCAAAAATACGAATTCCGATTATTAAAATACCAATTAATACAATTCCTAAATAAAAACGCCTTGTAAAACTGTATAGCATGACAAATAAACACATAATTGCTCGTCAAAGAGAGAAGTGTAATAAATATTATGTATAGTATGAGGAAGGGGGTAGGATTAAAAAATAAAGACGGATGTGTTTTCCTCCTTATAATTGCATAGATTGTTTACAGTTATTATCCTTGTGTATATATCCATATATATAAAAGGAGAAACTGAAATTGTTAAATGATATGATGCTTCCCCAGGCCAAGCGCGCAGGAGTGAGCTGCGTGATCCTCCCCGAAGAGAACCGTCGCGACTACGATGACCTGCCGTCCTTCATCCGCGACAACGTCGACGTGCACTTCGTCAGCGAGATCGACGACGTGCTCAAAGTTGCCTTCGAACAGCAACAGGTTTAGTCATTCTACACTTTACTGCTATGGACATAAGGTTTAGTTCTGGGAAAAGGAGTATTAGTTTGTTGAGAAGCAAAACTGTAAAAAAGTGTACAGCTTCGGGCATACAGGGTGATTTTATTAATTGGGGCAGCATACCCATTATTTGAATACAGATACGAATATATACTTCCTAGTTAAGAGGATTATTTTTATAAAAATAGGATTGAATTGCGATTGGGCGAATCATACGCCTGAACGCCTGAATGTGCAAGGTATTTTGAATGCATTCGGAAAATTATATTATTATTTCATTTTTTTTTTCAAACATATTATTTACATTTATTTAATATTTCTTATATAAAAAAAAAACATTTAAAAATACATTAACAATATTTATTACATCTAGCCTGTACTGTGCCACTACTAGGCAAACGCCTCCCGCCTTTGCCCAACAGTGGTACAGCCCGGCTATGGACCACTTCTTGCTAATTCCTAAGGAAAACATCTAAATCGTCCAGCCGTCTCCTTCGTGATTTAACATGTCTTAAAGCTATCTAGTTAGGGCCCATTCATTTATTACGTAAGACGATTTAGGGACGAGGGGGGTCGACCATGTCTTGTTTTTTCTTACAAGGGGGTAAGAGGGAGTCTTGATAGTTCTTACGTAAGATCATAAAAATACGCAAAGTTAAGATTTGAAAAAACGCGGGCAACTGCGCGAGTGTCGATGTGTGCTCGAATGCGTATAATAATAATAATTTATTTCAGATTCCTCCATATAAATTGTTAGTAACACCAAAATACTTAAAAGCTAATGTTAGTAAACAAAACAAACGAAATGAAACAAAATAAAACAGATTTTAAGAGAATCCGACACGCAGAAAGCATACAACATGCTATCTATTTCACCGCGTGCAGTCGCATCCAGCGCTCAAGCATCGGAGAATCCCACCGGGCCGTCACTACGCTCAAGATGCTGTTGGAGCTAGCTCGCATGCGAGTTAGGGTCGAGGTGTAATGTTTACGCATGATTGTCGCAAAACTGTTAACGTTGGCCGAGGTACTGCAATACCGCGGCAGTCCCATCAGCATCCTGAACGCATTGTTATACTAACGTATAGGTTAACTATTTCCATGGCGACGTCACTGCGCCTCCATGATTGTGAACTAGACGTTACTTGTTTGCCTAAACGACACACTTGTAAAAGTCCCTAAAAATTTTTACTTACCAAACGTATATTCATTTTATCCTTTAGATTCTTACGTAATAAATATTTAACATGAGGGGAGGGGTCGGTCTATTTTTATTTTTTCTTATAGAAACCCCTTCCCTTCAAACAGAGGGGAGGAAATAAAAATCTAGTAAAACATCGTCTTACGTAATTAATGAATAGCCCCTTAGCACTCTTGGTGGCATAGACATAGAATAATTCGTTCGTGTGCTTACAACCTGCCTCCCGAGTCGTTGACATAACTATGGTCAACTTGTATTCATGCTCAGGACCCGACAAGCTAGTCCAAATCTAAATATGCTCAGGTTATATCGATTTTTTTAGATTTTCAACTATTGTCTGACCGATAATATGCTGGGTTGTACGTTCCAAAATAGTTTGGCTTCCATACAAATTATTATTTCTTTCCCCATAGGTCACTCTAGTACGCCAGTAGATAGTTGTATAAAAGTACATTATTCGAGTAAATAGGCTTTAATAGATATTGGAACGAATTGGTGGAATATTTAAATGATATTGTATTGAATCTGTTATATATGAAATAGCTTATAAAGACAATATTTAAATGTATAAATGGTTAATAATTATTTAGAAGAGGAAAGTATCTATTAAGAAAAGAAGTCACAGTAAAGATGGCAGCACTGTAGAATAACATTATATTTTCCTGAACATTGTTGTGTTAACAGTATTTTCCATCAATTCTGTATTTTGTAGCACAGTTTATCTATACTTCATTCAATATCAAGAACTTTAATCAATAAAAAAGGCAAACAAAATTAGCTAACAAAACAGGTTCTTATATAATGCAACTCGGGCCCATAAATAATGCAACTCGGGCCCTTACATAACACAACTCGGGCCCTTACATAATGCAACTCGGGCCCATAAATAATGCAACTCAGGTCCTAACATAACACAACTCTGGTCCTTATATAATGCAAGTCGGGCCCTTGCGATGACGTACTGTATGAAGCAATCATAGATAGACTGTGTTCAATCTTCCAATGACTTAACTACTTATCCAAAGTATGTGTTCACGTGTCCAAGTTATGCTAAGTCTATGCATTTGTTTATCATAAGTACCTAAAGTATTTAGTTGCTATGTAGTGCGAGTATGTTGATGGTTGTTGAATAGTTAGCTGTATAAGAATGTTGTTGAATTGAAATAAATATTTTCTTTTTTACTTATTTAGCCTTATTTTTGTGTATCCTCTTCATTTGCCTTATTTTTTTTTAGTTTCGAAGTTACGGATAAAAATGTCAAGAAATGTAACTCCGACCGTTTTTTCGTAAATGTGTACCTGTAATGCAAGGCCGCTATCCCACTGGCGTTTTATGAGCGTTGGCGCCTATTTCAACGTCTGCGCAGACGCGACGTTAACATTGCGAGTTTCTAGTAGTAAAGCGCAAACGTTGCGCAGACGCGACGTTAACATCGCGAGTTTCTAGTGGTAAAGCGCCAACGTTGCGCAGATGCGACGTTAACGTGGCGGATGTAAGGCCGCTATCCCATTAGCGTTTTACGAGTGTTGAGGTTTCTCTAACGTCTGCACAGCGGCATTAGCCAAGGCTAAGGTGACATCTGGAGATGGGCGCTGCAGCGTAGTTGCCATTTTAACGAATATCATCAATAACCTGATAACCTGACTAGCCTGTGATCAGGGGCGCCGGATTTTAGAAAACCTCATGGGTGGTCATGCCCATTTGATGATTCGAAAAAAGTGGCGAAGTGAAATGCACAGTGATCGATCGAGAAATAAATAAATGTCCTACTTATATTCTGCGGAACAACGAAGGTACCACAAACACCCAGACCCAACACAAATATCTGTTTCATCAACAAACATATGTGTTGGTGCGGGAATCGAACCCTCGACCCTGCGTCTTAACCGGCGCTATAAACCACTGCGCTAAACGGGTCGTCGGGTAATGAAAAAACGCCCATCCTTAAAAGGCGATTACTTATAATTCTTGATGTCTATTCACAGGGGTGCTCGGCACCCACTGTTTATTTCTCATGGGTGATCGAGCCCCCGAGCACCCCCGGAGTCGGCGCCCCTGCCTGTGATATCTGTCTGGCTAAAGGAAGTTTATTTATTTTCATAGAGCGCCACCTAGTCACCACATTGGAACTAAAAGGTAAAATCCTGCATCGCGATACCAGAGTTCTCAATGTGATTAGAACATAATACAACAGTTCGAAAACAACCATAGCTCAGTTTTCTGGGCCAGACACTACATTTGTCTGGTCGGAGGATCCTCCCTTTTTAATAGACGATTGAGTACTGAGTAGAGTAGGCCTTTCCACTCTATTCCGTAAACCTGTATAATAATTCAGTTAGAGCAAAGTCGAGTTTTGTTTGACAATATTTTTAGTGACTACAGCTGCAAACTTGGCCTTGATAAATGTGCGTTGCGCCGCCCTTTTACACACTATTGCTCTGCCATTTAACGTGTTTTAAAGTTTCGTTACTGTAACAGAGACCCTACCACAAGCTCCTAACGCGATCCATTTGATAACCTAAACTGAACTGTTAGGGTCGACGCTGCTTTATGTGGGAGCCCGCGCGGTCTCATACAAAAGTGCTCCGTCGCGGGCAGCCGCCCCCCTTTTTGCTACATAATAATACATTAAAGTTCTCCATCGACACAACTACATGCACACCGTTAAATTTTAACTAGCAACACTGCGCAGGTAATAAATCCGGTTTCCGCTGCGGGGACTGTGCTCCCGCTTAACGCAGCGTTGGCTCTTAAAGGGATGGAGATATATTGAGTATTAGTATAGCTCCATCCCTATTTCTCGCACTCACGCCTGACGTTTTAACACATTATTGTAAGGTATTGCGGTCCAGAATCTAGGCGGTTATTGTATTATGTAGTTACATTTCTTCACATTATATTCGTAGATTTAAAGTATCGAATCATGATTTTTGTATGGCTCTCCGTGTTTTGGAAAAATCATGATTCGATTTATTTTATTTTAGATTTATGTTTGAATTTTATTTGATTCAGATTTTTTCTCCCTACCCCTCTTTTTACATGAATTTATTTGCAAGTATGGCTTGTCTACTGCATGTTATCCTGCTCATTTTTTAGCAGATGGATCAGGAGAAACAGGATTTAAATTAATGAATTTCGTGCGTCAGATTGCTGTGGGCAACATCACGAACAATACTTGCTTGTAGAAGATGGCGGCCAAAGAAGACACTGTTTTTGTTTTAAACGAGTTTATTTTCAATAAATAACTTTAAAGTCTAAATAATCGTTTTATTTTAAAACTAAGTAGAACTAAGGGAATACAAGTATAAGGGTTTGGTAGAAACCCATTTTGTGAATATACATAATAATTATTAAAATAAACTATTCAATGGCTTATTTAATTAACTCTTCACGAGCGTTTCGCCAGTGTCATATTACGACACTCTCATATCGTTTAATTCTTCAATTCCCAGTGTGACTTGTAAGTGACAGAAGAGCTGACGAGATTGAATATTTGGTCGTAAATACACGACCCTGGCGAAATGGACACGAAAATGTTTGTCGGATTAATCCGACGTAAGCGATTAATTAGGGTGATTCTTTGAAACCGAGAGACTGTCTAATTCATCTGCCTAGTTTTTTCTTTACAATTTGATATTTTTATTTGCATGTTAGTTTTCCCTTATGGTATCAAAGCCACTCATTTGCGCCCAGTGGCTTACGACACAAAATAGATAGGGGTACGAAAACTAGGCCAGATGAATGCGACATTCTCTTGGTTTCAAAGAATCACCCATTAAAGGGTAAAAAATAATTGTACACTAGCTAGCTCATTTTATACAGCCTTTATAGACCTAAGGTTGGTAGTAATATGTCTACTTCTTTAAAGACTTTCTTCCGTCCTCCAGAAACTGTACCAGCACTGGGTACACCTCATCATATGTAGCTATCTGGTTTTGTCTCACATGATTCTGGTACCTCTGTAAAGCTCCAGCCACAAACTCCAGTCTATCTCTCTCATTCCTGTGAGAGTCCAGCCACTGCATCAATTTTTGCACATTCCAACCTGCACAAGTATGGGGAGCCAAAAGCTGGTGCCCACCATGAGAGAATAAGAACATCATTACCAGAGAATAAGGTAAGCATGCGCCTTCAGATTGACTTTTGGCTATTTCCTGAGGAGTCTTTTCTAACAGAAGATGCAAAGCTTTCAGCTGTCTGTAGTGATCCCCTAACTCTGTCATATCATTTACTAATGGAGACAGAGCTATTTCCAGGTGTTTACAGTCTATCTGCAACTTTGCTCTTCCAAACTTACTCAGAGGTCTTGCATTACAGATATGTTGAGTAAACCTCTCAATGCAAGCTCTGGCTATGTTCAAACAACATTCATTGAGAGCAGATTTCTCACTGAACATTGATAAGTAAATGTCTTTGCATCTGGACACAAACTGCTGAAGCTCCTTCATGTATGGGGAGCATGACAAGGTTTTGCCAGCTGGATCATCAGCCCTGATTAAGTCAGGTTCATCATGCATGGTCATCAAAATGATGAAAAGTGAATTCTTGATTGATTCAGCAAATAATTGAAGTATTGGCATGCTGGAAATGTCTTTCAAACTGTTCTGGACAATTTGTATACTCTCTTGTGGCAGCATTGAGTTCATGTTTATAAGGACTCTCTTGATTTGTGATGAGAAGTAGTATAAGGAGTTGCAGAGGTCAGCATTTTTCTGCTGTGAGCTTGTCGGTGATTCTATGATCTGTGCAACATCACTGTCCATTGAAAGCCTCTGCTCAGCCTCTACAGTCATCTGCTTGATAGACTTGGCCACACTGTTGGCTAAACTGATGCTCAACTGTTTGTCACCAAGAGAGATACTCAGTGCTTCAGCAATTACTCTTATAGCATTGTCAATTTGATCCATGCTTGGAACTTGGGATAAATGCCACATACTTCTGACGGGCTCTAGTAACTTTCCCAATGATTTTGATAAGAAGGAGTTTTCCCATTTTGTAAGACATGCACGGTTCATCTCTAGATCTTTACACTTCAGTCTTGAAAGCAAATCATTGAAGCTTTTCAGTAGTCTTGGGAAGTCAATTTCCACAGATTGGTTGACAGTGAGAGGGCTCTTTTCAAGTTCACTGCTGAAGACTAAGGAGAAGTCGGCCCAGAAGTTTTTGGCTATATTTCTAAAGTTACCAATAGCATGTAATTCATTAACCACATTTTGTAGCATTATGACTTTAGTGCAGCTGTTGTAAATGTCTACTTTAAAGAGCTTCTCAATGTTGTCCCAAAGTTTTATTTTGAAGTCTTGAGCATTCATGATATTTGCTTTCCCTGGAGCAATTCTTCCTGAACTTGATTTTTTGACCTCTATAGAAACCATCTGTACATTCAATGCTGTTGTGATTTCCTTCTTTAAATCACTCAGTATACTGTTGACAGAGTTTTTAATCTGTTCCTCTGTGCATTGCAAGTTGTGGAATACTTTGAAGCATTGTAGAAGTTTCACTTTGTCACCGCTCAATAGGCTTGACTGCAACAGTTCAGTGGAGTTAGTCAATAATCCACTTCTCCGATGTTGTACGGCCTTTATGACTTCGTCAAGTAGATCTATGCCTTCAAAATCATAGTCACTAATCAACTCATTCAGCTCAAACAGTATGATGGCTTCTTTGGATGGGTTGTCTTTGATACTTTGCAGTTTATTCCACAAGTTTAGAATTTTAGAGGAGTGTCTTAGTAAATTACAGGTAGTTTGAACTCTTTCGAGCATCATAGTTTGATTCTCAAGCGCAAAATATGGTGTATGCACACGATCTTTCATTTTTTCGGCACCTCGTAGCAAATTTTGTACCTGAGATTGGACAGACTCTAAAGTCATTTCTAAATCGGATATATGACTTGCTTGTGTAAGTAGATCATTGTGTTTGGCAAGAACTTGTTTTTCCAAGCTTTTACTAAGTTTTTCAATCCCCTGAGCGAGTTTATTCACTTGATCAGTTACCGAGAGATGTTCATTAATTACGGGCTTTATTGACTCATCTAAGAATTTGCTGTAAAACTCATCGTTCTCAATTTCTACACACACGTCTTTCGCTTCCATAGTTTTGATTAATGTACTCTATAGTCACAAACTCTCAAACGGCAAATAAAATGAAGCTGTATTCCGGGTGTTTACAATTTTTTGATGACATCAATGACAGTTGACAGCTGTCACAAGTCAGTTGTATATTGTATTTTGGGTGACCAAACAAAAATATAGTTAAACGCTTACCATGGAACTATTATGTACTAACTAGGCTTGTTTTAGCATCGATATATCGATACTTTCAGCCAATATATTTTGATCCAATTCATTGATTTATCGATATACAATACAGACGATCGTATCAAAGCAGTATTTTTATTCAAAATTAATTATTATTAATGGAAATTAGCAGATTAATTAATGGAATTCAAAGCCGAAAAACTAGAAATAAACGGAAAAAAATAACTATTGTCTATAACTAGTACGTTTTAAATGCTGAGTCGCCTGAATTAATAAATTCTTCAAAATATTGTTATTTCACTTTTCTAAAGCTCTTTGTCACCACAAAAGGTAAAGTAAAGGTACCGTAGTGAAAATACAAGCAAATAACTACTTACCTCTCTGAAAAAACAGGTAACCTAATCAACGTGAATTTACTGTTTAATGTTGAATTTAATCAACCGGCCAGAAAAAAAAACACCGTCCACTGAACAATTAAAATAAAGTTTTTTTTTGTTGGTCCACTTTTCCACAAAAAAGTTCACAGACTCGTGTCTCAAACGGATAGCACTCGAGCTCGCATTGATTTGAATTGAGCCGAGATATCGTGTCCGTGGTAGGTGACTATGCGTGCGTTGCTTGAGCGCGCTTTGTAAGTAGATTGACTTCTGACTCTCTTTCCTATCTATTTTGTGTTGACACGGTGAGCACGTTAAGGTGTGTCCAAACCTGTCGAATGCGTCGTTCGCGAGCCGCTTACGAACTGCATGCGTTTTGATCGCGTGCGGCTACGGCGCAAGTTTGGTGCGCCGCTCTAGTGCAGCACTAGCAAAGAGGAGCTATTCTCTCTAACTTCGTGAGAATTAAGTATGCAGTTAGGTCTCACTTCTTTTATAAGCGATGCAGATAAAGAGAACTTGACATTTATGTTTTTGGTGGTTTTTTTTTTATAATTTACCATGTTTTTACATGGTAAACTATAAATAAATCTTAATTCCTAAAGCTAAGATTTTTTTAGTTTACCATGTATGACTCAAATCACAGCCTGGTACATTGTAGTGGTTGTGAAGTGCAAGGTTTTATTCAATGTAGGGACATTAAATAAGGCTAGATAGTTAATAAAAACACTTTGCCTCGTCAATTTTATTTATTTCAATTAGCACACAGTCTTGTGCTATATTGTTACAGAATTAATTAGTTATAAAATATCAACTATTTCCAACAAAATTGTGCACTAGCTTTGAAATTTATATTTAGGTAAGTAATATAATAAAAAATATTACATACTATAGCCCTCACTCATAAACGTTTTCAAATATTAGATTCTTTATCAGGACATAAAAATTAAAAACTACTTAAGAAAAAATCGTTTGAACAACGTTTACAAGCCAGGTTACTAATATACAGCATTACATTTTTTTTATACTGTAAATGTTTATTGCAAAGCTTTAAAAATATTTTCGTTAGGTAAATACAAAAATTATGGCTACGAAATGGGGGTAGGTATACACAATTCATGGCATAAATGATTCTGGCTGATGACGATTTTCATGGCAGCTTGGATTTTCGTTCATAATTAAATTATATAATATTCGTAAAAATATACCAAGTACTTATACGTTTGGCACCTAATTAAAAACGTATAACATGGATGTTGCACGTGTAATTCAGCTATGCATAGCTGAATTACACGTGCAACAGCACTGAATGCTTCGGTAAGGTACAATAAAAAAAAAACAATTGAGCGATTTTTTTTTATTAGGATCACTTGCCCCATGCATGGCTAGACTATAGTTTAACAAGTCATTACAATAGACAGTTTTTTTTTACTACTTTTTGTGTTCAGAATATAAAATGAATAATCATAATAACTATGCAAAAACAAAATGTTGCAAGTACCTGGTGTATTTTTAGACTATAATTAAACTAACAACTAATCATTATAATAAAGTTAAAATACTAAAAAAACGCTGTCAAAATATTAAAATTTACGATTGTTGATATTTGATTTTAAAAATTCGTTTGAATAATTCATTGTACATGCTGAGTAAAATAATAATATTTAGAAATATTGAATAATATTTTGCGGATTTATCTGAAACACAAACTTCGGTCTCTCATTAAAAAGAAAAAAAAAATAACTGCATTTCGAAGTTAGTTCCTAGAGGGCGATTTGTGAGCAATCATAAGCGTAATGAGGATTTGTAGAATTTGTCCTTTGCCATATTACAATAGCGGCCAAAATAATTGGGTCATTTTATAATGGGTAATTATACAAATCCTTCAATCACGATTATTTGGCAGTTTACAAAAAAATACAAGCATAAGTTATAAAGTAGTTATAAACTTCATAATAGCCTGCAAATTTGCTTCTAGCTAGAGTAGAAAACATTTAACAATGTTCCTAATATTATGCTACAATAACGATTGTATATGATATCGGCCGCGCTCAATTGGCAGCCATTTTTATCAAAGATAAGTCTAGTAAAACGGGAATTACATAGTGAAAAGATCTTTAGAACTGAAAATATGGTTTATACAATAGTATGAATTTTAAGATACGATTTGTAAGTCTTGTTGAGCTATACAGTAAACAATTTAATATTTTACCCTTTTATTAAGGTAATTAAAAATACATGGCGTATATACTAGTCAGTTGTGGTTACCCAATAATTGTGCACTATTTGTACTAAACAGTTTTTACAACCAATCTAAAATTGTACTTCAATAATGCACAACCATTTTATTACGAGAAAAATGATTTGATTTTCCCTTAAAATCGTGAATGAATAATCCTTTAGGTAAACAGAAACATGTTGGACTTTGGAGATTAGGTAATGGCGAAATTAGGGTAATTTGACATAATTTTCATCTACAATTTATAAGTACCACTGTGTTTATATAATTTTGTCTAATGCATGTAATTTTAATCAACACTTACAAGTTTTTTTTCTAATTAGCAGACACGGCCTTCGCTACAAGTATACTATGCTTTAAATAGCACCTTGAGAACTTGACGCCAGTGCTTGTCAGTTGAGTATTATACTTGATAAGAATGAGAAAATATTCCGGATAGCGTAACATTAATTGCAGTGGAAGGACTGCAGTGTCCAAAACAAGCTCAGTGAAGGTTACCCTAGTGATCAGAAACTTATTGATATAGCACATTCATTCCTCACGAAAAATATTCTTAATTATCTTATTTGGGTTTAATACTTAAATATAAATAATTAGAATCTTTTGTCTATCTCTCATCAGTCTTCAGACTGAGGTCTGGGTTAACATATTTGGGACAGCAGTGATATAGCCCGCTAACTTAGTAGATATCTTCAATGTGAGATGTTTTCTAATTGATACAATATAAATGTCAGTTACCCTCACAAAAGACTAACCCAATGTCCACTCATTCAAGCTTGAAGTATATCATACGAATAAGCACAAAGTAGTTCTGAAATATTTCACTGTACAAAAAGTTATTTTTACTCAGCCACAGAAGAATGCCTTAGATTTCATAACTGCCTCATGACCATATTACACAAATAATATTCATGGATATTTCTCACAGAGATTAGCTAATTATAATTAATATTATACAAGGATTACATGCTATGTAGAATGTTTTATATAAATGGTAAGAAATAAGTCAAAAGCGCATTTTAATTGTAGTGGGGCGCCTCGCACCTGTTTTATAATTCTGTGAAAAGTGGAGGAAATGGATGCGTTATATCGATAAATATAGATACCGGCACGGATCTTGAGCGCTAACGTCTACAGTTCTACTTGCGTAGAAGCACACAGAAGTGAAATATCGGGTCTCTTTAGTGAGATGCGGGGGCGGGGAGTGCAATCCTTGTACAATGATTGGCTCGCCGATATTGTACGATGCGCAAAACGATCCCCGATCTTTCGCCGAGCGCTCGTGCCGCTATCTGCACTATTGTCGGTATCATTTTTCTACAATAATTTCATATAAATTATGAATTCTATAAACACATTATATGGCTGAATAATCAGGACCTTCGATCAATAATAATAGGTAGTAGTATTAAGTGTCAAGAATCGTTTTTAATTGAACGTATTTCAAATATTCGTAATATAAATTTATATTAAGGCTAATAAGTATTGAATTTTATACCATTAGCGTTTTTCCCTAAACTTAGCTACACTATGAGTATGGATATTGAACCTTAAGACATATGGTAATAAGATTCAAAGTCCACGACTGTAAGCTGTGTAGTCGATAAGCTAGTCTACTGGCACGAAGTCAATATTATTGTAAACAAAAAGCTATTCAGTGTAGTCTGACTAATAGATTGAACAAAAAAAAAACTATTTCAACGAAGTTCGAATCGATTGTCATTTTATCCATTAACTTGAACATCGGAAGTGTCAGAGTTACTACAAAAAGCAGTAGAGCAAAAAGTCGATACTAAAAAGAACCGGTGTTTGTCGACAATAAGATTGACTTACCGACTCGTCGCCGTTAGATAATATCCACAAATATTATCACTAAATTATATACCAAGTTACAGAAACGTGCACCGGAACTTCCGGCCGGGGCCTATGGTTCGTCCTCTCCTATTTCGTTTGACTCGACTCGCCTTGTCCTTGCGGATCTCTCGGACGAGCGTGTAGAAGGCGTCATCGACCCCCATGCGGGTCTTCGCCGACGTCTCCACGAAGGGAACACCGTAACTCCGCGCCACCTGGAAATACAGAATTATTTATTTATTAATGTACTAGCTTTTGCCCGCGGCTTCGCTCCCGTCAACTGACTAATATATTTACTCTACCCCACTCTATCCTACCCTACAGTATATTAATTTAATACCGGTCAACTTCCATATTTCTAATTGTCAATATTCAAGATTTTTCCGAATAGCAAAAAGTTTTTTTTTGTGACGTAACAACAAATTTACTGATTTCAGATTTATTGCTATATCTGTGCTATAAGACCTTGCTTTATGCCAAATTTCAGGATTCTGGGTCAATGGGAAGTTTCCTATGAATTTTCATTCCTTTGAGTGTCGAAATATACGTTGTTTGCGGCATAAATGGCCGTATCTTTTTTTTCGTTAACTTAGAAGTTTGATTTTTTAACAGCTTCAAGGGACCGCAGAGCTGAGTAATGGTTTTAATTTCAACTCGATATCTTTAAGCGTTCCCGAAATAAAGGGTATCGACAGACGGACAACCAAGTGACCCTATAAGGGTTCAATTTTTTCCTTTTGAGGTACGGAACCCTAAAAATAACCAAAAGACTTGTAGTAACCGTTTCTAACACAAAATCTGTACCAATCTAGCCGATTCTGTGGTTTCTCCGACTTGTTACTACCATAGTTTCACTAGTTTTAAAACAATGTCCGCTACAGCAGGAACAAGCGGGTTTTAATTCCTTGCACCTATAATCTTCGTATTTTTTAAGAGAGAAATAATCAAAAACCTCCTCCCGCTCTGGGTGTAGCGAGAGCAGTGTTAGACTTTACTGATTAAAACCCACATGTGTTTCTTCAGTTACCATTTAGAACAAACCCGCAGCCTTCAATGTATTAGACCTAGGAAGAAGTTAACGTTTTGTCGTGGGAAGCATATCTGGCGGAACTCATTAAGGAGGTAACATCACCAGCCAGGCCTTACTTTGTCAAAGGTTATTTAAAAAGGCAGTCTTGCCTGAGGTCCTACCATAAGCTATTAACGCGATCAATTTGACGACCTGAACTGAACAGTTAAAGTGATGGAGCTATATAGGGTGTAGCTCCACCCCATTTTCTAGCTCGCACGACTGACCTTTTAGCATGTCAGAAAGCTTAGCGTCTACCGCGTCGGAATCGGAGCGTACGCAGTGTACGAGCCATCGGTATTTACAAAATGCCGATAGGGTACGTCCACTGCATTCGGATTTTACATCGGCAGTTTCCAATCCAGTGCACGCTGTACCACACAAATCAATTCAAAGTAACGAATCCGTCCGCTCCGTACGCTCCGATTCCGACGCAGTGGATGCTTAGCTTTAGCCCCAGAACTATTGGACTTTTTTTTAGGATGCGCGCATTCATTTTAAGGTTTTGGCGCCATATTCCTTCCAGCATGTTAAGTTCACTACTTCTAACTAACCTTACCGACTATAATAAACAAGGAAAGTAAAGCATACACTCTTTATATAAAATCTATACATTCGCAACACGTATTCCTTCCAGCATGTTAAGTTCACTACTTCTAAGTAACCTTACCGGCTGTAATAAACAAGGAAGGTAAAGCATATACTCTTTATATAAAATCTATACATAAAGTTGTCGGAGACGAGACACAACCATACATTATACAATAATATGTCTTTGTATGATAAGATGACGTACATGAACCGACAATGACGTCAATTCAGAAAAGCTAAGAATTGTCTGTGACGGCAGATAAAAATGCTAATATTTTATTTGAATATATTTTAGTCGCCATAGACCACGAAGGAGATTTGACCTTTTTTTTCGCACAACTACCACACAACGCCGTCTAGTCCTAAGCTAAGCAGAGCTTGTGTTATGGGTACTAGACAACTGATAAACATACTTTTATATATCTAAATAAAACCTCTATAGATAAATTACACCCAGACACAGAACAAATGATCGTGCTCATCACACAAACATTTGTCTTGGGTGGGAATCGAACCCACGACCTCCGCCATAGCAGGGTTACTAACTGCTAGACCAACAGGCCAGTCAAGACAGCCAGTCAGATGGCGGGACGACTTAGATATATTATCTTCCATTGGAATTGGCAAGTGGCTCGGAGCCGGGAACAATGGAAGGAATAGAGGGAAGTAAAGGCTAGCTAGATATAATAATAACATTTTATTTAGTAAGAACATAGTTATTTCATACACTTAGTGGCTTTAAGTAGGACAGACAGCGATCGTTACATTTTAAAGTTCGTAGGTTAAGGTCGGCTCTAATGGATGACATGACATTATTATATGCCTAGATGCCGATGATAACCATAGCGGCATAAATAGCCAGGAAAGGCTTTACTTGCACGCTTTGCTACCTAGTAACGATTATCGTCAGCCAGGAAACCACAGAAGCGATAACACTAAACGTCAAACCAATAAATAAAACATTTAAAGTCCATAATACATAACAAACGACTATAAATTATCCTATTAAAATGTCATCGTCCATAACTAGCACTAGTCCATTTATAGTTATATCTACATGCTTATAATAGTGACATGCTCGTTTTGTTCGACTCTCGCTTGACCACTATCTGATCAGAGGCCCAATCGCGCTATTTTTTTTCAACTGAATCGCAACTGAACCGCTGCCATATCTCAACTTTTTGACCATTTCGTATCGCGCTAAAAATTTGACAGCAAGTTGAGACGCACCGCGATCGTAGCTGGAACGTTACCGTTGTCAAACGTAAAAGTTGATGGGATGCTACTTTTTTAGGATCGTTAGCGAATCGTTGGAGTGTTTTGTCATTGTTGTGAAGTGATTCTGAGTGAAAATCTTGCAAAAATACAACATTATATACCATGTCTACGCTTACATAGATTTGTTGGAGAAATCTTATGAATATGATGTAGCGGTGGCTCGAGCCGAAACCAAAAGGAAAAACTTAAAAGCTAGACTTAGGTGTGATTCATACAGTGATCGATAGTTTGTGAAGAGATCAATTAACCCGTGAATTAATTTCGACTCCTTATATGCCACCCGTCCTATGTTGTGATGCTTTGGATGTTGAAACCAAGGTAAGGGATGATTTTGTGATGATTCCTCTCTAAAGTCATAAACAGCATTAACACTTACTAAAAACCTTTTTTGTTATAGAAAAATAACCACTAATTAGACAACTAATAGTTCAATGTTCAAAGTTCAATGTGTATGGATTTGCATCTTTTGGGTAGGTATGTTTAAATTGAGCATAATTTATGTTGCAATCTTCTGATACAATGTATATTTATTATTTAAGATGCTTTAATTCTGTTTTGGTTATTGCAGGAGACTCAGACCCCTTTGAGACCAAGAATGATGATACCCATCTCAGAACCAAGGCCAGATACTCCAGAACAATATTACCAAGGCTTGCACTTGACGGCCAGAAATGTTGTTGAACGCTGAGGTGTTTTAAAAGCTCGCTTTAGGTATGCTTTGGATATCATACCATTATTATAATAGTTAACATAATTATGAATCATTTGTCTTTGAAATTAATGAATAATAATAAAAGGGTTTGTCCTTGCAGGTGCTTATTGGTCGATAAAAAGCTGCACTACACTCCAGTAACTGCTGCAAGAATAGTGAAAGGGTGCTGTGTTCTGCATAATATAGCACACAGGGCTAATAGGAGAAACCAATTATCCTAATTAATTCTACTTTTCATACTATTCTAATTGTTTTTGTAATTTTGTGTTTTAAGTTTTTTGTCATTAAAATGGTTTTTGATTAGTTCTATAAATAAGTATTCTTAGCAAATATTAACATAAATAATAAAATAATTTAGCTCTTATGACACCTGAGGTACAGGTTAGATCTAATTATTATTGAATACCATTACTGTTCTAGTTGAAGGCTGCACTTATTGTGTAAACTTGCATGTTATTCCTCTTAAATTTGTGAATAAAGGCTATTTATATTTCTAACGCCTCGTCATTTTAATTAATTATGTATGTAAACATTATCACAACATAGTTTTATTCAGATAAAATGATGGAGAATGGCAAAGGGGTCTAGTGCTAAATATCAAATTCAGGAGAACCAAACAAAATTAATTTAGATATCATTCTATTTATTAAAGTACAATCAAGAATATAATATTAATGTTAATAATAAACATTTATTTTCAGGCACCAGAGGCCCATAGAAAAAATACATAATATAATTTTAAACAATAATAAACAAATACATATTATAAAAACAAAACTTATTTAACCATAGTAACTAATAGTACTCTTAATCTGGGTGGGGTTATGCCGGCCATACTGGAACAAAATAAAAGTGTTATTATTATGTTGTTTCTGACAAATAGTGCTTAGTAAGTGGTTATTTAATTTACTTAATATCATAAAACCAGCCCTCATTGAAACATGAAATAGCAAGAAAACCATATCAAGATTGGTCCAGTAAAAGTATATCTCTACATTTTAAAAATTAACATGATAGTACTCTCTTTTATCACCTTAATGAATTTTGTTGAACAAACCTGCACAGTGCCTAGGAGAGTTTAGTATTAAGCCTGTCTTCTCCCACTATGCTGGGAACAGGGGATACAGGCAGCGTCTGCACATACACTGGTGAAGTTGCAGATAGCACATATGGGGGGTGGTCAGTCAAAACTGTAATAAAGTAAACATAATGTTATACAATATAATATTAATAAAACTGATATATATTGCTAATATTAGGCAGCATAAACATTGTTTTCGCAAGAGATATAAGTTACATTGCTGTTGATGCTTCAGTGTCATGTAATAGTTTTGGGTTCATCAACCACTTTTACTGTCACTGTGCCGTCATCCTATATAATGCATAGTATTATTTAGTAGCATTCTTAGTAAAATTAAGCATGATAAAACAATGGTTTACAAAAGTGGATTTGGAAATAGCTAAAGATATAACTTACGTTTGAGGCAAATTGGTCCTGCCTAACATCAGCTAGTGGGCCAACATCCCTGCCTAAGATATTGGCTGTCCTTTCTTCCAAAGGTGACAAAGTAGGAGCATTATGAGCCCACCACCAATAGCTCGTTGGTTAGCATTTATGCTAATTAACTTTGCTCGAACCCGGCACTTGTTAGTCATTCAATAGGTACCTAAAAAAGAATAAAACAATGTAATATTATTTTATTCAGGAACCCTCGGCGTATAACATCCACTTTTATCTGCTTCGATGATTCTCACCTTGGACCATTCTTTCCCTGTTCGGACAAGTCCTTCCACGTTGAGACTTAGGGCACACTCATTCCATAAGCGTGCTGCAACTTGACGAGCCTCTTTAGACCTAACTCGTCCAAGAGCAAGGTCTTGATGCTGTTGAGAAAATGAACCATCAGCTCCATTTGTCGGACCGTATTGCATCTGCGACGCTCTTCCATTTCCATGAAACAATCACGACTGCAGATATTACAACTTTCAATTAAAGTGGCTGTCCAAGTTTATAAGTGGTTCATACTTCATAAGTCTTTGAATGTTTATTTATGTAAAATCTCGCTTACCTCTTCAAAATTTCAAGTACATACCGCGCTTTCAGCTGTCAAAACTAGAGGTGCACACGTGTAAATTTATTACTAAACGCTCGGATATTCACAAACTAAAAGGGCATCACTAACGATTGACGTTACGCAACGTTCCAACTTTGGTTAGCATTTGAACTTATAGCGCAATACCAAAATCCGAACAGCTGAATCGAAACTTAACCACAGCCGCAATTGAACCGAAACTTTATCGTAAACGTTTGCAAACGTTTGAAATTAGCGCGATTGCCCCCCAGCCCCCCTAACCAAGTTACAATCGTATCGTTCGCGCTGAACGCTTCGAGTAGGCCACGCCTCCGATTCCTTTGTTCTGACGTCATCTCAACGCTCAGTCACGTGGTCCGAACAAAGGAATTGGAGGCGTGGCCATCTCGAAGCGTTTGGCGTGAACGATACGATTGTAACTTGGCTAGGGGGGCAGATAAGTGATGATGTGTTCGACGATGGAGTACGCTTGCCTAGAAATAACCTATTCACTATTTTTTTTAATTGATATAAACCAGTGCTTGACTGCGATCCCACCTGATGGTAAGCAGAGATGCAATCATTGATGGTGAGGCGCACTAGTTTATTAAGAGCCTATTTACTCTAGCCTTGAAGCCACCTAAATTATAGTTGGACAGGAATACCGCAGCAGGCAAAATGTTCCAGTCCTTCGATGTACGAGGTATAAACGACGAAGCGAAACGCTTAGTCCGGACCGTTGAAGTTTCAACAACGTAAGGGTACTCTTGATTTAATATCCCAAGTTGTAGCTATCAGGAAACACAGACTCCGGTAGGGATTTCACTCTTTAGCGCGTACGCACAACGAGTGTTTCCAAAACTTTTGTGCGTAGGTATGTGTGGGATATTTGCTATGCACCGGTGGCGCATCGCCATACGTCATCGCTTTACTTGAAGATACAATCGAAACGGAATATAATAATAATAATACCCCATCACCGTATCTCTACGTTTGCGTCGTGGTGGGGCTTGCGCACTCCTATAAACCCTAGGTTTGTACCCCGGTAGAGTTTGCTTTGCCGTAACATGACACAACAGGTGAGGGGCCAGACTAAAAGAGATACAATCCGCAGGGCAGTTTTGTGGCGACTGGTGAGCATTAGCGACCCCACGGACCCAATCTCCCGGGAGAAATCTTGTACCTCATCTGCGGCTAGCCTTTATTGGCTAGCTTGAGTGGACATTCGCAAGAGCAAACGTGCTCGGGAGAAGGATATATAATCCAGTAAGGTGCTGGTAGGGATCTTGACCATACTTCCGGGATTTTCCGGATAGCTGTGGTATACCTCTCCACTCCTCAAGCACATCAGGATATGTTGCGACCATTTTTGGTGGCCCATTTGTTGAGGGTGCAAGTCATCGATCAAAAGGCAGGGGCCATAGTTTTAAAATAGTTCCAGGTTACCAGTCCACTTAAGACTCTAAAAACCATAGCCCTATTGTCTTTGTTTTTCATATGTCACAATAGTTTCACCAACCGGGGGGTTGTCCTTGGGTGCACTAGCATAGCGCGTACAGGGATAATCGTCGGTTGGTATCACGTTCCATTCAAATTATCTAAAGGACCTCTGCGAGTTGGTTTCGGCTCCTCGAGATAAATAAAATAATAATAATAATACCTTAACAGTAACCTAACTGAAACCTTCAGTAGTGCCAATAAACCTGAGATACCTCTCTCCAACCGAAACCTATAAGTATATGGATATGTCGGAAGCTCTATGTATCAACATCACTGACATGAAGCAATCTTTGGACGCCTGAAGAAGGTATTTGATAGCCTTCTTTCAGGTGGACACAAGGCCTTTAACGGTTGGGTCATGCCGGTATTGATGGACTCTTTCGGCGAACTCAAATGGACTCAAACGGAACTTCATTCCGAATGCGTCACCCATGATCGTCAGTGATGAGAATGTATATCCCGCGGAAGTGTGGGGGTCGAGGTTTCTTAAATGCTAAGACTCTGCACAACCGCGAGCTATGCAGCCTCAAGATATATTTCCTAGCTGCCGACGTGGGTATGCATCGAGATGTAGTAGCAGTGGATAAAGAACTCTGGCGTAAACCTGTAGTGCTTGATACAAATGATTGCAAGGAAGTATGGCAGAGCAAGGAACTTTACGGACGCTTTTTCCGGGCCCTGCATGGGGCCGATGAAGAGCAATTGGCGTACGTAGCCTGGCTGCGTTTCGGTGACCTCTTTGGGGAAACCGAAGGTTTTGTCTGTGCAATTATGAACGAAGTTATCATGACGATTAACTACCGGAGATTTATTGTGATAGGACGGCACGGTTGACAACTGTCAGGTATGTCACCGTCCGGCAGAATCAATTCGTCACATTATCTCTGGTTGTTTTCGTCTAGTTAACGGAGAGTACTTGCATAGGCACAACCTAGCAGCAACTTGCTCGGAAATACTCTCTTTTGGAATCGGAAGTGCCGTACTACAGGTATGAGCCCCACCCATTGCTTGATAATAGCCATATCACTTTGTGATGCGACCGGCCCATCATCACTGACAAAACTATTGTAGCCAATAAGCCTGATATAGTGGTGGTGGACCGAAGCGAGAGGCGTGTAATGATTGTTGACATTTCCGTTCCACATGACGAGCACCTCGTGAAAGCCGGGAAAGATAAACGAATTAACTATATTGACTTGGCTCGCGAGGTTATCTACATGTGAGATGTGGACTCGGCGATCATTGTACCGATAGTCGTGTCGGGCAATAGCTTAATAGCCTAGAGCCTCGACAACACCTTAGAAGGCTCGTGTTAGGCGATTGGATCAAGGGCTTGATTCAAAAAGCGGTACTCCTGGGTACGGCTCGTATTGTTAGGAGGTTCCTTTCTCTGGAGCCCTGACCGCCGGTAGCTTAGACCCTATTCCCGATACCGGTGGAATACTATTTTTTACATTTTTAAATGTTTTTTTTAAAGAAATATTTTAAAATGTATTTAATAAGTTTTAAAGACAAATAAAGAGAATAATAATAATATGCCACAACTATCACTCAACGCCGTCTAGTCCCAAGCTAAGCAGAGCTTGTGTTATGAGTCCTAGACAACTAATAAACATACTTATATATTTCTAAATACATATATATTATAGATAAATTACACCCAGAATAAGAAGTTAGACTGTGGTTTTGGTGCCATCACCTAAATAATATTTAGAATTTATAATCTTTCATCGCAAGTCTTGCGGAGAACACAAAGAGATTTAGGTCAAAGTTTGGATTGTAAACTTTCAGTTTGTGCTCAACGCAAGTTGTCTTCAAAGTACGGTTTCGCGGGCACATCAAAGGTCAAACGTATGTTTCCAGAACTATTTGGAACCTCTGATAAGTTAGCCACAAAGTTCATGGACAATTTACCATTGTTCAATAAATCAGTATTAAATATTTGGACTATAGCTAATCCCAAGTATATTTAAAATGCGTCTACTAGTCTCTCGCCGCAAAGCCCTGGGATCAAACGAGAACCATGAAATAGAGTATCGTCGCCTCCATGTGAATAATGTTGTATTCGCGAGAGACTTTTTGCCATAAGTCTGGACTTTTAGAAGTCCTAATAATACGGGCACAGCGTATACTGACGCGATCTTGCGCTTACACGATCAGTCTTAATCGCGATCAGCGGATCGCAATCTGAATTTCAAAATATCTAGATATTTTGTGACCAGATGCATCAATCTGTCAATCTAATTCGTACATTATCAATCTGGATCGCGATCATTGATTTTCATCGCGGATCGCGATTGACTGTGTAATTATAAAACAAAGTCCCCCACGTGTGTATAAACGCGATAAAATTAAAACTACACAACGGATTTTCATGCAGTTTTCACCAATGAACAGAGTGATTCATGAGGAAGGATTAGGTGCATAATACATACATATTATAGTAGAGAACAGCCGAGAATTGCCGTCTAACTATAATTTAGATGTCTTCAAGGCTAGAGTAAATAGGCTCTTAATAAACTAGTGCACCTCAACATCAATGATTGCATCACTGTTTACCATCGTGTGGTGGGATCGCAGTCAAGCACTGGTTTATAACAATTAAAAAAAAAAACAAGCTGAGGATTTTTTTTTTTGTTTGAACGCGCTAATCTCAGGAAGTACCTACTGATTCGAATTGAAAAAAATATTTTAGTGTTGGACTATACCATTTATCGAGGAAGACTAATAGGCTTAATCATCAACAACAGTGCTACGACCAATATATATACGAAAAAAAAAACGCCAGTGGGATAGCGGTCAATCTGAACTGGGATGGAGCTATCTATATAGAGCTCCATTCCCCTCTCTCGTTTTTTTTTTATTTTCTTTAATTTTACCACGTCATGGTAAATAGCCATGTCACGAACTGATATGATTAGTAGAGTAAAATATATCACGATGTTTACAAGGAAGTTACATAAATATGATTATTTAAACGACAATACCTACTTCTCTTAGTACATAGTAGGTACATTTTAAGCTCATCAAAACGTTGTCACAATGAGTAATGCGAACAGTTATCCATTTATATTACATCACCAGGAACAACTACTCAGACGATTATAAATTAAGTTATGATCTGGCAGTTTTTTTCCAGCAATAGTTTTAGTAGGAACTATAGTTTTCGAAATCTTATTAGGGCAGGGTATCTATGAATTAGCGATTGGTAGAATCGACAGATTATAAGCAGCAGGCATAGCTCGCCGTCAAGAAAGGAACAAGCCCAGATCGCCAGCGCGGGCGCCTCAAAAAGATGTCAGGAAGATTTTTTTGTCTTGTTTCTCGCAAGTTATCCCAGGAGGTTGTAAACTGCTTTATCGCCTGTGCCTTAATTAGAAAAATATAGCCTCCAGCCAGGGTTTACTTAACTAAACTCAAAACTATGCGACTACACGCTAAGGGCACCCTGTAGGGTACGGACCTTGGCTTAGGGTGTTGCTGAGAGAAGGCAGCAGAGGACGGGCTGGATCGAACAATTATTATTATTATTAAGAGGATTTTGGACCACACGGTCAGCGGCGCGGGGAGATGTCAGCAAGATTGACAGGGTTCTAGCTATCTATCTATTGCAGTATGGTTTCCGCACTTAGCCCATAATGGACCATTGTGTGTGGGCTATGGTGTCCGTCTATCAGAGGGCTTTATTAGAGAACCAGCCTATCTTGAACAGATCACTGTTTCTGGAAAGAGGAGGGCTGGTTCTTAGACCGTCAAGCCTAGCGGCTTGCTGCTAGGACGCGTTGGTATTTCGGTTACACCCGTGCACTCAAGGAGTACATGCACGATTGTTTCCTTCGTCTCCATGCGTGCTCCTCACAGGGAACTGTCCATGACATCTAACTTATGGAAGTGTTTGTCTAGTTAAACGACGGAGCACGTTAGGGCCGATGCCTGTCAGAGCTGCTGGATGAGGGCCATAGTAACTCTTTCGAATACGAAACAGTTACTGTGGCCCTAGCAAATGGCAGCTGAAGGAACACAGATGGGTTTTATTCAGAAGTCTGACACGCCCTCTCGGTCTACTCTTGAGATTTAATCATCTGATGACTTCTCCCGCTCTAGATTACAAAAGATAAAAAACCTCCCAAAAAAAAAACCACATGCAAGCTATCAATTACTCTATCAAGTCAAGATACATGTTTTTTCTTTGACTGTTCTTAGTTTAAAAGAAACATACTTAGATAATCCACCAGGCATTGTTATTTGCTTTCTTTTCCGTGGTCATTTGTTTGGGAACTGTCTGGTCGAGCACGCGACTCTCAGACCTCATTTGTTGTTATAATAGCTCCGGATAAACAAAATACAAGGATTCTAATCGTATTGTTTGTCGTTAAGTAAATATTCAGAATATGGTTTTCAGTTTACGGACCACCCATTGGATTTTTGATTTAAATAACAGTTGCACACAGAAGTCGCGTTATATGTTCTTTAGCGATTCTGTTACTTGGCGATTTTTGTGGTCGCAGTCATCACGCATCTTCATAAAGTATCAAGATTCGAAAGAAATGGATATTATAAGATAGATTTGGACACCGTACACCAAAGAATTGCCAGGTCCGGACTCTATCTACTAAAACACTATGATGTTCGTTCCCAAACCATGCGGATAAGCACCACAATCGATAATGTAATGGTGTTTTACCGTGTGTTATGCGAAGTTTGTTCTGCGAGGATGTGAAAGCTAAGCTACGAAACTGTGTGACGGTTTCTGCTGATGATAAGCTGTGTACCAGGCCGTGTAAGATGTGCTATGAAGATGCGACGACGGCGCGAGGTAGCTGTGAACCAGCAAACCAGCGACAGGCAACTACCATGAAGTTGTCTGGCATTTTTGCTGAACTGGACCTATTTGTTGCAGACGCGAGACACACAGTCTTAGTTACTTTAAAAATAAGAATTTTTTTTTTTTTTTTTAACTTAATTATTTACATGTTGTTTCTGCATTGTGTGTATCTGTGTACGTGTGCCAAATAAATATTTTTCTTTCTTTTTTTTCTGTGCAAGGAAGAAGGGCAGTTCGAGCTATGAGATGGAACGACGCAAGTGGAAGCACGCATCTATGGCTAACCTTCATCCATATAAAGAACATATCTTAGTTGAAACCGTTTCAACCAGTGCTAAGCTATGAGCACCAATGAATATGACCAATGGACATCAAACGCATCCATTGCAACATAGCATAGAGCATCTCTGGTGGAAAAGCACTTTAGCGTTGCGGTTTTACGCCATAAAGTCAGTGGTCCACCTTAAGTTACTAAAAGGTGGTTGATGATCATTGCGAAAAATCAGACAGACGCAGGACCTGGGCAACAGAATTTATTTCTTCTGACCACAAGCATAAACTTTTAATGCCTGCCGACCTCAGCAAGCATTAAGAGTTTAAGTTGAAAATAATTAGTATTTGTACTTGTCACGGGTTTGGAGGTATGCGGAACAGAGTGTGGAGTGTCACACACCTTTGTTGAAAAGGGAAGATCCTCCGACCAGACGGTTTTTATGTCTGGTTTGCGCAGCTGTCCAAACGGTGATTTTGGGCTGTTCAAATAGTGCGGAAAACTGTAATTGCGCAATGCAATATTATAATGTTCCTACTGCTGGGACGTGAGTCCCAGCAGTAGGAACAGAAACATTATAAGGCTGCATTACATATCTATATAATTATATAAAATCAATGCCTTTTCGTTGTAATTTTATAACTCAAGAACGGGCTCACCTATCCAAACCAAATGTTTAGGCTTTGTTCGGACTATTTAGTAGACGGTTTATGTTAAGTTTGTACAAAATCGGTCGAGCGGTTCTTCATTTATCACATTTTTTGTAACAAATGAATTCAACAGGGTAGAGTGGGGTAGAGTAGGGTAGGGTAGGCCAGGGTAGAGTTGGGTACTCTACTCAACTCTACCCTGGCCAGAAAGTTGACGAGAGCGAAGCCGCGGGCAAAAGCTAGTATATTATAGATCAATATGGTTTACATTCCTACTTACTTTCCTACCTACTTATTTTGGTTTATTTATAAAAGCAAACGATGATATGTGTGTTCATGACGGAACGTATAAAACGAAGACATCAAACTATTTCATAAACATTGAATTGTTGGTATTTGTGTCACAGGTATTATATTGATAAAATAATACAAACGTGATTCTTGATATACCTACTCGAACAATTTATTGTTGTACCTATTTTTGTGATTGTAAATAAGTACAATGAATATTTTTGTTTATTGTTGTTATCATTTGGAAGAAGTGTTTATTTTTTTAATTATTTACAATATAAATAATCATAGGCTTGTGGGACATAGGTCGTCGGGCTCTGGTACAGTCCATGGCCCGGTGTGAGGAGGAATGGCAGGCGGTCGCCTTCTTCTGCGAAGCAGTAATGCTAGCAAAGGAGGCGGCCGCACGGGTGAGGGAACGGACATCCTCACGCCCCAGCCCCAGCCGCCGGGATCGTGACCCCAATTTCCAGCCACCGTTGGCGTGGGCTTGCGGTCGACGTGCAATGGGTAACTCACCGTCAAGTTGGTAACCGTCCGGTCCGAGCCAGAGACTTAGACGGCGCGTAGTGACACACGCGCGCCTCAAGACATCTACTTGAGGCGCGCGTGTGTCACTACGCGCCGTCTAAGGTAGTATTTTTCAATCATGCTTGATGGCCAAAGAAAAAACATGGTCCTTAGTAACAAACAATCAAATGAAACAAAGGGGAAAACCCATCACATATTATACAAAAACCAGCAAAGTGCGAGGCGGACTCGCGTACGTACGGACGGACCCTTCCGTCCGTAGCAAAAACCGGCAAAAAAATTACGTTTTTTGTATTGAAGCCCCACTTAAATATTTATTTTATTCTGTTTTTATTAGTATTTGTTGTTAAAGCGGCAACCGAACAACATAATCTGTGAAAATTTCAAGTGTCTTGCTATCACGGTTCATGAGATACAGCCTCGTGGCAGACAGACGGACAGCGGAATGCTAGCAATAGAGTCCTGTATGTACACTTTGGGTACGGAAACCTAAAAAATTAATAAAGGGGAAATATATAGCACTTCAAATCGTTGGAAACCTATTACAATATCAATCATTATCAGAACACTAGGCAGAAGCAAGTTTCAATATTTTTTCTAAACTAGATTAAAGTCCGTAAATAAAAAGCGGGTCCAATCCAAGTGGGGTTAAAAAATGTGTATCATGTGCAGAGGAAAAACTCATAATCCATAAAATTAACCACAACGACGATATCTATAGTAAAACCTAATTCAAGTCGCAAACGCCAATCATAGAAAAAATTAAATGCGGTTTTGTTTTTACTTTTCCCGCTCGGAATGAGGGCTTTTCAGACTTTTACCGACTGAAACCCACCTATGTTTATTCATTTACCCTTTGCTTTCTAGTGCCACGGTAAACTGTTTCAGTTTTGTTGACCGGACGGCGAGCTACCGATTGCTGTAAATGGAAATCGCCCTGCAACTCTCGACGCCAGGAGCGGCTTTTGCGGCGGCGGCTGAGGTGTGAGAATGTCCGCCCCCTCACGGGTGCGCCATCTTCTTCGTTTGCATTACTGGTTCGCAGAAGAAGTTTGCGAATCCTTTTCGCACCGGACCATGGTCTGAAACAAGGCCGGACGCCAGAGGACGACTTCCACGAGGACACGGCAGTGCTCAGCCCAATGGTGTCAACCCGATTATTTCTTTCGCCTGAATCCGAAACAGGAACCTCTCAAACTGGCCAAGTCCAGTGAAGACATGCGTCAGACGGAAAGTGAGGACGCCGTGTCGCCTCTCTAGCCACTACTCAAAGGGGCTTACCGCTGCGAATGCGGAGCGCCCTGAGTTATACCTAAGATACGTCTTAAACTTTTTAATTTCATTCTCCATTCTAATTAGATATTATACGTATATAGGTCGAATTATAAAAAAATAATGACAATGGCACTAATGCGTTAATTTCGTAAAGAATTATAATTTTAATGATTCCAGATTGGCCAGTCACACAGCTATGGCATAAACACAGTTGGATATCAAGTCAAATAATTATTAAAATAATCGTCAGGGGCGCCAACTTTTAGAAAACCTCATGGGTGCTCATGCTCATTTGATGGACTCGAAAGTCGCGAAGTGTGAGAAGAGAAATGCACACTCATCAACCGACAAATAAATAAATGTCCCACTTACATACTGCGTACTTAATTACTAATTACTGATAAAAATACAAAATGAAACCATTATATAAAAAATTAAACTAGTTTTTATTTTATCAAGAAATATCATAATTTATACCTACAATGCGTTCCAAATAATAAATCCAATAATACTCATACTGTCAAATCGAAGAATTATTATGGTAAGCAAAACAAGAAATTTTTAAAATTTGATTTATTTACGAACTGTGAACGAAAATAATTTAATCAGAATTCAGTTTTTAAATTTTGCTCATCTCGGAGTTCTTCAATTTTCCCTAATTTCTTGCGATTTGACAGTATGACGTGACGTCACAACATGGCAATCGATCCTATTCTTATTTGGAACGCATTGTACCTAAAAGGCGATTACTGATCTGTTTCTTGATGTCTATTCTCAGGGGTGCGCAGCACCCACAGAGTCGGCGCCCCTGATAATTGTCATATTTTATAGGTACTGTAAGTATATTGCAGTTAATTATTCATTTATACATCTAAAGTAGTTTTTTCTATATCTATCAGGATTAAGGACTGTTAATAGTAATTTCTGATAGGTCCCTTTACAACAAATGTTACACGGTGACAACAATCCAAGTTTATATTTAATTACCTTAATTTATTAGACTGAAAATGATTAAAAGCAAGTGTCTGAAAGTGCAACATGATTACAAAGTGCTTTCATTGAACTAAAGTGGCACAGTGAACAATGTACAGACGCTACATGACTCACTTTATGAGAAGAACACTTAATTACTCTAAATTGCTATCTTGGATTATTTTCTCTTGCCTTGTTTGAGAATGCCTAACTCACAGGTCATGCGGTCAGAAATAAAGTGTACCAAAATATTTTAGTGTTTTATTTTAACTTGTAAAGCTACAAGTGGTTTTATAATATGACTTATTTGATTTTGATTATCTTATGATTATGGCCACTGTTAGATTCAGTTTAGAGAGTATATGGAGAATGTAGCCTACAAAAAAAAGATTTTGGCTTGGGCTGAATCTGTCAGCCAGGGTTTCTGTTCTTTTAATGACAGTATTGACTTGATAGGAAGACAAGACAAAGTAGATGGTCAATTATGGATGTGTTCTCATCTCTCAAGACTGCATGCTATATTGAATCTCTCTAAAGGGTTCCATGAAGAGCTGAAGTGGATCAAATGACACATTTGTTACACCTGTACGCACAATACACGCTTTGGATGTGGAGCTGCGGACACCAGACCAACATACAATGCAATCGGGCTATGATAAAAAAAGGTTTTTACTATTCAGCTCTAAAACACTTGTCTACAAAAAAAACGTATTTTTTCCTTGCCATAAGTGTGAGATTTGGAGTTGAAATGTTACAAGTGCACCTCATGCCATAGTCAAAACAGTAGTCGGATAACAAGAAACATGGCTGATAGACCTACCATTTGATCAGTTAAAGATTGCTAAGTATGGCCACTTATTGACCTATTCCCATAATGGTATTACTTGGAAAAGGCTTCAGGTGAAGAACTAAAAAGGAATTCAAGATAAGGCAATCAATAAATGCTGCTAGAGTTATAAAGTGTATTGATTGATTACTTTGTTTTGTTTGTTTGTAATTGGAATGTGTAAGTATGGAATGTAATGAAAGGGCTTGTTATTGTTTTCATCTACAGTAAACTATTCTTTGTTGCCTGCCAGCAGTTTATTTCTATTATTAATGTTGACAGTTTTTACTTGAGGAAAACAAACTATGTGTATCTGTGCTTTGAGACATGAACATGGTACAGCTGGGGAAATGAGGAAGTCACGGAATTGAAGAATAACCAAATTCAGGGAACTTAGTTGATAAATTTAATCACACTATTATTATATTTAATAAATGAAAGTTCATAAATGTATGTCTGTCACCAAACAGCACTGGGCCCGCGTGGTGGATTATGGCCCATTCCCTCTCCTAGAGAGGCGGCCTGATTCCCAGCAGTGGGAACATTAAAAGGCTGATTATGCTATGTATGTCTGTGTCAATATGTTTGTTACTCCCTCACACTCAAATGGTTCAAATGGTAAACAGATTTGGATAGAATTTGGTACTTATAATAATAGTACATAAGATACTTTTTATCCTAAGAGTATGTTCCCTTGGGATGATTATCTACTTTCAAGAGGGTGAAGCCACTAAAAGAAACTCAAAATAAATAATTCTTTATCACCCTATTCCTTTATATTATTGTGGATAGGATCACGTTTGACCACTATATCACCTGATGGTAAGCGATAATGTGACCGATGATGGCACTCTTGCCTAGAAGTAACTTATTCACTCTTGACTTAAAGACCCCTAGGTGGTAGCCATTAGGAAACACAGACTCCAGCAGTGAATTCCGCTCCTTAGTATAAATATCTTAAAACAACAAGGTCTGTTTGAAAGTTATAACTTTAGAGAAGTTTAAATTTACTAGGAATTTTTATAGTATTCTTTAGGTTGTATAAAATAGTTACACACATGAATTTTGTAATTAAATCTGAATATGAGGTTAATGTGATACTGTTATAAGCTCTGTTTGCACAATTCTTAGGTGGTGTTACTAAATATGAGTTAAATTGTTCAAACATGGTTGTTACATTATGTTTACTGTAGCCTAGCTGTGGCCTTTAATTAGTTGTCAGCATTATTAGAAGAAAATGTTGGAAGATATATTGCACTGAGATGATTGTATGGAAGACTGCATAGCAGCAAAACAATAAATATTTGTTTAATTGAATATAAGTATGAGCATGATAAGTATAATGTTTCTACTACTACTACTACTACTATGTTTCTAGGAGTCAGACCTCCTCTCTAAGAGAGGTTGTAATAAAATGCAAATAAATGTGGTGAACAAGTCAATCTTGACATTTGTAGGATCCAAGGGTTGGGTTTTCTCCATGGGGTTTATGTAAAAAAACTGATGATCATAAATTGTAAAATGTGTGTGATGTGCATGAGAGCAAATGTTATTGTTTGTAACCCAAAAAACGGCTTGACTGATTTTCAATAATTTTAATTTTGTTAATGTAGGGATGGTTAGAACATAATAAAAAGAAAAATTTAAATAGTTGATTAAAAGGTGGGAAGTAATTTCACTAGGCAACTAGTACTTCAATAAATATTTTATCCAAATTGTCATCATCATCTTCCTGCCCTTGTCCGGTGTTATTTGGGGTTGGTGCAACTCGTTTTTTCTTCCATTCTGCCCTGTCACTCGTCATACTATCATTAACTTCCTTTTCTTTCATATCACTCTTCACACAATCCATCCATCTTTTTATTTTATCAAATTGTATGGAAACAAAATATGAATTGTCTAATGAAGTAACATCAAGTCCTTTTTTCTTGAGTTAGGCAGAGGCACTTCTCATTCAACTTTCATTCAATCGCAGTTCTTTGCATCATTCTCCACACAAACTATTCATCTTTCCTTTGGTATCCTCTCCACATTACATTGATACAAAATGACTTATTTAGTCACAGTAAAAGTATCAATGAACAGGTCTTCAAATGCTCAATGTCCATGTATCAGAGTTTCCACACTGTTGTTGATTACATCACCTCGCTTTTTATTAGGTATGACAGCGCTTTTAGTATATTTTAAAGTAGGTGAATATATAGTCTAGCCATCTGTCCTTTAGATCAAAATTTCTAAACAAAGATCATAATATTATGTTTACTTAAATATTCAATTATGACATCATACCTTTTAAAAATACCATTTAAGTAAAATAATGATTGGATTATTTAATTTAATCTTTATCCCAAAACAGTAACTAAGGTTTTCCGTAAATATTAATACAGACTAACCATATTCTTACACTGTCTTGAGGATGTACTTTCATGTCTAAAAGTACACATATACACAAACAAAGATCTTACATAAGATGATTACAACTGTTTCATGTAAGCCATTATTAGACAAATGGGAGTTAACTGATCAATCAAGTGTAACTTTGATTACATGCTTGACTTGTGAAATTAAGGGTTTTTCGTCTTTTCTTTTTTCATGCAGTGTATACAAACAAGACACATGTGAATGTAGTGTGTGGTGTGGTGCAGTTTATTATGTAAACAACTGACCTCGCGCGCCTGCGCCATGTCCACGGCCCACGCCTGGAGGTCGCACTTGTTCCCCACCAGCACCATGGGTACCTCCTCCGCGTCCTTCACGCGCTTGATCTGCTCCCGATACGAGCCAATGTCTTCAAAACTTTTAGCACTGTTCACCGCAAACACCAGCAGAAACCCTTCCCCCGTCCGCATGTACTGGTCCCGCATCGCGGAGTACTCCTCTTGCCCCGCCGTGTCGAGGATATCCAACAAACACGTCTCACCATCGATCACTACTTGTTTCCGATACGAATCCTCGATCGTAGGATCGTACTCGTCCACAAAATGATTCTGTATCAGCTGTATAGTCAATGCGGATTTACCGACGCCTCCGGCGCCTACCACCACCAATTTGTACTCGGTCATCTTGCGACGAGTTAGGAAGAATATTTTTTCACACCACTAATGTCACTAGATGAGAAACTACGCCCCTTGTCGTGCCACACCTTTTAAATTACTCACATCGGCATGGCTGTCGCGACCTATGTTATTGCACTCGCTGTGTCCGTAAAACGGCTAATTAATGTATTATTAGAGGCAAATGCAATAAATAACAATGAGGCGGTTCACTCACCCTTTTACCGGAGTGGGAGTGTGTTCGGAAATGTTACATCGTGATGAGTCATCGCTGCCTCAAAATAAGATAACATACTATTTTAATTTTATTCTAAAGTATATCACACTTTTTTATATGAATAAATTAATAGCTTATAGTTTTGTAACAAATGATAGACGATAAACGTAATTAATAAAAGTAGAAAGCGTTTCAGACTGTTCTATATAATAACTTCAGAACGCACGCCATTATGATTTGTCAGCTTGAAAAAGTTTAACCAATCAACCATAGATGGTGTGATATCATATCTTAATATTATCATTGTTACAAAGTAAATAATTAAACACAGGAAAAGGCATAGCATCAAAGTTAAAGTTTATGTTACAACAATTTTAATTACATCCAAACTGGCTGAGTTACCTAGGTACATCGTCAATGAAACATTTTGAAAATAAAAAAAACTTTTTATGAGTTGTCGAGTTGACATTTTGCATAAATATTCACTTTTCTCATTTTACAGAGGGTTTCTTTGGATTAACTGTTTAAATCGATTATCTTTGAGAAAGCGGAATGTCTGCTGATAAAAAAGATGAGGACGATGCCGCAGGAGAGTCTCTGGAAGAAGCAGGAGCACTAGAAGCAGATGTTGGAGCCAATTTGTAATCAATAATCATTTGTACCTACTTAGATAAAGTTTTCCTTTTCTGTTTTGGGTATCTTTCTCATTTGAAAGTTTAAATTATGCTTTGTTGAAGTCTCTATCATCACATTCATCACGGGAGATGGTAGTAATTTAATTAATATATCAATGTTGTATGTTTTGGTTGTATGTTAGTGACATCTAGCGTTGTTGAACGCAAAAATATAGTCGTTCTTTTCGCTCCAAATGAGCAGAAAATAAACTGAAAAACAGATTTAATAATAATTGTTTTCCACATTATAATAATATTGGTGTAATAATACAGACTTCTGGAAAATTATGAATTCAAGTACTGTATATTATTTTGAATCATCGATGAAACTATTGTGGTGTAAAACTCTCCGCGCCATCTATGTAAAATCTTTGTCAACTTTCTTAGATTTCTATATAGCGCCATCTATGTATCATTAATTAGACAACAACTTTACGGTAGGAAGATAGATGGCAGAAGTGGTCACTAAAAAACTATAAATTTAGCAAATTACTAGGAAAGTTATATATATATGTACTTTGATTACAATTTTTCAGTGATCAACAGCTTGCAGGCATTGACCCTAAGCTGCAAATTAATATGGATCCCTTTGCTCATCGCGACCTTCGTCCTGAAATGATGTTCATTCGCGAAGAGTTGCGGCAAGCGAAGTGGCAAACACTGGCGGTAAGTTTATAATTTGTTTTAGTTAGACATGTTTCTTGTAGTTTTCAGCTAGATATTCCCGCCATTTAATTTAATTTGGGATAACCGCAGCAGTTGTCATGTTAGGGATTTGGAGTCACGTCTATTTAGAATCTTAAAACTTATGCAGTTACCATATGTTTGTTTCATTATGCCAGTTAGCAGTTTAGAGCAATCCGACATAACTTACTTTCAACATGGATGAAACCTTAGGTTCTCAGTAGCGTCTCATGTGCTTTGAATACTTGTGTGTTTGTGAAGCTCCTCCTTGGAGCCACTGGGCAGGTACCAGGTGAAAAAGGGAACTAAAAATAAGAGTAACTTAACTTAAATTTTTATAGATGTTTTGTAGAATATTATTCTAAAGTAGTATCATATTAGTGTCAGACACTTTCCATGGACCAAAACTTCTGTCAAACGCTTTAAAGCTCCACAAAAAAAACTTAAAAAAAAATACAACTGACTTCAAAGTAAAAAAAAAAGACTGAAAAGTACAAAATAACTTTAATTTTGGAAGTCGGTGTTTCTTTATTAGTCGGTTGTATTTTTTTTTTGTAATAAGTTTTTTAATTAACACTTTTTAGTTATGGTACCACCACTAAAAAGTATCTACCCCACGGCCAAACTTAAATACCTTATAGCCAGAGTGCATCTCATGACAATAATCCCAAGCACGGTTAGATTACATTAATTTGTTAAAAAGTTCCGGTGCCTAACTTCAGGCTTCATCATCAGATCAATTCGATATATTCCCCCTCTTCTTTCAGTCAGTCATCGACTACACGTATAAACAAAGCAATTTTCTTGTTACGACGGTTCTGCTGTGATTCTATGAGGAGTTCTGTTCCATATCTTCAAGTTCATGATCACATCATAACTGTATTTTTATGGGACTAACTCGGAAGGCATAACCTTTCAATAAAAAAATATATTTACAAAATCGGTCAATTGACCAAGAAATCTGTGAAAATACATTAAAAAAAAAATAAGAACCTCCTCCTTTTTGAAATCGGTTAAAAATAAATGAACTTTACTTATTTTACATGTCTGATTTTTAAATATGTTATTAAAGTTAACCAATACAAAGAAATATTTTAGAAGTCAAACAAATTGTATTTACCAAACATCCCCTATACACAAAAATTATTCAGTCCAGAGTATGAGCGCGAGAGCACGCACGCGTTTCAGAGCGCGTGAGACGATTTCATGACCTGACTGGATGTTGTGATGACTACTACTAAAGTAGCCTTTTTTAGCTACTTTAGTAGTAGCTACACTACACCGGACAAGCAGCTAGGTAGTCAAAATACAAATATCAAACAAAACTGGCCTTTTATTTTTTGACAACTTTATAAGTAAGTAGTGTTGCCAACTTTTATTAGAAGAAATAGAGTATATCTCATTTCAAAGGATGTAAATAAAGAGTACCGACTTAGGAAAGATTACCTATTAGGTATTTATTAAAAAAAAATTAAAAGTGTATTTTAGCACTTTTTGCAGCAGATTGTTTTTAAAAGTATTGTCAGTATGTCTCCAAACATTCTAACTCCAAGTTTACATAGATCAAAACCCATTTTTGATCAATTTCAACGAAACCCTGTTATTCTCTTCCTGCCACTGAAAATAGCTAACTTTATTTGGTTACGATTATAGGTATGCATCTTATACGACTATGTGTGACTGGCACTAGTATAGTAAACACTGTAAAAAAGAGCAATTTAGCGTCCTCTATTAGTGTAATAATCTAAATATGTATAATTGTAGAGTACACCTACATGATATGGAGTAGGTACAATACTCTATTTTTAGAGTACAATACAGTTGAACCCAAATTATAAGTTAACCCCGATTTCCAGTCACCGTAGGCGTGAGCTTGTGGACGACGAGCAATGAGTATCTCGCCGCCCAGCCTTGACGAGCTTGAGTCGTTGACGGCGCGTAGTGTTCCATACACGCCTCATAGAGATGTCACCAAAACCGTAAGGGCCCAGCAGGTCGAAGCCTACTGTGACAATGGGTTAACGTCCGAAAGGGAAACTTGTGGCGTTGTTCGCAAGGCAAAGAAGGAACGTAGGTGTGGTTTTAGTCACTAAAAGTCAGACATGCCTTCTCATTTCTCCCTAGAGCGATAGTCATTGAACGATTTTACACCTAAAAAAAACGTGTCATAATTCTTTTTCCAGTATTTCTGTCCGACTCTTGGGCAATCGCCTACCTCCGCTCCTTCCATCTTTATCAAGAGCTTGCGCTTCCTCCTTGCAGTTCTGGCGAAATCTGTCCAGTTCGTCCCACCATATCCTTCGTGGTTTACCACGACCCTGTCTCACTACCACAGGGCACCAACTCTGTGCTACCGTGGTCTGCAGTTTTTGGGGCATGCGTCAGACATGTCCAGTCCTTTGCCATTTAAGTTAGACAGGATAATGAGCCACATCAGCTTAAAAAAAATGACATAATCCTTTAGTTGCCCTTTGCGTTTTCGGGCTATGGTAATTCTTTTGAACAATTATTGTCAACTGTTCGATACAAATGAAATAAATATGACAGCTGTTTTTTATATTTCTATGTTAGCTACCTTTCAAACACACAATCACATCAGACATTCAGACTTTGGCAACTATTAAAATGTGTGGATCTCTCAATCATCGAAGATTTCCGTCCCGCTGGCAATACGTGGCTAAATTATGTGAAGTAGATACTTAAGTACTTCGAAACTGAATTATAAGCCTTCACTGTAGTCCCTAAGGGATGAAACGTAGGTCCAAAGTTTGTATGGAGAAACTTCCTTTCTCGCGGGCGAAGCCGCTGCCAGAAAGTAGTCTTTTATAATAACGGTCATGTCAATGCCATGTTCTACAGGATATAATTACCTACAATGCAGGTTCTTCCCACACATCTGCACGAGACATCTCTTGCGGATTGCGGTCGCTCCTCAATGTCATGTCGGCTCTTCGACATGAATTAGTAAATACATAAAGGTATTATATCTTGTGATGTGTATACGTGCTCTTGTGTGTATAACTGCAGGTAGCGTTAACAGCTCATCGTTAGGGAACAAAATAATATTGTAATATATAAAAACTAGCTGAGTCGGCAAATGTTGTTCTGCGATATAATTATCAAAGAAAAAATGGGGTTGGGAGTTGGGGGTTTTTTTTAGGTGGGAAAATCATCTAATGACAAATCCCGCACTTGGGCGGAGCGGGAGATAGTGTCAGACTTTTACTGACTAAAAACCCACTCCTGTTCCTTCGTTGCCTTCGTCCCAGGGCCCCGGGTTTCGTTTTCACACTACTCTTGGCCTTAATAAGCTTCGATCCTGCTGGGCCCCTACAGTTGCTGACATTTCCTTGAGGCGGAGTTGGGGGGTAAAAAATTATCTAACTACTGTAGCCTAAGTATATATACTTACGTAGTAGCATGACAAGCCACGAGGACCTATATAATACTCGCATCTTACAATTTAAATAAGTAATTGTTATGGTGGGTCTACACTACAGAACTCAAGTACGAGCTGAACACAAGCCGATCCGCTATACTCACGATGTCAAGTGTTGGCGTACAATGAGCCTACAACAATCAAATTTAAGAGTGCGCGCGGGAATTGCCTGACTTGATTCTGCCGTCTCATTTCTACTATCAGACAACCCGACGTACGACGATCACGACGAGTATCCACCCTTACGCTGTTGAAACCTCTACGGTCCGGACTAAGCGTTTCGCCTCGTCTTTTATACCGCGTACATCGAAGGTCTTTACTGGATTAGTTTTACACAAATTTATAAATTGATTTCCAATAGAAGCCTAGATAATATCCACAAGATACTGTGTTTCCAAAATATGTAATGAAAAATGTGTAATAACGTTATAATCGCGTAAGAGCGGTTGTATGAAAAACAGTGAAAATGTATGTCGAGTTGCATTCCCTTAAACTGCTACAACGAGTTTTTACGCGATCCAACTGAACTTTTAAAAGGATGGAGCTATATAGGGCGTATATATAGATCCATCCTTCTTTCCCACTCGCATGACTAACATTTTAACACGACATTGTAAGACCCACAATAGAATGGAACAGACAAGCGGTTCACTTAAAACTAAGTTAAATGTCTACCCTACTTATTTCGAAACCAGCGATCCTCCCCAATTTCGCACAGGTGTTACAAATTTTTGAATAGTTTATCTCTTCTGAAATATGCATGTATTACAATACAGTAAAGATAACTTAAATCCTTGAATCACTCTGTCTATTGATGAAAACCGCTAGAAATTCCTTTCAGTAGTTTTTGAGTTTATCGCGAACAGACGCGATTTGGACTTTTTTATTTATGTTAACTAAATAAAGGATAAGAATGACGTGTAAATAAATATGTCAGTCGTGCGTGCGAAAAAGAGGGATGGAGCTATACACTCTATATATATAGCTCCATCTCTTTAACAATTCAGTTTAGGTTTTAAAATGGATGGCGTTAAGAGCTCGCCTCGTCGTTTATACCGCGTTCATCGAAGAACTGGAACAACATGCTTGCTGCGGTCTTCCCGTCCGATTATAATTTAGGTGTCTTCAAGGCTAGAGTGAATAGGCTCTTCATAAACTAGTGCGCCTCACCATCAACGATTGCATCACTGCTTACCATTAGTTGGGGTTGAAGTCAAGCGCTAGTCTATATCAATAAAAAAAAAAAACACTGTCCTCAAATTTAGTGATCCGCAGTGTGCTCGCGGCTCGCGGTGCATATGGACAATTTTGCTATTCCAGCAACCGCTGCTGCAGCGATTATAATAGTCGAAGTTAGTGAAAAAGCTATAAAGTAGTTTCGTGTTTCGTTGATATGAAGACAATAAGCATAAGTATAATCAGCCTTTTAATGTTCCCACTGCTGGGACTTAGGACCCTCTCTCTAGGAAAGGGAATGGGCCGTAATCCAATATACGAGATTATGCATCAATCTTCTTTTTTTTTTATAGTAATCCTCATGTTCGTCGTGCTCGGCTCCTCTAGTCGCCGCTCCTCCGTAGAAATCATAAATCATTTAAGATACAATTGTCTGTAGAGTTTCGTAAATCATTGTATTTTATTATTCTGCTCCTCTCGACGTCCGACGTCTTTAACCTAATACGAAAATAATGACTTTGTTTTGTGCTGTTGGGATAAATATAAAGAAAGGTCAGTCACTCATAATTGCACTACCTGTCTGCAGGATGTGCACTTATATTAGATTGACTAAAAAAATTGCAAATACTTGGTTAGTTATTATTACGAGTACTAAACTTTTTTTTTTTCAAGAGGAAAAATCGTAACCGCATTTTAAAATCAATTCGTCGGCACGAACTCCATCAAAAAGAGGACACGATCCTAGAGGACGGAGGTCAGATGTGTTTGTAAACAATCAAAAGAATTTTGTTATAAATTACACATCTGTACGTGATTAGGATGGCTCTAAAGCAGCTTAAAAATAACAAGGCGGCTGGTGATGACGCAATTACGGCCGATCCCCTGAAGGCGGGTGGGAAACCTATCCTTAAGGCTCTTCAGATGTTGTTTGATTCCGTCATAATCGAAGGGAATCCGTCATAAACGCCACAGGCATGAAGCTGAGGTGTGGTGGTACTCTTTTTTGAGAAAGGTGACAAGGCCCTGTTCAAGAATTACAGGCCCATCTCGCTTCTGAGCCATGTCTACAAGCGGTTTTCCAGAGTCATCACGTACCGTTTCGCGCGTAGGTTCAACGACTTCCAGCCTCTTGAGCCGAATTCCGAAAAGGCTCGGTTGAACGGACAGTAAAATTTGTTCAAATGTCTAATCATATTGAGTCGAAAAATCAAATGGAGTTTAGTTTGCATCTATGCATGGCTTCCGTAAGCAAACCATCTCCTCGCCGTCTGAGCCGTATTTCATTTTCAGTTTACCTCGGCCGGATTATTTATTTAGATATTATTAAAAAAGTTGACATGAACTAAAACCCAGATAACACTAAGCTTATATTTAACTAGTTTGAGTTTAAATGTCACCGCTGAAATAGCTCATTAATTTAAATGAGCAATTTGGTAGAAGGTCATGTAAACGCTCGGGATTTGGGACTTATCCTGTCAACAAGGTTGGAAAAATCTTAATTAAAATAAGTTGCCTTGGTTAAACTAATGGTCTATTAACTTAGAAATATTTTAGGTAACCTTCTTTATTTTAGTATTTATTTCGTTTGTGGATTTGGTGGAGTATGTTTTTTTTTTTAAATTGATATAGACTAGTGCTTGACTGCGATCCCACCTGATAGTAAGCGGTGATGCAATCGTTAATGGTGAGGCGCACTAGTTTATTTAGAGCCTGTTCACTCTAGCCTTGAAGACACCTAAATTATAATCGGACGGGTAGGCCACAGCAAGCAAATTGTTCTAGTTCTTCGATGTACGCGGTATAAACGACGAGGTGAGCTCTTAACGCCATCCATTTTAAAACCTAAACTGAATTGTTAAAGAAATGGAGCTTTTTTTTTTTTTTTGTTTTAGGTCGGAAAATCATCTTATGACAAATCGCTCTTGGGCTGAGCGAGAGATAGTGTCAGACTTTTACTGACTAAAAACCCACTCCTGTTCCTTCTTTGCCTTCGTCCCAGGGCCCCGGGTTTCGCTTTCACACTACCCATGGCCCCAGTAGGCTTCGACCCTGCTGGGCCCCCTACGATTTGCTGACATCTCCCTGAGGCGCACGTGGAACCATACGCGCCGTCGACGACTTAGGCTCGGTCCGGATGGTTACCGGACGATCGGACGGCGAACCACCCATTGCTCGCCGTCCGCAAAGAAATGGAGCTATGTATAGAGTGTATAGCTCCATTCCTCTTTCTCGCTCGCACGACTGACATATTTATTTACACGTTATTCTTATCCTTTATTTAGTTAATATAAAAAAGTCCAAATCGCGTCTGTTCTCACAAAACTCAAAAACTACTAAACTGAATTTTTAGCGGTTATCTTTACTGTAATGTAATACATACATATTTCAGTAGAGATAAACTATTCAAAAATTTGTGACACCTGTGCGACTGCAAAATTTGGGTAGATCGCTGGTTTTGAAATAAGTAGGGTAGGGATTTAATTTAGTTTTAAGTGAACCGCTTGACTGTTCCATTCTATTGTGGGGACTTATTATGAAGTGTTAAAATGTTAGTTAAGCGAGTGAGAAAGAAGAATGGAGCTATATATACACCCTATATAGCTCCATCCTTATAATAGTTTAGTTGGATCGTGTTAAGACCTCGTTGTAGCAGTTTAAGGGAATACAACTCGACATACATTTTCACTGTTTTTCATACAACCGCTCTTAAGCGGTTATAACGTTATTACACATTTTTCATTAGATATTTTGGAAACACAGTATCTTGTTTTTTTTTTTTTAAGGTGGCAAAATCATCTAATGATAAATCTCGCTCTTGGGCGGAGGGGGAGATAGTGTCAGACTTTTACTGACTAAAAACCCACTCCTGTTCCTTCGTTGCCTTTGTCCCAGGGCCCCGGGTTTCGTTTTCACACTACCCATGGCCCCAGTGGGCTTCGACCCTGCTGGGCCCCTACGATTTGCTGACATCACCCTGAGGCGCGCGTGGAACAATACGCGCCGTCGACGACTTGGGCTCGGTCCGGACAGTTACCGGACGGTCGGACGGCGAGCCACCCATTGCTCGCCGTCCGCAAGCCTGCGCCTACGGTGACCGGAAATCGGGATCGGAATCCCGGCGGCGGTTGGGGCGTGAGGACCGTTGCCGTTGCCTCACGCGATCGGCCGCCTCCTTTGCTAGCATTACTGCTTCGCAGAAGGAGGCGACCGCCTACCACTCCTCCTCGCTCCGGACCATGGCCTGTACCAAGGCCCGGCGCGAGAGATCACCGCCGCCGATCGCCCCCACGAGGACACGGCGTTGCTCTTCCCAAGCGGGACACACCTCCACCGTGTGCTCCACCGTGTCCTCCGGGCGGTCCACACAGTGGCGACACCCGGGCGTCGCTTCCGCACGAATTCGGTGCAGGAACTTCCCGAACTTCCCGTGTTCGGTGAGAACCTGCGTCATGCGGAAGGTGAGGACGCCGTGAGGTCTTTCCAACCACGCCTCAAAGAGGGGACTTATCGCCATAATTGTGGCGTGCTCAATAGTATCTTGTTGATATTATTTAGGTTTCTTTTAAAATCTATATCTATATACATATAATAAAACAGTAAAATTATTTTGCGATGGTATTAATTGGCGCAAAAACTACTGAACCGATCCTGTTCAAATTTTGCATACATAATCCTTATAGGTCAGGGCAACTTATAGGCTATAAATTATCACGCTATTTGCTTTGGGGGGTGAGCAATAATCCAAAATGTCGGTATTGAATGACATTTGCCACGAGTTCGATCCCTAGCTGCAGTTAAAAATTTTGTTATTATTTTATCTTATTTTTTCTAATAAAATAACTTTTACCAGTTTTTGAAAATAAAAATGACATTTCTATTCGAAATCTTCTAAATATTTTGTAAAAACTAATCAAAACACATAATACAATCAAAGAGGCGAGTAAAATCACGTACTATAATGTTTAACTTTAACTTAATTTAACTTCTGAAACGAAAATCATCACGCTATCATCGATAAGGAGCCAACTAGTCAATTATGACGTTCGTTTATAAGAACGTCTATTTTAAAATATAGTCATCGGATACCGTAGCACAGTGGATTCGTATCTAGACTTCCACGTAATATAAAGGTTGTTCGAATCCCATATGTCTCTCTTAGGCGGAATTTTTATTTAATTTTTTCACCGTAAATAAGTTTTTTTTATATATATATTTACTTACATAAAATATATTTTTCTATATCTACACTTATACTTAATATATCTGTACAAGTTTTTAGTTGTGTGCGTATCACGCAAAATGTTAGAAATCGATGTAGATAACTTTTATACATTAAAATTGTGTGTAACTTGATATACTACATTAACTTTGTTTCATCGCAATCGGTTGGCTATATCGAAATATATACTACAGTCATTGACTGTTAGGCGGTAGGAAGTTCGCCGGGTCAGCTAGTTTCTAAAATAAAATCAGCCTTTTACAGAAATTAAGACTGATTTTTCAAAAATTCCAGTGATAGCAAGAAGGGTACTAAATATTGCTAATGAGATACAATAATCTTTACAGTTTTCTTGGCCAAACAAGTATTGCGATATGTAACGAAACCATAGCGCGATTCAGGATTGGCGTCTGGTCGTACAACGCCATCTATCGAACGTGGCAACAACAGCCGGTCAGGCTATTTTACTTTAGCCATTTTGACTATGAACAGTGTTATTTGTTAGGTTTAATAGATTCAGTGATCTCCTCCACGGCAGTTGTTATTTTTGCAAGGTTTTTTATTTATAAAACTGTAGCATAACCTGAGTAAACAACATGTAAATAGTATTTATAATAACGTGAGCGATCAACTGTCGAAGGAAATGTCATGAGCCCCACAGTTTCAGTTTTTTTTTGTTCTGTTCAATATCCTCGATTGATGAGGAGATTGGTTTGCTATCACAAATAACTGGTACCTAAGACCTATCGAATTAACGTTACCTACATAATTTTTAACTTTGAAGGGTTCCGTACCTCAAAAGGAAAAAATTAAATCCTTATAGGTTCACTTTCTTTTCTGTCCTTCTGTCTATCTGTCAAGACCCTTTATCTCAGAAACGCGTATAGGCATCGAGTTGAAATTAAAACCGTATACTCAAGTCTGCGGCTTTTTGAAGCTGTGAAAAAATCAAATTTCTAAGTTAAGGTACAAGTTGGTAGCCGACTGCACGCAGCAGCAGCAGACGACATTATCGTCGCTTCATGTCGTCACGAGTCGACACGTCGTTGCGTCATGTCGCTGCAGTCATGATTTCAAACCCGACTGCAGACGGCAACAGCAGATAGCATCCAGTTGGTTCCTAGTGCTCTGTGAAACAAGATGTCTGACGTGTTCGAGAATAATCGACGTGTCGTTGCTCCGGCGTCAGCGGCACTACCTGATCTGCGGTCGGGCGACACTGCCGTCTGCCGCTCGACGACGCGTTGCTAACTTCATATCGCTAACCAGTAGTGTCGCTGCGACACGTTGCTTGCTGCTGCTGCGTGCAGTCGGCTACCAACTTGTACCTTTAACGGAAAAAATTGTTACGGCCGTTAATGTCACAAAAAACTACTACTATTACGATCGAAGAAGGTGGCTCACACCTTTGATCGTAGTGCACTGAAGGAGGCTACTGGTTGACATTTTCTCCACCAATCGCCTCCATGAGGACACGGCGGCGCTCCAACCAAGCGGGACTGACTTCCACCGTTTCGCACAATGGTGAGACCCGAGTGTTTCTTCCCGCTGAATTCGATACAGATACCTTCCGAAACACCCAAATCCGGTGAGTCCTGCACAAAGAGAGCATGCCGTGACGCCTCTGTAGTCACTTCTCAAAGACAGGCATTACCGCTGCGATTGTGGCGTGCTCACTGTGGCGAGGGGTTAAAATCATACAATGTTGTTTTACCAGATTATAAACCAGGGGTAGGCAAAAATGCCAACTGCTACGACCCATACATACTCTTTCTATTCATTGACGTTCATACATCTGGATCTGGACGAGTACATAACATGTTTTTTGAAAGCAATTTGCGTTTTTACCTTTAACCGTTTTATGTTAAAGTACAATAAATAATTGCGATGCTTTCGGAATGAATTGCAAGTACAGAATGATTGTACAGTTTTAAGTTAATTAAGTTTGGCTGAGCGGTACTTTTTAGTGATGGTATCATAACTTAAAAGTGTAAAATAAAAACTTTTTACAAAAAATAACCAATCGACTACAATGTAAAAAAATCACTAAATAGTGCAAAACAATTTTGGAAGTCGATGTTTCTATAATAGTTTTGTCTCTTCGTTATTTAACACCGACTTTTTTGTGTTTTTTTTTTTTACATTGAAGTCGGTTGTATTTTTTTTGTAAAAAGATTTTATTTTACACTTTTAAGTTATGGCCTTATACCTCTAAAAAGTACCCCTCAGCCAAACTTAAATAAGTTATAGCCAGAGTGCATCTAATGCCAATTCTAATAATCCCAAACACGGTATAAGGTTACATTAATTTATGAGTTCCGGTTCATTTTCAGATCAGTTCGATATATCCCTTCCTCCTTTTTTTCAGTCAGTCATCGACTACACGTATAAACAAAGCAATTTTACTTGTTACGACGCTTCTGCTGCTGACTAAAGTTAATGTTCCTTCATTCTTTTAGACAGCTGTTTAACTTTTAAACAATAAAAAAGGACGTTTTTTGCTCTACCGTTTTGAGGGAGTTTCTTTTCTTTAATATTGATTCGACAGGTTGACACAATCATGAGTTCCTGAACATTCCGTGTCCACCATTATTTTGGGACCGGATCGCGTTCATGGAAGGTCTAGAATAATTTGGCTGCTGCGGTCTTCCCATTCGATTATAAGTTAGGTGTCTTCAAGTCTAGAGTGAATAGGCTTTTAATAAACTAATACGCTTAACCATCAACGATTGCATCACTGCTTACGATCAGGTGGGATTGCAGACAGTCACTAGTTTTTATCATTAAAAAAAAACTGGGCAAGTGCAAGTCGTACACTGAGGGTTCCGTAAAAACTTATGTAAATAGTTCAATTCGCAAATCGAGTCGGGAAGATTTTTCCGAATAGAGAAAGTTTTTTTTTTGTGACGTAACAAAATTTTTCAGTTTTCAGATTTATTCCTATAATTGTGCTATAAGACCTTGCTTTATGCCAAATTTCAGGGTTCTAGGTCAATGGAAAGTACCTATAAATTTTGATTCTTTTCAGTGTCAAAATATACGTTTTTTGCGACATAGACGGCCGTATCTTTTTTTCTCGTTAACTTAGAAATTTGATGTCACAGCTTCTAGGAACTGCAGACCTAAGTATATGGTTTTAAATTCAACTCGATATCTCCACGCGTTCTCGAGATAAAGGGTCTTGACAGACAGACAGACAGACGGACAGACAACTAAGTGATCCTATAAGGGTTCCGTTTTTTCTTTTTGATGTACGGAACCCTAAAAAGTATCATTCCCTGTGCAAAATAATTTGTAAATCAAGCAAATATGTTATGTATATTCAAAATTTATCAGGTTCGTCGTACGGCGCTGAAGAAATTACTGCTAAAGGATTTCATGCAAGAAGACTGCGAGTTACGAAACATAGGCCTAGCGTACGCTCCTCCGGACCCTTAAGCCGAACGGAACATTGCAAATTGAATACTTACTTTTTTAAATATTATTTTCAAAAAAGTTACTTAATCCAAAACCTTTCAAATCTCGTGGTAAATGTTGTATATATACAACAAAGTTCAAATTCTTTGTAATACGGTCACAGGATAATATAAATAAACTATAAGTAAGTATACTGAAATGTTGTGGAAACGTTTGAAAGTGTTACCGTGGTGAGCAGCAGTAGGTAAATAGCTGATGGTAGATTGAGTAACTTCAGGGCCTATTAAACCACTCGATATTCAAACAGTCTTAGTCTATATTTATCTATTTATCTCATCGTTCTGTTTCATTCCTTTACACGACATTGGCGTAAGTTGCGCTTTTTCTTGTGTGACGATACATAGACTAAGACTGTCTGAATATCGAATGGTGTAACAGGCCCTTTAGGCTACCTTTATTTTTAAAAAAGGTATTTTTTGTATTTATTTTTAATTAGGTATCCGCGCAAAAAATCTTCTTGTTGAAATTATAACTAAATGACGTTGTGCTGTTTTATGAGTACCTACCTATTATTACGTAATCGTATAGAAATAAATTTCGCGGATTCCTAAAAGTACAAGTTGCCAACTTTTAATAAGTAAAGTCTACATGTTAAGTACGCCGAAATAAAGTTTATGAATCGTGACTGGTTTTATTACTTGTAAACTACGAACAAACTAAGGAAAAAAAATATTTCTGATCGTTGAAATTTCAAAATTGTATTCATTGATGTGTGAAAGTTTTCATGGCACTGTTGTTAGTCTGAGGAGCGGTGGACGAAGCAATTACTCCCACGTCCTTAGGTAAAATAGGATTTCAGTCCCTTCATGTCCGTACACCTTGTGACATCGTGTGAGAACCACAGGTATTGTTTCAGCTGTAGAGAGGTATACACAGGAGGGGGGTGTGGTTCTGTACCCATACTAGTATCGTCTGGCGCTCACCCCATAACTTCGGGTCACTGATTCGAAATTCTATGATGGTCGCCAAAACACTGATAATTTCACACAAAAAGCAGGCAATCATGGGCCAGGCTCCCCCAGAAAATGAACCCTTCATACGCTAATAGTCGCGTTATAGAAAACGCGAGATCTAAAGTTTACTACCATGGCACGAAGCATTGCCAAACATAATTGGTTGATGAGGCCGAAGGGTTCTGGAGTGGCGACCGTGTATCACAAGACGTAGCGTTGAAAGGTCTTCCATAAGATGGACCAGGACCGGCCTATGTCCAGCAGTGGACGACTATCGGCTGAAAGGATGATAATGAGTTCAACTCCAACGCAGTAGAAAACAACTGCTGGATTGCATGCTTTTGTAAATGACCAATCACGTCACAATCTTCTAGATATATAAAAGCGAAATACCACTCACTGATTCATCACGAAATCTCAGAAACTATAACACCCACAAACTTAAAATTAGGCAAATTAGGTAGTTCCTTATAGGGTGACATCTGCTAACAACGGATTTTACGAAACTCCACCCCTAAAGGGGTAAAACGGGGGTTGGAAGTTTGTAATGGAGAAACCTATTTTTACGCGAGTGGAACCGCTGGTAACAGCTTGTTATATTATAAAGGCGAAAGTATGTAGGTAGTATGTGTGTGGGTGTATGTGTTAGGTTTGGCTGAAAAGATTTTGATGCACACGGGTAGATCATGTCCTGGAATACTACATAAGATACTTTTTATTCCAGGAGCGTATTACCTACCTAGCTTTTTTTTTCGTGTGGAAAATCATTCAATGACATCCCACGTTCTTGGGCGGGGCGAGAGGATGCATCAGACTTTTACTGATTAAAAACCCACTCCTGTCCGATTGAGCTCGGGTCCGATTCAGTTTGGGAGCCACACGTCGGAAGTGCTCCTCAAAATTCCACTGGCTGTTGAGGACGAGTCCCAGATAATTCATCGTCGACCTGACGCCGATGTGAACTCCTCCTAAATTTAATTGGGAACGCCGTGATGGCGCGCTCTGAGGGCCGTGAAAACTCATGGCCTCGGACTTGTGCAGCTCCACCTCGAGTCCCAACTGCTGGATCCTCTCAACGACTGTCGCAATCCCGCGTGTCGCTTGTTCGACCGCCGCCCGGTACGCCTCTCTACCTACCTACCTACTTATAAGATTACCGATTCTCTTACCTATACGATTAGACCTGAGTACTTAAATTTTTATTGAATTTGGTGATATTTATTCTATTAGTTATTAAATACGCCAAATCTAACACTAAACATCAATTTATAATTTATAATTTTTTACACACACATATATTTATATATATATATATATATGTAAATACGTTTATTTATTTAATTCATATAAAACAATACTGATTTTCATCCTTACCTACGTTGTTATAAGTTGAAAACCAGCGTCAGGCAACTGCTACGTAGTAATTGTCCGGCATTATGATGAACTAAACCTATTTGGCGCAGCCATGAATTGTGTGTCAAATAAACATATGTTTTCTTTTTTTCTTGAGATAATGGAATACTTTCAGTCAGGCAAAGCCCTTGGTTTAAGCCAGTAGTAGCATATTATAGCCATTCATGATTGTACTACTTCCTGATTGATCCATCTACGCAATGATATCATGGATGTTATAAATATTTTGCGTGGATCTCAGGGTCAAGAGTTCGTTCATCTACTCAATATTTCTTAATACAACATCACTGTGGCACTAGCTTGAGGAATCTGTATGTATAAAAGGGGAAACTGACGGACTGTTAGATCAACGCACAGCTATGACTGTTGACACTAAGTGTGACATTTTGGACAAGGCTTCCTTTTATGACGTAGGCGAGCATAAGTATATAGCATAATCAGCCTTTTAATGGGCCCAGTGCGGGTTGGTGAATGTCACCCACGTCTTTGAATTTTTGATTCTAGGACATACCGGTTTTCTCACGCCGTTTTTCCCCTCACCGTTTGCATCCGCCTGGCTGGGTTTGAACCCGCGACCTACAACTCGTAAATCGGGGCCTTTACCACTCGGCCACTACTGCTCAATGCACAAAGGGAGAATTTTATAAAATTCGCCCCCTAAGGGGATGGAACGGGGAGGTTCAAATATTGCATAGAGAAACCTACTTTTACGCGGGCGATGCCGCTGGCGGAAGCGAGTCTGTTTATGAAACATGTCTAGTAGTTTTATACTTAAATATAATTATAATACATATAAAAAAAAGAAGGCCTGACTCACTGATTTACCAATGCCCAACCTAAACGTTTGGACGAAGAAATATGAATTTTTTCACAGGTGTTGTTTTAAGTCGTAGACGAGGAGTAATAACGGATTAAAAAAAAAACATGGGTGTGTAAAAGAGGTTGGAAGTTTATTTGCGAGCGAAGCAAAAGACAAATATTCACGATAAAACTTTTCAATTTAAGCATGTTTTGAAGAAAGGATGAAAATAGAATTTCTCCTAATTTTTAGGGCACCGTATCTCAAAAGAAATAAATAGAACCCTTATAAGATCACTATGTTGTCGGTCTGTCTGACTGTCTGTCTGTCTGTCAAGTCCCTTTATGTCGGGAACGCGTAGAGGTATTGAGTTGAAATTAAAACCATATACTCAGGTCTACGGTCCTTAAAACTGTGAAAAAATGTAACTTAAAGTTTACAAAACAAAAATAAGGCCGTTTATGTCGTAAAAAAATTATATTTCGACACTCAAGAGAATCAAAATTCATAGGGTACTTCCCGTTGACCTAGAATCCTGAAATTTTACATGAAGCAGGGTCGCATAGCACAAGTATAGGAAAAATACTTTTGCGATTTTTTTTGCGATTCGGAAAAATGTTCGAGACTGAATGTATTAAACAAATTTATTTAAAAAAAAAAAAAAACGGTTTGCCCTGGAGCATTCCCGCCAGAGTAGCCAGCGAAATTAAAATTTTGTTAATTTTTTGCATTTTGCAAGTCAGTTTCAAGTTCTACGTTCAAACGAATATGATTGACCATAGCATATTTACGGAATATATATAATCATCAGATAAATAAAACTGTATAGTCATGATTTTTGCAACGTCTGTATTATTTTCGTCAGATTCAGGCCTTCTAACACAAACGAGTTCCAGGTAGACCCTTATTACAGTTAAGGGCCTATTACACAACTCGATATTCAGACAGTCTTAGTCGATGTCGCGTAGTGTAATAACGGTTAGACCGGTCTTAAGGGCCTATTACACTACTTGATATTCAGTCTTAGGATCTCCCCACATTAATTATCGACGCGGAATCGGCTAATACCGGTCAAAAAAGCCTTTATGTCTACGTAATAAGGGTGTTACTAATACCATTCGCATCGGCTCGGCTCGGACGACGCGTCGCGGCGCCGGCCGACAGCGAAACGAGCCGTTTGTTGATTAGCTGATCGCATCCGTACGGCACTGAATCTAGCGGAACGTTTGTGTGGCCACAGGCGCCGCGATTGCAGTCAGTCAAGTGTCTATGAGTGGATCAGTCGTACGCTACTGCCGTGCCATGACGATATTTTTATTAAACGAAGAATAGATACGTACCGTACTATGAAAGCATTTGTGGATATTTTCGGGGTCATGGCACGACAACCAGCCCCTCGCGACGGCTATCCGGAAGATTCGACCGCCGAACAGATGTGAACATCCGTCGTGATAGCCGTTCGGAGGAGTCGACTGCCGAACGTAAGTGAACAGAGGTCGTGACGGCTATTCGGATGAGTCGACTGCCGAACCTAAGTGAACAGCCGTCGTGACGGCCGTTCGGAGTAATCGACTGCCGATAGCATGTCAACATCCGTCGCAACAGCTGATCGGCGATAAGTCGAGTAGTATGGTGATACGCACTCGGCTTAAGCCGATTCCGCGTTGGTAAATGTGGGGAGACCCTTAGTCGATGTCGCGTACTGTAATAAGGGTTAGACCGGTCTTACTCGGAACAAAAAATAAGACAGTCTGAAAATCGTGTGCTGAATATCGCGTAGTGTAATAGGCCCTATAGGAACGATAATATTATACGAGTTATGTCTATCTCAACTCAGTTGTGGAGCGCTAACGCACTCAAGCGCACGTTCGTTAGAATCGAATTTCAAATTGGTGAATTGAAATGCTCTTGTATTAAGACGTGTAGTGTTAAATCAATTTACGTCTTCAATGATTGACTTCTCAGACTATAATTGAAGTAAGTGGGTGTTTTGTGTCATTCAAATTATTCTAGAATTCTGCAAATTGATGCTTGCGTAGCTGTGTTAGCGATGAGTAAATTAATAATATTTAGATTTTACGAAAGACTTTATTATTGAAATTTTAATTGTGTATTTTTATTTATTTTTTGCGTGGAAGCTGTGGTGACTTATGGTAACGGCTTCGACGTGGGTGCAAAGCCAAATAGACGCCTTGTTTTGTGTAATATATTTCATTATCACTGCTCTCAAAATGGTCATTGAGAGAAAACCGGTATGTTTTAGAACAAAAAATTGAAAATATGTGACATATGTCACCTCACTTGGTTCGCGCACATTCCCTCTCTTAGAGAGGCCTGAGCCCAGGAAAGGGAATATTACAAGGCTGATTATAATTAACTATTTCATTTCATTTATTTGAAAGAATAAAAAATATTTTATTTGGCACGCATGGATAAACACACTGTAAAAGCAATATTTTAGACAACTTAAGATAAAAAAAGAAAAAACACTGACACGATGTGTGTCTCACGGCTGCGCCAAATAGGTCCAGTTCAGCAAAAATTCCAGACAACTACATGGTAGTCATTAGTTGTTGCCTGACGCTGGTTTTCAACTGAACCTTACTCTTAGTGAACGGCATTTCATACCATAACGAGGAAACTTTCTTAAGCTTCAACTTTCTTAGCTTTAGCTAATGTACAGTCATGTTACTAGTGTTACTGTGCCCTTATAGCGTATATAAGGGCACAGCAACACTAGTAACAAGGATAAGCAATGATAAACGAAGAAGAATTTCTATACTAATTATATTTAAAAAAACTGGCTTCTGCCAGCGGCTTCGCCCGCGTAAAAGTATGGCCCCCGTTTCGATCCTTTAAAAATTGAATTATGGAAAATCCATATCCTTAGTGCTCGCCTACGTCATAAAAGGAAACCTTATGCAAAATTTCACGCTCCTTGTTCCAGTAGTTTTGGCTGTGTGTTGATATGTCAGTCAGTCAGTTTCCTAACCTCTTTTGAAAAGATACTTCAAATTACCTTTCATACGTTATTGGTGTCAATAAACGAAGAATTAAGAAGCAAGGCGAACTAAGGTTACTGATATAGCCCGAAGATTTGCCAAATTTAGTGGTAGTGGGCAGGGGCGCCGACTCCGTGAGTGCTCGGGGGCTCGAGCACCCATGAGAAATAAATAGTGGGTGCCAAACACCCCTGAGAGTAGACATCAAGATACAAATCAGTAATCGCCTTTTAGGTTACGTATAAATTATAATATTTCTTGATAATAAAAATTAGTTTAATTTTTATATAACGGTTTCATTTTATATTTTTATCAAACGTAATTAGTAATTAAGTACGCAGTATGTAAGTAGGACATTTATTTATTTGTCGGTCGATCTGTGGGCATTTCTCATCTCACACTTCGCCACTTTTTCGAGTCCATCAAATGAGCATGAGCACCCATGAGGTTTTTTAAAAGTCGGCGCCCCTGGTAGTGGGCAAACACATTGCTCGCAGACCAGATGCTCGATGAGGCCGAAAAGTTCTGGAGTGGCGACCACGCACCGAGAGATACAGTGTTGGAAGGTCTCCCACAAGGTGGACCGATGACCTGGGGAAGGTCGCGGGAATCTGATGGATGCGAGACGCACAGGACCAATGTTTGTGTGTTGAGCACGATCATTTTGTTCTCTGTCTGGGTGTAATTTATCTATATATGTATGTATTTAGAAATATATAAGTATGTTTATCAGTTGTCTAATACCCATAACACAAGCTCTGCTTAGCTTGGGACTAGACGCCGTTGTGTGGTAGTTGTGGAATATTAATTATATTAGTGTGACATAGTTTTTTTATTAGGTTTTTGTAGATAAAAAAAACTTTTAGTTTACTCTAAAATCTGTCTAATCTATTACTCGTATTATTTCAAAGTAATTTATTAATATTGAACATTATAATAAATCACGAGAACCAATCCATTCTTGTGATTTATTATCAACTAGCTGTTACCAGCGACTTCACCCGCGTATTAAATTATACCAAGTTTTATTACTCTCGGGATAATCTGTATCTTATGTGCTACTCCAGGACACGGTCTACACGTGTAAGAAGTTTCATCGAAATTCGCTTAGCTGTTTGAGCGTGAGGAAGTAACAAACATATATTAGTTTAATACATAACGCTTTTACAAATATTGATATCACTAGCTTCAGCCAGCGGCTTTGCCCACGTTAAAGTAAGTTTTTCCATAACAACTTTAGACCCCCGTTTCATTTACATTTTTTTATTCGGTGGGAAAATCATCCAATGACATCCCCCGCTTTTGGGCGGAGTACGAGGGTGTGTCAAACTTTTACTGACTAAAAATCCACTCCTGTTCCTTCGTTGCCTTTCATACCAGGGCCGAGTCTTCCTTTCAGAAGCAGACCCTTGGCCCCAGAAGGTTTCGACCCTGCTAGGCCCCTACGGTTTGCTGACATCTCCTTGAGGCGCGCCTGGAACAGTACGCGCCGTCGACGACTTCTGCTCGCTTCGGACGGTTACCAGACGGTCGGACGGCGAGTTACCCATTGCTCGCCGTCAGCAAGCCGGGCCCTTTGGAGCTGAATTCTGGAAAATCCTTTCTTAGTGCTCGCCTACGTCATAAAAGGAATCCTCCTGCAAAATTCCACGCTCCTAGTCCCAGAAGTTTTAGCTATTGATATGTCAGTCAGTTAGTTTTTTCTTTTATATAGGGTGACTGGCAATAAGTGTACGATACTTAAACACGTGATTGTGCTCATGATAACAAGCAATTTTTATTATGGGAGCAAAGCCGAAATCGCGAAAAAAATATCAGCTGTTCAGTACATTAGGCAAACTTAAATGTACCTATTGAACAGCTGATTTTTTTTCGCGATTTCTGGTTTGTTCCCATAGTAAAAGTTGTTGGTTATCATGAGCATAATCACGTGTTTAAGTATCGTACACTAATTACCAGTCACCCTATATACATATATACGAGTAGATGACGCCGGCATTTCTTGTCTACTTTGAGAAAAAAAACAATAAAACAAGCCCAAAGCTGTTGTTTATATTTGTTTACGTTGAAGTAGCTAAGCAGGGACATATTAATCTTTATTAATGTAAATAAGCTGTGCCTTTCAACAAGTGCCTTTGACATGTTGTTTACAAAATACACAATGATCTTTGATCAAATTGATTTAACCTTGAGATGATTCGACCGTGATCTCTAATGCGAGACAAGTGTAAAAAATCAAAGACGAGGCGAGGCACTCACATCGATTCGCCTTGAGAGTTCAGATGTATGTTTTTGTTCATTTAACCGGCTGAAGGATGTTCTCAATTCGTCGAAATCTTTTATTATTTATGCTTATTCCCTGATTACTCGAAGTTGCCTGAACCGTGTACGTTACCTCAACAAGGAAAGTGGCACGTAGAGCGGTATAAGTGGAATGTATAATTAGTGCGTAATCTGCTGTAAATGTGCCATGAAACAATTTGCCTGCTGCGCTCTTTCCGTCCGATTATAATTTAGGTGTCTTCACAGCTAGAGTCAATAGGCTCTTAATAAACTAGTGCGCCTCACCATCAACGATTGCATCACTATTTACCATCAGGTGGGATCGCAGTCAAGCACTATAGGCTTGCGGACAGCGAGTACTAGTTTATATCAATAAAAAAAATGCATAATAACTAATCCATCGGTTTTTGTGGTCATTGGAATTTGGTCGGATAACGAGCCGTTGTTTACATGTTGTGATTTTTTATTATATTGTATGCGAAACATTCCAAGCTGAATTTTCACTATATATATTATGTATCACTTGACTAAACGCACAAATTTTTTGATGTACATGTACACTTGGGTTGAGCGTGTATGATAACGTTGACGTCATCATACACGCTCAAGACGCCAGTCAAGACGACAGTGCCCTAAGTTTGAACTTAGGGCACTGTCGTCCTGACATTTTAATAATATTATTCAATAACACATGCATGTGCACTTTTTTTTATTCTTGATAGGTTTGCGCTTGACCGCTATCTCACCTGATGGAAAGCGACGATGCGGTCGACGATGGAGCACGCTTACCTAGAAGTAACCTATTCACTCTTGACTTAAAGATTCCCGGGTTGTAGTCATCAGGAAAGACAGATTCCGGCAAGGAATTCCACTCCTTAGCTGTACGTACAATGAATGTGTTCCCAAAACGTTTTGTGCGTATAGGTGGGATGTCCACCATGTACCGGTGACGCATTGCCGTACGCCTGGTAGTCCGATGATGGAACGGGCCAGGCGTTTGTAAAACTGTTTTATAATTATAGCAAAAGTCTATAGAATCCCGTTTTCAGGGAGCACATACGTTTTCTCATTAAAGCGCGGTGATATTTTTTTAAATTTTCAAAAAAGTGCGATTACTCGTAAATTATAAATATTCCTATAAATCTAATTCTATCACAAATACGGACCAATCAACATACATTATTCATGTATGTTTATTTTATAACCGCACATACAATAGTTTTAGAGATACACGATTCTGGAAATCCAATATCTCGAAAACCTGAAGATGCACCAATTATATTTTCGGGGCACATTTTTGCACAAGCATAAGTTATCTGCCCATACACAGTGTTTTCCTCTCCGATTAGTCGTTTAAAATTATCTTGCTTTAGTAACGTCACTCCAGCAGGAATCGCTTTTTCCGTTTTTTTTTTTTTCATAACGCCTTTACACACTAATTTTTTATGCGACGCACATTAACAGCAGATTACGTTCCACTCATATCGCTATAAGTGCTACTTTCCTATTGGGGTAATGAATAATGCCTGGACCTACGCAAGGACTTCTGAGGCGCGTTTTCATGAATGTTAAATATCACGAAGGACGATATTTCAATTGTGAACAATCGCGAAGGACGATATTTCAATTATGTTATTTTCAATAAGTAATTTTTTCATGTCTTCAGATTTTCTAAATTTAACGAGTATATATAAATATTATGTTTATTTATTTTTTCATGAATAATGAAAATAAAAAGAAAATATATATTGAAGTCGTTTGAATTTTTATCATTAGTGTTTCGAATAAGTTAAACTCTAGCCAAAGGTTGATACATGTTGTTGACATTTAATAAGTAGAACTGAAATAGAATCAAAGAACTTTGAGTAAATAAGTACTCGATATAACAAAATGTTTTGAGAACGATCAAACTAAATATCTTTTGGATGATCGAACATGTACACTCAAATCACACACGAAAAGAACCGACTCCAAATCTTTACTAATATTATAAAGTTGAAGAGTTAGTTTGTTTGAACGCGCTAATCTCAAGAACTACCGTTTAGATTTGAAAATTTCTTTTAATGTTAGATAGCCCATGTATCGAGGAAGGCTATATAATATCAAGCTGTTACTAATAGGACCGGAGAATCAACCAAAAAGATTGCAAAAACGGGGGAAAATTATTCCATTTAAGAGCTTCCGTTGCGTGCGCTGCGTAAACGGTTAAAGTTACGCCAAAATAATGTAGCACAAAATTATTGCCCTTAAAAGTTCTAAAAAAAAGTCTGCAACAGCATATATCTATCTATTTTTTAAGATTGGCTCACTATGGCCTTTTTATGGTAATCAAATTTGTCCTGAAATTGTTTTCGATGGCGTTTCTCTAAACGGAGTGTCATTCTGAACTTCGATAGTTACTTATTTCGACACAGTCGCAATTTCGAAAATCAATAGTTCGACTTCTCATTGCTTCGACAAAACATATATTCGACAAGCACTAGTCCGACAGAACATACTTTGAAAACACACACCTTCGAATAACATTACTTCGACAGAACTCTTCTTCGATATGCACTTGTTCGGCGGATCTCTATTTCGACGGAACATACATTCGACATAATACTACTCTGAAATGTGTCGAAAATAACTGAATTCTATGGATCCAATTTCGTTCCTAAGCGGAATAAATAGCATACGTTACTCACATGACTAATAAATAATCAAGAAGACTTCAGTTCAGAATGACACTCCTTTAAACGTAATATTAATCCTTATCCAAATAAATACAATATTTATTTTAAGTATTTTATTTTGAACAAAATTGCCTTTTACGTCATTTGATTTTGATAAATATCTTAGGAGATATCATAGTTTTAAAATAACGCCGTAGCAAGATAATAATATGATCAAGTGCTACACGCACGGCCATGACCGGTCGCACAGTAAAGATACTGTGACCGTCGCGTCTGGTCGTCAGGTACCGCTGCAACTCTATTATCAGGTGGACGCACCGGCGCTGATTTAACTTTTAAACTACCTCTGACTATTTTTTGCAAAAAGATAGCGTGTCCTCGTCATCATCTTCCTGCCCTTGTCCCGTGTTGTTTAGGGTCGGCGCAACATGTTTTTTTCTTCCATTCTGCCCTGTCATTCGTCATGCTATCACTAACTTCCTTTTCTTTTATATCAGTCTTCCCACAATCAATCCATCTTTTCTTTGTTCTCCCATCTCTCTTTCCATAGAAAGATAGCGTGTCCTCGATCCGTAAAAATGAATGATCCGTGAAAAAAAATTAAGATATCCGTTTAATTATATGGGATGAATGCACTATAACTCATTGAACCCTTGTAGAGGTAGGACCCGTAAAGACGTAAGAAGCTGTAATAAAATCATGGGTGGAATCACTTTCAAGTTTTCAGGTGATTTTCGACAAACATTGTCAGTGGTAGTTAGGGGAACTAGAGCTAACATTGTGAAGACTTGCGTTGAGGTCACATTTTTCTTCAAAGTTACTTTTAATAAGCAACGAAGTACCTTGTTGTGAAAATGAAAACAAAATTGAAATTTATCGTGCTTTAGGTGAGAAAGTTATCAGCATTGAAGATCTAATCTCTAGATAAGTCTATCCAGATGTAGTCCAAATAGAAAATAAAGTCTACCAGTCGATGTGTTAAAGGTTTTTGGCACATTGCTTTTTTGCGTCGGTTGTGCGAAAGTGTACCTCAGGGCCCTGGAAGGAAGGCAAAGAAGGAACAGGAGTGGGTTTTAGTTGGTAAAACTCAGACAGGCCCTCGCGCTCCGCTCAAAAGCGTAAAAAGTCATTGAAGGCAATGCTCAAGGAACGTTTTTGTGTATAATAAGCACTCGTCCGAAACCGAAGCGGGTTCTAGTGAACTGCGTACTTGATAAATTCCACAACAGCTGAAATTGATTTCGACCCTGTAATTGAACATGCCTAAATAAATACAAGAGTTGTCTCATAAATATTAATAAACAGAAGTTAGTATTAGGCATTCGCTGTGAATTCGAAAACTCAATCCTCTCATGAAACCGAATTCCAATTGAAATCATACATTTTCGGTGTCCCATTTGGTATCTAATTGACCGAATTATCTAATATGGCTTACATTATTTAAGAATAATAAATAAGGAATAAATTTAATGACTTGTAATGAAATAGATGAAATTTTTGGAGCGTAATGCCGGTGAAATTTTTGTTTGTGCTACTGAAAACGGAAACACCGGGCAAGAGCGAGTCGGATTCGCCCACTGAGGGTTCCGTGCAAACTTATCTATGTGAATAATCCAATTTCCGAATGGAGTCTCGAAGATTTTTTCAAATCGCAAAAATGTTTTTTTTTTACGTAACATCAAATTTTCTGTTTTCAAATTTATTCCTATAGCTATACTATAAGACCTTTCTTTATGCCAAATTTCAAGTTTCTGGTTCAACGGAAGTAGGTACCCTATGAATTTTGATTTCTTTGAGTGTCGAAATATACGTTCTTTGCGACATAAACGGCCGTATCTTATTTATCGTTACCTTAGAAGTTTGATTTTTTCACAGCTTCAAGGGACCGTAGACCTGAATATAATTGGTTTTAATTCCAACTCGATACCTCCACGCATTTCGGAGATAAAGGGTCTTGACAGACAGACCGACAGACAGACGGACGGACAACAAAGTTATAAAGGTTCCATTTTTCCCTTTTGAGGTACGGAACCCTAAAGATTGATGTTTTAAGAGGTATTTTTTGTATTATAAGGGCTATTTCTATTTGGTAATTTAACTAGAGGAGAAAACTTTTGCTTGCTTAAAACTAAATCAAGGCTCAATTTAAATTTTATAATAACTGTTGGTGTTTTGTAAGTAATATTTAGGTTAGCGTTTTGATATTACTATTACGACCGCAGCTAATGACTATCGATATGAAATGTACAATGCGTTCCAAATAAGGATAGGATCGGAACATGGAAATCATGTTATGACGTCACGTCATACTGTCAAATCTAAGAATTATTATGGTGAGCAAAACAGAAATTTTAAAAATTCTATTTATTTACGAACTGTGAACGAAAAAAGTTTAATCAGAATCCAGTTCTTCAATTTTGTCCAATTTCTTGCGATTTGACATTATGGCGTGACGTCAAAACATGACAATCGATCCTATTCTTATTTGGAACGCATTGTATGCCAAAAGACAATTCTGACTGATGGATATGAAAATGCATAGGTATAGATGATTCTAACAAAATTATGAGTTTTTTGAATATAGGTAAAATAAATGCAGTGTCGCCGACTCCGTGGATTCTCGGGTGCTCGAGCACCCATGAGAAATAAACAGTGGGTGCCAGCGCCCTTAGAATATACATCAAGAAACAGATCAGTAATCGCCTTTTAGGTTACGTATAAATTATAATATTTCTTGATATTAAAAACTGTTTCATTTCTATATAATGGCTTTATTTTATATTTTTGTCAAACATAATTAGTAATTAAGTACATACGTAGTATATAAGTAGGACATTTTATTTATTTGTCGGTTGATCAGTGTGCATTTATCTGCTCACACTTCGCCACTTTTTCGAGTCTATCAAATGAGCATGAGCACCCATGAGGTTTTCCAAATTCTCCTGAATAAATGTATGTCAATATAATATTTTTTTGTTTGTTTGTTCGGCATACACATTATAATGTCACACCCACACTTGTCACGTGACATCTCAATGTCATTGCCATACACATACATATACATTTGCCATATACATTTTGTATTTAGCGTTTGGCGGGAACGCTAACAGAATAGTCATTTGCCTGCAGAACTCCCTTTAGCAAGCCGGATACAAACGCGCCACACATAAAGCATGAGGCCATGATAACTTCGCTCAGAATGATGTTACAATCCTAATGTGAATGAGTTAGATTATCTTATCACTAGATAATGTGAACTACAAATATTTTTACAGATTTCAACGTTGTTTAGACCTGCTTATACCAAAACTTTTATCTCTTGATAATGTTAAGCTGTTTAAATAAATGTTTTCTAAATTGATAATAAAATATTGCTTTTTAGAATAGAATACCTAGTTCTTTTTCATTGAAAAAGTGTATTGACACATTAGGTGCTATTCGAACTCCAGCTGCAGCTCGATGCGCACGTCGAGTCCAAAGCCAAGGTAGCTGCTAGAAAACTAGGCGTTCTTGCAAAGGTCTTACACACCGGTACTTCACACCGGGACAGCTTCGTCCGTGTGGAGTGTCGGAGTGTCGTGTGTGGAGTACTGCAGTCACAAATGGGCTAGTGCTGCAAAATGCCATCAAGCAGCTTTGGACTCACTGGAAAGGCGTGCGAAGAGGCTAATTGGAGATCCAGATTTGGTTTAGTCCAATCTACAAAGCCTCGAGCACAGGCGCAGGGTAGCCAGCCTATCGCTATTTTACAGGTTGCATTTTGGTGAGTGGGCGTGGGAATTGCATGACTTGATTCCGCCACCTCCTTTCTACCATCGGACAACCCGACGTACGGCGAGTTCCACCCTTACGTTGTTGAAACTTTAACGGTCCGGACTAAGCGTTTCGCTTTATCGTTTATACCGCGTACATCGAAGGACAGGAACAATTTGCTTGCTGCGGTCTTCGCGTCCAACTATAATTTAGGTGCCTTCAAGGCTACAGTGAAAAGGCTCTTAACTAACTAGTGCGTCTCACCATCAATGATCGCATCACTGCTTACCATCAGATGGGATCGCAGTCAAGCATTAGTTTATATCAATAAAAAAATAAAAAACGTAGTTAGGTAGGTACGTCACTCTAACCTGTTTAGACAAGTCCGAAATAATCGCTACTCAGAGTCAATAGCCCTCATATTGGATTGAATCCTAGATTTGCGACAGACAGCACGTGCAGCCAGCTTCAGATTCACTCCCGGCTGCGAATGGAATGCGTGTGCTACCTGCATTCGCAGCCTGCATCCGCTGCGTGAAGCTGAGGTTCGAATGGCACCTTTACTTAAAAACTTGATCCTACCTCTAACGCTTTAAGTTATGCAATTTACTGTTTTCCGCGCTAGTGCGGAAAAGTGCGCCAGCTCTCCCCACCACAATTTATTGTATTTATCGTGTCGCCGAGAAAACTATCCGTAACTACCGGATACTACTAACGAACTAATTTGATATCCATACAACAAATATTAATACAACCATTCTAAGCTTTCGCCTACGTTACAAAAACCCATTCTAAGCGTTCGCCTACGTTACAAAAACCCATTCTAAGCGTTCGCCTGTGTTACAAAAACCCATTCTAAGTGTTCGCCTACGTTATAAACGAAAGCTTTTGTAAAATTTCATGTTCCTAGTCCCAGTAGTTTTAGCTGTGTATTGATATGTCAGTCAGTTACTCCTTTTACATAATGATATAGATAGATAAAGTAGCGATCCCGACAGACGTTGCCCTGTCTGGAAGCTGGCTTTTTATCAGAAAAAAATCGAGAACCCTATTGAAGCGCCACCTACAAGCAAGCCATAGTATATAATAAGGGCATGCCGTTTAGTAGGAGTTAGAAGAATTATATACATATATCAAGATATATAGATATGAGAGTAATTTGCAATTATGATACGTTTTCATATGCATTTATGTTACGTTGAATATTATTAATTAAAAACTTTTTACATATTATGAGAGGTACTTGTCTCAGGGGACAGTTGAAGTGAAACCACTTTGTAACCACTGTATTCATATAATAAAGTTCACACATCTTTATGTGTACGAATCAACGTAATTTACTATACTCGTCAGTGACTTCCACGCGACTGCAACGCGCATTCGCCCGTACAGACGTTAGTCGCGAGTCGGCCACGCCTATAGGTGCGACAGAGATGCACTATATAAATATCTCGGCGGGATTCGACCCCGGGATGCTCTTATTGGGCGTGAGGATGTGTGTGTTGCTATAATATTTAATTAAAATTATTCTATCAAAAAATAACTGGCTGCACTAAAAAAAAACACTAAAAGGATCAAAATAACGTTAATTTCGTAAGTCGGTGTTTCTGGGTATTTTTTTATTCTTATTTAGCACCGATTTCCGAAATTAAAGTTATTTTGATCCTTTTAGTGTTTTGTTTTTTAGTGAAGTCAGTTATTATTATTTTTTTTTATAAAAAGCTTTTTATTTCACACTTTTTTGTTTCGATAACCAGAGTGCCTATTTCTCATGACAATTCGAATTAACCTAAACACTGCTAGGTTACATTATTTTATTATGAAGTTCCTGTATCTACCTTCCGGCTCCATCATCAGATCAGTTCGATAGTACCTTATAGCCAAAGTGCATCTCATGACAATTCTAATAACCCTAAACACGGCTAGGATACATTGATTAATTACGGAGTTCCTGTGCCTACCTTCCGGCTCCATCATCGTCATCAGTTCACTTCGATGATACCATTTTCAACGCAACTATTCAGAACCATTTCTTATAATAATAATATTCCACATTTAATTTGTATTGTCATAGTCGCTAAACTATCTTCTTTGTGATATCTATGTGATTATGAAGTTCCGTTGGCCATTTCTGGTCTTCTTCATCAGTTCCACTTCATCAAATGTTACTTTTTGACTGTAAATGCTTAAGTTCTAGATGAAAGTACCAATGGTTGAGTATAATATTTGAGGAGATCCTTCGATACCTCATAGATACCATCATCAGAACAGGATTCTAAAAAAATGGGACCAACCGGAAAGCATATTCTCTAAGAGAAAAAAAAAAACAAATCGGTCCATAAACAACGGAGTTCTAAAAAAAAAACATGCAACCGCGTTGATAACCTCCTCCTTTTTTTTTTAAATCGGTTAATTATCGCAAAAAAGACACTTACGAATTTTCACCACGTTCTCATGGGCCATTGATAGTGTTACAAATTACTAAACTTATTTGTGTGAAATTAAGGCGTGCGTCTCGAAAATTTTAAAACTTGTATCATTATCCTGTCTAAGAACTTACTTAAACAGAATAATTATATTGTTATTAATTATCCTACACAGGTTAATAGACCATTAACTTGTTTACCTTTGTCCTTTTACCTATGTATTTTAATTGTTTGTTGAAAACATTATATAACAAATGACGCATGTAGGTAAACAATTAAACAAACAATAGAATAAATTAATATTAATTCCAGAAACTGAGGTGTATGGAATTAATTGTATGCCAACAGTAAATCATTTGAACGTTATTAACGACAAGTGGGTAGGGTGGCCACCCTTTTTTGAGATAAATATAAGTACATTGGTAAAATTTTTCATTAATAGTTAAATACGATAAAGTAGGTATTTTTGAAAAATCTTGAAAAAAATACCTAATATTTATTTTCAATTTGTCGTTATTCATTCACTTACAATTAGAGTTTTGAAAATTAACCAAAGTTAGATAAAGTCTGAGCGAGCCCAAAAATTCTAGTCTCTGAAGAACGGTTACATTTTTTAAACTGCCGAAAATTTTGGGAAATATAAGTTAAGAGTATAGAGTGTACCGGAAGACGCAGTGGTGGAAGGTGAAGGTTGCGGGAGTCCGATGGATGCGAGACGCTCAGGACCGTTCATTGTGGCGACATTTGGCGGAGGCCTATGTCCAGCAGTGGAAGTCTATCGACTGAATGATGATAATGATAGAGTGTAGGATGCTAGAGCGAGTGCAGCGAATACAAGCATTCTGGTACTCATCCAAACTGCGATTAACTAACGTGTCTTGACCTTGTATGGAATTTTGGTAAATATTTCTCAACATATGTTTTACTTGTAGCGACATTTATGACGCCACATAAGAACTGAAATTCTAAATCCTTCATGGCGGTATTAGAGTTCTCTGCGTGATAAGAACATAGCCCGAAATCAACTATTGGGTAGTTGCCTGGTCCAAAAACAAAATCTGTCTGGTCGGAGGATCCTCCTTTTTCAACAAAGATTTGCCGGACTTTACACCCTGTTCCGCATATCTTTAAATTGGTGACCCCGACGTGATTTAAACACAAAACCTTCTGATGAAAATAAAGTATTTTGCGTTATTTGTCTATAATAATATATAACGTATCACTTTCACTCGTTTGGTATTCGTCCATCTGTCTCTGTCTCTCGCGGTGTGAAGGGTATACCATAGAGTCAAGAGCGCTGCGGGTCTGGGCGGACCAACATATTGCTGCGCCCACTAGGTCTTTTTCCATATACTTTACCAGTCACGTTGAGTCTTTCAAGGTAACCACCGTCTTTCCTTGCAATATGACCGAAGTATTGCAGAATCTTGCGAAGACATTCGGAATCATCATCATCATCATCTTCCTGCCCTTGTCCCGTGTTATTTGGGGTCGGCGCAACATGTATTTTTCTTCTATTCTGCCCTGTCACTCGTCGTGCTATCACTAACTTCCGCGAAGACATTCGGAATATAAAGTACAATTGACTAAAATATAGTACGATACAATAAACCACTATTTTTTAATTAGTACAAAAAAAGGGGCTCCATCCGTACCCGTTACTAATCATATTTGTGTAGTCAAAACTAAAAAAACGAAATCTCAAAATTGTTCAGGAAAATTGGTCATAATTGGTAAATTCATAATTGAATCTATCATTAATTACAATTGCTACTAGGAAATACTAGGCGCAGTGTTATTCCATTTTGATCATCATTCATTCATTCATAATCAATTCAATAAGCATATTTCCATAAATTGAGTGACATTTTGAAATATAAACAAACGCTAATAACTTTGCTGTTAATGAATATTACTTATTGGATTTTACTTAAATAATAATGTATTTGTACACACGGTGACTTTAATAGCGTAGCAGGGCACACTAACATGATAAATGTGTGCGTAAACGCTAGCGCGTGAAACACAACAGGTATTATCGTTGTGTGATACAAAGTAACTCGTTTCTACACTCACACTCTTGAAAAAAAAAATAGTAGCCGTCTAAGTTACACGATTATGAAAATACAGCCAAAATTGGCTTCTGTTATTAATGGCGCTGTGGCGCAATGCGTATGATACTTAACTGACGAGTAAGAGGTCCCAAGTTCGATTCCAATTATCTGTTATTTTCTTTTTGTTTTACTCATGTTTTTTTTGAATAGTAATGTTATGGTTATTCTCGTAATAATTAAAATATTCGAAATATATTTTTGTAATTTTATACATATAAACTATGTATATTTACGAAATTAATTAACGAAATTTTTGTATATAACTTGTAATATAAATAATTTTATAATATATATATATATCATTTACGTAATATAACAATACGTTATTATTAATAGTTGACGATGGCGCTGTGGCGCAATGCGTATGATACTTAACTGACGAGTAAGAGGTCCCAAGTTCGATTCCAATCGTCTGATGTAACAAAAAGTTTGCTTGTTTTTATTTTCTTTTTGATTTACCCCTGTTTTTTTTTTAATAGTAATGTTATAGTTACTCTCATAATAATTAAAATATTTTGAAAATATTGTGACAAAGAAAACTGCGATAACGATCCAACTATGTTTATTACAACTTATTAATTACATACATTAAACGGAATGGTCACAATTAACGAATCTGTTCATGATTATCTTTAATACAATATATAAAGTGAAAATATTCTAAGTCAGACAAGGATGGACGTCACTTTTTTAAGTTTTTTATTAGTGGCATAAATCAACATGTTATCAAGAATGAATTATGATAGATATCGCAACTCTTGATCTCAATAACAATAACATCATGCCACATAATAACAACAACAGTATAAATACCTACAGCTTACTTCTTAGTCTTTTTTTTTTACTTATAACATATCAATCAACATGTTTTAAAAAATGAACTATGATAGGTATCGTAACTCTTGATTTCAATAACAATAACATGATAAAAACAACAACAACAAAAACAGCATACAGTAATACAGCTTTTTAAAAATATTTATAATTGGATTCAATTTAAATCAAAATTAATATCTAATTGGTGCACCTTCATTGTCGATTACTTCTTGTAACCTCGTTCTCATGCTAGCCACCAAATTTTCACACAGGTCAGTGCCGCGAAACGATTCCCACATGGATGACACTAAATTATCTAAATTACGTTTAGATCTCACATCAGATGAATCCCAGTTGAGCACCATGTGACCCCATAGATTTTCTATGGGGTTCAAATCGGGACTTTTAGAGGGCCATTCAATAACAGTCAAGTTTTCTTGGACACTTAACCAGTCTTGCACCATTCGTGCGCGGTGCACCGAGCAGTTATCGTGCACGAAGTAAATATGCTCGTCCGGGTATGCCACGCGCACGGTAGGCAACATAACATTTTGCAAGATGTCCAAGTAACCTTGACTGGTATTGCGACCCCCTACCTCCACTAACTCACCGGGACCCATCGATGACATCCAGCCCCAATAACCTAACGTAATGCGACCACTAGACCTGCATGGGAGAATATTTTTCTGATGGTAACGTTCTCCATCTTTTCTCCATAATATTTTACGCCCATCCTTATCTGACTTAAAACACTTTTCATCACTAAATATAACTATGTTATTGCACCAATCAAAATCTATAAATTTTCTTGCAAACCGCATCCTTTCTTCCTTATGCAACGCCGTCAGTAAAATTTTTTTCGCAGGCTTGCGACATTTAATTTTTGCTGCTCGTAAGTGGCGTCGAACAATTGTCATAGACACGTCGTGCATAATCGCAGTGTTTCTTGTTGTAGCAAAGCCGTCAGCGCTATACGTAGCAACAATATTTCGATGCAGTGGGTTGGCATCCGTATATGCAATTGCTTTTGGACCCGGACGTTTGGCATCGATTGTCCCTTCAGCTGTATATCTATGCACCCAAAACTGCACAGTTTTCCTCTGTAAACAATCACAAAATTACGTTAAAACCTAACAAATATCAACAATGTTAAATTATTTCGCATTATATATAGTCTCCTCGAAATTTCACTTATGGATACATTTTGTTTATATAATACTACTATCTCAGCCCTCAAAAGTGTAGACAAATGAGACATGTTAATTATTACTTGTAAAAAGTATCACTTTCCACAACGATTAATTATTTTTTGTCTCGGAGTAAGTTGTAGAACACACGATCGTGATAGGCAAAAGCGTTATGCCAGGTTAACTTATTATCCGACTCATTTCTTAGTAAATAACTAATAAATTGGGTAGATGATAATATTCATACACTTAGTTTTTAAAGCAAATATTCTAAGTTTTAGCTTTAATAAACTTCGTTATCATTATACTACAATAAAATAGAAAAGAATGTTTTGTCAATGGCTAGGATCGAACTCGATACACCTTTAACGGCAAGCAAGCACTTGATAATCAGTGCTAATTTTCCATCTAATGAACGAAGCGATTTTTTTTATCTAATTCGTAGCAAACACATATACAAATATGTGTGTGTGTGTATATCGAGTAGTAAACGAGTTTTATTTTGTTTGCGAGTTGAGCTGGAGACATATTATTTGAATAGGTGAATTATTGTGGGATGGCACGATCGGTTTTACTTCTGTTTGTATTGATACCCACAGCTACTTGATTATTGTGAACATTATTGCTGATTACCTACCCATGTCATCAAAATTACTTTCCAAAGATTAAGTGTAAGTGTTTGATGCTAATTTAAATAACTATAATAATTTCATAAGTGAATGTTTGCGAAAATAAAAAAAAAAAGTTGACAATGAAAGGATTGTCAACTATTAATAATAACGTATTGTTATATTACGTAAATGATATATGGTGAAGCGTCAATGCCTTTTCTCAATGTGTATATGTTTTTTAGAGAATAAATAATATAAATTAGTTACGTTTCCCGCATTCTCCGCACTTTAATAAAAACATTACTTAGTTTAGAAAAAAAGTAAGTCAATTGAGTCTCTGTTGAGGATTCCATTCACCAATATCTACGACCGCAGCGCCCATTGGTTGACGTATCGAATGCTCCCTTGAGACGCTCGCTAAAGACCGATAGAGGGCGTCTTCCCGCAAAAGAAAAAAGTTCCCGCACCACTTCCGATTACGATTTTGCGTCGAACGCATTCCGCCCCGCTATAGAAATCCCATATATGTTGAAAACCTGAGAATTCTCGTGTGATAAGTGTATCTGCTACTGTGAGACATTGAGACCTTATAGTGCAGTGTTGATTTCACGAGTTCTGACCAGTCCACCGGTGGATGAACCAAGTTAGCTCGCCGGCCGGCAGCCCACCAAGCGACCACGCACCCGTGAACGAGGCGCCTTCCTGCTTTCAAGTGAGGTCCCTGGATTAGCAAGGTACGTGGGCTTTATTTCTGCAAATAGATGTTGTGGGTATTGGTGTCTCAGAGGAATCGTCAACAGGGATTTAATTTTGCGTAATTTAAATTTTCTTTCACCGCCATATTGGTTGTCTTAAAACACCACCCTTTCTCAGATGAGGCTATTTACACGCCTCATCATAATTATTTGGTCCATTCGAGCCTGGATAGGTAACCGCTCCCGGTTAGATTTTTACGTAATATTTGGTGAAAATCATAATAGATATATATAGGTTATAGATATTTACGTAAACCATTGGTAAATTATTCTTGCCTATAAACCGCTTTCCGCTATAACATAAACATAATTGACAATAGATTCTACGTAGGTTTTGGTAAATCTGTCAATATTGTTTCATAGAATTTAATGTGTTACGTATTTCACTTTGGTAACATACGATAGGAGGTAGTTACCCATCATTTCGGCTTTGTGCGTATTAGTTATTTTTATTCAGACACCGCCACATAGTTGGTAGGTACTTCACTATTGCAAACCGCCTGATAAGTTTACCCGCGCATATTTTTAGATATTGCTCTTGATATTAACTTATCAAAATGACTGAGAAACAATTAAAGCCGGAAGATTTGCTGACTATCCTTCATGAAAAGAAAGGATTGTTATTTAAACGCCTTAATCGATTATATGATTTATCGAAAAATATTTCGTCGTTCGATTCGAGAAATAATGAAAGTTTTATGACTGAATCGGAAACTATTGACGACATTCGTGACAAATTTGAATCTTATGTCGATCAAATTAACCACATAAACATTAATTTGAAACCTGGTTCGAGTCCCGACTATGCTTGTTTAGAATCCTTTGAAGATTTGTTTATTCGCATTAAGCGTATTAGGAATAAAATCGACAGTAGTCAATCTCAGTTATCACAATGTAGTAATTCGAAAACGCTTTTTGAACCACTAAAAATAAAACTGCCTCCAATCGCATTGCCATCTTTCGACGGGAAACCTGAGAATTGGCCTGTTTTCTATGAGTCGTTCAAGTCGAATATTCATAACAATGAACAGCTGACTGACTCGCAGCGTGTGCAGTATTTAGTAGGTAGGCTTACACATAACGCGTTAAAGGTTACAGCCGGTATTGTACCTACGGCTGATACCTATCATTTTCTATGGGACAGCTTAGTTAATAAATACCAGGATAAGCGTACATTAGGTATACACTATTTAAATAATATATTAGATTTAAAAAGTTGTTTGTATAACGCAAATAGTCTCGATTCTTTCATTGAAACATTTAGTGCAAGTATTTCTGCCTTGAAACAACTTGGTATTCCGGATCTTGCGGATTTTATTCTCTTGCATTGCGCTATGAGAAAAATAGATTCACAGACTGGTCAATCGTTTGAACTTTCCGTTCGCGATGTTGAAATACCTACAACTAAATTGTTAATTAGCTTTGTTCAAGATCAGGCTAAGATATTAGCACGCTCGAATTTATCTCATTCGAACGCGAAAAATAATTATAATAAACCTCATAGTTCCGCATCTCGCGAGCCTCGCACGCAAACGAAAGCGTTTGTCGTGAATCAATCGCCTAATTCTCCCGCTCCGCTAAGCTCCGTCTCGAGTTGCGCGTATTGTAAAGATAACGCTCATGTTCATTTGTATAACTGCGCTAAGTTTCAATCCGCGTTGACTCCTAGAACTAGGTTTGAGTTTATTAAATCCGTACATGGTTGCGCAAATTGTCTGAGCACGTCGCACGGTTTGAGTAATTGCAAGTCGACCTCAGTCTGTAACGTATGTAAAAAACGCCATCATACTTTATTACATTTTGAGAAAAATAATAAACAACCGCATATAGCTGATGTTAAACCGACGAATTGCAATGTAGTCGTCGCGTCCAGTCTGGCGGCGCCGCTGTCCGCTGCGCCTCCCGCGCTCCTCCCGCCCCGCGCGGCGTCTTGTGGTTCGGGTGATGTTACTCAAACATTTCCGACCCATAACACGGCCGTATTATTAGCTGCAGATACGAAGACTAAGTCAGCAGTCTTGTTATCAACCGCTCAGGTTTATGCGCGCGCGAATAATAATAGTTCGGGCCATAAAACAATAGTTAGGTGCTTAATTGACAATGGTTCGCAAAATAATTTAATAACTACAGATTGTTGTAGGAAACTCAACTTAGCAATAATTCCTTTGAATAATTCTTTTGTCAAAGGAGTTGGTTCTGTGTCGCGGCCGATAATAGGTTATGTGAATTTAGATATCGAGTCTCGCGTATACTCGCATCAAAAATATACTATTCACGCGTTAGTAGTTGAGTGCATTACGGACCAGCTACCTTCGCATCATATTAAGTGGGATTGTCATGTGGACTTCCACTCGCTTCCGCTCGCTGATTTAAGCTGGAATATTCCAGGAGATATTGACATAGTGTTAGGCGCTCAACTGTTTCCGTATATTTATTTGGGGAATAGGGTAGACTTAGGTTCAAATGCGCCACCCGCATTATTGACCACATTCGGGTATGTCCTTATGGGTGATTGTCCGCATAGTAAAAATAATTTAAATTTACCTAGCTCTTCTTTCACAGCATTAGCCCTTAATGATTTATTACAAAAGTTCTGGGAATTGGAAGAAGTTGAAAATAAACGTTTTTTATCTCCTGAGGAAACCGAATGTGAGAATATTTTTTCCTCGACCGTGTCACGTGACGATGCGGGACGTTACACTGTCGCGTTACCCTTTAGTAAAGATCCCGCCGAGTTAGGTAACTCCCGCACCGCCGCGTACCGTCGACTAGTTGCGCTGGAGAGAAAACTCCGCCAATCGCCGACGTTGCGGGAAAATTATAACGCAGTGATCCAAGAGTACATAGACAATGGATACTTAAGTCAAGTCGACGAATCCGCCATTTCGGATGACGGGTACTACATCCCTCATCACGCTGTCGTTCGGCCAGACAAACCGATGCCGCGCGTTGTATTGGATGCGAGTGCCAGGACTCATACCGGTTTATCTTTAAATGATGTACTCCATATTGGTCCAAATTTACAAACAGATTTGTTTCTTCTTTTAATCAATTTTAGATTATTTCCTATCGCTATAAATTCTGATATTAAGCAGATGTACTTACGAATTTGCGTACCTGTTGAGCAGCGTAAGTACCTACGCATTTTGTTTCGATTCAGTGAGAATGATCCTGTGTTGACATTCGCTTTTAACCGCTTACCTTTTGGACTGAAGTCGAGTCCTTACATAGCTATGCGCACTGTGCGACAGCTGGCCTCGGACAGTCCGCATTATCCCGAAGCGGCTAAAGTAGCAGAGACCAGCTTGTATATGGACGATCTGGTCTATTCGGTGAATAACGAAGAGAACGCTATACAGCTATCGCATGATCTCATAAAAATGTTTAAGTCGGGCGATTTTGACCTTGTAAAATGGTGTAGCAATTCACCCGCGCTTTTAAACAGCCTACCTGATTCACATCGTAAGTCACTCGAGTTTCACGAGGGCAATGATGTGTCTAGGGTTCTAGGTCTTTCATGGGAACCTTCTCAGGATAAGTTCTTCTTCACGTCCGCTCAAGTAGCCGAGAAATGTACTAAGAGAAATATACTCTCGATAGTTGCCCGCTTATTTGATGTTCTTGGTCTAGTCGCTCCCGTGATCTTTTACGCCAAGCTGCTCATCAAAGAATTATGGCTGAGCAATATCGGTTGGGATGATGACGCTCCTGACGAGATCGTCAAACGTTTTTCGCTTCTCATGCAGGAGTTTCCCTTGTTGGATTCCTTACGGATACCACGTCATGTGGGTGTTACCGATGATTGTTGTGTTCGTATAGTCGCATTCGCCGATGCCAGTATGGGTGGGTACGGTTGTGCCATTTACATACACTGTGCTAGCCCGTCCTGTGTCGTAGTTCGCTTGCTTTGTGCGAAGTCAAAGGTTTCACCTACCAAGGTCACAACTCTTGCACGTCTGGAGCTGTGCGCAGCCGTGCTCATGTCAAAGTTGGTGAAGACTGTTCGCGATACTTACGCTTCACGTGTTCCAATTGTAGGGATTTACGCATTTTCAGATTCCACGATAGCCTTATCGTGGATTCATTCTTCTCCGCATCGCTGGTCAGTCTTCGTCAGCAATAGAGTAGCTCAATGTCAGGAGAACCTGGGCTCTCAACATTTCTACCACGTAGCAGGTGTTGAGAATCCAAGCGACTGCCTATCTCGTGGTTTACTGCCTTCACAGTTGGTGTCACATGATCTTTGGTGGAGCGGCCCTTCTTGGCTTAGTTGTGCTCCTGAAGATTGGCCTGTCAAACCGTTCTGTCCCACTGACTGTGGGGAACTCCCCGAGCATAAGGTAAATGTCTTAACTGTGACCACGCAAGTAGAACTGCCTCTTCTTTGTCAACTTGCGCAACGCACCTCATCATGGGATAAGCTGTTGCTCATCGTATCTTATATACTTAAATTCGCTAGACCGAAGGTTCATTGTGAACCCCGGTCGCCTCAGGGATTGTCAGCGGCGGAACGAGTTATGATCCGTGCTGTGCAATCTGTTCATTTCGCAGATGACATTAAGCTCATCAAATGTGGTAAATTGTTACCAAAGAAACTTAACAGTTTATCTGTCTTTTTAGATGAAGAGGGTATATTACGCATCGGGGGAAGACTTTCAAAGTCATACCTTCCCTTTGATGCTAAGCATCCTTTTTTACTTCCCAAACATGATCCTGTTGTGGATTTGATAATTCGTCATTACCATGTGATGAATTGTCACACTGGGCCTGGGCTACTTATGTCTATTTTACGACAGCGATTTTGGATACTAGATGCCAGGACTGTCATTAGGTCCAAGTTGCGACAATGCAACACATGCTTTAGAGTTAATCCGACGCATCCCACTCCAATGATGGCGGACCTTCCTGAATACCGTGTATCGGAATCAAAGGCATTTGTCCATACTGGAGTGGATTATGCTGGTCCCATACGCATAACTCTCTCTCGACGCAGAGGTCAACACGCTCAGAAGGCTTACATCTGCTTGTTTGTGTGTTTTGTAACCAAGGCTGTCCATGTAGAGTTAGTCTCTGAACTTACTACCGACGCCTTTTTAGCAGCGTTTAAACGTTTTATCTCGCGTCGAGGGCCAGTATCCTGTCTATATTCGGATAACGCTACCAATTTCGTTGGTGCTAAAGCTCAACTAGATGAACTTTATAATTTCCTAATGAGGTCAAACCTCAATTCATCTCTTTTAAATGAGTTATCAACACGCCGCATTAAGTGGAAAATGATTCCACCTCGCTCCCCACATTTTGGCGCTATGTGGGAAGCCAATATAAAAACATTAAAAACGCATCTTTATCGAGTGATTGGAAATCAACTTCTCACTTATGAAGAGTTACAAACTGTACTCATCCAAATAGAGTGCATTATGAACTCACGCCCTCTGAGCGTGTTGTCTTCTGATCCGCATCCTGAAGTTATTACTCCCGCTCATTTTTTGATGTCGACTCCATTGCAGTACTTGCCGGCAGCCGATTTGTCTGGCCAGCGCATGAATCTGTCCCAACGTAAACAGTTGTTAGATAGTATGGTACAATCCTTCTGGAAGAAATGGCATCTAGAGTATCTGCATTCGCTGCAAGTTAGGCAAAAATGGGCAACTCCGGACAAGCCTGTAGAAGTTGGAACTGTCGTACTCGTGGGACAGGACAATTCGCCTCCTCTGTGTTGGCCATTAGGAGTCATAATTGAGGTTTATAAAGGGACTGACAATGTCGCTCGCGTTGCAATGGTGAGGACAAGGTTTGGTAATTTTAAACGCTCTGTCACAAAACTATATCCTATTCCAACGCAATAAAATTTCATTTTAACGATATCGTAGTTTTTAAGGTTTAGGATTAGTATTCTAAATAATTTTTATTTTCCGCATTTAGTGATAAAGCTTAGACTTTCTGATCATGATCTAGGTCAGTAAATCTTTACAATTTTTACCTTTCCCTTTGAAAGCACTTGCGTCCTTCCAAGGGGGGGAGCATGGTGAAGCGTCAATGCCTTTTCTCAATGTGTATATGTTTTTTAGAGAATAAATAATATAAATTAGTTACGTTTCCCGCATTCTCCGCACTTTAATAAAAACATTACTTAGTTTAGAAAAAAAGTAAGTCAATTGAGTCTCTGTTGAGGATTCCATTCACCAATATCTACGACCGCAGCGCCCATTGGTTGACGTATCGAATGCTCCCTTGAGACGCTCGCTAAAGACCGATAGAGGGCGTCTTCCCGCAAAAGAAAAAAGTTCCCGCACCACTTCCGATTACGATTTTGCGTCGAACGCATTCCGCCCCGCTATAGAAATCCCATATATGTTGAAAACCTGAGAATTCTCGTGTGATAAGTGTATCTGCTACTGTGAGACATTGAGACCTTATAGTGCAGTGTTGATTTCACGAGTTCTGACCAGTCCACCGGTGGATGAACCAAGTTAGCTCGCCGGCCGGCAGCCCACCAAGCGACCACGCACCCGTGAACGAGGCGCCTTCCTGCTTTCAAGTGAGGTCCCTGGATTAGCAAGGTACGTGGGCTTTATTTCTGCAAATAGATGTTGTGGGTATTGGTGTCTCAGAGGAATCGTCAACAGGGATTTAATTTTGCGTAATTTAAATTTTCTTTCACCGCCATATTGGTTGTCTTAAAACACCACCCTTTCTCAGATGAGGCTATTTACACGCCTCATCAATATATATATATATTATAAAATTATTTATATTACAAGTTATATACAAAAATTTCGTTAATTAATTTCGTAAATATACATAGTTTATATGTATAAAATTACAAAAATATATTTCGAATATTTTAATTATTACGAGAATAACCATAAATTACTATTCAAAAAAAACATGAGTAAAACAAAAAGAAAATAACAGATAATTGGAATCAAACTTGGGACCTCTTACTCGTCAGTTAAGTATCATACGCATTGCGCCACAGCGCCATTAATAACAGAAGCCAATTTTGGCTGTATTTTCATAGTCGTGTAACTTAGACGGCTACTATTTTTTTTTTCAAGAGTGTGAGTGTAGAAACGAGTTACTTTGTATCACACAACGATAATACCTGTTGTGTTTCACGCGCTAGCGTTTACGCACACATTTATCATGTTAGTGTGCCCTGCTACGCTATTAAAGTCACCGTGTGTACTAATTAAAAATTAGTGGTATAGTACGGGTGGTATGGTAAACCTACAGGTGGTCTGAAATAGTGCTCAATTAATATCACTGTTAGTTAATATTACGTAATCACAAGTTCGAGAACTTACTAAACTAAACTGAGTTTTGCCAGCTGCTTTTCTCGCGTGAAAAAAAAAAAATTGATACACTTACTCGAAAACCCGCTCTTATCCCACCGCTTTTAGGTACGCAATAGACTGCTATCCGCACTAGTGCAGAAATAGCGCGTGCTCTCCCCCACCACAATGTTATTACATTTATCGATTCGTATCAGACTGAGCGCGCGTCGACCCCCGCAAGTCGCCGGTCAACCCCCGTTTATTCATTTCTTCGTAATTGTATTGAAAAAAGTCGTTTGAGACACGTGCAAATTTGTCACTGTAGCACTCGGCTCCATAACACATTCCGCCTCGGTCGCAATGACAAACTTTCTGCACTTGTATCAAAATGTACTATGTATATCGAACGAGAACGTACTACCAGTGTTTAGGGCTGCAGAATTGTTCAAAAGAGTTACTGCGGCCATGGAACTCTGGTGGATTTTAGGTAGTAGAAGTCTGACACTCCCTCTCGCTTAACCCAAAGCGGGAGATTTTATTTTAAGACAAAAAGAAAGATATTTTACTGTGTAATAAAAATTTACAGGGTGTATTTTATTCTTAGTACTGTAAAGTCTTTCGCATTCGCAAAAACTCAAACGGTCACGAATTATATCTCTTTATATTAAGTACAAGCTCTGCCAGCGGCTTTGATTGTGCGAAATCGAGAAGATGTGTGCAGATAAAAAGTAGTTTATGTACCGCGCCAGATGTAGTCTCGATCCAGATAGACAGACAGCATTTCTTTCGTATTTACATTATTAGTATGGATAATAATGATTAATTTACTAAGTAATTCTTGAAGCTAGACTTTGGTAATGGCGTTCGTCTTTGTAACGATAATTGAACCAAGATTGATCGCTGCTTACTGATCCGAGATGTCGAGTAATTTTCTTTATAAGAATAATCATATCAGCCGAACCTATATAAAACATACGCATGTATGTTAATTATACTCGTAAATAGGTTCGGCTGATATTGGGTTTATTTATCTCGTACCTACTAGCATTTGCTTCAGCTTTGCACGGGTGTCGCAAGTCTTTGAAATTCGCTAAACTACAAATATGCATGCATTATCTATATATATATAAAAGCGTAATACCACTCACTGATTAATCACGAAATCTCAGAAACTATAAAACCTACAAACTTAAAATTTGGCAGGTAGGTTCCTTATAGGGTTTAGATATCCGCTAAAAACGGATTTTACGAAACTCCATCCCTAAGGGGGGAAAACGGGGTTGGAATTTTGTATGGAGGAACCTACTTTTACGCGAGCGAAGCCGCTGGCAGAAGCTAGTATAATATATAGGTTCCACTACTATTAGGTATACCACACTGTATATAGGTGAAAATTATATGCAAATTCGTTCAGTAGTTTTTAAGTTTACCACATTCATATAAACAGACAGACGCGGTGGACGACTTTGGGCGGATTTCTGAATTGAGTATTTTGAGTTAAGAACGTCTCAAACCATTCTTAACTGCCAAATTTTGACAGGTTTTCAGGGCAAAGTAGAGTTTGAGTAATTCTCAACTTCGAATGTTTAAATCAGAAACCGAGGGTTAGTTTTGTTTTAATATGTAAAATAGTTCTCGTCAGAAAGTCGATATCCGGGATCGCCAGAATTAAGTGGTGCAGTGGGCAGGGCACATTGCTCGCAGAATAGATGGTTGATGGCGCCAAAAGGTTCTGGAATGGCGACCACGTACCAGAAGATGTAGCGTTGGAAGGCCTTCCAAAAGGTGAAGCGATGACCTGGTGAGGGTCACGGAAATCCGATGCATGTGAGATGCATAGGACTGGTAGTTATGGCGATACTTGAAGGAGGTCTATGTCCAATAGTGGACCAGTGTGTCCAATAGTGGAATGATGATGATGATGATGATGAATGTTTTTATGAGATTGACAAGTCTACTGACTTCCAAAAATAATTATTTTGCATGCCGTAAGGTAGAATGTAGCGGAAACACCCAACTCTGTACCATCTTCAAATTGTACCTACATTGCTGGCAAATAAAATAATTCTGATTCTGATCCTTACTTTTCATGCGTACTGAGGTCCACGATACGATCAAGTTTACCAGATGCCGCTTCAAGCACGCAGCAAACTTCACGGTAAACTGGATCGTGTGTGGCGTCCAATAGACAGTTAACATTTAAGTTTCTTATTTACTAAATATATTGTTATTTATGATTTATAAATAAACCTTGCTACCGTATTCTCACAAATAATGTCAATAATGACATAAATATTTTTTTTGCATTCAGAAACAAAATTGAGTAACCTAAAATTTGTTTTCAAAACCAGTATTTTATTTTTATCTTTTTTCGAACGATATTGCCTTAGAGTAGGGTAGCGAGATTGTGTAACTAAGTTGGAAAAGTAGTCATTCTGGTTTTATATATGTCGTGGAGAATGAGATTTAACTATAGAGTCTTTGTTTCGTTATTATTATGGTACCTACCAAAGGGGGTAACGCCGTGACGTCATGTGTTAAGGCGCCACGTGGGCAGAGTCATAATATTAAAGGGGGGAGACTCGAGACGCAAGAGCAGTATCCACAGAGTACCTTTTTGCAGTATCGCTTGCACAGCTTCGAGGGCCGAACCTTTGATACGAAACTGTCGGTTAACCCGTATATTCGTAATTATTTAGTATAGGTGCTTACAACACTATTGTGAACTATAAAAGTGACATTATAACTAATTGTGAACTGTGAAACTGACATTATAACTAACTGAAAAACTCAAGTGCATAGTTATTGAAAATTCCTTCGCAATGTACCCAGATGATGACCGTCATATTGCTGCCACTCCTGGCGCCGACATATATATATATCAACGTAAATTTGTATAAGCCAAACGGGAATATTCCCTCAGAATATTTATACGAAACTTACTGGCTATATTAGTTTCAAAAACTAGTTAGAGGAAACTTCGACAATAAGCATGTAATAACCTGGCATATTATCCTGGCTAGGCATATACATATGTTTGTTATGTAACGTGAAAATAACAACAGTTAGGAGCGCCGGCTTTTAGAAAACCTCATGGGTGCTCATGCTCATTTGGCGGACTCGAAAAAGTGTGAAGTGTGAGAAGAGAAATTCACACTGATCGACCGACAAATAAATAAATGTCCTACTTACATACATACTACGTACTTAATTAATAACTGTGTTTGATAAAAATATAAAATGAAACCATTATATAAAAATGAAACTACTTAGTTTTTATTATCAAGAATTAATATAATTTATACGTAACCTCTAAGATCTGTTTTTGTTCTCTCGTAAGATCTGTTTCTTGATTCTATTCTCAGGGGGCTCGACACCCACTGTTTATTTCTCATGGGCGCTTGAGCCACCGAGCACCCACGGAGTCGGCGCTCCTGACAACAGTTCGATGATATATAATTATTATTCGACAGATATTGGTAACTAGATATTACTTCATCTGATTTATCAGGACTTCATTGCAATAAAGAGCCATATTTATGTTTTTTTTTTTAAATGAATGTTCTATAGAAACTGCAATTAAAAAAATACCATATGGTGTCTGTAAAGAATAGCACCATCCCATCTCTTCCCGTGGGGGTCGTAAGAAGCGACTAATAGGCTCCCGGCTACCCCATTAGAAACTAACGACTTCACTTTTTTTTAGGTGAGAAAATCATCTGATGACATCCCTCGCTCTTGGGTGGAGCGAGAGGGCGTGTCAGACTTTTACTGACTAAAAGCCCACTCCTGAGCCTGGGGATCTCTTTCGCATCTCCCATGGTCCCAGTAGGCTTCGACCCTGCTGGGCCCCTACGGTTGCTGACATCTTGAGTGCTGCCGGCCGTCGACTCGCTTGGACTCGGTCCGGACGTTTACCGGACGGTCAGATGGCGAGATACCCATTGCTCGCCGTCCGCAAGCCCGAGTCGATGGTGGCCGGAAATCAGGATCGAAATCCCGGTGGTTGGGGCGCGAGGGCCATTGCCTCGCGCGTGTTGCCGCCTCTTTTGCTAGCATTACTGCTTCGCAGAAGGAGGCGACCGCCTGTCACTCCTCTCCGCCCCAAACCATGGCCTGTACCAAGGCCCGGTGCGAGAGATAGCTGCCGCCGAGCGCCCCCACGAGGATACGGCGGTGCTCTGCCCAGGCGGGCCACACCTCTACCGTATGCTCCACCGTGTCCTCCGGGCGGTCCACACAATGGTGACACCCGGGCGTTTCTTCCGCACGCATCTGGTGCAGGAATTTCCCGAATTGACCATGTCCGGTGAGGACCTGCGTCTTGCGAAGGTAAGGACGCCGTATTGTCTTTCCAACTACTCCTCAAAGAGGGGACTTACCGCCATAATTATGGCGTGCCCAGCACTGGGTTGCGAGAGTCGCTGTTGCCATTCTTGACGACTTGACTTGGCGACATAATTAAAAGACAAGAAGTAATTAGGAGACGGTTTGTGATGATTCTAGAAAATACTGTGGACTTGACTCAAAAGTGAAATTGTCTTGTAATTCTTAAGCTCGACATTGTCACCCTTGTTGTAGTGGACATGACTCAGAAGTGAGATGAGAAGTTGATGAGATGGTCGTGTAATTCTTAAGCAGGGCATTGTCACCTTTCTTAAAGAAGAGTACTACCATATCTCTGCTTCATACCTGAGGCAATTTTCCCCTCGAGTATGACTGAATCAAATAGTTTTAGCAGGAATTCGGTCATAATTCTGCTATAATTTCGAACTCGATAGTAAAGTAACTGAAAGAATACTTATCGATAAAATTTAGCAGGTTGCAAGGCCAAGTTCGAGTATTATTACTTACTAGCTTTTGCCCGCGACTTCGTCCGCTTAGAAATTGGAAATATTTGTAAAGCGTAAATACATTAAGAGGCTTTTTAAGGTACTTACATCACACTATTGCCGTTTGCCCTACGCAAACGGCAATAGCGTGATGTAATATCCTGTCTGCAGAGAGTCAGACAGGATAATGATAAAAGTTTTGAAACTTGACGGCATCCGTTCGTTTAGAATATAAAACTCGGGAATGTAATTTCAGACAAGTTTAGTAACGCCTTTATTGATGGTTTTTGAGAAAATCGTAAAATTTCGAAAAAAAAAAAAATACAAAAGTGACGAAAAGCTCGTAAGTAGAGTCTAGATTACGTTTTTATGATAATAACTTGATAACTCGCATCTGAAAACATATTAAAATATCAAACCAAAATTGACACATACACATATACACGCAGGAGCGCCGACTCCGTGGGTGCTCGAGCACCCATGAGTATTAAACAGTGGGTGCCGAGCATCCCTGAGATTAGACATCAGGAAACAGATCGCCTTTTAGGTTACGTATAAATTATAATATTTCTTGATACTAAAAAATAGTTTCAATTTTATACATACAATGGTTTCAATTTTATATTTTTATCAAATAAAATCAAGTAATTAAGTACGCAGTATGTAAGTAGGACATTTATTTATTTGTCAGTCGATCAGTGTGCATTTTTCTTCTCACACTTCGTAATTTTTTGAGTTCATCAAATGAGCATGAGCACCCATGAAGTTTTCTAAAAGTCAGCGCCCCTGTATACACGAGTAAATAAGTTGTGTAATAAAATTTAACACAGCGTAGTTTTTCTTCTTCCTGTAAATTTACCCCTTCATTTATGAGGTTTTCCCTCTAAGGCATATTTTTTTTTAATTGACAGAGGTAATCTGCGTCACTATGGAGAAACTATTTTAATGCCTATGAAAGTACTAGATCACGACCACAGTTTGCGACACATTTTACCTTTTTTACTTATTTCCTGAATGAACAAACAGGCGGCCAACGTGATACTGCCACAACGACATTAGAAAAAAATGGCTCAATCAATCGGGTTGTCACAATGTTGGAGCTTTTAATCAGAGGCCTAATCACGCGCGATCCATTTGACGAAATAAAATGAAGTGTTAAAAGGATATGGAGCTATACAAAATTAGTTTTAGTATATGCGAAATATTTTAGTTCACTAGTATTTTTATGTAAAGAATCTATGTACAAAATTTCATAACCTGTACCATAAAAAATCACAAAGTTATAAGCTTGTTACGTCAGCAAAAATAACCTGGCCATCTTGGCGACTGAGGGGTTGTTTTGCATTTGCACCCAGCTGTTTGCTGGCGCCTAATACCCGCTATGACCTGCCTTGACCTGTGTTGTACTTAGTGTCGATGGTCCAACTTGTGACTTTTTGAATGTTTTTAGGAAAAAATATAACAAGGTGTAAAAACTATTAGAATCCATTCAGTTACTGATTCTGACCAAACTATATTCAGGTTTCGCATTTAATAAACTAAAAGTAATGCTCTTTCTCTCTCGCACGTCATGATAAGGGCTCAGGAAATGTTTGAAGTATTAACCCACACACTTCTACCTATGGCCGCCAGCAAGAGGATTTACGGGGAATTGCTATTCAGTATCTCTTCTCGAGTGAGCGAAACGAATCAGAAACATTTAGCACTTCGCCTCAGATGTGCTAGGTTCTTTAATAGATTAAAATACCAACGCGGCTTACTTATATTTTACTGAAATGCCTTTCACCTCCTGTCCGTTTCTGTTAAATTTTAATGGAATACAGGTAATATTTCTATGGTCATATTATATTAAAAAGGTTTTTTTTTATATGGGACCGATTTTAAAAATTCTTTCACCGGTAGAATCCTAAATTATCTTATCACTGAGTATCATTTTCTACTTGCACGCAGGTGAAGCCGCTGGCAAAGGCTAGTATTTTATAATTTACTTACTGTCTTATCTGTGATTTGTAACTTTTCATATATTTTATGTTGTATACTAAATTCATGTAATTTCAAACGTGTAGCAATGGCAAGGCAACAGACTCCCTAGTGTGTTGCCTTGACATTTAAAATATCTCCTATACTCATTAATAAATAAAAGGTTCATTTTGACATTTGAGAAAGACCTTAGATTCTAACTTGGAACAAAACTGAAAGAAACAATAAAATAATAATTAGGGGACCGGTGTAGTAGTAGTTATAGTAGCTATTGTAGCTATTTTAGTAGTAGCTACGCTACACCGGACAAGCCCCTAGGTAGTCAAAATACCATTGTCAAAATTGGCCTTTTATTTTTTGACAACTTTAGGACGCGGGACGTGGTGACGGAATCGTTAAAACATGTAGAAAAATATTCGTAATAAAAAATCGTTAAATTAGAAGTACAGTATGAAGGGCCAAAGCACGCAAAATAGCATATTTTCAGAGGTCTTTACTCAATTATTTTTACAAAAACATAGTTTTGTTATCAATGAAAATTTAGGTAATGACCAAGAGATATCTGTGTTTCCAAAATATCTAGTGGAAGATGTTATAATCAACAGCTCTTACGTGATTATGACGTTGTTATAAATTGAATAGAAATGCCTACATGTCTTAGTTTTGTTTTTTTAATTGTGAAATCATTCAGTGACTTCTCCCGCTTTAGAGCGGTGTGGGAGGGCGGGTCAGACTTTTTCTGACTAAGACCCAATCCTATGTTTCTTCTTTGCCTTCGTTTGAGTACCTCGGGTTTTCGTTTCAGAAGCGAACCCATGGCCCCAGTAGGCTTCGACCCTACGGTTTTGCTGATATTTCCTTGAGGTACGCGTGGAACACCACGCGCCGTCGACGACTCGGGCTGGGTCCAGTTAATTACCGGACGGCCAAACGGCGAGCTACCCATTGCTCGACATCCGCAAGCCCGCGTCTACCGTGGCTGGTAGCCAGGGTCGGAATCTTGGCGGCTGGGGTATGAAGACGTTCGTTCTATTACGCGTGCGGCGCGAAAGGTCGCTCCCGCCGATTGCTTCCTCGAGGACACGTTGGCGGTGCTCTAACCAAGCGGGGCACATCTCCACCGTATATTCCACCGTTTCCTCCGGACGGTCCACACAATGGTCACCATTGTCCATCTTCCGGGCGTTTCTTCCGCCTGAATCCGGTGCAGGAAAACTCCCGAACTTGCCATGTCCGGTGAGGACCTGTGTCATGTGGAAGGTGAGGACGCCGTGTAGCCGCTCCAGCCACTCCTCAAAGAGGGGACTGATTACCTCCGTGATTATGGCGTGCCCAAGCAATGGTGTGTCTGCGGTGTGTCATATTTTGTGATAATGCCTATTACAAGTAATTAGCGCTAGATTATGGTATTAAAGCCAGAACGGTGATTACCTCCAATTTAACACAATTGGGCTTTGCTCTGCTTTGACCACATTAAGGGTTTTCATATACAGACATAGTAATTATCGGTTTGATTACATAAGTTAATTGACTAGATCTGTATAGTCCTTACGTTTGAGCATGGCATTAATTGTGGTCATTGCTCTTTCCCTAATGTCTCTTTATAAAAAACAGCAACTAACTTCTGCCAACGGCTTCGCTTTTGTCAAACTAGAAAATTATCCTAAGGGAAATTATTCCAAGACATAGTCTACCTGCGTGCCTAATTTTATTCGAATTCGTTAAACCGTTTGAGAGTGAAGGAGTAACAAATATAAAGACACTCCATTACATAAACACAGACATACACACATCACATATGTACATACAATTGTTTGCCTTCATAATGTTAGATGGGACTGTAAATTTTTCATCAGGTAAATATGTTAAGGATCACGAATGATGCTGATTCAGGTTTGATATTTATTTCCGCTCTTAAAATTATGAATATTCGAGTATTGAGATTAAGGTCATGCACGATCTTATCAAGTAATAAAAAAAAATTTCAACACATGTAGGCGTTTCAATGACGGTTATTGCCCTGCTAAAATGCAATGACTATAGACTTTTTATAAATTGCAATAACACTATACTGTAGATAAAATTTTGAAGTCGAAGAAACGCATCTGTCTGACCTGCAGGCTTAAACAAATGACTTCTCTGTTAGCGTTCCCGCTAAACTCTAAGTGCAAAATTTTTAGTATATGCGAAACCTGAATATAGTTTGTTCGTACAACACAGGTCACGGCAAGTCATAGCGGGCATTAGGCGCCAGCGCACAGCTGGGTGGGGGAGCAAAACAACCCTTCAGTCTAGTCGCCCGGTGACTTTGTATTTGTGCGTACTTCCAGTTAACAAGCTTAATATAACTTTGTGATTTTTTATGATACAGTTATAAAATTTTGAACATAGATTCTTAACATAAAAATGGTTTATAGTTTAGAGTTTCGCATGTACTAAAACTACTGTCGTATATGGCAATGACATTACCTGCGGAGAATTCACGTGACAAGTAGCGTGATAGGTAATGTTATTGCGTTTCTCCGTCAGAAATTTCTCGGTCGCAGCCCCCAATCTGTTTTGTGCTTGGATGATGTCTATAGGCTTCCACCCCCTGATTTAATATGGGGGTAACATAATGCAATAGAGTATTTTTTTGTTTTTCTGCTTATTTATACATACATTTATACATATATTATTCAAACTAGTTTATAATATGGATAGCTGTAGTGCACCTCTGCCTACTTAACCCTTTTTTTAGGGGTTCCTTCTATTTGGCAGAATCTTGATACTCCGATTTTTATTTGGCATAACTCACATGGCATAATCTTATTTAATCGAATATTTTTAAGGCATAAAAATTATTTAGCATAACTTTTGTTTGGCAGAATATTTACGTGTCCGAATTTACAATGGCATACTTTTATCTTGGCAGAATTTTGTTTCGCATAATTTACCTTTGCCATAATTAATATTATGCATAATTTTGTTTAGCATAACATTTATTTAGAGATACGATTATTTGGTATGGGTGCATATTTGAACATCAAAAATTAAAATAGATGTATCTTGTTGTAAAAATTAGTGTTCAAAACATCAAAAACTTATAATATATGGAATAAAACTGATAATTTAAATAAAGTAAATTTATGCTGTCGAATGGTTAGATAACCTACGTGCAATGTATTTAAAATCGAATGGTCTGCAAAAGTGACATAGAATGTTCTAAATATAGCATGTATTGGTAGCATTTTCAATATTAAATTAAATTTGTGTCATAAAAAGTCAATACGTTGTGCTGCAAAATTTTGTGACAGAAACGAATCGCTGCGAAACCGACTTTACGCAGTCTTGTCTGCCCTACCCCTAGAGTGTAATTTAAACCCGCGTAGGCGCGGAGGAGTAGGGCGGCCCGCGAGCTGAGGAGCAGGTGGTTTGAAGGCCCGCCACCGCGGCTGAGGCTGGCCGGCTTCGCCGGCCAGCAAGCCGAAGCTGCGGTGGTGAGCGTTAAAACCATCTGTGACGATAAGCTCGCGTGGCGCCGCCCAAACCCCGCAGCGCCGGAGCCGTGACAGAAACAATGCTTGCTGCATGTTGCATGCCTGCTGCATGTTGCATGCCTGCTGCATGTTGCATGCCTGCTTGCATGCTGCATGCATGCTGCATGTTGCATGCCTGCTTGCATGCTACATGCATGCTGCACTATCGATATAAAATGTATGCCAAAAAACGATTCTGACTGTGAATTTTCTGCGATATGATGGTTCTGCTTTTTAATTATTATGGATATAAACATTATGCCTAAAGATGATTCTGACTAACAAAATTATGAGTTTTGAATGTATGACAACTGAGTGTAAGCGAAATGATTTTCTGCGAAATGAAGTTTATGCTATCCGTTGTTATGCAAAACAATATTATGACGTAAAAAGTTCTGCTATAAAAGGTAGACCCTTTTTTAGAGTGGGAAATCGTCAAATTACGTCTCATTCTATGGGTAAAGCGTAAAGGAACGTCAGACTTTTACTGACTAAACTTCAACGGATTTCTTTAATTGTCCTTTGCGTTGCAGGACCGTTTTAACTCTTTCGAACAACTCTCAGCTCTGGCGGACATAGGCCTTAGCGGGCCTCGTCACTTATGCAAAATGCTCTTTGAGGCGCGCGTGGACTCAAGCTTGATAGTCCTTATTCGACGTCCACGACTTAGTCCACTTCGGTAGCCGAGTATCGCCCTGCGACTCCTGACGCCCAGGGCATCTCCTGCGACAATTTTCCGAACCAGACTTTCCTCCCTTTTCAATGCAGATTTGTGGGACTTTACATTATGTTACACATACCTTTTGAATCGAAAGCCCTGATACAGAAGATAGTTCTCCTCGACTCGGTACATAATGGGTGGGGACTATTAGCTATCTAAATAAACTTATCTGGCTCAGAGATAAATAAATCTAACACTAAATCATTTAAATATAGAGACGCGTCGAGGCCCAAATAATGTTATCTTGTGTACAAAACGTGATGATCAAATGTTTAATACTAGAAGGACCGGCCATCATACTACTACTAAATACGCGTGAAGGGGAGGCCCACGCTTTGACCTATAGTAATGCATTTGTTAGTAACTTGTAGCGACATCTATGGCGTCACATAAGAACTAATCCTGCAGTTCTCCGTGCGATTGGGACATATAGAACAGCCCGAAATCATCTGTCGGGCAATTGCCTACCAGACATATCACCCGTCTGGCCGGAGGATCTTCCCTTTTCAACGGAGGTTTGCGGGACTTTACACACTGTTCCGCCTATCTCCAAAAACTCATCGGGAGATTAAGGCGATCCATTTTGCTATAATAAGCAACGTAAAAGATAGCCGTTATATGTCACATCAATCATCTTGAACCGAAGAGTGTATAACAGGATCATCAATAATTCAGCAGTATATATTTACGACATTCAAGGGACACACCAGTACTGGAGCGCTTGGCTTTCTGCGATAAAAGGGTGGAAGTAAACAAAAATATTTTAGGATTAGAGTGACTTACATTCGCCTTGCAAAATATCTACTGAATGCGATTATATTGATATAAAGAGCTATATACTGGCCTGTTGGTCTAGTGGTTAGTGGCCCTGTTATGCCGGAGGTTGTGGGTTCGATTCCCATCTAGAACAAATGTTTGTGTGATGAGCCCGATCATTTGTTCTGTGTCTGGGTGTAATTTATCTACATATGTAAGTATTTAGAAATATATAAGTATGTTTATCAGTTGTCGAGTACCCATAACACAAGTTCTGCTTAGCTTGGGACTAGACGGCGTTGTGTGATAGTTGTGAAAAAAAAAACACAAATATAATACAGATCGGTAAATTCGATTTTGTTATTTCTAGTTTTGCTAGTTAGGATTCTACCAGGACTAGACTGTCCAGGATGGGCTGGGTACCTGGATACTCCATTAAAGTTAGGATAGAGTGAACTCCCCATTTTTCAGAGGTCACTATTGATCATACCGCTGAGAACGTAATTCATTAATGTACGTCATAACAACTTATAATATAAGTGTTTAACCTTTTATAAGGCAAAGATAAATTCAATTAGTACTTGAGTTTGTGGCGATGGGTTGAAATTATTCCGAATTAATAATTTAGGTATACGTAACGTTCCTGTACCCTATAACTTACAGATTTTTTTCCATTGTCCTCAGGAATTCTTCATTAAAACACCATGTTAGTCGAAGTACTAATAGTGGGGGCCGTGGCCCTGGTGGTATGGCTGCTGTTCTTCAAGGAGGACGAGAACCCCCTAGATAAGCTGCCCGGACCTCCTCGGAAACCTATCATAGGAAACTCTTGGGAGCTGTTTCAGTCGCCACCTGGTAAGCACTGTTTTTATTTGGGCAGACCTATCGACTGAATTCTTATAAAGATCCTGTAAAAAAAACGTGGCAGTGGGCAGGGCACATTGCTCGCAGAACAGATGGTCGATGGGGACAAAAGGTTCTGAAGTGGCGACCACGTACCGGAAGACGCAGTGTTGGGAGGCCTCTATAAGGTGGTCCGATGATCTGGTGAGGGTCGATGGCCTGATGAATGCGAGACGCACAGGACCGGTCATTATGTTGTCACTTGGGGGAGACCTGTGTCAAATAGCAGACATCTTTCGGCTGATAAAAGATTCAAAGCATTTTACTTTTGAAATGTTAAGAAGTCAGCCAGTCAAATAAAATGATGCTAATTGCGCATTCCAAAGCGTAGATCTCTATGGAGAAGAATGTGCAGGAAACTCCACGGACTCGATTTCAGCACAGAACACACACAACACATGACATCCTGAAATGTATAATTTATTGTATTGTGTTCTGCAATAAAGATTTGACTAATTAAGTAATCCAGATCAAACGATTTGTAAGTTTTCTTTCAAAAGCCTGAATTAACTTAGGTTCTTTTTGAATGTTAATTCTGAATTAATGAAGCTTACTTTGTTACAAAGGTGTATTTTTGTGTTCTAAGGACTGGTTTCAGGTACGGTAACCTGTAGAAGTGCTTAGATACCTTAACGCCTATTTTCCCTTGCACGTTAAAGTTCAAGTTTTCGAAAATTAAACTAGATGGCGTTGGTTTCTTCACAGCTAAGTAGCGACCAAAGGCAATCTCACAAAGTATAAACTTGACTTTTAGTTCAACAAATAATAGACACAATTTCATCATTCAAACTAGAGTCATGTTGACCTAGTGGTTTAGCATGTGCAGATAGATGCGTAAATCAATGAGCCGTGAGTTCAAATCTCACGTAGTACTCACACTTTTTGTAAGTTATGAATGACAAACTAAAGAAATCGGTAGGAATATTATATCAAAGCTAACAAGTGGATATTTATTTGTAATATAATATTCAAGTGGGTAGTTACTCAGCAAGACGAAAAAAATGCTGGTAAACAGGCTCATCAAACAAAAAAGCACTATTGAAAAAATAATATGTTTATTTCTTACAATTTCTTATTCAAATTTAACAACCGTTTATTAATCACCGAATAAGATTATAGTATTATATATAATTTCTTATTGAGGCCATAGCTTAAGTATTCGTTTCCAATATTGGAAAGAGGATTGAAGCTTATGTAACCTTAACAAAAACAAACAAAAGACCAGGTAATTTTATCACAAAGATCAAAAGGATTAAATGTAGGCTAAAAACTATAAAATTGCACAACAACATATCAAGTGTTCATAACTTTTTTAATGAATTAATTACCGATATTAAGTTAAACACACATAACAAGGTCTCCAGTTAATACAGAGAATAAGTACTGAGTGAATAATATTAACTCAGTATTATAATTATTTATTATCTTGTAGCCACAAACAAAACCGTCCGTGTTCACTAGACTTAAAAGTTTTTTCATGAGTAAACATGATATTACTCTAATCAAAGTTTATGTGATCCAAAGCAAACTGCAATCTTGCCCTTTTATGGTTTTCTGTAAGCAAGCCTCCGACGGACAGTGCCAACGCTTGTGTCAAATAAACTAGCATAGTGGTTCGTTGACAGATGTCCGTTTTCTTCGTATACTCCATTATCATGGTTTGACACTGCAATATGTTTATTAGTTTTAGTCTGCCAGCACTTTGATGGTGTTTTAAAGAACCCTCTTCTTCAAATGGTCATATCCATAGAACAACTGTTTTTCTCTGCAACAATAAAACATAAATATATAATATCCAATAATGATTATTATATAGGAGTTTTTTGTTATATAAAAGAGTTAAAAAAACTACTTACATTTACACTGGTCTCTCTGGCTACTTCTGACAAGTTTTTACCTTGATTATGCTTAGCAATTATTTGAGCTCTTTTTACTAAATCTATATAACAATGCATATTTACTCATTTTGGTAAAATAAGTAGACAATACACCTGGTTAAAAAAAAAAATTAACGAAAGGCGCTGGAACGAGATAATCGAAATTAACTTGGTAAACAACCTATTGAGCTTAGTCATAATTTTTTGGTCTAAGTATTATTTATACTCCATACTACCTACTAGTTATTATTTATAAATCCTTATTCAACCTACCCTCTCAAGTTTGAAACTAACACATAGATAATCAAATATTTATAAATTGATATTCAATTTTAATATCTTCATCTCTTTAAAATTAATTATTTCAATATTTAAAGAAACAAAAAGAACGTACTACAAAAATAAGCATTGATTAAGCACAGCGACGCCATCTGTTAACAGTATAATGTAATGTTATCAATAGCAACATTTCAATCTGGTTTTACGCTAGATGGCGTCATTTCTCGCTTCACACGATTTTATTTCTGTACTAACCATGCACTTTTGCTTCTTCAGTGTACTTTATGATTTGAACAGATTGTTATGAAAGAAAATTATTTTTGTTAACTTTTATTGTTTTTAGGGTTCCATACCCAAAGGGTAAAAACGAGACCCTATCACTCCGCTGTCCGTCGGTCTGTATTTCAGGAACCGTGAAAGCTAGACAGTTGAATTTTTCACAGATGATGTATTTCTGTTGCCGCTATAACAAATACTAAAAATAGAATAAAATAAATATTTAAGTGGGGCACCCATACAAAAGACGTGATTTTTTTTGCTGTATTTGATATTTATGCCAAAAAAAAGTTTACATCGTGTCTAATATTGTATAGAACGACGAGCGAGTCCAGTTTTTTTTTTGGTTTTACGGTTGAATTCATTGCTGGAAAATTTTAAAATATCATGAAAAAAAGCTTTTGTTAGTACGACTTAGCTTTCATAATTCGCAGACTATATTCCTAGTAATTTTTACCGACTTCAAAAATGGAGGAGGTTATCAATTTTTCAGAATCTTTTATTTTTTATGTAGATTATGTTGCCCGATTACTTGACGTCTGGACCGATTTGGGAAATTCTTTTTTGTTTGAAAGTGTATACTTTCCAGGTGGTTCCATCAGGTGGTGGACAGAATCAGATGATGGAATCCTGGAGAAATCGAGGGAACTCTTCAAGTTTTATAGGCACACATGGAATTGTTATATTCTAACTATAGGAACTATAGAACTTTCGCACTATTTATTTAGGTTTAATTGGTACCGCTCAGCTAAAAAGTGTAATTTTTTTTACAAAAAAATTCAACCGAAATCATTTAAAAGAAAAACAATTTCTAACACTAGGACTAACTCCTGTAACGTGAGTTTTTTTAAGGTGCAAAATATCTCCTGCTCTAGGGCAGAGCGGGATGGCCTGTCAGTCTTTTACTGATTAAAACCACATCTATGTTCATTAAATAATAATAAATATTTCGCAACTATCACACAACGCCGTGTAGCCCTCAGCAGCTCAGCATAGCATAGCATAGCATAGTCGGCCTTATAACGTTCCCACTGTTGGGACTCATGCCTCCTCTCTAGGAGAGGGAAGCAGCTCAGCTTGCCCTTTGCGTTCTAGGGCCATGGGTAACTATTTCAGAAGTCGACTTTCCGTTTTATGACTGCCTAAGATCTCTTATTTGTCACATATTTAACCCTCTTTCCTTTTTCAGATAAGCTCCTGGATATCCTAGTAGAATACACGAAGAAATATGGCGATCGCTACGTGTTCAAACTGATGAATATGAGGGTCCTGCACATATCTGGACCATCTGATATCGAGGTACCGGCGCATTTCCTTTTGTGCTTTCTTATTAAGGTCTTTCACTTTATCCTCTTATCAGGGTAGCCCGCGAAATTTTAAATTTTCTGCGTCTTGTAGCTCAGTATCAAGTTGTCATCATCATCATTATTTCAGCCTTCCACTGCTGGATATGCCTCTCCCAAGTGTCGCAATAAAGAACAGTCACGTGCGTCTCGCATCCAGTATATTATCGCATTATTGCTGTAGCAGACATGTTGCTAGCTATGTCTGGTAGAGTAATATGTATTTATTTATGGTGATTGTTGTATGGGTGCTATTAGTTGCCTGAAATAAATGCTTTTGTTTATTATGCCCCGTGACCGTCCATCAGGTCATTGGTCCACCTTGTGGGAGGCCTACATGTTGTGTGGCCTGGTGTTAAGTTGTATATTGATTAAAATTATTGGAAGCCCTAATGCGTATTTATTTAAGGAATTATAATAATAAAAACCGGGCAAGTGCGAGTCGGACTCGCGCACTGAGGTTTCCGTACAAACTTACCTATGAAAACAGTTCAATTCTCGAATTGAGTTACGAAGATTTTTCCGAATATAAATAGTTTTTTTTGTGACGTCATTATAAATTTACAGTTTTCAGATTTTTTCCTATACATGTGCTATGTGACCTTGCTTGATGCCAAATTTCAGGATTCTAGGTCAACGGGAAGTAACCTATGAATTTTGATTCCCTTGAGAGTGTTGAAATACACGTTATTTGCGACAAAAACGGCAGTGTCTTTTTTTTCGTTAACTTAGAAGTTTGATTTTCACAGCTTAAAGGGGTCGAAGACCTGAGTATGTGGTTTTAATTTTAACTCGATACCTCCAAACTTTCTTGAGATAAAGGGTCTTGACAGACAGACGGACGGACAACAAAGTGATCCTATAAGGGTTCCATTTTTTCCTTTTGAGGTACCTACGGAACCCTAAAAACATCAATACAATCCATTCAGTTTGGCTTCCTATTGAATTACTTTTTCATGATATAGCTATTCCTTTATGGTTGGTCGGGACGAATGGATTGCATTGTGCGCGAGTGAAAGAAAAGAAAAGAAAGAAAATAATTTTATTTGGTGGAACAAGGCGCAAAAGAACTAACAAAAGTGAGTGCTGCTCATGCTAGCCTGGCGGGCGAGTGTCCACAACTAAGAGATGTTTAACGGTTAAGATTGAAAACTCATACAATAAACGATAAACTTCAAAAGGTAGACGTAAACATAAAAGTAAACCAAAACTAAAAATAAAATAAAAAACTTAACACCTATATTAGTTCAAGCGTGCGGTATTGCAAACACGGAATGAAAAAAAAAGTAAAATTAAATAACGATTCATTGATCTGAAATGGGTAAAATGCATAGTTTGGATATTGGTCTCTTAAAAATAAATGTTTTGGTGCGCAATGTGACCACACGGGTTGCGTCTTCATCACCTGGGTGTTTTTGCATAACACGAGCCAACAACCAGTGACTAAGCGGCAAATGATCTTCCTTAATTGAAGATATGAAGGTATAATATAATATTCCACAACTATCACACAACGCCGTCTAGTCCCAAGCTAAGCAGAGCTTGTGTTATGGGTACTAGACAACTGATAAACATACTTATATATTTCTAAATACATACATATATAGATAAACTAGCTTCTGCTCGCGGTTTCACACGCGTGAAAAAAGGTTTCTCCATACAAACTTTGGACCCCCGTTTCCTCCACTTAGGGGGTGAATTTTGGAAAATCCTCTCTTAGTGTTCGCCTACGTTATGAAAGTAGGGTCCTACGGTAGAGTAATGCCCCTGGCTGGGTTTAAACCCGCGACCTACAACTCGTAAGTCGAGGCCTTTACTACTAGGCCACAAAAAAGTCGCTGCGACACATTTTTGTACCGAACCACACCTTTTCCGTTGTGCCCAGTCGTCTACGAGCTCCCTACCCCCACGCTCCTCGTTGTATTCTTCTGTTAAGAGTTCTGTTTGTATTAAGTTTGCAACACCAGAAACGGAAACGGAAGTGATAAAGCTTGCGGAACTTCTGCAGAGGCGGAAGCGAAAGCAGAGTTCAGTTGCAACACTAATTATTACTTACGTGTATAGTTATAATGTAACTACGTCATCTTGTTGTCTCTGCGACAGTGTATCTACCTAGTAATTAGAAGACAATCCACGAGAACACTGCTGACAAACTGTGCGGCAGTTTTATTTATTTAATTTACAAGTGCACAACATTACAGATTAGGTAATACAATACGTTTAAAAGAGCAAGCTTACAAACTAAAAATGTACATTTATTAAAACAATCAAAATAATCTAAAACCATAACATACAGAACAACACAAGAATTACACACACATTTTGATACAAGTGGAGAAAGTTTCGCATAGCAACCGAGGCGCCCTAGTTGTTGGCGAGGGTGTTATATCTATAGCCGAGTTCTGCAGGGACAAATTCCCACGTGTATCTAATGACGTTTTTCAGTTAGGAAGAAATACATAAATAGGTGTTGAAGCGCGACTCGTGGGGGCACTTAGCGCCCAGCCAGCAAATTGCACACTTTTCTGCACGAGTGCGAAAAACAGTAAATTGAGTGCTTGAAAGGGGTAAGTAAAACGGGTTTTCGTGTAGGTGTATTGAAAAATAAAAGACATTTCCACTAAAACAATAAGTCACATGACAAAACAAATAATAAAATGGTTTACTTATCTTTCATCCCTCACAGCCAACAAGTCACAGAGTCAAGAGAACATTGGAATATTATTTTATATTCTATTTGAGTTGTTAAACCATCGTCTTCATTACTTGCGATGCCTAAATTGTCGGGTAGCGTAAACTAAGCCATATTAAAATGCCGATGGCAGCTACAGATAGGGTTGCAACTTGTACTATAAATAATACGTATAGTATCGTACTTTGACGCACAGGGTCGGTCGTTGTGGAGACACTTGCTGAGGTCTATGTCCAACAGTGGACGTCTTTCGGCTGAAATGATGATGATGATCGTACTTTGGTCTCAAACATGTTTATTTGGGCATACAATGAACAAACACACCGAACACATCACGCACACATCGATCACTATATTCATATTTTTTTTTAGAACTATCACACAACGCCGTCTAGTCCCAAGCTAAGCAGAGCTTGTGTTATGAGTACTAGACAACTGATAAACATACTTATATATTTCTAAATACATTCATATTATAGATAAATTAGACCCAGACACAGAACAAATGAACGTGCTCATCACACAAACATTTGTCCTGGATGGGAATCGTACCCACGACCTCCGGCATAGCAGTCAGGGCCACTAACTTCCAGACCAACAGGCCACTCAAAATTCACTCAGAGTACAATAAACCATATTCACGTCATATATCACCAGCTAGTTAGTTTCAAGGAAATAGGGCTCATGTCACGAGGTCGTCTGTACCTACTATGTGAGAATATAGCAGCCCTATCCTTCATGAAGACTGACAGACTAAGCTAACATTGTATCGAAATAATACCGTTTTATTAAAGTAGACAGGTTAATCTAACGTGTATGCTTCAAGACAGCCTAGTTTTGACCGACTTCAAAAAAAGGAGGAGGTTATCAATCCGGTTGTATTTTTTTTTAATGTGTTTTACCTCAGAACTCCGTCGTTCATGGAGCGATTTGTAAATTTTTTTTTTCTTACAAGATATGCCAGTTTTGATGATGTGATCTATGAGGAATCGAGGGAACTCCTCAAATGTTATAGGCAACCATATAGTGATTCTGGTATTTTCATCGAGAACTAAGCATTTATCGTCAAAAAGTAACATTTGATGAAGTGGAACTGAGGAAGAAGACCAGAAATGTCCAACGGAACTTCATACTCACATAGGCGACTATGACAATACAAATAAATAAATTGTTCTGAATAGTTATGTTGAAAATGGTATCATCGAAGTGAACTGATGATGATGATGGAGCCGGAAGGTAGGCACTGGAACTCCGTAATTAATTAATGTAACCTAGCCGTGTTTGGGCTTATTAGAATTGTCTTGAGACGCATTTTGGCTATAAGGTCCTATCGAACTGATCTGATAATGGAGCCAGAAGGTAGGCACAGGAACTTCGTAATTAATCAATGTATCCTAGCAGTGTTTGGGCTTATTAGAATTGTCATGAGATGCACTTTGGCTATAAGGTACTATCGAACTGAGCTGATGATGAAGCCGGATGATACAGGAACTTCATAATAAAAAAATGTAACCTAGCAGTGTTTTAGTTAATTGGAATTGTCATGAGAAATAGGCACTCTGGTTATAGGTGTATCGCAACAAAAAAGTGTGAAATAAAAATCTTTTTACAAATAAAACTGACTTCACTAAAAAAAAAACACTAAAAGGATCAAAATAACTCTAATTTCGGAAGTCGGTGTTAAATAAGAAACAAACAATACCGAGAAATGCTTTGTACAAAGTTTTATTGTGAGAAATTATGAAACAAGTCCTCACGCTGTTGGAGAGAGCGAGAGGGAGCGTCAGATTTTTACTGACTAAAACCCAATTGTGTTCGTTCATTTGCCCTTTGCGTTCTAGGACCGCTGTGACTCTTTCAGAGAATTCTGTAAGTAGCTGTAAACCTCAAGACAACCTACGAGTCGAGTTCGTTAATTTGTAAAGTCTCCTTTCATGAATCTGTGAAGCCTTCAGCAATTTTATTTTTTTGACAAAATGTAACTATACAAATCTTGCAATCAATATTCTGAATAATGATTTTTTTTTTCAAAACACTTTTAAGGTTTTTAAACAAAAACACTTAAGTACTTCCTGGAACAAGTTTTGTGAAACATTCGAGTAAATGACGGAATTGCCGAATGCCAACATAGCGTTCAGGCGTTATCTCACGTTTTTCATGTTGCCTCTATATCAAACACTAGCTTTTGCCCGCAGCTTCGCCCGCGTACGTAAAATATAGCCTATATCACTCAAGAATAAAGCAGCTTTCTATCGGTGAATAAATTTTGACAATCGGACCAGCCCCCCTAGCCAAGTTCATCGTGTCGTTCGCCGAACGCCTCGAGTAGGCTACACCTCCGATTCCTTTGTTCTGACGCCATCTCAACGCTCAATCACGTGGTCAGAATAAAGGAATCGGAGGCGTGGCCTACTCGAGGCGTTCGGCCAGAACTTAACGATTGTAACTTGGCTAGGGGGGCTGTACTTTCATAGATTACCTCCTACTAACAAAAAAACATATAAACAAACTTAACCTCTTTATAATATTAGTGTAGAAGCGTTGATTACGTTGGATTGCGTTGAATAAAACAAAGAGGTTTTAAACCATGCTCACGTTTGATGATAGATGAGTGAGGAAGGGCCCCTTAAGGCGAAGGCCACACCATTCAAAATTAAAATTCCATTCAAATTTTTGATACATGGAATGACGTGGCTCGTGTCATATCCACGCCCGAGTTATGAAATTCCTTGTATCCTAAATTGCGCTTTATTTCTATGCACTTGGTATAAAATTTGAATGGAACGGGAAGCCGCCCGCGCCGTGTCCTCGCCATTTATGTGTGTGCCTGCGCCTGAGACAGCCTACGAGGACTCGACTTAGTTAATTGGGAAGTTTTCCGTCGTGAATCTGAAGTTCTCCGTAAATATCAAAATCCATTACATAGTTTAAAAAAACAACGCAGTTCTACAGACTGGCACGAATAGCGGCACCTAAACTCTAATAACATGTTACGAAGTACTTTAAAGGGCAAAGTTGCCGTGGTTCATAGCCAACTTTATGTAAACCAGACCTAAAAATAAACATGTGAAGTCGGGTACAGACTGAACGTAACGTGCAAGGTAACATGAAAACAACATTTTATAAGTGTGGACGCAACGCACAAACCGAGCATGTTGTTGCTACCTCCTCACATAGTTCAAACTTTGAAACGCGCGCGTAGTGTGCTACGTATGGGCGCGCAAGGCGTCCACACTATGGAAATTCTGTTACATTGCATGATACATATGGACGGCAAATTCTTTCATTGCGTGTTACGTTGCATGTTACGTTACAGCAGTCTGTACCCGGCTTTAAACTGGGTCAAAATCTTCGACTAAGTTTCCAATTCGAAGACAGACAGATAATAAAGCGGGCTACATAGAAGCTTTTAAAATGTCAGTATTGAGTACCGGGAAACTCTTCACAAACTGTGTTCCAACTTTTCATCCGTTTTCCTTCACTCGTCGCTGCTTTGGCAGGGAGACGGGGTGCCTTTGGGTGAACGAACGAAAACGTTTCGAAACGTGAAACGTGCTCAGGGGCATGGCGTGTCAAAATGTCACTCGTGCGAGCAAGGAATAGGGATGGAGCTGTACACCCTATATTAGTTCCATCCCATTAACAGTTCAGTTTAGGTCGCCAAATGGATCGCGTTAATAACTCGTGGTAACCTAAGAGCCTGCGCACATTTGAGACACGACTGTCTTAGACAGACTTGTCTACGACGTCGCAGACTTGTCTGGCGATTTTGTGTGTGGGATAATATTTTGTTAGTGGTTTTCTGGAGGTTTTAACATTCTTGTCTCAAGTGTGCGCAGGCCCTTAGTGAATAAGTCTTTGGACTACCCACCATAGATATAAATAAATAAAAATAAATAAAAACCATCTGTATTGTTTCAGGTGGTACTGGCTCATTCCAAGAACATCACGAAGAGTCCTCCATACCAGTTCCTGAAGGACTGGCTGGGCAATGGACTGCTGTTGAGCACAGGTTCGTAAATATATTAATAACCATCATGATCATCAACATTTCAATTTTAGGTGTCGTGATCCAGTGGTTATGACATCCGTCTCTCATGCGTGAGATTGCAGGTTCGAAACCGGGCAAGTATCAATGGGAATTTTTCAATTAATATGTACTTTTCTAAGTTTGTCTAGGGCATTGTTGACACCCCGTGCCTCGGAAAGCACGTAGAGCAGTTGGTCCCGGTTGTCATTCGTAGATCTGACAGTCATTACAGATAGACGAGACGTCAGAAAGTCTGATCAGTTTAACCAAGGAGTATCATGTTGTCGCTTTCACATCCTTGCAGCAAAGCTACATAGTACATCTCTAATAGAAAGCCACCCTTAATCACTACTGGCAGGTTCTTTGAGTCCCACAAAACCTTCAAAATTGGGTTGTATATATTTATATATACTTTATTGCATACCAAGATAACAAATTTATAAATTGTTGTCGGGTTGTGTTACGGGACTTTTTGAGATTTCTCAGGAAGTACGCTCAAGTTACTACACAATATTGTTATGTAAAAGAAGCTTTAAAAAGTAAATTATTTGAGCGTTGATGAGAGAAACCAACCATACTTGTTAAATAAATAATTGGGCAGAATTTTTAACTTTGGGGAACTTACAGAGTGTTTGTTACTTTCTCGTTTAAAAGTTCGTCTTCGTCGTTAGTATGAATGAATGATCGCATTTTACTCCTTCGCTTTCTGTTAGTCCGATGAACTGCGGAAATGTTCGAAAAAGTTTTTTTTTTTTTAATAAAACGTGCCCTTTACTAGGAATAATTCCTGTATCGTGAGTGCGTTCGGTGTTGTGGCTTATCTGTAGGTCATACAAATATTTTTTCCGTGCAGGAATCGAACCTGCGACACGCAGCGCAGCAGTCAATCGCTTAACTAATGTGCCAATTGTGTCGTCAAGTAACCGTGGCTCTGGAACGTAGGAGGATTTTAGTTATTAAAAGTCTGACTCGCCCTCTCGCCACTCAGAGCAGAAGAAATTATTTGGAGGGAGAGCAATGGGTAGCTCGCCGTCCGACCGTCCGGTAACCGTCCGGACCAAGTCCAAGTCGTCGATGGCGCGTAGTGTTCCACGCGCGCTTCATGGAGATTTCAGCAAACCGTCGAGGCCCAGCAGAGTCGAAGCCTACTGGGGCCATGGATTTGCTTCTGAAAGGAAAACCCGGCTCTGTAATGAAGAGCAACGAAGGAACTAGGAGTGGGGTTTAGTCATTAAAAGTCTGACACGCCCTCTCGCTCCGCCCAAGGGCGAGAGATAACATTGGATGATTTCCCCCTTTAAAAAAAAAGCGCAGAAAGATGATGATGGCTTTAGGTGGATTGAGAGGGGCTATCAGACTTTTACTGAGTGAAACTCACTATTTTTCCTTCTTTCAGTTGCCGCAGCCCTGGCATGGACAAGTTCCTTTTTTTAGGTGGGAAATCATCCAATGGCTTCTCCCGCTCTAGGGCGGAATGGGAGGGCGTGTTAGACTTTTACTGACTAAAACCCACTCCTATGTTCCTTTTTTGCCTTCGTCCCAGGGAAAGAGGAACGGCTTGTGGCGGCATGATCCTAGTAGGCTTCAACCCTGGGCCCCTACGGTTTTGCTGACATCTCCTTGAGGCTCGTGTGGAACACTACGCACATTTCACTCTCAATAAAGAGGAATTAGAAGAACTCTGAAGACGTAGCGTCCTCCTAGCGTAAGGCCTCCTACAAGGTGGACTTGATAACAGTTGCGGGAGTCCGATGGATGCGAGACGCACAGGACCGTTCATTGTGGCGACGCTTGGGGGCGGCCTGTGTCCAGCAGTGGACGTATTTCGGCTGAAATGATGACGATGAAAGAGGAATTCGTCAGCCAGACTTCTCATTTCAAACTATGCGGAAGCACCAATACCACCAAACTAACACGCGTTGAGATTGGATGATTTAATGGGAGACTTAGCTAAGTGAATTCCATCAAGATTACTTAGAATTAGTTCGGAGATGTAGTGATTGAGTTGCGAAGTGAAAGCTAAACCGATAAGACCGATACAGCCTAGAGGTGTGGGTGTGACCTATATACACATTCACGGAAGGCTTAGGGTGCGTTTGTATTACGGAAACAACTAAAGCGGAGCGGATAAGTGTAGGAGTCGACCGAGCGTAAATGTGATGAGAAATCTTTCAGAATCTTGATTGCAAGGTCTATAGTTTTTTTTTTTTGACACTGCTTGACCCAAGGGCTGGCTTTTACCTCGGTCAGAGGATAAGCATTGCCATACAGCGTGGTAATGCCGCCAGTCTTTTGGGCACATTACCAGTTGACAGCGATGTGGAAGAGTTTTTTGACGCCATATTTTAGTTTTAGTAAGTTGTAATTGTAGGGTTTTTATTATTATTTTATTGTAATTATAGTTAGTATTTTGAAATGTAAATAAATACGCGTAAGTATATAATTAAATTAAATAAAAAAAAAGGTCTATAGTTATATTTTTTTACTTTTTTAATTTATGCGTACATTAAAAACGGCCAAAGTTCACGTAAAATAGCTGATTTTTAGAGGTTTTCACTGGATTAGGATTTTACTAACTACCACTAAACCTAGATAATATTCACAAAATATCCAGAGAAAAATGTGTAGTAATCACGTAAGAGCGGTTGTATAAAAAATGGTTAAAATTACATCTCGGGTTGGACGCTCTATGGTAAGTGGCGCATACTCTGTAACAATTTATTTATTTATTTAAACTTCATGTATAGTGGTGGTACATAGGCGGACTTAATACCACTAGGCATTCTCTACCAGTCAACCATTGGGTTAAAAAAGACAACACTGTGATAGTTGTGTAATAACAGATATTTGAAATAGAACGTAGTATCGTTAAATTGGCTATATAATAAGTGGCTTATAATAATAAAAGACGTATATATGCTAACATAATAAACTAATAAATACTATGATAGATATGAAATCATTGTAATTAAGAGAACTTAAAATATAACAAATAAGACGAAGACCGAACTAAAGTTCAGTACTCTATGGTGAGACGTCTGAGAAAAACTAATTGTTTGTTTCCTGGATAATATGAAGATGGAAGTCGCACAACATAACTGTTTTTATGAACGTTTTTTTAACGAAACTACTCGTTTTTATAACACGACAAAAGACTTGATTTGCCAGTCAGAGCCTTATTAACTAACGTTCATTTAAACATAATTCGTACTTTGAAGCTAAGGGTCGCGGTCACAACCACAAAACGCCGCCACCGGCATATTCCTATAGTTTTCAAACATTTTATATGGATTCGCCCATCATGGATTCGCCGCACACGGTGGACGCTGGTGGCCGTCACACGCCACAAATCGCCGCTGCTTGCTCCTGTGACCCGCACCGGTCACTAAACACCGATACAAAACGCCCTCACACGCCACTCCATTTCTTCGTCAGAGTCCATTATGATACTGCGCGTATGGGTTAAAAAATGCAGCAGCTTCCAGACCCAAGTGGCTTGTGGCCGCTTCTAGCTTGTCGTGGCGGCGTTTGTGGCTGTGGTATGTGGCTCGTGTGCGGCGACTCTTAGTTTCAAAGTACGAATGTAATATGTACATGAATAGAATCATCATCATCATCATTTCAGCCGAAAGACGTCCACTGCTAGACATAGGCCATGAATAGAATATTATAAGATATCTAGTTTTTAGATTCGTTTTTTTTATTTTAGGTTGGAAATCATCAAATGACTTTTCACGCTCAGGGTGGAGTGTGTTGAATATGTGTGAGAGGTAGTGTCAGGCTTTTACCGACTAAAACCCACCCGTGTTCGTTTCGGTAGATAAATTTTGCTTTCTAAGGTAGCGGTGCCTGTCACGAACAATGCCGAAGCGCTAGCAGTCCCCGTCAATCCCGAAGCGCCAGCAGTCCCCGTCAATCCCGAAGCGTTAGCAGTCCCCATCAATCCCGAAGCGCCAGCAGTTCCCGTCGATCCTGAAGCGCTTGCAGTCTCCGTCAATCCCGAAGCGCTAGCAGTCCCCGTTAATGCCGAAACGCTGGCAGTTCCCGTTAATCCCGAAGCGCTAGCAGGCCCCGTCAATATGCTTCAGCTTTTTTCGACGGAGCGTCGTGTCACGTTGCATCTTGAATTAAGCTTTGAAGATTTATACGTCTCCTCCTATCAACTGTTGTTTCTAGGCGATGCTCAGTGGGAAGGGGGGTTCCACAGGGCTCAATTCTCGGGCCAGTATTGTTTATTTTATATTGTGCAGATTTAATTAAAATTATTCATAAATGTAAATACCATATTTATGCCGATGATACACAAATTTATATATCATTTAAACCGGAAGACTATGAGCAAGCACTAATAGATCTAAATGAAGATCTTGAAAGTATAGTACAGTGGTCCAATGCCAACACGCTTGCATTGAATCCTACAAAGACCAAGTATATGCTTTTTGGTACCGTTAATCAGATTAGTCAAATAAAACCCTGTGCAGGTAATCTAACAATTATGGGTCAACCCATCGAATGGGTCTACGAAGCTCGTAATCTGGGTCTTACAATCGACACAGAACTTCGTTTTCACAAACACGTGATAGAGTGTATCCGTAATTGCTATTACAGACTTAAGATTTTATATAAAGCCCGACCCTATCTTAGTGAGAATTGCGAGTCTTGCTCTACAAGCAAGTCTTTTGTTTTGTCAAAATTAAATTATGCGGATACAGTGTATGGTCAAGGGCTTCTGTCTAAAACCGAAAGAATGATCCAAAGACTTCAAAATTCCTGTGCACGCTTCTGTTTTAACGTTCCTTTTAGAGGACATATAACACCATTTTTAAACGAGTACAACATTTTAAAAATGAAAGCTAGACGTAAACTGCATTTGGCGACCTTGCTTTTTGGAGTTATCAAGTCTCATTCCCCTTCTTACTTATACGATAAGTTGTCCTGGACTCGTAGACACGGAATTGGTGAGGGTAGAAAATGCCCTCAACAGCTTTCTACTCCCCAGCATAAATCAGCTGCTTTTAGAGGCAGTTAGTACGTATCTTCCAAATGTTGGAACAATATTCCGCCTCCGATAAAATTCAGTAAAAGTTGCTCGGCATTTAAATCAAAATTAAAGTTATTTTTATTGATTCCTCAAATTGCATTTCAAGATGTTCGAGCCGACATGTCAGCCATTTGAAATACAATATTTTATTATTTTATCAACTATTTACCTGTTTCGATTTTAGCGTTGTTATTTATTTTACACATTTTGATATTAGCCTTGTTATCAATTTAAACACAAGTTTTAATTTTTATCAATTTTATACTTTTTTGTTGTTTTATTTTATTTTTAAGTTTTACCTATGTTATAAATTGTTTACACTCTTAACTGTTTCTAATATTGTTAAATGATATCTCAGTTTTATTATTTGTTTTAAATGGGCACATAAATGTTTTTGGACTGTTTTATAAATAAGTATTGCAACATTTTCTTTTAGTTGGTTTCTGCACAGAACCTTTTTAGATTTTAAAGAATATTTCCTATTTTCAAGTATATGGCACCCAAGGGTTGCAGCTGAAAATCAGCGTCAGGTGGTGACCTTGTGTTACCATTTGGCATTATGCTGAGCTGAGGCCCTTTTGGCATTACTCAATGTACTATTTGTTTAATTTTAAGGTGTTTTGTTTCTTCTTTTTGTAATGCCAAATAAACGCAATTTTCTTTCTTTCTTTCTTTTTCTTTCTTTCTATCTATCCATTGCCAAATATTATTTCCCTAATCAAATATCTTCTTTCGTACCAGGTACACACTGGCACAGGCGCCGTAAGATCCTGACTCCGACCTTCCACTTCAATATTCTGAAGAACTTCGCGACCGTCATTGAGGAGAAGACGCAGGACATGGTAAAGATGCTGAAGGAGAAGAAGGGAGAAGATATCAGTCTGATGCCCATGATCAGCGACTTTACGCTGTTCACTATCTGTGGTAAGTTATTTAAACACTTTTTTTATGACATTAGTTAGTGCTTGACTGCGATCCCACATGATGGTAAGCAGTGATGCAATCGTTGAAGGTAAAGCGAATTAGTTTATTAAGAGCCTATCAGTCTAACCTTGAAGACACCTAAAGTATGATCGGACGGGAAGACCGCAGCAGGCAAATTGTTCCAGTCCTTCGATATACTCGGTATAAAAGATGTGATTATTCACGTTTTCTTTTCATCAAAATCGTCTCGGCTTTTTGAGGTTATAAATAATAATAATATTCCACAACTATCACACAATGCCGTCTAGTCCCAAGCTAAGCAGAGCTTGTGTTATGAGTACTGGACAACTGATAAACATACTTATATATTTCTAAATACATACATATAGATAAATTATACCCAGACACAGAACAATGATCGTGCTCATCACGCGAACATTTGTCCTGGGAGGGAATCGAACCCACGACCTCAGGCATAGCAGTCAGGGCCACTAACCACTAGACCAACAGGCCAGTCAAAATCATCAAATAACTTCTGCTCTGGATATAGCGAGTGGGAGTGTCAGGCTTGTACTGATTAAAACCCGTTAGTGTTCCTTTAGTTGCCCTTTGCGTTCCAGTCCCAGGGCCGCGGTGACTCTTTTGGACATCCTTTAGCCTTTGTCCCACGATACTTCAGATTGGCGAAACACGTTTCCTTCTTCCATTCTCCTCTATTAACCGTCATACTTCTCTGCTTCGTTTTTCACATGATTTTTTTTTATCTTACAAATAACTTATCTTCTCAGGGCGGCTACAAGACAAAATTTTCAAAACGAAAGCTATTAAACCAAGAACACAGTCTTTCTTTTGTTAGAAGAAAGTCGTAGGTATACGTCATTAATTTTGCTTGCCGTTTGAAGTGTGTACTTTCTGCGTTGGAACACTTAATATTATTATTATTATTATTTTTTATTAGTTTTCATTATAAGTACTGTGATATTACAGAAAATACACAACACAAAGATTTATAATATTATGTTTATATTATTATATTTGACATTTATATTGTACTTAGAATTATAAACACTTGCTGATATTGTAACAATAATATTATAACCTATTTAATTTTGAATTATGATAATTTGCATGCCCCTGTGTTGGCAAAATATGGAAAAGTTTTTGACATATGACGTCTATGTACAAAAACCCATGTTTGCAAATAAATTATTATTACTATTATTATAAAAAAAAGAAACCAATATATACCTAATTTCGAAAAAAGAATAACATACCTTAAATATAAAGTTCATTTGAACTTATAATTCCAAGTCAATCCAAAGATATAACACTTCAAAGCAACCTGTTTTAAAAAACGGCAATTTTATAGGTAAGTATATAAAAAATACGCGCGAAAAACATAACCCTTCATTAGCTGGGTAAAAATAGACAGACCTTACTCAATGTCAAATCAATCTTATCATAACAATGTAGTGTTCACATTTTTATCACGCTATTAAGATAAATTACTTCAATGGCTGACCAAGACCCATGGCCTCGTATCAACGTGTAATCAGTGACATTGTAATGCCACATAATTATATCCCATTTGCTGACTTTGTTAAAGTTCATTTTATGCATTTCATGGGATTGGAATTTAAACCTTATAAGCATAAAAGTCTGAAGAACCTCGTGATTTGCAACTACTGTTTTTCATTATCATCTGATGGACGTGATTATATAGTTGGGTCAGATTTTTCGTATCGGATGGTGAGGTTGTGTTTTGCATTCAAATACATGCATTGAATACTAACTTATAATTTTATAAAAGTAAAATAAATACAGCGCAGCATTGGAAGGCTTTCCACAAGGTAGACCGATGACCTGTTGAGGGCCACGGGAATCCGATGGATGCGAGATGCACAGGACCTTTCGTTATGGCAAAACTTGAGGGGGGCCTATGTCCAGCAGTGGACGACTTTAGGCTGAAATGCTGATGACGATGAAAATAAATACTGTATCACTGCTTGCTGTAAAATGTGTAATTTTGTTGATAAGTTCATAAACGCGTTGATGACATCAGAGGGGTTATTCTCCTGCAAGAGAGGTTTTGTTCGGAAAAACTGGGCAAGTGAGAGTTGGACTCGCGCACTAAGGGTTCCGTATAAACTTACCTATGAAAACAGTTCAACTCCCGAATTTAGTTACTAAGATTTTTCCGAATCGAAAATAGTTATTTGTGCACCAAGAGAGCAAAGTTGTTTTTTGCTGCGAGTGCTAATTTTAAGTCCCGAGCAAGCGAAGGATTCTTTGATTGAATCACGAGCGTTAGCGAGTAATTATTCTAAAGTAGAATCCTGAGCGAGGGGAGGGATTCAAAGGCACAAGATGCAAAAAGTTTTGCTCTCGTGTTACACACATAATTTTTCACTTCAGCAGCGAGAACACATATTACTTGGGAAATAAAATAATTAACAGTAATAGATTTAATAATGATTTCAATTAAAATAAATACTATCTTTGTCGCTAGTTTTGCTCATATTTTACAATTATTTTAACATTCTTAATCTTATTTGCCACTATTTTATTTCCGCTCTTTTTTTAAAGCACGTTCTAAAACAGTCAATGTTGAAACTAGAAATAATTATTTAAAGGTTAAATGCCAGTTTTATCACTATATATGTTTTATGTATTTTTTTTTTTTAGGTTGGAAAATCATCTTATGACAAATCTCGCTCTTTGGCGGAGCGAGAAATAGTATCAGACTTTTACTGACTAAAAACCCACTCCCATTCCTTCTTTGCTTTCGTCCCAGGGCCCCGGGTTTCACTTTCACACTACCCGTGGCCCCAGTAGGCTTCGACCCTATGCTATATGTATTGAAACATATAACTCATATCGAGTTTTGCTCACTGTTTTCAAACAGCAAAACCTACTTGTGACGTAACTACAAATTTACAGTTTTCAGATTTTTCTATACTTGTACTTGTACTATGAGACCTTGCTTTATGCTAAATTTCAGGATTCTAAGTCAACGGGAAGTACCCTATGAATTTTAATTCCTTTGAGAGTATTGAAATATACGTTTTTTGCGACATAACGACCGTATCTTTTTTATTCGTAAAACATACCCTTCAAGTTTCAAATCTTTACGATCCGCAGTTTAGGCTGCGCATTGATCCGTCAGTCAGTCAATCAGCACAAAGCATTTTATAAGACAACTAATATTACAAAAAAATACAATTATTAACATTATCTCGCTTATCCATCTTTCCCAAGGCTATTAAAAGCCATTTAAAGCCTAAACATAAACAGAAATAACATCAATATTCTAATTTCCATCACAAGAAATGCATTAAAGTATCTGTAAGCGAATCACTACGGATGGCCACAGGAAGGAGCGCGCGGGACGCGGGGAACTAGCTTCGCCGCTCACTCGCCGACACTCGATCCCTCCGTCGTCTGTGGACACTCGGATCCACAGAGTACTTTGTAACTCGGCTCACAGACGCGGTTCGCTTTAGCCACTTCGCACGATCATAATTACTGTAATCGACGTAATATAGAATTTAACATACATTCCACATTTTATTTGAAGTCCCGGAAAGGCCTATCCAGTATCTTTCAATCTCAATTATACTTCCGATTGTAGCAGATTTTTGAAAACGATTCCTTGTAGACGAATATCATCTCGGTTTCCTTATATTTAGTTAACTAGTTTTCCTCAAAAACATTGTTAATTATCACGGTTTATTTTTGGAATTGTTATTTTCAGGAGATTTGTTAGTTTAGTAAATTGGATATACTAATTAGTTTTTGGATTGAGGATATTAATTAAATTGTCTATTTTTACTTTAATGCTAAAGTTTGACAAGATCTTGTGGTAGACTTCACGAGTTTTTTTATTTTATTTTTTTATTAATGATAGACGCGCGTTTGACCACCATCTTTTTTTTGAGTACGAGCGACGAGCGACGAGCATCGCGCAACCGACATAACAGATACACGTTACTAAATATTATATCTAGTCTTCTTGGGCAGTAGCACGGCTTGGATGTTCGGCAGTACACCACCTTGTGCGATCGTAACGCCGGAGAGCAGCTTGTTCAACTCCTCGTCGTTGCGGATGGCCAATTGAAGATGACGCGGGATGATCCTGGTCTTCTTGTTGTCTCTCACGACGTTACCGGCAAACTCGAGGACCTCAGCAGCCAGATTTCTCAATTCAGAAACAGGGATATACATATAATAAATCCCACTCGTATTTTTTACTACTATGTTTTTTAAAGAATTACTCTGGTATCTTGTATGGATTTATTGGAGATTACAAAGATGTAAGCTCACATAGACAAGCTACTCAGACACGGGACAACTATCTGTAGGACATGCATTTATTCTGTGCGGGAAACGAACCCACGACTCGCAAGGCAGCAGTCGATCGCTCAACTATTGCGTCAACTGTGCCTTCAACATGCGTCCGTTTGAATAAGAGCTTCGGTTAAAGGATACCCTTTAAGTGTAAATTTGAATTACCCTTCCATATTACGTATATCGATCAACGAGTAACTTCAAAAAAAGTAATATATTCCTAATATCCCTTTCAAAGCGACAGCCTGGCACATAATCGTTAACTCTCCATCAGTATCATGACTGGCCTGTTGGTCTTGTGGTTAGTGGTCCTGATTGCTATGCCGGAGGTCGTGGGTTCGATCCCCACTCAGGACAAATGTTTGTGTGATGAGCACGATCATTTGTTCTGTGTCTGGGTGTAATTTATCTATAATATGTATGTATTTAGAAATATATAAGTATGTTTATCAGTTGTCTAGTACTCATAACACAAGCTCTGTTTAGTTTGAGACTAGATGGCGTTGTGTGATAGTTGTGGAAAAAACAAAAAAAAGTATGTAAACAAAATTCCTTTTACACCAACAGAGACTGCAATGGGGACCAAGCTGGATACAGACCAGACATCAGCTACCTTGGACTATAAGAACGCTGTCCTGAACATCGGGATGCAGATGTTGAGCCGGATTACAAGAATCTGGATGCACAACGACGTCATATACAAAAACACTTCACAAGGAAAAGAGTTTGCGAAAACTCTTTCTATTGCTCGATCATTTGCTGACGATGTTATTATGGATAGGAAAGCTCAAAGGGCTCAGAATCAAGGATCCGAGGAAGCTGACACAAGTGATGGTATCGGAACTAAGAGAAGATTGGCTATGCTGGATCTGTTGCTAGAGGCAGAGGAAAAGGGGCAGATTGATATGGAAGGCATCAGGGATGAAGTCAATACTTTTATGTTTGAGGTATGTTACTATGTTGTTTTTATTTAGCTTCTGCACGCGGCTTCGTTCGTGCGTAAGTAGAAAATATATAGCTTATGTCACTCTGTGATAAAGTAACATTCTACTGGAGAAAGAATTTTGAAAATCGGTCCAGTATATAAATAATAATAAAATTTTATCAAGTATAAAGTAAGTAAAATTACAATTTTTTTCTTGATTGTACTTAATGTTCAATCGAGAAAAAAAATAATTCTAACGGTAATGTAAATCTGCCTGATCTAGGTTAATGAAAACCTGTATTTCAGGCCATCAATTTACATCAAACATTTAAAAAAGAAAACAACAATAGAATTAGAAACTAAATTGAAATGAAGACAATATTTCATACAACTTACACTACATACAACTACTTTCATAAAAAGTAACAATTTGAATAGATTATTTTAAAACTAGATTATGTACGATATATTAGGATTAAATAAATTAACGAATAATTATAATACAGCCTATAAATAGGTAAAGAAAGAGACTTATATTAGAGTAGGTATATAGAAACTTTATTTTACAATTTCTAGTAGTTTTTCCGTGTCTGCATAGTTGTGTTTTGCCAAAAATTCCTGCACTACTATATTACACCTATTTGTAGCTTAAACTATAAATCTAATTTAGTTTATTTAAGAATCACCAACGAGTGTTAAAGAATACTAAACCTTACAGAAATAAAAATTGGTACACCTAACTTTATCCTATAATGCACACACAATTATAGACTGCCACAGCATAAGCGTAACCAAGCGTACACTGTTCCAAATAATTATGTAAAATCTATACTGATATTAAAAAGAGGTAAAGTTTTTTTTTTGTTTGTAGGAGGTAATCTCGGAAAGTACTGGTCAGATAGCTAAAATTTAATAATAGCTACTTTATTCCTGAGTGACATAGGCTATATATTTATGTACGCGGGCGAAGCTGCGGGCAAAAGCTAGTGTTAAATAAAATAAAAGTACAAAAAAATAAATAATCAGTTAGTAATTTTGATTAAAAGAAAAATTAAGTAGGTAATTGGCATGCAATATGACATAAAGAAAAAAAAAACAATATTGAAGGCAAATAATAATAAAAGTAATGTCCAAATTAAAATTAATCAAAATAAACGTTGACATAACATAAAAAACAAACGACAACAGAACGGTCTGAACACATTTCGGGTAATTATTTGCCGTAAAGGAAACCGTTCAATATAGGAAAAGTAATTTGTTACGGTGGCCGCCGTTCAAAACAGGAAATTAATGTTAATAAACATGCCTGACTCAATAAACTCGTAAAATGATTTGAAGATCAGTTAGAATATTTTCCCATCTTTTGTAGAATATCCTTGGGAAATACAAGGAATGAGATGAACAAAGAACAATGGCGAACTCCTCAAACAATGGCGAACTCCTCAAACAATGGCGAACTCCTCAACAAAATTTTGTTGCCATATATTTTAGCGTCTAGTGATGAAAAATATAGCTCCTCCATATATTACAGAAAATACAAAATATGAAATATACATATGTACCTTTTATATACAATTTGAACTTGTTATTCAATCCGAAGATATCACAGTTCAAAGTAACCCGTTTCAAAAAACGGTAATTTCATAGGTAAGGTAATTTTCTTCTCAGGGACGCGTTGAGATAACAAGTTGAAATTAAAATTACCCACTCGGGGCCCTGGGACGAAGGCAAAGAAGGAACAGGAATGCGTTTTTAGTCAGTAAAAGTCTGACACTATCTGCCGCTTCGCCCAAGGGCGGGATTTGTCATTAGATGATTTTCCCACCTAAAAAAAATACCCCATAAGTGTCACGGTGGAGCACACGGTGGAGCACATGGTGGAGGTGTGCCCCGCTTGGGCAGAGCAACGCCGTGTCCTCGTGGGGGCGATCGGCGGCGGCGATTTCTCGCACCGGGCCTTGGTACAGGCCATGGTCCGGAGCGAGGAGGAGTGGCTCGCCTCCTTCTGCGAAACAGTAATGCTAGCAAAGGAGGCGGCCGATCGCGTGAGGCAACGGTCCTCACGCCTCAACCGCCGCCGGGATTTCGATCCCGATTTCCGGCCACCGTAGGCGCGGGCTTGCGGACGGCGAGCAATGGGTGGCTCGCCGTCCGATCATCCGGTAACCATCCGGACCGAGCCCAAGTCGTCGACGGCGCGTACTGTTCCACGTGCGTCTCAGGGTGATGTCAGCAAATCGTAGGAGCCCAGCAGGGTCGAAGCCTACTGGGGCCATGGGTAGTGTGAAAACGAAACCTGGGGCCCTGGGATGAAGGCAAAGAAGGAACAGGAGTGGGTTTTTAGTCAGTAAAAGTCTGACACTATCTCGCGCTCCTCGCAAGAGCGCGATTTGTCATAAGATGATTTTTCCACCCAAGTGTCACTTTGCATAATTATCTCGTATTTTTAATGTTTTCTTTATTTTATTTTTGCGTGTATTTATTATGCTGGTCACCACTATGTAAAAATGTTGTCTATTTGTTTTTTTATTGTTTGTTTCGATGCAAGTGCTTGGTTTTGCATAATTTAATAGTGCTTTTGTGGGCGTTTTGTGTTGCAACGAATAAATGATGATCTATCTCTTTATCTATCTAAATTAATATCAAATATTCAGCTCTGCTCCCCCTTGGAGCAGTGACAATCAAATCAAACTAATTCAAACCAATCTATAGATAGGGCCGTTTATGCTCCGTTTAGGCGCATATTTAAACGCTCGTAAGGGAATCAAAACCTCTAAGAGACTTCCCGTTGACTAAGATTCATAAAAAGCAAGCAAGCAAGATCTCATAGTTACAAGTAAAAATAGGAAAAAGTCTAAAACTGAAAATTTTTAGTTGTCACAATTTTTTTTTTACTATTTGGAAAAAAAAAATGAGTTTCAATTCGGGAATCGAACTATCTACATCTTAACTAATATTATAAACAGGAACAAATTGATTTCTGGTTTGTTTATTTGTATGTTACTTTTAACTCAAAAACTACTGGACCGATTTTAAAAAATCCTTCACCATTAGAAAGCTACTTTGTCACTGTGTAACATAGGCATATATTATATTTTCTTTATCTACGCGGACGAAGCTGCTGGCAAAAGCTAGTGGGTAATATTTATAGGGAATCCTCAATGCGTGAGTCTGACTCGCTCGGCACTTAACCGGTTTAAAAAAAAACTATTTATTTTATTTTATTTAAGGAAAAACAGTAGAACAATAAACACAGAAAAACTATGACTTAATATGAACCAACAGCATCATTACGAGCAGTTCATTCTGGTTTTTTTTTTTTAATATTACACATCGTCGTCCAGTGCCAAGCTAAACAGAGCTTGTGCTATGAGTACTAGACAACTAATAAACATACTTCTATGTTTCTAAATACTTATAGATAAATTACACCCAGACACATAAAAAATTATCGTGCTCATCACACAAACATTTGTCCTGGGTGGGAATCAAACCCACGACCTCTGGCATAGCAGTCAGGGCCACTAACCACTAGACCAACAGGCCAGTTTAAGTAAATTAAGGTTTATCTTGTTCTCAGGGTCACGACACCACGGCGATAGCTCTCACGTTCGGTATAATGCTGCTGGCAGACCACGAAGACATCCAGGTATTCATTATTGTATTTATTTCTCTTTTAATTTGTATTCAAAAGTGATTTTTAGGGTTTCGTACCCAAACTGTAAAAACAGGACTTTGTTACTAATACGCCGCTGTCCGTCTGGCTGTCACCAGGTTGTATCTCATAAACCGTTAGCTATATGACAGTATAAATTCACAGATGATATATGTATTTCGGTTACCGCTATAACAACAAATACGGGACTCCTATACAAAAAACTTGCAGTTGTTTTGCTATGAACGGAACCCTTCGTGCGTGAGTCCGACTCGCACTTGACCGGTTATGTTTGTTCTCTTTTTCGTAATTTCAAAGTTTTGTATGTTTATAACACCGCAGATGACGATTCAGATCAGACGGCTTTTGTTGTGTCTGATTACAAAATATACCGATTTACATACGTATGGTAATGAATACACTATCGTGGGTTTTGTTGTAGTCAGCTCATCCGCTGTTACTTGTTTCAAATCCTTCGCAGATAGATTTGATTCATCCGATTGCTGTGAATCTACGAATAACTTAGCGTTACATCACATGTTTACCCGTTGCCTGAAACTCAAGACAATCACTAAAGGTCGGAATTATGTAGAGTTATTTAAGTTCTCATACCGATTTCATACAGCGAAAGAATAAAGTGGATATGCCTCAAATCCCTAGATAATTTTAAAAAGCAGATTTTTTTATGACACTGTCAGAAATACAGCAGAAAAATTTCTTACCGAGATCTTTTACAATGATAAATAATTAATAAAAATTGTATGTTAATTGTCTTTGTTTTGTTTGTCTAATTTATCTGAGGTTTTTTATTATTGTTACTTAATTTGTTATATTGTTGGTCACACGAGATTTTTCATTAGAAATCCTGGGAAGATCCATATTAATATCAACGTATCGATGCAAGTTCATCAATAACTACCTAATTCCGACCTCTGATAATCACACTTTAGATGTAAATATAGTAACCATATAAAGTAAACCTCATTAATTTGATCATTACATGTTTGCTGTATGTCTATTTATAATATAATAAATATCATTTATCATTTGATCTTGAGGCGAACGCTTATAATATCCGCATGTAGGTATAGAAAAAAGAAAGAAAAAAAATCTGTTTATTTACGCAAAATGACGCAATCTTAAAACTAGCTAACAAACATAATCAATACATAGGGAAGATATGCGTCAATTCCGCGCAAAACGGCCAAACGCTTAGCATAAAGTTGCGATCTCACGCATAATGCGATGAGCTCACAGCTAGGTCAGGGTTAGGAGCTTGCAGAGATGGACAGGCGTGTACGAAGTATCTGAGTATTCATTACAGTATGACATATTAATCATCTAGTGTTATGATTATTTCGCTAATAACGAGAATGATGGAGCTACTCCGAACGAATGGCATTTTTTTTTTACATTAGCTTCATAAGCGGTTCTAGCGCGACGCGTCGTGACGAAACAGGCTAGCGATCGTTTATAGTTTTACTGAGGAGCTTATTTTTGAATTCAGAATCCGAAATAATTATCAAATTTTATAATAACAAACTCTATATCTGACATAATTAAGATTATTCCATTGCACTTATACTTTTTAGACCCTTCCAATGTAGGATGTCCCAAAATTAACGCAAGATTTTTTTTTGGGGTTGCCAACACTTCACTGCAAAAATTCATCAAATCTTGCGTTAATTTTGGGACACCCTTTAGTTTATGATTCAATAAAAATCACAATCTGAAGACTAAAAACTGTGTTTTCTATTTAATGAAAATTTTGCGTTAATTTTTGGACTCCCTATAGGTACAAATAGTCACTTGAAATGAACTTTAGTTCGTCAAGTTCCACACTGCAATCAGCCAAATTTCAAATAAACCGCAAAGACATGATGTGTATTTTTTGTTGGATAAACTATACGAAGGATAGTTTTTATTATTATTATTAATAATAAAAAAAAACAAAGGCTCGCGTTTAACCACTATCTCACCTGATGGTAAGCGATGATGTGGCCGACAATGGAGCATGGAGCTCGCTTACCAAGAAGCACAGTATAAATTATCTTTACTGTGCTAGGAGTAACCTATTCACTTTTGACTTGTTGAGCTGCCTAGGTAGGTACGAGTATATTTAAAATAAAAAAAATCCGAACTCTTCTTTCGCAGTTATACTGGAAGAGATTTCTTCAGAAACAGCATCACCTTTGTAACTGATTTTCTGTTGCCAATTATTTTGTATTTATTATAGTGCACATTAATTGTTAAAGAAATAATTACCCTCCTGCGAATTGGAGCAAGCAGTACAAATAAAATAACTAGATACTACTGCTTGTTTGTAGCGCTTTTAATGAAACCTGCTTGGTTGTGAGCAGTAATGAAATTCTATTCGTCCTTTTTCAAAGGAAATTCATAAAATATGCAGTTTTTTTCTAACTACGAGATATTGTATTGCGTGCATTTTGTGCTAAAAGGTAGAATCATTTTAAATTCGCAATAAATTAACTTGGAGCTGGTTTTATATAATACTAGTTTTAGCGAGTGGCTTCGCCTGTGTAATTTTGAAAATTATACCTAACTTATCTATATGCTATTGCAGGATATGGTCTACCCGTGTGCCAAATTTCATCTGAATCTGTTTAGCCGTTCGAGCGTGACGAATTAACAAACATACACACACCCTCACAAACATTCGCCTCTATAATATTAGTGTGACTAGCTTCTACCAGCGGCTTCGCCCAAGTGAAAATAGAAAATTATTCCAAGGACAAATACTCCCGGAATAAAAAGTACCTAATATTTTATTCCAGGATTATTAGAAAGAAAAGAAAGAAAGAAAGAAAAATATTTTATTTGGCACACATGGATTCACACACTGTAAAAAACAAAATTTAAACTAAGAAGAAAAAAAAAACAATGTGTGTCTCACGGCTGCGCCAAATATGGTCTAATTATGGTCCCGAATGGCAAATTTCATCCAATTCAGCCGTTTGAGCGCGATGAGGTAACAAACATTCAAACAGACATGATACACGGTTTTAATAAGTACAAAAAAAATGGGGCTCTATCCGTACCCGTTACTGATAAAGTGATAATATTTTTGTAGTCAAAAGTAAAAAAAAAATACTACGGGCAGTGTTTTTCCATTTTGATCGTCATTTATTCATTCATAATCAATAGCCTGTACAATATTTCCTTAACGTGAGTGACATTTTGGGATATAACTTTGCTGTTTTTATGAATATTATTTATTGAGACTTTACTTAAATAATAACAAAACCTTTTCTAATAAGACCTTTAAGTGTTTGTACTAATTAAAAACTGGGCAAGTGCGAGTCGGACTCGCGCATTGAGGGTTCCGTACAAACTTAAAAGGTAAATTGCGGTTTACGATTTATGACGTATTAAAAAAAACTACTTACTAGATCTCGTTCAAACCAATTTTCGGTGGAAGTTTATAAGGTAATGTACCTACATCATATATTTTTTTAGTTTTATCATTCTCTTATTTTAGAAGTTACGGCGGGGGGGGGGGGGACACATTTTACCATTTTGGAAGTGTCTCTCGCGCAAACTATTCAGTATATAAAATAATGATATTAGAAACCTCAATATCATTTTTGAAGATCTATCTATAGATACCCCACACGTAAGGGTTTGAAGAAAAAAAATTTTCGAGTTTCAGTTCTAAGTATGGGAAACCCCCAAAACTTTTTGTTTTTTTTTTCTAATTTTTGGAAAAATCTTAATGCGGTTCACAGAATACATCTACTTACCAAGTTTCAATAGTATAGCTCTTATAGTTTCGGAAAAAAGTGGCTGTGACATACGGACGGACAGACAGACACATGACGAATCTATAAGGGTTCCATTTTTTGCCATTTGGCTACGGAACCCTAAAAATTAGTGGTGTGTAAACTTTCGTCTTTATAATAAGTGTAATGATAGCAAGCCAAAACTCCATCAGAGTTTTTATAAATCTTTAGGGAAGTATTTACCACCACCCTTTACATTAGTTGTAGTAGAAATAGTCGGTTACACTAGTCGATACTTTTGCCATAAAAAATTTAGGGAGCTATTACTCCACAGTTTGACATTGTAAATCCAAAAGATAATCATCACACAACATCCACACACCTCTAAGCATAAATACATACACGTGCATATCTGCTATCTTCCAAACTCTTTGTGTAACTTGGGATTGGTTTTTGTTATTATTCTAATTAATTTTCTTTTTATTACTTTTTTCTTTTCTGTACAATTGTTAGTTTAAATCATTGACACAGTCTTCACTTGTTTTTGGTTGTGAATATGAAATTAACATAATCCATCTGGCTGAACCCTATCTTTTAAGATACAGGCTAGTCCTAGTTTAAAAGGTAGAGTCTATTACTATTGCATTATAATGTAAATATTATTTTCAAAAATGTATACAGTGCAAAGTGCTATGTTTTTGTAAAATAAATACATATTATTATTATTATAAAATTCCATTAAAAAGATATGAGCTATGAGCCAACAAAGTTTCGTGTTTCTTGAGAATTATAAAATCGTGTAAAATTTCCAAAACGAAATCAGTTTCGACAAGCTCTCTCTTCTATAAAATGTATTTGTAATTTATTTATGCAGTGGTTTTTTCATAAAACTTAATTTTTCAAAGCATAAATCGTAATTTACTTCGCACCATCTAATTTGTGTGCGTGCTAAGGGCCTGCGTACACTTGAGACAAGACTGTCTTAGAGAAACAGGTGTGCGCCGTGTTGTAGACAAAACTGTCACACAGACAAGTTTACGACGACGTAGACAAGTCTGTCTAAGAAAGTCTTGTCTCAAGTGTACGCAGACCCTTACAAGACGTTGTGCATTATGGACTAGCGTCTAACTGCTCATCACAGACAGTGATATATATCTGTCTATATAGACAGTGTGCGTTTTTAGGATTCCGTACCTCGAAAGGAAAAACCAGAAGACACTCTATATCGGGAACGCGTAAAGGTATCGAGTTGAAATTAAAACTATATACTCAGGTCTACGGTCCCTTGAAGCTGTGAAAACGAAAAAAAGAGATAGGTGCGTTTATGTCACAAAAAACGTATATTTCGACACTCTTTAGGGAAAATCTTAGGTACTTCCCGTTGACATAGAATCCTGAAATTCGGCATGAAGCCCTTCCTTCATCTTGAGACCTTTCTCATAGCACAAGTATAGGAAAAAATCTGTAAACTGTAAATTTGTAGTTACGTCACAAAAAAAATATTTTCGCGATTCGGAAAAACCTTAATTCGGGAATTGGACGGTTTTCATACGTAAATTTGTACAGAACCCTCAATGCAGGAGTCCAACTCGCACTTGCCCAGTTTTTTTTTGTCATTGAGTTCGAGCCAGCGACTAGTAGGTAAGGGGTATTTTGTTTGTAAAGGGACTTCAACGGGTTTCCAAATATTCAGGGGCTTCTATTCAAACGATTTGTGAATAATAATAAATCTTATCCTTGGAAAATTCCACGGTTTCAATAGGGTATTTTTCCTTCTCTGCTTTAGAAAAGGTTAATAAGCAAAATATTATTTAAATTCTCAAATATCGCATGCTGCGTTGGTGCATGCTTGCCTAGATACTTCTAGGCAAGCGTGTTCCATCCTCGACCACATATGCCTATTCTTGACTTGACTACTATGCGGTAGTTGCTTGACGACGCCATCGTCCAGGTCTGGACCGAACAAACTAAAAGATGGCTGCTCATATGGAGGATAACGGTTCTCTTCGGAGTGTTCTATTTTCTTACATGTCCATTCTCTTACAGGATCGAATTTGTGAGGAAGTGGAGAACATCCTGAACGGTTCTGAGCACGTGACGATGTCTCACCTGGCCGACATGAAGTACCTGGAGGCTGTGATCAAGGAGATCCTCAGGCTGTATCCTAGCGTGCCCTTGATCGGAAGAGACATTGATGAAGACTTTAAAATGGGTAAGACAAAACTGGCACTAGTATATTTGAATTTGGAATTCAAGATTACCTACTATCAGATGGAATAACAAACTTCTAGATTCATGATAAAGTCCAAGTTCCATTGTAACGCATTCTTTTTAACCAAATTCAAAAAGAAGGAGGTTCTATGTTCGGTTGTATGTATTTTTTAAAATGTATGTTCACCGATTTTTCAGTCAATTGTGGACTGATTTTGAAAATGATTTTATTGCTTGAATATTTTTTAGATTATGCTTCCGAGTTGATCCCAAAGAAATATTGTTATGATTGATACGGAAATCCACATAGAGAATCAGCAAAACTGTTGTAACAAGTAAAATTTCTTTGTTTATACGTGTAGTCGATGACTGACTGTTAGAAGGGTATTGTTATTTATTTATTTTTATGAAAACTATATTTGTTTGCACTTCTTACATTTTTAAACTAAAATAAAAATCTAAAATAAAAGTGTCATGTTTTTTCATATTCAATAAAAAAATTAAATTAATATAAATCAATAGTTATTTTTTATTTCTGTTAAAGGTTTATATTTTTTAAAGGACCTGGGCAAAGAAGGAATGTCAGGCGCGGGTTTTTAGTCAGTAAAAGTCTGACACTATCTCTCGCTCCGCCCAAGACCGGGATTTGTCATTAGATGACTTTCCCAGCTAAAAAAAAAGTCTGTTTGTATTTTACTTTTTTTATTGGTGTACCGACCCACTTTCGTTTTCGCTACTATTTTCCATAACTACTTTATTTAGGACTAACTTCTTAAAGAAAAGAACAATATTTAATTGAAAATAATCAGTAAAATCTTAGAATAAACTTATCAGACAAATTACCAAACATTCGATTGACAAGTTTAAAATGTAAGATATATAAGTTAGGATACGCGCTACCGCTACCGATAGCAGTGGTGGCCGAGTGGTAACGGCCGCGACTTACGAGTTATAGTTCGTGGGTTCAAACCCAGCCAGGCGCATTACTTTGTGTAATTTATTTTGTCACCACTGCTCTCAAAACGGTGAAGGAAAACATCGTGAGGAAATCATGTGGTGAATTATGGCCCATTCCATCTCCTAGAGAGTCCTGAGGAGGCCTGAGCCCCAATAGTGGGAACATTATAAGGCCGACTATAATATGCTACGCGCTACCGCATCAGTCAAATGTTTGAAAATATAGTATTTTTGCATACTATATATTTTTTCAACAGTATATAGTACACAGAACCAAAATACAGTACAATACTATATATTATAGTACGGTTGGCAAACCTATATCGACGGTTGAAAGGCTAATTGATCTAAGCGACATTTTTTCCAATATTTAGTTATATACATATTCGGAATCAGCAAATTCTTCTCCGTCGTTTGAGTCAGGTTTTTTTTTTTTTTTTTTGAAAAAATGTCAATTAGCCTTTCAACCGTCGATATGTATATAGGTAGCCTTTAAATAGAAAGTTAAAAATTTCTTGGTAGATAAAGCTTATCATTACAATTTCAATGAGTTTGTTAAAGACAAAATTTTAATTTGTTACATATTTTTTTATTTCAAGCAGTACAAATACCTAATCATTTCAAATGTTCGCAGGTGACCTCCTAGTGAAGGCAGGCACAACAGTAGACGTGCACATCTACGAGCTCCATCACAATGAGAACCTGTACCCCGAAGCTGAGAAGTTCAAGCCGGAGCGGTTCCTCAGCAACGAGTTGAGGCACCCTTACGCCTATATACCATTCAGCGCTGGGCCTAGGAACTGTATCGGTTAGTAGATGATTTTTTACAAGTTTCGCCACTTGTGGGTAACCAGCTGAGAAGTAAAGTTGGAGTCCTTCTTCGGCATTTCTTGTGCCGGTCAGCACCAGGGCTAGGAACTGTATCGGTTAGCAGATAATTTTTACAAGCATCACCAACTATAGGTACCCTGAGGCTGAGAAGTTCAAGCCAGGGTGCGTCTTCGGCACTGAAATGAAGCACGTCTATATTATGCTGTACAGCGCTGCATCTGGGAACTCTATTGGTTAGTAGATATTTTTTTTTACAAGCATCAGTTTTAGTTGTTACCCTGAGGCTGAGAAGTAAAGCTAAAGTGCTTCTTTGGCACTGAGATGAAGCATCCCAGCCTCAGCCCATCTGCTGTTTGCACCACATCTAGGAACCCTATCGGTTAGTAGTTTTTTTTTAGAAGCAGAACCACCCTGAGGTTGACAAGTTCATGCAAGTACTTTCTCGGCACTGAGATGAAGCACGTCTACAGCTACGCCTATGTACTATTTAGCGCTGGTTCTACGAATTTTATCAGTTAGTAGATGGTTTTGTTTAATATACTTAGCGTATATTTATTAAGTTCCAGCCAGAGCGGTCTTTCTAGGCATCTAGAAGAAGGGGTGCTCCCTTTGTCGCTGTGCGGTCTAGCGCAGTTAGATGGTTCATTTCCTAATTAAGCACGTTCAGCTGCTGGTACTCCTGATCTCTCCGGTCGTGTCAGATTCCTGTCCTAACGAACTAAGAGAGTGAGCCGAGAGAGAGAGAGTGCACCTGGGTTTCTTCCGCACAATAATATATCCCACGTCGATCGCTAGTTTTCGCTACGATGGTCCATCTTGATGGAAATTCGAGCAGAAGGGCTAATAATTATCTAATTGTGATGATAGGTAATGGACCAGAAGACGCACCGTTGGATGACTTCCCACAAGGTAGGTTAATGATCTGGTGAGGGTCCTGGAAATCCGATAAATGCAAGACGCAGAGAATCGATTGAATTGTGGCGAAGCTTGGTGGAGAGCTACCAACAATGGATATCATTCGGTTGAAATGATGATGACCATGACAGCATAATGACAACCATTTGGTTATGTGAAAAGGGTATGCAGATGGTGAATTTTCAAACATTGTCAACCATATGTTACGCTCTTAATATTCTAGCTTGCACATTGTTTTGAATACACGAAGCATAATTTCTTTTATGCTAAACAGAAATGGTCGGACGTACCGCCAGTAAAGTGTGTGTTAGAAAGTCATTAATAGTATGATTGTGTTTAAAATTTACTACGCAAAGAATATTACTGGAAGAAACAAGCTATAGGATGAAACGCTCATCGTAACGTATTACTGAGCACCTAGCCAAGACTAATTTTTAGCGTGTTTTAAATGTTACTGAGAGTTAAAACTGGATGATCATTGCATTTTACGTTAAGCGAGACTGCATAGGTGCCAGAGGCCTTAGCGCGAATAACGTTTACCGCGTTTGGTTCTCTGATTGGCTTAGAGCTTGGAGCGGACCAATTGGAGCACTGAACGTCATAAACGTGTCAATCACGTTATGTATACCAAACTCGTACTAGGTACTCAGTTCATTAGAATTAACACCCATTTAGCCTCATACTGCACACTACATTGCAGTCTGGCACCTAGCTTCACTGGGTGTATATCAGAAATGTTACGGTGGTTCGATTCCAATTCCGAGAGTTCTAAACTTCTGATTGATTTTAATCAAAACTTCTATCGGAGGTACAAACATGTATATTTACTACTCGCGCGGGGAACCTCCTCGTTCGATTAGTCTTTCATTTGTTTTTTTTTTCGTAGTTGGAATGTTGTGAATTCGCTCTTCATTTATATTTATCCAAGTTTTTGCCTTCGATTTCGGTTCCGATTCCGCTAAACCAAATTTAAGAACTCCGGTTCCGAATTCGGGTCCGGTATAACCACTTCCGTTACATCCATAGTATGTATGTATGTTTGTTTCTCATTCAAGATTATCGTTACTAAGTTCATTGTATATGTGTGTGGCACACATATTTACTGTATACAGCTAAAATTTCACCATCTACAGCAGTTGATATTTTGACTAGTGCTGCTCCATTAGTTATTTTATGCACAGCCAATGCCAAGAACTCTTAAGCAGCGTATGTGTTCTCTTCTACCTAAAACAATTCGCATTCAGAGCAAGTATCAAGACCTGTACCATGACGTTTAAAGTAAGATTGTTTAATTCTTATTTCCAGTGTGGGTAAGAGATGGCGCTAGACAACCTGTATAGCTCTGTCTCTTAACCACACGAAAATAAGAATGAAATAATCTTACTTTCAACGTCATGGTAACCCCCCAAGACAGGCTTCTGGGCTCGCTCTTTCCTTCGTAGACTTTATCCACCCCTTCACCGTCCCTTGAGCAAGATTTTTGCAAAATCATGGTGGAACCTACTAGAGCCAATTTCCACCATCAGATTCTTCAAATTAAAATAACTGCAATTAATATTTCATAATTTCTCAATAGGTCAACGTTTCGCCATGCAAGAAATGAAGACTACCCTCAGCGAGATCTGCCGCAACTTCAAGATTCTGCCGAAGGTGAAGGGAGCCAGGCCCCGGCTGCTAGCTGACCTGGTGCTGAGGCCTGTTGACCCCATCTACGTCAAGTTTATTCCTCGTTAGGAAGTCTAGTGGTCATGTTGATAAAGAATCTGGGCGTTATGTTGGCACCTCGAGTTTTTGTTTTATACAAAAAGACTTGAATCTTCTGGAAAAAAATACATCAGAAATTAAATAAATAAAGAAAAGTTTACATATTATAAAACAAAGTTCCACACTGTGTCTGTCTGTTTGTATGTTCGTGATAAACTCAAAAATTACTGAACGAATTTCCATGCAGATTTCACCAATAATACCATGATAGGGAAAAGCTGTGCGATGCTGGTGCAGATCGTTAGTAAGATCTAAAAAAAGCTGTTCAAAATGGTTTTCAATCAATTACAAAAAGCTATCGCGTGATTGACAATTTGTTACATTTATTTTTGGTCTGAAAACTGAGCCTTCACGTGTCATAAACTGCACTATACCAAGACAATATTCCCAACGGTGCTCCCGTGCAAAAACGGCCAAACATCAATATGTTGTACGGATAATAAATAGGATAGAAAAATCAACTCGTAAATTGTTCGAAAACTCGACGTGCCATTTTATAGTTTTTTTTATACTCGCCTATGCTTGAATTTGATCATTTTAGTAACATGATCAAAAGATCTATTTTTATTTATTTTTTTGCTATCTATCAGATAATATTAGAGTTTGTTAAATATATTGATTCATTTAACATTAAATATTAATATTATTAAAATAAATGATAGAACACAAAATGTTGTTTCCTTGTTCTCAAAATAAGTTTATGCATTATGTGTGGACTTTACGACTAAAGTTATAATTTATTATGCTCTGTTACCATAAGACCTCAGGGGTTGGCAAAAAGAAGTTCTCAAATTATTCGGTTTCATTCCGATGAGTTTATAGCACTTTACTTGAGAGAGGCCAAGTGCGAGTCAGACTCCATACCGTCCGTATCAAAAAACGGCAAAAAATCACGTTTGTTGTATGGGAGCCCCACTTAAATATTTATTTTATTTTGTTTTTAGTATTTGTAACAATAACGGCAACAGAAATACATCATCTGTGAATTTAAACTGTCTAGCTATCACGGTTCATGATATACAGTCTGGTGACAGATGGACAGACAGACAGACAGACGGATGTACAGCGGAGTTTTAGTAATAGGGTCCCCTACGGAACCCTAAAAATGCAGAGTGGAGCTGGTGAGGTGAGTCTCACAGATGAAATTAGGTGGTCGTTAAACAGAGAGGAGTCTTCGAGCTAATTGTGTAGCAATTGGTTTATCCCTATTTTCATAAAGGTATTAAATTAGTGGGATGAGAGTGTAAGAATTAGGGTGCGTTTCCACCAGAGAAGTGTTATGCAGCTGAGTTGGGAGGATGTGAAAGCTAAGCTAAGAAATCTAAGTGACCGTTTCCACTGACGCTGTGCTATGTGGCGGGACGATTCACCCCCTAAGAGGATGAAACGGAGGCCAAAAGTTTGTATGGAGAAACCTACTTTTACGCGGGCGAAGCCGCTGGCAGAAGCTTGTCTGAAATTAAATTAAAACCGCATTTTCAAATCAATTCTAGAGTTCGTGAAATTCGAAATGTAAGCACAACGAAACTGTCTGTTATTGGTTAAATACACAGAATTTTAATTTGATCCTGGTATTAATCTTGAAGGGATCACTTTTAACAGGACCTCAAGTCTGCCATTATAGTGTCAGAATGGTCTGTCATTGATTTCGTAATTGTTGATTTTGACAAGTTTGGTAATCTACTAATATAATGGCGTCGTTATGACTTTCCAATGGCCAACCACTGACACTCCATTGAAAGAAGTGGCATAGAATGGTAGTCTCGTACATATTGACAAAATGAATGTCTGACGTGTGTGGTAATCTGCTAAAATTTTGATAGTTCTACCTACCATTAGAACGTCATTGTGCAGTCATTGCTTTTAATAAGCTCGATATTGTCATTCTACCACAACTCTAGTACGAGACCATTGACCGATCAATTAGCAGATTACGAACTTTTAGCAAAATGACAATGGGATCGTGTTGGAATGACGAAAAAATATCAGACCAGGGCCCCTGGAGTCAAGAGTGAATAGGTTAGGTCTAGGCAAGCGTACTCCATAGTCGACCACATCATCGCTTACCATCTGATGAAACAGTAGGCAAGCGGGAGCCTATCTATACTAATATTATAAAGATGAAAGTACTTTCTTTGGCAAAAATTACTAAGCGAAATTGAGTAAACTTTACCGGAGAGTGATTTAAAGCTAAATTTAAAAAAAAGATTTTTAATTTAAAATAAAGTTGGTTTTAGATACTATTACCATGATGTCAATAATATCTCAATCGGATTATTTCGTAATTAAAAAAAAAAAATATCTAAAAATGTTATCTTTAAATCACTCTTCTGTAAAGTTTAGTAGTTGTTGCCTTTCAAGACGGACAACAAAGTGATTCTATAAGGGTTGGAAAAACTCCCTAACTAAATCTAAATCATTTATCAAACGATAAAGCGTTCATAAAAACCGTGATTTTTGGTAACGATTTGATTATGTTGTTCAAAGTCCAGTATAAAGTCTGAGTGAGATATCACGGATATATCTATCACTCCCCGATTGGGAGTTTCATCATAATTGAGAGCAGCTTGGACTTTGAACATACATAACAGTCACCATGACACTCGACATTCTCAAGCAGCTGCCAATTAAGCCGGTTTTTTCTGTGAATTACAAGCTAAGTTTATCTAAAACTATTTATGTGATGAATAGATTCTTATAGACAGGTGACGTTATATAAATTCGTCAAGTCATTGAGTTCCTTAATATCCTAAGTTGAGCTACACGAATATTGACAAATGCTTGCAGTTGTTGCAAAATCAAAAAATCAAAAATTAAAACTCAAAAATCAAAAATCAAAAATCAAAAATCAAAAATCAAAAATCAAAAATCAAAAATCAAAAATCAAAAATCAAAAATCAAAAATCAAAAATCAAAAATCAAAAATCAAAAATCAAAAATCAAAAATCAAAAATCAAAAATCAAAAATCAAAAATCAAAAATCAAAAATCAAAAATCAAAAATCAAAAATCAAAAATCAAAAATTAAAAATCAAAAATCAAAAATCAAAAATCAAAAATCAAAAATCAAAAATCAAAAATCAAAAATATCTTTGTTTCACTTTGGACCTATATGGGCACTTATAAAACGTCAGGGTGCAATGTCCTCGCAGTGCTCGGGAGTTAATTATTTAAAACCTTCACTGCTTTATCTTCTGCTTGGAAATCTCCACATAATCTATTGTTATAATGGAAGTAATCCAAGTTTGACAAAAGTAAAGGTTAAAAAATATTAAACCCACTTTCTCAATTCCCAGTAGGTAAGCTATGAACCGAGCCATATAACTGCGTCCAGTTTTCCTTGTGTTATCGCACAGTCACGATGACTTGCAAGTTGCAACTTATCAAGGAGAACGCACTTGGATTGCACCAGACTTACTATCTGTACTACAGTTCACTCACCCTTGCCTAGTTTGCGGTATGTAGAAAATTAACCTTGTTTCTGCGTTGTCAGGATGAGATGTTGCAAAATAATTTAAACGATTCCATAATTTGTTCTATTTTTGAAATACTAAAACACGGATTATTACGAAATTAAACTAACACCTTTTCCTTCTAGTGGCAGGCAGAACCAACTAAACTGCGACCTCAACATGTCTGTTTCTTTTACGTTTATTGACGTTCATATGTTTATTTATTGTATATCATTTACGTGTATTCTATTATTGGTGAGCTAAATATATCTGGATATAAGAAATACATTTTACATAACATATTTACTGGATGTAATCTCAATTTTGACCTATAACCGTTTTGTGTTAAAGTAAAACAAATGAATTAGATGTTTTCGATATGAATCACAAGTACATAATTATCAGTTACGTTTGTGCATTTCTACGAACTTGACGCGGACGAAGTCGCGGGCAACAGCTAGTTACGAAAATAAATACATTTTAAATAAGTAGATATGTAGGTATTACTTTTGGTAGCCATGATAGAAAATTATACATTTTTTAAACTGTAGTGTGCGATATCACATATTACTTAAATAAAAAGAGCTTATAAGGCTCTCAATTGTTTTGTCAACATTTTAAATAAATGTATGTAATTATAGCCAGCAACTTGCTGGCAGAGCTACAATTACTTACATACATACATACATCCATCACCCGCGTAAAAATAGAAAATTATCCCTAGGGAACATACTTCCGAGATATAAAGTATTCCATGTGCTATTTCAGGACAAATGGTCTACCTGTGTACTAAGTTTCATCAAAATCCGTTCAGCCGTTCGAATGTAAAGAAGTAACAAACATACACACACCCACACATAGACATTCACAAACTGTCGCCTTTATAATATTAGTGTGATGAAATGTAAGTGTGATTATTCAAGAACCCGCTCCTACCGCTTTCAATATATTTTATTTCGCACTAGTGCGGACAGTACGGCGGTCAGGCGCGCCACAATTATATTTATTGTATCAGGCTGGTCGCCGGGCAGCCCTCGCCAATGCATACGAGAAAATATCCGAGAACCATTTATCACAAAAAATTACTAAAAAAAATTATGATTAAGATGTGTGTTGAAAAACGTTCAAACGACGTTTTTCTTTACATATAGGCAATTGTCATTGTAGCCAAGGCAGAATACGCCCGAGCTGCAGGCAAGGTCGTTTTGGAACCAAGAAATAAAATGACGATAACACTTTTTTTTTTTAATTGATTGACTAGTGCTTGACTGCGATCCCACCTGATGGTAAGCAGTGTATCGTTGACGGTGAGGCGCACTAGTTTATTAAGAGCCTATTTCACTCTAGCTTCGAAGACACCTAAATTATAATCGGACGGGAAGAAGAAGCAGGTAAATTGTTCCAGTCCTTCAATACTATTTGCGCGTATTTTGGTAGCAATCAAGTGAAATACTCATAATTTCTATCAAAATAGATGATATCTCTTTGATAACATCAGCTAAACGGTTACCCAATATATTACCGTTTTATACACACACAGAGTAGCATACAGGAAGTTACTTTGATGGACAGCACATATGACAGTAATGACTTTTCTTTACCATCACGTGTGGGGTAGGTACTCTCATAAGTCTAACATCATTTTGACGATACTTCTACCGTCAAAATGGTGTAAGATTTATGGCAGTTTTATGACCCACATAAAAATTATTTGCAGGTAAATTATTTATGGCAGGAATGAAAATTTTATTGGATTACATGGAACGATATCCTACTCTTAATACTGTAGGGGAGACTGGGTACGGTTGCAGCAGGGTACGGTTAAACCATCGCTAATAACTCGTAAACTATTAGCGATGTGGTGAGGGGTACAAGGGGAGAGAGACGCGGCCGGCGAGTCCGGACATGAATCACAGTGACGCGTTGCACTTCGCGCGCTCTGTACGTTTCCAGGGGACCCTATTATATTTTTTCGACAAAAAGTAAGTATTTTCTATTGTTTTCTTTTTCAAATTACTTTGTTGATATTAGCATTTGCATTTTGAGTGATTTTCTGTTTTATCGTTAGATTTTGAAGGTTTGAAAATCGTCGGAGCAAAAGAGCTCTTTTTATGTTCGAAACAATTATTAAGACTGATAGAATTGGTGCCATACTAGAATTTAACCATTTCTTGTTAATTATGAATAAAAAAACTGATTTTTATTACTTATTTGTTTATGTTTCAACTGACACCCTTCGCTGTTTCAACCGCCCCTGGTATGGGTACGGTTGAAACAGTGGCACATCATTTTATTAAACTCTTCCTAACTAGTAAATATGGCAGTTGAGCCTCTAATTCTGAGATGTCTTTGAAGACAAAAGTCTATTCTCTTATTTTATGTGTTTTGTTGTTTGTTATGTTTCAAAATGGCCGTGCTACGAGCATTCAAAGCAAAATTGTTTCAACTGTACCCAGTCTCCCCTAAAGGGGTGACTAGATGGTTGCAAACTAACGTCTTCAATCCGTGTAGACAGCATTTGTAACCTTCAACGCCCTTGGTTGGGAGGCGCGTTTTCCCAACCACTGAACGTGTTGACGCGTGGTTTACATCTATGTAGCCGCAACACAAATCAAACATACACATAAACCAATGTCACCTTGGTTGGAACGCTAGTTTGCAACCATCTGGTCACCCCTTTACGATCAGACGATTAAGGAAAGGCATTTTAGATTGAGGTTTTAATACTATTTTATTGTATTGAGTTGCTACCAGTGGCTTCGCCCGCGTGATTGTTTTTTTTGAATGAGAAAATCATATAATGACATCCTGCGCTCTTCGGCGGAGCGAGAAGGCGTGTCAGACTTTAATTGACTAAAAACCCACTCCTGTTCCTTCGTTGCCTTACATACCAGGGCCGAGTCTTACTATCAGAAGCAGACCCTAGGCCCCAGTAGGCTTCGACCCTGCTGGGCCCCTACGGTTGCTGACATGATAGTAGAAAATTATCCCAAGGGAACATACTTCCGGGATAAACAGTATCCTATGTGCTGGACATGGTCTACCCAGTACCCGTGTACCAAGTTTCATCGAAATCCATTCAGTAGTTTTCACGTCAGTCCCCAATGAGACTGCAATCGTTCTACGTAAACTTAAATAATTAATTTCTCAGTCGTTTATTGATGGATTTCAAAAATGTTTTACTGATTTATTAGCGTTGATCTATATTGTGATATGGAAATATTCTTAAATAAATATATGTTTTTTAAAGAATAACCATAGAGTTTCTTACCGGTCCTTCTCCATAGAAAACGACCAATTGAAATCGTGCACTAGCTTCTGACGTTTTATGAGTGCCCATGAAGGCCTATGTGAAATAAAAACATTTTAAATACATGATGGGATTCAGGGGTTAAAGTATGAAATTGCTGTTTTTTTAAACGGGTTTCTTTGAAGTGTGAAGTATATCTTTGGATTGATTTGGAATTATAAGTTCAAAAAAACGTTATATTTAACCCCTATTATTAACAACATAATGAAAATTCTCCGTTATCAGAAAATCACATCATCATAAGTTTTTTCGCTTCATTTATCGATTTGATTTGGCCCTAAAAATATTGTCGAAAATACAAACTTAGAGAACAAGTTTAAGAGATCTTTTTTATTGGACTTTGATCAGAATCTGGTAAATACATTTGATTAAGGGAACCGGTTTTATTTTGGAACTTGAACGTTCTAAAATTAGGCTGGACTCTTTATCAACTTAATTTGTTTTTATTTCAAAGAGACTAATGTAAATCTGCTTCGAATATTCGACATTCTGAGTGGGTTTTATTTAACGTTGAACAAATTAAGCTTGAAGATTTGATCTTTTGATGAGACTTTGAAGATAGTTGGATTCTGAGCTTGTTATTTATTTTTAGTCCTGGCACAGGGTGAGTCGTACCAGGCAGCGGTCGAACTGGAGACACGCGGGGTTGCGATAGTCGAGGCCATGTACTTCCACGGCCTCTGAACGCGAAGCAGACCTCACGGCGTCCTCACCTTCTGCATGACGCAGGTCCTCACCGGACATAGTTCGGGAGTTTCCTGCACCGGATTCGTGTGGAGCACACGGTGGAGGTGTGCCCCACCTGGGCAGAGCACTGCCGTGCGATCTCTCGCGCCGGGCCTTGGTACAGGCCATGGTCCGGAGCAAGGAGGAGTAGCAGGCGGTCGCCTCCTTCTGCGAAGCAGTAATGCTAGCAAAGGAGGAGGCCGCACATGCACGCGCGAGGCAATTGCCCTCGCGCCCTAGCCACCGGGATTCCGATCCCAATTTTGGCGAGCAATGGGTAGCTCGCCGTCCGACCGTCCGGTAACCATCCGGACCGAGCCTAAGTCTTCGACCGCGCGTAGTGTTCCACACGCGCCTCAAGGAGATTTCAGCAACCGTAGGGGCTCAGCAGGGTCGAAGCCTACTGGGGCCAATTATAATTTATTATTATTATTGATTGATTGATTGATTGACTGTTCTAAATTCAAATTAAATTTTCATAGGTTTCGTATTTTGTTTAACAAGTCATCGTTACCCTGTATGACGAAAATTGATAAAACATTACACGTAAATGGAAAAAAAAGCTAAGAAACGTTAATTTAATAACTTGCGAGTATCCCCTCCCCGAGCTCTTATTACGGCTTCCTTACTCAGATGTTCATGTTCATGTTCTTCGTCGATCAGATGAGAGTCACGATCAAACGGAAGTGTTTAGATTTTTCTGATGAGAAGTGTATAATAAAGACGAAAGTTTGTATGTGTGTGCATGTTTGTTACTTCTTAGCAAGAACGACTGAATGGTGTAAATTATATTTATTTTCAATACCTACACTTACTCTAAAACCTGCCCGTATCCCACCGCTTTTAGGCACGAAATAGACTGTTTTCTGAGTGAGCGTGCTCTCCCCCGCCACAATTATATTACATTTACCGTATCAGGCTGGGCGCGCGTCGACCCCCACGAGTCGCCGGTCAACCCCCGTCTATTAATTTCTTCGTAAGTGTATTGAAATAAGTCGTTTGATACACGTGCAAATTTGTCACTGCAGTCCTCGTTTCCATTCCACCTCGGCCGCAATGACAAACTTTCTGCATTTGTGTCAAAATGCACTATTAGCAAATAGGTTTTTAAAAGACACTTTTACACGTCAACTTTATCGCCAATTTAAACTAGATGAGGCCGGAATTTTCCAAGCTGACTACACTGAGAAGAAACACCGAAATAAACACAGAGGTCAAATGTAATAGAGACTCGAAGATAGCAATATATTGGGTTCCTATCAATCTTTCTTTTGGGCTGAACCAAATATTGGTTATATACCGCAATATTCATAGCTATTATTAATATAATTTATCAGTAATATTTCTGAGTCTTCGGCCCTATCTATATAGTGTTTCAGGCTTTTCATAATAGAATAATATTCTGATAACAATTACCTATGTTCGAAAACCAAACCTGTTTTAGATTGAAATCTCATGGTTGAGCAAGTATGTATGCAGATTCAAATATAAGATTCGAGAACAATGAACTAGTTTGAATTTAGATTTATGCTTCAGATTTATTTTTAGACTAGGTTTAAGTAAGGTTGAGATATTATTTCTAATTAATTTTCGCTTTTGTCTCAAAAGTAATTGATCTGGGATCATTATTTTAGGATCTACAGCACCTGTTAGCGTACCTAAAACTTTAACATATTGATTACTTTGTTCAGCTTTGCATCGCCATTGACGATCAACTTCTACATTTTACAGCGAACTTATAATAGGTTAGATAAAATATTGATTACACTTACCTACGTTATCTTAGCTTATGTTTTGAGTCCTGCTTTATGTTCAAGAACTAGTTTCTGCCAGCGACTTTACTTATAATAATAATAATAATAATATATCTTTATTTCAGACATACGTCCATACATTTTTAACAAAACAAAAGTTAGTAAGGTTGTTAGTAGAACACATAAAACTACAAAAAAATACAAATAACAGGGTGTTAGTAATTTGTTAGTACAGAATCAAAATCAGTATTTACTTATGAAATCAGAAACTATCCCATTATAGCGTATTGAGCAGTGGTGGCCCAGTGGTAACGGCTCCGACTTACGAGTTGTAGGTTCCGGGTTCAAACCGCTGCTCTCAAAACGGTGAAGTAAAACAACGTGAGGAAACCGACATGTCCTAAAATCAAAAATTCGAAGACATGTGACATCCACCATCCCGCACTGGGCCCGCGTGGTGGATTACGGCCCATTTTCCTGTCCTAGAGAGGAGGCTTGAGTCCCATTTAGTGGGAACATTATAAGGCCGACTATGCTAATAGCGTATTACCGAAAAATGCTCTTACAAACGAACTGCATTCAATTTTTTTAGGTAAACTAACTGCGTCCCTTGCGGTTTCATCCTCGCCGTTGGTTACTGCTCCACTCCCTTATGTCGTAGTAGCATGTTATGTAATCTAAAGTCTTCCTCGATAAATGGGCTATCCAACTATAAAAGACTAGCTTTTTCCCTTGGCTTCGCCCGCATACATAAAACATAAACAGTGTTACTGAGGAATAAAGCAGCTTTCTAACGGTGAAAAAAAACTCACAATCGGACCAGTACTTTTAGAGATTACAGTCGACAAACAAAAAATCAAACTTTACCTCCTTATAATATTAGTGTAATTTGAACCAGGAGTTTCTGAAATTAGCACGTTCAAACAATAAATAAATGTCAGCTTTATAATACCATTATTAAGTAGCTATGACCTGGTGAGTGTCGCGGGAATCCGATGGATGCGAGACGCACAGGAACGGTTGTTATGGCGTCGCTTTGGACCAACTGTAGTATGTCTAACTGTAGACATCTTTCAGCTGAAATGATGATGATTAAGTAGGTATCGGTATACGGTATTACGTACACGTAGACCTATATTGCATCGGGACACCATGGCGGCGCGATCAGTTGCGCCACCATGGTGTCCGTAAGCTAGCCAACTGGACACCATACAGATAGATTACGAACATGTAGGACTATATTTTACCGGGACACCATGGCGGCGCGATCAGTTGCGCCGCCACGGTGTCCATAAGCTACCAAACCAGACACCGGAGTCGCTACACCACACTGAGACTTACTTAATTTGTAGAAACAGATAATTATTAGTAAAAGAAAGAAGAAAGAAAAACATTTTATTTGGCGGAACAAGGCGCAAATTTAGAACTAACAAATTAAAAGTATATTCTGTGTTAGTACTCTCTGTGGTTCTTAAACTAAGTTCAACTCAGTTAGATAGTAGTACTTTTTAAAGATGATTGACGAGGACTTGATACACCTGTGCCAATGACTTCTAGGTAAATATTTTCACTGCGTACCTATACACCGAAAGAGGAAAACAAACTTAATTAACTTAATAAAATCTTAATTAGTAACTGTTATTCTAATATTCTCTAGGGCGTCGTGTCGTGAGCTGCGTGTCGGGAGAATAGGCTGGAACATTTATTTTGTGTTACTAATATAAAAAAATTGTAGCTCGCTTCTCTTTTGTTAGAACTGAATTTATTCATATATATCGGTATATATATATATATATATATATATGTTTTTGGGAATGACAAAACAAATTTAAATAATATATAAATGATTTAAGAGCATGCTACTCGGCATACTTACATTTTCACTATTTTTCATGCAGCCGCTCTTACGCGATTATGACGTTATTACTCATTTTTCATAAGCTAGTGCACGGTTCCAAATTGGTCGTTTCCTATGGAGAAGAACCGGTATGAAACTCCATGGTTACTCTTTTAAAAAAAATGTGGTTCTTACAATACTTCCATAATACAGTATAAGTAGATATTATGTAACGACAGTGTAGACCGGTCAATATTATTACTAAAAAGTACAATAAAAATAATCATAATAAAAATTGAGTCGTAATAGGAAGTAACCTAAGAATTCGCGGAGTCTATACTTAGTGTTCTCACATTTATTCCTTGCCAATTTAATCAAGATTCTGAATGACCACAATTTTTTTTCAAAAACTTTTGAAGGTTTAATTAAACACATATTTCCTGGAACAAGTTTTGTAAAATATTCGAGTAAATTACGGAATTACCGAGTGCTAACAGAGTTTTCAAGCGTTATCTCTCTTTTTTCGCGGTACCTTTTCATTCGACATCCGCGTTGGATTGCGTTGTGATGAAGTAACAAGCTTTTAAAGCATGCTCGATGTTGACGATAGACGAGTAGAGAAGGAACCTCTTAAATAATATTAACTAGCCACAAATATTCAAGTGAGTTGAGTGCGCTGTGCCAGGAGGACGCCGGCTCTGGAAGGGCATCAAATTATCGAACCAAGACCAAGTTTTGTATGCTTGGCAGTTAGAAGCATACAATTATATTATTTATTGTGTTCCTGATAAGGGTGTAGACGCGTTACCAGGAATTCCGACTACGTGGGAGCTCCGGTACCCACGAGAGTACTGGGCACCTATGGCAGTGAGCTTCACAAAGCACCACCATCTATGCAGTCAGCAAGGCTGTCTATTCACAATCGCTTATGGATATATTCGTTGGACTTGGAACCCTAAAAACCAGATCTTAAAATCATCAAAAAATAATCAAGATAAAGTATCTGTTACAACTTTTTAAATCTAAACATATAATAAATCTGTAGTTTTTAGTTGTGCGCATATCACGTAAAATATACGAAATTGATGTAGATAACTTTTTATACTAAATTCATTGACTGTTTGGCGGTACGAAGTTCGCCTAGTGTAAATTAAATCTGTAAGTTTAATTTACTTTTAAATTAATATCAAACAAATCTGCACAGGTGAAAATTTAAAAAATTATAATTCAAGCTTTAATTTCTTTCAGTTCAAATTTAATTACTTGTTGTAGGTATTATGCGTCTGATCCGTTTATCTTAATTTTCTTGCCCGGGTTCTTTTATTCAGCGTTATCAAGATTTGATAGCAACTTAAGTATTTACTGCTTAATTATATTTTCTAAAATTAATCTAGTTAAACCGATTCAACAGGAAACTCTCTCTTAAATATTGCATAATGGTACCTATGCGTCGTTTGTGAAGGCTGCAAGTTTGTTTGAAAGAATTACCGCGGCCTTGAAAAGGTGTGTCCAGACGTGGTGAATGCACCGCTCGCGAGCCGTTCGCAAGCTGCTTCTTCCATTTCATGTTCGTACGAAGCCCCTGCGCCGCTCGTGCGCAAGATACGCGCCGTACTCGAGCGGCGTAGGGAGTGCGCGCGTGCCGCTCGCAGTACACATAGTTTAAACGCGAAAGAAGCTACGTGCTCCTCACTCGAGCCTTGCTGGAGTTGCACTAGAGCAGCTCACCAAACTTCGCTGTAATCGCACGCGAGAAACACGCACACAGCTCGCAAGCGGCTCGCGAACGGCGCATTCGCCAGATCTGGACGCAACAAAATACTGTAGGGTTTAATTCAGTAAAAGTCTGTCACTCTCTCTCGGGTCAAACTCTAACAGAGATAACCACCCTTTTCTTTAATCTTTGTATCAGATTAACGGATAATACTGCAGTAATGGAGTACAGTAGCCACACAAGGGCTGGTGCTACAAAACGCCATCTAGCAGTTTTGGAATCAGTTGAAAGGCTGAAAAAAGGCTAATTGGTGATCTAGATTTGATTAAGTCCAATCTACAAAGCCTGGAGCACAGCGTAGTGTAGCCAGATTTTCGGTATTTTACAGGATGCACTTTGGTCAGTATGCGTGAGATTTACATGACATGATTATGCCATTATTTTTCTACCATCGGGCAACTCGACGTACGGCGAGTGTCCACCCTTACATTGTTAACACCTCTACGGTCCGGACTAAGCGTTTCGCCCCGTCACCGCGTCGTTTATAACGCGTCCATCGAATGTCTGGAACAATTTGCATGCTGCGGTCTTCCCGTCCGATTATAATTTAGGTATTTTCAAGGTTAGAGTGAATAGACTCTTAATAAATTAGTGCGCTCCACCATCAACGATTGCATCACTGCTTACCATCGGGTGGTATCGCAGTCAAGCACTTCTGCAAAAGTTAGGAGCAGTGGTGGCCGAGTGGTAACGGCCCCGACTTACGAATCAAACGCCAACGCCAACGCGCTTTGGTCGCGGGTTCAAACCCAGCCAGGCGCATTACTTTGTGTATTTCATCACCACTGCTCTCAAAACGGTTGAGATTCGGCCCATATGACAAGATGTCGGTGGGGCCATGGGTGGTTGGTGGGATGCTTTCAAAACGGTGAAGGAAAAGATCTTGAAACCGGCATGTCCTAGAACCAAAAATTCGAAGACATGTGACATTCACCAATCCACACTGGGCCCGCGTGGTGGATTACAGCCCATTCCCTCTCCTAGAGAGAGGAGGCCCGAGTCCCAGCAGTGGCAACATTAAAAGGCTGACTATGCTTATATATATGTCCACAGTTCGGTATTCCTTTGTGATTTGAAAAAGAAATATCTGTTCTATGTTATTTTCTTGTTATTGTTATTTGAAGAAATGTGCTTACTTTTACGATTTGGATTTGGTCTCATGCGGATCGTAAAGTTTAATTTAGAGGAGATGGTTTGTAATGCTTTCTGGAAAGCGATAGCAGAATACTGCTTGTATTGTTCTGTTTATTTGAGTATTTGACGGCTCACCAACTTAGTGACACCATATATTCACACTCACACTTCACAACCGATTCAGTCGAACGCCGGATCAAGGATATTATATACCCTACGGATAACCTGTGAACATCAGAATGACGGGTGTACCGCAAAAAACAGTGATTCTATACAGGGGCGCCGGCTTTTAGAAAACCTCATGGGTGCTCATGCTCATTTGATGACTCGAAAAAGTCACGAAGTGTGAGCAAAAAAATGCACACTGATCTACCGACAAATAAATAAATGTCCTACTCCTTACATACTGCGTACCTACTTAATTACTAATTATGTTTGATAAAAATATAAAATGGAACCATTACATAAAAATTAAACTAGTTTTTAGTATCACGGCACATGAAAGCAATGTTATAGCAATGTGAGAAATGTGTGTCAAGTTTAAAACAATGTGCTTTTATAAAACTATAGTTATTTAAAAAACTTTGTGAGCCGCCAGTCTGATAACAAATGACGGGTGTATTTTTATTCTAAGCAAATTACTTACCATCTAAGTATGAAAACACTAGCGTAGCAATGTTCCGGCAATGTGCTCGAACGTACAAAAAACAGAATCAGATGCGGCAAAAGGTTTAAAAGTAATTCTGAAAATAAAAGTTCTAGATTTAAACGCCTACTTATTTTATACTAGCAATCACGACGAAACGTATAGAGGGACATTTACACCACAGGCGTTTACTTCGGTGCAATACAAATGAGATAACTATTTTCATATTTTCTTCTGAGGTGAAGTGTGGTGTTAGAACAGTGTCAAATGAATAAAGTAACAAATGTAAAGTATTATACAAGTATTTCACAAAAGAGAAAATAATAAATTACGACCGAAGTATATAGGTAAGTATGCATTTTTGTTTTGGTTCTAAAATACATCAAATATGTGTATGTCGCAGCAGGAGGGCGTACATTAAGAAACTTCTAAATTTGTTGTGTGGGTTAGTGAGGTCATTCCATCTGTCTGTCGGTTGTCATTGTCAAGTTAAACACACACAGCTATATGCTGCCTATCCTATTCAGGTGTCTAAAAGGCGCTATAGGTACAGCTTTAGGCATCGCAGCCTATATAGGTGTTTAGAAGCCGCTATAGGTACAGCTATAGGCAGCTGTGATGTTTTAGGACACACACTATACTTTATATTTATTACGAAGTCCGGAGCTAGACACGTCCGACCCGCTCAGTGGCTAGCTCTCAACTGCGACTACTGAGGGCCAACTACCCCCGCCACCTAGCAGCCAGTCTAGTGTTTGTATATTAAGGTGTCTAGAAGCCGCTTAGGTACAGCTAAGGGCAGCCTATCTTATTCAGGTGTCTAAAAGCCGCTATAGATACAGTTATAGGCAAAGCATCATTAATAGGTATCTAGAAGCCGCTTTAGATACAACTATAAGTATCGCATCCTCTATAAGTGTCTAAAAGCCGCTATAGGTACAGCTATAAGCATCGCATCCTCTATAGGTGTCTAAAAGCCGCTATAGGTACAGGTATAGGCATCGCGTCCTATTTAGATGTCTAGAAGCCGCTAAAGGTACAGCTATAGGCATCGCATCCTATAAAGGTCTCTTAAAGCCCCTATAGGTACAGCTATAGGCATCGCATCCTCTATAGGTGTCTAAAAGCCGCTATAGGTACAGGTATAGGCATCGCGTCCTATTTAGATGTCTAGAAGCCGCTAAAGGTACAGCTATAGGCATCGCATCCTATAAAGGTGTCTAAAAGCCGCTATAGGTACAGCTATAGGCATCGCATCCTCTATAGGTGTCTAAAAGCCGCTATATGTACAGCTATATGCTGCCTATCCTATTCAGGTGTCTAAAAGGCGCTATAGGTACAGTTATAGGCATCGCATCCTATACAAGTGTCTAAAAGCCGCTACAGGTACAGCTATAGGCTTTGCCTCCTATATAGGTGTCTAGAAGCACATTCAGGTACAGCTATAGGCATCGCATCCTCTATAGGTGTCTAAAAGCCGCCATATGTACAGCTATATGCTGCCTATCCTTTTCAGGTGTCTAAAAGGCGCTATAGGTACAGCTATAGGCAGCTGTGATGTTTTAGGACACTAACTATACTTTATATTTATAACGATGTCCGGAGCTAGAGTTCGACACGTCCGACCCGCTCAGTGGCTATCTCTCAATTGCGACTACTGAGGGCCGACTACCCCCGCCACCTAGCAACCAGTCTAGTGTTTGTATATTAAGGTGTCTCGAAGCCGCTAAGGTATAGCTTTAGGCATCGAAGCCTATATAGGTGTCTTGAAGCCGCTACAGGTACAGCTATAGGCATCGCATCCTATAAAGGTGTCTAAAAGCCGCTATAGATACAGCTATCGGCAGCTGTGATGTTTTAGGACACACGCTAAACTTAATATTTATGTTTGGTACAGTTACAGGCATCGCATCCTTAATAGTTATCTAGAAGCCGCTATAGGTACAGCTATAGGCATCGCGTCCTATATAGGTGTCTAGAAGTCGCTTTAGGTACAGCTATAGGCATCGCGTTCTATATAAGTGTCTAGAAGCCGCTAAAGGTACAGATATAGGCATCGCATCCTATATAGGTGTATAAAAGCCACTTTAGGTTCAGCTATAGGCATCATGTCCTGTATAGGTGGCTAAAAGTCGCTATAGGGACAGCTACAGGCATCGCATTCTATATAGGTGTCTTAAAGCCGCTAAAGGTACAGCTATAGGCATCGCATCCTATATAGGTGTCTAAAAGCCACTTTAGGTACAGCTATAGGCATCGCATCCTCTATAAGTGTCTAAAAGCCGCTATAGGTACAGTTATAGGCATCGCATCCTATAAAGGTGTCTAAAAGCCGCTATAGGTACAGTTATAGGCATCGCATCCTATAAAGGTGTCTAAAAGCCGCTATAGGTACAGTTATAGGCATCGCATCCTATATAGGTGTCTAAAAGCCACTTTAGGTACAGCTATAGGCATCGCGTCCTATATAGGTGTCTAGAAGTCGCTTTAGGTACAGCTACAGGCATCGCGTCCTATATAGGTGTCTAGAAGTCGCTTTAGGTATAGCTACAGGCATCGCGTCCTATAAAGGTGTCTTTAAGCCGCTAAAGGTACAGCTACAGGCACCGCGTCCTATAAAGGTGTCTTTAAGCCGCTAAAGGTACAGCTATAGTCATCGCATCCTATAAAGGTGTCTAAAAGCCGCTAAAGGTACAGCTATAGGCATCGCATCCTATAAAGGTGTCTAAAAGCCGCTAAAGGTACAGCTATAGGCATCGCGTCCTATAAAGGTGTCCAAAAGCCACTTTAGGTACAGCTATAGGCATCGCGTCCTATATAGGTGTCTAGAAGTCGCTTTAGGTACAGCTACAGGCATCGCGTCCTATAAAGGTGTCTTTAAGCCGCTAAAGGTACAGCTACAGGCATCGCATCCTATAAAGTTGTCTAAAAGCCGCTATAGGTACAGTTATAGGCATCGCATCCTATATAGGTGTCTAAAAGCGACTTTAGGTACAGCTACAGGCATCGCGTCCTATAAAGGTGTCTTTAAGCCGCTAAAGGTACAGCTTCAGGCATCGCGTCCTATAAAGGTGTCTTTAAGCCACTAAAGGTACAGCTATAGGCATCGCATCCTATAAAGGTGTCTAAAAGCCGCTAAAGGTACAGCTATAGGCATCGCATCCTACATAGGTGTCTAAAAGGCGCTATAAGTACAGTTATAGACATCGCGTCCTATAAAGGTGTATTTAAGCAGCTAAAGGTACAGCTACAGGCATCGCGTCCTATAAAGGTGTCTAGAAGTCGCTTTAGGTACAGCTACAGGCATCGCGTCCTATAAAGGTGTCTTTAAGCCGCTAAAGGTACAGCTATAGGCATCGCATCCTATAAAGGTGTCTAGAAGTCGCTTTAGGTACAGCTACAGGCATCGCATCCTATAAAGGTGTCTAAAAGCCACTATAGGTACAATTATAGGCATCGCATCCTATAAAGGTGTCTAAAAGCCGCTATAGGTACAATTATAGGCATCGCATCCTATAAAGGTGTCTAACAGCCACTTAAGGTACAGCTATAGGCATCGCGTCCTATAAAGGTGTCTTTAAGCCGCTAAAGGTACAGCTATAGGCATCGCATCCTATAAAGGTGTCTAGAAATCGCTTTAGGTTCAGCTATAGGCATCATGTCCTGTATAGGTGGCTTAAAGCCGCTATAGGGACAGCTACAGGCATCGCATTCTATATAGGTGTCTTAAAGCCGCTAAAGGTACAGCTATAGGCATCGCGTCCTATATAGGTGTCTAGAAGTCGCTTTAGGTACAGCTATAGGCATCGCGTCCTATATAGGTGTCTAAAAGCCGGTATAGGTACAGCTACAGGCATCGCGTCCTATAAAGGTGTCTTTAAGCCGCTAAAGGTACAGCTTTAGACATCGCATCCTACATAGGTGTCTAGAAGTCGCTTTAGGTACAGTTATAGGCATCGCATCCTATATAGGTGTCTAAAAGCCACTTTAGGTACAGCTATAGGCATCGCGTCCTATATAGGTGTCTAGAAGTCGCTTTAGGTACAGCTATAGGCATCGCGTCCTATATAGGTGTCTAGAAGCCGCTTTAGGTCCAGCTATAAGCATCGCATCCTCTATAAGTGTCTAAAAGCCGCTATAGTTACAGTTACAGGCATCGCATCCTTTATAGTTATCTAGAAGCCGCTATAGGTACAGCTATAGGCAGCTTTGATGTTGTAGGACACACACTATACTTTATATTTATAACGATGTCTGGAGCTAGAGTTCGACACGTCCGACCAGCTCAGTAGCTAGCTCTCAACTGCGACTACTGAGGGCCGACTATCCCCGCCACCTAGCAGCCAGTCTAGTGTTTGTATATTTAGGTGTTTAGAAGCCGCCAAGGTACAGCTATGGGCAGCCTATCTTATTCAAGTGTCTAAAAGCCGCTATAGATACAGTTATAGGCATCGCGTCCTATATAGGTGTCTAGAAGTCGCTTTAGGTACAGCTACAGGCATCGCGTCCTATAAAGGTGTCTTTAAGCCGCTAAAGGTACAGCTACAGGCATCTCGTCCTATAAAGGTGTCTTTAAGCCGCTAAAGGTACAGCTATAGGCATCGCATCCTATAAAGGTGTCTAAAAGCCACTTTAGGTACAGCTATAGGCATCGCATCCTATATAGGTGTCTAGAAGTCGCTTTAGGTACAGTTATAGGCATCGCATCCTATATAGGTGTCTAAAAGCCACTTTAGGTACAGCTATAGGCATCGCGTCCTATAAAGGTGTCTTTAAGCCGCTAAAGGTACAGCTACAGGCATCGCATCCTATAAAGGTGTCTAAAAGCCGCTATAGGTACAGTTATAGGCATCGCATCCTATATAGGTGTCTAAAAGCCACTTTAGGTACAGCTATAGGCATCGCGTCCTATATAGGTGTCTAGAAGTCAATTTAGGTACAGCTACAGGCATCGCGTCCTATAAAGGTGTCTTTAAGCCGCTAAAGGTACAGCTACAGGCACCGCGTCCTATAAAGGTGTCTTTAAGCCGCTAAAGGTACAGCTATAGGCATCGCATCCTATAAAGGTGTCTAAAAGCCGCTAAAGGTACAGCTATAGGCAGCTGTGATGTTGTAGGACACACACTATACTTTATATTTATAACGATGTCCGGAACTAGAGTTCGACACGTCCGACCCGCTCAGTGGCTAGCTCTCAACTGCGACTACTGAGGGCCGACTACCCCCGCCTAGGTGGCGCAGTCAGTCTAGTGTTTGTATATTTAGGTGTCTAGAAGCCGCTAAGGTACAGCTATGGGCAGCCCATCATATTCAAGTTTCTAAAAGCCGCTTTAGGTACAGTTATAGGCATCGCATCCTTAATAGGTATCTAGAAGCCGCTATAGGTACAGTTATAGGCATCGCATCCTATATAGTTGTCTAAAAGCCACTTTAGGTACAGCTATAGGCATCGTGTCCTATATAGGTGTCTAAAAGCCGCTATAGGTACAGCTACAGGCATCGCGTCCTAGAAAGGTGTCTTTAAGCCGCTAAAGGTACAGCTTTAGACATCGTATCCTACATAGGTGTCTAGAAGTCGCTTTAGGTACAGCTATAGGCATCACATCCTCTATAAGTGTCTAAAAGCCGCTATAGGTACAGTTATAGGCATCGCATCCTATATAGGTGTCTAAAAGCAACTTTAGGTACAGCTATAGGCATCGCGTCCTATAAAGGTGTCTAAAAGCCGCTATAGGTACAGCTAGAGGCATCGCGTCCTAGAAAGGTGTCTTTAAGCCGCTAAAGGTACAGCTTTAGACATCGCATCCTACATAGGTGTCTAAAAGCCGCTAAAGGTACAATTATAGGCATCGCATCCTATAAAGGTGTCTAAAAGCCGCTAAAGGTACAGCTATAGGCATCGCATCCTACATAGGTGTCTAAAAGGCGCTATAGGTACAGTTATAGGCATCGCGTCCTATAAAGGTGTCTTTAAGCCGCTAAAGGTACAGCTTCAGGCATCACGTCCTATAAAGGTGTCTAGAAGTCGCTTTAGGTACAGCTACAGGCATCGCGTCCTATAAAGGTGTCTTTAAGCCGCTAAAGGTACAGCTACAGGCATCGCGTCCTATAAAGGTGTCTTTAAGCCGCTAAAGGTACAGCTATAGGCATCGCATCCTATAAAGGTGTCTAAAAGCCGCTATAGGTACAATTATAGGCATCGCATCCTATAAAGGTGTCTAAAAGCCGCTATAGGTACAATTATAGGCATCGCATCCTATAAAGGTGTCTAAAAGCCGCAATACGTACAGTTATAGGCATCGCATCCTATATAGGTGTCTAAAAGCCACTTTAGGTACAGCTATAGGCAGCTGTGATGTTGTAGGACACACACTATACTTTATATTTATAACGATGTCTGGAGCTAGAGTTCGACACGTCGAACCAGCTCAGTAGCTAGCTCTCAACTGCGACTACTGAGGGCCGACTGCCCCCGCCACCTAGCAGCTAGTCTAGTGTTTGTATATTTAGGTGTCTAGAAGCCGCTAAGGTACAGCTATGGGCAGCCTATCTTATTCAAGTGTCTAAAAGCCGCTATAGATACAGTTATAGGCATCGCATCCTTTATAGTTATCTAGAAGCCGCTATAGGTACAGCTATAGGCAGCTGTGATGTTGTAGGACACACACTATACTTTATATTTATAACGATGTCTGGAGCTAGAGTTCGACACGTCCGACCAGCTCAGTGGCTAGCTCTCAACTGCGACTACTGAGGGCCGACTACCCCCGCCACCTAGCAGCTAGTCTAGTGTTTGTATATTTAGGTGTCTAGAAGCCGCTAAGGTACAGCTATGGGCAGCCTATCTTATTCAAGTGTCTAAAAGCCGCTATAGATACAGTTATAGGCATCGCATCCTTTATAGTTATCTAGAAGCCGCTATAGGTACAGCTATAGGCAGCTGTGATGTTGTAGGACACACACTATACTTTATATTTATAACGATGTCTGGAGCTAGAGTTCGACACGTCCGACCAGCTCAGTGGCTAGCTCTCAACTGCGACTACTGAGGGCCGACTACCCCCGCCACCTAGCAGCTAGTCTAGTGTTTGTATATTTAGGTGTCTAGAAGCCGCTAAGGTACAGCTATGGGCAGCCTATCTTATTCAAGTGTCTAAAAGCCGCTATAGATACAGTTATAGGCATCGCATCCTATAAAGGTGTCTAAAAGCCGCTATAGGTACATTTATAGGCATCGCATCCTATATAGGTGTCTAAAAGGCGCTATAGGTACAATTATAGGCATCGCATCCTATAAAGGTGTCTAAAAGCCGCTATAGGTACAGTTATAGGCATCGCATCCTATATAGGTGTCTAAAAGCCACTTAAGGTACAGCTATAGGCATCGCGTCCTATATAGGTGTCTAGAAGTCGCTTTAGGTACAGCTACAGGCATCGCGTCCTATATAGGTGTCTAGAAGTCGCTTTAGGTACAGCTACAGGCATCGCGTCCTATAAAGGTGTCTTTAAGCCGCTAAAGGTACAGCTACAGGCATCGCGTCCTATAAAGGTGTCTTTAAGCCGCTAAAGGTACAGCTATAGTCATCGCATCCTATAAAGGTGTCTAAAAGCCGCTAAAGGTACAGCTATAGGCATCGCATCCTATAAAGGTGTCTAAAAGCCGCTAAAGGTACAGCTATAGGCATCGCATCCTACATAGGTGTCTTAAAGGCGCTATAGGTACAGTTATAGGCATCGCATACAAAATAGGTGTCTTTAAGCCGCTAAAGGTACAGCTTTAGCCGTCGCATCCTATAAAGGTGTCTAAAAGCCGCTAAAGGTACAGCTATAGGCATCGCGTCCTATAAAGGTGTCTAAAAGCCATTTTAGGTACAGCTATAGGCATCGCGTCCTATATAGGTGTCTAGAAGTCGCTTTAGGTACAGCTACAGGCATCGCGTCCTATAAAGGTGTCTTTAAGCCGCTAAAGGTACAGCTACAGGCATCGCATCCTATAAAGGTGTCTAAAAGCCGCTATAGGTACAGTTATAGGCATCGCATCCTATATAGGTGTCTAAAAGCGACTTTAGGTACAGCTACAGGCATCGTGTCCTATAAAGGTGTCTTTAAGCCGCTAAAGGTACAGCTTCAGGCATCGCATCCTATAAAGGTGTCTTTAAGCCACTAAAGGTACAGCTATAGGCATCGCATCCTATAAAGGTGTCTAAAAGCCGCTAAAGGTACATCTATAGGCATCGCATCCTACATAGGTGTCTAAAAGGCGCTATAAGTACAGTTGTAGGCATCGCATCCTATAAAGGTGTCTAAAAGCCGCAATACGTACAGTTATAGGCATCGCATCCTATATAGGTGTCTAAAAGCCACTTTAGGTACAGCTATAGGCAGCTGTGATGTTGTAGGACACACACTATACTTTATATTTATAACGATGTCTGGAGCTAGAGTTCGACACGTCCGACCAGCTCAGTGGCTAGCTCTCAACTGCGACTACTGAGGGCCTAGTGTTCTAGTGTTTGTATATTTAGGTGTCTAGAAGCCGCTAAGGTACAGCTATGGGCAGCCTATCTTATTCAAGTGTCTAAAAGCCGCTATAGATACAGTTATAGGCATCGCATCCTATAAAGGTGTCTAGAAGCCGCTATAGGTACAGCTATAGGCAGCTGTGATGTTGTAGGACACACACTATACTTTATATTTATAACGATGTCTGGAGCTAGAGTTCGACACGTCCGACCAGCTCAGTGGCTAGCTCTCAACTGCGACTACTGAGGGCCGACTACCCCCGCCACCTAGCAGCTAGTCTAGTGTTTGTATATTTAGGTGTCTAGAAGCCGCTAAGGTACAGCTATGGGCAGCCTATCTTATTCAAGTGTCTAAAAGCCGCTATAGATACAGTTATAGGCATCGCATCCTATAAAGGTGTCTAGAAGCCGCTATAGGTACAGCTATAGGCAGCTGTGATGTTGTAGGACACACACTATACTTTATATTTATAACGATGTCTGGAGCTAGAGTTCGACACGTCCGACCAGCTCAGTGGCTAGCTCTCAACTGCGACTACTGAGGGCCGACTACCCCCGCCACCTAGCAGCTAGTCTAGTGTTTGTATATTTAGGTGTCTAGAAGCCGCTAAGGTACAGCTATGGGCAGCCTATCTTATTCAAGTGTCTAAAAGCCGCTATAGATACAGTTATAGGCATCGCATCCTATAAAGTTGTCTAAAAGCCGCTATAGGTACATTTATAGGCATCGCATCCTATATAGGTGTCTAAAAGGCGCTATAGGTACAATTATAGGCATCGCATCCTATAAAGGTGTCTAAAAGCCGCTATAGGTACAGTTATAGGCATCGCATCCTATATAGGTGTCTAAAAGCCACTTAAGGTACAGCTATAGGCATCGCGTCCTATATAGGTGTCTAGAAGTCGCTTTAGGTACAGCTACAGGCATCGCGTCCTATATAGGTGTCTAGAAGTCGCTTTAGGTACAGCTACAGGCATCGCGTCCTATAAAGGTGTCTTTAAGCCGCTAAAGGTACAGCTACAGGCATCGCGTCCTATAAAGGTGTCTTTAAGCCGCTAAAGGTACAGCTATAGTCATCGCATCCTATAAAGGTGTCTAAAAGCCGCTAAAGGTACAGCTATAGGCATCGCATCCTATAAAGGTGTCTAAAAGCCGCTAAAGGTACAGCTATAGGCATCGCATCCTACATAGGTGTCTTAAAGGCGCTATAGGTACAGTTATAGGCATCGCATACAAAATAGGTGTCTTTAAGCCGCTAAAGGTACAGCTTTAGCCGTCGCATCCTATAAAGGTGTCTAAAAGCCGCTAAAGGTACAGCTATAGGCATCGCGTCCTATAAAGGTGTCTAAAAGCCATTTTAGGTACAGCTATAGGCATCGCGTCCTATATAGGTGTCTAGAAGTCGCTTTAGGTACAGCTACAGGCATCGCGTCCTATAAAGGTGTCTTTAAGCCGCTAAAGGTACAGCTACAGGCATCGCATCCTATAAAGGTGTCTAAAAGCCGCTATAGGTACAGTTATAGGCATCGCATCCTATATAGGTGTCTAAAAGCGACTTTAGGTACAGCTACAGGAATCGCGTCCTATAAAGGTGTCTTTAAGCCGCTAAAGGTACAGCTTCAGGCATCGCATCCTATAAAGGTGTCTTTAAGCCACTAAAGGTACAGCTATAGGCATCGCATCCTATAAAGGTGTCTAAAAGCCGCTAAAGGTACATCTATAGGCATCGCATCCTACATAGGTGTCTAAAAGGCGCTATAAGTACAGTTATAGACATCGCGTCCTATAAACGTGTCTTTAAGCAGCTAAAGGTACAGCTACAGGCATCTCGTCCTATAAAGGTGTCTTTAAGCCACTAAAGGTACAGCTATAGGCATCGCATCCTATAAAGGTGTCTAGAAGTCGCTTTAGGTACAGCTACAGGCATCGCATCCTATAAAGGTGTCTAAAAGCCACTATAGGTACAATTATAGGCATCGCATCCTATAAAGGTGTCTAAAAGCCGCTATAGGTACAATTATAGGCATCGCATCCTATAAAGGTGTCTAACAGCCACATTAGGTACAGCTATAGGCATCGCGTCCTATAAAGGTGTCTTTAAGCCGCTAAAGGTACAGCTACAGGCATCGCGTCCTATAAAGGTGTCTTTAAGCCGCTAAAGGTACAGCTATAGGCATCGCATCCTATAAAGGTGTCTAGAAGTCGCTTTAGGTACAGCTACAGGCATCGCATCCTATAAAGGTGTCTAAAAGCCACTATAGGTACAATTATAGGCATCGCATCCTATCAAGGTGTCTAAAAGCCGCTATAGGTACAATTATAGGCATCGCATCCTATAAAGGTGTCTAACAGCCACTTTAGGTACAGCTATAGGCATCGCGTCCTATAAAGGTATAAAGGTGTCTTTAAGCCGCTAAAGGTACAGCTATAGGCATCGCATCCTATAAAGGTGTCTAAAAGCCGCTATAGGTACAATGATAGGCATCGCATCCTATAAAGGTGTCTAAAAGCCGCTATAGGTACAATTATAGGCATCGCATCCTATAAAGGTGTCTAAAAGCCGCTATAGGTACAATTATAGGCATCGCATCCTATAAAGGTGTCTAAAAGCCGCTATAGAAACAATTATAGGCATCGCATCCTATAAAGGTGTCTAAAAGCCGCTAAAGGTACAGCTATAGGCATCGCATCCTACATAGGTGTCTAAAAGGCGCTATAGGTACAGTTATAGGCATCGCGTCCTGTAAAGGTGTCTTTAAGCCGCTAAAGGTACAGCTACAGGCATCACGTCCTATAAAGGTGTCTAGAAGTCGCTTTAGGTACAGCTACAGGCATCGCGTCCTATAAAGGTGTCTTTAAGCCGCTAAAGGTACAGCTACAGGCATCGCGTCCTATAAAGGTGTCTTTAAGCCGCTAAAGGTACAGCTATAGGCATCGCATCCTATAAAGGTGTCTAAAAGCCGCTATAGGTACAATTATAGGCATCGCATCCTATAAAGGTGTCTAAAAGCCGCTATAGGTACAGTTATAGGCATCGCATCCTATAAAGGTGTCTAAAAGCCACTTTAGGTACAGCTATATGAATCGCGTCCTATATAGGTGTCTAGAAGTCGCTTTTGGTACAGCTACAGGCATCGCGTCCTATATAGGTGTCTAGAAGTCGCTTTAGGTACAGCTACAGGCATCGCGTCCTATAAAGGTGTCTTTAAGCCGCTAAAGGTACAGCTACAGGCACCGCGTCCTATAAAGGTGTCTTTAAGCCGCTAAAGGTACAGCTATAGGCATCGCATCCTACATAGGTGTCTTAAAGCCGCTATAGGTACAGCTAGAGGCATCGCGTCCTAGAAAGGTGTCTTTAAGCCGCTAAAGGTACAGCTTTAGACATCGCATCCTACATAGGTGTCTAGAAGTCGCTTTAGGTACAGCTATAGGCATCGCATCCTCTATAATTGTCTAAAAGCCGCTTTAGGTACAGTTATAGGCATCCCATCCTATATAGGTGTCTAAAAGCCACTTTAGGTACAGCTATAGGCATCGCGTCCTATATAGGTGTCTAGAAGTCGCTTTAGGTACAGCTACAGGCATCGCGTCCTAGAAAGGTGTCTTTAAGCCGCTAAAGGTACAGCTACAGGCATCGCGTCCTATATAGGTGTCTAGAAGTCGCTTTAGGTACAGCTATAGGCATCGCGTTCTATATAAGTGTCTAGAAGCCGCTAAAGGTACAGATATAGGCATCGCATCCTATATAGGTGTATAAAAGCCACTTTAGGTTCAGCTATAGGCATCATGTCCTGTATAGGTGGCTAAAAGTCGCTATAGGGACAGCTACAGGCATCGCATTCTATATAGGTGTCTTAAAGCCGCTAAAGGTACAGCTATAGGCATCGCATCCTATATAGGTGTCTAAAAGCCACTTTAGGTACAGCTATAGGCATCGCATCCTCTATAAGTGTCTAAAAGCCGCTATAGGTACAGTTATAGGCATCGCATCCTATAAAGGTGTCTAAAAGCCGCTATAGGTACAGTTATAGGCATCGCATCCTATAAAGGTGTCTAAAAGCCGCTATAGGTACAGTTATAGGCATCGCATCCTATATAGGTGTCTAAAAGCCACTTTAGGTACAGCTATAGGCATCGCGTCCTATATAGGTGTCTAGAAGTCGCTTTAGGTACAGCTACAGGCATCGCGTCCTATATAGGTGTCTAGAAGTCGCTTTAGGTATAGCTACAGGCATCGCGTCCTATAAAGGTGTCTTTAAGCCGCGAAAGGTACAGCTACAGGCACCGCGTCCTATAAAGGTGTCTTTAAGCCGCTAAAGGTACAGCTATAGGCATCGCATCCTACATAGGTGTCTTAAAGCCGCTATAGGTACAGCTAGAGGCATCGCGTCCTAGAAAGGTGTCTTTAAGCCGCTAAAGGTACAGCTTTAGACATCGCATCCTACATAGGTGTCTAGAAGTCGCTTTAGGTACAGCTATAGGCATCGCATCCTCTATAATTGTCTAAAAGCCGCTTTAGGTACAGTTATAGGCATCCCATCCTATATAGGTGTCTAAAAGCCACTTTAGGTACAGCTATAGGCATCGCGTCCTATATAGGTGTCTAGAAGTCGCTTTAGGTACAGCTACAGGCATCGCGTCCTAGAAAGGTGTCTTTAAGCCGCTAAAGGTACAGCTACAGGCATCGCGTCCTATATAGGTGTCTAGAAGTCGCTTTAGGTACAGCTACAGGCATCGCGTCCTATAAAGGTGTCTTTAAGCCGCTAAAGGTACAGCTACAGGCACCGCGTCCTATAAAGGTGTCTTTAAGCCGCTAAAGGTACAGCTATAGTCATCGCATCCTATAAAGGTGTCTAAAAGCCGCTAAAGGTACAGCTAATAGTGAACATTTGGGAACGATTCCACATACATTCCACAAGTGAAAATGGTGGTCACCCGAAGCCAGGGGGATGCAGTGGAAGTGGAAGAACAGCGACGCGCCCAGCTACAGGAAGCAGCGCGTATTGAGAAGGAGCGACTACGAAGACTGTCAATGGAGCCGCCGGCGTCACCTTTTTCAAGGGGAGCGGACGCTAGCACGGCAGGACCTTCTGGGGTCGCCACAAGAACCGAAGATCTACAGAGACCAAGGTCGCCTACAAGATCAGTAAGGTCGATACGCTCAAACACCAGCGTCACGACACGACTACGAGTGGCGGAACTGGAGGCAGCAGAGAAGTTGGCCGCCATAAGAAGAAGGGAATTAGAGTTGGAAGCAGACTTGATCAAGAAGAGGTTAGCAGTGGAAGTGTCGGTTATCAATGACGAAGAGAGCGTGCATGAAGAGCAGCTAGCAGAAGCCCTCCCACGGGAAGAACCTCTACGTAAAGTGGACGACTGGCTAATGAAGAACCCGCTCACTTCACGGGGGGAGGAAGCACCCAGAAGAGAGGAAGCGAAGCAGCTCCGGTTCGACACATCGCGAGGAAGATCACCGACACCCACCAGGACCAGGAACAGCATAGAACACCTGGCAGCTACCTTAGAGAAGATGGCAAGACCAAGACTGCGACACACGGACCTCCCGACTTTCTCCGGCGCGGCCAACGAGTGGCTTCCATTCAAAGCATCGTATCGGGACTCGACACAGATGTACCAGATTTCGACGGCAGAGAACATCCAGAGATTGAGGAGCTGCCTGAAGGGAGAAGCTAGAGACGCCCTACTCCATACGGCCACGGATCCGAACGTCATAATGAAGACATTGGAGCAGTGTTTCGGAAGACCAGAAGTCATTATCGACAAGGCAATAGAAGACCTGAAGAAACTTCCGAGACTGGGGGCCTCAGCGACGGAGCTAAATAGCTTCGCTATCAGGCTACAAAATATAACCTGCGTTCTCAAGACTATCGACCAGAGAGGATACTTGTACAATCCGATGCTGAGCAGAGAGGTGCTAGAGAAAATGAGCCCGCACCTAAATAATAATAATAATAATAATAATATTTTATTTAAGATAACCTTGATCCAATTTGTTAGTAGTATAAAAAACTTAAAACTAGTGTTAGTAATACAATCTTAATCTACTCGACCCCTGCCCGACCCATGAATCGAGGTATCAATACTCATGTGAGCACTAATACAACGATTCATGTACAGGCAGTCCACTCTACTGGCTATCATACTTAAAACGATGTTACGACTAGCCCGCACTCTGCTCAGCATTGACGCGCATCGCTTGCGCAGAATAGCGTAGAAGCAATCGATGCGCGCCTCCGCAAACATACGAGACGCACTACAGTGGCGGGGCAGCCGCAACATCGTTCTAAGCGCATTATTATATTGTACCCGCAGGGCACTGTACGCTCTTTGAGTATAGATTGCCCACAGGCTACTGGTGTAAAAAGATGCACAGAAGGCTCTAAAGAGGGTAATTTTTACCTCATTGGTACATCGTGCAAACCTGCGAGCAATCATGTTCGCCCTAACAGACAGTGCCCTACGTTCACGTTCAATATCCATGTCGTCTTTAAGGTCCTCGGTAATCAGATGGCCCAGGTACCTGAACTGATATACCCTCGCCAACTCCTCTCCACTCAGAGTTATAGGGGGCACACTAGAAGGACCCTTAGTACCAGCCCTAAAAACGACATACTCACTTTTCTTTACATTATACATTAGGCCGTGACCACCTGCATAAGTTTCACAAATTTTCAACAGTTTCCTAATGCCACAAACCGAGGCGCTCAGCAACACCATGTCATCAGCATAGCTAAGATTATTAACACATACACCATCTATATGACAGCCGACATGCATGCTACTGAGCTCCTCGATTAGGGCATTTATGTACAAATTAAAAAGGCGGGGAGAGCTCAAGCCACCCTGTCTCACGCCACATTCCAATTTATATGGATCAGAAAGGGTGCCCGCCCACCGCACACTATTACTTTGATTGCTATACCAGTACTTTAAGATATTTACAAGTTCAGGTGGTAACCCTACTTCTTGTAACTTTCTCCACAGAATGTCATAACAGACCAAGTCAAAAGCTTTGCTCAAATCGAGGAAACAGGCATATACAGGTGTGCCCCTGTGGGTATAGTACCTGACACAAAAGGCAAGATGGTGTGACTACGCGTACGACCACGAAGGCACCGGGGACCCAGAGATCATTGTGATGTCTCAGTTTTTGATGCGGGAAGCGGACAGGGCGTTACGATACACATACGCCCCTGCATCGTGCGCCTCTAGTGTAAAGAGAGAGGCGAGACCTGCTGTGACACTTAAGAAGAAAGCGACGGTGTACGCCACAGTAGAAGACGCAGAAGAGAAAAAGGACTTGTGCCCAAAGTGTGATCAAGATCACTTGCTAACAGCGTGTCCCAAATATAAGGCGCTTTCGGTTGACCAGAGATGGCGTCTGATTCGCGACAAGGGAGTCTGCTTCAAGTGCGCCCAGAGAAGACATCGACGCATAGTATGCAAGGCGAAGCCGTGCGGCGTAAACGACTGCCGCCGCCCACATCACTCTTCCCTGCACAATGACGAGAAGACAGAAGCCAGGAAACCGGAAGACGCGAAGACCGACGAGTCACCGAAGCAAGAAGCGGTACTATCGGTAGCAACGAAACCTGCTCCCGGACCCAAGACGTGCCCTATCATTGTGACGGGACCACGGGGGGAGGCAAAGACCTACGCGCTGCTGGATGAGGGAGCGACGATCACCCTCATTGATAAAGAACTAGCAGCCAGTATCGGGGCGGAAGGACCGTCACAACCGCTTCACCTGAACGGAGTGAACATGTCACAGCAGGAGATGGAAAGTCAGCTCGTATCCGTCGAGGTTAAGGGGATTAAGGAAACGGATGGACATCGGATCAGAGCAAGAACGATAAAAGATCTGAAGCTGTACCAACAGGCCATTCCGGAGACCTTATTGGACTACGAGCACCTGAGGGACTTGGACCGAGACGAGGTGTGCTATGGAACGGCGCGCCCTGGACTCCTGGTAGGAACTGATCATTGGGAGTGTATCGTTTCAAGAGAGTTGCGAGTCGGCAGCCCGAACCAGCCAGCTGCTTCAAGGACTCAACTCGGATGGGTGGTGCATGGGACCGCGCCACGCGGCGCCATCTATCGAGAGGGAAACGTGCTACACTTATACGAGCCTGCCAGACCCACCAGTGCGGGCGATCAGGAGCTCCACAACTTGGTTGAAGCCCACTTCAAGATCGAGTCTCTTGGTATACAGAAGAATCCAAGAGTCAGCGAAGCGGACAAGCGAGCCATCTCTATAGTCGAGAGAACGACAAAGAAGATTGACGGAGGCTACGAGGTGGGATTGCCATGGCGACGGGACGACACCGCCATGCCCTCTAGCTACAATCAAGCGTTTCGTCGACTGAAGAAGATTGAGGAGAAGATGGACTCGGACCCCGCTTTTGAGAAGAACTACTCCAGCCAAATCGAGAACTTGCTGGCGAAGGGGTATGCAGCTCCGTGCGACGGCTCTGAGGACGCAAGTGCCATTAGCTGGTACCTGCCACACTTTGCGGTACAGAACCCCAACAAACCGGGGAAATGCCGTTTGGTGTTCGACGCGGCTGCTAGGAGCAACGGAGTGTGCCTCAACGACGAGTTGCTGGAGGGACCAGATCTGCTGTTGTCGCTGCAAGGGATCATCTTCAGGTTTAGAGAGAAGGCCGTCGCGATCACAGCAGATATCCAAGAGATGTTCCTGCGGGTGAAGATAAGACCTCAAGATCAACCGGCTCAGCAATTCTTGTGGAGAGGAAAGGAACGAGAGAAGCCTCCACAGAAGTACAAGATGACCAGTATGATCTTCGGCGCCGCTAGCTCCCCGTATATGGCCCACTATATTCGCAATCACAACGCGGAAGTGTATGGGCAGGAGTTCCCGCGCGCACTGGAGGCAATCAGGAACAATCATTACATGGATGATTGGGTGGCGAGCTACGAAGATGTAGAGGAGGCACGGAAGGCGGTTGGAGAAACACGGACCGTACACGCACGCGCCGGGTTCACCCTGCGAGGATGGAGTGCCAGCGACAAGGCGGTGCTGAACGACGTGCCCTCGGAGCTACACGCCACTACCCCTACGTCAGTGGGGGGAGAACAGCCAGATCAGAGTAAGATCCTGGGGCTGTTCTGGAACGCCGAAAAGGATGAGCTCGGGTTCAACACATCAATGAACCGGGTCCCATAAGAAGTGAGGTCAAGAGCACGTGCGCCGACCAAGCGGGAAGCACTCAGCGCCGTGATGTCGATCTACGATCCGCTGGGACTGCTGAGCCACTACACGATCCGTTCGAAAATTATCCTGCAGAACTTGTGGCGCCTACAGATAGCCTGGGATGAACAGATACCGGAAGACGAGAACGAACTCTTTGCGTCCTGGCTCGCGCGCCTTCCAGAAATAGCCATGCTGAGATTGCCGCGCTGCTACATTCTGGGAAAGTACGAACGAATTGATCTCCACGTGCTATGTGACGCCAGCGAGCAGGCCTATGCGACCACGGCATACTGGCGCATCAAGAGGAGCGACGGGAGGATCACAGTCGTGTTGGTAGCAGCAAAGGCAAAGGTGGCGCCGAGGAAGACACAAACCATACCTCGGCTGGAACTCCAAGCGGCGGTCATCGGAGCAAGACTCGCCGACACGATCAAAAGGGAACATCGAGTGGAAATCGGCCAGACAACATACTGGACTGACTCCTCGACGGTCGTGCACTGGATACGACATGACATGCGACGCTACACACCGTTCGTAGCACATAGACTTGGGGAGATCGCCGAGTTAACGCAAGGGGAAGAATGGCGATGGCTCCCTACTGACCTGAACGTGGCTGACGATGCCACACGTCTGACTGACGCGCCGATCAGCTCAACAGATCGGTGGTTCCAGGGGCCGAATTTTCTGTACTTGCCAGAAGATCAGTGGCCCGGGACGTCGACAGATGAAGAGACAGAAGAGGAAGTCCGGCACGTGGGCGAGACATCGGGGCGAGGAAGCCGGCTACCATCGACGGGGCCCTGCGACGAGGCTGATCGACGAGTGTGGCGAGCAAGCATGGCGCTCGCGGACCACTTCTGGAGGCGCTGGCTCCGGGAGTACCTTCCTACGTTGGTACCCCGAGGCGAGCCACAGAATGACGTGCGTCCTCTGCAAGTTGGTGACGTGGTCCTCGTGGTCGACAGCACACTGCCCAGAAACACGTGGCCGATGGGACGAGTCGAGCGCACGCATCCAGGATCGGACGGCGGCGTCAGGATCGTCGAGGTGAGGACCAGGACCGGCGTCTTCCGGCGGCCAGTTAGCAAGCTCGTCGTCGTGCTGAGAAAGGAAGCTACGCAAGCTGCGCTGGGGGGAGAGATGTAATGGACGCCGAGCCTGCGGACCTAATATGTGTCAAAGTGACAATAGACTGATAGGACAGTGAGTGATTATGTGAATAATTAGTGTTTTCTAAATGAACCTAATTAGTTTTTAGTAAGGAACTCATAAAATGAGCCCTAATTGTGTTGTGATAACGTGTAATATTACGTAGTGATAAGGACTAAGGTTTTCTGATGGTGACTTTTTAATGTTTTTATATTTTTGTAGAATAGATAAGTGAATTCCGAGTAGAATGATATAAGGTTTCATATGTGAAATATTGATATTTCTATGTAAAAAGCCTGTTTAAAGTGTAAAGGCTCTCGTTAAGGTAAAGTTTCGCGATACTAAAGGTTATTGTATGAAATTTCGAGATTATTCCGGGCTTGATTCTGATTGGTTGAAATATTCGTGAGCATTCCGGAATGTTCCTTAGTGGCTGAAAAGCTCCACCTTCTGACCGTTCGACCAATCAGCGATCAGCTGCGTAATGTATAAATTAGAACCGGTTTGTTTCCGGACACAATCGTTTTCAGACACAGTCGTTTTCCTAAGACAGTCGTTTTTCAGTCACAGTCGTTTTTCGATCACAGTCGTTTGCCGAATATTCTGAGAAGAAATAAACCTGGAAGAAAGAAGCCTTGTTTTATTTCAAGTTCAAGAGGAACACACCTACGAAGGAGAGAAATATATATACAGTCCACTACAGTACAGCTACAGGCATCGCGTCCTATAAAGGTGTCTTTAAGCCGCTAAAGGTACAGCTATAGGCATCGCATCCTATAAAGGTGTCTAAAAGCCGCTATAGGTACAATTATAGGCATCGCATCCTATAAAGGTGTCTAAAAGCCGCTATACGTACAGTTATAGGCATCGCATCCTATATAGGTGTCTAAAAGCCACTTTAGGTACAGCTATAGGCAGCTGTGATGTTGTAGGACACACACTATACTTTATATTTATAACGATGTCTGGAGCTAGAGTTCGACACGTCCGACCAGCTCAGTGGCTAGCTCTCAACTGCGACTACTGAGGGCCGACTGCCCCCGCCACCTAGCAGCTAGTCTAGTGTTTGTATATTTAGGTGTCTAGAAGCCGCTAAGGTACAGCTATTGGCAGCCTATCTTATTCAGGTGTCTAAAAGCCGCTATAGATACAGTTATAGGCATCGCATCCTTTTTAGTTATCTAGAAGCCGCTATAGGTACAGCTATGGGCAGCTGTGATGTTGTAGGACACACACTATACTTTATATTTATAACGATGTCTGGAGCTAGAGTTCGACACGTCCGACCAGCTCAGTGGCTAGCTCTCAACTGCGACTACTGAGGGCCGACTACCCCCGCCACCTAGCAGCTAGTCTAGTGTTTGTATATTTAGGTGTCTAGAAGCCGCTAAGGTACAGCTATGGGCAGCCTATCTTATTCAAGTGTCTAAAAGCCGCTATAGATACAGTTATAGGCATCGCATCCTATAAAGGTGTCTAAAAGCCGCTATAGGTACAGTTATAGGCATCGCATCCTATAAAGGTGTCTAAAAGCCGCTATAGGTACAGTTATAGGCATCGCATCCTATATAGGTGTCTAAAAGCCACTTTAGGTACAGCTATAGGCATCGCGTCCTATATAGGTGTCTAGAAGTCGCTTTAGGTACAGCTACAGGCATCGCGTCCTATATAGGTGTCTAGAAGTCGCTTTAGTTACAGCTACAGGCATCGCGTCCTATAAAGGTGTCTTTAAGCCGCTAAAGGTACAGCTATAGTCATCGCATCCTATAAAGGTGTCTAAAAGCCGCTAAAGGTACAGCTATAGGCATCGCATCCTATATAGGTGTCTAAAAGCCGCTATAGGTACAGTTATAGGCATCGCATCCTATATAGGTGTCTAAAAGCCACTTTAGGTACAGCTATAGGCATCGCGTCCTATATAGGTGTCTAGAAGTCGCTTTAGGTACAGCTACAGGCATCGCGTCCTATATAGGTGTCTAGAAGTCGCTTTAGTTACAGCTACAGGCATCGCGTCCTATAAAGGTGTCTTTAAGCCGCTAAAGGTACAGCTATAGTCATCGCATCCTATAAAGGTGTCTAAAAGCCGCTAAAGGTACAGCTATAGGCATCGCATCCTATAAAGGTGTCTAAAAGCCGCTAAAGGTACAGCTTCAAGCATCGCGTCCTATAAAGGTGTCTTTAAGCCACTAAAGGTACAGCTATAGGCATCGCATCCTATAAAGGTGTCTAAAAGCCGCTAAAGGTACAGCTATAGGCATCGCATCCTACATAGGTGTCTAAAAGGCGCTATAAGTACAGTTATAGACATCGCGTCCTATAAAGGTGTCTTTAAGCCGCTAAAGGTACAGCTACAGGCATCGCGTCCTATAAAGGTGTCTAGAAGTCGCTTTAGGTACAGCTATAGGCATCGCGTCCTATAAAGGTGTCTTTAAGCCGCTAAAGGTACAGCTATAGGCATCGCATCCTATAAAGGTGTCCAGAAGTCGCTTTAGGTACAGCTACAGGCATCGCGTCCTATATAGGTGTCTAGAAGTCGCTTTAGGTACAGCTATAGGCATTGCATCCTATAAAGGTGTCTAAAAGCCGCTATAGGTACAATTATAGGCATCGCATCCTATAAAGGTGTCTAACAGCCACTTTAGGTACAGCTATAGGCATCGCGTCCTATAAAGGTGTCTAGAAGTCGCTTTAGGTACAGCTACAAACATCGCGTCCTATAAAGGTGTCTTTAAGCCGCTAAAGGTACAGCTACAGGCATCGCGTCCTATAAAGGTGTCTTTAAGCCGCTAAAGGTACAGCTATAGGCATCGCATCCTATAAAGGTGTCTAAAAGCCGCTAAAGGTTCAGCTATAGGCATCACATCCTACATAGGTGTCTAAAAGGCGCTATAGGTACAGTTATAGGCATCGCGTCCTATAAAGGTGTCTTTAAGCCGCTAAAGGTACAGCTACAGGCATCACGTCCTATAAAGGTGTCTAGAAGTCGCTTTAGGTACAGCTACAGGCATCGCGTCCTATAAAGGTGTCTTTAAGCCGCTAAAGGTACAGCTACAGGCATCGCGTCCTATAAAGGTGTCTTTAAGCCGCTAACGGTACAGCTATAGGCATCGCATCCTATAAAGGTGTCTAAAAGCCGCTATAGGTACAATTATAGGCATCGCATCCTATAAAGGTGTCTAAAAGCCGCTATAGGTACAGTTATAGGCATCGCATCCTATAAAGGTGTCTAAAAGCCACTTTAAGTACAGCTATAGGCATCGCGTCCTATATAGGTGTCTAGAAGTCGCTTTTGGTACAGCTACAGGCATCGCGTCCTATATAGGTGTCTTTAAGCCGCTAAAGGTACAGCTATAGGCATCGCATCCTATAAAGGTGTCTAAAAGCCGCTATAGGTACAATTATAGGCATCGCATCCTATAAAGGTGTCTAAAAGCCGCTATAGGTACAATTATAGGCATCGCATCCTATAAAGGTGTCTAAAAGCCGCTATAGGTACAATTATAGGCATCGCATCCTATAAAGGTGTCTAAAAGCCGCTATAGGTACAATTATAGGCATCGCATCCTATAAAGGTGTCTAAAAGCCGCTAAGGGTACAGCTATAGGCATCGCATCCTACATAGGTGTCTAAAAGGCGCTATAGGTACAGTTATAGGCATCGCGTCCTATAAAGGTGTCTTTAAGCCGCTAAAGGTACAGCTACAGGCATCACGTCCTATAAAGGTGTCTAGAAGTCGCTTTAGGTACAGCTACAGGCATCGCGTCCTATAAAGGTGTCTAGAAGTCGCTTTAGGTACAGCTACAGGCATCGCGTCCTATAAAGGTGTCTTTAAGCCGCTAAAGGTACAGCTATAGGCATCGCATCCTATAAAGGTGTCTAAAAGCCGCTATAGGTACAATTATAGGCATCGCATCCTATAAAGGTGTCTAAAAGCCGCTATAGGTACAATTATAGGCATCGCATCCTAAAAAGGTGTCTAAAAGCCGCTATAGGTACAATTATAGGCATCGCATCCTATAAAGGTGTCTAAAAGCCGCTATAGGTACAGCTATAGGCATCGCGTCCTATAAAGGTGTCTAAAAGCCGCTAAAGGTACAGCTATAGGCATCGCATCCTACATAGGTGTCTAAAAGCCGCTATAGGTACAATTATAGGCATCGCATCCTATAAAGGTGTCTAAAAGCCGCTATAGGTACAATTATAGGCATCGCATCCTTTAAAGGTGTCTAAAAGCCGCTATAGGTACAATTATAGGCATCGCATCCTATAAAGGTGTCTAAAAGCCGCTAAAGGTACAGCTATAGGCATCGCATCCTACATAGGTGTCTAAAAGGCGCTATAGGTACAATTATAGGCATCGCATCCTATAAAGGTGTCTAAAAGCCGCTATAGGTACAATTATAGGCATCGCATCCTATAAAGGTGTCTTTAAGCCGCTAAAGGTACAGCTATAGGCATCGCATCCTATAAAGGTGTCTAAAAGCCGCTATAGGTACAATTATAGGCATCGCATCCTATAAAGGTGTCTAAAAGCCGCTATAGGTACAATTATAGGCATCGCATCCTATAAAGGTGTCTAAAAGCCGCTATAGGTACAATTATAGGCATCGCATCCTATAAAGGTGTCTAAAAGCCGCTATAGGTACAATTATAGGCATCGCATCCTATAAAGGTGTCTAAAAGCCGCTAAAGGTACAGCTATAGGCATCGCATCCTACATAGGTGTCTAAAAGGCGCTATAGGTACAGTTATAGGCATCGCGTCCTATAAAGGTGTCTTTAAGCCGCTAAAGGTACAGCTACAGGCATCACGTCCTATAAAGGTGTCTAGAAGTCGCTTTAGGTACAGCTACAGGCATCGCGTCCTATAAAGGTGTCTTTAAGCCGCTAAAGGTACAGCTACAGGCATCGCGTCCTATAAAGGTGTCTTTAAGCCGCTAAAGGTACAGCTATAGGCATCGCATCCTATAAAGGTGTCTAAAAGCCGCTATAGGTACAATTATAGGCATCGCATCCTATAAAGGTGTCTAAAAGCCGCTATAGGTACAATTATAGGCATCGCATCCTATAAAGGTGTCTAAAAGCCGCAATACGTACAGTTATAGGCATCGCATCCTATATAGGTGTCTAAAAGCCACTTTAGGTACAGCTATAGGCAGCTGTGATGTTGTAGGACACACACTATACTTTATATTTATAACGATGTCTGGAGCTAGAGTTCGACACGTCGAACCAGCTCAGTAGCTAGCTCTCAACTGCGACTACTGAAGGCCGACTGCCCCCGCCACCTAGCAGCTAGTCTAGTGTTTGTATATTTAGGTGTCTAGAAGCCGCTAAGGTACAGCTATGGGCAGCCTATCTTATTCAAGTGTCTAAAAGCCGCTATAGATACAGTTATAGGCATCGCATCCTTTATAGTTATCTAGAAGCCGCTATAGGTACAGCTATAGGCAGCTGTGATGTTGTAGGACACACACTATACTTTATATTTATAACGATGTCTGGAGCTAGAGTTCGACACGTCCGACCAGCTCAGTGGCTAGCTCTCAACTGCGACTACTGAGGGCCGACTACCCCCGCCACCTAGCAGCTAGTCTAGTGTTTGTATATTTAGGTGTCTAGAAGCCGCTAAGGTACAGCTATGGGCAGCCTATCTTATTCAAGTGTCTAAAAGCCGCTATAGATACAGTTATAGGCATCGCATCCTATAAAGGTGTCTAAAAGCCGCTATAGGTACAGTTATAGGCATCGCATCCTATATAGGTGTCTAAAAGCCGCTATAGGTACAATTATAGGCATCGCATCCTATAAAGGTGTCTAAAAGCCGCTATAGGTACAGTTATAGGCATCGCATCCTATATAGGTGTCTAAAAGCCACTTTAGGTACTGCTATAGGCATCGCGTCCTATATAGGTGTCTAGAAGTCGCTTTAGGTACAGCTACAGGCATCGCGTCCTATATAGGTGTCTAGAAGTCGCTTTAGGTACAGCTACAGGCATCGCGTCCTATAAAGGTGTCTTTAAGCCGCTAAAGGTACAGCTACAGGCATCGCGTCCTAAAAAGGTGTCTTTAAGCCGCTAAAGGTACAGCTACAGGCACCGCGTCCTATAAAGGTGTCTTTAAGCCGCTAAAGGTACAGCTATAGTCATCGCATCCTATAAAGGTGTCTAAAAGCCGCTAAAGGTACAGCTATAGGCATCGCATCCTATAAAGGTGTCTAAAAGCCGCTAAAGGTACAGCTATAGGCATCGCATCCTACATAGGTGTCTTAAAGGCGCTATAGGTACAGTTATAGGCATCGCATACAAAATAGGTGTCTTTAAGCCGCTAAAGGTACAGCTTTAGCCGTCGCATCCAATAAAGGTGTCTAAAAGCCGCTAAAGGTACAGCTATAGGCATCGCGTCCTATAAAGGTGTCTAAAAGCCACTTTAGGTACAGCTATAGGCATCGCGTCCTATATAGGTGTCTAGAAGTCGCTTTAGGTACAGCTACAGGCATCGCGTCCTATAAAGGTGTCTTTAAGCCGCTAAAGGTACAGCTACAGGCATCGCATCCTATAAAGGTGTCTAAAAGCCGCTATAGGTACAGTTATAGGCATCGCATCCTATATAGGTGTCTAAAAGCGACTTTAGGTACAGCTACAGGCATCGCGTCCTATAAAGGTGTCTTTAAGCCGCTAAAGGTACAGCTTCAGGCATCGCATCCTATAAAGGTGTCTAAAAGCCGCTATAGGTACAGTTATAGGCATCGCATCCTATATAGGTGTCTAAAAGCGACTTTAGGTACAGCTACAGGCATCGCGTCCTATAAAGGTGTCTTTAAGCCGCTAAAGGTACAGCTTCAGGCATCGCGTCCTATAAAGGTGTCTTTAAGCCGCTAAAGGTACAGCTATAGGCATCGCATCCTACATAGGTGTCTAAAAGGCGCTATAAGTACAGTTATAGACATCGCGTCCTATAAAGGTGTCTTTAAGCAGCTAAAGGTACAGCTACAGGCATCGCGTCCTATAAAGGTGTCTAGAAGTCGCTTTAGGTACAGCTACAGGCATCGCGTCCTATAAAGGTGTCTTTAAGCCGCTAAAGGTACAGCTATAGGCATCGCATCCTATAAAGGTGTCTAGAAGTCGCTTTAGGTACAGCTACAGGCATCGCATCCGATAAAGGTGTCTAAAAGCCACTATAGGTACAATTACAGGCATCGCATCCTATAAAGGTGTCTAAAAGCCGCTATAGGTACAATTATAGGCATCGCATCCTATAAAGGTGTCTAACAGCCACTTTAGGTACAGCTATAGGCATCGCGTCCTATAAAGGTGTCTTTAAGCCGCTAAAGGTACAGCTATAGGCATCGCATCCTATAAAGGTGTCTAAAAGCCGCTATAGGTACAATTATATTGCATCGCTTCATTCTTCAGATATAACATTCACAACGTAGTTCCTCTACCCTACAAGGCAACTTCGCACTTTTTTAAAATTACTCCCGTTTTTTTTTTTTTTTTATGTAGGTTACTCCTAGTAGTTCTGTCAAACCTCATTCTTTTTCCGTGCGAGGCAACGAAAACACGTGTTCTCTGTTAACAGTCCCCGTTTTCAAAACTAACGGTTTTATTGTTTTAATTGAGTTGTTTTTTCCGTTTTCAATTGTTAACTATGCCTAAACGTAGTACTAAAGATAAAATTGAGCGTTATAATAAAAAGATTCGTAAACTCGAAGAAAAAGAACGACAACAATGTCGTCGTACGGCGCGAGTGTTAGAATCTTCGGATTCCGATGTGGATTTTGATAACGCCGCCACCGTTGACAGTAAGTACCTACCTAGTTTAATTAATTTTGATCAATAAGTGCTAAATCGCATTCTCATAGTACCAAGCGATACACAATCTTAAAAAATTCTTTGTTGCTTTGATTCGAAATCGAACGTGGCAAGCCTGGGGGTTGGCCGTGAGTCAACACGAAGGCATAAAAGCAAAATATTAGCCTACCTTACATGAGATAGCTAAACATTTTTGCGAAATAAGACAAAAGCCTGGGGTCTATCCGAGAGATAGAACGAAGGTATATTATTTTTGTCAAAGTTAGCATTCTCAAAAAATTATTTTATTATGATAGATGCCGACAAAGTCGACATGGAGGAGTCTGCTAATCCGCAACTAACTGACGTTCCTGAGATACCAGTACCTGATCCAGGATTACCAGAAACGACTGACGTACCTCCGGTCGAACATGAGCTCGACCCCGAAATTCTGTCAGCACTTGGGGAGCCCTCTGACGACACTCCTGAATTTGGAGAAAATATACATGAAAATTTAGCACAAAGATGGCAGCCTATTTTAAAAAGAGGACTTCCGAAGGAAGTCAAGGACAAGTTATTAAAAGAATATCTTGTTCCTTCCAACTGTCCACTTTTGCAAGCACCAAATCTTAATGCTGAAATTTCGGCAGCTATAACGGATATGGCTAGAAACCGCGACAAGAAAATTGAGTTATCACAACAACTTCTTGGTGCTGGGATCACAGCCGTTAACAGAGCGACTCTTCTCATGTCAGGTGACGAAAAAATCCAGGCAATTAAAATGCTAAGTGACAGTTGTCGCATCCTGTCCCATCTTCACCATACGGATACTCAAGCACGTATCAAAATGGTTACACCCGGATTGGAAAAATCATTCCTAAATGTTATCAAAGATAACGAAAGAGATAGTACGCTGTTCGGATTAAAACTATCCAAAAAAATCAAAGCTTCTAAAGCTATAGAAAGGCAGGGCCTGCAAATAAAAAAGACTCCGGTGCCTCAAAAACCCCCACATAACGTTCAATCGGCAGTCACTAGACCCCGCTACCAGGAAAACTGGACAGGTCCTTCGCGTTACCAGTCGAACAGGGGGGGGCGCGGAGGCCAGAGGAGACAAGCCCCTGTAGTACGCAAGGCACAGCCAGTGGCGCCAACGAGGTATTCGAACACGAACAAAACGCGTGCTCAACCTCAACAATAGACCAGGTACATGCTGGACGAATACATTATTTTTATACTCACTGGCTTAACATAACGTCTAACGATACCGTTCTCGAATGGATCCGTAATGGGTTTTCTATACCCTTTTCTTTAACTCCGGTACAAACCATGTTACCTCGTAATTGTCTCTCACAGACAGAAAAAGAGGACATGAATTTGGTCATCAAAAAGTTACTCGATCTAGGGGCGATATCAATATGCTCACCGATTAAGGATCAATTTATATCAAAAATATTCCTTACTGCCAAACCAAACGGCGAAAAGCGCTTTATTTTGAATTTAAAGCCACTAAACGAGTTCATATCCAAGTTCCATTTTAAAATGGAAGATTACAGAACCGCTTCTAAATTAATTCCCCATAATGGATTCATGGCCAACATAGATTTGAAAGAAGCATACCTTTTAATTCCTATCGCAAATCATCACCGGAAATACTTACGTTTTTATTTCGAGGACGATAACGGACAAAAGCTTTTGTACGAATTTAACGCTATGCCGTATGGTTTATCTATTGCCCCAAGAACCTTTACCAAGATCATGAAAGAAGTAGTCTCCCATCTTAGGAGCCAGGGTTTTAAATCAGTCCAATACCTTGACGACATACTATGTATTGGTGATAACTATTCTGAATGTCGTGATAACGTCACAGAAACTTTGAAATTATTAGAATCACTTGGCTTTGTGATTAACTATAATAAGAGTTCATTGGAACCAAAACAGAATTGCAAATTCTTAGGTTTCATGTATGATTCAAAAAATTTAAGAATATGCTTACCAGATGAAAAACGCAACCATACCGCAGCAAAATATGGATGGATTTACACAAAAATTTTAGAACGTCAAAAATTTTTAGCCTTGAAAATAAACAATAACTTTGAAACGAAAATTAAATTACCAAGTATAATTTTAGAAGATCTGAATTGGTAGTCAAAAAATATTTATATAACGTCCAACTCCATAAGAGCTCAAGAATTCTCATTAGAAATATTCACTGATGCGTCTAGGACAGGCTGGGGTGCCTGTTGTAATAATGAACGCATAAATGGCGCCTGGAAACATTCCGAATTAAAGTTTCATATTAACTATCTAGAACTCTTAGCAGTATTTTTAGCGTTAAAATGGTTTGCCCGCAATTATTCTGATTGTGTTATATTATTACGTATTGATAATACGACAGCCATAAGCTATATCAATCGTATGGGCGGAATACAATTTCCTCATTTAAATGATTTATCTCGGTCTATTTGGCAATGGTGTGAGAAGCAAAAAATCTGGTTATTCGCCTCTTACATAAACACAAACGATAATGTTATAGCCGACGAACAATCTCGAAAAATTAATACAGATACTGAATGGGAATTATCAAATGAAGCATTCCAATCAATAATACATAAACTAAGTAAGCCAGATATAGATTTATTCGCCTCTCGCACCAATGCAAAATGCAAGCAGTACGTGTCTTGGCGACCAGACCCTGATGCCATCACTGTCGATGCCTTTACTATTAGCTGGCGCGATCATTTCTTTTATGCTTTTCCGCCATTTTCACTAACATTAAGATGCTTACAAAAAATTATCTTAGACAAAGCCGAAGGAATTCTTGTATTTCCTTTATGGCCATCACAAGCCTGGTATCCTCGTTTAAAAAGTATGCTTGTTTCAGAAATTATTATTCTAAAAGCAAACAAAGATCTTTTATCTTCCCGTTTCAGAGCTCACCATCCGCTTTACAAGTCGCTTACCCTGGGTGCCGCAGTGCTCTCCGGCTTGCGTTCACACAACGAGGAACGCCCTCAACCGCTCTTGACCTAATGTTAGCCTCTTTATCTAGTAATACTGTACAACAATATAATGTCACCTTTAAACTATGGTGGAAATTCTGTATGGCTAATAATATTAGTATGTTTGAGCTGTCAATTCCAAGGGTCATGACCTTCTTGTCCGATCAATTTGATAAAGGAGCATCATATGGCTCTCTAATAGCCATCGCTCTGCCCTATCGCTACTTCTAGGAAATAGTGTAGGAACAGACGACCGCATCAAAAGGTTACTGAAAGGAGTGTACAAGTTGCGACCGTGTGTACCTAAATATACGAGCACTTGGAATCCCCAGGTGGTACTCGACTATATTTCTAATTGGTTTCCAAATAAGAATCTATCAATCGAAAATGTTACAAAAAAGCTGGCTGTTTTATTAGCTATTTGCACAGCTCACAGAGTCCAAACGTTCTCATTAATAAAGACCTCATACATAAAAATAAATTCGGGAGGCATTGATATAGTCATAACTGATATTATAATAAAAACATCGGCCCCGGGTCGAGATCAACCAATCTTATTTCTACCATACTTTGTAGACAAACCAAGTATTTGCCCAGCTACGTTATTAGAGGATTACCTTCAAATGACTAAAGAAATTAGACCCGAGAACGTACCTAATTTATTCCTAACGTTAGACTAATAGGGGCGCTACGGCGCAGTCAATCAGCCGTTGGATAAAACTAGTGTTGTGTGAGAGCGGCGTGGACGTGGCGACGTTCAGCGCGCACAGCACGCGCCACGCCGCCACGTCCACGGCGCGCCGCGCTGGCCTCTCCATCGACGCCATCCGGAAGGCGGCTGGCTGGACCGCAGCGTCTCAAACATTCGCGAAATATTATTGTCGGCCTATACGCGAAGAAACGTCCTTTGCAAGTTCTGTTTGCTTTCCGCAAAATACATAATTATTAAATTAGACTGATTAATTATATTGATCATTATAAATTAAGATTGTTTGTAGTAACCTAAATTATTTAAGCAATTGATTATACACTAAGCAATAGTTAAAATATTGTAAATTAAAATATTGTCAATATATTATCAGATCAGATTAATTACACTTCATGTAAAGACCTCAGTTTAATAAACAAGAATTTATTAAATTAGGTATTATTATTTAATTCTAAAAACAGCTAAAACTTCATCTCTAAACATCTACGTTGTGAATGTTATATCTGAAGAATGAAGCGATGCAATATAATATAAGATCAAACGAACTTCGGCAAGTGAAGTTCGATCGATATTATATTAATCGCTTCATTCGAAGATATAATCACCCACCCACCCTACTTGCCCAAAATGAAGTTTTTGCTGGATTCACTTACTCTAAAAAGAATGAGGTTTGACAGAACTACTAGGAGTAACCTACATAAAAAAAAAAAAAAAAAAACGGGGGTAATTTTAAAAAAGTGCGAAGTTGCCTTGTAGGGTAGAGGAACTACGTTGTGAATGTTATATCTTCGAATGAAGCGATTAATATAATATCGATCGAACTTCACTTGCCGAAGTTTGTTTGATCTTATATTATAGGCATCGCATCCTATAAAGGTGTCTACAAGCCGCTATAGGTACAATTATAGGCATCGCATCCTATAAAGGTGTCTAAAAGCCGCAATAGGTACAATTATAGGCATCGCATCCTATAAAGGTGTCTAAAAGCCGCTATAGGTACAATTATAGGCATCGCATCCTATAAAGTTGTCTAAAAGCCGCTAAAGGTACAGCTATAGGCATCACATCCTACATAGGTGTCTAAAAGGCGCTATAGGTACAGTTATAGGCATCGCGTCCTATAAAGGTGTCTTTAAGCCGCTAAAGGTACAGCTACAGGCATCACGTCCTACAAAGGTGTCTAGAAGTCGCTTTAGGTACAGCTACAGGCATCGCGTCCTATAAAGGTGTCTTTAAGCCGCTAAAGGTACAGCTACAGGCATCTCGTCCTATAAAGGTGTCTTTAAGCCGCTAACGGTACAGCTATAGGCATCGCATCCTATAAAGGTGTCTAAAAGCCGCTATAGGTACAATTATAGGCATCGCATCCTATAAAGGTGTCTAAAAGCCGCTATAGGTACAGTTATAGGCATCGCATCCTATAAAGGTGTCTAAAAGCCACTTTAGGTACAGCTATAGGCATCGCGTCCTATATAGGTGTCTAGAAGTCGCTTTTGGTACAGCTACAGGCATCGCGTCCTATATAGGTGTCTAGAAGTCGCTTTAGGTACAGCTACAGGCATCGCGTCCTATAAAGGTGTCTTTAAGCCGCTAAAGGTACAGCTACAGGCACCGCGTCCTATAAAGGTGTCTTTAAGCCGCTAAAGGTACAGCTATAGGCATCGCATCCTACATAGGTGTCTTAAAGGCGCTATAGGTACAGTTATAGGCATCGCATACTAAATAGGTGTCTTTAAGCCGCTAAAGGTACAGCTTTAGCCATCGCATAATATAAAGGTGTCTAAAAGCCGCTAAAGGTACAGCTATAGGCATCGCGTCCTATAAAGGTGTCTAAAAGCCACTTTAGGTACAGCTATAGGCATCGCGTCCTATATAGGTGTCTAGAAGTCGCTTTAGGTACAGCTACAGGCATCGCGTCCTATAAAGGTGTCTTTAAGCCGCTAAAGGTACAGCTACAGGCATCGCATCCTATAAAGGTGTCTAAAAGCCGCTATAGGTACAGTTATAGGCATCGCATCCTATATAGGTGTCTAAAAGCGACTTTAGGTACAGCTACAGGCATCGCGTCCTATAAAGGTGTCTTTAAGCCGCTTAAGGTACAGCTTCAGGCATCGCGTCCTATAAAGGTGTCTTTAAGCCACTAAAGGTACAGCTATAGGCATCGCATCCTATAAAGGTGTCTAAAAGCCGCTAAAGGTACAGTTATAGGCATCGCATCCTACATAGGTGTCTAAAAGGCGCTATAGGTACAGTTATAGACATCGCGTCCTATAAAGGTGTCTTTAAGCCGCTAAAGGTACAGCTACAGGCATCGTGTCCTATAAAGGTGTCTAGAAGTCGCTTTAGGTACAGCTACAGGCATCGCGTCCTATAAAGGTGTCTTTAAGCCGCTAAAGGTACAGCTACAGGCATCGCGTCCTATAAAGGTGTCTTTAAGCCGCTAAAGGTACAGCTACAGGCATCGCGTCCTATAAAGGTGTCTTTAAGCCGCTAAAGGTACAGCTATAGGCATCGCATCCTATAAAGGTGTCTAAAAGCCGCTATAGGTACAATTATAGGCATCGCATCCTATAAAGGTGTCTAAAAGCCGCAATACGTACAGTTATAGGCATCGCATCCTATATAGGTGTCTAAAAGCCATTTTAGGTACAGCTATAGGCAGCTGTGATGTTGTAGGACACACACTATACTTTATATTTATAACGATGTCTGTAGCTAGAGTTCGACACGTCGAACCAGCTCAGTAGCTAGCTCTCAACTGCGACTACTGAGGGCCGACTGCCCCCGCCACCTAGCAGCTAGTCTAGTGTTTGTATATTTAGGTGTCTAGAAGCCGCTAAGGTACAGCTTTGGGCAGCCTATCTTATTCAAGTGTCTAAAAGCCGCTATAGATACAGTTATAGGCATCGCATCCTTTATAGTTATCTAGAAGCCGCTATAGGTACAGCTATAGGCAGCTGTGATGTTGTAGGACACACACTATACTTTATATTTATAACGATGTCTGGAGCTAGAGTTCGACACGTCCGACCAGCTCAGTGGCTAGCTCTCAACTGCGACTACTGAGGGCCGACTACCCCCGCCACCTAGCAGCTAGTCTAGTGTTTGTATATTTAGGTGTCTAGAAGCCGCTAAGGTACAGCTATGGGCAGCCTATCTTATTCAAGTGTCTAAAAGCCGCTATAGATACAGTTATAGGCATCGCATCCTTTATAGTTATCTAGAAGCCGCTATAGGTACAGCTATAGGCAGCTGTGATGTTGTAGGACACACACTATACTTTATATTTATAACGATGTCTGGAGCTAGAGTTTGACACGTCCGACCAACTCAGTGGCTAGCTCTCAACTGCGACTACTGAGGGCCGACTACCCCCGCCACCTAGCAGCCAGTGTAGTGTTTGTATATTTAGGTGTCTAGAAGCCGCTAAGGTACAGCTATGGGCAGCCTATCTTATTCAAGTGTCTAAAAGCCGCTATAGATACAGTTATAGGCATCGCATCCTATATAGGTGTCTAAAAGCCACTTTAGGTACAGCTATAGGCATCGCGTCCTATATAGGTGTCTAGAAGTCGCTTTAGGTACAGCTACAGGCATCGCGTCCTATATAGGTGTCTAGAAGTCGCTTTAGGTACAGCTACAGGCATCGCGTCCTATAAAGGTGTCTTTAAGCCGCTAAAGGTACAGCTACAGGCATCGCGTCCTATAAAGGTGTCTTTAAGCCGCTAAAGGTACAGCTATAGTCATACATTCCTATAAAGGTGTCTAAAAGCCGCTAAAGGTACAGCTATAGGCATCGCATCCTATAAAGGTGTCTAAAATCCGCTAAAGTTACAGCTATAGGCATCGCATCCTACATAGGTGTCTTAAAGGCGCTATAGGTACAGTTATAGGCATCGCATACAAAATAGGTGTCTTTAAGCCGCTAAAGGTACAGCTTTAGCCGTCGCATCCTATAAAGGTGTCTAAAAGCCGCTAAAGGTACAGCTATAGGCATCGCGTCCTATAAAGGTGTCTAAAAGCCACTTTAGGTACAGCTATAGGCATCGCGTCCTATATAGGTGTCTAGAAGTCGCTTTAGGTACAGCTACAGGCATCGCGTCCTATAACGGTGTCTTTAAGCCGCTAAAGGTACAGCTACAGGCATCGCATCCTATAAAGGTGTCTAAAAGCCGCTATAGGTACAGTTTTAGGCATCGCATCCTATATAGGTGTCTAAAAGCGACTTTAGGTACAGCTACAGGCATCGCGTCCTATAAAGGTGTCTTTAAGCCGCTAAAGGTACAGCTTCAGGCATCGCGTCCTATAAAGGTGTCTTTGAGCCACTAAAGGTACAGCTATAGGCATCGCATCCTATAAAGGTGTCTAAAAGCCGCTAAAGGTACAGCTATAGGCATCGCATCCTATATAGGTGTCTAAAAGCGACTTTAGGTACAGCTACAGGCATCGCGTCCTATAAAGGTGTCTTTAAGCCGCTAAAGGTACAGCTTCAGGCATCGCGTCCTATAAAGGTGTCTTTAAGCCACTAAAGGTACAGCTATAGGCATCGCATCCTATAAAGGTGTCTAAAAGCCGCTAAAGGTACAGCTATAGGCATCGCATCCTACATAGGTGTATAAAAGGCGCTATAAGTACAGTTATAGACATCGCGTCCTATAAACGTGTCTTTAAGCAGCTAAAGGTACAGCTACAGGCATCGCGTCCTATAAAGGTGTCTAGAAGACGCTTTAGGTACAGCTACAGGCATCGCGTCCTATAAAGGTGTCTTTAAGCCGCTAAAGGTACAGCTATAGGCATCGCATCCTATAAAGGTGTCTAGAAGTCGCTTTAGGTACAGCTACAGGCATCGCATCCTATAAAGGTGTCTAAAAGCCACCTTAGGTACAATTATAGGCATCGCATCCTATAAAGGTGTCTAAAAGCCGCTATAGGTACAATTATAGGCATCGCATCCTATAAAGGTGTCTAACAGCAACTTTAGGTACAGCTATAGGCATCGCGTCTTATAAAGGTGTCTATAAGCCGCTAAAGGTACAGCTACAGGCATCGCATCCTATAAAGGTGTCTAAAAGCCGCTATACGTACAGTTTTAGGCATCGCATCCTATATAGATGTCTAGAAGTCGCTTTAGGTACAGCTACAGGCATCGCGTCCTATATAGGTGTCTAGAAGTCGCTTTAGTTACAGCTACAGGCATCGCGTCCTATAAAGGTGTCTTTAAGCCGCTAAAGGTACAGCTATAGTCATCGCATCCTATAAAGGTGTCTAAAAGCCGCTAAAGGTACAGCTTTAGCCATCGCATCCTATAAAGGTGTCTAAAAGCCGCTAAAGGTACAGCTATAGGCATCGCGTCCTATAAAGGTGTCTAAAAGCCACTTTAGGTACAGCTATAGGCATTGCGTCCTATATAGGTGTCTAGAAGTCGCTTTAGGTACAGCTACAGGCATCGCGTCCTATAAAGGTGTCTTTAAGCCGCTAAAGGTACAGCTACAGGCATCGCATCCTATAAAGGTGTCTAAAAGCTGCTATAGGTACAGTTATAGACATCGCGTCCTATAAAGGTGTCTTTAAGCCGCTAAAGGTACAGCTACAGGCATCGCGTCCTATAAAGGTGTCTAGAAGTCGCTTTAGGTACAGCTACAGGCATCGCGTCCTATAAAGGTGTCTTTAAGCCGCTAAAGGTACAGCTACAGGCATCGCGTCCTATAAAGGTGTCTTTAAGCCGCTAAAGGTACAGCTATAGGCATCGCATCCTATAAAGGTGTCTAAAAGCCGCTATAGGTAAAGCTATAGGCATCGCATCCTACATAGGTGTCTAAAAGGCGCTATAAGTACAGTTATAGACATCGCGTCCTATAAACGTGTCTTTAAGCAGCTAAAGGTACAGCTACAGGCATCGCGTCCTATAAAGGTGTCTAGAAGTCGCTTTAGGTACAGCTACAGGCATCGCGTCCTATAAAGGTGTCTTTAAGCCGCTAAAGGTACAGCTACAGGCATCGCATCCTATAAAGGTGTCTAAAAGCCACTATAGGTACAATTATAGGCATCGCATCCTATAAAGGTGTCTAAAAGCCGCTATAGGTACAATTATAGGCATCGCATCCTATAAAGGTGTCTTTCAGCCGCTAAAGGTACAGCTACAGGCATCGCATCCTATAAAGGTGTCTAAAAGCCACTATAGGTACAATTATAGGCATCGCATCCTATAAAGGTGTCTAAAAGCCGCTATAGGTACAATTATAGGCATCGCATCCTATAAAGGTGTCTTTAAGCCGCTAAAGGTACAGCTACAGGCATCGCATCCTATAAAGGTGTCTAAAAGCCACTATAGGTACAATTATAGGCATCGCATCCTATAAAGGTGTCTAAAAGCCGCTATAGGTACAATTATAGGCATCGCATCCTATAAAGGTGTCTAACAGCCACTTTAGGTACAGCTATAGGCATCGCGTCTTATAAAGGTGTCTAAAAGCCGCTAAAGGTACAGCTTTAGCCATCGCATCCTATAAAGGTGTCTAAAAGCCGCTTAAGGTACAGCTATAGGCATCGCGTCCTATAAAGGTGTCTAAAAGCCACTTTAGGTACAGCTATAGGCATCGCGTCCTATATAGGTGTCTAGAAGTCGCTTTAGGTACAGCTACAGGCATCGCGTCCTATAAAGGTGTCTTTAAGCCGCTAAAGGTACAGCTACAGGCATCGCATCCTATAAAGGTGTCTAAAAGCTGCTATAGGTACAGTTATAGACATCGCGTCCTATAAAGGTGTCTTTAAGCCGCTAAAGGTACAGCTACAGGCATCGCGTCCTATAAAGGTGTCTAGAAGTCGCTTTAGGTACAGCTACAGGCATCGCGTCCTATAAAGGTGTCTTTAAGCCGCTAAAGGTACAGCTACAGGCATCGCGTCCTATAAAGGTGTCTTTAAGCCGCTAAAGGTACAGCTATAGGCATCGCATCCTATAAAGGTGTCTAAAAGCCGCTATAGGTACAGCTATAGGCATCGCATCCTACATAGGTGTCTAAAAGGCGCTATAAGTACAGTTATAGACATCGCGTCCTATAAACGTGTCTTTAAGCAGCTAAAGGTACAGCTACAGGCATCGCGTCCTATAAAGGTGTCTAGAAGTCGCTTTAGGTACAGCTACAGGCATCGCGTCCTATAAAGGTGTCTTTAAGCCGCTAAAGGTACAGCTATAGGCATCGCATCCTATAAAGGTGTCTAGAAGTCGCTTTAGGTACAGCTACAGGCATCGCATCCTATAAAGATGTCTAAAAGCCACTATAGGTACAATTATAGGCATCGCATCCTATAAAGGTGTCTAAAAGCCGCTATAGGTACAATTATAGGCATCGCATCCTATAAAGGTGTCTAACAGCAACTTAAGGTACAGCTATAGGCATCGCGTCTTATAAAGGTGTCTATAAGCCGCTAAAGGTACAGCTACAGGCATCGCATCCTATAAAGGTGTCTAAAAGCCGCTATAGGTACAGTTTTAGGCATCGCATCCTATATAGATGTCTAGAAGTCGCTTTAGGTACAGCTACAGGCATCGCGTCCTATATAGGTGTCTAGAAGTCGCTTTAGTTACAGCTACAGGCATCGCGTCCTATAAAGGTGTCTTTAAGCCGCTAAAGGTACAGCTATAGTCATCGCATCCTATAAAGGTGTCTAGAAGTCGCTTTAGGTACAGCTACAGGCATCGCGTCCTATAAAGGTGTCTTTAAGCCGCTAAAGGTACAGCTACAGGCATCGCATCCTATAAAGGTGTCTAAAAGCTGCTATAGGTACAGTTATAGACATCGCGTCCTATAAAGGTGTCTTTAAGCCGCTAAAGGTACAGCTACAGGCATCGCGTCCTATAAAGGTGTCTAGAAGTCGCTTTAGGTACAGCTACAGGCATCGCGTCCTATAAAGGTGTCTTTAAGCCGCTAAAGGTACAGCTACAGGCATCGCGTCCTATAAAGGTGTCTTTAAGCCGCTAAAGGTACAGCTATAGGCATCGCATCCTATAAAGGTGTCTAAAAGCCGCTTTAGGTACAGCTACAGGCATCGCGTCCTATAAAGGTGTCTTTTAGCCGCTAAAGGTACAGCTACAGGCATCGCATCCTATAAAGGTGTCTAAAAGCCGCTATAGGTACAGTTATAGGCATCGCATCCTATATAGGTGTCTAGAAGTCGCTTTAGGTACAGCTACAGGCATCGCGACCTATAAAGGTGTCTTTAAGCCGCTAAAGGTACAGCTACAGGCATCGCATCCTATAAAGGTGTCTAAAAGCCACTATAGGTACAATTATAGGCATCGCATCCTATAAAGGTGTCTAAAAGCCGCTATAGGTACAATTATAGGCATCGCATCCTATAAAGGTGTCTTTAAGCCGCTAAAGGTACAGCTATAGGCATCGCGTCCTATATAGGTGTCTAGAAGTCGCTTTAGGTACAGCTACAGGCATCGCGTCCTATAAAGGTGTCTTTAAGCCGCTAAAGGTACAGCTACAGGCATCGCATCCTATAAAGGTGTCTAAAAGCCGCTATAGGTACAGTTATAGGCATCGCATCCTATATAGGTGTCTAAAAGCGACTTTAGGTACAGCTACAGGCATCGCGTCCTATAAAGGTGTCTTTAAGCCGCTTAAGGTACAGCTTCAGGCATCGCGTCCTATAAAGGTGTCTTTAAGCCACTAAAGGTACAGTTATAGACATCGCGTCCTATAAAGGTGTCTTTAAGCCGCTAAAGGTACAGCTACAGGCATCGTGTCCTATAAAGGTGTCTAGAAGTCGCTTTAGGTACAGCTACAGGCATCGCGTCCTATAAAGGTGTCTTTAAGCCGCTAAAGGTACAGCTACAGGCATCGCGTCCTATAAAGGTGTCTTTAAGCCGCTAAAGGTACAGCTACAGGCATCGCGTCCTATAAAGGTGTCTTTAAGCCGCTAAAGGTACAGCTATAGGCATCGCATCCTATAAAGGTGTCTAAAAGCCGCTATAGGTACAATTATAGGCATCGCATCCTATAAAGGTGTCTAAAAGCCGCAATACGTATAGTTATAGGCATCGCATCCTATATAGGTGTCTAAAAGCCATTTTAGGTACAGCTATAGGCAGCTGTGATGTTGTAGGACACACACTATACTTTATATTTATAACGATGTCTGTAGCTAGAGTTCGACACGTCGAACCAGCTCAGTAGCTAGCTCTCAACTGCGACTACTGAGGGCCGACTGCCCCCGCCACCTAGCAGCTAGTCTAGTGTTTGTATATTTAGGTGTCTAGAAGCCGCTAAGGTACAGCTACAGGCATCGCGTCCTATAAAGGTGTCTTTAAGCCGCTAAAGGTACAGCTACAGGCATCGCGTCCTATAAAGGTGTCTTTAAGCCGCTAAAGGTACAGCTATAGGCATCGCGTCCTATAAAGGTGTCTTTAAGTCGCTAAAGGTACAGCTACAGGCATCGCGTCCTATAAAGGTGTCTTTAAGCCGCTAAAGGTACAGCTATAGGCATCGCATCCTATAAAGGTGTCTAAAAGCCGCTATAGGTACAGCTATAGGCATCGCATCCTACATAGGTGTCTAAAAGGCGCTATAAGTACAGTTATAGACATCGCGTCCTATAAACGTGTCTTTAAGCAGCTAAAGGTACAGCTACAGGCATCGCGTCCTATAAAGGTGTCTAGAAGTCGCTTTAGGTACAGCTACAGGCATCGCGTCCTATAAAGGTGTCTTTAAGCCGCTAAAGGTACAGCTATAGGCATCGCATCCTATAAAGGTGTCTAGAAGTCGCTTTAGGTACAGCTACAGGCATCGCATCCTATAAAGGTGTCTAAAAGCCACTATAGGTACAATTATAGGCATCGCATCCTATAAAGGTGTCTAAAAGCCGCTATAGGTACAATTATAGGCATCGCATCCTATAAAGGTGTCTAACAGCAACTTTAGGTACAGCTATAGGCATCGCGTCTTATAAAGGTGTCTATAAGCCGCTAAAGGTACAGCTACAGGCATCGCATCCTATAAAGGTGTCTAAAAGCCGCTATAGGTACAGTTTTAGGCATCGCATCCTATATAGATGTCTAGAAGTCGCTTTAGGTACAGCTACAGGCATCGCGTCCTATATAGGTGTCTAGAAGTCGCTTTAGTTACAGCTACAGGCATCGCGTCCTATAAAGGTGTCTTTAAGCCGCTAAAGGTACAGCTATAGTCATCGCATCCTATAAAGGTGTCTAGAAGTCGCTTTAGGTACAGCTACAGGCATCGCGTCCTATAAAGGTGTCTTTAAGCCGCTAAAGGTACAGCTACAGGCATCGCATCCTATAAAGGTGTCTAAAAGCTGCTATAGGTACAGTTATAGACATCGCGTCCTATAAAGGTGTCTTTAAGCCGCTAAAGGTACAGCTACAGGCATCGCGTCCTATAAAGGTGTCTAGAAGTCGCTTTAGGTACAGCTACAGGCATCGCGTCCTATAAAGGTGTCTTTAAGCCGCTAAAGGTACAGCTACAGGCATCGCGTCCTATAAAGGTGTCTTTAAGCCGCTAAAGGTACAGCTATAGGCATCGCATCCTATAAAGGTGTCTAAAAGCCGCTTTAGGTACAGCTACAGGCATCGCGTCCTATAAAGGTGTCTTTAAGCCGCTAAAGGTACAGCTACAGGCATCGCATCCTATAAAGGTGTCTAAAAGCCGCTATAGGTACAGTTATAGGCATCGCATCCTATATAGGTGTCTAAAAGCCGCAATACGTATAGTTATAGGCATCGCATCCTATATAGGTGTCTAAAAGCCATTTTAGGTACAGCTATAGGCAGCTGTGATGTTGTAGGACACACACTATACTTTATATTTATAACGATGTCTGTAGCTAGAGTTCGACACGTCGAACCAGCTCAGTAGCTAGCTCTCAACTGCGACTACTGAGGGCCGACTGCCCCCGCCACCTAGCAGCTAGTCTAGTGTTTGTATATTTAGGTGTCTAGAAGCCGCTAAGGTACAGCTACAGGCATCGCGTCCTATAAAGGTGTCTTTAAGCCGCTAAAGGTACAGCTACAGGCATCGCGTCCTATAAAGGTGTCTTTAAGCCGCTAAAGGTACAGCTATAGGCATCGCGTCCTATAAAGGTGTCTTTAAGCCGCTAAAGGTACAGCTACAGGCATCGCGTCCTATAAAGGTGTCTTTAAGCCGCTAAAGGTACAGCTATAGGCATCGCATCCTATAAAGGTGTCTAAAAGCCGCTATAGGTACAGCTATAGGCATCGCATCCTACATAGGTGTCTAAAAGGCGCTATAAGTACAGTTATAGACATCGCGTCCTATAAACGTGTCTTTAAGCAGCTAAAGGTACAGCTACAGGCATCGCGTCCTATAAAGGTGTCTAGAAGTCGCTTTAGGTACAGCTACAGGCATCGCGTCCTATAAAGGTGTCTTTAAGCCGCTAAAGGTACAGCTATAGGCATCGCATCCTATAAAGGTGTCTAGAAGTCGCTTTAGGTACAGCTACAGGCATCGCATCCTATAAAGGTGTCTAAAAGCCACTATAGGTACAATTATAGGCATCGCATCCTATAAAGGTGTCTAAAAGCCGCTATAGGTACAATTATAGGCATCGCATCCTATAAAGGTGTCTAACAGCAACTTTAGGTACAGCTATAGGCATCGCGTCTTATAAAGGTGTCTATAAGCCGCTAAAGGTACAGCTACAGGCATCGCATCCTATAAAGGTGTCTAAAAGCCGCTATAGGTACAGTTTTAGGCATCGCATCCTATATAGATGTCTAGAAGTCGCTTTAGGTACAGCTACAGGCATCGCGTCCTATATAGGTGTCTAGAAGTCGCTTTAGTTACAGCTACAGGCATCGCGTCCTATAAAGGTGTCTTTAAGCCGCTAAAGGTACAGCTATAGTCATCGCATCCTATAAAGGTGTCTAGAAGTCGCTTTAGGTACAGCTACAGGCATCGCGTCCTATAAAGGTGTCTTTAAGCCGCTAAAGGTACAGCTACAGGCATCGCATCCTATAAAGGTGTCTAAAAGCTGCTATAGGTACAGTTATAGACATCGCGTCCTATAAAGGTGTCTTTAAGCCGCTAAAGGTACAGCTACAGGCATCGCGTCCTATAAAGGTGTCTAGAAGTCGCTTTAGGTACAGCTACAGGCATCGCGTCCTATAAAGGTGTCTTTAAGCCGCTAAAGGTACAGCTACAGGCATCGCGTCCTATAAAGGTGTCTTTAAGCCGCTAAAGGTACAGCTATAGGCATCGCATCCTATAAAGGTGTCTAAAAGCCGCTTTAGGTACAGCTACAGGCATCGCGTCCTATAAAGGTGTCTTTAAGCCGCTAAAGGTACAGCTACAGGCATCGCATCCTATAAAGGTGTCTAAAAGCCGCTATAGGTACAGTTATAGGCATCGCATCCTATATAGGTGTCTAGAAGTCGCTTTAGGTACAGCTACAGGCATCGCGACCTATAAAGGTGTCTTTAAGCCGCTAAAGGTACAGCTACAGGCATCGCATCCTATAAAGGTGTCTAAAAGCCACTATAGGTACAATTATAGGCATCGCATCCTATAAAGGTGTCTAAAAGCCGCTATAGGTACAATTATAGGCATCGCATCCTATAAAGGTGTCTTTAAGCCGCTAAAGGTACAGCTATAGGCATCGCGTCCTATATAGGTGTCTAGAAGTCGCTTTAGGTACAGCTACAGGCATCGCGTCCTATAAAGGTGTCTTTAAGCCGCTAAAGGTACAGCTACAGGCATCGCATCCTATAAAGGTGTCTAAAAGCCGCTATAGGTACAGTTACAGGCATCGCATCCTATATAGGTGTCTAAAAGCGACTTTAGGTACAGCTACAGGCATCGCGTCCTATAAAGGTGTCTTTAAGCCGCTTAAGGTACAGCTTCAGGCATCGCGTCCTATAAAGGTGTCTTTAAGCCACTAAAGGTACAGTTATAGACATCGCGTCCTATAAAGGTGTCTTTAAGCCGCTAAAGGTACAGCTACAGGCATCGTGTCCTATAAAGGTGTCTAGAAGTCGCTTTAGGTACAGCTACAGGCATCGCGTCCTATAAAGGTGTCTTTAAGCCGCTAAAGGTACAGCTACAGGCATCGCGTCCTATAAAGGTGTCTTTAAGCCGCTAAAGGTACAGCTACAGGCATCGCGTCCTATAAAGGTGTCTTTAAGCCGCTAAAGGTACAGCTATAGGCATCGCATCCTATAAAGGTGTCTAAAAGCCGCTATAGGTACAATTATAGGCATCGCATCCTATAAAGGTGTCTAAAAGCGACTTTAGGTACAGCTACAGGCATCGCGTCCTATAAAGGTGTCTTTAAGCCGCTTAAGGTACAGCTTCAGGCATCGCATCCTATAAAGGTGTCTAAAAGCCGCTATAGGTACAGTTTTAGGCATCGCATCCTATATAGGTGTCTAAAAGCGACTTTAGGTACAGCTACAGGCATCGCGTCCTATAAAGGTGTCTTTAAGCCGCTTAAGGTACAGCTATAGGCATCGCGTCCTATATAGGTGTCTAGAAGTCGCTTTAGGTACAGCTACAGGCATCGCGTCCTATAAAGGTGTCTTTAAGCCGCTAAAGGTACAGCTACAGGCATCGCATCCTATAAAGGTGTCTAAAAGCCGCTTAAGGTACAGCTTCAGGCATCGCATCCTATAAAGGTGTCTAAAAGCCGCTATAGGTACAGTTTTAGGCATCGCATCCTATATAGGTGTCTAAAAGCGACTTTAGGTACAGCTACAGGCATCGCATCCTATAAAGGTGTCTTTAAGCCGCTAAAGGTACAGCTATAGGCATCGCGTCCTATATAGGTGTCTAGAAGTCGCTTTAGGTACAGCTACAGGCATCGCGTCCTATAAAGGTGTCTTTAAGCCGCTAAAGGTACAGCTACAGGCATCGCATCCTATAAAGGTGTCTAAAAGCCGCTATAGGTACAGTTATAGGCATCGCATCCTATATAGGTGTCTAAAAGCGACTTTAGGTACAGCTACAGGCATCGCGTCCTATAAAGGTGTCTTTAAGCCGCTTAAGGTACAGCTTCAGGCATCGCATCCTACATAGGTGTCTTAAAGGCGCTATAGGTACAGTTATAGGCATCGCATACAAAATAGGTGTCTTTAAGCCGCTAAAGGTACAGCTTTAGCCGTCGCATCCTATAAAGGTGTCTAAAAGCCGCTAAAGGTACAGCTATAGGCATCGCGTCCTATAAAGGTGTCTAAAAGCCACTTTAGGTACAGCTATAGGCATCGCGTCCTATATAGGTGTCTAGAAGTCGCTTTAGGTACAGCTACAGGCATCGCGTCCTATAACGGTGTCTTTAAGCCGCTAAAGGTACAGCTACAGGCATCGCATCCTATAAAGGTGTCTAAAAGCCGCTATAGGTACAGTTTTAGGCATCGCATCCTATATAGGTGTCTAAAAGCGACTTTAGGTACAGCTACAGGCATCGCGTCCTATAAAGGTGTCTTTAAGCCGCTAAAGGTACAGCTTCAGGCATCGCGTCCTATAAAGGTGTCTTTGAGCCACTAAAGGTACAGCTATAGGCATCGCATCCTATAAAGGTGTCTAAAAGCCGCTAAAGGTACAGCTATAGGCATCGCATCCTATATAGGTGTCTAAAAGCGACTTTAGGTACAGCTACAGGCATCGCGTCCTATAAAGGTGTCTTTAAGCCGCTAAAGGTACAGCTTCAGGCATCGCGTCCTATAAAGGTGTCTTTAAGCCACTAAAGGTACAGCTATAGGCATCGCATCCTATAAAGGTGTCTAAAAGCCGCTAAAGGTACAGCTATAGGCATCGCATCCTACATAGGTGTATAAAAGGCGCTATAAGTACAGTTATAGACATCGCGTCCTATAAACGTGTCTTTAAGCAGCTAAAGGTACAGCTACAGGCATCGCGTCCTATAAAGGTGTCTAGAAGACGCTTTAGGTACAGCTACAGGCATCGCGTCCTATATAGGTGTCTAGAAGTCGCTTAAGTTACAGCTACAGGCATCGCGTCCTATAAAGGTGTCTTTAAGCCGCTAAAGGTACAGCTATAGTCATCGCATCCTATAAAGGTGTCTAAAAGCCGCTAAAGGTACAGCTTTAGCCATCGCATCCTATAAAGGTGTCTAAAAGCCGCTAAAGGTACAGCTATAGGCATCGCGTCCTATAAAGGTGTCTAAAAGCCACTTTAGGTACAGCTATAGGCATTGCGTCCTATATAGGTGTCTAGAAGTCGCTTTAGGTACAGCTACAGGCATCGCGTCCTATAAAGGTGTCTTTAAGCCGCTAAAGGTACAGCTACAGGCATCGCATCCTATAAAGGTGTCTAAAAGCTGCTATAGGTACAGTTATAGACATCGCGTCCTATAAAGGTGTCTTTAAGCCGCTAAAGGTACAGCTACAGGCATCGCGTCCTATAAAGGTGTCTAGAAGTCGCTTTAGGTACAGCTACAGGCATCGCGTCCTATAAAGGTGTCTTTAAGCCGCTAAAGGTACAGCTACAGGCATCGCGTCCTATAAAGGTGTCTTTAAGCCGCTAAAGGTACAGCTATAGGCATCGCATCCTATAAAGGTGTCTAAAAGCCGCTATAGGTAAAGCTATAGGCATCGCATCCTACATAGGTGTCTAAAAGGCGCTATAAGTACAGTTATAGACATCGCGTCCTATAAAGGTGTCTTTAAGCCGCTAAAGGTACAGCTACAGGCATCGCGTCCTATAAAGGTGTCTTTAAGCCGCTAAAGGTACAGCTATAGGCATCGCGTCCTATAAAGGTGTCTTTAAGCCGCTAAAGGTACAGCTACAGGCATCGCATCCTATAAAGGTGTCTAAAAGCCACTATAGGTACAATTATAGGCATCGCATCCTATAAAGGTGTCTAAAAGCCGCTATAGGTACAATTATAGGCATCGCATCCTATAAAGGTGTCTTTAAGCCGCTAAAGGTACAGCTACAGGCATCGCATCCTATAAAGGTGTCTAAAAGCCACTATAGGTACAATTATAGGCATCGCATCCTATAAAGGTGTCTAAAAGCCGCTATAGGTACAATTATAGGCATCGCATCCTATAAAGGTGTCTTTAAGCCGCTAAAGGTACAGCTACAGGCATCGCATCCTATAAAGGTGTCTAAAAGCCACTATAGGTACAATTATAGGCATCGCATCCTATAAAGGTGTCTAAAAGCCGCTATAGGTACAATTATAGGCATCGCATCCTATAAAGGTGTCTAACAGCCACTTTAGGTACAGCTATAGGCATCGCGTCTTATAAAGGTGTCTAAAAGCCGCTAAAGGTACAGCTTTAGCCATCGCATCCTATAAAGGTGTCTAAAAGCCGCTTAAGGTACAGCTATAGGCATCGCGTCCTATAAAGGTGTCTAAAAGCCACTTTAGGTACAGCTATAGGCATCGCGTCCTATATAGGTGTCTAGAAGTCGCTTTAGGTACAGCTACAGGCATCGCGTCCTATAAAGGTGTCTTTAAGCCGCTAAAGGTACAGCTACAGGCATCGCATCCTATAAAGGTGTCTAAAAGCTGCTATAGGTACAGTTATAGACATCGCGTCCTATAAAGGTGTCTTTAAGCCGCTAAAGGTACAGCTACAGGCATCGCGTCCTATAAAGGTGTCTAGAAGTCGCTTTAGGTACAGCTACAGGCATCGCGTCCTATAAAGGTGTCTTTAAGCCGCCAAAGGTACAGCTACAGGCATCGCGTCCTATAAAGGTGTCTTTAAGCCGCTAAAGGTACAGCTATAGGCATCGCATCCTATAAAGGTGTCTAAAAGCCGCTATAGGTACAGCTATAGGCATCGCATCCTACATAGGTGTCTAAAAGGCGCTATAAGTACAGTTATAGACATCGCGTCCTATAAACGTGTCTTTAAGCAGCTAAAGGTACAGCTACAGGCATCGCGTCCTATAAAGGTGTCTAGAAGTCGCTTTAGGTACAGCTACAGGCATCGCGTCCTATAAAGGTGTCTTTAAGCCGCTAAAGGTACAGCTATAGGCATCGCATCCTATAAAGGTGTCTAGAAGTCGCTTTAGGTACAGCTACAGGCATCGCATCCTATAAAGATGTCTAAAAGCCACTATAGGTACAATTATAGGCATCGCATCCTATAAAGGTGTCTAAAAGCCGCTATAGGTACAATTATAGGCATCGCATCCTATAAAGGTGTCTAACAGCAACTTTAGGTACAGCTATAGGCATCGCGTCTTATAAAGGTGTCTATAAGCCGCTAAAGGTACAGCTACAGGCATCGCATCCTATAAAGGTGTCTAAAAGCCGCTATAGGTACAGTTTTAGGCATCGCATCCTATATAGATGTCTAGAAGTCGCTTTAGGTACAGCTACAGGCATCGCGTCCTATATAGGTGTCTAGAAGTCGCTTTAGTTACAGCTACAGGCATCGCGTCCTATAAAGGTGTCTTTAAGCCGCTAAAGGTACAGCTATAGTCATCGCATCCTATAAAGGTGTCTAGAAGTCGCTTTAGGTACAGCTACAGGCATCGCGTCCTATAAAGGTGTCTTTAAGCCGCTAAAGGTACAGCTACAGGCATCGCATCCTATAAAGGTGTCTAAAAGCTGCTATAGGTACAGTTATAGACATCGCGTCCTATAAAGGTGTCTTTAAGCCGCTAAAGGTACAGCTACAGGCATCGCGTCCTATAAAGGTGTCTAGAAGTCGCTTTAGGTACAGCTACAGGCATCGCGTCCTATAAAGGTGTCTTTAAGCCGCTAAAGGTACAGCTACAGGCATCGCGTCCTATAAAGGTGTCTTTAAGCCGCTAAAGGTACAGCTATAGGCATCGCATCCTATAAAGGTGTCTAAAAGCCGCTTTAGGTACAGCTACAGGCATCGCGTCCTATAAAGGTGTCTTTTAGCCGCTAAAGGTACAGCTACAGGCATCGCATCCTATAAAGGTGTCTAAAAGCCGCTATAGGTACAGTTATAGGCATCGCATCCTATATAGGTGTCTAGAAGTCGCTTTAGGTACAGCTACAGGCATCGCGACCTATAAAGGTGTCTTTAAGCCGCTAAAGGTACAGCTACAGGCATCGCATCCTATAAAGGTGTCTAAAAGCCACTATAGGTACAATTATAGGCATCGCATCCTATAAAGGTGTCTAAAAGCCGCTATAGGTACAATTATAGGCATCGCATCCTATAAAGGTGTCTTTAAGCCGCTAAAGGTACAGCTATAGGCATCGCGTCCTATATAGGTGTCTAGAAGTCGCTTTAGGTACAGCTACAGGCATCGCGTCCTATAAAGGTGTCTTTAAGCCGCTAAAGGTACAGCTACAGGCATCGCATCCTATAAAGGTGTCTAAAAGCCGCTATAGGTACAGTTATAGGCATCGCATCCTATATAGGTGTCTAAAGCGACTTTAGGTACAGCTACAGGCATCGCGTCCTATAAAGGTGTCTTTAAGCCGCTTAAGGTACAGCTTCAGGCATCGCGTCCTATAAAGGTGTCTTTAAGCCACTAAGGTACAGTTATAGACATCGCGTCCTATAAAGGTGTCTTTAAGCCGCTAAAGGTACAGCTACAGGCATCGTGTCCTATAAAGGTGTCTAGAAGTCGCTTTAGGTACAGCTACAGGCATCGCGTCCTATAAAGGTGTCTTTAAGCCGCTAAAGGTACAGCTACAGGCATCGCGTCCTATAAAGGTGTCTTTAAGCCGCTAAAGGTACAGCTACAGGCATCGCGTCCTATAAAGGTGTCTTTAAGCCGCTAAAGGTACAGCTATAGGCATCGCATCCTATAAAGGTGTCTAAAAGCCGCTATAGGTACAATTATAGGCATCGCATCCTATAAAGGTGTCTAAAAGCCATTTTAGGTACAGCTATAGGCAGCTGTGATGTTGTAGGACACACACTATACTTTATATTTATAACGATGTCTGTAGCTAGAGTTCGACACGTCGAACCAGCTCAGTAGCTAGCTCTCAACTGCGACTACTGAGGGCCGACTGCCCCCGCCACCTAGCAGCTAGTCTAGTGTTTGTATATTTAGGTGTCTAGAAGCCGCTAAGGTACAGCTACAGGCATCGCGTCCTATAAAGGTGTCTTTAAGCCGCTAAAGGTACAGCTACAGGCATCGCGTCCTATAAAGGTGTCTTTAAGCCGCTAAAGGTACAGCTATAGGCATCGCGTCCTATAAAGGTGTCTTTAAGCCGCTAAAGGTACAGCTACAGGCATCGCGTCCTATAAAGGTGTCTTTAAGCCGCTAAAGGTACAGCTATAGGCATCGCATCCTATAAAGGTGTCTAAAAGCCGCTATAGGTACAGCTATAGGCATCGCATCCTACATAGGTGTCTAAAAGGCGCTATAAGTACAGTTATAGACATCGCGTCCTATAAACGTGTCTTTAAGCAGCTAAAGGTACAGCTACAGGCATCGCGTCCTATAAAGGTGTCTAGAAGTCGCTTTAGGTACAGCTACAGGCATCGCGTCCTATAAAGGTGTCTTTAAGCCGCTAAAGGTACAGCTATAGGCATCGCATCCTATAAAGGTGTCTAGAAGTCGCTTTAGGTACAGCTACAGGCATCGCATCCTATAAAGGTGTCTAAAAGCCACTATAGGTACAATTATAGGCATCGCATCCTATAAAGGTGTCTAAAAGCCGCTATAGGTACAATTATAGGCATCGCATCCTATAAAGGTGTCTAACAGCAACTTTAGGTACAGCTATAGGCATCGCGTCTTATAAAGGTGTCTATAAGCCGCTAAAGGTACAGCTACAGGCATCGCATCCTATAAAGGTGTCTAAAAGCCGCTATAGGTACAGTTTTAGGCATCGCATCCTATATAGATGTCTAGAAGTCGCTTTAGGTACAGCTACAGGCATCGCGTCCTATATAGGTGTCTAGAAGTCGCTTTAGTTACAGCTACAGGCATCGCGTCCTATAAAGGTGTCTTTAAGCCGCTAAAGGTACAGCTATAGTCATCGCATCCTATAAAGGTGTCTAGAAGTCGCTTTAGGTACAGCTACAGGCATCGCGTCCTATAAAGGTGTCTTTAAGCCGCTAAAGGTACAGCTACAGGCATCGCATCCTATAAAGGTGTCTAAAAGCTGCTATAGGTACAGTTATAGACATCGCGTCCTATAAAGGTGTCTTTAAGCCGCTAAAGGTACAGCTACAGGCATCGCGTCCTATAAAGGTGTCTAGAAGTCGCTTTAGGTACAGCTACAGGCATCGCGTCCTATAAAGGTGTCTTTAAGCCGCTAAAGGTACAGCTACAGGCATCGCGTCCTATAAAGGTGTCTTTAAGCCGCTAAAGGTACAGCTATAGGCATCGCATCCTATAAAGGTGTCTAAAAGCCGCTTTAGGTACAGCTACAGGCATCGCGTCCTATAAAGGTGTCTTTAAGCCGCTAAAGGTACAGCTACAGGCATCGCATCCTATAAAGGTGTCTAAAAGCCGCTATAGGTACAGTTATAGGCATCGCATCCTATATAGGTGTCTAGAAGTCGCTTTAGGTACAGCTACAGGCATCGCGACCTATAAAGGTGTCTTTAAGCCGCTAAAGGTACAGCTACAGGCATCGCATCCTATAAAGGTGTCTAAAAGCCACTATAGGTACAATTATAGGCATCGCATCCTATAAAGGTGTCTAAAAGCCGCTATAGGTACAATTATAGGCATCGCATCCTATAAAGGTGTCTTTAAGCCGCTAAAGGTACAGCTATAGGCATCGCGTCCTATATAGGTGTCTAGAAGTCGCTTTAGGTACAGCTACAGGCATCGCGTCCTATAAAGGTGTCTTTAAGCCGCTAAAGGTACAGCTACAGGCATCGCATCCTATAAAGGTGTCTAAAAGCCGCTATAGGTACAGTTACAGGCATCGCATCCTATATAGGTGTCTAAAAGCGACTTTAGGTACAGCTACAGGCATCGCGTCCTATAAAGGTGTCTTTAAGCCGCTTAAGGTACAGCTTCAGGCATCGCGTCCTATAAAGGTGTCTTTAAGCCACTAAAGGTACAGTTATAGACATCGCGTCCTATAAAGGTGTCTTTAAGCCGCTAAAGGTACAGCTACAGGCATCGTGTCCTATAAAGGTGTCTAGAAGTCGCTTTAGGTACAGCTACAGGCATCGCGTCCTATAAAGGTGTCTTTAAGCCGCTAAAGGTACAGCTACAGGCATCGCGTCCTATAAAGGTGTCTTTAAGCCGCTAAAGGTACAGCTACAGGCATCGCGTCCTATAAAGGTGTCTTTAAGCCGCTAAAGGTACAGCTATAGGCATCGCATCCTATAAAGGTGTCTAAAAGCCGCTATAGGTACAATTATAGGCATCGCATCCTATAAAGGTGTCTAAAAGCGACTTTAGGTACAGCTACAGGCATCGCGTCCTATAAAGGTGTCTTTAAGCCGCTTAAGGTACAGCTTCAGGCATCGCATCCTATAAAGGTGTCTAAAAGCCGCTATAGGTACAGTTTTAGGCATCGCATCCTATATAGGTGTCTAAAAGCGACTTTAGGTACAGCTACAGGCATCGCATCCTATAAAGGTGTCTTTAAGCCGCTAAAGGTACAGCTATAGGCATCGCGTCCTATATAGGTGTCTAGAAGTCGCTTTAGGTACAGCTACAGGCATCGCGTCCTATAAAGGTGTCTTTAAGCCGCTAAAGGTACAGCTACAGGCATCGCATCCTATAAAGGTGTCTAAAAGCCGCTTAAGGTACAGCTTCAGGCATCGCATCCTATAAAGGTGTCTAAAAGCCGCTATAGGTACAGTTTTAGGCATCGCATCCTATATAGGTGTCTAAAAGCGACTTTAGGTACAGCTACAGGCATCGCATCCTATAAAGGTGTCTTTAAGCCGCTAAAGGTACAGCTATAGGCATCGCGTCCTATATAGGTGTCTAGAAGTCGCTTTAGGTACAGCTACAGGCATCGCGTCCTATAAAGGTGTCTTTAAGCCGCTAAAGGTACAGCTACAGGCATCGCATCCTATAAAGGTGTCTAAAAGCCGCTATAGGTACAGTTATAGGCATCGCATCCTATATAGGTGTCTAAAAGCGACTTTAGGTACAGCTACAGGCATCGCGTCCTATAAAGGTGTCTTTAAGCCGCTTAAGGTACAGCTTCAGGCATCGCATCCTATAAAGGTGTCTAAAAGCCGCTATAGGTACAGTTTTAGGCATCGCATCCTATATAGGTGTCTAAAAGCGACTTTAGGTACAGCTACAGGCATCGCGTCCTATAAAGGTGTCTTTAAGCCGCTAAAGGTACAGCTTCAGGCATCGCGTCCTATAAAGGTGTCTTTAAGCCACTAAAGGTACAGCTATAGGCATCGCATCCTATAAAGGTGTCTAAAAGCCGCTAAAGGTACAGCTATAGGCATCGCATCCTATATAGGTGTCTAAAAGCGACTTTAGGTACAGCTATAGGCATCGCATCCTACATAGGTGTCTTAAAGGCGCTATAGGTACAGTTATAGGCATCGCATACAAAATAGGTGTCTTTAAGCCGCTAAAGGTACAGCTATAGGCATCGCATCCTATAAAGGTGTCTAAAAGGCGCTATAAGTACAGTTATAGACATCGCGTCCTATAAACGTGTCTTTAAGCAGCTAAAGGTACAGCTACAGGCATCGCGTCCTATAAAGGTGTCTAGAAGTCGCTTTAGGTACAGCTACAGGCATCGCGTCCTATAAAGGTGTCTTTAAGCCGCTAAAGGTACAGCTATAGGCATCGCATCCTATAAAGGTGTCTAGAAGTCGCTTTAGGTACAGCTACAGGCATCGCATCCTATAAAGGTGTCTAAAAGCCACTATAGGTAAAATTATAGGCATCGCATCCTATAAAGGTGTCTAAAAGCCGCTATAGGTACAATTATAGGCATCGCATCCTATAAAGGTGTCTAACAGCCACTTTAGGTACAGCTATAGGCATCGCGTCCTATAAAGGTGTCTAAAAGCCGCTATAGGTACAATTATAGGCATCGCATCCTATAAAGGTGTCTAAAAGCCGCTATAGGTACAATTATAGGCATCGCATCCTATAAAGGTGTCTAAAAGCCGCTATAGGTACAATTATAGGCATCGCATCCTATAAAGGTGTCTAAAAGCCGCTATAGGTACAATTATAGGCATCGCATCCTATAAAGGTGTCTAAAAGCCGCTAAAGGTACAGCTATAGGCATCGCATCCTACATAGGTGTCAAAAAGGCGCTATAGGTACAATTATAGGCATCGCATCCTATAAAGGTGTCTAAAAGCCGCTATAGGTACAATTATAGGCATCGCATCCTATAAAGGTGTCTAAAAGCCGCTATAGGTACAATTATAGGCATCGCATCCTATAAAGGTGTCTAAAAGCCGCTATAGGTACAATTATAGGCATCGCATCCTATAAAGGTGTCTAAAAGCCGCTAAAGGTACAGCTATAGGCATCGCATCCTACATAGGTGTCTAAAAGGCGCTATAGGTACAGTTATAGGCATCGCGTCCTATAAAGGTGTCTTTAAGCCGCTAAAGGTACAGCTACAGGCATCACGTCCTATAAAGGTGTCTAGAAGTCGCTTTAGGTACAGCTACAGGCATCGCGTCCTATAAAGGTGTCTTTAAGCCGCTAAAGGTACAGCTACAGGCATCGCGTCCTATAAAGGTGTCTTTAAGCCGCTAAAGGTACAGCTATAGGCATCGCATCCTATAAAGGTGTCTAAAAGCCGCTATAGGTACAATTATAGGCATCGCATCCTATAAAGGTGTCTAAAAGCCGCTATAGGTACAATTATAGGCATCGCATCCTATAAAGGTGTCTAAAAGCCGCAATACGTACAGTTATAGGCATCGCATCCTATATAGGTGTCTAAAAGCCACTTTAGGTACAGCTATAGGCAGCTGTGATGTTGTAGGACACACACTATACTTTATATTTATAACGATGTCTGGAGCTAGAGTTCGACACGTCGAACCAGCTCAGTAGCTAGCTCTCAACTGCGACTACTGAAGGCCGACTGCCCCCGCCACCTAGCAGCTAGTCTAGTGTTTGTATATTTAGGTGTCTAGAAGCCGCTAAGGTACAGCTATGGGCAGCCTATCTTATTCAAGTGTCTAAAAGCCGCTATAGATACAGTTATAGGCATCGCATCCTTTATAGTTATCTAGAAGCCGCTATAGGTACAGCTATAGGCAGCTGTGATGTTGTAGGACACACACTATACTTTATATTTATAACGATGTCTGGAGCTAGAGTTCGACACGTCGAACCAGCTCAGTAGCTAGCTCTCAACTGCGACTACTGAAGGCCGACTGCCCCCGCCACCTAGCAGCTAGTCTAGTGTTTGTATATTTAGGTGTCTAGAAGCCGCTAAGGTACAGCTATGGGCAGCCTATCTTATTCAAGTGTCTAAAAGCCGCTATAGATACAGTTATAGGCATCGCATCCTTTATAGTTATCTAGAAGCCGCTATAGGTACAGCTATAGGCAGCTGTGATCTTGTAGGACACACACTATACTTTATATTTATAACGATGTCTGGAGCTAGAGTTCGACACGTCCGACCAGCTCAGTGGCTAGCTCTCAACTGCGACTACTGAGGGCCGACTACCCCCGCCACCTAGCAGCTAGTCTAGTGTTTGTATATTTAGGTGTCTAGAAGCCGCTAAGGTACAGCTATGGGCAGCCTATCTTATTCAAGTGTCTAAAAGCCACTATAGATACAGTTATAGGCATCGCATCCTATAAAGGTGTCTAAAAGCCGCTATAGGTACAGTTATAGGCATCGCATCCTATATAGGTGTCTAAAAGCCGCTATAGGTACAATTATAGGCATCGCATCCTATAAAGGTGTCTAAAAGCCGCTATAGGTACAGTTATAGGCATCGCATCCTATATAGGTGTCTAAAAGCCACTTTAGGTACTGCTATAGGCATCGCGTCCTATATAGGTGTCTAGAAGTCGCTTTAGGTACAGCTACAGGCATCGCGTCCTATATAGGTGTCTAGAAGTCGCTTTAGGTACAGCTACAGGCATCGCGTCCTATAAAGGTGTCTTTAAGCCGCTAAAGGTACAGCTACAGGCATCGCGTCCTAAAAAGGTGTCTTTAAGCCGCTAAAGGTACAGCTACAGGCACCGCGTCCTATAAAGGTGTCTTTAAGCCGCTAAAGGTACAGCTATAGTCATCGCATCCTATAAAGGTGTCTAAAAGCCGCTAAAGGTACAGCTATAGGCATCGCATCCTATAAAGGTGTCTAAAAGCCGCTAAAGGTACAGCTATAGGCATCGCATCCTACATAGGTGTCTTAAAGGCGCTATAGGTACAGTTATAGGCATCGCATACAAAATAGGTGTCTTTAAGCCGCTAAAGGTACAGCTTTAGCCGTCGCATCCAATAAAGGTGTCGAAAAGCCGCTAAAGGTACAGCTATAGGCATCGCGTCCTATAAAGGTGTCTAAAAGCCACTTTAGGTACAGCTATAGGCATCGCGTCCTATATAGGTGTCTAGAAGTCGCTTTAGGTACAGCTACAGGCATCGCGTCCTATAAAGGTGTCTTTAAGCCGCTAAAGGTACAGCTACAGGCATCGCATCCTATAAAGGTGTCTAAAAGCCGCTATAGGTACAGTTATAGGCATCGCATCCTATATAGGTGTCTAAAAGCGACTTTAGGTACAGCTACAGGCATCGCGTCCTATAAAGGTGTCTTTAAGCCGCTAAAGGTACAGCTTCAGGCATCGCGTCCTATAAAGGTGTCTTTAAGCCACTAAAGGTACAGCTATAGGCATCGCATCCTATAAAGGTGTCTAAAAGCCGCTAAAGGTACAGCTATAGGCATCGCATCCTACATAGGTGTCTAAAAGGCGCTATAAGTACAGTTATAGACATCGCGTCCTATAAACGTGTCTTTAAGCCGCTAAAGGTACAGCTATAGGCATCGCATCCTATAAAGGTGTCTAGAAGTCGCTTTAGGTACAGCTACAGGCATCGCATCCTATAAAGGTGTCTAAAAGCCACTATAGGTACAATTACAGGCATCGCATCCTATAAAGGTGTCTAAAAGCCGCTATAGGTACAATTATAGGCATCGCATCCTATAAAGGTGTCTAACAGCCACTTTAGGTACAGCTATAGGCATCGCGTCCTATAAAGGTGTCTTTAAGCCGCTAAAGGTACAGCTATAGGCATCGCATCCTATAAAGGTGTCTAAAAGCCGCTATAGGTACAATTATAGGCATCGCATCCTTTATAGTTATCTAGAAGCCGCTATAGGTACAGCTATAGGCAGCTGTGATGTTGTAGGACACACACTATACTTTATATTTATAACGATGTCTGGAGCTAGCGTTTGACACGTCCGACCAGCTCAGTGGCTAGCTCTCAACTGCGACTACTGAGGGCCGACTACCCCCGCCACCTAGCAGCCAGTGTAGTGTTTGTATATTTAGGTGTCTAGAAGCCGCTAAGGTACAGCTATGGGCAGCCTATCTTATTCAAGTGTCTAAAAGCCGCTATAGATACAGTTATAGGCATCGCATCCTATATAGGTGTCTAAAAGCCACTTTAGGTACAGCTATAGGCATCGCGTCCTATATAGGTGTCTAGAAGTCGCTTTAGGTACAGCTACAGGCATCGCGTCCTATATAGGTGTCTAGAAGTCGCTTTAGGTACAGCTACAGGCATCGCGTCCTATAAAGGTGTCTTTAAGCCGCTAAAGGTACAGCTACAGGCATCGCGTCCTATAAAGGTGTCTTTAAGCCGCTAAAGGTACAGCTATAGTCATCGCATCCTATAAAGGTGTCTAAAAGCCGCTAAAGGTACAGCTATAGGCATCGCATCCTATAAAGGTGTCTAAAATCCGCTAAAGTTACAGCTATAGGCATCGCATCCTACATAGGTGTCTTAAAGGCGCTATAGGTACAGCTACAGGCATCGCATCCTATAAAGGTGTCTAAAAGCCGCTATAGGTACAATTATAGGCATCGCATCCTATAAAGGTGTCTTTAAGCCGCTAAAGGTACAGCTATAGGCATCGCTTCCTATAAAGGTGTCTAGAAGTCGCTTTAGGTACAGCTACAGGCATCGCATCCTATAAAGGTGTCTAAAAGCCACCTTAGGTACAATTATAGGCATCGCATCCTATAAAGGTGTCTAAAAGCCGCTATAGGTACAATTATAGGCATCGCATCCTATAAAGGTGTCTAACAGCAACTTTAGGTACAGCTATAGGCATCGCGTCTTATAAAGGTGTCTATAAGCCGCTAAAGGTACAGCTACAGGCATCGCATCCTATAAAGGTGTCTAAAAGCCGCTATACGTACAGTTTTAGGCATCGCATCCTATATAGATGTCTAGAAGTCGCTTTAGGTACAGCTACAGGCATCGCGTCCTATATAGGTGTCTAGAAGTCGCTTTAGTTACAGCTACAGGCATCGCGTCCTATAAAGGTGTCTTTAAGCCGCTAAAGGTACAGCTATAGTCATCGCATCCTATAAAGGTGTCTAAAAGCCGCTAAAGGTACAGCTATAGGCATCGCATCCTATAAAGGTGTCTAAAATCCGCTAAAGTTACAGCTATAGGCATCGCATCCTACATAGGTGTCTTAAAGGCGCTATAGGTACAGTTATAGGCATCGCATACAAAATAGGTGTCTTTAAGCCGCTAAAGGTACAGCTTTAGCCGTCGCATCCTATAAAGGTGTCTAAAAGCCGCTAAAGGTACAGCTATAGGCATCGCGTCCTATAAAGGTGTCTAAAAGCCACTTTAGGTACAGCTATAGGCATCGCGTCCTATATAGGTGTCTAGAAGTCGCTTTAGGTACAGCTACAGGCATCGCGTCCTATAACGGTGTCTTTAAGCCGCTAAAGGTACAGCTACAGGCATCGCATCCTATAAAGGTGTCTAAAATCCGCTATAGGTACAGTTTTAGGCATCGCATCCTATATAGGTGTCTAAAAGCGACTTTAGGTACAGCTACAGGCATCGCGTCCTATAAAGGTGTCTTTAAGCCACTAAAGGTACAGCTATAGGCATCGCATCCTATAAAGGTGTCTAAAAGCCGCTAAAGGTACAGCTATAGGCATCGCATCCTATATAGGTGTCTAAAAGCGACTTTAGGTACAGCTACAGGCATCGCGTCCTATAAAGGTGTCTTTAAGCCGCTAAAGGTACAGCTTCAGGCATCGCGTCCTATAAAGGTGTCTTTAAGCCACTAAAGGTACAGCTATAGGCATCGCATCCTATAAAGGTGTCTAAAAGCCGCTAAAGGTACAGCTATAGGCATCGCATCCTACATAGGTGTATAAAAGGCGCTATAAGTACAGTTATAGACATCGCGTCCTATAAACGTGTCTTTAAGCAGCTAAAGGTACAGCTACAGGCATCGCGTCCTATAAAGGTGTCTAGAAGTCGCTTTAGGTACAGCTACAGGCATCGCGTCCTATAAAGGTGTCTTTAAGCCGCTAAAGGTACAGCTATAGGCATCGCATCCTATAAAGGTGTCTAGAAGTCGCTTTAGGTACAGCTACAGGCATCGCATCCTATAAAGGTGTCTAAAAGCCACTATAGGTACAATTATAGGCATCGCATCCTATAAAGGTGTCTAAAAGCCGCTATAGGTACAATTATAGGCATCGCATCCTATAAAGGTGTCTAACAGCAACTTTAGGTACAGCTATAGGCATCGCGTCTTATAAAGGTGTCTATAAGCCGCTAAAGGTACAGCTACAGGCATCGCATCCTATAAAGGTGTCTAAAAGCCGCTATACGTACAGTTTTAGGCATCGCATCCTATATAGATGTCTAGAAGTCGCTTTAGGTACAGCTACAGGCATCGCGTCCTATATAGGTGTCTAGAAGTCGCTTTAGTTACAGCTACAGGCATCGCGTCCTATAAAGGTGTCTTTAAGCCGCTAAAGGTACAGCTATAGTCATCGCATCCTATAAAGGTGTCTAAAAGCCGCTAAAGGTACAGCTTTAGCCATCGCATCCTATAAAGTCGTCTAAAAGCCGCTAAAGGTACAGCTATAGGCATCGCGTCCTATAAAGGTGTCTAAAAGCCACTTTAGGTACAGCTATAGGCATTGCGTCCTATATAGGTGTCTAGAAGTCGCTTTAGGTACAGCTACAGGCATCGCGTCCTATAAAGGTGTCTTTAAGCCGCTAAAGGTACAGCTACAGGCATCGCGTCCTATAAAGGTGTCTACTCAATACTCAATACTCAATACTCAATACTCAAATGTTTATTGCATTCCACAATGTACATACATAGATGGTAAATAACATTTTGATGACGGACACAATTGTGGACCCTGTTGGGCACAGCAAAAGACTATTTAGGATAAACACTTATGGACTAACTTATACTACGTACAATAATCATTAAACATTTGAAACATCATATTATTTTTACATTTAATAAGTATATTAATCAGTCATTTCATATATTTTTCCATCGTGATCCATAATTATATAAAATTAAAATCAAATCAATAAAATAAAACATTTAACAAGAATACATATTAAAATCACAATAAACAATGTCAAATAAACAATTACATACAATGTCAATAGTAAATTATTTTAAAAATACAAGTCAATCTACAATAAATTAAATTACTTAAATTAAATATAAATTTTTTTCTTTAATTTCATTACATTATATTCTACATTAATTATCATTTCATAATTTAGCCATTCATTTCTTTATATTAGAATTAAATATTTGAATTATATTACTATTACATATTTATTTAATGTTATTCAATCTGTATAAATTTATCATTCAAATATTCATTTATGCTGTAATAGCATTTATTTAGTAATAGTTTTTTTAATTTGCTAGTAAAAACAGCTATCTTTTTTTCATTTCTTAAAACCTCGGGTAATTTATTATAAATTTTTATTGACATGACTAGAGGGCTTGATGAGTGCATTTTTAAGCGAGATGTTGGTAGATTTAGGCGTGTTTTGTGTCGGAGTGTGAATCTAGTTTGAATGTCTTCGCGTTTAGTGTAAAAATCTTGGTGAGTGTGTGCAAATTTACAGATTTCTAGTATGTAAATAGATGGTAATGTTAGGATATTTAGCTTTTTAAAATGGGGTTTGCAGCTATCGGTAGGTTCAATATTGACTAAAATGCGAATTAACTTTTTTTGGGTTATGAACAGTGCTGGTGCGTCTGTGCTATTCCCCCACATTATAACACCGTAGTTAAGCCATGAATGTGCATAGGCGTAGTAAGTAACTAGAGCCGTCTGTAGGTTTGTGGTCTTTTTTATTTCGCGAAAAGCGTACAAAAATGTAGAAAGTTTAGTCTTTATTTTCTGAATATGTGCTTTCCAGCTTATGTTCGTATCTATCGTTAATCCCAATAAGGAAAACTCGTTAACCAGTTCCAATTTTTGGTTATTAAAATAAAAGTTTACATGTAAGTTACTTTTTTGGTGGGGGTGGAACGTAATAAGTTTAGTTTTTTTAAAATTAATTTCTAAATTATGATCATTTAACCAGGTTATTGTTTTGGTGAGAATATTATTAAGGGAATTATTTAAGTTTTCGCTATCGTGACAGGGGGTAAGAATAGAAATATCATCCGCAAATAAGACGCATGGTCCGGAATCTTGTATAGTTTTTGGAAGGTCATTTATGTAAATGAGAAAAAGAAGACATCCAATTACACTCCCTTGCGGTATTGAGGCGTTTATAGCCTTGCGGTCAGATCGGAACTTTTGAAGTTCATTTGTACTACTATTAAAGAATTCTATTTCTACTAATTGCGTCCTATTTGTCAAATATGACTTAAACCATTCGTGGGATTTACCACGGATTCCCACCCCATATAGTTTATTTAGCAGTATACTATATTGCACTTTATCGTAGGCTTTGCTCATGTCTAGTAGCGTACCAACTGCGTATTTTTTACTATTTATAATATTAAGAGCTTCCTGTATAAATTTGTAAACAGCTAAAGTTGTTGATTTATTTTTGCGAAAGCCATTTTGACATTCGTCGAATACTTTATATTTCTCGCAGAAGGCGTACACACGGTTACACATTGCTTTCTCAAAAATCTTTGAAGCTGTAGGCAGTAGAGCTATTGGACGATAATTGCTTGGGTCAGTTTTATTATTCTTTTTGTGCAGGGGTTTCACAAGTGCAATTTTTAGCTGGTCAGGAAATATGCCCTCCTCGAAGGATTGGTTTATCAATTTATAGAACGGTAGAGTGAGTTCATCCGCGCATTGTTTGAATAAACTGGGTGGGAGTTCGTCAATTCCGTAACTATTTTTGTTTTTTAAAGTTTTGATTAATAGGTTTATTTCCTTTGGGTCTATAGGGCTAAGAAACATTGAGTTTTGAGTTGGTGATAGCACAGGGGAACCTTTGGGCTTATTTGTTTGTAAAGAGTGTTCCTCGCCGATTGACGCAAAAAAGTTATTAAAAATGTTTGCAATTTCCTTGGGTTCACACGTTAAATTATTGTTTTTTGTTTGTAGTTTTATATTATTTTTCACTTTTCTTATTGTTTTGTTAGTCCGTTCATTTATAATTCTCCACATTGTTTTGATTTTATTAGTAGATTTTTTAATTTTGTTAATGTATTGCAATTTTTTTGCTGTGGTAACTAATGTTTTTAATAATTTCTCATATTTTTTATAATAATTTGTTATTATTGGGTTATTAGTTTTTAGCATAAGAATTTTTAATAATCTTTTATTTTTGCAGGAAATTTTTATACCTTTTGTTAACCAATATTTCTTGTAGTTAGTTTTTATTTTTATTTTGCGTAGAGGTATGCATTTATTCAGTATTTTAGTTAAAGTGTCATGAAAAGCTTTATAGTTTTCATTCATATTCCGGTTTGGTAATATAATAGAGTTCCAATCAGTAGTATTTAATGTAGATTTGAATTTTATTATATTTTCTTTATTAAATAGTCTTTTATATGTGTGCCATGTTGTTTGTTTTGTGGGTAAACTAGGCATGGAGATGTGTATTTCTGTTGCGCAATGATCCGAGAAGCCCAATTCCTCTACTTTAGTGAAAAAGTTGTTTGTGTTCAGATTTGTAAATATTAGGTCTAAGCAAGTAGATGTTGTTTGAGTGATTCGTGTAGGTTCTTTTATTTCTTGTGTAAGTTTGTACTCTGACATTAGATCCAGAAGTTTACTGGTCTTCCTGTTATTCTCCAAAATATTCACATTGAGATCCCCACCTATAATAATATTTAATTTTGAATATTTATCGTTTATGTAATGCAAAATTCTTTCTAATTGGCTACTAAAAATATCCTCCTCTCTCTTATTCCAATAAATCGTTATTAATAAAATATTTTCTTTTGGTAATTCTATTGCACATATTTCTATTACATATTCTATGGACATGTCTGAGATATCTTTCCTCTCTATACAATCTATATGATTTTGAAGCAAGATGCAGACGCCACCACCTCCACGCCTACTCCGGCAATATGACGCTGCGATCTTGTATCCGTCAAATTGGACCATAGTTAGTTTCTCATTTGATAGCCATGTCTCTGATATACATACTGCGTTATAAACAGGGTTTTCTTCAAGAAATGCTTCTAATATATGTTGTTTGTTAAATATACTTTGGATATTTTGGAACAAGATTTTAAATTGTTGGCCTTTGGTCTCGAAAGGAATAGTCACCCGTAAAGTTTATATCACTAGTAGTTTGTGAATTAGTAGTGTATTGTTTATTATGGAAACTATCAACTTCCAATCGGACAGCATTCAGTATCGTTAAACTATGAATGAGGTCTTGTAAATCAGACATTATTATTTCTTGACCTTTGTAATTTAAAGTCCCAAACCGTTGGTTGTACGTATCGTTAGTATATGGTAAATTTAAATTAGAATCTAAAATAAAGGCATACTTATAGGTCTCGGCGTCCATGTAAAGTAAGTTATTAAATGCTTCCACTCGGCTATTAAACATAACATTAATATTATTCATGTATTTAAATGTTGGTAAGCAAATTATAAAGTTAGTATGGTTAAGAGGTATTAGGTATTTACGGATGGAGATTACGAGATTTCTATAATTTTGTGTCCTCCGAAAATCTTCTTCTCCAATATGAATAACGCAGTAATCAGATTTAGTAAAATCACGAACTTTCCCATTTATATTGCTTAAAATATATTCTATTCCACAATTAGGTGTACGGTAATGACAGACTTCAAAATTAGTTAATAGTGACCGTTCAATTAAAGTGTAAAGTCTGTTGGAGGCTTCACTACTTACAAGGCATATTTTTTTATTCATGGACGTAAGTGGCAATGGGGTATCCGGCATTGTGAGATGACAAATCTTATGAGTGGAAACTGATTTATTTGAGCTGTAGTTGTCTTCATTGTCTGGTCGGATATTATATGTTGGTGTGTTTTCCGAGTTGCTGTAGATGTTCTTTTTTATGTTCTTCTTTGGTGTGGCTTTATGTTTTACAGGACTACAGGCAATTTTTTTAAACATTTCGTTCTTCTTCATTAGATCTTCATTTGTTTGCTTTAATTTATTATTTTCTAATGATAAAATTTCAATTTCTTTGTGAGCGCTATTTAATTGTGATGTTAATTCTTCAATCTTATCTTTCATTTTCTTTATTTGTTGTTCAGTTTCGTCATCCTCTGGAACACCTGGCATACTGTTTGAAGTGTGGTTTAATGTTTGTGAGATTATATCACTTTCATTTAGTTCCGAGTTTTCTGATCGTGTGCGTGTGCGACGAAAAGTAATGTTCTCCAAGAAGTTCATTTTCTTATATTATTATCAGCAGAAGTTTAAAAGTAAATCTGTGTCTCAGTCTATTTCCTCATTACTAGCTCCCTCTATATTAATTGTGAGAAATGTTTTTGAAACTTTGATAGCTAGATCCTGCTAATCAGGCGCAGCAATTAGTAATCTTAGGTAGTTTTGCTATTAGCCAATAGGTGTCGCTAGTAGTCGACTTTTCTCTAATGAGACTGTTTATTAATTAGGTGTAATGGTTGGCATCAAGGTACTGCTATTCAATGGTAGGTGTCACCTCGAGCGTTTACTGCATAAACACAAAGAGAGTGCTGCTATCTAGGGTTACCATACCGTCAACTATTTATGTAACGGCTTGATATTTTTTAAATCCTGCTTCGGCTTTTCGTCACTAGAGGCAGCACCATGAACACACGTATTTTAGTTTATGTGCGAAATCACATCCACTATTTATCACGTTAGATGCTTCTGTTAGATGAAGTTTATCAATATAAAAGTTTATATAGTTCGAACGAGGTTAAGTTTCTTCAATTGTTTACATGGCTTGTCACCGAACTGTCAACTTCACTTCACTTGTATTAAATCGAGTTTCTGAGTCTTTTTAACAGAGATAACACTTTCACGCAGAGAATCCAGCACTATGACCGTTTCTAAGCACTCAAAGTCACTAGGTTCACGCGAATTTAATAATACAGAAAATATTTACAATGACTTGAAAATATCAGATGTTTACTCAGTAGCGCCACCTGGCGGATCCAGTCTAGAAGTCGCTTTAGGTACAGCTACAGGCATCGCGTCCTATAAAGGTGTCTTTAAGCCGCTAAAGGTACAGCTACAGGCATCGCGTCCTATAAAGGTGTCTAGAAGTCGCTTTAGGTACAGCTACAGGCATCGCGTCCTATAAAGGTGTCTTTAAGCCGCTAAAGGTACAGCTACAGGCATCGCGTCCTATAAAGGTGTCTTTAAGCCGCTAAAGGTACAGCTATAGGCATCGCATCCTATAAAGGTGCCTAAAAGCCGCTATAGGTACAGCTATAGGCATCGCATCCTACATAGGTGTCTAAAAGGCGCTATAAGTACAGTTATAGACATCGCGTCCTATAAACGTGTCTTTAAGCAGCTAAAGGTACAGCTACAGGCATCGCGTCCTATAAAGGTGTCTAGAAGTCGCTTTAGGTACAGCTACAGGCATCGCGTCCTATAAAGGTGTCTTTAAGCCGCTAAAGGTACAGCTACAGGCATCGCATCCTATAAAGGTGTCTAAAAGCCACTATAGGTACAATTATAGGCATCGCATCCTATAAAGGTGTCTAAAAGCCGCTATAGGTACAATTATAGGCATCGCATCCTATAAAGGTGTCTTTAAGCCGCTAAAGGTACAGCTACAGGCATCGCATCCTATAAAGGTGTCTAAAAGCCACTATAGGTACAATTATAGGCATCGCATCCTATAAAGGTGTCTAAAAGCCGCTATAGGTACAATTATAGGCATCGCATCCTATAAAGGTGTCTAACAGCCACTTTAGGTACAGCTATAGGCATCGCGTCTTATAAAGGTGTCTAAAAGCCGCTAAAGGTACAGCTTTAGCCATCGCATCCTATAAAGGTTTCTAAAAGCCGCTTAAGGTACAGCTACAGGCATCGCATCCTATAAAGGTGTCTAAAAGCCACTTTAGGTACAGCTATAGGCATCGCGTCCTATATAGGTGTCTAGAAGTCGCTTTAGGTACAGCTACAAGCATCGCGTCCTATAAAGGTGTCTTTAAGCCGCTAAAGGTACAGCTACAGGCATCGCATCCTATAAAGGTGTCTAAAAGCTGCTATAGGTACAGTTATAGACATCGCGTCCTATAAAGGTGTCTTTAAGCCGCTAAAGGTACAGCTACAGGCATCGCGTCCTATAAAGGTGTCTAGAAGTCGCTTTAGGTACAGCTACAGGCATCGCGTCCTATAAAGGTGTCTTTAAGCCGCTAAAGGTACAGCTACAGGCATCGCGTCCTATAAAGGTGTCTTTAAGCCGCTAAAGGTACAGCTATAGGCATCGCATCCTATAAAGGTGTCTAAAAGCCGCTATAGGTACAGCTATAGGCATCGCATCCTACATAGGTGTCTAAAAGGCGCTATAAGTACAGTTATAGACATCGCGTCCTATAAACGTGTCTTTAAGCAGCTAAAGGTACAGCTACAGGCATCGCGTCCTATAAAGGTGTCTAGAAGTCGCTTTAGGTACAGCTACAGGCATCGCGTCCTATAAAGGTGTCTTTAAGCCGCTAAAGGTACAGCTATAGGCATCGCATCCTATAAAGGTGTCTAGAAGTCGCTTTAGGTACAGCTACAGGCATCGCATCCTATAAAGGTGTCTAAAAGCCACTATAGGTACAATTATAGGCATCGCATCCTATAAAGGTGTCTAAAAGCCGCTATAGGTACAATTATAGGCATCGCATCCTATAAAGGTGTCTAACAGCCACTTTAGGTACAGCTATAGGCATCGCGTCTTATAAAGGTGTCTATAAGCCGCTAAAGGTACAGCTACAGGCATCGCATCCTATAAAGGTGTCTAAAAGCCGCTATAGGTACAGTTTTAGGCATCGCATCCTATATAGATGTCTAGAAGTCGCTTTAGGTACAGCTATAGGCATCGCGTCCTATATAGGTGTCTAGAAGTCGCTTTAGTTACAGCTACAGGCATCGCGTCCTATAAAGGTGTCTTTAAGCCGCTAAAGGTACAGCTACAGGCATCGCATCCTATAAAGGTGTCTAAAAGCTGCTATAGGTACAGTTATAGACATCGCGTCCTATAAAGGTGTCTTTAAGCCGCTAAAGGTACAGCTACAGGCATCGCGTCCTATAAAGGTGTCTAGAAGTCGCTTTAGGTACAGCTACAGGCATCGCGTCCTATAAAGGTGTCTTTAAGCCACTAAAGGTACAGCTACAGGCATCGCGTCCTATAAAGGTGTCTTTAAGCCGCTAAAGGTACAGCTATATGCATCGCATCCTATAAAGGTGTCTAAAAGCCGCTATAGGTACAATTATAGGCATCGCATCCTATAAAGGTGTCTAAAAGCCGCTATACGTACAGTTATAGGCATCGCATCCTATATAGGTGTCTAAAAGCCACTTTAGGTACAGCTATAGGCAGCTGTGATGTTGTAGGACACACACTATACTTTATATTTATAACGATGTCTGGAGCTAGAGTTCGACACGTCCGACCAGCTCAGTGGCTAGCTCTCAACTGCGACTACTGAGGGCCGACTGCCCCCGCCACCTAGCAGCTAGTCTAGTGTTTGTATATTTAGGTGTCTAGAAGCCGCTAAGGTACAGCTATTGGCAGCCTATCTTATTCAAGTGTCTAAAAGCCGCTATAGATACAGTTATAGGCATCGCATCCTTTTTAGTTATCTAGAAGCCGCTATAGGTACAGCTATGGGCAGCTGTGATGTTGTAGGACACACACTATACTTTATATTTATAACGATGTCTGGAGCTAGAGTTCGACACGTCCGACCAACTCAGTGGCTAGCTCTCAACTGCGACTACTGAGGGCCGACTACCCCCGCCACCTAGCAGCTAGTCTAGTGTTTGTATACTTAGGTGTCTAGAAGCCGCTAAGGTACAGCTATGGGCAGCCTATCTTATTCAAGTGTCTAAAAGCCGCTATAGATACAATTATAGGCATCGCATCCTATAAAGGTGTCTAAAAGCCGCTATAGGTACAGTTATAGGCATCGCATCCTATATAGGTGTCTAAAAGCCACTTTAGGTACAGCTATAGGCATCGCGTCCTATATAGGTGTCTAGAAGTCGCTTTAGGTACAGCTACAGGCATCGCGTCCTATATAGGTGTCTAGAAGTCGCTTTAGTTACAGCTACAGGCATCGCGTCCTATAAAGGTGTCTTTAAGCCGCTAAAGGTACAGCTATAGTCATCGCATCCTATAAAGGTGTCTAAAAGCCGCTAAAGGTACAGCTATAGGCATCGCATCCTATAAAGGTGTCTAAAAGCCGCTAAAGGTACAGCTTCAAGCATCGCGTCCTATAAAGGTGTCTTTAAGCCACTAAAGGTACAGCTATAGGCATCGCATCCTATAAAGGTGTCTAAAAGCCGCTAAAGGTACAGCTATAGGCATCGCATCCTACATAGGTGTCTAAAAGGCGCTATAAGTACAGTTATAGACATCGCGTCCTATAAAGGTGTCGTTAAGCCGCTTAAGGTACAGCTACAGGCATCGCGTCCTATAAAGGTGTCTAGAAGTCGCTTTAGGTACAGCTACAGGCATCGCGTCCTATAAAGGTGTCTTTAAGCCGCTAAAGGTACAGCTATAGGCATCGCATCCTATAAAGGTGTCCAGAAGTCGCTTTAGGTACAGCTACAGGCATCGCATCCTATAAAGGTGTCTAAAAGCCACTATAGGTACAATTATAGGCATTGCATCCTATAAAGGTGTCTAAAAGCCGCTATAGGTACAATTATAGGCATCGCATCCTATAAAGGTGTCTAACAGCCACTTTAGGTACAGCTATAGGCATCGCGTCCTATAAAGGTGTCTAGAAGTCGCTTTAGGTACAGCTACAAACATCGCGTCCTATAAAGGTGTCTTTAAGCCGCTAAAGGTACAGCTACAGGAATCGCGTCCTATAAAGGTGTCTTTAAGCCGCTAAAGGTACAGCTATAGGCATCGCATCCTATAAAGGTGTCTAAAAGCCGCTAAAGGTGCAGCTATAGGCATCACATCCTACATAGGTGTCTAAAAGGCGCTATAGGTACAGTTATAGGCATCGCGTCCTATAAAGGTGTCTAGAAGTCGCTTCAGGTACAGCTACAGGCATCGCGTTCTATAAAGGTGTCTTTAAGCCGCTAAAGGTACAGCTACAGGCATCGCGTCCTATAAAGGTGTCTTTAAGCCGCTAACGGTACAGCTATAGGCATCGCATCCTATAAAGGTGTCTAAAAGCCGCTATAGGTACAATTATAGGCATCGCATCCTATAAAGGTGTCTAAAAGCCGCTATAGGTACAGTTATAGGCATCGCATCCTATAAAGGTGTCTAAAAGCCACTTTAGGTACAGCTATAGGCATCGCGTCCTATATAGGTGTCTAGAAGTCGCTTTTGGTACAGCTACAGGCATCGCGTCCTATATAGGTGTCTAGAAGTCGCTTTAGGTACAGCTACAGGCATCGCGTCCTATAAAGGTGTCTTTAAGCCGCTAAAGGTACAGCTACAGGCACCGCGTCCTATAAAGGTGTCTTTAAGCCGCTAAAGGTACAGCTATAGGCATCGCATCCTACATAGGTGTCTTAAAGGCGCTATAGGTACAGTTATAGGCATCGCATACTAAATAGGTGTCTTTAAGCCGCTAAAGGTACAGCTTTAGCCATCGCATCCTATAAAGGTGTGTAAAAGCCGCTAAAGGTACAGCTATAGGCATCGCGTCCTATAAAGGTGTCTAAAAGCCACTTTAGGTACAGCTATAGGCATCGCGTCCTATATAGGTGTCTAGAAGCCGCTAAAGGTACAGCTACAGGCATCGCATCCTATAAAGGTGTCTAAAAGCCGCTATAGGTACAGTTATAGGCATCGCATCCTATATAGGTGTCTAAAAGCGACTTTAGGTACAGCTACAGGCATCGCGTCCTATAAAGGTGTCTTTAAGCCGCTTAAGGTACAGCTTCAGGCATCGCATCCTATAAAGGTGTCTAAAAGCCACTATAGGTACAATTATAGGCATCGCATCCTATAAAGGTGTCTAAAAGCCGCTATAGGTATAATTATAGGCATCGCATCCTATAAAGGTGTCTAACAGCCACTTTAGGTACAGCTATAGGCATCGCGTCTTATAAAGGTGTCTAAAAGCCGCTAAAGGTACAGCTTTAGCCATCGCATCCTATAAAGGTGTCTAAAAGCCGCTAAAGGTACAGCTATAGGCATCGCGTCCTATAAAGGTGTCTAAAAGCCACTTTAGGTACAGCTATAGGCATCGCGTCCTATATAGGTGTCTAGAAGTCGCTTTAGGTACAGCTACAGGCATCGCGTCCTATAAAGGTGTCTTTAAGCCGCTAAAGGTACAGCTACAGGCATCGCATCCTATAAAGGTGTCTAAAAGCTGCTATAGGTACAGTTATAGACATCGCGTCCTATAAAGGTGTCTTTAAGCCGCTAAAGGTACAGCTACAGGCATCGCGTCCTATAAAGGTGTCTAGAAGTCGCTTTAGGTACAGCTACAGGCATCGCGTCCTATAAAGGTGTCTTTAAGCCGCTAAAGGTACAGCTACAGGCATCGCGTCCTATAAAGGTGTCTTTAAGCCGCTAACGGTACAGCTATAGGCATCGCATCCTATAAAGGTGTCTAAAAGCCGCTATAGGTACAGTTATAGGCATCGCATCCTATAAAGGTGTCTAAAAGCCACTTTAGGTACAGCTATAGGCATCGCGTCCTATATAGGTGTCTAGAAGTCGCTTTTGGTACAGCTACAGGCATCGCGTCCCATATAGGTGTCTAGAAGTCGCTTTAGGTACAGCTACAGGCATCGCGTCCTATAAAGGTGTCTTTAAGCCGCTAAAGGTACAGCTACAGGCACCGCGTCCTATAAAGGTGTCTTTAAGCCGCTAAAGGTACAGCTATAGGCATCGCATCCTACATAGGTGTCTTAAAGGCGCTATAGGTACAATTATAGGCATCGCATACTAAATAGGTGTCTTTAAGCCGCTAAAGGTACAGCTTTAGCCATCGCATCCTATAAAGGTGTCTAAAAGCCGCTAAAGGTACAGCTATAGGCATCGCGTCCTATAAAGGTGTCTAAAAGCCACTTTAGGTACAGCTATAGGCATCGCGTCCTATATAGGTGTCTAGAAGTCGCTTTAGGTACAGCTACAGGCATCGCGTCCTATAAAGGTGTCTTTAAGCCGCTAAAGGTACAGCTACAGGCATCGCATCCTATAAAGGTGTCTAAAAGCTGCTTTAGGTACAGTTATAGACATCGCGTCCTATAAAGGTGTCTTTAAGCCGCTAAAGGTACAGCTACAGGCATCGCGTCCTATAAAGGTGTCTAGAAGTCGCTTTAGGTACAGCTACAGGCATCGCGTCCTATAAAGGTGTCTTTAAGCCGCTAAAGGTACAGCTACAGGCATCGCGTCCTATAAAGGTGTCTTTAAGCCGCTAAAGGTACAGCTATAGGCATCGCATCCTATAAAGGTGTCTAAAAGCCGCTATAGGTACAGCTATAGGCATCGCATCCTACATAGGTGTCTAAAAGGCGCTATAAGTACAGTTATAGACATCGCGTCCTATAAACGTGTCTTTAAGCAGCTAAAGGTACAGCTACAGGCATCGCGTCCTATAAAGGTGTCTAGAAGTCGCTTTAGGTACAGCTACAGGCATCGCGTCCTATAAAGGTGTCTTTAAGCCGCTAAAGGTACAGCTATAGGCATCGCATCCTATAAAGGTGTCTAGAAGTCGCTTTAGGTACAGCTACAGGCATCGCATCCTATAAAGGTGTCTAAAAGCCACTATAGGTACAATTATAGGCATCGCATCCTATAAAGGTGTCTAAAAGCCGCTATAGGTACAATTATAGGCATCGCATCCTATAAAGGTGTCTAACAGCCACTTTAGGTACAGCTATAGGCATCGCGTCTTATAAAGGTGTCTATAAGCCGCTAAAGGTACAGCTACAGGCATCGCATCCTATAAAGGTGTCTAAAAGCCGCTATAGGTACAGTTTTAGGCATCGCATCCTATATAGATGTCTAGAAGTCGCTTTAGGTACAGCTATAGGCATCGCGTCCTATATAGGTGTCTAGAAGTCGCTTTAGTTACAGCTACAGGCATCGCGTCCTATAAAGGTGTCTTTAAGCCGCTAAAGGTACAGCTACAGGCATCGCATCCTATAAAGGTGTCTAAAAGCTGCTATAGGTACAGTTATAGACATCGCGTCCTATAAAGGTGTCTTTAAGCCGCTAAAGGTACAGCTACAGGCATCGCGTCCTATAAAGGTGTCTAGAAGTCGCTTTAGGTACAGCTGCAGGCATCGCGTCCTATAAAGGTGTCTTTAAGCCGCTAAAGGTACAGCTACAGGCATCGCGTCCTATAAAGGTGTCTTTAAGCCGCTAAAGGTACAGCTATATGCATCGCATCCTATAAAGGTGTCTAAAAGCCGCTATAGGTACAATTATAGGCATCGCATCCTATAAAGGTGTCTAAAAGCCGCTATACGTACAGTTATAGGCATCGCATCCTATATAGGTGTCTAAAAGCCACTTTAGGTACAGCTATAGGCAGCTGTGATGTTGTAGGACACACACTATACTTTATATTTATAACGATGTCTGGAGCTAGAGTTCGACACGTCCGACCAGCTCAGTGGCTAGCTCTCAACTGCGACTACTGAGGGCCGACTGCCCCCGCCACCTAGCAGCTAGTCTAGTGTTTGTATATTTAGGTGTCTAGAAGCCGCTAAGGTACAGCTATTGGCAGCCTATCTTATTCAAGTGTCTAAAAGCCGCTATAGATACAGTTATAGGCATCGCATCCTTTTTAGTTATCTAGAAGCCGCTATAGGTACAGCTATGGGCAGCTGTGATGTTGTAGGACACACACTATACTTTATATTTATAACGATGTCTGGAGCTAGAGTTCGACACGTCCGACCAGCTCAGTGGCTAGCTCTCAACTGCGACTACTGAGGGCCGACTACCCCCGCCACCTAGCAGCTAGTCTAGTGTTTGTATACTTAGGTGTCTAGAAGCCGCTAAGGTACAGCTATGGGCAGCCTATCTTATTCAAGTGTCTAAAAGCCGCTATAGATACAATTATAGGCACCGCATCCTATAAAGGTGTCTAAAAGCCGCTATAGGTACAGTTATAGGCATCGCATCCTATATAGGTGTCTAAAAGCCACTTTAGGTACAGCTATAGGCATCGCGTCCTATATAGGTGTCTAGAAGTCGCTTTAGGTACAGCTACAGGCATCGCGTCCTATATAGGTGTCTAGAAGTCGCTTTAGTTACAGCTACAGGCATCGCGTCCTATAAAGGTGTCTTTAAGCCGCTAAAGGTACAGCTATAGTCATCGCATCCTATAAAGGTGTCTAAAAGCCGCTAAAGGTACAGCTATAGGCATCGCATCCTATAAAGGTGTCTAAAAGCCGCTAAAGGTACAGCTTCAAGCATCGCGTCCTATAAAGGTGTCTTTAAGCCACTAAAGGTACAGCTATAGGCATCGCATCCTATAAAGGTGTCTAAAAGCCGCTAAAGGTACAGCTATAGGCATCGCATCCTACATAGGTGTCTAAAAGGCGCTATAAGTACAGTTATAGACATCGCGTCCTATAAAGGTGTCGTTAAGCCGCTCAAGGTACAGCTACAGGCATCGCGTCCTATAAAGGTGTCTAGAAGTCGCTTTAGGTACAGCTACAGGCATCGCGTCCTATAAAGGTGTCTTTAAGCCGCTAAAGGTACAGCTACAGGCATCGCATCCTATAAAGGTGTCTAAAAGCTGCTATAGGTACAGTTATAGACATCGCGTCCTATAAAGGTGTCTTTAAGCCGCTAAAGGTACAGCTACAGGCATCGCGTCCTATAAAGGTGTCTAGAAGTCGCTTTAGGTACAGCTACAGGCATCGCGTCCTATAAAGGTGTCTTTAAGCCGCTAAAGGTACAGCTACAGGCATCGCGTCCTATAAAGGTGTCTTTAAGCCGCTAACGGTACAGCTATAGGCATCGCATCCTATAAAGGTGTCTAAAAGCCGCTATAGGTACAGTTATAGGCATCGCATCCTATAAAGGTGTCTAAAAGCCACTTTAGGTACAGCTATAGGCATCGCGTCCTATATAGGTGTCTAGAAGTCGCTTTTGGTACAGCTACAGGCATCGCGTCCTATATAGGTGTCTAGAAGTCGCTTTAGGTACAGCTACAGGCATCGCGTCCTATAAAGGTGTCTTTAAGCCGCTAAAGGTACAGCTACAGGCACCGCGTCCTATAAAGGTGTCTTTAAGCCGCTAAAGGTACAGCTATAGGCATCGCATCCTACATAGGTGTCTTAAAGGCGCTATAGGTACAATTATAGGCATCGCATACTAAATAGGTGTCTTTAAGCCGCTAAAGGTACAGCTTTAGCCATCGCATCCTATAAAGGTGTCTAAAAGCCGCTAAAGGTACAGCTATAGGCATCGCGTCCTATAAAGGTGTCTAAAAGCCACTTTAGGTACAGCTATAGGCATCGCGTCCTATATAGGTGTCTAGAAGTCGCTTTAGGTACAGCTACAGGCATCGCGTCCTATAAAGGTGTCTTTAAGCCGCTAAAGGTACAGCTACAGGCATCGCATCCTATAAAGGTGTCTAAAAGCTGCTTTAGGTACAGTTATAGACATCGCGTCCTATAAAGGTGTCTTTAAGCCGCTAAAGGTACAGCTACAGGCATCGCGTCCTATAAAGGTGTCTAGAAGTCGCTTTAGGTACAGCTACAGGCATCGCGTCCTATAAAGGTGTCTTTAAGCCGCTAAAGGTACAGCTACAGGCATCGCGTCCTATAAAGGTGTCTTTAAGCCGCTAAAGGTACAGCTATAGGCATCGCATCCTATAAAGGTGTCTAAAAGCCGCTATAGGTACAGCTATAGGCATCGCATCCTACATAGGTGTCTAAAAGGCGCTATAAGTACAGTTATAGACATCGCGTCCTATAAACGTGTCTTTAAGCAGCTAAAGGTACAGCTACAGGCATCGCGTCCTATAAAGGTGTCTAGAAGTCGCTTTAGGTACAGCTACAGGCATCGCGTCCTATAAAGGTGTCTTTAAGCCGCTAAAGGTACAGCTATAGGCATCGCATCCTATAAAGGTGTCTAGAAGTCGCTTTAGGTACAGCTACAGGCATCGCATCCTATAAAGGTGTCTAAAAGCCACTATAGGTACAATTATAGGCATCGCATCCTATAAAGGTGTCTAAAAGCCGCTATAGGTACAATTATAGGCATCGCATCCTATAAAGGTGTCTAACAGCCACTTTAGGTACAGCTATAGGCATCGCGTCTTATAAAGGTGTCTATAAGCCGCTAAAGGTACAGCTACAGGCATCGCATCCTATAAAGGTGTCTAAAAGCCGCTATAGGTACAGTTTTAGGCATCGCATCCTATATAGATGTCTAGAAGTCGCTTTAGGTACAGCTATAGGCATCGCGTCCTATATAGGTGTCTAGAAGTCGCTTTAGTTACAGCTACAGGCATCGCGTCCTATAAAGGTGTCTTTAAGCCGCTAAAGGTACAGCTACAGGCATCGCATCCTATAAAGGTGTCTAAAAGCTGCTATAGGTACAGTTATAGACATCGCGTCCTATAAAGGTGTCTTTAAGCCGCTAAAGGTACAGCTACAGGCATCGCGTCCTATAAAGGTGTCTAGAAGTCGCTTTAGGTACAGCTGCAGGCATCGCGTCCTATAAAGGTGTCTTTAAGCCGCTAAAGGTACAGCTACAGGCATCGCGTCCTATAAAGGTGTCTTTAAGCCGCTAAAGGTACAGCTATATGCATCGCATCCTATAAAGGTGTCTAAAAGCCGCTATAGGTACAATTATAGGCATCGCATCCTATAAAGGTGTCTAAAAGCCGCTATACGTACAGTTATAGGCATCGCATCCTATATAGGTGTCTAAAAGCCACTTTAGGTACAGCTATAGGCAGCTGTGATGTTGTAGGACACACACTATACTTTATATTTATAACGATGTCTGGAGCTAGAGTTCGACACGTCCGACCAGCTCAGTGGCTAGCTCTCAACTGCGACTACTGAGGGCCGACTGCCCCCGCCACCTAGCAGCTAGTCTAGTGTTTGTATATTTAGGTGTCTAGAAGCCGCTAAGGTACAGCTATTGGCAGCCTATCTTATTCAAGTGTCTAAAAGCCGCTATAGATACAGTTATAGGCATCGCATCCTTTTTAGTTATCTAGAAGCCGCTATAGGTACAGCTATGGGCAGCTGTGATGTTGTAGGACACACACTATACTTTATATTTATAACGATGTCTGGAGCTAGAGTTCGACACGTCCGACCAGCTCAGTGGCTAGCTCTCAACTGCGACTACTGAGGGCCGACTACCCCTGCCACCTAGCAGCTAGTCTAGTGTTTGTATACTTAGGTGTCTAGAAGCCGCTAAGGTACAGCTATGGGCAGCCTATCTTATTCAAGTGTCTAAAAGCCGCTATAGATACAATTATAGGCACCGCATCCTATAAAGGTGTCTAAAAGCCGCTATAGGTACAGTTATAGGCATCGCATCCTATATAGGTGTCTAAAAGCCACTTTAGGTACAGCTATAGGCATCGCGTCCTATATAGGTGTCTAGAAGTCGCTTTAGGTACAGCTACAGGCATCGCGTCCTATATAGGTGTCTAGAAGTCGCTTTAGTTACAGCTACAGGCATCGCGTCCTATAAAGGTGTCTTTAAGCCGCTAAAGGTACAGCTATAGTCATCGCATCCTATAAAGGTGTCTAAAAGCCGCTAAAGGTACAGCTATAGGCATCGCATCCTATAAAGGTGTCTAAAAGCCGCTAAAGGTACAGCTTCAAGCATCGCGTCCTATAAAGGTGTCTTTAAGCCACTAAAGGTACAGCTATAGGCATCGCATCCTATAAAGGTGTCTAAAAGCCGCTAAAGGTACAGCTATAGGCATCGCATCCTACATAGGTGTCTAAAAGGCGCTATAAGTACAGTTATAGACATCGCGTCCTATAAAGGTGTCGTTAAGCCGCTCAAGGTACAGCTACAGGCATCGCGTCCTATAAAGGTGTCTAGAAGTCGCTTTAGGTACAGCTACAGGCATCGCGTCCTATAAAGGTGTCTTTAAGCCGCTAAAGGTGCAGCTATAGGCATCACATCCTACATAGGTGTCTAAAAGGCGCTATAGGTACAGTTATAGGCATCGCGTCCTATAAAGGTGTCTAGAAGTCGCTTCAGGTACAGCTACAGGCATCGCGTTCTATAAAGGTGTCTTTAAGCCGCTAAAGGTACAGCTACAGGCATCGCGTCCTATAAAGGTGTCTTTAAGCCGCTAACGGTATAGCTATAGGCATCGCATCCTATAAAGGTGTCTAAAAGCCGCTATAGGTACAATTATAGGCATCGCATCCTATAAAGGTGTCTAAAAGCCGCTATAGGTACAGTTATAGGCATCGCATCCTATAAAGGTGTCTAAAAGCCACTTTAGGTACAGCTATAGGCATCGCGTCCTATATAGGTGTCTAGAAGTCGCTTTTGGTACAGCTACAGGCATCGCGTCCTATATAGGTGTCTAGAAGTCGCTTTAGGTACAGCTACAGGCATCGCGTCCTATAAAGGTGTCTTTAAGCCGCTAAAGGTACAGCTACAGGCACCGCGTCCTATAAAGGTGTCTTTAAGCCGCTAAAGGTACAGCTATAGGCATCGCATCCTACATAGGTGTCTTAAAGGCGCTATAGGTACAGTTATAGGCATCGCATACTAAATAGGTGTCTTTAAGCCGCTAAAGGTACAGCTTTAGCCATCGCATCCTATAAAGGTGTGTAAAAGCCGCTAAAGGTACAGCTATAGGCATCGCGTCCTATAAAGGTGTCTAAAAGCCACTTTAGGTACAGCTATAGGCATCGCGTCCTGTATAGGTGTCTAGAAGCCGCTAAAGGTACAGCTACAGGCATCGCATCCTATAAAGGTGTCTAAAAGCCGCTATAGGTACAGTTATAGGCATCGCATCCTATATAGGTGTCTAAAAGCGACTTTAGGTACAGCTACAGGCATCGCGTCCTATAAAGGTGTCTTTAAGCCGCTTAAGGTACAGCTTCAGGCATCGCATCCTATAAAGGTGTCTAAAAGCCACTATAGGTACAATTATAGGCATCGCATCCTATAAAGGTGTCTAACAGCCACTTTAGGTACAGCTATAGGCATCGCGTCCTATATAGGTGTCTAGAAGTCGCTTTAGGTACAGCTACAGGCATCGCGTCCTATAAAGGTGTCTTTAAGCCGCTAAAGGTACAGCTACAGGCATCGCGTCCTATAAAGGTGTCTAGAAGTCGCTTTAGGTACAGCTACAGGCATCGCGTCCTATAAAGGTGTCTTTAAGCCGCTAAAGGTACAGCTACAGGCATCGCGTCCTATAAAGGTGTCTTTAAGCCGCTAAAGGTACAGCTATAGGCATCGCATCCTATAAAGGTGTCTAAATGCCGCTATAGGTACAGCTATAGGCATCGCATCCTACATAGGTGTCTAAAAGGCGCTATAAGTACAGTTATAGACATCGCGTCCTATAAACGTGTCTTTAAGCAGCTAAAGGTACAGCTACAGGCATCGCGTCCTATAAAGGTGTCTAGAAGTCGCTTTAGGTACAGCTACAGGCATCGCGTCCTATAAAGGTGTCTTTAAGCCGCTAAAGGTACAGCTATAGGCATCGCATCCTATAAAGGTGTCTAGAAGTCGCTTTAGGTACAGCTACAGGCATCGCATCCTATAAAGGTGTCTAAAAGCCACTATAGGTACAATTATAGGCATCGCATCCTATAAAGGTGTCTAAAAGCCGCTATAGGTACAATTATAGGCATCGCATCCTATAAAGGTGTCTAACAGCCACTTTAGGTACAGCTATAGGCATCGCGTCTTATAAAGGTGTCTATAAGCCGCTAAAGGTACAGCTACAGGCATCGCATCCTATAAAGGTGTCTAAAAGCCGCTATAGGTACAGTTTTAGGCATCGCATCCTATATGGATGTCTAGAAGTCGCTTTAGGTACAGCTATAGGCATCGCGTCCTATATAGGTGTCTAGAAGTCGCTTTAGTTACAGCTACAGGCATCGCGTCCTATAAAGGTGTCTTTAAGCCGCTAAAGGTACAGCTATAGTCATCGCATCCTATAAAGGTGTCTAAAAGCCGCTAAAGGTACAGCTTTAGCCATCGCATCCTATAAAGGTGTCTAAAAGCCGCTAAAGGTACAGCTATAGGCATCGCGTCCTATAAAGGTGTCTAAAAGCCACTTTAGGTACAGCTATAGGCATCGCGTCCTATATAGGTGTCTAGAAGTCGCTTTAGGTACAGCTACAGGCATCGCGTCCTATAAAGGTGTCTTTAAGCCGCTAAAGGTACAGCTACAGGCATCGCATCCTATAAAGGTGTCTAAAAGCTGCTATAGGTACAGTTATAGACATCGCGTCCTATAAAGGTGTCTTTAAGCCGCTAAAGGTACAGCTACAGGCATCGCGTCCTATAAAGGTGTCTAGAAGTCGCTTTAGGTACAGCTACAGGCATCGCGTCCTATAAAGGTGTCTTTAAGCCGCTAAAGGTACAGCTACAGGCATCGCATCCTATAAAGGTGTCTAAAAGCTGCTATAGGTACAGTTATAGACATCGCGTCCTATAAAGGTGTCTTTAAGCCGCTATAGGTACAATTATAGGCATCGCATCCTATAAAGGTGTCTAAAAGCCACTTTAGGTACAGCTATAGGCATCGCGTCCTATATAGGTGTCTAGAAGTCGCTTTAGGTACAGCTACAGGCATCGCGTCCTATATAGGTGTCTAGAAGTCGCTTTAGTTACAGCTACAGGCATCGCGTCCTATAAAGGTGTCTTTAAGCCGCTAAAGGTACAGCTATAGTCATCGCATCCTATAAAGGTGTCTAAAAGCCGCTAAAGGTACAGCTATAGGCATCGCATCCTATAAAGGTGTCTAAAAGCCGCTAAAGGTACAGCTTCAAGCATCGCGTCCTATAAAGGTGTCTTTAAGCCACTAAAGGTACAGCTATAGGCATCGCATCCTATAAATGTGTCTAAAAGCCGCTAAAGGTACAGCTATAGGCATCGCATCCTACATAGGTGTCTAAAAGGCGCTATAAGTACAGTTATAGACATCGCGTCCTATAAAGGTGTCTTTAAGCCGCTAAAGGTACAGCTACAGGCATCGCGTCCTATAAAGGTGTCTAGAAGTCGCTTTAGGTACAGCTACAGGCATCGCGTCCTATAAAGGTGTCTTTAAGCCGCTAAAGGTACAGCTATAGGCATCGCATCCTATAAAGGTGTCCAGAAGTCGCTTTAGGTACAGCTACAGGCATCGCATCCTATAAAGGTGTCTAAAAGCCGCTATAGGTACAATTATAGGCATCGCATCCTATAAAGGTGTCTAACAGCCACTTTAGATACAGCTATAGGCATCGCGTCCTATAAAGGTGTCTAGAAGTCGCTTTAGGTACAGCTACAAACATCGCGTCCTATAAAGGTGTCTTTAAGCCGCTAAAGGTACAGCTACAGGCATCGCGTCCTATAAAGGTGTCTTTAAGCCGCTAAAGGTACAGCTATAGGCATCGCATCCTATAAAGGTGTCTAAAAGCCGCTAAAGGTACAGCTATAGGCATCACATCCTACATAGGTGTCTAAAAGGCGCTATAGGTACAGTTATAGGCATCGCGTCCTATAAAGGTGTCTTTAAGCCGCTAAAGGTACAGCTACAGGCATCACGTCCTATAAAGGTGTCTAGAAGTCGCTTTAGGTACAGCTACAGGCATCGCGTCCTATAAAGGTGTCTTTAAGCCGCTAAAGGTACAGCTACAGGCATCGCGTCCTATAAAGGTGTCTTTAAGCCGCTAACGGTACAGCTATAGGCATCGCATCCTATAAAGGTGTCTAAAAGCCGCTATAGGTACAGTTATAGGCATCGCATCCTATAAAGGTGTCTAAAAGCCACTTTAGGTACAGCTATAGGCATCGCGTCCTATATAGGTGTCTAGAAGTCGCTTTTGGTACAGCTACAGGCATCGCGTCCTATATAGGTGTCTAGAAGTCGCTTTAGGTACAGCTACAGGCATCGCGTCCTATAAAGGTGTCTTTAAGCCGCTAAAGGTACAGCTACAGGCACCGCGTCCTATAAAGGTGTCTTTAAGCCGCTAAAGGTACAGCTATAGGCATCGCATCCTACATAGGTGTCTTAAAGGCGCTATAGGTACAATTATAGGCATCGCATACTAAATAGGTGTCTTTAAGCCGCTAAAGGTACAGCTTTAGCCATCGCATCCTATAAAGGTGTCTAAAAGCCGCTAAAGGTACAGCTATAGGCATCGCGTCCTATAAAGGTGTCTAAAAGCCTTTTTAGGTACAGCTATAGGCATCGCGTCCTATATAGGTGTCTAGAAGTCGCTTTAGGTACAGCTACAGGCATCGCGTCCTATAAAGGTGTCTTTAAGCCGCTAAAGGTACAGCTACAGGCATCGCATCCTATAAAGGTGTCTAAAAGCCGCTATAGGTACAGTTATAGGCATCGCATCCTATATAGGTGTCTAAAAGCGACTTTAGGTACAGCTACAGGCATCGCGTCCTATAAAGGTGTCTTTAAGCCGCTTAAGGTACAGCTTCAGGCATCGCGTCCTATAAAGGTGTCTTTAAGCCACTAAAGGTACAGCTATAGGCATCGCATCCTAGAAAGGTGTCTAAAAGCCGCTAAAGGTACAGTTATAGGCATCGCATCCTACATAGGTGTCTAAAAGGCGCTATAGGTACAGTTATAGGCATCGCATCCTATATAGGTGTCTAAAAGCCACTTTAGGTACAGCTATAGGCAGCTGTGATGTTGTAGGACACACACTATACTTTATATTTATAACGATGTCTGGAGCTAGAGTTCGACACGTCGAACCAGCTCAGTAGCTAGCTCTCAACTGCGACTACTGAGGGCCGACTGCCCCCGCCACCTAGCAGCTAGTCTAGTGTTTGTATATTTAGGTGTCTAGAAGCCGCTAAGGTACAGCTATGGGCAGCCTATCTTATTAAAGTGTCTAAAAGCCGCTATAGATACAGTTATAGGCATCGCATCCTTTATAGTTATCTAGAAGCCGCTATAGGTACAGCTATAGGCAGCTGTGATGTTGTAGGACACACACTATACTTTATATTTATAACGATGTCTGGAGCTAGAGTTCGACACGTCCGACCAGCTCAGTGGCTAGCTCTCAACTGCGACTACTGAGGGCCGACTACCCCCGCCACCTAGCAGCTAGTCTAGTGTTTGTATATTTAGGTGTCTAGAAGCCGCTAAGGTACAGCTATGGGCAGCCTATCTTATTCAAGTGTCTAAAAGCCGCTATAGATACAGTTATAGGCATCGCATCCTTTATAGTTATCTAGAAGCCGCTATAGGTACAGCTATAGGCAGCTGTGATGTTGTAGGACACACACTATACTTTATATTTATAACGATGTCTGGAGCTAGAGTTTGACACGTCCGACCAGCTCAGTGGCTAGCTCTCAACTGCGACTACTGAGGGCCGACTACCCCCGCCACCTAGCAGCTAGTCTAGTGTTTGTATATTTAGGTGTCTAGAAGCCGCTAAGGTACAGCTATGGGCAGCCTATCTTATTCAAGTGTCTAAAAGCCGCTATAGATACAGTTATAGGCATCGCATCCTATAAAGGTGTCTAAAAGCCGCTATAGGTACAGTTATAGGCTTCGCATCCTATATAGGTGTCTAAAAGCCGCTATAGGTACAATTATAGGAATCGCATCCTATAAAGGTGTCTAAAAGCCGCTATAGGTACAGTTATAGGCATCGCATCCTATATAGGTGTCTAAAAGCCACTTTAGGTACAGCTATAGGAATCGCGTCCTATATAGGTGTCTAGAAGTCGCTTTAGGTACAGCTACAGGCATCGCGTCCTATATAGGTGTCTAGAAGTCGCTTTAGGTACAGCTACAGGCATCGCGTCCTATAAAGGTGTCTTTAAGCCGCTAAAGGTACAGCTACAGGCACCGCGTCCTATAAAGGTGTCTTTAAGCCGCTAAAGGTACAGCTATAGTCATCGCATCCTATAAAGGTGTCTAAAAGCCGCTAAAGGTACAGCTATAGGCATCGCATCCTATAAAGGTGTCTAAAAGCCGCTAAAGTTACAGCTATAGGCATCGCATCCTATAAAGGTGTCTAAAAGCCGCTATAGGTACAGTTATAGGCATCGCATCCTATATAGGTGTCTAAAAGCCACTTTAGGTACAGCTATAGTCATCGCATCCTATAAAGGTGTCTAAAAGCCACTTTAGGTACAGCTATAGGCATCGCGTCCTATATAGGTGTCTAGAAGTCGCTTTAGGTACAGCTACAGGCATCGCGTGCTATAACGGTGTCTTTAAGCCGCTAAAGGTACAGCTACAGGCATCGCATCCTATAAAGGTGTCTAAAAGCCGCTATAGGTACAGTTTTAGGCATCGCATCCTATATAGGTGTCTAAAAGCGACTTTAGGTACAGCTACAGGCATCGCGTCCTATAAAGGTGTCTTTAAGCCGCTAAAGGTACAGCTTCAGGCATCGCGTCCTATAAAGGTGTCTTTAAGCCACTAAAGGTACAGCTATAGTCATCGCATCCTATAAAGGTGTCTAAAAGCCGCTAAAGGTACAGCTTTAGCCATCGCATCCTATAAAGGTGTCTAAAAGCCGCTAAAGGTACAGCTATAGGCATCGCGTCCTATAAAAGTGTCTAAAAGCCACTTTAGGTACAGCTATAGGCATCGCGTCCTATATAGGTGTCTAGAAGTCGCTTTAGGTACAGCTACAGGCATCGCGTCCTATAAAGGTGTCTTTAAGCCGCTAAAGGTACAGCTACAGGCATCGCATCCTATAAAGGTGTCTAAAAGCTGCTATAGGTACAGTTATAGGCATCGCATCCTATATAGGTGTCTAAAAGCGACTTCAGGTACAGCTACAGGCATCGCGTCCTATAAAGGTGTCTTTAAGCCGCTTAAGGCACAGCTTCAGGCATCGCGTCCTATAAAGGTGTCTTTAAGCCACTAAAGGTACAGCTATAGGCATCGCATCCTATAAAGGTGTCTAAAAGCCGCTAAAGGTACAGTTATAGGCATCGCATCCTATAAAGGTGTCTAAAAGGCGCTATAGGTACAGTTATAGACATCGCGTCCTATAAAGGTGTCTTTAAGCCGCTAAAGGTACAGCTACAGGCATCGCGTCCTATAAAGGTGTCTAGAAGTCGCTTTAGGTACAGCTACAGGCATCGCGTCCTATAAAGGTGTCTTTAAGCCGCTAAAGGTACAGCTACAGGCATCGCGTCCTATAAAGGTGTCTTTAAGCCGCTAAAGGTACAGCTATAGGCATCGCATCCTATAAAGGTGTCTAAAAGCCGCTATAGGTACAGTTATAGGCATCGCATCCTATATAGGTGTCTAAAAGCCACTTTAGGTACAGCTATAGGCATCGCGTCCTATATAGGTGTCTAGAAGTCGCTTTAGGTACAGCTACAGGCATCGCGTCCTATATAGGTGTCTAGAAGTCGCTTTAGTTACAGCTACAGGCATCGCGTCCTATAAAGGTTTCTTTAAGCCGCTAAAGGTACAGCTATAGTCATCGCATCCTATAAAGGTGTCTAAAAGCCGCTAAAGGTACAGCTATAGGCATCGCATCCTGTAAAGGTGTCTAAAAGCCGCTAAAGGTACAGCTTCAAGCATCGCGTCCTATAAAGGTGTCTTTAAGCCACTAAAGGTACAGCTATAGGCATCGCATCCTATAAAGGTGTCTAAAAGCCGCTAAAGGTACAGCTATAGGCATCGCATCCTACATAGGTGTCTAAAAGGCGCTATAAGTACAGTTATAGACATCGCGTCCTATAAAGGTGTCTTTAAGCCGCTAAAGGTACAGCTACAGGCATCGCGTCCTATAAAGGTGTCTAGAAGTCGCTTTAGGTACAGCTACAGGCATCGCGTCCTATAAAGGTGTCTTTAAGCCGCTAAAGGTACAGCTATAGGCATCGCATCCTATAAAGGTGTCTAAAAGCCGCTATAGGTACAATTATAGGCATCGCATCCTATAAAGGTGTCTAAAAGCCGCTATAGGTACAATTATAGGCATCGCATCCTATAAAGGTGTCTAAAAGCCGCTATAGGTACAATTATAGGCATCGCATCCTATAAAGGTGTCTAAAAGCCGCTAAAGGTACAGCTATAGGCATCGGTTCCTACATAGGTGTCTAAAAGGCGCTATAGGTACAGTTATAGGCATCACGTCCTATAAAGGTGTCTAGAAGTCGCTTTAGGTACAGCTACAGGCATCGCGTCCTATAAAGGTGTCTTTAAGCCGCTAAAGGTACAGCTACAGGCATCGCATCCTATAAAGGTGTCTAAAAGCCGCTATAGGTACAGTTATAGGCATCGCATCCTATAAAGGTGTCTAAAAGCCGCTATACGTACAGTTATAGGCATCGCATCCTATATAGGTGTCTAAAAGCCACTTTAGGTACAGCTATAGGCAGCTGTGATGTTGTAGGACACACACTATACTTTATATTTATAACGATGTCTGGAGCTAGAGTTCGACACGTCCGACCAGCTCAGTGGCTAGCTCTCAACTGCCACTACTGAGGGCCGACTGCCCCCGCCACCTAGCAGCTAGTCTAGTGTTTGTATATTTAGGTGTCTAGAAGCCGCTAAGGTACAGCTATGGGCAGCCTATCTTATTCAAGTGTCTAAAAGCCGCTATAGATACAGTTATAGGCATCGCATCCTTTATAGTTATCTAGAAGCCGCTATAGGTACAGCTATAGGCAGCTGTGATGTTGTAGGACACACACTATACTTTATATTTATAACGATGTCTGGAGCTAGAGTTCGACACGTCCGACCAGCTCAGTGGCTAGCTCTCAACTGCGACTACTGAGGGCCGACTACCCCCGCCACCTAGCAGCTAGTCTAGTGTTTGTATATTTAGGTGTCTAGAAGCCGCTAAGGTACAGCTATGGGCAGCCTATCTTATTCAAGTGTCTAAAAGCCGCTATAGATACAGTTATAGGCATCGCATCCTATAAAGGTGTCTAAAAGCCGCTAAAGGTACAGCTACAGGCACCGCGTCCTATAAAGGTGTCTTTAAGCCGCTAAAGGTACAGCTATAGTCATCGCATCCTATAAAGGTGTCTAAAAGCCGCTAAAGGTACAGCTATAGGCATCGCATCCTATAAAGGTGTCTAAAAGCCGCTAAAGGTACAGCTTCAAGCATCGCGTCCTATAAAGGTGTCTTTAAGCCACTAAAGGTACAGCTATAGGCATCGCATCCTATAAAGTTGTCTAAAAGCCGCTAAAGGTACAGCTATAGGCATCGCATCCTACATAGGTGTCTAAAAGGCGCTATAAGTACAGTTATAGACATCGCGTCCTATAAAGGTGTCTTTAAGCCGCTAAAGGTACAGCTACAGGCATCGCTTCCTATAAAGGTGTCTAGAAGTCGCTTTAGGTACAGCTACAGGCATCGCGTCCTATAAAGGTGTCTTTAAGCCGCTTAAGGTACAGCTATAGGCATCGCATCCTATAAAGGTGTCCAGAAGTCGCTTTAGGTACAGCTACAGGCATCGCATCCTATAAAGGTGTCTAAAAGCCACTATAGGTACAATTATAGGCATTGCATCCTATAAAGGTGTCTAACAGCCACTTTAGGTACAGCTATAGGCATCGCGTCCTATAAAGGTGTCTTTAAGCCGCTAAAGGTACAATTATAGGCATCGCATCCTATAAAGGTGTCTAAAAGCCGCTAAAGGTACAGCTATAGGCATCGGTTCCTACATAGGTGTCTAAAAGGCGCTATAGGTACAGTTATAGGCATCGCGTCCTATAAAGGTGTCTTTAAGCCGTTAAAGGTACAGCTACAGGCATCACGTCCTATAAAGGTGTCTAGAAGTCGCTTTAGGTACAGCTACAGGCATCGCGTCCTATATAGGTGTCTTTAAGCCGCTAAAGGTACAGCTACAGGCATCGCGTCCTATAAAGGTGTCTTTAAGCCGCTAAAGGTACAGCTATAGGCATCGCATCCTATAAAGGTGTCTAAAAGCCGCTATAGGTACAATTATAGGCATCGCATCCTATAAAGGTGTCTAAAAGCCGCTATAGGTACAATTATAGGCATCGCATCCTATAAAGGTGTCTAAAAGCCGCTAAAGGTACAGCTATAGGCATCGGTTCCTACATAGGTGTCTAAAAGGCGCTATAGGTACAGTTATAGGCATCACGTCCTATAAAGGTGTCTAGAAGTCGCTTTAGGTACAGCTACAGGCATCGCGTCCTATAAAGGTGTCTTTAAGCCGCTAAAGGTACAGCTACAGGCATCGCATCCTATAAAGGTGTCTAAAAGCCGCTATAGGTACAGTTATAGGCATCGCATCCTATAAAGGTGTCTAAAAGCCGCTATACGTACAGTTATAGGCATCGCATCCTATATAGGTGTCTAAAAGCCACTTTAGGTACAGCTATAGGCAGCTGTGATGTTGTAGGACACACACTATACTTTATATTTATAACGATGTCTGGAGCTAGAGTTCGACACGTCCGACCAGCTCAGTGGCTAGCTCTCAACTGCCACTACTGAGGGCCGACTGCCCCCGCCACCTAGCAGCTAGTCTAGTGTTTGTATATTTAGGTGTCTAGAAGCCGCTAAGGTACAGCTATGGGCAGCCTATCTTATTCAAGTGTCTAAAAGCCGCTATAGATACAGTTATAGGCATCGCATCCTTTATAGTTATCTAGAAGCCGCTATAGGTACAGCTATAGGCAGCTGTGATGTTGTAGGACACACACTATACTTTATATTTATAACGATGTCTGGAGCTAGAGTTCGACACGTCCGACCAGCTCAGTGGCTAGCTCTCAACTGCGACTACTGAGGGCCGACTACCCCCGCCACCTAGCAGCTAGTCTAGTGTTTGTATATTTAGGTGTCTAGAAGCCGCTAAGGTACAGCTATGGGCAGCCTATCTTATTCAAGTGTCTAAAAGCCGCTATAGATACAGTTATAGGCATCGCATCCTATAAAGGTGTCTAAAAGCCGCTAAAGGTACAGCTACAGGCACCGCGTCCTATAAAGGTGTCTTTAAGCCGCTAAAGGTACAGCTATAGTCATCGCATCCTATAAAGGTGTCTAAAAGCCGCTAAAGGTACAGCTATAGGCATCGCATCCTATAAAGGTGTCTAAAAGCCGCTAAAGGTACAGCTTCAAGCATCGCGTCCTATAAAGGTGTCTTTAAGCCACTAAAGGTACAGCTATAGGCATCGCATCCTATAAAGTTGTCTAAAAGCCGCTAAAGGTACAGCTATAGGCATCGCATCCTACATAGGTGTCTAAAAGGCGCTATAAGTACAGTTATAGACATCGCGTCCTATAAAGGTGTCTTTAAGCCGCTAAAGGTACAGCTACAGGCATCGCGTCCTATAAAGGTGTCTAGAAGTCGCTTTAGGTACAGCTACAGGCATCGCGTCCTATAAAGGTGTCTTTAAGCCGCTTAAGGTACAGCTATAGGCATCGCATCCTATAAAGGTGTCCAGAAGTCGCTTTAGGTACAGCTACAGGCATCGCATCCTATAAAGGTGTCTAAAAGCCACTATAGGTACAATTATAGGCATTGCATCCTATAAAGGTGTCTAACAGCCACTTTAGGTACAATTATAGGCATCGCGTCCTATAAAGGTGTCTTTAAGCCGCTAAAGGTACAATTATAGGCATCGCATCCTATAAAGGTGTCTAAAAGCCGCTAAAGGTACAGCTATAGGCATCGGTTCCTACATAGGTGTCTAAAAGGCGCTATAGGTACAGTTATAGGCATCGCGTCCTATAAAGGTGTCTTTAAGCCGCTAAAGGTACAGCTACAGGCATCACGTCCTATAAAGGTGTCTAGAAGTCGCTTTAGGTACAGCTACAGGCATCGCGTCCTATAAAGGTGTCTTTAAGCCGCTAAAGGTACAGCTACAGGCATCGCGTCCTATAAAGGTGTCTTTAAGCCGCTAAAGGTACAGCTATAGGCATCGCATCCTATAAAGGTGTCTAAAAGCCGCTATAGGTACAATTATAGGCATCGCATCCTATAAAGGTGTCTAAAAGCCGCTATAGGTACAGTTATAGGCATCGCATACTATATAGGTGTCTAAAAGCCACTTTAGGTACAGCTATAGGCATCGCGTCCTATATAGGTGTCTAGAAGTCGCTTTAGGTACAGCTACAGGCATCGCGTCCTATATAGGTGTCTAGAAGTCGCTTTAGGTACAGCTACAGGCATCGCGTCCTATAAAGGTGTCTTTAAGCCGCTAAAGGTACAGCTACAGGCACCGCGTCCTATAAAGGTGTCTTTAAGCCGCTAAAGGTACAGCTATAGGCATCGCATCCTACATAGTTGTCTTAAAGGCGCTATCGGTACAGTTATAGGCATCGCATACTAAATAGGTGTCTTTAAGCCGCTAAAGGTACAGCTTTAGCCATCGCATCCTATAAAGGTGTCTAAAAGCCGCTAAAGGTACAGCTATAGGCATCGCGTCCTATAAAGGTGTCTAAAAGCCACTTTAGGTACAGCTATAGGCATCGAGTCCTATATAGGTGTCTAGAAGTCGCTTTAGGTACAGCTACAGGCATCGCGTCCTATAAAGGTGTCTTTAAGCCGCTAAAGGTACAGCTACAGGCATCGCATCCTATATAGGTGTCTAAAAGCGACTTTAGGTACAGCTACAGGCATCGCGTCCTATAAAGGTGTCTTTAAACCGCTTAAGGTACAGCTTCAGGCATCGCGTCCTATAAAGGTGTCTTTAAGCCACTAAAGGTACAGCTATAGGCATCGCATCCTATAAAGGTGTCTAAAAGCCGCTAAAGGTACAGTTATAGGCATCGCATCCTACATAGGTGTCTAAAAGGCGCTATAGGTACAGTTATAGACATCGCGTCCTATAAAGGTGTCTTTAAGCCGCTAAAGGTACAGCTACAGGCATCGCGTCCTATAAAGGTGTCTAGAAGTCGCTTTAGGTACAGCTACAAACATCGCGTCCTATAAAGGTGTCTTTAAGCCGCTAAAGGTACAGCTACAGGCATCGCGTCCTATAAAGGTGTCTTTAAGCCGCTAAAGGTACAGCTATAGGCATCGCATCCTATAAAGGTGTCTAAAAGCCGCTATAGGTACAATTATAGGCATCGCATCCTATAAAGGTGTCTAAAAGCCGCTATACGTACAGTTATAGGCATCGCATCCTATATAGGTGTCTAAAAGCCACTTTAGGTACAGCTATATGCAGCTGTGATGTTGTAGGACACACACTATACTTTATATTTATAACGATGTCTGGAGCTAGAGTTCGACACGTCCGACCAGCTCAGTGGCTAGCTCTCAACTGCGACTACTGAGGGCCGACTGCCCCCGCCACCTAGCAGCTAGTCTAGTGTTTGTATATTTAGGTGTCTAGAAGCCGCTAAGGTACAGCTATGGGCAGCCTATCTTATTCAAGTGTCTAAAAGCCGCTATAGATACAGTTATAGGCATCGCATCCTTTATAGTTATCTAGAAGCCGCTATAGGTACAGCTATAGGCAGCTGTGATGTTGTAGGACACACACTATACTTTATATTTATAACGATGTCTGGAGCTAGAGTTCGACACGTCCGACCAGCTCAGTGGCTAGCTCTCAACTGCGACTACTGAGGGCCGACTACCCCCGCCACCTAGCAGCTAGTCTAGTGTTTGTATATTTAGGTGTCTAGAAGCCGCTAAGGTACAGCTATGGGCAGCCTATCTTATTCAAGTGTCTAAAAGCCGCTATAGATACAGTTATAGGCATCGCATCCTATAAAGGTGTCTAAAAGCCGCTATACGTACAGCTATAGGCATCGCATCCTATATAGGTGTCTAAAAGCCACTTTAGGTACAGCTATAGGCAGCTGTGATGTTGTAGGACACACACTATACTTTATATTTATAACGATGTCTGGAGCTAGAGTTCGACACGTCCGACCAGCTCAGTGGCTAGCTCTCAACTGCGACTACTGAGGGCCGACTACCCCCGCCACCTAGCAGCTAGTCTAGTGTTTGTATATTTAGGTGTCTAGAAGCCGCTAAGGTACAGCTATGGGCAGCCTATCTTATTCAAGTGTCTAAAAGCCGCTATAGATACAGTTATAGGCATCGCATCCTATAAAGGTGTCTAAAAGCCGCTAAAGGTACATCTATAGGCATCGCATCCTACATAGGTGTCTAAAAGGCGCTATAAGTACAGTTATAGACATCGCGTCCTATAAACGTGTCTTTAAGCAGCTAAAGGTACAGCTACAGGCATCGCGTCCTATAAAGGTGTCTAGAAGTCGCATTAGGTACAGCTATAGGCATCGCATCCTATAAAGGTGTCTAGAAGTCGCTTTAGGTACAGCTACAGGCATCGCATCCTATAAAGGTGTCTAAAAGCCACTATAGGTACAATTATAGGCATCGCATCCTATAAAGGTGTCTAAAAGCCGCTATAGGTACAGCTATAGGCATCATGTCCTGTATAGGTGGCTAAAATCCACTTTAGGTTCAGCTATAGGCATCATGTCCTGTATAGGTGGCTTAAAGCCGCTATAGGGACAGCTACAGGCATCGCATTCTATATAGGTGTCTTAAAGCCGCTAAAGGTACAGCTACAGGCATCGCGTCCTATAAAGGTGTCTTTAAGCCGCTAAAGGTACAGCTATAGTCATCGCATCCTATAAAGGTGTCTAAAAGCCGCTAAAGGTACAGCTATAGGCATCGCATCCTATAAAGATGTCTAAAAGCCGCTAAAGGTACAGCTATAGGCATCGCATCCTACATAGGTGTCTTAAAGGCGCTATAGGTACAGTTATAGGCATCGCATACAAAATAGGTGTCTTTAAGCCGCTAAAGGTACAGCTTTAGCCGTCGCATCCTATAAAGGTGTCTAAAAGCCGCTAAAGGTACAGCTATAGGCATCGCGTCCTATAAAGGTGTCTAAAAGCCACTTTAGGTACAGCTATAGGCATCGCGTCCTATATAGGTGTCTAGAAGTCGCTTTAGGTACAGCTACAGGCATCGCGTCCTATAAAGGTGTCTTTAAGCCGCTAAAGGTACAGCTACAGGCATCGCATCCTATAAAGGTGTCTAAAAGCAGCTATAGGTACAGTTATAGGCATCGCATCCTATATAGGTGTCTAAAAGCGACTTTAGGTACAGCTACAGGCATCGCGTCCTATAAAGGTGTCTTTAAGCCGCTAAAGGTACAGCTTCAGGCATCGCATCCTATAAAGGTGTCTTTAAGCCACTAAAGGTACAGCTATAGGCATCGCATCCTATAAAGGTGTCTATAAGCCGCTAAAGGTACATCTATAGGCATCGCATCCTACATAGGTGTCTAAAAGGCGCTATAAGTACAGTTATAGACATCGCGTCCTATAAACGTGTCTTTAAGCAGCTAAAGGTACAGCTACAGGCATCGCGTCCTATAAAGGTGTCTAGAAGTCGCTTTAGGTACAGCTATAGGCATCGCATCCTATAAAGGTGTCTAACAGCCACTTTAGGTACAGCTATAGGCATCGCGTCCTATAAAGGTGTCTTTAAGCCGCTAAAGGTACAGCTACAGGCATCGCGTCCTATAAAGGTGTCTTTAAGCCGCTAAAGGTACAGCTATAGGCATCGCATCCTATAAAGGTGTCTAGAAGTCGCTTTAGGTACAGCTACAGGCATCGCATCCTATAAAGGTGTCTAAAAGCCACTATAGGTACAATTATAGGCATCGCATCCTATAAAGGTGTCTAAAAGCCGCTATAGGTACAATTATAGGCATCGCATCCTATAAAGGTGTCTAACAGCCACTTTAGGTACAGCTATAGGCATCGCGTCCTATAAAGGTGTCTTTAAGCCGCTAAAGGTACAGCTATAGGCATCGCATCCTATAAAGGTGTCTAAAAGCCGCTATAGGTACAATTATAGGCATCGCATCCTATAAAGGTGTCTAAAAGCCGCTATAGGTACAATTATAGGCATCGCATCCTATAAAGGTGTCTAACAGCCACTTTAGGTACAGCTATAGGCATCGCGTCCTATAAAGGTGTCTTTAAGCCGCTAAAGGTACAGCTATAGGCATCGCATCCTATAAAGGTGTCTAAAAGCCGCTATAGGTACAATTATAGGCATCGCATCCTATAAAGGTGTCTAAAAGCCGCTATAGGTACAATTATAGGCATCGCATCCTATAAAGGTGTCTAAAAGCCGCTATAGAAACAATTATAGGCATCGCATCCTATAAAGGTGTCTAAAAGCCGCTAAAGGTACAGCTATAGGCATCGCATCCTACATAGGTGTCTAAAAGGCGCTATAGGTACAGTTATAGGCATCGCGTCCTATAAAGGTGTCTTTAAGCCGCTAAAGGTACAGCTACAGGCATCACGTCCTATAAAGGTGTCTAGAAGTCGCTTCAGGTACAGCTACAGGCATCGCGTCCTATAAAGGTGTCTTTAAGCCGCTAAAGGTACAGCTACAGGCATCGCGTCCTATAAAGGTGTCTTTAAGCCGCTAAAGGTACAGCTATAGGCATCGCATCCTATAAAGGTGTCTAAAAGCCGCTATAGGTACAATTATAGGCATCGCATCCTATAATAATAATAATAATAATAATAATAATAATAACTTTATTAGCAACTCAAATTACAATTTACAAAAATAACGGTGAAACCACACTAGGCAGGGCCTGAATCGTGGCTATCAAACAAAACGATTACTCCAATATTAGTAAAATAAGTTAAATCTGCATATCATTCTCATGAAGTTAAAGTGCAAGTGTGTTGTATGTATATGAGTGAAAAAGTGTAAATAAGTGTTTGAGGGAGTATTATGTGTATTGTGTGTCGTGTGTGATAGAATTTAATGAGAGTGTTTAGTTTAGTCTTTAGACAACTGTGCGTAGCAATTGTTCCATCTCATAGTAGTTCATGCCGGTGATTAATTTCCTAACTTTAACTTTAAGGTGTCTAAAAGCCGCTATAGGTACAGTTATAGGCATCGCATCCTATAAAGGTGTCTAAAAGCCACTTTAGGTACAGCTATAGGAATCGCGTCCTATATAGGTGTCTAGAAGTCGCTTTTGGTACAGCTACAGGCATCGCGTCCTATATAGGTGTCTAGAAGTCGCCTTAGGTACAGCTACAGGCATTGCGTCCTATAAAGGTGTCTTTAAGCCGCTAAAGGTACAGCTACAGGCACCGCGTCCTATAAAGGTGTCTTTAAGCCGCTAAAGGTACAGCTATAGGCATCGCATCTTACATAGGTGTCTTAAAGCCGCTATAGGTACAGCTAGAGGCATCGCGTCCTAGAAAGGTGTCTTTAAGCCGCTAAAGGTACAGCTTTAGACATCGCATCCTACATAGGTGTCTAGAAGTCGCTTTAGGTACAGCTATAGGCATCGCATCCTCTATAATTGTCTAAAAGCCGCTTTAGGTACAGTTATAGGCATCCCATCCTATATAGGTGTCTAAAAGCCACTTTAGGTACAGCTATAGGCATCGCGTCCTATATAGGTGTCTAGAAGTCGCTTTAGGTACAGCTACAGGCATCGCGTCCTAGAAAGGTGTCTTTAAGCCGCTAAAGGTACAGCTACAGGCATCGCGTCCTATATAGGTGTCTAGAAGTCGCTTTAGGTACAGCTACAGGCATCGCGTCCTATAAACGTGTCTTTAAGCCGCTAAAGGTACAGCTACAGGCACCGCGTCCTATAAAGGTGTCTTTAAGCCGCTAAAGGTACAGCTATAGTCATCGCATCCTATAAAGGTGTCTAAAAGCCGCTAAAGGTACAGCTATAGGCATCGCATCCTATAAAGGTGTCTAAAAGCCGCTAAAGGTACAGCTATAGGCATCGCATCCTACATAGGTGTCTTAAAGGCGCTATAGGTACAGTTATAGGCATCGCATACAAAATAGGTGTCTTTAAGCCGCTAAAGGTACAGCTTTAGCCGTCGCATCCTATAAAGGTGTCTAAAAGCCGCTAAAGGTACAGCTATAGGCATCGCGTCCTATAAAGGTGTCTAAAAGCCACTTTAGATACAGCTATAGGCATCGCGTCCTATATAGGTGTCTAGAAGTCGCTTTAGGTACAGCTACAGGCATCGCGTCCTATAAAGGTGTCTTTAAGCCGCTAAAGGTACAGCTACAGGCATCGCATCCTATAAAGGTGTCTAAAAGCCGCTATAGGTACAGTTATAGGCATCGCATCCTATATAGGTGTCTAAAAGCGACTTTAGGTACAGCTACAGGCATCGCGTCCTATAAAGGTGTCTTTAAGCCGCTAAAGGTACAGCTTCAGGCATCGCATCCTATAAAGGTGTCTTTAAGCCACTAAAGGTACAGCTATAGGCATCGCATCCTATAAAGGTGTCTAAAAGCCGCTAAAGGTACATCTATAGGCATCGCATCCTACATAGGTGTCTAAAAGGCGCTATAAGTACAGTTATAGACATCGCGTCCTATAAACGTGTCTTTAAGCAGCTAAAGGTACAGCTACAGGCATCGCGTCCTATAAAGGTGTCTAGAAGTCGCTTTAGGTACAGCTATAGGCATCGCATCCTATAAAGGTGTCTAGAAGTCGCTTTAGGTACAGCTACAGGCATCGCATCCTATAAAGGTGTCTAAAAGCCACTATAGGTACAATTATAGGCATCGCATCCTATAAAGGTGTCTAAAAGCCGCTATAGGTACAATTATAGGCATCGCATCCTATAAAGGTGTCTAACAGCCACTTTAGGTACAGCTATAGGCATCGCGTCCTATAAAGGTGTCTTTAAGCCGCTAAAGGTACAGCTATAGGCATCGCATCCTATAAAGGTGTCTAGAAGTCGCTTTAGGTACAGCTACAGGCATCGCATCCTATAAAGGTGTCTAAAAGCCACTATAGGTACAATTATAGGCATCGCATCCTATAAAGGTGTCTAAAAGCCGCTATAGGTACAATTATAGGCATCGCATCCTATAAAGGTGTCTAACAGCCACTTTAGGTACAGCTATAGGCATCGCGTCCTATAAAGGTGTCTTTAAGCCGCTAAAGGTACAGCTATAGGCATCGCATCCTATAAAGGTGTCTTTAAGCCGCTAAAGGTACAGCTATAGGCATCGCATCCTATAAAGGTGTCTTTAAGCCGCTAAAGGTACAGCTACAGGCATCGCGTCCTATAAAGGTGTCTTTAAGCCGCTAAAGGTACAGCTATAGGCATCGCATCCTATAAAGGTGTCTAGAAGTCGCTTTAGGTACAGCTACAGGCATCGCATCCTATAAAGGTGTCTAAAAGCCACTATAGGTACAATTATAGGCATCGCATCCTATAAAGGTGTCTAAAAGCCGCTATAGGTACAATTATAGGCATCGCATCCTATAAAGGTGTCTAAAAGCCGCTAAAGGTACAGCTATAGGCATCGCGTCCTATAAAGGTGTCTAAAAGCCACTTTAGGTACAGCTATAGGCATCGCGTCCTATATAGGTGTCTAGAAGTCGCTTTAGGTACAGCTACAGGCATCGCGTCCTATAAAGGTGTCTTTAAGCCGCTAAAGGTACAGCTACAGGCATCGCATCCTATAAAGTTGTCTAAAAGCCGCTATAGGTACAGTTATAGGCATCGCATCCTATATAGGTGTCTAAAAGCGACTTTAGGTACAGCTACAGGCATCGCGTCCTATAAAGGTGTCTTTAAGCCGCTAAAGGTACAGCTTCAGGCATCGCGTCCTATAAAGGTGTCTTTAAGCCACTAAAGGTACAGCTATAGGCATCGCATCCTATAAAGGTGTCTAAAAGCCGCTAAAGGTACATCTATAGGCATCGCATCCTATAAAGATGTCTTTAAGCCGCTAAAGGTACAGCTATAGTCATCGCATCCTATAAAGGTGTCTAAAAGCCGCTAAAGGTACAGCTATAGGCATCGCATCCTATAAAGGTGTCTTTAAGCCGCTAAAGGTACAGCTATAGTCATCGCATCCTATATAGGTGTCTAAAAGCGACTTTAGGTACAGCTACAGGCATCGCGTCCTATAAAGGTGTCTTTAAGCCGCTAAAGGTACAGCTTCAGGCATCGCGTCCTATAAAGGTGTCTTTAAGCCACTAAAGGTACAGCTATAGGCATCGCATCCTATAAAGGTGTCTTTAAGCCGCTAAAGGTACAGCTACAGGCATCGCGTCCTATAAAGGTGTCTTTAAGCCGCTAAAGGTACAGCTATAGTCATCGCATCCTATAAAGGTGTCTAAAAGCCGCTAAAGGTACAGCTATAGGCATCGCATCCTATAAAGGTGTCTAAAAGCCGCTAAAGGTACAGCTATAGGCATCGCATCCTACATAGGTGTCTTAAAGGCGCTATAGCTACAGTTATAGGCATCGCATACAAAATAGGTGTCTTTAAGCCGCTAAAGGTACAGCTTTAGCCGTCGCATCCTATAAAGGTGTCTAAAAGCCGCTTAAGGTACAGCTATAGTCATCGCATCCTATATAGGTGTCTAAAAGCGACTTTAGGTACAGCTACAGGCATCGCGTCCTATAAAGGTGTCTTTAAGCCGCTAAAGGTACAGCTTCAGGCATCGCGTCCTATAAAGGTGTCTTTAAGCCACTAAAGGTACAGCTATAGGCATCGCATCCTATAAAGGTGTCTTTAAGCCGCTAAAGGTACAGCTACAGGCATCGCGTCCTATAAAGGTGTCTTTAAGCCGCTAAAGGTACAGCTATAGTCATCGCATCCTATAAAGGTGTCTAAAAGCCGCTAAAGGTACAGCTATAGGCATCGCATCCTATAAAGGTGTCTAAAAGCCGCTAAAGGTACAGCTATAGGCATCGCATCCTACATAGGTGTCTTAAAGGCGCTATAGGTACAGTTATAGGCATCGCATACAAAATAGGTGTCTTTAAGCCGCTAAAGGTACAGCTTTAGCCGTCGCATCCTATAAAGGTGTCTAAAAGCCGCTAAAGGTACAGCTATAGGCATCGCGTCCTATAAAGGTGTCTAAAAGCCACTTTAGGTACAGCTATAGGCATCGCGTCCTATATAGGTGTCTAGAAGTCGCTTTAGGTACAGCTACAGGCATCGCGTCCTATAAAGGTGTCTTTAAGCCGCTAAAGGTACAGCTACAGGCATCGCATCCTATAAAGGTGTCTAAAAGCCGCTATAGGTACAGTTATAGGCATCGCATCCTATATAGGTGTCTAAAAGCGACTTTAGGTACAGCTACAGGCATCGCGTCCTATAAAGGTGTCTTTAAGCCGCTAAAGGTACAGCTTCAGGCATCGCATCCTATAAAGGTGTCTTTAAGCCACTAAAGGTACAGCTATAGGCATCGCATCCTATAAAGGTGTCTAAAAGCCGCTAAAGGTACATCTATAGGCATCGCATCCTACATAGGTGTCTAAAAGGCGCTATAAGTACAGTTATAGACATCGCGTCCTATAAACGTGTCTTTAAGCAGCTAAAGGTACAGCTACAGGCATCGCGTCCTATAAAGGTGTCTAGAAGTCGCATTAGGTACAGCTATAGGCATCGCATCCTATAAAGGTGTCTAGAAGTCGCTTTAGGTACAGCTACAGGCATCGCATCCTATAAAGGTGTCTAAAAGCCACTATAGGTACAATTATAGGCATCGCATCCTATAAAGGTGTCTAAAAGCCGCTATAGGTACAGCTATAGGCATCATGTCCTGTATAGGTGGCTAAAATCCACTTTAGGTTCAGCTACAGGCATCACGTCCTATAAAGGTGTCTAGAAGTCGCTTCAGGTACAGCTACAGGCATCGCGTCCTATAAAGGTGTCTTTAAGCCGCTAAAGGTACAGCTACAGGCATCGCGTCCTATAAAGGTGTCTTTAAGCCGCTAAAGGTACAGCTATAGGCATCGCATCCTATAAAGGTGTCTAAAAGCCGCTATAGGTACAATTATAGGCATCGCATCCTATAATAATAATAATAATAATAATAATAATAATAACTTTATTAGCAACTCAAATTACAATTTACAAAAATAACGGTGAAACCACACTAGGCAGGGCCTGAATCGTGGCTATCAAACAAAACGATTACTCCAATATTAGTAAAATAAGTTAAATCTGCATATCATTCTCATGAAGTTAAAGTGCAAGTGTGTTGTATGTATATGAGTGAAAAAGTGTAAATAAGTGTTTGAGGGAGTATTATGTGTATTGTGTGTCGTGTGTGATAGAATTTAATGAGAGTGTTTAGTTTAGTCTTTAGACAACTGTGCGTAGCAATTGTTCCATCTCATAGTAGTTCATGCCGGTGATTAATTTCCTAACTTTAACTTTAAGGTGTCTAAAAGCCGCTATAGGTACAGTTATAGGCATCGCATCCTATAAAGGTGTCTAAAAGCCACTTTAGGTACAGCTATAGGAATCGCGTCCTATATAGGTGTCTAGAAGTCGCTTTTGGTACAGCTACAGGCATCGCGTCCTATATAGGTGTCTAGAAGTCGCCTTAGGTACAGCTACAGGCATTGCGTCCTATAAAGGTGTCTTTAAGCCGCTAAAGGTACAGCTACAGGCACCGCGTCCTATAAAGGTGTCTTTAAGCCGCTAAAGGTACAGCTATAGGCATCGCATCTTACATAGGTGTCTTAAAGCCGCTATAGGTACAGCTAGAGGCATCGCGTCCTAGAAAGGTGTCTTTAAGCCGCTAAAGGTACAGCTTTAGACATCGCATCCTACATAGGTGTCTAGAAGTCGCTTTAGGTACAGCTATAGGCATCGCATCCTCTATAATTGTCTAAAAGCCGCTTTAGGTACAGTTATAGGCATCCCATCCTATATAGGTGTCTAAAAGCCACTTTAGGTACAGCTATAGGCATCGCGTCCTATATAGGTGTCTAGAAGTCGCTTTAGGTACAGCTACAGGCATCGCGTCCTAGAAAGGTGTCTTTAAGCCGCTAAAGGTACAGCTACAGGCATCGCGTCCTATATAGGTGTCTAGAAGTCGCTTTAGGTACAGCTACAGGCATCGCGTCCTATAAACGTGTCTTTAAGCCGCTAAAGGTACAGCTACAGGCACCGCGTCCTATAAAGGTGTCTTTAAGCCGCTAAAGGTACAGCTATAGTCATCGCATCCTATAAAGGTGTCTAAAAGCCGCTAAAGGTACAGCTATAGGCATCGCATCCTATAAAGGTGTCTAAAAGCCGCTAAAGGTACAGCTATAGGCATCGCATCCTACATAGGTGTCTTAAAGGCGCTATAGGTACAGTTATAGGCATCGCATACAAAATAGGTGTCTTTAAGCCGCTAAAGGTACAGCTTTAGCCGTCGCATCCTATAAAGGTGTCTAAAAGCCGCTAAAGGTACAGCTATAGGCATCGCGTCCTATAAAGGTGTCTAAAAGCCACTTTAGATACAGCTATAGGCATCGCGTCCTATATAGGTGTCTAGAAGTCGCTTTAGGTACAGCTACAGGCATCGCGTCCTATAAAGGTGTCTTTAAGCCGCTAAAGGTACAGCTACAGGCATCGCATCCTATAAAGGTGTCTAAAAGCCGCTATAGGTACAGTTATAGGCATCGCATCCTATATAGGTGTCTAAAAGCGACTTTAGGTACAGCTACAGGCATCGCGTCCTATAAAGGTGTCTTTAAGCCGCTAAAGGTACAGCTTCAGGCATCGCATCCTATAAAGGTGTCTTTAAGCCACTAAAGGTACAGCTATAGGCATCGCATCCTATAAAGGTGTCTAAAAGCCGCTAAAGGTACATCTATAGGCATCGCATCCTACATAGGTGTCTAAAAGGCGCTATAAGTACAGTTATAGACATCGCGTCCTATAAACGTGTCTTTAAGCAGCTAAAGGTACAGCTACAGGCATCGCGTCCTATAAAGGTGTCTAGAAGTCGCTTTAGGTACAGCTATAGGCATCGCATCCTATAAAGGTGTCTAGAAGTCGCTTTAGGTACAGCTACAGGCATCGCATCCTATAAAGGTGTCTAAAAGCCACTATAGGTACAATTATAGGCATCGCATCCTATAAAGGTGTCTAAAAGCCGCTATAGGTACAATTATAGGCATCGCATCCTATAAAGGTGTCTAACAGCCACTTTAGGTACAGCTATAGGCATCGCGTCCTATAAAGGTGTCTTTAAGCCGCTAAAGGTACAGCTATAGTCATCGCATCCTATAAAGGTGTCTAAAAGCCGCTAAAGGTACAGCTATAGGCATCGCATCCTATAAAGGTGTCTAAAAGCCGCTAAAGGTACAGCTATAGGCATCGCATCCTACATAGGTGTCTTAAAGGCGCTATAGGTACAGTTATAGGCATCGCATACAAAATAGGTGTCTTTAAGCCGCTAAAGGTACAGCTTTAGCCGTCGCATCCTATAAAGGTGTCTAAAAGCCGCTAAAGGTACAGCTATAGGCATCGCGTCCTATAAAGGTGTCTAAAAGCCACTTTAGATACAGCTATAGGCATCGCGTCCTATATAGGTGTCTAGAAGTCGCTTTAGGTACAGCTACAGGCATCGCGTCCTATAAAGGTGTCTTTAAGCCGCTAAAGGTACAGCTACAGGCATCGCATCCTATAAAGGTGTCTAAAAGCCGCTATAGGTACAGTTATAGGCATCGCATCCTATATAGGTGTCTAAAAGCGACTTTAGGTACAGCTACAGGCATCGCGTCCTATAAAGGTGTCTTTAAGCCGCTAAAGGTACAGCTTCAGGCATCGCATCCTATAAAGGTGTCTTTAAGCCACTAAAGGTACAGCTACAGGCATCGCGTCCTATAAAGGTGTCTAGAAGTCGCTTTAGGTACAGCTATAGGCATCGCATCCTATAAAGGTGTCTAGAAGTCGCTTTAGGTACAGCTACAGGCATCGCATCCTATAAAGGTGTCTAAAAGCCACTATAGGTACAATTATAGGCATCGCATCCTATAAAGGTGTCTAAAAGCCGCTATAGGTACAATTATAGGCATCGCATCCTATAAAGGTGTCTAACAGCCACTTTAGGTACAGCTATAGGCATCGCGTCCTATAAAGGTGTCTTTAAGCCGCTAAAGGTACAGCTATAGGCATCGCATCCTATAAAGGTGTCTAGAAGTCGCTTTAGGTACAGCTACAGGCATCGCATCCTATAAAGGTGTCTAAAAGCCACTATAGGTACAATTATAGGCATCGCATCCTATAAAGGTGTCTAAAAGCCGCTATAGGTACAATTATAGGCATCGCATCCTATAAAGGTGTCTAACAGCCACTTTAGGTACAGCTATAGGCATCGCGTCCTATAAAGGTGTCTTTAAGCCGCTAAAGGTACAGCTATAGGCATCGCATCCTATAAAGGTGTCTTTAAGCCGCTAAAGGTACAGCTATAGGCATCGCATCCTATAAAGGTGTCTTTAAGCCGCTAAAGGTACAGCTACAGGCATCGCGTCCTATAAAGGTGTCTTTAAGCCGCTAAAGGTACAGCTATAGGCATCGCATCCTATAAAGGTGTCTACAAGTCGCTTTAGGTACAGCTACAGGCATCGCATCCTATAAAGGTGTCTAAAAGCCACTATAGGTACAATTATAGGCATCGCATCCTATAAAGGTGTCTAAAAGCCGCTATAGGTACAATTATAGGCATCGCATCCTATAAAGGTGTCTAACAGCCACTTTAGGTTTAGCTATAGGCATCGCGTCCTATAAAGGTGTCTTTAAGCCGCTAAAGGTACAGCTATAGGCATCGCATCCTATAAAGGTGTCTAAAAACCGCTATAGGTACAATTATAGGCATCGCATCCTATAAAGGTGTCTACAAGCCGCTATAGGTACAATTATAGGCATCGCATCCTATAAAGGTGTCTAAAAGCCGCTATAGGTACAATTATAGGCATCGCATCCTATAAAGGTGTCTAAAAGCCGCTATAGAAACAATTATAGGCATCGCATCCTATAAAGGTGTCTAAAAGCCGCTAAAGGTACAGCTATAGGCATCGCATCCTATAAAGGTGTCTAAAAGCCGCTAAAGGTACAGCTTCAGGCATCGCGTCCTATAAAGGTGTCTTTAAGCCGCTAAAGGTACAGCTATAGGCATCGCATCCTATAAAGGTGTCTAAAAGCCGCTTTAGGTACAGCTACAGGCATCGCGTCCTATAAAGGTGTCTTTAAGCCGCTAAAGGTACAGCTACAGGCATCGCGTCCTATAAAGGTGTCTTTAAGCCGCTAAAGGTACAGCTATAGTCATCGCATCCTATAAAGGTGTCTAAAAGCCGCTAAAGGTACAGCTATAGGCATCGCATCCTACATAGGTGTCTAAAAGGCGCTATAAGTACAGTTATAGACATCGCGTCCTATAAAGGTGTATTTAAGCAGCTTAAGGTACAGCTACAGGCATCGCGTCCTATAAAGGTGTCTAGAAGTCGCTTTAGGTACAGCTACAGGCATCGCGTCCTATAAAGGTGTCTTTAAGCCGCTAAAGTTACAGCTACAGGCATCGCGTCCTATAAAGGTGTCTTTAAGCCGCTAAAGGTACAGCTACAGGCATCGCGTCCTATAAAGGTGTCTTTAAGCCGCTAAAGGTACAGCTATAGTCATCGCATCCTATAAAGGTGTCTAAAAGCCGCTAAAGGTACAGCTATAGGCATCGCATCCTATAAAGGTGTCTAAAATCCGCTAAAGTTACAGCTATAGGCATCGCATCCTACATAGGTGTCTTAAAGGCGCTATAGGTACAGTAATAGGCATCGCATACAAAATAGGTGACTTTAAGCCGCTAAAGGTACAGCTTTAGCCGTCGCATCCTATAAAGGTGTCTAAAAGCCGCTAAAGGTACAGCTATAGGCATCGCGTCCTATAAAGGTGTCTAAAAGCCACTTTAGGTACAGCTATAGGCATCGCGTCCTATATAGGTGTCTAGAAGTCGCTTTAGGTACAGCTACAGGCATCGCGTCCTATAACGGTGTCTTTAAGCCGCTAAAGGTACAGCTACAGGCATCGCATCCTATAAAGGTGTCTAAAAGCCGCTATAGGTACAGTTTTAGGCATCGCATCCTATATAGGTGTCTAAAAGCGACTTTAGGTACAGCTACAGGCATCGCGTCCTATAAAGGTGTCTTTAAGCCGCTAAAGGTACAGCTTCAGGCATCGCGTCCTATAAAGGTGTCTTTAAGCCACTAAAGGTACAGCTATAGGCATCGCATCCTATAAAGGTGTCTAAAAGCCGCTAAAGGTACAGCTATAGGCATCGCATCCTATATAGGTGTCTAAAAGCGACTTTAGGTACAGCTACAGGCATCGCGTCCTATAAAGGTGTCTTTAAGCCGCTAAAGGTACAGCTTCAGGCATCGCGTCCTATAAAGGTGTCTTTAAGCCAATAAAGGTACAGCTATAGGCATCGCATCCTATAAAGGTGTCTAAAAGCCGCTAAATGTACAGCTATAGGCATCGCATCCTACATAGGTGTCTAAAAGGCGCTATAAGTACAGCTATAGGCATCGCATCCTATAAAGGTGTCTATAAGCCGCTAAAGGTACAGCTATAGGCATCGCATCCTATAAAGGTGTCTAAAAGCCGCTATAGGTACAGCTACAGGCACCGCGTCCTATAAAGGTGTCTTTAAGCCGCTAAAGGTACAGCTATAGTCATCGCATCCTATAAAGGTGTCTAAAAGCCGCTATAGGTACAATTATAGGCATCGCATCCTATAAAGGTGTCTAAAAGCCGCTATAGGTACAGTTATAGGCATCGCATCCTATATAGGTGTCTAAAAGCCACTTTAGGTACAGCTATAGGCATCGCGTCCTATATAGGTGTCTAGAAGTCGCTTTACGTACAGCTACAGGCACCGCGTCCTATAAAGGTGTCTTAAGCCGCTAAAGGTACAGCTATAGGCATCGCATCCTACATAGTTGTCTTAAAGGCGCTATAGGTAAAGTTATAGGCATCGCATACTAAATAGGTGTCTTTAAGCCGCTAAAGGTACAGCTTTAGCCATCGCATCCTATAAAGGTGTCTAAAAGCCGCTAAAGGTACAGCTATAGGCATCGCGTCCTATAAAGGTGTCTAAAAGCCACTTTAGGTACAGCTATAGGCATCGCGTCCTATATAGGTGTCTAGAAGTCGCTTTAGGTACAGCTACAGGCATCGCGTCCTATAAAGGTGTCTTTAAGACGCTAAAGGTACAGCTACAGGCATCGCATCCTATATAGGTGTCTAAAAGCGACTTTAGATACAGCTACAGGCATCGCGTCCTATAAAGGTGTCTTTAAACCGCTTAAGGTACAGCTTTAGGCATCGCGTCCTATAAAGGTGTCTTTAAGCCACTAAAGGTACAGCTATAGGCATCGCATCCTATAAAGGTGTCTAAAAGCCGCTAAAGGTACAGTTATAGGCATCGCATCCTACATAGGTGTCTAAAAGGCGCTATAGGTACAGTTATAGACATCGCGTCCTATAAAGGTGTCTTTAAGCCGCTAAAGGTACAGCTACAGGCATCGCGTCCTATAAAGGTGTCTAGAAGTCGCTTTAGGTACAGCTTCAAACATCGCGTCCTATAAAGGTGTCTAGAAGTCGCTTTAGGTACAGCTACAAACATCGCGTCCTATAAAGGTGTCTTTAAGCCGCTAAAGGTACAGCTATAGGCATCGCATCCTATAAAGGTGTCTAAAAGCCGCTATAGATACAGTTATAGACATCGCATCCTTTATAGTTATCTAGAAGCCGCTATAGGTACAGCTATAGGCAGCTGTGATGTTGTAGGACACACACTATACTTTATATTTATAACGATGTCTGGAGCTAGAGTTCGACACGTCCGACCAGCTCAGTGGCTAGCTCTCAACTGCGACTACTGAGGGCCGACTACCCCCGCCACCTAGCAGCTAGTCTAGTGTTTGTATATTTAGGTGTCTAGAAGCCGCTAAGGTACAGCTATGGGCAGCCTATCTTATTCAAGTGTCTAAAAGCCGCTATAGATACAGTTATAGGCATCGCATCCTTTATAGTTATCTAGAAGCCGCTATAGGTACAGCTATAGGCAGCTGTGATGTTGTAGGACACACACTATACTTTATATTTATACCGATGTCTGGAGCTAGAGTTCGACACGTCCGACCAGCTCAGTGGCTAGCTCTCAACTGCGACTACTGAGGGCCGACTACCCCCGCCACCTAGCAGCTAGTCTAGTGTTTGTATATTTAGGTGTCTAGAAGCCGCTAAGGTACAGCTATGGGCAGCCTATCTTATTCAAGTGTCTAAAAGCCGCTATAGATACAGTTATAGGCATCGCATCCTATAAAGGTGTCTTAAAGCCGCTATAGGTACATTTATAGGCATCGCATCCTATATAAGTGTCTAAAAGGCGCTATAGGTACAATTATAGGCATCGCATCCTATAAAGGTGTCTAAAAGCCGCTATAGGTACAGTTATAGGCATCGCATCCTATATAGGTGTCTAAAAGCCACTTTAGGTACAGCTATAGGCATCGCGTCCTATATAGGTGTCTAGAAGTCGCTTTAGGTACAGCTACAGGCATCGCGTCCTATATAGGTGTCTAGAAGTCGCTTTAGGTACAGCTACAGGCATCGCGTCCTATAAAGGTGTCTTTAAGCCGCTAAAGGTACAGCTATAGGCATCGCATCCTATAAAGGTGTCTAGAAGTCGCTTTAGGTACAGCTACAGGCATCGCATCCTATAAAGGTGTCTAAAAGCCGCTATAGGTACATTTATAGGCATCGCATCCTATATAGGTGTCTAAAAGGCGCTATAGGTACAATTATAGGCATCGCATCCTATAAAGGTGTCTAAAAGCCGCTATAGGTACAGCTACAGGCATCGCGTCCTATAAAGGTGTCTTTAAGCCGCTAAAGGTACAGCTACAGGCATCGCATCCTATAAAGTTGTCTAAAAGCCGCTATAGGTACAGTTATAGGCATCGCATCCTATATAGGTGTCTAAAAGCGACTTTAGGTACAGCTACAGGCATCGCGTCCTATAAAGGTGTCTTTAAGCCGCTAAAGGTACAGCTACAGGCATCGCGTCCTATAAAGGTGTCTTTAAGCCGCTAAAGGTACAGCTATAGTCATCGCATCCTATAAAGGTGTCTAAAAGCCGCTAAAGGTACAGCTATAGGCATCGCATCCTATAAAGGTGTCTAAAAGCCGCTAAAGGTACAGCTATAGGCATCGCATCCTACATAGGTGTCTTAAAGGCGCTATAGGTACAGTTATAGGCATCGCATACAAAATAGGTGTCTTTAAGCCGCTAAAGGTACAGCTTTAGCCGTCGCATCCTATAAAGGTGTCTAAAAGCCGCTAAAGGTACAGCTATAGGCATCGCGTCCTATAAAGGTGTCTAAAAGCCGCTTTAGGTACAGCTATAGGCATCGCGTCCTATATAGGTGTCTAGAAGTCGCTTTAGGTACAGCTACAGGCATCGCGTCCTATAAAGGTGTCTTTAAGCCGCTAAAGGTACAGCTTCAGGCATCGCATCCTATAAAGGTGTCTAAAAGCAGCTATAGGTACAGTTATAGGCATCGCATCCTATATAGGTGTCTAAAAGCGACTTTAGGTACAGCTACAGGCATCGCGTCCTATAAAGGTGTCTTTAAGCCGCTAAAGGTACAGCTTCAGGCATCGCATCCTATAAAGGTGTCTTTAAGCCACTAAAGGTACAGCTATAGGCATCGCATCCTATAAAGGTGTCTATAAGCCGCTAAAGGTACATCTATAGGCATCGCATCCTACATAGGTGTCTAAAAGGCGCTATAAGTACAGTTATAGACATCGCGTCCTATAAACGTGTCTTTAAGCAGCTAAAGGTACAGCTACAGGCATCGCGTCCTATAAAGGTGTCTAGAAGACGCTTTAGGTACAGCTATAGGCATCGCATCCTATAAAGGTGTCTAGAAGTCGCTTTAGGTACAGCTACAGGCACCGCATCCTATAAAGGTGTCTAAAAGCCACTATAGGTACAATTATAGTCATCGCATCCTATAAAGGTGTCTAAAAGCCGCTATAGGTACAATTATAGGCATCGCATCCTATAAAGGTGTCTAAAAGCCGCTATAGGTACAGTTATAGGCATCGCATCCTATATAGGTGTCTAAAAGCCACTTTAGGTACAGCTATAGGCATCGCGTCCTATATAGGTGTCTAGAAGTCGCTTTACGTACAGCTACAGGCACCGCGTCCTATAAAGGTGTCTTAAGCCGCTAAAGGTACAGCTATAGGCATCGCATCCTACATAGTTGTCTTAAAGGCGCTATAGGTAAAGTTATAGGCATCGCATACTAAATAGGTGTCTTTAAGCCGCTAAAGGTACAGCTTTAGCCATCGCATCCTATAAAGGTGTCTAAAAGCCGCTAAAGGTACAGCTATAGGCATCGCGTCCTATAAAGGTGTCTTTAAGCCGCTAAAGGTACAGCTATAGGCATCGCATCCTATAAAGGTGTCTAAAAGCCGCAATAGGTACAATTATAGGCATCGCATCCTATAAAGGTGTCTAAAAGCCGCTATAGGTACAATTATAGGCATCGCATCCTATAAAGGTGTCTAAAAGCCGCTATAGAAACAATTATAGGCATCGCATCCTATAAAGATGTCTAAAAGCCGCTAAAGGTACATCTATAGGCATCGCATCCTACATAGGTGTCTAAAAGGCGCTATAAGTACAGTTATAGACATCGCGTCCTATAAACGTGTCTTTAAGCAGCTAAAGGTACAGCTACAGGCATCGCGTCCTATAAAGGTGTCTAGAAGACGCTTTAGGTACAGCTATAGGCATCGCATCCTATAAAGGTGTCTAGAAGTCGCTTTAGGTACAGCTACAGGCACCGCATCCTATAAAGGTGTCTAAAAGCCACTATAGGTACAATTATAGGCATCGCATCCTATAAAGGTGTCTAAAAGCCGCTATAGGTACAATTATAGGCATCGCATCCTATAAAGGTGTCTAACAGCCACTTTAGGTACAGCTATAGGCATCGCGTCCTATAAAGATGTCTTTAAGCCGCTAAAGGTACAGCTACAGGCATCGCGTCCTATAAAGGTGTCTTTAAGCCGCTAAAGGTACAGCTATAGGCATCGCATCCTATAAAGGTGTCTAGAAGTCGCTTTAGGTACAGCTACAGGCATCGCATCCTATAAAGGTGTCTAAAAGCCACTATAGGTACAATTATAGGCATCGCATCCTATAAAGGTGTCTAAAAGCCGCTATAGGTACAATTATAGGCATCGCATCCTATAAAGGTGTCTAACAGCCACTTTAGGTACAGCTATAGGCATCGCGTCCTATAAAGGTGTCTTTAAGCCGCTAAAGGTACAGCTATAGGCATCGCATCCTATAAAGGTGTCTAAAAGCCGCTATAGGTACAATTATAGGCATCGCATCCTATAAAGGTGTCTAAAAGCCGCTATAGGTACAATTATAGGCATCGCATCCTATAAAGGTGTCTAAAAGCCGCTATAGAAACAATTATAGGCATCGCATCCTATAAAGATGTCTAAAAGCCACTTTAGGTACAGCTATAGGAATCGCGTCCTATATAGGTGTCTAGAAGTCGCTTTTGGTACAGCTACAGGCATCGCGTCCTATATAGGTGTCTAGAAGTCGCTTTAGGTACAGCTACAGGCATCGCGTCCTATAAAGGTGTCTTTAAGCCGCTAAAGGTACAGCTACAGGCACCGCGTCCTATAAAGGTGTCTTTAAGCCGCTAAAGGTACAGCTATAGGCATCGCATCCTACATAGGTGTCTTAAAGCCGCTATAGGTACAGCTAGAGGCATCGCGTCCTAGAAAGGTGTCTTTAAGCCGCTAAAGGTACAGCTTTAGACATCGCATCCTACATAGGTGTCTAGAAGTCGCTTTAGGTACAGCTATAGGCATCGCATCCTCTATAATTGTCTAAAAGCCGCTTTAGGTACAGTTATAGGCATCCCATCCTATATAGGTGTCTAAAAGCCACTTTAGGTACAGCTATAGGCATCGCGTCCTATATAGGTGTCTAGAAGTCGCTTTAGGTACAGCTACAGGCATCGCGTCCTAGAAAGGTGTCTTTAAGCCGCTAAAGGTACAGCTACAGGCATCGCGTCCTATATAGGTGTCTAGAAGTCGCTTTAGGTACAGCTACAGGCATCGCGTCCTATAAACGTGTCTTTAAGCCGCTAAAGGTACAGCTACAGGCACCGCGTCCTATAAAGGTGTCTTTAAGCCGCTAAAGGTACAGCTATAGTCATCGCATCCTATAAAGGTGTCTAAAAGCCGCTAAAGGTACAGCTATAGGCATCGCATCCTATAAAGGTGTCTAAAAGCCGCTAAAGGTACAGCTATAGGCATCGCATCCTACATAGGTGTCTTAAAGGCGCTATAGGTACAGTTATAGGCATCGCATACAAAATAGGTGTCTTTAAGCCGCTAAAGGTACAGCTGTAGGCATCGCATCCTATAAAGGTGTCTAAAAGCCGCTAAAGGTACAGCTATAGGCATCGCATCCTACATAGGTGTCTAAAAGGCGCTATAAGTACAGTTATAGACATCGCGTCCTATAAAGGTGTATTTAAGCAGCTAAAGGTACAGCTACAGGCATCGCGTCCTATAAAGGTGTCTAGAAGTCGCTTTAGGTACAGCTACAGGCATCGCGTCCTATAAAGGTGTCTTTAAGCCGCTAAAGTTACAGCTACAGGCATCGCGTCCTATAAAGGTGTCTTTAAGCCGCTAAAGGTACAGCTACAGGCATCGCGTCCTATAAAGGTGTCTTTAAGCCGCTTAAGGTACAGCTATAGTCATCGCATCCTATAAAGGTGTCTAAAAGCCGCTAAAGGTACAGCTATAGGCATCGCATCCTATAAAGGTGTCTAAAATCCGCTAAAGTTACAGCTATAGGCATCGCATCCTACATAGGTGTCTTAAAGGCGCTATAGGTACAGTAATAGGCATCGCATACAAAATAGGTGACTTTAAGCCGCTAAAGGTACAGCTTTAGCCGTCGCATCCTATAAAGGTGTCTAAAAGCCGCTAAAGGTACAGCTATAGGCATCGCGTCCTATAAAGGTGTCTAAAAGCCACTTTAGGTACAGCTACAGGCATCGCGTCCTATAACGGTGTCTTTAAGCCGCTAAAGGTACAGCTACAGGCATCGCATCCTATAAAGGTGTCTAAAAGCCGCTATAGGTACAGTTTTAGGCATCGCATCCTATATAGGTGTCTAAAAGCGACTTTAGGTACAGCTACAGGCATCGCGTCCTATAAAGGTGTCTTTAAGCCGCTAAAGGTACAGCTTCAGGCATCGCGTCCTATAAAGGTGTCTTTAAGCCACTAAAGGTACAGCTATAGGCATCGCATCCTATAAAGGTGTCTAAAAGCCGCTAAAGGTACAGCTATAGGCATCGCATCCTATATAGGTGTCTAAAAGCGACTTTAGGTACAGCTACAGGCATCGCGTCCTATAAAGGTGTCTTTAAGCCGCTAAAGGTACAGCTTCAGGCATCGCGTCCTATAAAGGTGTCTTTAAGCCAATAAAGGTACAGCTATAGGCATCGCATCCTATAAAGGTGTCTAAAAGCCGCTAAATGTACAGCTATAGGCATCGCATCCTACATAGGTGTCTAAAAGGCGCTATAAGTACAGCTATAGGCATCGCATCCTATAAAGGTGTCTATAAGCCGCTAAAGGTACAGCTATAGGCATCGCATCCTATAAAGGTGTCTAAAAGCCGCTATAGGTACAGCTACAGGCACCGCGTCCTATAAAGGTGTCTTTAAGCCGCTAAAGGTACAGCTATAGTCATCGCATCCTATAAAGGTGTCTAAAAGCCGCTATAGGTACAATTATAGGCATCGCATCCTATAAAGGTGTCTAAAAGCCGCTATAGGTACAGTTATAGGCATCGCATCCTATATAGGTGTCTAAAAGCCACTTTAGGTACAGCTATAGGCATCGCGTCCTATATAGGTGTCTAGAAGTCGCTTTACGTACAGCTACAGGCACCGCGTCCTATAAAGGTGTCTTAAGCCGCTAAAGGTACAGCTATAGGCATCGCATCCTACATAGTTGTCTTGAAGGCGCTATAGGTAAAGTTATAGGCATCGCATACTAAATAGGTGTCTTTAAGCCGCTAAAGGTACAGCTTTAGCCATCGCATCCTATAAAGGTGTCTAAAAGCCGCTAAAGGTACAGCTATAGGCATCGCGTCCTATAAAGGTGTCTAAAAGCCACTTTAGGTACAGCTATAGGCATCGCGTCCTATATAGGTGTCTAGAAGTCGCTTTAGGTACAGCTACAGGCATCGCGTCCTATAAAGGTGTCTTTAAGCCGCTAAAGGTACAGCTACAGGCATCGCATCCTATATAGGTGTCTAAAAGCGACTTTAGATACAGCTACAGGCATCGCGTCCTATAAAGGTGTCTTTAAACCGCTTAAGGTACAGCTTCAGGCATCGCGTCCTATAAAGGTGTCTTTAAGCCACTTAAGGTACAGCTATAGGCATCGCATCCTATAAAGGTGTCTAAAAGCCGCTAAAGGTACAGTTATAGGCATCGCATCCTACATAGGTGTCTAAAAGGCGCTATAGGTACAGTTATAGACATCGCGTCCTATAAAGGTGTCTTTAAGCCGCTAAAGGTACAGCTACAGGCATCGCGTCCTATAAAGGTGTCTAGAAGTCGCTTTAGGTACAGCTTCAAACATCGCGTCCTATAAAGGTGTCTAGAAGTCGCTTTAGGTACAGCTACAAACATCGCGTCCTATAAAGGTGTCTTTAAGCCGCTAAAGGTACAGCTATAGGCATCGCATCCTATAAAGGTGTCTAAAAGCCGCTACAGGTACAATTATAGGCATCGCATCCTATAAAGGTGTCTAAGAGCCGCTATACGTACAGTTATAGGCATCGCATCCTATATAGGTGTCTAAAAGCCACTTTAGGTACAGCTATAGGCAGCTGTGATGTTGTAGGACACACACTATACTTTATATTTATAACGATGTCTGGAGCTAGAGTTCGACACGTCCGACCAGCTCATTGGCTAGCTCTCAACTGCGACTACTGAAGGCCGACTGCCCCCGCCACCTAGCAGCTAGTCTAGTGTTTGTATATTTAGGTGTCTAGAAGCCGCTAAGGTACAGCTATGGGCAGCTTATCTTATTCAAGTGTCTAAAAGCCGCTATAGATACAGTTATAGGCATCGCATCCTTTATAGTTATCTAGAAACCACTATAGGTACAGCTATAGGCAGCTGTGATGTTGTAGGACACACACTATACTTTATATTTATAACGATGTCTGGAGCTAGAGTTCGACACGTCCGACCAGCTCAGTAGCTAGCTCTCAACTGCGACTACTGAGGGCCGACTACCCCCGCCACCTAGCAGCCAGTCTAGTGTTTGTATATTTAGGTGTCTAGAAGCCGCTAAGGTACAGCTATGGGCAGCCTATCTTATTCAAGTGTCTAAAAGCCGCTATAGATACAGTTATAGGCATCGCATCCTATAAAGGTGTCTAAAAGCCGCTATAGGTACAGTTATAGGCATCGCATCCTATATAGATGTCTAAAAGCCACTTTAGGTACAGCTATAGGCATCGCGTCCTATATAGGTGTCTAGAAGTCGCTTTAGGTACAGCTACAGGCATCCTGTCCTATAAAGGAGTCTTTAAGCCGCTAAAGGTACAGCTACAGGCATCGCATCCTATAAAGGTGTCTAAAAGCCGCTAAAGGTACAGCTATAGGCATCGCGTCCTATAAAGGTGTCTAAAAGCCACTTTAGGTACAGCTATAGGCATCGCGTCCTATATAGGTGTCTAGAAGTCGCTTTAGGTACAGCTACAGGCATCGCGTCCTATAAAGGTGTCTTTAAGCCGCTAAAGGTACAGCTACAGGCATCGCATCCTATATAGGTGTCTAAAAGCGACTTTAGGTACAGCTACAGGCATCGCGTCCTATAAAGGTGTCTTTAAACCGCTTAAGGTACAGCTTCAGGCATCGCGTCCTATAAAGGTGTCTTTAAGCCACTAAAGGTACAGCTATAGGCATCGCATCCTATAAAGGTGTCTAAAAGCCGCTAAAGGTACAGTTATAGGCATCGCATCCTACATAGGTGTCTAAAAGGCGCTATAGGTACAGTTATAGACATCGCGTCCTATAAAGGTGTCTTTAAGCCGCTAAAGGTACAGCTACAGGCATCGCGTCCTATAAAGGTGTCTAGAAGTCGCTTTAGGTACAGCTACAAACATCGCGTCCTATAAAGGTGTCTTTAAGCCGCTAAAGGTACAGCTACGGGCATCGCGTCCTATAAAGGTGTCTTTAAGCCGCTTAAGGTACAGCTATAGGCATCGCATCCTATATAGGTGTCTAAAAGCCGCTATAGGTACAATTATAGGCATCGCATCCTATAAAGGTGTCTAAAAGCCGCTATACGTACAGTTATAGGCATCGCATCCTATATAGGTGTCTAAAAGCCACTTTAGGTACAGCTATAGGCAGCTGTGATGTTGTAGGACACACACTATACTTTATATTTATAACGATGTCTGGAGCTAGAGTTCGACACGTCCGACCAGCTCAGTGGCTAGCTCTCAACTGCGACTACTGAGGGCCGACTGCCCCCGCCACCTAGCAGCTAGTCTAGTGTTTGTATATTTAGGTGTCTAGAAGCCGCTAAGGTACAGCTATGGGCAGCCTATCTTATTCAAGTGTCTAAAAGCCGCTATAGATACAGTTATAGGCATCGCATCCTTTATAGTTATCTAGAAGCCGCTATAGGTACAGCTATAGGCAGCTGTGATGTTGTAGGACACACACTATACTTTATATTTATAACGATGTCTGGAGCTAGAGTTCGACACGTCCGACCAGCTCAGTGGCTAGCTCTCAACTGCGACTACTGAGGGCCGACTACCCCCGCCACCTAGCAGCTAGTCTAGTGTTTGTATATTTAGGTGTCTAGAAGCCGCTAAGGTACAGCTATGGGCAGCCTATCTTATTCAAGTGTCTAAAAGCCGCTATAGATACAGTTATAGGCATCGCATCCTTTATAGTTATCTAGAAGCCGCTATAGGTACAGCTATAGGCAGCTGTGATGTTGTAGGACACACACTATACTTTATATTTATAACGATGTCTGGAGCTAGAGTTCGACACGTCCGACCAGCTCAGTAGCTAGCTCTCAACTGCGACTACTGAGGGCCGACTACCTCCGCCACCTAGCAGCCAGTCTAGTGTTTGTATATTTAGGTGTCTAGAAGCCGCTAAGGTACAGCTATGGGCAGCCTATCTTATTCAAGTGTCTAAAAGCCGCTATAGGTACAGCTACAGGCATCGCGTCCTATAAAGGTGTCTAAAAGCCACTTTAGGAACAGCTATAGGCATCGCGTCCTATATAGGTGTCTTTAAGCCGCTATAGGTACAGCTATAGGCAGCTGTGATGTTGTAGGACACACACTATACTTTATATTTATAACGATGTCCGGAGCTAGAGTTCGACACGTCCAACCCGCTCAGTGGCTAGCTCTCAACTGCGACTACTGAGGGCCGACTACCCCTGCCACCTAGCAGCCAGTCTAGTGTTTGTATATTTAGGTGTCTAAAAGCCGCTATAGGTACAGCTATAAGCATCGCATCCTAAATAGGTGTCTAAAAGGCGCTATAAGTACAGCTTTAGCCATCGCATCCTACATAGGTGTCTAGAAGTCGCTTTAGGTACAGCTATAGGCATCGCGTCCTATATACGTGTCTAGAAGCCGCTAAAGGTACAGCTACAGGCATCGCGTCCTATAAAGGTGTCTTTAAGCCGCTAAAGGTACAGCTATAGGCATCGCATCCTATAAAGGTATCTAAAAGCCGCTATAGGTACAGTTATAGGCATCGCATCCTATATAGGTGTCTAAAAGTCACTTTAGGTACAGCTATAGGCATCGCGTCCTATATAGGTGTCTAGAAGTCGCTTTAGGTACAGCTACAGGCATCGCGTCCTATATAGGTGTCTAGAAGTCGCTTTAGGTACAGCTACAGGCATCGCGTCCTATATAGATGTCTTTAAGCCGCAAAAGGTACAGCTATAGGCAACGCATCCTATGAAGGTGTCTAAAAGCCGCTTTAAATCCAGCTATAGGCATCGCATCCTCTATAAGTGTCTAAAAGCCGCTATAGGTACAGTTACAGGCATCGCATCCTTTATAGTTATCTAGAAGCCGCTATAGGTACAGCTATAGGCAGCTGTGATATTGTAGGACACACACTATACTTTATATTTATAACGATGTCCGGAGCTAGAGTTCGACAAGTCCGACCAGCTCAGTAGCTAGCTCTCAACTGCGACTACTGAGGGCCGACTACCCCCGCCACCTAGCAGCCAGTCTAGTGTTTGTATATTTAGGTGTCTAGAAGCCGCTAAGGTACAGCTATGGGCAGCCTATCTTATTCAAGTGTCTAAAAGCCGCTATAGATACAGTTATAGGCATCGCGTCCTATATAGGTGTCTAGAAGTCGCTTTAGGTACAGCTACAGGCATCGCGTCCTATAAAGGAGTCTTTAAGCCGCTAAAGGTACAGCTACAGGCATCGCGTCCTATAAAGGTGTCTATAAGCCGCTAAAGGTACAGCTATAGGCATCGCATCCTATAAAGGTGTCTAAAAGCCGCTATAGGTACAGCTACAGGCACCGCGTCCTATAAAGGTGTCTTTAAGCCGCTAAAGGTACAGCTTCAGGCATCGCGTCCTATAAAGGTGTCTTTAAGCCAATAAAGGTACAGCTATAGGCATCGCATCCTATAAAGGTGTCTAAAAGCCGCTAAATGTACAGCTATAGGCATCGCATCCTAAATAGGTGTCTAAAAGGCGCTATAGGTACAGCGTTAGCCATCGCATCCTAAAAAGGTGTCTAAAAGCCGCTAAAGGTACAGCTACAGGCATCGCGTCCTATAAAGGTGTCTAAAAGCCACTTTAGGAACAGCTATAGGCTCCGGAGCTAGAGTTCGACACGTCCAACCCGCTCAGTGGCTAGCTCTCAACTGCGACTACTGAGGGCCGACTACCCCTGCCACCTAGCAGCCAGTCTAGTGTTTGTATATTTAGGTGTCTAAAAGCCGCTATAGGTACAGCTATAAGCATCGCATCCTAAATAGGTGTCTAAAAGGCGCTATAAGTACAGCTTTAGCCATCGCATCCTACATAGGTGTCTAGAAGTCGCTTTAGGTACAGCTATGGGCATCGCGTCCTATATACGTGTCTAGAAGCCGCTAAAGGTACAGCTACAGGCATCGCGTCCTATAAAGGTGTCTTTAAGCCGCTAAAGGTACAGCTATAGGCATCGCATCCTATAAAGGTATCTAAAAGCCGCTATAGGTACAGTTATAGGCATCGCATCCTATATAGGTGTCTAAAAGTCACTTTAGGTACAGCTATAGGCATCGCGTCCTATATAGGTGTCTAGAAGTCGCTTTAGGTACAGCTACAGGCATCGCGTCCTATATAGGTGTCTAGAAGTCGCTTTAGGTACAGCTACAGGCATCGCGTCCTATATAGATGTCTTTAAGCCGCAAAAGGTACAGCTATAGGCAACGCATCCTATGAAGGTGTCTAAAAGCCGCTTTAAATCCAGCTATAGGCATCGCATCCTCTATAAGTGTCTAAAAGCCGCTATAGGTACAGTTACAGGCATCGCATCCTTTATAGTTATCTAGAAGCCGCTATAGGTACAGCTATAGGCAGCTGTGATATTGTAGGACACACACTATACTTTATATTTATAACGATGTCCGGAGCTAGAGTTCGACACGTCCAACCCGCTCAGTGGCTAGCTCTCAACTGCGACTACTGAGGGCCGACTACCCCCGCCACCTAGCAGCCAGTCTAGTGTTTGTATATTTAGGTATCTAGAAGCCGCTAAGGTACAGCTATGGGCAGCCTATCTTATTCAAGTTTCTAAAAGCCGCTTTAGGTACAGTTATAGGCATCGCATCCTATATAGATGTCTAAAAGCCACTTTAGGTACAGCTATAGGCATCGCGTCCTATATAGGTGTCTAAAAGCCGCTATAGGTACAGCTACAGGCATCGCATCCTATATAGATGTCTAAAAGCCACTTTAGGTATAGCTATAGGCATCGCGACCTATATAGGTGTCTAAAAGCCGCTATAGGTACAGCTACAGGCATCGCGTCCTATATAGGTGTCTAAAAGCCGGTAGAGGTACAGCTACAGGCATCGCGTCCTATAAAGGTGTCTTTAAGCCGCTAAAGGTACAGCTTTAGCCATCGCATCCTACATAGGTGTCTAGAAGTCGCTTTAGGTACAGCTATAGGCATCGCGTCCTATATAGGTGTCTAGAAGCCGCTAAAGGTACAGCTACAGGCATCGCGTCCTATAAAGGTGTCTTTAAGCCGCTAAAGGTACAGCTATAGGCATCGCATCCTATAAAGGTTTCTAAAAGCCGCCATAGGTACAGTTATAGGCATCGCATCCTATATAGGTGTCTAGAAGTCGCTTTAGGTACAGCTACAGGCATCGCGTCCTATAAAGGTTTCTTTAAGCCGCTAAAGATACAGCTACAGGCACCGCGTCCTATAAAGGTGTCTTTAAGCCGCTAAAGGTACAGCTACAGGCATCGCGTCCTATAAAGGTGTCTGTAAGCCGCTAAAGGTACAGCTACAGGCATCGCATCCTATAAAGGTGTTTAAAAGCCGCTATAGGTACAGTTATAGGCATCGCATCCTATATAGGTGTCTAAAAGCCACTTTAGGTACAGCTATAGGGATCGCGTCCTATATAGGTGTCTAGAAGTCGCTTTAGGTACAGCTACAGGCATCGCGTCCTATAAAGGTGTGTTTAAGCCGCTAAAGGTACAGCTACAGGCACCGCGTCCTATAAAGGTGTCTTTAAGCCGCTAAAGGTACAGCTATAGGCATCGCATCCTATAAAGGTGTCTAAAAGCCGCTAAAGGTACAGCTATAGGCATCGCATCCTTTAAAGGTGTCTAAAAGCCGCTAAAGGTACAGCTATAGGCATCGCATCCTACATAGGTGTCTAAAAGGCGCTATAGGTACAGTTATAGGCATCGCATCCTAAATAGGTGTCTAAAAGGTGCTATTGGTACAGCTTTAGCCATTGCATCCTATAAAGGTGTCTAAAAGCCGCTAAAGGTACAGCTATAGGCATCGCATCCTATAAACTTGTCTAAAAGCCGCTTTAGGTCCAGCTATAGGCATCGCATCCTCTATAAGTGTCTAGAAGCTTATTCACGTACAGCTATAGGCATCGCGTCCTATGTAGGTGTCTAAAAGCCGCTATAGGTATAGCTACAGGCATCGCGTCCTATATAGGTGCCTAGAAGTCGCTTTAGGTACAGCTATAGGCACCGCATCCTCTATAAGTGTCTAAAAGCCCCTATAGGTACAGTTATAGGCTTCGCATCCTATATAAAAAAAAAAAAATTCAAAAAAAAAAAAATTCAAAGCATTTATTTCAAATAAACCATTTACAGGCACTTTTGAAATGTCAAGAAGTCAGTCTGTCAGAAAAAAAATGATGCTAATTGCACATTCCAAAGCGTAGATCTCTATGGAGAAGAATGTGCAAGAAACTCCATGGACACTCTTTTCAATCGTGTTTTGCAATTACAATAATATCTCTGTTACATGTTTCTTGTCGCTATCATGTGAGAACAATGTCAATAAAGTAAAAATAAAAACTAAATATAGATATTAAAATAGCAACTGGCAGCTAAGAGATGACCAGTCTCAACTGACAGCGCCCGTTCACGGACCTGACGCGAATATTAGCACCACTCAGCTCAACCATTATAAAGGGAACCGAATGATCCAACACACGCGCCACCATCAGTGAGACATTTGAGTGAGCATGACAAACTCTCAACTGCCATGCTCATTTATGTCAAACAAGTCCAATAAAAACCATAAAATAGCTCCATAGTACTCACATTTACAAACTTTGAAAACAAATGCTTCTACATTATACAATACTAAATACAATAATAATTAACAACAATAATATTTTACAGATTAAAAAAAAAACATTAAAGAATAATAATAATAGTTTCAAAACTAATCAATTTGTACACCCCGGTGGTAGTGGAGCTGGACCAGCATTGAGCCAAGCATTTTTATCTTGAATATAATCCTCCAACTTATAATATGCTTGCCTGCATAGTGTGCGTTTAATACAAGATTTAAATTTCGTTTCATTGAGTTCTAATATTTGTGGAGGTATTTTGTTATAACATTTCAAACAGTACCCCATGAAAGAAGAGGCCACTTTAGCCAGTCTGAAACCTGGTTGAACTAATTGGTCCCTATTTCTTGTAACATAATTATGTCTATCGCCTCTTTTGCTAAAAAGATGAAGATTTTTTCTAACGTACATGATGTTTTCATAGATATATTGACAAGGCACCGTCAATATGTTAATATCCTTAAACAGTTCCCTTAGAGAATCGCACCGTCGGAGATTGTAAATAGCTCTGATAGCTCTTTTCTGTAGAATAAAAATTGAGTCGATATCTGCAGCCCGTCCCCATAGTAGGATACCGTAAGACATGATACTATGAAAATAACTAAAATATACTAGTCTAGCGGTATCAACATCCGTAAATTGGCGGATTTTTCTAACAGCATATGCAGCTGAGCTAAGCCGTCCCGCAAGAGATGTTAAATGAGGACCCCATTGTAGCCTTGAGTCAAGCGTAATCCCTAAGAAAACCGTTTTATCGACAAATTCTAGTTTCTCATTGTTCAATATTATGTCACAATTACTACTCTTAACATTCGGTAAGGAAAATCTTATGCATTTCGTTTTTTTCCCATTTAAAACAAGATTATTAGCAGTGAACCACTTTTGGACCTGCAGTAGGGCGTTATTTTCGTCGTCAAGATTATTAGTCTTTCTATTTATCTTGAAAATCAAGGAAGTATCGTCGGCAAACAACACCATATTAAGTTTGTTTTGCAACAAATAGGGTAAATCATTAATGTAAACTAAAAATAAAAAAGGACCTAAAATTGAACCTTGGGGTACCCCCATTTTCACATTTAATCTAGACGAATTGACACCGTTTATCTGAACTAGTTGCTGTCTGTCATTCAAATAAGATTTTAATAAGCTTAACGCTGTTTTGCCTAGTCCGTAATGCTCCAGTTTCAGGAGTAATGTTTCATGAACCACACAATCAAACGCCTTAGACAGGTCGCAAAAGATGCCAATAGCATCTTGTGCCTCTTCCCACGCATTAAAAATGTGTTTTGGTAAGGAGACACCAGCGTCCGTTGTACAACGTCCTTTGGTAAAACCATACTGTTTATCGTGCAAGATGTTATTCGTGTTAAAATGATTAAGCATTTGATTTAACATTACCTTTTCAAATATCTTGCTAAAAACCGGCAACACGGAAACTGGCCTATAATTATTAGTGTCTTTACTATCCCCGGATTTAAAAAGTGGTATCACTTTACTGTATTTCATTAGATCTGGAAAGACTCCTTGATCTATACACAAATTAAATATTAAGGCTAAGTACGGCGCTATAGTCTCAATAATTGAGGTACAAACTTTGATAGACATACCCCATAGATCTTCAGTCAATTTAACCTTGATTTGTTTAAAAGCTTTCTATAGGTGTCTAAAAGCCGCTACAGGTACAGCTATAGGCTTTGCGTCCTAAATAGGTGTCTGGAAGCCGCTACAGGCACAGCTAAAGGCAGCCTATCCTATTCAGGTGTGTAAAAGCCGCTATAGGTACAGCTATAGGCATCGCGTCTTATATAGTTGTCTAGAAGCCAATTTAGGTACAGCTATAGGCATTGCGTCCTGTATACGTGTCTTGAAGCCGCTAAAGGTACAGCTATAGACATCGCATCCTATATAGGTGTCTAAAAGCCGCTATAGGTACAGCTATAGGCATCGCATCCTCTATAGGTTTCCAAAAGCCGCTATAGGTACAGCTATATGCTGCCTATTACATTCAGGTGTCTAAAAGGCGCTATAGGTACAGCTTTAAGCATTGCAGCCTATACAGGTTTCTTGAAGCCGCTAGAGGTACAGCTATAGGCATCGCATCCTATATAGGTGTCTTTAAGCCGCTAAAGGTACAGCTACAGGCATCGCGTCCTATAAAGGTGTCTTTAAGCCAATAAAGGTACAGCTATAGGCATCGCATCCTATAAAGGTGTCTAAAAGCCGCTAAATGTACAGCTATAGGCATCGCATCCTACATAGGTGTCTAAAAGGCGCTATAAGTACAGCTATAGGCATCGCATCCTATAAAGGTGTCTAAAAGCCGCTAAAGGTACAGCTATAGGCATCGCATCCTCTATAGGTTTCCAAAAGCCGCTATAGGTACAGCTATATGCTGCCTATTACATTCAGGTGTCTAAAAGGCGCTATAGGTACAGCTTTAAGCATTGCAGCCTATACAGGTTTCTTGAAGCCGCTAGAGGTACAGCTATAGGCATCGCATCCTATATAGGTGTCTTTAAGCCGCTAAAGGTACAGCTATAGGCATCGCATCCTATAAAGGTGTCTAAAAGCCGCTAAAGGTACAGCTATAGGCATCGCATCCTTTAAAGGTGTCTAAAAGCCGCTAAAGGTACAGCTATAGGCATCGCATCCTACATAGGTGTCTAAAAGGCGCTATAGGTACAGTTATAGGCATCGCATCCTAAATAGGTGTCTAAAAGGCGCTATTGGTACAGCTTTAGCCATCGCATCCTATAAAGGTGTCTAAAAGCCGCTAAAGGTACAGCTACAGGCATCGCATCCTCTATAAGTGTCTAGAAGCACATTCACGTACAGCTACAGGCACCGCGTCCTATAAAGGTGTCTTTAAGCCGCTAAAGGTACAGCTATAGGCATCGCATCCTATAAAGGTGTCTAAAAGCCGCTAAAGGTACAGCTATAGGCATCGCATCCTAAATAGGTGTCTAAAAGGCGCTATAGGTACAGCTTTAGCCATCGCATCCTATAAAGGTGTCTAAAAGCCGCTAAAGGTACAGCTACAGGCATCGCGTCCTATAAAGGTGTCTAAAAGCCACTTGAGGAACAGCTATAGGCATCGCGTCCTATATAGGTGTCTTTAAGCCGCTATAGGTACAGCTATAGGCAGCTGTGATGTTGTAGGACACACACTTTACTTTATATTTATAACGATGTCCGGAGCTAGAGTTCGACACGTCCGACCCGCTCAGTGGCTAGCTCTCAACTGCGACTACTGAGGGCCGACTACCCCCGCCACCTAGCAGCCAGTCTAGTGTTTGTATATTTAGGTGTCTAGAAGCCGCTAAGGTACAGCTATAGGCATCGCATCCTACATAGGTGTCTAAAAGCCGCTATAGGTACAGCTATAAGCATCGCATCCTAAATAGGTGTCTTAAAGGCGCTATAGGTACAGCTTTAGCCATCGCATCCTACATAGGTGTCTAGAAGTCGCTTTAGGTACAGCTATAGGCATCGCGTCCTATATAGGTGTCTAGAAGCCGCTAAAGGTACAGCTACAGGCATCGCGTCCTATAAAGGTGTCTTTAAGCCGCTAAAGGTACAGCTATAGGCATCGCATCCTATAAAGGTTTCTAAAAGCCGCCATAGGTACAGTTATAGGCATCGCATCCTATATAGGTGTCTAGAAGTCGCTTTAGGTACAGCTACAGGCATCGCGTCCTATAAAGGTTTCTTTAAGCCGCTAAAGATACAGCTACAGGCACCGCGTCCTATAAAGGTGTCTTTAAGCCGCTAAAGGTACAGCTACAGGCATCGCGTCCTATAAAGGTGTCTTTAAGCCGCTAAAGGTACAGCTACAGGCATCGCATCCTATAAAGGTGTTTAAAAGCCGCTATAGGTACAGTTATAGGCATCGCATCCTATATAGGTGTCTAAAAGCCACTTTAGGTACAGCTATAGGGATCGCGTCCTATATAGGTGTCTAGAAGTCGCTTTAGGTACAGCTACAGGCATCGCGTCCTATAAAGGTGTGTTTAAGCCGCTAAAGGTACAGCTACAGGCACCGCGTCCTATAAAGGTGTCTTTAAGCCGCTAAAGGTACAGCTATAGGCATCGCATCCTATAAAGGTGTCTAAAAGCCGCTAAAGGTACAGCTATAGGCATCGCATCCTTTAAAGGTGTCTAAAAGCCGCTAAAGGTACAGCTATAGGCATCGCATCCTACATAGGTGTCTAAAAGGCGCTATAGGTACAGTTATAGGCATCGCATCCTAAATAGGTGTCTAAAAGGTGCTATTGGTACAGCTTTAGCCATCGCATCCTATAAAGGTGTCTTTAAGCCGCTAAAGGTACAGCTACAGGCATCGCGTCCTATAAAGGTGTCTTTAAGCCGCTAAAGGTACAGCTACAGGCATCGCATCCTATAAAGGTGTTTAAAAGCCGCTATAGGTACAGTTATAGGCATCGCATCCTATATAGGTGTCTAAAAGCCACTTTAGGTACAGCTATAGGGATCGCGTCCTATATAGGTGTCTAGAAGTCGCTTTAGGTACAGCTACAGGCATCGCGTCCTATAAAGGTGTGTTTAAGCCGCTAAAGGTACAGCTACAGGCACCGCGTCCTATAAAGGTGTCTTTAAGCCGCTAAAGGTACAGCTATAGGCATCGCATCCTATAAAGGTGTCTAAAAGCCGCTAAAGGTACAGCTATAGGCATCGCATCCTTTAAAGGTGTCTAAAAGCCGCTAAAGGTACAGCTATAGGCATCGCATCCTACATAGGTGTCTAAAAGGCGCTATAGGTACAGTTATAGGCATCGCATCCTAAATAGGTGTCTAAAAGGTGCTATTGGTACAGCTTTAGCCATTGCATCCTATAAAGGTGTCTAAAAGCCGCTAAAGGTACAGCTATAGGCATCGCATCCTATAAACTTGTCTAAAAGCCGCTTTAGGTCCAGCTATAGGCATCGCATCCTCTATAAGTGTCTAGAAGCTTATTCACGTACAGCTATAGGCATCGCGTCCTATGTAGGTGTCTAAAAGCCGCTATAGGTATAGCTACAGGCATCGCGTCCTATATAGGTGCCTAGAAGTCGCTTTAGGTACAGCTATAGGCACCGCATCCTCTATAAGTGTCTAAAAGCCCCTATAGGTACAGTTATAGGCATCGCATCCTATATAAAAAAAAAAAATTCAAAAAAAAAAAAATTCAAAGCATTTATTTCAAATAAACCATTTACAGGCACTTTTGAAATGTCAAGAAGTCAGTCTGTCAGAAAAAAAATGATGCTAATTGCACATTCCAAAGCGTAGATCTCTATGGAGAAGAATGTGCAAGAAACTCCATGGACACTCTTTTCAATCGTGTTTTGCAATTACAATAATATCTCTGTTACATGTTTCTTGTCGCTATCATGTGAGAACAATGTCAATAAAGTAAAAATAAAAACTAAATATAGATATTAAAATAGCAACTGGCAGCTAAGAGATGACCAGTCTCAACTGACAGCGCCCGTTCACGGACCTGACGCGAATATTAGCACCACTCAGCTCAACCATTATAAAGGGAACCGAATGATCCAACACACGCGCCACCATCAGTGAGACATTTGAGTGAGCATGACAAACTCTCAACTGCCATGCTCATTTATGTCAAACAAGTCCAATAAAAACCATAAAATAGCTCCATAGTACTCACATTTACAAACTTTGAAAACAAATGCTTCTACATTATACAATACTAAATACAATAATAATTAACAACAATAATATTTTACAGATTAAAAAAAAAACATTAAAGAATAATAATAATAGTTTCAAAACTAATCAATTTGTACACCCCGGTGGTAGTGGAGCTGGACCAGCATTGAGCCAAGCATTTTTATCTTGAATATAATCCTCCAACTTATAATATGCTTGCCTGCATAGTGTGCGTTTAATACAAGATTTAAATTTCGTTTCATTGAGTTCTAATATTTGTGGAGGTATTTTGTTATAACATTTCAAACAGTACCCCATGAAAGAAGAGGCCACTTTAGCCAGTCTGAAACCTGGTTGAACTAATTGGTCCCTATTTCTTGTAACATAATTATGTCTATCGCCTCTTTTGCTAAAAAGATGAAGATTTTTTCTAACGTACATGATGTTTTCATAGATATATTGACAAGGCACCGTCAATATGTTAATATCCTTAAACAGTTCCCTTAGAGAATCGCACCGTCGGAGATTGTAAATAGCTCTGATAGCTCTTTTCTGTAGAATAAAAATTGAGTCGATATCTGCAGCCCGTCCCCATAGTAGGATACCGTAAGACATGATACTATGAAAATAACTAAAATATACTAGTCTAGCGGTATCAACATCCGTAAATTGGCGGATTTTTCTAACAGCATATGCAGCTGAGCTAAGCCGTCCCGCAAGAGATGTTAAATGAGGACCCCATTGTAGCCTTGAGTCAAGCGTAATCCCTAAGAAAACCGTTTTATCGACAAATTCTAGTTTCTCATTGTTCAATATTATGTCACAATTACTACTCTTAACATTCGGTAAGGAAAATCTTATGCATTTCGTTTTTTTCCCATTTAAAACAAGATTATTAGCAGTGAACCACTTTTGGACCTGCAGTAGGGCGTTATTTTCGTCGTCAAGATTATTAGTCTTTCTATTTATCTTGAAAATCAAGGAAGTATCGTCGGCAAACAACACCATATTAAGTTTGTTTTGCAACAAATAGGGTAAATCATTAATGTAAACTAAAAATAAAAAAGGACCTAAAATTGAACCTTGGGGTACCCCCATTTTCACATTTAATCTAGACGAATTGACACCGTTTATCTGAACTAGTTGCTGTCTGTCATTCAAATAAGATTTTAATAAGCTTAACGCTGTTTTGCCTAGTCCGTAATGCTCCAGTTTCAGGAGTAATGTTTCATGAACCACACAATCAAACGCCTTAGACAGGTCGCAAAAGATGCCAATAGCATCTTGTGCCTCTTCCCACGCATTAAAAATGTGTTTTGGTAAGGAGACACCAGCGTCCGTTGTACAACGTCCTTTGGTAAAACCATACTGTTTATCGTGCAAGATGTTATTCGTGTTAAAATGATTAAGCATTTGATTTAACATTACCTTTTCAAATATCTTGCTAAAAACCGGCAACACGGAAACTGGCCTATAATTATTAGTGTCTTTACTATCCCCGGATTTAAAAAGTGGTATCACTTTACTGTATTTCATTAGATCTGGAAAGACTCCTTGATCTATACACAAATTAAATATTAAGGCTAAGTACGGCGCTATAGTCTCAATAATTGAGGTACAAACTTTGATAGACATACCCCATAGATCTTCAGTCAATTTAACCTTGATTTGTTTAAAAGCTTTCTATAGGTGTCTAAAAGCCGCTACAGGTACAGCTATAGGCTTTGCGTCCTAAATAGGTGTCTGGAAGCCGCTACAGGCACAGCTAAAGGCAGCCTATCCTATTCAGGTGTGTAAAAGCCGCTATAGGTACAGCTATAGGCATCGCGTCTTATATAGTTGTCTAGAAGCCAATTTAGGTACAGCTATAGGCATTGCGTCCTGTATACGTGTCTTGAAGCCGCTAAAGGTACAGCTATAGACATCGCATCCTATATAGGTGTCTAAAAGCCGCTATAGGTACAGCTATAGGCATCGCATCCTCTAAAGGTTTCCAAAAGCCGCTATAGGTACAGCTATATGCTGCCTATTACATTCAGGTGTCTAAAAGGCGCTATAGGTACAGCTTTAAGCATTGCAGCCTATACAGGTTTCTTGAAGCCGCTAGAGGTACAGCTATAGGCATCGCATCCTATATAGGTGTCTTTAAGCCGCTAAAGGTACAGCTACAGGCATCGCGTCCTATAAAGGTGTCTTTAAGCCAATAAAGGTACAGCTATAGGCATCGCATCCTATAAAGGTGTCTAAAAGCCGCTAAATGTACAGCTATAGGCATCGCATCCTACATAGGTGTCTAAAAGGCGCTATAAGTACAGCTATAGGCATCGCATCCTATAAAGGTGTCTAAAAGCCGCTAAAGGTACAGCTATAGGCATCGCATCCTCTATAGGTTTCCAAAAGCCGCTATAGGTACAGCTATATGCTGCCTATTACATTCAGGTGTCTAAAAGGCGCTATAGGTACAGCTTTAAGCATTGCAGCCTATACAGGTTTCTTGAAGCCGCTAGAGGTACAGCTATAGGCATCGCATCCTATATAGGTGTCTTTAAGCCGCTAAAGGTACAGCTATAGGCATCGCATCCTATAAAGGTGTCTAAAAGCCGCTAAAGGTACAGCTATAGGCATCGCATCCTTTAAAGGTGTCTAAAAGCCGCTAAAGGTACAGCTATAGGCATCGCATCCTACATAGGTGTCTAAAAGGCGCTATAGGTACAGTTATAGGCATCGCATCCTAAATAGGTGTCTAAAAGGCGCTATTGGTACAGCTTTAGCCATCGCATCCTATAAAGGTGTCTAAAAGCCGCTAAAGGTACAGCTACAGGCATCGCATCCTCTATAAGTGTCTAGAAGCACATTCACGTACAGCTACAGGCACCGCGTCCTATAAAGGTGTCTTTAAGCCGCTAAAGGTACAGCTATAGGCATCGCATCCTATAAAGGTGTCTAAAAGCCGCTAAAGGTACAGCTATAGGCATCGCATCCTAAATAGGTGTCTAAAAGGCGCTATAGGTACAGCTTTAGCCATCGCATCCTATAAAGGTGTCTAAAAGCCGCTAAAGGTACAGCTACAGGCATCGCGTCCTATAAAGGTGTCTAAAAGCCACTTGAGGAACAGCTATAGGCATCGCGTCCTATATAGGTGTCTTTAAGCCGCTATAGGTACAGCTATAGGCAGCTGTGATGTTGTAGGACACACACTTTACTTTATATTTATAACGATGTCCGGAGCTAGAGTTCGACACGTCCGACCCGCTCAGTGGCTAGCTCTCAACTGCGACTACTGAGGGCCGACTACCCCCGCCACCTAGCAGCCAGTCTAGTGTTTGTATATTTAGGTGTCTAGAAGCCGCTAAGGTACAGCTATAGGCATCGCATCCTACATAGGTGTCTAAAAGCCGCTATAGGTACAGCTATAAGCATCGCATCCTAAATAGGTGTCTTAAAGGCGCTATAGGTACAGCTTTAGCCATCGCATCCTACATAGGTGTCTAGAAGTCGCTTTAGGTACAGCTATAGGCATCGCGTCCTATATAGGTGTCTAGAAGCCGCTAAAGGTACAGCTACAGGCATCGCGTCCTATAAAGGTGTCTTTAAGCCGCTAAAGGTACAGCTATAGGCATCGCATCCTATAAAGGTTTCTAAAAGCCGCCATAGGTACAGTTATAGGCATCGCATCCTATATAGGTGTCTAGAAGTCGCTTTAGGTACAGCTACAGGCATCGCGTCCTATAAAGGTTTCTTTAAGCCGCTAAAGATACAGCTACAGGCACCGCGTCCTATAAAGGTGTCTTTAAGCCGCTAAAGGTACAGCTACAGGCATCGCGTCCTATAAAGGTGTCTTTAAGCCGCTAAAGGTACAGCTACAGGCATCGCATCCTATAAAGGTGTTTAAAAGCCGCTATAGGTACAGTTATAGGCATCGCATCCTATATAGGTGTCTAAAAGCCACTTTAGGTACAGCTATAGGGATCGCGTCCTATATAGGTGTCTAGAAGTCGCTTTAGGTACAGCTACAGGCATCGCGTCCTATAAAGGTGTGTTTAAGCCGCTAAAGGTACAGCTACAGGCACCGCGTCCTATAAAGGTGTCTTTAAGCCGCTAAAGGTACAGCTATAGGCATCGCATCCTATAAAGGTGTCTAAAAGCCGCTAAAGGTACAGCTATAGGCATCGCATCCTTTAAAGGTGTCTAAAAGCCGCTAAAGGTACAGCTATAGGCATCGCATCCTACATAGGTGTCTAAAAGGCGCTATAGGTACAGTTATAGGCATCGCATCCTAAATAGGTGTCTAAAAGGTGCTATTGGTACAGCTTTAGCCATCGCATCCTATAAAGGTGTCTAAAAGCCGCTAAAGGTACAGCTATAGGCATCGCATCCTATAAACTTGTCTAAAAGCCGCTTTAGGTCCAGCTATAGGCATCGCATCCTCTATAAGTGTCTAGAAGCACATTCACGTACAGCTATAGGCATCGCGTCCTATGTAGGTGTCTAAAAGCCGCTATAGGTATAGCTACAGGCATCGCGTCCTATATAGGTGCCTAGAAGTCGCTTTAGGTACAGCTATAGGCACCGCATCCTCTATAAGTGTCTAAAAGCCCCTATAGGTACAGTTATAGGCATCGCATCCTATATAAAAAAAAAAAAATTCAAAAAAAAAAAAATTCAAAGCATTTATTTCAAATAAACCATTTACAGGCACTTTTGAAATGTCAAGAAGTCAGTCTGTCAGAAAAAAAATGATGCTAATTGCACATTCCAAAGCGTAGATCTCTATGGAGAAGAATGTGCAAGAAACTCCATGGACACTCTTTTCAATCGTGTTTTGCAATTACAATAATATCTCTGTTACATGTTTCTTGTCGCTATCATGTGAGAACAATGTCAATAAAGTAAAAATAAAAACTAAATATAGATATTAAAATAGCAACTGGCAGCTAAGAGATGACCAGTCTCAACTGACAGCGCCCGTTCACGGACCTGACGCGAATATTAGCACCACTCAGCTCAACCATTATAAAGGGAACCGAATGATCCAACACACGCGCCACCATCAGTGAGACATTTGAGTGAGCATGACAAACTCTCAACTGCCATGCTCATTTATGTCAAACAAGTCCAATAAAAACCATAAAATAGCTCCATAGTACTCACATTTACAAACTTTGAAAACAAATGCTTCTACATTATACAATACTAAATACAATAATAATTAACAACAATAATATTTTACAGATTAAAAAAAAAACATTAAAGAATAATAATAATAGTTTCAAAACTAATCAATTTGTACACCCCGGTGGTAGTGGAGCTGGACCAGCATTGAGCCAAGCATTTTTATCTTGAATATAATCCTCCAACTTATAATATGCTTGCCTGCATAGTGTGCGTTTAATACAAGATTTAAATTTCGTTTCATTGAGTTCTAATATTTGTGGAGGTATTTTGTTATAACATTTCAAACAGTACCCCATGAAAGAAGAGGCCACTTTAGCCAGTCTGAAACCTGGTTGAACTAATTGGTCCCTATTTCTTGTAACATAATTATGTCTATCGCCTCTTTTGCTAAAAAGATGAAGATTTTTTCTAACGTACATGATGTTTTCATAGATATATTGACAAGGCACCGTCAATATGTTAATATCCTTAAACAGTTCCCTTAGAGAATCGCACCGTCGGAGATTGTAAATAGCTCTGATAGCTCTTTTCTGTAGAATAAAAATTGAGTCGATATCTGCAGCCCGTCCCCATAGTAGGATACCGTAAGACATGATACTATGAAAATAACTAAAATATACTAGTCTAGCGGTATCAACATCCGTAAATTGGCGGATTTTTCTAACAGCATATGCAGCTGAGCTAAGCCGTCCCGCAAGAGATGTTAAATGAGGACCCCATTGTAGCCTTGAGTCAAGCGTAATCCCTAAGAAAACCGTTTTATCGACAAATTCTAGTTTCTCATTGTTCAATATTATGTCACAATTACTACTCTTAACATTCGGTAAGGAAAATCTTATGCATTTCGTTTTTTTCCCATTTAAAACAAGATTATTAGCAGTGAACCACTTTTGGACCTGCAGTAGGGCGTTATTTTCGTCGTCAAGATTATTAGTCTTTCTATTTATCTTGAAAATCAAGGAAGTATCGTCGGCAAACAACACCATATTAAGTTTGTTTTGCAACAAATAGGGTAAATCATTAATGTAAACTAAAAATAAAAAAGGACCTAAAATTGAACCTTGGGGTACCCCCATTTTCACATTTAATCTAGACGAATTGACACCGTTTATCTGAACTAGTTGCTGTCTGTCATTCAAATAAGATTTTAATAAGCTTAACGCTGTTTTGCCTAGTCCGTAATGCTCCAGTTTCAGGAGTAATGTTTCATGAACCACACAATCAAACGCCTTAGACAGGTCGCAAAAGATGCCAATAGCATCTTGTGCCTCTTCCCACGCATTAAAAATGTGTTTTGGTAAGGAGACACCAGCGTCCGTTGTACAACGTTCTTTGGTAAAACCATACTGTTTATCGTGCAAGATGTTATTCGTGTTAAAATGATTAAGCATTTGATTTAACATTACCTTTTCAAATATCTTGCTAAAAACCGGCAACACGGAAACTGGCCTATAATTATTAGTGTCTTTACTATCCCCGGATTTAAAAAGTGGTATCACTTTACTGTATTTCATTAGATCTGGAAAGACTCCTTGATCTATACACAAATTAAATATTAAGGCTAAGTACGGCGCTATAGTCTCAATAATTGAGGTACAAACTTTGATAGACATACCCCATAGATCTTCAGTCAATTTAACCTTGATTTGTTTAAAAGCTTTCTATAGGTGTCTAAAAGCCGCTACAGGTACAGCTATAGGCTTTGCGTCCTAAATAGGTGTCTGGAAGCCGCTACAGGCACAGCTAAAGGCAGCCTATCCTATTCAGGTGTGTAAAAGCCGCTATAGGTACAGCTATAGGCATCGCGTCTTATATAGTTGTCTAGAAGCCAATTTAGGTACAGCTATAGGCATTGCGTCCTGTATACGTGTCTTGAAGCCGCTAAAGGTACAGCTATAGACATCGCATCCTATATAGGTGTCTAAAAGCCGCTATAGGTACAGCTATAGGCATCGCATCCTCTATAGGTTTCCAAAAGCCGCTATAGGTACAGCTATATGCTGCCTATTCCATTCAGGTGTCTAAAAGGCGCTATAGGTACAGCTTTAAGCATTGCAGCCTATACAGGTTTCTTGAAGCCGCTAGAGGTACAGCTATAGGCATCGCATCCTATATAGGTGTCTTTAAGCCGCTAAAGGTACAGCTACAGGCATCGCGTCCTATAAAGGTGTCTTTAAGCCGCTAAAGGTACAGCTACAGGAGTCGCATCCTTTAAAGGTGTCTAAAAGCCGCTATAGGTACAGTTATAGGCATCGCATCCTATATAGGTGTCTAAAAGCCACTTTAGGTACAGCTATAGGGATCGCGTCCTATATAGGTGTCTAGAAGTCGCTTTAGGTACAGCTACAGGCATCGCGTCCTATAAAGGTGTCTTTAAGCCGCTAAAGGTACAGCTACAGTCACGGCGTCCTATAAAGGTGTCTTTAAGCCGCTAAAGGTACAGCTATAGGCATCGCATCCTATAAAGGTGTCTAAAAGCCGCTAAAGGTACAGCTATAGGCATCGCATCCTACATAGGTGTCTAAAAGGCGCTATAGGTACAGTTATAGGCATCGCATCCTAAATAGGTGTCTAAAAGGCGCTATAGGTACAGCTTTAGCCATCGCATCCTATAAAGGTGTCTAAAAGCCGCTAAAGGTACAGCTATAGGCATCGCATCCTATAAACTTGTCTAAAAGCCACTTTAAGTCCAGCTATAGGCATCGCATCCTCTATAAGTGTCTAAAAGCCGCTAAAGGTACAGCTATAGGCATCGCATCCTAAATAGTTGTCTAAAAGGCGCTATAGGTACAGCTTTAGCCATCGCAGCCTATATACGTGTCTAGGAGCCGCTAAAGGTACAGCTACAGGCATCGCGTCCTATAAAGGTGTCTAAGAGCCACTTTAGGTACAGCTATAGGCATCGCGTCCTATATAGGTGTCTAGAAGTCGCTTTAGGTACAGCTACAGGCATCGCGTCCTATAAAGGTGTCTAAAAGCCGCTAAAGGTACAGCTATAGGCATCACATCCTAAATAGGGGTCTAAAAGGCGCTATAGGTACAGCTTTAGCCATCGCAGCCTATATAGGTGTCTAGAAGCCGCTAAAGGTACAGCTACAGGCATCGCGTCCTATAAAGGTGTCTTTAAGCCGCTATAGGTACAGCTATAGGCAGCTGTGATGTTGTAGGACACACACTATACTTTATATTTATAACGATGTCCGGAGCTAGAGTTCGACACGTCCGACCCGCTCAGTGGCTAGCTCTCAACTGCGACTACTGAGGGCCGACTACCCCCGCCACCTAGCAGCCAGTCTAGTGTTTGTATATTTAGGTGTCTAGAAGCCGCTAAGGTACAGCTATGGGCAGCCTATCTTATTCAAGTTTCTAAAAGCCGCTATAGATACAGTTATAGGCATCGCATCCTTAATAGGTATCTAGAAGCTGCTATAGGTACAGTTATAGGCATCGCATCCTATATAGGTGTAAAGAAGCCGCTTTAGGTACAGTTATAGGCATCGCATCCTATATAGATGTCTCCTGTCGGACAGGTACATCATCTACCCTGGTCACCAGGGAGAGTGGAAACGGCGAGAGATGTCGTGCGGTGTTCCGCAGGGATCGGTACTAGGACCGCCCTTGTGGAACATCGGATACGACTATGTGCTGCGCGGCGACATCCCTGACGGGGTCAGCGTGGTCTGTTACGCAGACGACACGCTGGTCCTGGCGCAGGGAGAGTCGTACCAGGCGGCGGTCGAATTAGCGACACGCGGGGTTGCGATAGTCGTTGATAGGATCCAGCAGTTGGGACTCGAGGTGGCGCTGCACAAGTCCGAGGCTATGTGTTTTCACGGCCCCCGGAGCGCGCCGCCTCGGCGCTCCCAATTAACAGTAGGAGGAGTTCACATCGGCGTCGGGTCGACGATGAAGTACCTGGGACTCGTCCTCGACAGCCGGTGGAATTTCGAGGAGCATTTCCGACGTCTGGCTCCCAAGCTGAATCGGAACGGGGCTGCCCTCAAGCGGCTCCTGCCCAACCTCGGGGGTCCAGACGCCTCCTGCCGGAGGCTCTACGCAGGCATCGTCCAGTCCATGGCCCTTTATGGGGCGCCCGTGTGGGCGCCGTCACTGGGAAAGCGACCGGCGGCCCAGCTGAACGCGTGCCAGAGGGTCATGGCCATACGTATGGTGCGGGGATACCGCACGGTTTCCCGCGAAGCAGCGAGCCTCCTTGCCGGCCAGCCACCATGGGATCTTGTAGCAAAAGACCTTGCACGCATGCACGATTTGCGCGTGGAGATGCAACGCCGTGGTGAAACTCCGCTGCCGCGACAAATCACGGCATGGCGGAAAGAGTTCCGGCGGGATCTCATGGCGGAATGGCGACAGCGACTATCGCAACCCAGTGCTGGGCACGCCGTAATTATGGCGGTAAGTCCCTTCTTTGAGGAGTGGCTGGAAAGGCAACACGGCGTCATTACCTTCCGCATGACGCAGGTCCTCACCGGACACGGTAAGTTCGGGAAGTTCCTGCACCGGATTCGTGCGGAAGCGACGCCCGGGTGTCGCCACTGTGTGGACCGCCCGGAGGACACGGTGGAGCATACGATGGAGGTGTGCCCCGCTTGGGCAGAGCAACGCCGTGTCCTCGTGGAGGTAATTGGCGGCGGCGATCTCTCGCGCCGGGCCTTGGTACAGGCCATGGTCCGGGGCGAGGAGGAGTGGCAGGCGGTCGCCTCCTTCTGCGAAGCAGTAATGCTTGCAAAGGAGGCGGCCGATCGCGTGAGGCAGCGGTCCTCACGCCCCAACCGCCGCCGGGATTCCGATCCCGATTTCCGGCCACCGTAGGCGCGGGCTTGCGGACGGCGAGCAATGGGTGGCTTGCCGTCCGACCGTCCGGTAACCGTCCGGACCAAGCCCAAGTCGTCAACGGCGCGTGCTCTTCCACGCGCGCCTCAAGGAGATGTCAGCAACTGTAGGGGCCCAGCAGGGTCGAAGCCTACTGGGGCCAAGGGTCTGATTCTGAAAGGAAGACTCGGCCCTGGTACGAAAGGCAACGAAGGAACAGGAGTGGGTTTTTAGTCAGTAAAAGTCTGACACTATCTCCCGCCCCGCCCAAGAGCGGGGGATGTCATAAGATGATTTTCCCACCGGAAAAAAAAAAAAAAAAATCCTGTATAGATGTCTAAAAGCCACTTTAGGTACAGCTATAGGCATAGCGTCCTATATAGGTGTCTAAAAGCCGCTATAGGTACAACTACAGGCATCGCGTCCTATATAGGTGTCTAAAAGCCGCTATAGGTACAGCTACAGGCATCGCGTCCTATGAAGGTGTCTTTAAGCCACTAAAGGTACAGCTATAGGCATCGCATCCTATAAAGGTGTCTAAAAGCCGTTTAAGGTACAGCTATAGGCATCGCATCCTATAAAGGTGTCTAAAAGCCGCTAAAGGTACAGCTGTAGGCATCGCATCCTATAAACTTGTCTAAAAGCTACTTTAGGTCCAGCTATAGGCATCGCATCCTCTATAAGTGTCTAAAAGCCGCTAAAGGTACAGCTATAGGCATCGCATCCTAAATAGTTGTCTAAAAGGCGCTATAGGTACAGCTTTAGCCATCGCAGCCTATATACGTGTCTAGAAGCCGCTAAAGGTACAGCTACAGGCATCGCGTCCTATAAAGGTGTCTAAGAGCCAATTAAGGTACAGCTATAGGCATCGCGTCCTATATAGGTGTCTAGAAGTCGCTTTAGGTACAGTTACAGGCATCGCGTCCTATAAAGGTGTCTAAAAGCCGCTAAAGGTACAGCTATAGGCATCGCATCCTAAATAGGTGTCTAAAAGGCGCTATAGGTACAGCTTTAGCCATCGCAGCCTATATAGGTGTCTAGAAGCCGCTAAAGGTACAGCTACAGGCATCGCGTCCTATAAAGGTGTCTTTAAGCCGCTATAGGTACAGCTATAGGCAGCTGTGATGTTGTAGGACACACACTATACTTTATATTTATAACGATGTCCGGAGCTAGAGTTCGACACGTCCGACCCGCTCAGTGGCTAGCTCTCAACTGCGACTACTGAGGGCCGACTACCCCCGCCACCTAGCAGCCAGTCTAGTGTTTGTATATTTAGGTGTCTAGAAGCCGCTAAGGTACAGCTATGGGCAGCCTATCTTATTCAAGTTTCTAAAAGCCGCTATAGATACAGTTATAGGCATCGCATCCTTAATAGGTATCTAGAAGCTGCTAAAGGTACAGTTATAGGCATCGCATCCTATATAGGTGTAAAGAAGCCGCTTTAGGTACAGGTATAGGCATCGCATCCTATATAGATGTCTAAAAGCCACTTTAGGTACAGCTATAGGCATAGCGTCCTATATAGGTGTCTAAAAGCCGCTATAGGTACAACTACAGGCATCGCGTCCTATATAGGTGTCTAAAAGCCGCTATGGGTACAGCTACAGGCATCGCGTCCTATAAAGGTGTCTTTAAGCCACTAAAGGTACAGCTATAGGCATCGCATCCTATAAAGGTGTCTAAAAGCCACTTTAGGTACAGCTATAGGCATCGCGTCCTATATAGGTGTCTAAAAGCCGCTATAGGTACAGCTACAAGCATCGCGTCCTATATAGGTGTCTAGAAGTCGCTTTAGGTACAGCTACAGGCATCGCGTCCTATAAAGGTGTCTAAAAGCCGCTAAAGGTACAGCTATAGGCATCGCATCCTAAATAGGTGTCTAAAAGGCGCTATAGGTACAGCTTTAGCCATCGCAGCCTATATAGGTGTCTAGAAGCCGCTAAAGGTACAGCTACAGGCATCGCGTCCTATAAAGGTGTCTTTAAGCCGCTATAGGTACAGCTATAGGCAGCTGTGATGTTGTAGGACACACACTATACTTTATATTTATAACGATGTCCGGAGCTAGAGTTCGACACGTCCGGCCCGCTCAGTGGCTAGCTCTCAACTGCGACTACTGAGGGCCGACTACCCCCGCCACCTAGCAGCCAGTCTAGTGTTTGTATATTTAGGTGTCTAGAAGCCGCTAAGGTACAGCTATGGGCAGCCTATCTTATTCAAGTTTCAAAAAGCCGCTATAGATACAGTTATAGGCATTGCATCCTTAATAGGTATCTAGAAGCTGCTATAGGTACAGTTATAGGCATCGCATCCTATATAGGTGTAAAGAAGCCGCTTTAGGTACAGTTATAGGCATCGCATCCTATATAGATGTCTAAAAGCCACTTTAGGTACAGCTATAGGCATCGCATCCTATAAAGGTGTCTTTAAGCCGCTAAAGGTACAGCTACAGGCACCGCGTCCTATAAAGGTGTCTTTAAGCCGCTAAAGGTACAGCTATAGGCATCGCATCCTATAAAGGTGTCTAAAAGCCGCTAAAGGTACAGCTATAGGCATCGCATCCTCTATAAGTGTCTAAAAGCCGCTATAGGTACAGTTATAGGCATCGCGTCCTATAAAGGTGTCTTTAAGCCGCTAAAGGTACAGCTAAAGGCATCGCATCCTATAAAGGTGTCTAAAAGCCGCTTTAGGTCCAGCTATAGGCATCGCATCCTCTATAAGTGTCTAAAAGCCGCTATAGGTACAGTTACAGGCATCGCATCCTTTATAGTTATCTAGAAGCCGCTATATGTACAGCTATAGGCAGCTGTGATATTGTAGGACACACACTATACTTTATATTTATAACGATGTCCGGAGCTAGAGTTCGACACGTCCAACCCGCTCAGTGGCTAGCTCTCAACTGCGACTACTGAGGGCCGACTACCCCCGCCACCTAGCAGCCAGTCTAGTGTTTGTATATTTAGGTATCTAGAAGCCGCTTAGGTACAGCTATGGGCAGCCTATCTTATTCAAGTTTCTAAAAGCCGCTTTAGGTAAAGTTATAGGCATCGCATCCTATATAGATGTCTAAAAGCCACTTTAGGTACAGCTATAGGCATCGCGTCCTATATAGGTGTCTAGAAGTCGCTTTAGGTACAGCTATAGGCATCGCATCCTATAAAGGTGTCTAAAAGCCGCTATAGGTACAGTTATAGGCATCGCATCCTATATAGATGTCTAAAAGCCACTTTAGGTACAGCTATAGGCATAGCGTCCTATATAGGTGTCTAAAAGCCACTATAGGTACAACTACAGGCATCGCGTCCTATAGAGGTGTCTAAAAGCCGCTATAGGTACAGCTACAGGCATCGCGTCCTATAAAGGTGTCTTTAAGCCACTAAAGGTACAGCTATAGGCATCGCATCCTATAAAGGTGTCTAAAAGCCGCTAAAGGTACAGCTACAGGCACCGCGTCCTATAAAGGTGTCTAGAAGCCGCTAAAGGTACAGCTATAGGCATCGCATCCTATAAAGGTGTCTAAAAGCCGCTAAAGGTATAGCTATAGGCATCGCATCCTATAAAGGTGTCTAAAAGCCACTTTAGGTACAGCTATAGGCATCGCGTCCTATATAGGTGTCTAAAAGCCGCTATAGGTACAGCTACAAGCATCGCGTCCTATATAGGTGTCTAAAAGCCGGTAGAGGTACAGCTACAGGCATCGCGTCCTATAAAGGTGTCTTTAAGCCGCTAAAGGTACAGCTTTAGACGTCGCATCCTACATAGGTGTCTAGAAGTCGCTTTAGGTACAGCTATAGGCATCGCATCCTCTATAAGTGTCTAAAAGCCGCTATAGGTACAGTTATAGGCATCGCATCCTATATAGGTGTCTAAAAGCCACTTTAGGTACAGCTATAGGCATCGCGTCCTATATAGGTGTCTAAAAGCCGCTATAGGTACAGCTACAAGCATCGCGTCCTATATAGGTGTCTAAAAGCCGGTAGAGGTACAGCTACAGGCATCGCGTCCTATAAAGGTGTCTTTAAGCCGCTAAAGGTACAGCTATAGGCATCGCATCCTCTATAAGTGTCTAAAAGCCGCTATAGGTACAGTTATAGGCATCGCATCCTATATAGGTGTCTAAAAGCCACTTTAGGTACAGCTATAGGCATCGCGTCCTATATAGATGTCTAGAAGTCGCTTTAGGTACAGCTATAGGCATCGCGTCCTATATAGGTGTCTAGAAGCCGCTTTAGGTCCAGCTATAAGCATCGCATCCTCTATAAGTGTCTAAAAGTCACTATAGTTACAGTTACAGGCATCGCATCCTTTATAGTTATCTAGAAGCCGCTATAGGTACAACTATAGTTAGCTGTGATGTTGTAGGACACACACTATACTTTATATTTATAACGATGTCCGGAGCTAGAGTTCGACACGTCCAACCCGCTCAGTGGCTAGCTCTCAACTGCGACTACTGAGGGCCGACTACCCCCGCCACCTAGCAGCCAGTCTAGTGTTTGTATATTTAGGTATCTAGAAGCCGCTTAGGTACAGCTATGGGCAGCCTATCTTATTCAAGTTTCTAAAAGCCGCTTTAGGTAAAGTTATAGGCATCGCATCCTATATAGATGTCTAAAAGCCACTTTAGGTACAGCTATAGGCATCGCGTCCTATATAGGTGTCTAAAAGCCGCTATAGGTACAGTTATAGGCATCGCATCCTATATAGGTGTCTAAAAGCCACTTTAGGTACAGCTATAGGCATCGCGTCCTATATAGGTGTCTAGAAGTCGCTTTAGGTACAGCTATAGGCATCGCATCCTATAAAGGTGTCTAAAAGCCGCTATAGGTACAGTTATAGGCATCGCATCCTATATAGATGTCTAAAAGCCACTTTAGGTACAGCTATAGGCATAGCGTCCTATATAGGTGTCTAAAAGCCACTATAGGTACAACTACAGGCATCGCGTCCTATAGAGGTGTCTAAAAGCCGCTATAGGTACAGCTACAGGCATCGCGTCCTATAAAGGTGTCTTTAAGCCACTAAAGGTACAGCTATAGGCATCGCATCCTATAAAGGTGTCTAAAAGCCGCTAAAGGTACAGCTACAGGCACCGCGTCCTATAAAGGTGTCTAGAAGCCGCTAAAGGTACAGCTATAGGCATCGCATCCTATAAAGGTGTCTAAAAGCCGCTAAAGGTATAGCTATAGGCATCGCATCCTATAAAGGTGTCTAAAAGCCACTTTAGGTACAGCTATAGGCATCGCGTCCTATATAGGTGTCTAAAAGCCGCTATAGGTACAGCTACAAGCATCGCGTCCTATATAGGTGTCTAAAAGCCGGTAGAGGTACAGCTACAGGCATCGCGTCCTATAAAGGTGTCTTTAAGCCGCTAAAGGTACAGCTTTAGACGTCGCATCCTACATAGGTGTCTTGAAGTCGCTTTAGGTACAGCTATAGGCATCGCATCCTCTATAAGTGTCTAAAAGCCGCTATAGGTACAGTTATAGGCATCGCATCCTATATAGGTGTCTAAAAGCCACTTTAGGTACAGCTATAGGCATCGCGTCCTATATAGGTGTCTAAAAGCCGCTATAGGTACAGCTACAAGCATCGCGTCCTATATAGGTGTCTAAAAGCCGGTAGAGGTACAGCTACAGGCATCGCGTCCTATAAAGGTGTCTTTAAGCCGCTAAAGGTACAGCTTTAGACGTCGCATCCTACATAGGTGTCTAGAAGTCGCTTTAGGTACAGCTATAGGCATCGCATCCTCTATAAGTGTCTAAAAGCCGCTAAAGGTACAGCTACAGGCATCGCGTCCTATAAAGGTGTCTTTAAGCCGCTATAGGTACAGCTATAGGCAGCTGTGATGTTGTAGGACACACACTATACTTTATATTTATAACGATGTCCGGAGCTAGAGTTCGACACGTCCGGCCCGCTCAGTGGCTAGCTCTCAACTGCGACTACTGAGGGCCGACTACCCCCGCCACCTAGCAGCCAGTCTAGTGTTTGTATATTTAGGTGTCTAGAAGCCGCTAAGGTACAGCTATGGGCAGCCTATCTTATTCAAGTTTCAAAAAGCCGCTATAGATACAGTTATAGGCATTGCATCCTTAATAGGTATCTAGAAGCTGCTATAGGTACAGTTATAGGCATCGCATCCTATATAGGTGTAAAGAAGCCGCTTTAGGTACAGTTATAGGCATCGCATCCTATATAGATGTCTAAAAGCCACTTTAGGTACAGCTATAGGCATCGCATCCTATAAAGGTGTCTTTAAGCCGCTAAAGGTACAGCTACAGGCACCGCGTCCTATAAAGGTGTCTTTAAGCCGCTAAAGGTACAGCTATAGGCATCGCATCCTATAAAGGTGTCTAAAAGCCGCTAAAGGTACAGCTATAGGCATCGCATCCTCTATAAGTGTCTAAAAGCCGCTATAGGTACAGTTATAGGCATCGCGTCCTATAAAGGTGTCTTTAAGCCGCTAAAGGTACAGCTAAAGGCATCGCATCCTATAAAGGTGTCTAAAAGCCGCTTTAGGTCCAGCTATAGGCATCGCATCCTCTATAAGTGTCTAAAAGCCGCTATAGGTACAGTTACAGGCATCGCATCCTTTATAGTTATCTAGAAGCCGCTATATGTACAGCTATAGGCAGCTGTGATATTGTAGGACACACACTATACTTTATATTTATAACGATGTCCGGAGCTAGAGTTCGACACGTCCAACCCGCTCAGTGGCTAGCTCTCAACTGCGACTACTGAGGGCCGACTACCCCCGCCACCTAGCAGCCAGTCTAGTGTTTGTATATTTAGGTATCTAGAAGCCGCTTAGGTACAGCTATGGGCAGCCTATCTTATTCAAGTTTCTAAAAGCCGCTTTAGGTAAAGTTATAGGCATCGCATCCTATATAGATGTCTAAAAGCCACTTTAGGTACAGCTATAGGCATCGCGTCCTATATAGGTGTCTAGAAGTCGCTTTAGGTACAGCTATAGGCATCGCATCCTATAAAGGTGTCTAAAAGCCGCTATAGGTACAGTTATAGGCATCGCATCCTATATAGATGTCTAAAAGCCACTTTAGGTACAGCTATAGGCATAGCGTCCTATATAGGTGTCTAAAAGCCACTATAGGTACAACTACAGGCATCGCGTCCTATAGAGGTGTCTAAAAGCCGCTATAGGTACAGCTACAGGCATCGCGTCCTATAAAGGTGTCTTTAAGCCACTAAAGGTACAGCTATAGGCATCGCATCCTATAAAGGTGTCTAAAAGCCGCTAAAGGTACAGCTACAGGCACCGCGTCCTATAAAGGTGTCTAGAAGCCGCTAAAGGTACAGCTATAGGCATCGCATCCTATAAAGGTGTCTAAAAGCCGCTAAAGGTATAGCTATAGGCATCGCATCCTATAAAGGTGTCTAAAAGCCACTTTAGGTACAGCTATAGGCATCGCGTCCTATATAGGTGTCTAAAAGCCGCTATAGGTACAGCTACAAGCATCGCGTCCTATATAGGTGTCTAAAAGCCGGTAGAGGTACAGCTACAGGCATCGCGTCCTATAAAGGTGTCTTTAAGCCGCTAAAGGTACAGCTTTAGACGTCGCATCCTACATAGGTGTCTTGAAGTCGCTTTAGGTACAGCTATAGGCATCGCATCCTCTATAAGTGTCTAAAAGCCGCTATAGGTACAGTTATAGGCATCGCATCCTATATAGGTGTCTAAAAGCCACTTTAGGTACAGCTATAGGCATCGCGTCCTATATAGGTGTCTAAAAGCCGCTATAGGTACAGCTACAAGCATCGCGTCCTATATAGGTGTCTAAAAGCCGGTAGAGGTACAGCTACAGGCATCGCGTCCTATAAAGGTGTCTTTAAGCCGCTAAAGGTACAGCTTTAGACGTCGCATCCTACATAGGTGTCTAGAAGTCGCTTTAGGTACAGCTATAGGCATCGCATCCTCTATAAGTGTCTAAAAGCCGCTAAAGGTACAGCTACAGGCATCGCGTCCTATAAAGGTGTCTTTAAGCCGCTATAGGTACAGCTATAGGCAGCTGTGATGTTGTAGGACACACACTATACTTTATATTTATAACGATGTCCGGAGCTAGAGTTCGACACGTCCGGCCCGCTCAGTGGCTAGCTCTCAACTGCGACTACTGAGGGCCGACTACCCCCGCCACCTAGCAGCCAGTCTAGTGTTTGTATATTTAGGTGTCTAGAAGCCGCTAAGGTACAGCTATGGGCAGCCTATCTTATTCAAGTTTCAAAAAGCCGCTATAGATACAGTTATAGGCATTGCATCCTTAATAGGTATCTAGAAGCTGCTATAGGTACAGTTATAGGCATCGCATCCTATATAGGTGTAAAGAAGCCGCTTTAGGTACAGTTATAGGCATCGCATCCTATATAGATGTCTAAAAGCCACTTTAGGTACAGCTATAGGCATCGCATCCTATAAAGGTGTCTTTAAGCCGCTAAAGGTACAGCTACAGGCACCGCGTCCTATAAAGGTGTCTTTAAGCCGCTAAAGGTACAGCTATAGGCATCGCATCCTATAAAGGTGTCTAAAAGCCGCTAAAGGTACAGCTATAGGCATCGCATCCTCTATAAGTGTCTAAAAGCCGCTATAGGTACAGTTATAGGCATCGCGTCCTATAAAGGTGTCTTTAAGCCGCTAAAGGTACAGCTAAAGGCATCGCATCCTATAAAGGTGTCTAAAAGCCGCTTTAGGTCCAGCTATAGGCATCGCATCCTCTATAAGTGTCTAAAAGCCGCTATAGGTACAGTTACAGGCATCGCATCCTTTATAGTTATCTAGAAGCCGCTATATGTACAGCTATAGGCAGCTGTGATATTGTAGGACACACACTATACTTTATATTTATAACGATGTCCGGAGCTAGAGTTCGACACGTCCAACCCGCTCAGTGGCTAGCTCTCAACTGCGACTACTGAGGGCCGACTACCCCCGCCACCTAGCAGCCAGTCTAGTGTTTGTATATTTAGGTATCTAGAAGCCGCTTAGGTACAGCTATGGGCAGCCTATCTTATTCAAGTTTCTAAAAGCCGCTTTAGGTAAAGTTATAGGCATCGCATCCTATATAGATGTCTAAAAGCCACTTTAGGTACAGCTATAGGCATCGCGTCCTATATAGGTGTCTAGAAGTCGCTTTAGGTACAGCTATAGGCATCGCATCCTATAAAGGTGTCTAAAAGCCGCTATAGGTACAGTTATAGGCATCGCATCCTATATAGATGTCTAAAAGCCACTTTAGGTACAGCTATAGGCATAGCGTCCTATATAGGTGTCTAAAAGCCACTATAGGTACAACTACAGGCATCGCGTCCTATAGAGGTGTCTAAAAGCCGCTATAGGTACAGCTACAGGCATCGCGTCCTATAAAGGTGTCTTTAAGCCACTAAAGGTACAGCTATAGGCATCGCATCCTATAAAGGTGTCTAAAAGCCGCTAAAGGTACAGCTACAGGCACCGCGTCCTATAAAGGTGTCTAGAAGCCGCTAAAGGTACAGCTATAGGCATCGCATCCTATAAAGGTGTCTAAAAGCCGCTAAAGGTATAGCTATAGGCATCGCATCCTATAAAGGTGTCTAAAAGCCACTTTAGGTACAGCTATAGGCATCGCGTCCTATATAGGTGTCTAAAAGCCGCTATAGGTACAGCTACAAGCATCGCGTCCTATATAGGTGTCTAAAAGCCGGTAGAGGTACAGCTACAGGCATCGCGTCCTATAAAGGTGTCTTTAAGCCGCTAAAGGTACAGCTTTAGACGTCGCATCCTACATAGGTGTCTAGAAGTCGCTTTAGGTACAGCTATAGGCATCGCATCCTCTATAAGTGTCTAAAAGCCGCTATAGGTACAGTTATAGGCATCGCATCCTATATAGGTGTCTAAAAGCCACTTTAGGTACAGCTATAGGCATCGCGTCCTATATAGGTGTCTAAAAGCCGCTATAGGTACAGCTACAAGCATCGCGTCCTATATAGGTGTCTAAAAGCCGGTAGAGGTACAGCTACAGGCATCGCGTCCTATAAAGGTGTCTTTAAGCCGCTAAAGGTACAGCTATAGGCATCGCATCCTCTATAAGTGTCTAAAAGCCGCTATAGGTACAGTTATAGGCATCGCATCCTATATAGGTGTCTAAAAGCCACTTTAGGTACAGCTATAGGCATCGCGTCCTATATAGGTGTCTAGAAGTCGCTTTAGGTACAGCTATAGGCATCGCGTCCTATATAGGTGTCTAGAAGCCGCTTTAGGTCCAGCTATAAGCATCGCATCCTCTATAAGTGTCTAAAAGTCACTATAGTTACAGTTACAGGCATCGCATCCTTTATAGTTATCTAGAAGCCGCTATAGGTACAACTATAGTTAGCTGTGATGTTGTAGGACACACACTATACTTTATATTTATAACGATGTCCGGAGCTAGAGTTCGACACGTCCAACCCGCTCAGTGGCTAGCTCTCAACTGCGACTACTGAGGGCCGACTACCCCCGCCACCTAGCAGCCAGTCTAGTGTTTGTATATTTAGGTATCTAGAAGCCGCTTAGGTACAGCTATGGGCAGCCTATCTTATTCAAGTTTCTAAAAGCCGCTTTAGGTAAAGTTATAGGCATCGCATCCTATATAGATGTCTAAAAGCCACTTTAGGTACAGCTATAGGCATCGCGTCCTATATAGGTGTCTAAAAGCCGCTATAGGTACAGTTATAGGCATCGCATCCTATATAGGTGTCTAAAAGCCACTTTAGGTACAGCTATAGGCATCGCGTCCTATATAGGTGTCTAGAAGTCGCTTTAGGTACAGCTATAGGCATCGCATCCTATAAAGGTGTCTAAAAGCCGCTATAGGTACAGTTATAGGCATCGCATCCTATATAGATGTCTAAAAGCCACTTTAGGTACAGCTATAGGCATAGCGTCCTATATAGGTGTCTAAAAGCCACTATAGGTACAACTACAGGCATCGCGTCCTATAGAGGTGTCTAAAAGCCGCTATAGGTACAGCTACAGGCATCGCGTCCTATAAAGGTGTCTTTAAGCCACTAAAGGTACAGCTATAGGCATCGCATCCTATAAAGGTGTCTAAAAGCCGCTAAAGGTACAGCTACAGGCACCGCGTCCTATAAAGGTGTCTAGAAGCCGCTAAAGGTACAGCTATAGGCATCGCATCCTATAAAGGTGTCTAAAAGCCGCTAAAGGTATAGCTATAGGCATCGCATCCTATAAAGGTGTCTAAAAGCCACTTTAGGTACAGCTATAGGCATCGCGTCCTATATAGGTGTCTAAAAGCCGCTATAGGTACAGCTACAAGCATCGCGTCCTATATAGGTGTCTAAAAGCCGGTAGAGGTACAGCTACAGGCATCGCGTCCTATAAAGGTGTCTTTAAGCCGCTAAAGGTACAGCTTTAGACGTCGCATCCTACATAGGTGTCTTGAAGTCGCTTTAGGTACAGCTATAGGCATCGCATCCTCTATAAGTGTCTAAAAGCCGCTATAGGTACAGTTATAGGCATCGCATCCTATATAGGTGTCTAAAAGCCACTTTAGGTACAGCTATAGGCATCGCGTCCTATATAGGTGTCTAAAAGCCGCTATAGGTACAGCTACAAGCATCGCGTCCTATATAGGTGTCTAAAAGCCGGTAGAGGTACAGCTACAGGCATCGCGTCCTATAAAGGTGTCTTTAAGCCGCTAAAGGTACAGCTTTAGACGTCGCATCCTACATAGGTGTCTAGAAGTCGCTTTAGGTACAGCTATAGGCATCGCATCCTCTATAAGTGTCTAAAAGCCGCTAAAGGTACAGCTACAGGCATCGCGTCCTATAAAGGTGTCTTTAAGCCGCTATAGGTACAGCTATAGGCAGCTGTGATGTTGTAGGACACACACTATACTTTATATTTATAACGATGTCCGGAGCTAGAGTTCGACACGTCCGGCCCGCTCAGTGGCTAGCTCTCAACTGCGACTACTGAGGGCCGACTACCCCCGCCACCTAGCAGCCAGTCTAGTGTTTGTATATTTAGGTGTCTAGAAGCCGCTAAGGTACAGCTATGGGCAGCCTATCTTATTCAAGTTTCAAAAAGCCGCTATAGATACAGTTATAGGCATTGCATCCTTAATAGGTATCTAGAAGCTGCTATAGGTACAGTTATAGGCATCGCATCCTATATAGGTGTAAAGAAGCCGCTTTAGGTACAGTTATAGGCATCGCATCCTATATAGATGTCTAAAAGCCACTTTAGGTACAGCTATAGGCATCGCATCCTATAAAGGTGTCTTTAAGCCGCTAAAGGTACAGCTACAGGCACCGCGTCCTATAAAGGTGTCTTTAAGCCGCTAAAGGTACAGCTATAGGCATCGCATCCTATAAAGGTGTCTAAAAGCCGCTAAAGGTACAGCTATAGGCATCGCATCCTCTATAAGTGTCTAAAAGCCGCTATAGGTACAGTTATAGGCATCGCGTCCTATAAAGGTGTCTTTAAGCCGCTAAAGGTACAGCTAAAGGCATCGCATCCTATAAAGGTGTCTAAAAGCCGCTTTAGGTCCAGCTATAGGCATCGCATCCTCTATAAGTGTCTAAAAGCCGCTATAGGTACAGTTACAGGCATCGCATCCTTTATAGTTATCTAGAAGCCGCTATATGTACAGCTATAGGCAGCTGTGATATTGTAGGACACACACTATACTTTATATTTATAACGATGTCCGGAGCTAGAGTTCGACACGTCCAACCCGCTCAGTGGCTAGCTCTCAACTGCGACTACTGAGGGCCGACTACCCCCGCCACCTAGCAGCCAGTCTAGTGTTTGTATATTTAGGTATCTAGAAGCCGCTTAGGTACAGCTATGGGCAGCCTATCTTATTCAAGTTTCTAAAAGCCGCTTTAGGTAAAGTTATAGGCATCGCATCCTATATAGATGTCTAAAAGCCACTTTAGGTACAGCTATAGGCATCGCGTCCTATATAGGTGTCTAGAAGTCGCTTTAGGTACAGCTATAGGCATCGCATCCTATAAAGGTGTCTAAAAGCCGCTATAGGTACAGTTATAGGCATCGCATCCTATATAGATGTCTAAAAGCCACTTTAGGTACAGCTATAGGCATAGCGTCCTATATAGGTGTCTAAAAGCCACTATAGGTACAACTACAGGCATCGCGTCCTATAGAGGTGTCTAAAAGCCGCTATAGGTACAGCTACAGGCATCGCGTCCTATAAAGGTGTCTTTAAGCCACTAAAGGTACAGCTATAGGCATCGCATCCTATAAAGGTGTCTAAAAGCCGCTAAAGGTACAGCTACAGGCACCGCGTCCTATAAAGGTGTCTAGAAGCCGCTAAAGGTACAGCTATAGGCATCGCATCCTATAAAGGTGTCTAAAAGCCGCTAAAGGTATAGCTATAGGCATCGCATCCTATAAAGGTGTCTAAAAGCCACTTTAGGTACAGCTATAGGCATCGCGTCCTATATAGGTGTCTAAAAGCCGCTATAGGTACAGCTACAAGCATCGCGTCCTATATAGGTGTCTAAAAGCCGGTAGAGGTACAGCTACAGGCATCGCGTCCTATAAAGGTGTCTTTAAGCCGCTAAAGGTACAGCTTTAGACGTCGCATCCTACATAGGTGTCTAGAAGTCGCTTTAGGTACAGCTATAGGCATCGCATCCTCTATAAGTGTCTAAAAGCCGCTATAGGTACAGTTATAGGCATCGCATCCTATATAGGTGTCTAAAAGCCACTTTAGGTACAGCTATAGGCATCGCGTCCTATATAGGTGTCTAAAAGCCGCTATAGGTACAGCTACAAGCATCGCGTCCTATATAGGTGTCTAAAAGCCGGTAGAGGTACAGCTACAGGCATCGCGTCCTATAAAGGTGTCTTTAAGCCGCTAAAGGTACAGCTATAGGCATCGCATCCTCTATAAGTGTCTAAAAGCCGCTATAGGTACAGTTATAGGCATCGCATCCTATATAGGTGTCTAAAAGCCACTTTAGGTACAGCTATAGGCATCGCGTCCTATATAGGTGTCTAGAAGTCGCTTTAGGTACAGCTATAGGCATCGCGTCCTATATAGGTGTCTAGAAGCCGCTTTAGGTCCAGCTATAAGCATCGCATCCTCTATAAGTGTCTAAAAGTCACTATAGTTACAGTTACAGGCATCGCATCCTTTATAGTTATCTAGAAGCCGCTATAGGTACAACTATAGTTAGCTGTGATGTTGTAGGACACACACTATACTTTATATTTATAACGATGTCCGGAGCTAGAGTTCGACACGTCCAACCCGCTCAGTGGCTAGCTCTCAACTGCGACTACTGAGGGCCGACTACCCCCGCCACCTAGCAGCCAGTCTAGTGTTTGTATATTTAGGTATCTAGAAGCCGCTTAGGTACAGCTATGGGCAGCCTATCTTATTCAAGTTTCTAAAAGCCGCTTTAGGTAAAGTTATAGGCATCGCATCCTATATAGATGTCTAAAAGCCACTTTAGGTACAGCTATAGGCATCGCGTCCTATATAGGTGTCTAAAAGCCGCTATAGGTACAGTTATAGGCATCGCATCCTATATAGGTGTCTAAAAGCCACTTTAGGTACAGCTATAGGCATCGCGTCCTATATAGGTGTCTAGAAGTCGCTTTAGGTACAGCTATAGGCATCGCATCCTATAAAGGTGTCTAAAAGCCGCTATAGGTACAGTTATAGGCATCGCATCCTATATAGATGTCTAAAAGCCACTTTAGGTACAGCTATAGGCATAGCGTCCTATATAGGTGTCTAAAAGCCACTATAGGTACAACTACAGGCATCGCGTCCTATAGAGGTGTCTAAAAGCCGCTATAGGTACAGCTACAGGCATCGCGTCCTATAAAGGTGTCTTTAAGCCACTAAAGGTACAGCTATAGGCATCGCATCCTATAAAGGTGTCTAAAAGCCGCTAAAGGTACAGCTACAGGCACCGCGTCCTATAAAGGTGTCTAGAAGCCGCTAAAGGTACAGCTATAGGCATCGCATCCTATAAAGGTGTCTAAAAGCCGCTAAAGGTATAGCTATAGGCATCGCATCCTATAAAGGTGTCTAAAAGCCACTTTAGGTACAGCTATAGGCATCGCGTCCTATATAGGTGTCTAAAAGCCGCTATAGGTACAGCTACAAGCATCGCGTCCTATATAGGTGTCTAAAAGCCGGTAGAGGTACAGCTACAGGCATCGCGTCCTATAAAGGTGTCTTTAAGCCGCTAAAGGTACAGCTTTAGACGTCGCATCCTACATAGGTGTCTTGAAGTCGCTTTAGGTACAGCTATAGGCATCGCATCCTCTATAAGTGTCTAAAAGCCGCTATAGGTACAGTTATAGGCATCGCATCCTATATAGGTGTCTAAAAGCCACTTTAGGTACAGCTATAGGCATCGCGTCCTATATAGGTGTCTAAAAGCCGCTATAGGTACAGCTACAAGCATCGCGTCCTATATAGGTGTCTAAAAGCCGGTAGAGGTACAGCTACAGGCATCGCGTCCTATAAAGGTGTCTTTAAGCCGCTAAAGGTACAGCTTTAGACGTCGCATCCTACATAGGTGTCTAGAAGTCGCTTTAGGTACAGCTATAGGCATCGCATCCTCTATAAGTGTCTAAAAGCCGCTATAGGTACAGTTATAGGCATCGCATCCTATAAAGGTGTCTAAAAGCCACTTTAGGTACAGCTATAGGCATCGCGTCCTATATAGGTGTCTAGAAGTCGCTTTAGGTACAGCTATAGGCATCGCGTCCTATATAGGTATCTAGAAGTCGGTTTAGGTACAGCTATAGGCATCGCATCCTATAAAGGTGTCTAAAAGCCGCTATAGGTACAGTTATAGGCATCGCATCCTATATAGATGTCTAAAAGCCACTTTAGGTACAGCTATAGGCATAGCGTCCTATATAGGTGTCTAAAAGCCACTATAGGTACAACTACAGGCATCGCGTCCTATATAGGTGTCTAAAAGCCGCTATAGGTACAGCTACAGGCATCGCGTCCTATAAAGGTGTCTTTAAGCCACTAAAGGTACAGCTATAGGCATCGCATCCTATAAAGGTGTCTAAAAGCCGCTAAAGGTACAGCTACAGGCACCGCGTCCTATAAAGGTGTCTAGAAGCCGCTAAAGGTACAGCTATAGGCATCGCATCCTATAAAGGTGTCTAAAAGCCGCTAAAGGTATAGCTATAGGCATCGCATCCTATAAAGGTGTCTAAAAGCCACTTTAGGTACAGCTATAGGCATCGCGTCCTATATAGGTGTCTAAAAGCCGCTATAGGTACAGCTACAAGCATCGCGTCCTATATAGGTGTCTAAAAGCCGGTAGAGGTACAGCTACAGGCATCGCGTCCTATAAAGGTGTCTTTAAGCCGCTAAAGGTACAGCTTTAGACGTCGCATCCTACATAGGTGTCTAGAAGTCGCTTTAGGTACAGCTATAGGCATCGCATCCTCTATAAGTGTCTAAAAGCCGCTATAGGTACAGTTATAGGCATCGCATCCTATATAGGTGTCTAAAAGCCACTTTAGGTACAGCTATAGGCATCGCGTCCTATATAGGTGTCTAGAAGTCGCTTTAGGTACAGCTATATTCATCGCGTCCTATATAGGTGTCTAGAAGCCGCTTTAGGTCCAGCTATAAGCATCGCATCCTCTATAAGTGTCTAAAAGTCACTATAGTTACAGTTACAGGCATCGCGTCCTATAAAGGTGTCTTTAAGCCGCTAAAGGTACAGCTATAGGCATCGCATCCTAAATAGTTGTCTAAAAGGCGCTTTAGGTACAGCTTTGGCCATCGCAGCCTATATACGTGTCTAGAAGCCGCTAAAGGTACAGCTACAGGCATCGCGTCCTATAAAGGTGTCTAAAAGCCACTATAGGAACAGCTATAGGCATCGCGGCCTATATAGGTGTCTAGAAGTCGCTTTAGGTACAGCTACAGGCATCGCGTCCTATAAAGGTGTCTTTAAGCCGCTAAAGGTACAGCTACAGGCATCGCATCCAATAAAGGTGTCTAAAAGCCGCTATAGGTACAGTTATTGGCATCGCATCCTATATAGGTGTCTAAAAGCCACTTTAGGTACAGCTATAGAGATCGCGTCCTATATAGGTGTCTAGAAGTCGCTTTTGGTACAGCTACAGGCATCGCGTCCTATAAAGGTGTCTTTAAGCCGCTAAAGGTACAGCTACAGGCACCGCGTCCTATAAAGGTGTCTTTAAGCCGCTAAAGGTACAGCTATAGGCATCGCATCCTATAAAGGTGTCTAAAAGCCGCTATAGGTACAGCTATAGGCATCGCATCCTATAAAGGTGTCTAAAAGCCGCTATAGGTACAGTTATAGGCATCGCATCCTATATAGATGTCTAAAAGCCACTTTAGGTACAGCTATAGGCATCGCGTCCTATATAGGTGTCTAAAAGGCGCTATAGGTACAGGTATAGGCATCGCATCCTAAATAGGTGTGTAAAAGGCGCTATAGGTACAGCTTTAGCCATCGCATCCTATATAGGTGTCTAAAAGCCGCTATAGGTACAGCTACAGGCATCGCGTCCTATAAAGGTGTCTTTAAGCCGGTAGAGGTACAGCTACAGGCATCGCGTCCTATAAAGGTGTCTTTAAGCCGCTAAAGGTACAGCTTTAGACATCGCATCCTACATAAGTGTCTAGAAGTCGCTTTAGGTACAGCTATAGGCATCGCGTCCTATATAGGTGTCTAAAAGCCGCTATAGGTACAGTTATAGGCATCGCATCCTATATAGGTGTCTAAAAGCCACTTTAGGTACAGCTATAGGCATCGCGTCCTATATAGGTGTCTAGAAGTCGCTTTAGGTACAGCTATAGGCATCGCATCCTATAAAGGTGTCTAAAAGCCGCTATAGGTTCAGTTATAGGCATCGCATCCTATATAGGTGTCTAAAAGCCACTTTAGGTACAGCTATAGGCATCGCGTCCTATATAGGTGTCTAAAAGCCGCTATAGGTACAGCTACAGGCATAGCATCCTATATAGATGTCTAAAAGCCACTTTAGGTACAGCTACAGGCATCGCATCCTATATAGGTGTCTAAAAGCCACTTTAGGTACAGCTATAGGCATCGCGTCCTATATAGGTGTCTAGAAGTCGCTTTAGGTACAGCTACAGGCATCGCGTCCTATAAAGGTGTCTTTAAGCCGCTAAAGGTACAGCTACAGGCATCGCATCCTATAAAGGTGTCTAAAAGCCGCTATAGGTACAGTTATTGGCATCGCATCCTATATAGGTGTCTAAAAGCCACTTTAGGTACAGCTATAGAGATCGCGTCCTATATAGGTGTCTAGAAGTCGCTTTTGGTACAGCTACAGGCATCGCGTCCTATAAAGGTGTCTTTGAGCCGCTAAAGGTACAGCTACAGGCATCGCGTCCTATAAAGGTGTCTTTAAGCCGCTAAAGGTACAGCTATAGGCATCGCATCCTATAAAGGTGTCTTTAAGCCGCTAAAGGTACAGCTATAGGCATCGCATCCTATAAAGGTGTCTAAAAGCCGCTATAGGTACAGCTATAGGCATCGCATCCTATAAAGGTGTCTAAAAGCCGCTAAAGGTACAGCTAGAGGCATCGCATCCTACATAGGTGTCTAAAAGGCGCTATAGGTACAGTTATAGGCATCGCATCCTAAATAGGTGTCTAAAAGGCGCTATAGGTACAGCTTTAGCCATCGCATCCTATAAAGGTGTCTAAATGCCGCTAAAGGTACAGCTACAGGCATCGCGTCCTATAAAGGTGTCTAAAAGCCACTTTAGGAACAGCTATAGGCATCGCGGCCTATATAGGTGTCTAGAAGTCGCTTTAGGTACAGCTACAGGCATCGCGTCCTATAAAGGTGTCTAAAAGCCGCTAAAGGTACAGCTATAGGCATCGCATCCTCTATAAGTGTCTAAAAGCCGCTATAGGTACAGTTATAGGCATCGCGTCCTATAAAGGTGTCTTTAAGCCGCTAAAGGTACAGCTAAAGGCATCGCATCCTATAAAGGTGTCTAAAAGCCGCTATAGGTACAGTTATAGGCATCGCATCCTATATAGGTGTCTAAAAGCCACTTTAGGTACAGCTATAGGCATCGCGTCCTATATAGGTGTCTAGAAGTCGCTTTAGGTACAGCTACAGGCATCGCGTCCTATAAAGGTGTCTTTAAGCCGCTAAAGGTACAGCTACAGGCATCGCGTCCTATATAGATGTCTTTAAGCCGCTAAAGGTACAACTATAGTTAGCTGTGATGTTGTAGGACACACACTATACTTTATATTTATAACGATGTCCGGAGCTAGAGTTCGACACGTCCGACCAGCTCAGTGGCTAGCTCTCAACTGCGACTACTGAGGGCCGACTACCCCCGCCACCTAGCAGCCAGTCTAGTGTTTGTATATTTAGGTGTCTAGAAGCCGCTAAGGTACAGCTATGGGCAGCCTATCTTATTCAAGTTTCAAAAAGCCGCTATAGATACAGTTATAGGCAATGCATCCTTAATAGGTATCTAGAAGCTGCTATAGGTACAGCTACAGGCATAGCATCCTATATAGATGTCTAAAAGCCACTTTAGGTACAGCTACAGGCATCGCATCCTATATAGGTGTCTAAAAGCCGCTATAGGTACAGTTATAGGCATCGCATCCTATATAGGTGTCTAAAAGCCACTTTAGGTACAGCTATAGGCATCGCGTCCTATATAGGTGTCTAAAAGCCGCTATAGGTACAGCTACAAGCATCGCGTCCTATATAGGTGTCTAAAAGCCGGTAGAGGTACAGCTACAGGCATCGCGTCCTATAAAGGTGTCTTTAAGCCGCTAAAGGTACAGCTTTAGACGTCGCATCCTACATAGGTGTCTAGAAGTCGCTTTAGGTACAGCTATAGGCATCGCATCCTCTATAAGTGTCTAAAAGCCGCTATAGGTACAGTTATAGGCATCGCATCCTATATAGGTGTCTAAAAGCCACTTTAGGTACAGCTATAGGCATCGCGTCCTATATAGGTGTCTAGAAGTCGCTTTAGGTACAGCTATAGGCATCGCGTCCTATATAGGTATCTAGAAGTCGGTTTAGGTACAGCTATAGGCATCGCATCCTATAAAGGTGTCTAAAAGCCGCTATAGGTACAGTTATAGGCATCGCATCCTATATAGATGTCTAAAAGCCACTTTAGGTACAGCTATAGGCATAGCGTCCTATATAGGTGTCTAAAAGCCACTATAGGTACAACTACAGGCATCGCGTCCTATATAGGTGTCTAAAAGCCGCTATAGGTACAGCTACAGGCATCGCGTCCTATAAAGGTGTCTTTAAGCCACTAAAGGTACAGCTATAGGCATCGCATCCTATAAAGGTGTCTAAAAGCCGCTAAAGGTACAGCTACAGGCACCGCGTCCTATAAAGGTGTCTAGAAGCCGCTAAAGGTACAGCTATAGGCATCGCATCCTATAAAGGTGTCTAAAAGCCGCTAAAGGTATAGCTATAGGCATCGCATCCTATAAAGGTGTCTAAAAGCCACTTTAGGTACAGCTATAGGCATCGCGTCCTATATAGGTGTCTAAAAGCCGCTATAGGTACAGCTACAAGCATCGCGTCCTATATAGGTGTCTAAAAGCCGGTAGAGGTACAGCTACAGGCATCGCGTCCTATAAAGGTGTCTTTAAGCCGCTAAAGGTACAGCTTTAGACGTCGCATCCTACATAGGTGTCTAGAAGTCGCTTTAGGTACAGCTATAGGCATCGCATCCTCTATAAGTGTCTAAAAGCCGCTATAGGTACAGTTATAGGCATCGCATCCTATATAGGTGTCTAAAAGCCACTTTAGGTACAGCTATAGGCATCGCGTCCTATATAGGTGTCTAGAAGTCGCTTTAGGTACAGCTATATGCATCGCGTCCTATATAGGTGTCTAGAAGCCGCTTTAGGTCCAGCTATAAGCATCGCATCCTCTATAAGTGTCTAAAAGTCACTATAGTTACAGTTACAGGCATCGCGTCCTATAAAGGTGTCTTTAAGCCGCTAAAGGTACAGCTATAGGCATCGCATCCTAAATAGTTGTCTAAAAGGCGCTTTAGGTACAGCTTTGGCCATCGCAGCCTATATACGTGTCTAGAAGCCGCTAAAGGTACAGCTACAGGCATCGCGTCCTATAAAGGTGTCTAAAAGCCACTTTAGGAACAGCTATAGGCATCGCGGCCTATATAGGTGTCTAGAAGTCGCTTTAGGTACAGCTACAGGCATCGCGTCCTATAAAGGTGTCTTTAAGCCGCTAAAGGTACAGCTACAGGCATCGCATCCAATAAAGGTGTCTAAGAGCCGCTATAGGTACAGTTATTGGCATCGCATCCTATATAGGTGTCTAAAAGCCACTTTAGGTACAGCTATAGAGATCGCGTCCTATATAGGTGTCTAGAAGTCGCTTTTGGTACAGCTACAGGCATCGCGTCCTATAAAGGTGTCTTTAAGCCGCTAAAGGTACAGCTACAGGCACCGCGTCCTATAAAGGTGTCTTTAAGCCGCTAAAGGTACAGCTATAGGCATCGCATCCTATAAAGGTGTCTAAAAGCCGCTATAGGTACAGCTATAGGCATCGCATCCTATATAGGTGTCTAAAAGCCGCTATAGGTACAGTTATAGGCATCGCATCCTATATAGATGTCTAAAAGCCACTTTAGGTACAGCTATAGGCATCGCGTCCTATATAGGTGTCTAAAAGGCGCTATAGGTACAGGTATAGGCATCGCATCCTAAATAGGTGTGTAAAAGGCGCTATAGGTACAGCTTTAGCCATCGCATCCTATATAGGTGTCTAAAAGCCGCTATAGGTACAGCTACAGGCATCGCGTCCTATAAAGGTGTCTTTAAGCCGGTAGAGGTACAGCTACAGGCATCGCGTCCTATAAAGGTGTCTTTAAGCCGCTAAAGGTACAGCTTTAGACATCGCATCCTACATAAGTGTCTAGAAGTCGCTTTAGGTACAGCTATAGGCATCGCGTCCTATATAGGTGTCTAAAAGCCGCTATAGGTACAGTTATAGGCATCGCATCCTATATAGGTGTCTAAAAGCCACTTTAGGTACAGCTATAGGCATCGCGTCCTATATAGGTGTCTAGAAGTCGCTTTAGGTACAGCTATAGGCATCGCATCCTATAAAGGTGTCTAAAAGCCGCTATAGGTTCAGTTATAGGCATCGCATCCTATATAGGTGTCTAAAAGCCACTTTAGGTACAGCTATAGGCATCGCGTCCTATATAGGTGTCTAAAAGCCGCTATAGGTACAGCTACAGGCATAGCATCCTATATAGATGTCTAAAAGCCACTTTAGGTACAGCTACAGGCATCGCATCCTATATAGGTGTCTAAAAGCCACTTTAGGTACAGCTATAGGCATCGCGTCCTATATAGGTGTCTAGAAGTCGCTTTAGGTACAGCTACAGGCATCGCGTCCTATAAAGGTGTCTTTAAGCCGCTAAAGGTACAGCTACAGGCATCGCATCCTATAAAGGTGTCTAAAAGCCGCTATAGGTACAGTTATTGGCATCGCATCCTATATAGGTGTCTAAAAGCCACTTTAGGTACAGCTATAGAGATCGCGTCCTATATAGGTGTCTAGAAGTCGCTTTTGGTACAGCTACAGGCATCGCGTCCTATAAAGGTGTCTTTGAGCCGCTAAAGGTACAGCTACAGGCACCGCGTCCTATAAAGGTGTCTTTAAGCCGCTAAAGGTACAGCTATAGGCATCGCATCCTATAAAGGTGTCTAAAAGCCGCTATAGGTACAGCTATAGGCATCGCATCCTATAAAGGTGTCTAAAAGCCGCTAAAGGTACAGCTAGAGGCATCGCATCCTACATAGGTGTCTAAAAGGCGCTATAGGTACAGCTAGAGGCATCGCATCCTACATAGGTGTCTAAAAGGCGCTATAGGTACAGTTATAGGCATCGCATCCTAAATAGGTGTCTAAAAGGCGCTATAGGTACAGCTTTAGCCATCGCATCCTATAAAGGTGTCTAAATGCCGCTAAAGGTACAGCTACAGGCATCGCGTCCTATAAAGGTGTCTAAAAGCCACTTTAGGAACAGCTATAGGCATCGCGGCCTATATAGGTGTCTAGAAGTCGCTTTAGGTACAGCTACAGGCATCGCATCCTATAAAGGTGTCTAAAAGCCGCTATAGGTACAGCTATAGGCATCGCATCCTATAAAGGTGTCTAAAAGCCGCTAAAGGTACAGCTATAGGCATCGCATCCTATAAAGGTGTCTAAAAGCCGCTAAAGGTACAGCTAGAGGCATCGCATCCTACATAGGTGTCTAAAAGGCGCTATAGGTACAGTTATAGGCATCGCATCCTAAATAGGTGTCTAAAAGGCGCTATAGGTACAGCTTTAGCCATCGCATCCTATAAAGGTGTCTAAATGCCGCTAAAGGTACAGCTACAGGCATCGCGTCCTATAAAGGTGTCTAAAAGCCACTTTAGGAACAGCTATAGGCATCGCGGCCTATATAGGTGTCTAGAAGTCGCTTTAGGTACAGCTACAGGCATCGCGTCCTATAAAGGTGTCTAAAAGCCGCTAAAGGTACAGCTATAGGCATCGCATCCTCTATAAGTGTCTAAAAGCCGCTTTAGGTACAGTTATAGGCATCGCGTCCTATAAAGGTGTCTTTAAGCCGCTAAAGGTACAGCTAAAGGCATCGCATCCTATAAAGGTGTCTAAAAGCCGCTATAGGTACAGTTATAGGCATCGCATCCTATATAGGTGTCTAAAAGCCACTTTAGGTACAGCTATAGGCATCGCGTCCTATATAGGTGTCTAGAAGTCGCTTTAGGTACAGCTACAGGCATCGCGTCCTATAAAGGTGTCTTTAAGCCGCTAAAGGTACAGCTACAGGCATCGCGTCCTATATAGATGTCTTTAAGCCGCTAAAGGTACAACTATAGTTAGCTGTGATGTTGTAGGACACACACTATACTTTATATTTATAACGATGTCCGGAGCTAGAGTTCGACACGTCCGACCAGCTCAGTGGCTAGCTCTCAACTGCGACTACTGAGGGCCGACTACCCCCGCCACCTAGCAGCCAGTCTAGTGTTTGTATATTTAGGTGTCTAGAAGCCGCTAAGGTACAGCTATGGGCAGCCTATCTTATTCAAGTTTCAAAAAGCCGCTATAGATACAGTTATAGGCAATGCATCCTTAATAGGTATCTAGAAGCTGCTATAGGTACAGCTACAGGCATAGCATCCTATATAGATGTCTAAAAGCCACTTTAGGTACAGCTACAGGCATCGCATCCTATATAGGTGTCTAAAAGCCGCTTTAGGTACAGCTACAGGCATAGCATCCTATATAGATGTCTAAAAGCCACTTTAGGTACAGCTACAGGCATCGCATCCTATATAGGTGTCTAAAAGCCACTTTAGGTACAGCTATAGGCATCGCGTCCTATATAGGTGTCTAGAAGTCGCTTTAGGTACAGCTACAGGCATCGCGTCCTATAAAGGTGTCTTTAAGCCGCTAAAGGTACAGCTACAAGCATCGCATCCTATAAAGGTGTCTAAAAGCCGCTATAGGTACAGTTATTGGCATCGCATCCTATATAGGTGTCTAAAAGCCACTTTAGGTACAGCTATAGAGATCGCGTCCTATATAGGTGTCTAGAAGTCGCTTTTGGTACAGCTACAGGCATCGCGTCCTATAAAGGTGTCTTTAAGCCGCTAAAGGTACAGCTACAGGCACCGCGTCCTATAAAGGTGTCTTTAAGCCGCTAAAGGTACAGCTATAGGCATCGCATCCTATAAAGGTGTCTAAAAGCCGCTATAGGTACAGCTATAGGCATCGCATCCTATAAAGGTGTCTAAAAGCCGCTAAAGGTACAGCTAGAGGCATCGCATCCTACATAGGTGTCTAAAAGGCGCTATAGGTACAGTTATAGGCATCGCATCCTAAATAGGTGTCTAAAAGGCGCTATAGGTACAGCTTTAGCCATCGCATCCTATAAAGGTGTCTAAATGCCGCTAAAGGTACAGCTACAGGCATCGCGTCCTATAAAGGTGTCTAAAAGCCACTTTAGGAACAGCTATAGGCATCGCGGCCTATATAGGTGTCTAGAAGTCGCTTTAGGTACAGCTACAGGCATCGCGTCCTATAAAGGTGTCTAAAAGCCGCTAAAGGTACAGCTATAGGCATCGCATCCTCTATAAGTGTCTAAAAGCCGCTATAGGTACAGTTATAGGCATCGCGTCCTATAAAGGTGTCTTTAAGCCGCTAAAGGTACAGCTAAAGGCATCGCATCCTATAAAGGTGTCTAAAAGCCGCTATAGGTACAGTTATAGGCATCGCATCCTATATAGGTGTCTAAAAGCCACTTTAGGTACAGCTATAGGCATCGCTTCCTATATAGGTGTCTAGAAGTCGCTTTAGGTACAGCTACAGGCATCGCGTCCTATAAAGGTGTCTTTAAGCCGCTAAAGGTACAGCTACAGGCATCGCGTCCTATATAGATGTCTTTAAGCCGCTAAAGGTACAACTATAGTTAGCTGTGATGTTGTAGGACACACACTTTACTTTATATTTATAACGATGTCCGGAGCTAGAGTTCGACACGTCCGACTAGCTCAGTGGCTAGCTCTCAACTGCGACTACTGAGGGCCGACTACCCCCGCCACCTAGCAGCCAGTCTAGTGTTTGTATATTTAGGTGTCTAGAAGCCGCTAAGGTACAGCTATGGGCAGCCTATCTTATTCAATTGTCTAAAAGCCGCTATAGATACAGTTATAGGCATCGCGTCCTATATAGGTGTCTAGAAGTCGCTATAGGTACAGCTTTAGCCATCGCATCCTATAAAGGTGTCTTTAAGCCGCTAAAGGTACAGCTACAGGCATCGCGTCCTATATAGATGTCTTTAAGCCGCTAAAGGTACAACTATAGTTAGCTGTGATGTTGTAGGACACACACTTTACTTTATATTTATAACGATGTCCGGAGCTAGAGTTCGACACGTCCGACTAGCTCAGTGGCTAGCTCTCAACTGCGACTACTGAGGGCCGACTACCCCCGCCACCTAGCAGCCAGTCTAGTGTTTGTATATTTAGGTGTCTAGAAGCCGCTAAGGTACAGCTATGGGCAGCCTATCTTATTCAAGTTTCAAAAAGCCGCTATAGATACAGTTATAGGCAATGCATCCTTAATAGGTATCTAGAAGCTGCTATAGGTACAGCTACAGGCATAGCATCCTATATAGATGTCTAAAAGCCACTTTAGGTACAGCTACAGGCATCGCATCCTATATAGGTGTCTAAAAGCCGCTATAGGTACAGTTATAGGCATCGCATCCTATATAGGTGTCTAAAAGCCACTTTAGGTACAGCTATAGGCATCGCGTCCTATATAGGTGTCTAAAAGCCGCTATAGGTACAGCTACAAGCATCGCGTCCTATATAGGTGTCTAAAAGCCGGTAGAGGTACAGCTACAGGCATCGCGTCCTATAAAGGTGTCTTTAAGCCGCTAAAGGTACAGCTTTAGACGTCGCATCCTACATAGGTGTCTAGAAGTCGCTTTAGGTACAGCTATAGGCATCGCATCCTCTATAAGTGTCTAAAAGCCGCTATAGGTACAGTTATAGGCATCGCATCCTATATAGGTGTCTAAAAGCCACTTTAGGTACAGCTATAGGCATCGCGTCCTATATAGGTGTCTAGAAGTCGCTTTAGGTACAGCTATAGGCATCGCGTCCTATATAGGTATCTAGAAGTCGGTTTAGGTACAGCTATAGGCATCGCATCCTATAAAGGTGTCTAAAAGCCGCTATAGGTACAGTTATAGGCATCGCATCCTATATAGATGTCTAAAAGCCACTTTAGGTACAGCTATAGGCATAGCGTCCTATATAGGTGTCTAAAAGCCACTATAGGTACAACTACAGGCATCGCGTCCTATATAGGTGTCTAAAAGCCGCTATAGGTACAGCTACAGGCATCGCGTCCTATAAAGGTGTCTTTAAGCCACTAAAGGTACAGCTATAGGCATCGCATCCTATAAAGGTGTCTAAAAGCCGCTAAAGGTACAGCTACAGGCACCGCGTCCTATAAAGGTGTCTAGAAGCCGCTAAAGGTACAGCTATAGGCATCGCATCCTATAAAGGTGTCTAAAAGCCGCTAAAGGTATAGCTATAGGCATCGCATCCTATAAAGGTGTCTAAAAGCCACTTTAGGTACAGCTATAGGCATCGCGTCCTATATAGGTGTCTAAAAGCCGCTATAGGTACAGCTACAAGCATCGCGTCCTATATAGGTGTCTAAAAGCCGGTAGAGGTACAGCTACAGGCATCGCGTCCTATAAAGGTGTCTTTAAGCCGCTAAAGGTACAGCTTTAGACGTCGCATCCTACATAGGTGTCTAGAAGTCGCTTTAGGTACAGCTATAGGCATCGCATCCTCTATAAGTGTCTAAAAGCCGCTATAGGTACAGTTATAGGCATCGCATCCTATATAGGTGTCTAAAAGCCACTTTAGGTACAGCTATAGGCATCGCGTCCTATATAGGTGTCTAGAAGTCGCTTTAGGTACAGCTATATGCATCGCGTCCTATATAGGTGTCTAGAAGCCGCTTTAGGTCCAGCTATAAGCATCGCATCCTCTATAAGTGTCTAAAAGTCACTATAGTTACAGTTACAGGCATCGCGTCCTATAAAGGTGTCTTTAAGCCGCTAAAGGTACAGCTATAGGCATCGCATCCTAAATAGTTGTCTAAAAGGCGCTTTAGGTACAGCTTTGGCCATCGCAGCCTATATACGTGTCTAGAAGCCGCTAAAGGTACAGCTACAGGCATCGCGTCCTATAAAGGTGTCTAAAAGCCACTTTAGGAACAGCTATAGGCATCGCGGCCTATATAGGTGTCTAGAAGTCGCTTTAGGTACAGCTACAGGCATCGCGTCCTATAAAGGTGTCTTTAAGCCGCTAAAGGTACAGCTACAGGCATCGCATCCAATAAAGGTGTCTAAGAGCCGCTATAGGTACAGTTATTGGCATCGCATCCTATATAGGTGTCTAAAAGCCACTTTAGGTACAGCTATAGAGATCGCGTCCTATATAGGTGTCTAGAAGTCGCTTTTGGTACAGCTACAGGCATCGCGTCCTATAAAGGTGTCTTTAAGCCGCTAAAGGTACAGCTACAGGCACCGCGTCCTATAAAGGTGTCTTTAAGCCGCTAAAGGTACAGCTATAGGCATCGCATCCTATAAAGGTGTCTAAAAGCCGCTATAGGTACAGCTATAGGCATCGCATCCTATATAGGTGTCTAAAAGCCGCTATAGGTACAGTTATAGGCATCGCATCCTATATAGATGTCTAAAAGCCACTTTAGGTACAGCTATAGGCATCGCGTCCTATATAGGTGTCTAAAAGGCGCTATAGGTACAGGTATAGGCATCGCATCCTAAATAGGTGTGTAAAAGGCGCTATAGGTACAGCTTTAGCCATCGCATCCTATATAGGTGTCTAAAAGCCGCTATAGGTACAGCTACAGGCATCGCGTCCTATAAAGGTGTCTTTAAGCCGGTAGAGGTACAGCTACAGGCATCGCGTCCTATAAAGGTGTCTTTAAGCCGCTAAAGGTACAGCTTTAGACATCGCATCCTACATAAGTGTCTAGAAGTCGCTTTAGGTACAGCTATAGGCATCGCGTCCTATATAGGTGTCTAAAAGCCGCTATAGGTACAGTTATAGGCATCGCATCCTATATAGGTGTCTAAAAGCCACTTTAGGTACAGCTATAGGCATCGCGTCCTATATAGGTGTCTAGAAGTCGCTTTAGGTACAGCTATAGGCATCGCATCCTATAAAGGTGTCTAAAAGCCGCTATAGGTTCAGTTATAGGCATCGCATCCTATATAGGTGTCTAAAAGCCACTTTAGGTACAGCTATAGGCATCGCGTCCTATATAGGTGTCTAAAAGCCGCTATAGGTACAGCTACAGGCATAGCATCCTATATAGATGTCTAAAAGCCACTTTAGGTACAGCTACAGGCATCGCATCCTATATAGGTGTCTAAAAGCCACTTTAGGTACAGCTATAGGCATCGCGTCCTATATAGGTGTCTAGAAGTCGCTTTAGGTACAGCTACAGGCATCGCGTCCTATAAAGGTGTCTTTAAGCCGCTAAAGGTACAGCTACAGGCATCGCATCCTATAAAGGTGTCTAAAAGCCGCTATAGGTACAGTTATTGGCATCGCATCCTATATAGGTGTCTAAAAGCCACTTTAGGTACAGCTATAGAGATCGCGTCCTATATAGGTGTCTAGAAGTCGCTTTTGGTACAGCTACAGGCATCGCGTCCTATAAAGGTGTCTTTGAGCCGCTAAAGGTACAGCTACAGGCACCGCGTCCTATAAAGGTGTCTTTAAGCCGCTAAAGGTACAGCTATAGGCATCGCATCCTATAAAGGTGTCTAAAAGCCGCTATAGGTACAGCTATAGGCATCGCATCCTATAAAGGTGTCTAAAAGCCGCTAAAGGTACAGCTAGAGGCATCGCATCCTACATAGGTGTCTAAAAGGCGCTATAGGTACAGCTAGAGGCATCGCATCCTACATAGGTGTCTAAAAGGCGCTATAGGTACAGTTATAGGCATCGCATCCTAAATAGGTGTCTAAAAGGCGCTATAGGTACAGCTTTAGCCATCGCATCCTATAAAGGTGTCTAAATGCCGCTAAAGGTACAGCTACAGGCATCGCGTCCTATAAAGGTGTCTAAAAGCCACTTTAGGAACAGCTATAGGCATCGCGGCCTATATAGGTGTCTAGAAGTCGCTTTAGGTACAGCTACAGGCATCGCATCCTATAAAGGTGTCTAAAAGCCGCTATAGGTACAGCTATAGGCATCGCATCCTATAAAGGTGTCTAAAAGCCGCTAAAGGTACAGCTATAGGCATCGCATCCTATAAAGGTGTCTAAAAGCCGCTAAAGGTACAGCTAGAGGCATCGCATCCTACATAGGTGTCTAAAAGGCGCTATAGGTACAGTTATAGGCATCGCATCCTAAATAGGTGTCTAAAAGGCGCTATAGGTACAGCTTTAGCCATCGCATCCTATAAAGGTGTCTAAATGCCGCTAAAGGTACAGCTACAGGCATCGCGTCCTATAAAGGTGTCTAAAAGCCACTTTAGGAACAGCTATAGGCATCGCGGCCTATATAGGTGTCTAGAAGTCGCTTTAGGTACAGCTACAGGCATCGCGTCCTATAAAGGTGTCTAAAAGCCGCTAAAGGTACAGCTATAGGCATCGCATCCTCTATAAGTGTCTAAAAGCCGCTTTAGGTACAGTTATAGGCATCGCGTCCTATAAAGGTGTCTTTAAGCCGCTAAAGGTACAGCTAAAGGCATCGCATCCTATAAAGGTGTCTAAAAGCCGCTATAGGTACAGTTATAGGCATCGCATCCTATATAGGTGTCTAAAAGCCACTTTAGGTACAGCTATAGGCATCGCGTCCTATATAGGTGTCTAGAAGTCGCTTTAGGTACAGCTACAGGCATCGCGTCCTATAAAGGTGTCTTTAAGCCGCTAAAGGTACAGCTACAGGCATCGCGTCCTATATAGATGTCTTTAAGCCGCTAAAGGTACAACTATAGTTAGCTGTGATGTTGTAGGACACACACTATACTTTATATTTATAACGATGTCCGGAGCTAGAGTTCGACACGTCCGACCAGCTCAGTGGCTAGCTCTCAACTGCGACTACTGAGGGCCGACTACCCCCGCCACCTAGCAGCCAGTCTAGTGTTTGTATATTTAGGTGTCTAGAAGCCGCTAAGGTACAGCTATGGGCAGCCTATCTTATTCAAGTTTCAAAAAGCCGCTATAGATACAGTTATAGGCAATGCATCCTTAATAGGTATCTAGAAGCTGCTATAGGTACAGCTACAGGCATAGCATCCTATATAGATGTCTAAAAGCCACTTTAGGTACAGCTACAGGCATCGCATCCTATATAGGTGTCTAAAAGCCGCTTTAGGTACAGCTACAGGCATAGCATCCTATATAGATGTCTAAAAGCCACTTTAGGTACAGCTACAGGCATCGCATCCTATATAGGTGTCTAAAAGCCACTTTAGGTACAGCTATAGGCATCGCGTCCTATATAGGTGTCTAGAAGTCGCTTTAGGTACAGCTACAGGCATCGCGTCCTATAAAGGTGTCTTTAAGCCGCTAAAGGTACAGCTACAAGCATCGCATCCTATAAAGGTGTCTAAAAGCCGCTATAGGTACAGTTATTGGCATCGCATCCTATATAGGTGTCTAAAAGCCACTTTAGGTACAGCTATAGAGATCGCGTCCTATATAGGTGTCTAGAAGTCGCTTTTGGTACAGCTACAGGCATCGCGTCCTATAAAGGTGTCTTTAAGCCGCTAAAGGTACAGCTACAGGCACCGCGTCCTATAAAGGTGTCTTTAAGCCGCTAAAGGTACAGCTATAGGCATCGCATCCTATAAAGGTGTCTAAAAGCCGCTATAGGTACAGCTATAGGCATCGCATCCTATAAAGGTGTCTAAAAGCCGCTAAAGGTACAGCTAGAGGCATCGCATCCTACATAGGTGTCTAAAAGGCGCTATAGGTACAGTTATAGGCATCGCATCCTAAATAGGTGTCTAAAAGGCGCTATAGGTACAGCTTTAGCCATCGCATCCTATAAAGGTGTCTAAATGCCGCTAAAGGTACAGCTACAGGCATCGCGTCCTATAAAGGTGTCTAAAAGCCACTTTAGGAACAGCTATAGGCATCGCGGCCTATATAGGTGTCTAGAAGTCGCTTTAGGTACAGCTACAGGCATCGCGTCCTATAAAGGTGTCTAAAAGCCGCTAAAGGTACAGCTATAGGCATCGCATCCTCTATAAGTGTCTAAAAGCCGCTATAGGTACAGTTATAGGCATCGCGTCCTATAAAGGTGTCTTTAAGCCGCTAAAGGTACAGCTAAAGGCATCGCATCCTATAAAGGTGTCTAAAAGCCGCTATAGGTACAGTTATAGGCATCGCATCCTATATAGGTGTCTAAAAGCCACTTTAGGTACAGCTATAGGCATCGCTTCCTATATAGGTGTCTAGAAGTCGCTTTAGGTACAGCTACAGGCATCGCGTCCTATAAAGGTGTCTTTAAGCCGCTAAAGGTACAGCTACAGGCATCGCGTCCTATATAGATGTCTTTAAGCCGCTAAAGGTACAACTATAGTTAGCTGTGATGTTGTAGGACACACACTTTACTTTATATTTATAACGATGTCCGGAGCTAGAGTTCGACACGTCCGACTAGCTCAGTGGCTAGCTCTCAACTGCGACTACTGAGGGCCGACTACCCCCGCCACCTAGCAGCCAGTCTAGTGTTTGTATATTTAGGTGTCTAGAAGCCGCTAAGGTACAGCTATGGGCAGCCTATCTTATTCAATTGTCTAAAAGCCGCTATAGATACAGTTATAGGCATCGCGTCCTATATAGGTGTCTAGAAGTCGCTATAGGTACAGCTTTAGCCATCGCATCCTATAAAGGTGTCTTTAAGCCGCTAAAGGTACAGCTATAGGCATCGCGTCCTATATAGGTGTCTAGAAGTCGCTTTAGGTACAGCTACAGGCATCGCGTCCTATAAAGGTGTCTAAAAGCCGCTAAAGGTACAGCTATAGGCATCGCAGCCTATATAGGTGTCTAGAAGCCGCTAAAGGTACAGCTACAGGCATCGCGTCCTATAAAGGTGTCTTTAAGCCGCTATAGGTACAGCTATAGGCAGCTGTGATGTTGTAGGACACACACTATACTTTATATTTATAACGATGTCCGGAGCTAGAGTTCGACACGTCCGGCCCGCTCAGTGGCTAGCTCTCAACTGCGACTACTGAGGGCCGACTAACCCCGCCACCTAGCAGCCAGTCTAGTGTTTGTATATTTAGGTGTCTAGAAGCCGCTAAGGTACAGCTATGGGCAGCCTATCTTATTCAAGTTTCAAAAAGCCGCTATAGATACAGTTATAGGCATTGCATCCTTAATAGGTATCTAGAAGCTGCTATAGGTACAGTTATAGGCATCGCATCCTATATAGGTGTAAAGAAGCCGCTTTAGGTACAGTTATAGGCATCGCATCCTATATAGATGTCTAAAAGCCACTTTAGGTACAGCTATAGGCATCGCATCCTATAAAGGTGTCTAAATGCCGCTTAAGGTACAGCTATAGGCATCGCATCCTATAAAGGTGTCTTTAAGCCGCTAAAAGTACAGCTACAGGCACCGCGTCCTATAAAGGTGTCTTTAAGCCGCTAAAGGTACAGCTACAGGCATCGCGTCCAATAAAGGTGTCTAAAAGCCGCTAAAGGTACAGCTATAGGCATCGCATCCTCTATAAGTGTCTAAAAGCCGCTATAGGTACAGTTATAGGCATCGCGTCCTATAAAGGTGTCTTTAAGCCGCTAAAGGTACAGCTAAAGGCATCGCATCCTATAAAGGTGTCTAAAAGCCGCTATAGGTACAGTTATAGGCATCGCATCCTATATAGGTGTCTAAAAGCCACTTTAGGTACAGCTATAGGCATCGCGTCCTATAAAGGTGTCTTTAAGCCGCTAAAGGTACAGCTATAGGCATCGCATCCTATAAAGGTGTCTAAAAGCCGCTAAAGGTACAGCTATAGGCATCGCATCCTCTATAAGTGTCTAAAAGCCGCTATAGGTACAGTTATAGGCATCGCGTCCTATAAAGGTGTCTTTAAGCCGCTAAAGGTACAGCTAAAGGCATCGCATCCTATAAAGGTGTCTAAAAGCCGCTATAGGTACAGTTATAGGCATCGCATCCTATATAGGTGTCTAAAAGCCACTTTAGGTACAGCTATAGGCATCGCGTCCTATATAGGTGTCTGGAAGTCGCTTTAGGTACAGCTACAGGCATCGCGTCCTATAAAGGTGTCTTTAAGCCGCTAAAGGTACAGCTACAGGCATCGCGTCCTATATAGATGTCTTTAAGCCGCTAAAGGTACAGCTATAGGCATCGCATCCTATAAAGGTGTCTAAAAGCCGCTTTAGGTCCAGCTATAGGCATCGCATCCTCTATAAGTGTCTAAAAGCCGCTATAGGTACAGTTACAGGCATCGCATCCTTTATAGTTATCTAGAAGCCGCTATATGTACAGCTATAGGCAGCTGTGATATTGTAGGACACACACTATACTTTATATTTATAACGATGTCCGGAGCTAGAGTTCGACACGTCCAACCCGCTCAGTGGCTAGCTCTCAACTGCGACTACTGAGGGCCGACTACCCCCGCCACCTAGCAGCCAGTCTAGTGTTTGTATATTTAGATATCTAGAAGCCGCTAAGGTACAGCTATGGGCAGCCTATCTTATTCAAGTTTCTAAAAGCCGCTTTAGGTAAAGTTATAGGCATCGCATCCTATATAGATGTCTAAAAGCCACTTTAGGTACAGCTATAGGCATCGCGTCCTATATAGGTGTCTAAAAGGCGCTATAGGTACAGGTATAGGCATCGCATCCTAAATAGGTGTGTAAAAGGCGCTATAGGTACAGCTTTAGCCATCGCATCCTATATAGGTGTCTAAAAGCCGCTATAGGTACAGCTACAGGCATCGCGTCCTATAAAGGTGTCTTTAAGCCGGTAGAGGTACAGCTACAGGCATCGCGTCCTATAAAGGTGTCTTTAAGCCGCTAAAGGTACAGCTTTAGACATCGCATCCTACATAAGTGTCTAGAAGTCGCTTTAGGTACAGCTATAGGCATCGCGTCCTATATAGGTGTCTAAAAGCCGCTATAGGTACAGTTATAGGCATCGCATCCCATATAGGTGTCTAAAAGCCACTTTAGGTACAGCTATAGGCATCGCGTCCTATATAGGTGTCTAGAAGTCGCTTTAGGTACAGCTATAGGCATCGCATCCTATAAAGGTGTCTAAAAGCCGCTATAGGTTCAGTTATAGGCATCGCATCCTATATAGGTGTCTAAAAGCCACTTTAGGTACAGCTATAGGCATCGCGTCCTATATAGGTGTCTAAAAGCCGCTATAGGTACAGCTACAGGCATAGCATCCTATATAGATGTCTAAAAGCCACTTTAGGTACAGCTACAGGCATCGCATCCTATATAGGTGTCTAAAAGCCACTTTAGGTACAGCTATAGGCATCGCGTCCTATATAGGTGTCTAGAAGTCGCTTTAGGTACAGCTACAGGCATCGCGTCCTATAAAGGTGTCTTTAAGCCGCTAAAGGTACAGCTACAGGCATCGCATCCTATAAAGGTGTCTAAAAGCCGCTATAGGTACAGTTATTGGCATCGCATCCTATATAGAAGTCTAAAAGCCACTTTAGGTACAGCTATAGAGATCGCGTCCTATATAGGTGTCTAGAAGTCGCTTTTGGTACAGCTACAGGCATCGCGTCCTATAAAGGTGTCTTTGAGCCGCTAAAGGTACAGCTACAGGCACCGCGTCCTATAAAGGTGTCTTTAAGCCGCTAAAGGTACAGCTATAGGCATCGCATCCTATAAAGGTGTCTAAAAGCCGCTATAGGTACAGCTATAGGCATCGCATCCTATAAAGGTGTCTAAAAGCCGCTAAAGGTACAGCTAGAGGCATCGCATCCTACATAGGTGTCTAAAAGGCGCTATAGGTACAGTTATAGGCATCGCATCCTAAATAGGTGTCTAAAAGGCGCTATAGGTACAGCTTTAGCCATCGCATCCTATAAAGGTGTCTAAATGCCGCTAAAGGTACAGCTACAGGCATCGCGTCCTATAAAGGTGTCTAAAAGCCACTTTAGGAACAGCTATAGGCATCGCGGCCTATATAGGTGTCTAGAAGTCGCTTTAGGTACAGCTACAGGCATCGCGTCCTATAAAGGTGTCTAAAAGCCGCTAAAGGTACAGCTATAGGCATCGCATCCTCTATAAGTGTCTAAAAGCCGCTATAGGTACAGTTATAGGCATCGCGTCCTATAAAGGTGTCTTTAAGCCGCTAAAGGTACAGCTAAAGGCATCGCATCCTATAAAGGTGTCTAAAAGCCGCTATAGGTACAGTTATAGGCATCGCATCCTATATAGGTGTCTAAAAGCCACTTTAGGTACAGCTATAGGCATCGCGTCCTATATAGGTGTCTAGAAGTCGCTTTAGGTACAGCTACAGGCATCGCGTCCTATAAAGGTGTCTTTAAGCCGCTAAAGGTACAGCTACAGGCATCGCGTCCTATATAGATGTCTTTAAGCCGCTAAAGGTACAACTATAGTTAGCTGTGATGTTGTAGGACACACACTATACTTTATATTTATAACGATGTCCGGAGCTAGAGTTCGACACGTCCGACCAGCTCAGTGGCTAGCTCTCAACTGCGACTACTGAGGGCCGACTACCCCCGCCACCTAGCAGCCAGTCTAGTGTTTGTATATTTAGGTGTCTAGAAGCCGCTAAGGTACAGCTATGGGCAGCCTATCTTATTCAATTGTCTAAAAGCCGCTATAGATACAGTTATAGGCATCGCGTCCTATATAGGTGTCTAGAAGTCGCTATAGGTACAGCTTTAGCCATCGCATCCTATAAAGGTGTCTTTAAGCCGCTAAAGGTACAGCTACAGGCATCGCATCCTATAAAGGTGTCTAAAAGCCGCTATAGGTACAGTTATAGGCATCGCATCCTATATAGGTGTCTAAAAGCCACTTTAGGTACAGCTATAGGCATCGCGTCCTATATAGGTGTCTAGAAGTCGCTTTAGGTACAGCTACAGGCATCGCGTCCTATAAAGGTGTCTTTAAGCCGCTAAAGGTACAGCTACAGGCATCGCGTCCTATATAGATGTCTTTAAGCCGCTAAAGGTACAACTATAGTTAGCTGTGATGTTGTAGGACACACACTATACTTTATATTTATAACGATGTCCGGAGCTAGAGTTCGACACGTCCGACCAGCTCAGTGGCTAGCTCTCAACTGCGACTACTGAGGGCCGACTACCCCCGCCACCTAGCAGCCAGTCTAGTGTTTGTATATTTAGGTGTCTAGAAGCCGCTAAGGTACAGCTATGGGCAGCCTATCTTATTCAAGTTTCAAAAAGCCGCTATAGATACAGTTATAGGCATTGCATCCTTAATAGGTATCTAGAAGCTGCTATAGGTACAGCTACAGGCATAGCATCCTATATAGATGTCTAAAAGCCACTTTAGGTACAGCTACAGGCATCGCATCCTATATAGGTGTCTAAAAGCCGCTATAGGTACAGCTACAGGCATAGCATCCTATATAGATGTCTAAAAGCCACTTTAGGTACAGCTACAGGCATCGCATCCTATATAGGTGTCTAAAAGCCACTTTAGGTACAGCTATAGGCATCGCGTCCTATATAGGTGTCTAGAAGTCGCTTTAGGTACAGCTACAGGCATCGCGTCCTATAAAGGTGTCTTTAAGCCGCTAAAGGTACAGCTATAAGCATCGCATCCTATAAAGGTGTCTAAAAGCCGCTAAAGGTACAGCTATAGGCATCGCAGCCTATATAGGTGTCTAGAAGCCGCTAAAGGTACAGCTACAGGCATCGCGTCCTATAAAGGTGTCTTTAAGCCGCTATAGGTACAGCTATAGGCAGCTGTGATGTTGTAGGACACACACTATACTTTATATTTATAACGATGTCCGGAGCTAGAGTTCGACACGTCCGGCCCGCTCAGTGGCTAGCTCTCAACTGCGACTACTGAGGGCCGACTACCCCCGCCACCTAGCAGCCAGTCTAGTGTTTGTATATTTAGGTGTCTAGAAGCCGCTAAGGTACAGCTATGGGCAGCCTATCTTATTTAAGTTTCAAAAAGCCGCTATAGATACAGTTATAGGCATTGCATCCTTAATAGGTATCTAGAAGCTGCTATAGGTACAGTTATAGGCATCGCATCCTATATAGGTGTAAAGAAGCCGCTTTAGGTACAGTTATAGGCATCGCATCCTATATAGATGTCTAAAAGCCACTTTAGGTACAGCTATAGGCATCGCATCCTATAAAGGTGTCTAAAAGCCGCTTAAGGTACAGCTATAGGCATCGCATCCTATAAAGGTGTCTTTAAGCCGCTAAAAGTACAGCTACAGGCACCGCGTCCTATTAAGGTGTCTTTAAGCCGCTAAAGGTACAGCTATAGGCATCGCATCCTATAAAGGTGTCTAAAAGCCGCTAAAGGTACAGCTATAGGCATCGCATCCTCTATAAGTGTCTAAAAGCCGCTATAGGTACAGTTATAGGCATCGCGTCCTATAAAGGTGTCTTTAAGCCGCTAAAGGTACAGCTAAAGGCATCGCATCCTATAAAGGTGTCTAAAAGCCGCTATAGGTACAGTTATAGGCATCGCATCCTATATAGGTGTCTAAAAGCCACTTTAGGTACAGCTATAGGCATCGCGTCCAATATAGGTGTCTAGAAGTCGCTTTAGGTACAGCTACAGGCATCGCGTCCTATAAAGGTGTCTTTAAGCCGCTAAAGGTACAGCTACAGGCATCGCGTCCTATATAGATGTCTTTAAGCCGCTAAAGGTACAGCTATAGGCATCGCATCCTATGAAGGTGTCTAAAAGCCGCTTTAGGTCCAGCTATAGGCATCGCATCCTCTATAAGTGTCTAAAAGCCGCTATAGGTACAGTTACAGGCATCGCATCCTATAAAGGTGTCTAAAAGCCGCTATAGGTACAGCTATAGGCATCGCATCCTATAAAGGTGTCTAAAAGCCGCTAAAGGTACAGCTAGAGGCATCGCATCCTACATAGGTGTCTAAAAGGCGCTATAGGTACAGTTATAGGCATCGCATCCTAAATAGGTGTCTAAAAGGCGCTATAGGTACAGCTTTAGCCATCGCATCCTATAAAGGTGTCTAAATGCCGCTAAAGGTACAGCTACAGGCATCGCGTCCTATAAAGGTGTCTAAAAGCCACTTTAGGAACAGCTATAGGCATCGCGGCCTATATAGGTGTCTAGAAGTCGCTTTAGGTACAGCTACAGGCATCGCGTCCTATAAAGGTGTCTAAAAGCCGCTAAAGGTACAGCTATAGGCATCGCATCCTCTATAAGTGTCTAAAAGCCGCTATAGGTACAGTTATAGGCATCGCGTCCTATAAAGGTGTCTTTAAGCCGCTAAAGGTACAGCTAAAGGCATCGCATCCTATAAAGGTGTCTAAAAGCCGCTATAGGTACAGTTATAGGCATCGCATCCTATATAGGTGTCTAAAAGCCACTTTAGGTACAGCTATAGGCATCGCGTCCTATATAGGTGTCTAGAAGTCGCTTTAGGTACAGCTACAGGCATCGCGTCCTATAAAGGTGTCTTTAAGCCGCTAAAGGTACAGCTACAGGCATCGCGTCCTATATAGATGTCTTTAAGCCGCTAAAGGTACAACTATAGTTAGCTGTGATGTTGTAGGACACACACTATACTTTATATTTATAACGATGTCCGGAGCTAGAGTTCGACACGTCCGACCAGCTCAGTGGCTAGCTCTCAACTGCGACTACTGAGGGCCGACTACCCCCGCCACCTAGCAGCCAGTCTAGTGTTTGTATATTTAGGTGTCTAGAAGCCGCTAAGGTACAGCTATGGGCAGCCTATCTTATTCAAGTTTCAAAAAGCCGCTATAGATACAGTTATAGGCATTGCATCCTTAATAGGTATCTAGAAGCTGCTATAGGTACAGCTACAGGCATAGCATCCTATATAGATGTCTAAAAGCCACTTTAGGTACAGCTACAGGCATCGCATCCTATATAGGTGTCTAAAAGCCGCTATAGGTACAGCTACAGGCATAGCATCCTATATAGATGTCTAAAAGCCACTTTAGGTACAGCTACAGGCATCGCATCCTATATAGGTGTCTAAAAGCCACTTTAGGTACAGCTATAGGCATCGCGTCCTATATAGGTGTCTAGAAGTCGCTTTAGGTACAGCTACAGGCATCGCGTCCTATAAAGGTGTCTTTAAGCCGCTAAAGGTACAGCTACAAGCATCGCATCCTATAAAGGTGTCTAAAAGCCGCTAAAGGTACAGCTATAGGCATCGCAGCCTATATAGGTGTCTAGAAGCCGCTAAAGGTACAGCTATAGGCATCGCGTCCAATATAGGTGTCTAGAAGTCGCTTTAGGTACAGCTACAGGCATCGCGTCCTATAAAGGTGTCTTTAAGCCGCTAAAGGTACAGCTACAGGCATCGCGTCCTATATAGATGTCTTTAAGCCGCTAAAGGTACAGCTACAGGCATCGCGTCCTATAAAGGTGTCTTTAAGCCGCTATAGGTACAGCTATAGGCAGCTGTGATGTTGTAGGACACACACTATACTTTATATTTATAACGATGTCCGGAGCTAGAGTTCGACACGTCCGGCCCGCTCAGTGGCTAGCTCTCAACTGCGACTACTGAGGGCCGACTACCCCCGCCACCTAGCAGCCAGTCTAGTGTTTGTATATTTAGGTGTCTAGAAGCCGCTAAGGTACAGCTATGGGCAGCCTATCTTATTTAAGTTTCAAAAAGCCGCTATAGATACAGTTATAGGCATTGCATCCTTAATAGGTATCTAGAAGCTGCTATAGGTACAGTTATAGGCATCGCATCCTATATAGGTGTAAAGAAGCCGCTTTAGGTACAGTTATAGGCATCGCATCCTATATAGATGTCTAAAAGCCACTTTAGGTACAGCTATAGGCATCGCATCCTATAAAGGTGTCTAAAAGCCGCTTAAGGTACAGCTATAGGCATCGCATCCTATAAAGGTGTCTTTAAGCCGCTAAAAGTACAGCTACAGGCACCGCGTCCTATTAAGGTGTCTTTAAGCCGCTAAAGGTACAGCTATAGGCATCGCATCCTATAAAGGTGTCTAAAAGCCGCTAAAGGTACAGCTATAGGCATCGCATCCTCTATAAGTGTCTAAAAGCCGCTATAGGTACAGTTATAGGCATCGCGTCCTATAAAGGTGTCTTTAAGCCGCTAAAGGTACAGCTAAAGGCATCGCATCCTATAAAGGTGTCTAAAAGCCGCTATAGGTACAGTTATAGGCATCGCATCCTATATAGGTGTCTAAAAGCCACTTTAGGTACAGCTATAGGCATCGCGTCCAATATAGGTGTCTAGAAGTCGCTTTAGGTACAGCTACAGGCATCGCGTCCTATAAAGGTGTCTTTAAGCCGCTAAAGGTACAGCTACAGGCATCGCGTCCTATATAGATGTCTTTAAGCCGCTAAAGGTACAGCTATAGGCATCGCATCCTATGAAGGTGTCTAAAAGCCGCTTTAGGTCCAGCTATAGGCATCGCATCCTCTATAAGTGTCTAAAAGCCGCTATAGGTACAGTTACAGGCATCGCATCCTTTATAGTTATCTAGAAGCCGCTATATGTACAGCTATAGGCAGCTGTGATATTGTAGGACACACACTATACTTTATATTTATAACGATGTCCGGAGCTAGAGTTCGACACGTCCAACCCGCTCAGTGGCTAGCTCTCAACTGCGACTACTGAGGGCCGACTACCCCCGCCACCTAGCAGCCAGTCTAGTGTTTGTATATTTAGGTATCTAGAAGCCGCTAAGGTACAGCTATGGGCAGCCTATCTTATTCAAGTTTCTAAAAGCCGCTTTAGGTAAAGTTATAGGCATCGCATCCTATATAGATGTCTAAAAGCCACTTTAGGTACAGCTATAGGCATCGCGTCCTATATAGGTGTCTAAAAGGCGCTATAGGTACAGGTATAGGCATCGCATCCTAAATAGGTGTGTAAAAGGCGCTATAGGTACAGCTTTAGCCATCGCATCCTATATAGGTGTCTAAAAGCCGCTATAGGTACAGCTACAGGCATCGCGTCCTATAAAGGTGTCTTTAAGCCGGTAGAGGTACAGCTACAGGCATCGCGTCCTATAAAGGTGTCTTTAAGCCGCTAAAGGTACAGCTTTAGACATCGCATCCTACATAGGTGTCTAGAAGTCGCTTTAGGTACAGCTATAGGCATCGCGTCCTATATAGGTGTCTAAAAGCCGCTATAGGTACAGTTATAGGCATCGCATCCTATATAGGTGTCTAAAAGCCACTTTAGGTACAGCTATAGGCATCGCGTCCTATATAGGTGTCTAGAAGTCGCTTTAGGTACAGCTATAGGCATCGCATCCTATAAAGGTGTCTAAAAGCCACTTTAGGTACAGCTATAGGCATCGCGTCCTATATAGGTGTTTAGAAGTCGCTTTAGGTACAGCTACAGGCATCGCGTCCTATAAAGGTGTCTTTAAGCCGCTAAAGGTACAGCTACAGGCACCGCGTCCTATAAAGGTGTCTTTAAGCCGCTAAAGGTACAGCTATAGGCATCGCATCCTATAAAGGTGTCTAAAAGCCGCTAAAGGTACAGCTATAGGCATCGCATCCTACATAGGGGTCTAAAAGGCGCTATAGGTACAGTTATAGGCATCGCATCCTAAATAGGTGTCTAAAAGACGCTATAGGTACAGCTTTAGCCATCGCATCCTATAAAGGTGTCTAAAAGCCACTTTAGGAACAGCTATAGGCATCGCGTCCTATATAGGTGTCTTTAAGCCGCTATAGGTACAGCTATAGGCAGCTATGATATTGTAGGACACACACTATACTTTATATTTATAACGATGTCCGGAACTAGAGTTCGACACGTCCGACCCGCTCAGTGGCTAGCTCTCAACTGCGACTACTGAGGGCCGACTACCCCCGCCACCTAGCAGCCAGTCTAGTGTTTGTATATTTAGGTGTCTAGAAGCCGCTAAGGTACAGCTATAGGCATCGCATCCTACATAGGTGTCTAAAAGCCACTTTAGGTACAGCTATAGGCATCGCGTCCTACATAGGTGTCTAGAAGTCGCTTTAGGTACAGCTATAGGCATCGCATCCTCTATAAGTGTCTAAAAGCCACTTTAGGTACAGCTATAGGCATCGCGTCCTATATAGGTGTTTAGAAGTCGCTTTAGGTACAGCTACAGGCATCGCGTCCTATAAAGGTGTCTTTAAGCCGCTAAAGGTACAGCTACAGGCACCGCGTCCTATAAAGGTGTCTTTAAGCCGCTAAAGGTACAGCTATAGGCATCGCATCCTATAAAGGTGTCTAAAAGCCACTTTAGGTACAGCTATAGGCATCGCGGCCTATATAGGTGTCTGGAAGTCGCTTTAGGTACAGCTACAGGCATCGCGTCCTATAAAGGTGTCTTTAAGCCGCTAAAGGTACAGCTACAGGCATCGCGTCCTATATAGATGTCTTTAAGCCGCTAAAGGTACAGCTATAGGCATCGCATCCTATAAAGGTGTCTAAAAGCCGCTTTAGGTCCAGCTATAGGCATCGCATCCTCTATAAGTGTCTAAAAGCCGCTATAGGTACAGTTACAGGCATCGCATCCTTTATAGTTATCTAGAAGCCGCTATATGTACAGCTATAGGCAGCTGTGATATTGTAGGACACACACTATACTTTATATTTATAACGATGTCCGGAGCTAGAGTTCGACACGTCCAACCCGCTCAGTGGCTAGCTCTCAACTGCGACTACTGAGGGCCGACTACCCCCGCCACCTAGCAGCCAGTCTAGTGTTTGTATATTTAGGTATCTAGAAGCCGCTAAGGTACAGCTATGGGCAGCCTATCTTATTCAAGTTTCTAAAAGCCGCTTTAGGTAAAGTTATAGGCATCGCATCCTATATAGATGTCTAAAAGCCACTTTAGGTACAGCTATAGGCATCGCGTCCTATATAGGTGTCTAAAAGGCGCTATAGGTACAGGTATAGGCATCGCATCCTAAATAGGTGTGTAAAAGGCGCTATAGGTACAGCTTTAGCCATCGCATCCTATATAGGTGTCTAAAAGCCGCTATAGGTACAGCTACAGGCATCGCGTCCTATAAAGGTGTCTTTAAGCCGGTAGAGGTACAGCTACAGGCATCGCGTCCTATAAAGGTGTCTTTAAGCCGCTAAAGGTACAGCTTTAGACATCGCATCCCACATAGGTGTCTAGAAGTCGCTTTAGGTACAGCTATAGGCATCGCGTCCTATATAGGTGTCAAAAAGCCGCTATAGGTACAGTTATAGGCATCGCATCCTATATAGGTGTCTAAAAGCCACTTTAGGTACAGCTATAGGCATCGCGTCCTATATAGGTGTCTAGAAGTCGCTTTAGGTACAGCTATAGGCATCGCATCCTATAAAGGTGTCTAAAAGCCGCTATAGGTACAGTTATAGGCATCGCATCCTATATAGGTGTCTAAAAGCCACTTTAGGTACAGCTATAGGCATCGCGTCCTATATAGGTGTTTAGAAGTCGCTTTAGGTACAGCTACAGGCATCGCGTCCTATAAAGGTGTCTTTAAGCCGCTAAAGGTACAGCTACAGGCACCGCGTCCTATAAAGGTGTCTTTAAGCCGCTAAAGGTACAGCTATAGGCATCGCGTCCTATAAAGGTGTCTAAAAGCTGCTAAAGGTACAGCTATAGGCATCGCATCCTATAAAGGTGTCTAAAAGCCGCTAAAGGTACAGCTATAGGCATCGCATCCTACATAGGGGTCTAAAAGGCGCTATAGGTACAGTTATAGGCATCGCATCCTAAATAGGTGTCTAAAAGGCGCTATAGGTACAGCTTTAGCCATCGCATCCTATAAAGGTGTCTAAAAGCCACTTTAGGAACAGCTATAGGCATCGCGTCCTATATAGGTGTCTTTAAGCCGCTATAGGTACAGCTATAGGCAGCTGTGATATTGTAGGACACACACTATACTTTATATTTATAACGATGTCCGGAACTAGAGTTCGACACGTCCGACCCGCTCAGTGGCTAGCTCTCAACTGCGACTACTGAGGGCCGACTACCCCCGCCACCTAGCAGCCAGTCTAGTGTTTGTATATTTAGGTGTCTAGAAGCCGCTAAGGTACAGCTATAGGCATCGCATCCTACATAGGTGTCTAAAAGCCACTTTAGGTACAGCTATAGGCATCGCGTCCTACATAGGTGTCTAGAAGTCGCTTGAGGTACAGCTATAGGCATCGCATCCTCTATAAGTGTCTAAAAGCCGCTATAGGTACAGTTATAGGCATCGCATCCTATATAGGTGTCTAAAAGCCACTTTAGGTACAGCTATAGGCATCGCGTCCTATATCGGTGTCTAGAAGTCGCTTTAGGTACAGCTATAGGCATCGCGTCCTATATAGGTGTCTAGAAGCCGCTTTAGGTCCAGCTATAAGCATCGCATCCTCTATAAGTGTCTAAAAGCCACTATAGTTACAGTTACAGGCATCGCATCCTTTATAGTTATCTAGAAGCCGCTATAGGTACAACTATAGTTAGCTGTGATGTTGTAGGACACACACTTTACTTTATATTTATAACGATGTCCGGAGCTAGAGTTCGACACGTCCGACCAGCTCAGTGGCTAGCTCTCAACTGCGACTACTGAGGGCCGACTACCCCCGCCACCTAGCAGCCAGTCTAGTGTTTGTATATTTAGGTGTCTAGAAGCCGCTAAGGTACAGCTATAGGCATCGCATCCTACATAGGTGTCTAAAAGCCACTTTAGGTACAGCTATAGGCATCGCGTCCTACATAGGTGTCTAGAAGTCGCTTGAGGTACAGCTATAGGCATCGCATCCTCTATAAGTGTCTAAAAGCCGCTATAGGTACAGTTATAGGCATCGCATCCTATATAGGTGTCTAAAAGCCACTTTAGGTACAGCTATAGGCATCGCGTCCTATATCGGTGTCTAGAAGTCGCTTTAGGTACAGCTATAGGCATCGCGTCCTATATAGGTGTCTAGAAGCCGCTTTAGGTCCAGCTATAAGCATCGCATCCTCTATAAGTGTCTAAAAGCCACTATAGTTACAGTTACAGGCATCGCATCCTTTATAGTTATCTAGAAGCCGCTATAGGTACAACTATAGTTAGCTGTGATGTTGTAGGACACACACTTTACTTTATATTTATAACGATGTCCGGAGCTAGAGTTCGACACGTCCGACCAGCTCAGTGGCTAGCTCTCAACTGCGACTACTGAGGGCCGACTACCCCCGCCACCTAGCAGCCAGTCTAGTGTTTGTATATTTAGGTGTCTAGAAGCCGCTAAGGTACAGCTATGGGCAGCCTATCTTATTCAAGTGTCTAAAAGCCGCTATAGATACAGTTATAGGCATCGCGTCCTATATAGGTGTCTAGAAGTCGCTATAGGTACAGCTTTAGCCACCGCATCCTATAAAGGTGTCTTTAAGCCGCTAAAGGTACAGCTACAGGCATCGCGTCCTATAATGGTGTCTTTAAGCCGATAAAGGTACAGCTATACGCATCGCATCCTATAAAGGTGTCTAAAAGCCGCTATAGGTACAGTTATAGGCATCGCATCCTATATAGGTGTCTTTAAGCCGCTAAAGGTACAGCTACAGGCATTGCATCCTATAAAGGTGTCTAAAAGCCGCTATAGGTACAGTTATAGGCATCGCATCCTATATAGGTGTCTAGAAGCCACTTTAGGTACAGCTATAGGGATCGCGTCCTATATAGGTGTCAAGAAGTCGCTTTAGGTACAGCTACAGGCATCGCGTCCTATAAAGGTGTGTTTAAGCCGCTAAAGGTACAGCTACAGGCACCGCGTCCTATAAAGGTGTCTTTAAGCCGCTAAAGGTACAGCTATAGGCATCGCATCCTATATAGGTGTCTAAAAGCCGCTAAAGGTACAGCTATAGGCATCGCATCCTACATAGGTGTCTAAAAGGCGCTATAGGTACAGGTATAGGCATCGCATCCTACAAACTTGTCTAAAAGCCGCTTTAGGTACAGCTATAGGCATCGCGTCCTATAAAGGTGTCTAAAAGCCGCTAAAGGTACAGCTATAGGCATCGCATCCTAAATAGGTGTCTAAAAGGCGCTATAGGTACAGCTTTAGCCATCGCAGCCTATATAGGTGTCTAGAAGCCGCTAAAGGTTTAGCTACAGGCATCGCGTCCTATAAAGGTGTCTTTAAGCCGCTATAGGTACAGCTATAGGCAGCTGTGATGTTGTAGGACACACACTATACTTTATATTTATAACGATGTCCGGAGCTAGAGTTCGACACGTCCGACCCGCTCAGTGGCTAGCTCTCAACTGCGACTACTGAGGGCCGACTACCCCCGCCACCTAGCAGCCAGTCTAGTGTTTGTATATTTAGGTGTCTAGAAGCCGCTAAGGTACAGCTATGGGCAGCCTATCTTATTCAAGTTTCTAAAAGCCGCTATAGATACAGTTATAGGCATCGCATCCTTAATAGGTATCTAGAAGCTGCTATAGGTACAGTTATAGGCATCGCATCCTATATAGGTGTAAAGAAGCCGCTTTAGGTACAGTTATAGGCATCGCATCCTATATAGATGTCTAAAAGCCACTTTAGGTACAGCTATAGGCATAGCGTCCTATATAGGTGTCTAAAAGCCGCTATAGGTACAGCTACAGGCATCGCGTCCTATAAAGGCGTCTTTAAGCCACTAAAGGTACAGCTATAGGCATCGCATCCTATAAAGGTGTCTAAAAGCCGCTTAAGGTACAGCTATAGGCATCGTATCCTATAAAGGTGTCTTTAAGCCGCTAAAGGTACAGCTACAGGCATCGCATCCTATAAAGGTGTCTAAAAGCCGCTATAGATACAGCTATAGGCATCGCATCCTATAAAGGTGTCTAAAAGCCGCTAAAGGTACAGCTAGAGGCATCGCATCCTACATAGGTGTCTAAAAGGCGCTATAGGTACAGTTATTGGCATCGCATCCTATATAGGTGTCTAAAAGCCACTTTAGGTCCAGCTATAGGCATCGCATCCTCTATAAGTGTCTAGAAGCCGCTATACATACAGCTATAGGCAGCTGTGATATTGTAGGACACACACTATACTTTATATTTATAACGATGTCCGGAGCTAGAGTTCGACACGTCCAACCCGCTCAGTGGCTAGCTCTCAACTGCGACTACTGAGGGCCGACTACCCCCGCCACCTAGCAGCCAGTCTAGTGTTTGTATATTTAGGTATCTAGAAGCCGCTAAGGTACAGCTATGGGCAGCCTATCTTATTCAAGTTTCTAAAAGCCGCTTTAGGTACAGTTACAGGCATCGCATCCTATATAGATGTCTAAAAGCTACTTTAGGTACAGCTATAAGCATCGCGTCCTATATAGGTGTCTAAAAGCCGCTATAGGTACAGCTACAGGCATAGCATCCTATATAGATGTCTAAAAGCCACTTTAGGTACAGCTATAGGCATCGCGTCCTATATAGGTGTCTAAAAGCCGCTATAGCTACAGCTACAGGCATCGCGTCCTATATAGGTGTCTAAAAGCCGGTAGAGGTACAGCTACAGGCATCGCGTCCTATAAAGGTGTCTTTAAGCCGCTAAAGGTACAGCTTTAGACATCGCATTCTACATAGGTGTCTAGAAGTCGCTTTAGGTACAACTATAGGCATCGCATCCTCTATAAGTGTCTAAAAGCCGCTAAGGTACAGCTATAGGCATCGCATCCTACATAGGTGTCTAAAAGCCACTTTAGGTACAGCTATAGGCATCGCGTCCTAAATAGGTGTCTAGAAGTCGCTTTAGGTACAGCTACAGGCATCGCGTCCTATATAGGTGTCTAAAAGCCGCTATAGGTACAGCTACAGGCATCGCATCCTATATAGGTGTCTAAAAGCCACTTTAGGTACAGCTATAGGCATCGCGTCCTATATAGGTGTCTAGAAGTCGCTTTAGGTACAGCTACAGGCATCGCGTCCTATAAAGGTGTCTTTAAGCCGCTAAAGGTACAGCTACAGGCATCGCATCCTATAAAGGTGTCTAAAAGCCGCTATAGGTACAGTTATTGGCATCGCATCCTATATAGGTGTCTAAAAGCCACTTTAGGTACAGCTATAGAGATCGCGTCCTATATAGGTGTCTAGAAGTCGCTTTTGGTACAGCTACAGGCATCGCGTCCTATAAAGGTGTCTTTAAGCCGCTAAAGGTACAGCTACAGGCACCGCGTCCTATAAAGATGTCTTTAAGCCGCTAAAGGTACAGCTATAGGCATCGCATCCTATAAAGGTGTCTAAAAGCCGCTATAGATACAGCTATAGGCATCGCATCCTATAAAGGTGTCTAAAAGCCGCTAAAGGTACAGCTAGAGGCATCGCATCCTACATAGGTGTCTAAAAGGCGCTATAGGTACAGTTATAGGCATCGCATCCTAAATAGGTGTCTAAAAGGCGCTATAGGTACAGCTTTAGCCATCGCATCCTATAAAGGTGTCTAAATGCCGCTAAAGGTACAGCTACAGGCATCGCGTCCTATAAAGGTGTCTAAAAGCCACTTTAGGAACAGCTATAGGCATCGCGGCCTATATAGGTGTCTAGAAGTCGCTTTAGGTACAGCTACAGGCATCGCGTCCTATAAAGGTGTCTAAAAGCCGCTAAAGGTACAGCTATAGGCATCGCATCCTAAATAGGTGTCTAAAAGGCGCTATAGGTACAGCTTTAGCCATCGCATAGACCCGCTCAGTGGCTAGCTCTCAACTGCGACTACTGAGGGCCGACTGCCCCCGCCACCTAGCAGCCAGTCTAGTGTTTGTATATTTAGGTGTCTAGAAGCCGCTAAGGTACAGCTATAGGCATCGCATCCTATATAGGTGTATAGAAGCCGCTTTAGGTACAGCTATACGCATCGCATCCTCTATAAGTGTCTAGAAGCCGCTATAGGTACAGCTATAGGCATCGCGTCTTATATAGGTGTGTAGAAGCCAATTTAGGTACAGCTATAGGCATTGCGTCCTGTATAGGTGTCTTGAAGCCGCTAAAGGTACAGCTATAGACATCGCATCCTATATAGGTTTCCAAAAGCCGCTATAGGTACAGCTATATGCTGTTTATTCCATTCAGGTGTCTAAAAGGCGCTATAGGTACAGCTTTAAGCATTGCAGCCTATACAGGTGTCTTGAAGCCGCTAGAGGTACAGCTATAGGCATCGCATCCTATATAGGTGTCTAGAAGCCGCTATATGTACAGCTTTAGGCAGCTGTGATGTTTTAGGACACACACTATACTTTATATTTATTACGATGTCTGGAGCTAGAGGTCGACACGCCCGACCCGTCAGTGGCTAGCTCTCAACTGCGACTACTGAGGGCCGACTACCCCCGCCACCTTATTATATATATATAAATCTAAATCAATAAGTAAATCTAAATCAATAAGTTAGTTTATTGAAAATTCTAATAATAAAATAAAAGCTATCTAGCTGGAAGGTGATAAGCAGGGAAACTGGAAAGACAAACCAACGAGATCGGAATGAATTGTCGCTAAAAATTGATAATAAAATTATCTCAGATAGGTCAGAAGTGGCTGAGACGTTAGGAAACTTTTTCACCAACATCCCAATAGAAGTTACGAAATCTCTCCCTTCCTCGTCTTTGTTATCTGAATCTTTTTTTAAAGAACATTTCACTAAGGATATACCAACCTTTGAATTTAAGCATATCTTTGTTGATACAATTATAAAAACATTCAAAAGTCTTAATATAAAAAACACTGAAGACTTATGGGGTATATCCGTTAAGGTTCTTGGAGATATTATTGATACTATGGCTCCTGTCCTAGCAGGCATATTTAATCAATGCTTAGACAGCGGAATGTTCCCTGATTTAATGAAACATAGTAAAGTAGTACCAATTTTCAAATCAGGTAGTAAGAGTGATCCCTCTAATTATAGACCTATATCTGTGCTTCCAGCATTGAGTAAAATCTATGAAAAAATCATGCTCGACCAGATGTTGTCTCATTTCAATTCAAATAGGATTTTGCATAGTCATCAGTTTAGCTTCACGAAAGGAAGGTCAACGACGGATGATGAAACTCATCAGTCACATTTTGGAATCCTGGGAGAAGTCCCAGGATGCTATTGGCATATTCTGTGACCTCTCAAAAGCATTTGACTGTGTTGACCATAATACTCTGATCCGTAAATTACATCATTACGGAATTCGTGGACGAGCTGCTGATCTTGTTTTTTCCTATTTATCTTACAGGCAGCAAAAAGTATCCATTAATGGGGCGACGTCTTCGGGATCTTTAATAAAAATGGGCGTGCCCCAGGGTTCAATTCTTGGCCCTTTTCTTTTTCTAGTTTATATTAATGACCTTCCTTATATGATGGCTAATTTATCCGATATAATTTTGTTTGCTGATGACACTTCTCTTATTTTTAATGTGGATAGAAAAGATAGGGATGTCTTGCAAGTCAGTGAAAGTCTGACTGTTCTTTCGAAATGGTTCGCAGCTAATAATCTCTTATTAAATGCGAATAAAACTAAATGTATGAAATTTTCATTACCAAATGTCCCTCAAGTTGGCTTCAATCTAATTCTAGACGGCAACCAACTTGATGTTACTACGGAAACTGTGTTTTTAGGTGTAACTATCGATTCTAAACTGCAGTGGGGCGCTCATATTAGAACTCTTTCAGGTAGATTAAGCTCAGCTCAGCAGGTAGAAAAATAAGGCAATTGACAGATGTAGCCACGGCTAGGTTAGTTTACTATGCTTATTTCCACAGTATTATGTCTTATGGCATTTTACTGTGGGGATCTGCAGCTGATGTGGACTCAATTTTCATATTGCAAAAGAGAGCAATCCGGGCTATTTATAAAATGGGTCCTCGCGAGTCCCTCAGAAATAAATTCAAAGAAATCGATATACTTACTCTGCCTTCTCTTTATATCTTGGAAAGTATTTTGTACGTTCGTAAAAACCTAGGACTTTTCAAAATTAGAAGTGATTTTCATAACATAAATACGCGCAGTAAACACGAAATTGTATTACCCAAATGGAGATTAGCTAAAACCAGCAAGTCATTTTTAGTAAACAGCATACGCTTTTATAACAAGCTACCAAAGGCAGTGACTGAACTTAGCGAGGGCAAGTTCAAAACCCATATTAAGCGTGTCCTAACTAAAAAAGCGTATTACAAGGTTAAAGACTATGACGAAGACACGCTTGTTTGGCAATGACTGCTTCTGCACATGTGGCCCCCTGGTAACTCATAATATTGTGTACATCTATCTATTAACTGCTCCACATTTGTTGTAATATATACATTTTCTTTTTTCTTTTCTTCCTACACATTGCTTTTGCAATATTTTTTTTATATTATTAGACGCCAACCACCATAAATTCGTTAGAAATTTTCTTTTTGTTGACATGTCATTTATTGATAATTGTAATTACTTATTGTTTTTTTTTTTTATATAGCTTCTTTTTTTTAATGTGAATCTGAGAACACCGTGGACTTCGCGAACTCTTAGATTACTTCATATTACGACTCACTTTTTTTTTTTAATATGATTATTTTTATTGTGTTTTTGGGTACAATATCGACTGGTCTACACTGTTCTTACATAATGTCTATTAATACTGTAATATGAAAATATTGTAAACAATCATTTTTTTAAAAGAGTAACCATGGAGTTTCTTGCCGGTTCTTCTCCATAGGAAACGACCAATTTGGAACCGTGCACTAGCTTCTGACGTTTTATAAGTGCCCATGTAGGCCTATGTGAAATAAAACATTTTTGACTTTGACTTTGACTTTGACTTTACCTAGCAGCCAGTCTAGTGTTTGTATATTTAGGTGTCTAGAAGCCGCTAAGGTACAGCTATGGGCAGCCTATCTTATTCAGGTGTCTAAAAGCCGCTATAGGTACAATCAAAGGCATCGCATCCTTTATAGGTATCTAGAAGCCGCTACAGGTATAGCTATAGGCATCGCATCCTATATAGGCGTCTAGAAGCCGCTATAGGTATAGCTATAGGCATCGCATCCTATATAGGTGTCTAGAAGCCGCTATAGGTACAGCTATAGGCATCGCGTCCTGTATAAGTGTCTTAAATCCGCTATAAGTACAGCTATAGGCATTGCATCCTATATAGGTGTCTAGAAGCTGCTATAGGTACAGTGACCCATTAAAAGTGCTTAGATACCTTAACGCCTATTTTCCCTTGCATGTTAGATTTCAAGTTTTAGAAAATTAAACTAGATGGCGTTGGTTTCTTCACAGCTAAGTGGCGAGCAAAGGCAATCTCACAGAGTATAAACTTGACTTTTAGTTTAACAAATAATAGACACATGCGTCATCATTGTCGTCAACACCTGATTGTAGTTCATAATTTCATCAACTTAGGATAAGTCAAGATGCCCTAGTTGTATAGTGCATACAGATTGAAGCGCAAATCAGTGTGCCGCAAGTTCAAATCCCACGCAATTGTTGACTTTTTGTAAGTTCTTGCCCGATTGGAAATTATGGATTAGCATTACATAAATTAAATTATTCTTTAACTTGTTCACACATTTCTTAGAGTAAGAAAGGGATCACAAAAAAACTAAATAAAGAATTAGATTTCTGCGAGGTAGACATAAGTTTTAACTTGACCGAAATGAACTGCCGTTTGGTTGTAGTTGTTGGTTAGTGACGTGTGGTTAACAGTATTGTAATATTCGCAAAATGCAGGCTAATATTAGTATTGAAGTGAGGGCGACTATCATTGGGCTGCATAAAAGCGGTCTTAATAAAACACAAATATCTGAAGAAACCGGACTGAATGTGAGTATAATAGCTATTAATGAATTGTAACTTTATTATAAATTAATCTTCTAATTAAAATGTATGCCATTTATGAATCCATCCATCGTATCTTTATCAATTATGAGGCTTAAAAGAGAAATATATAAATCGTTGGGTTTATTGGATTTATAAATGCAGTTTTATTTTAAAATTATATTCAATCATTATGATTGTTAACATTTTATATAATGAAAATGAAGTCAAGTAGGTATAGCTGCCTAATATATTTTTTTTTTGTTTTAGAAAAATACTGTAAGTCTTTGGATAAAAAGATATGAGGAAGAAGGTAGCCCTGCTAGTCGAAAGAGAAGTGGGAGACCGAAGCTTATTAGCGAGGCGCAGCGACAACATATGGTGGACGTTTACAAAACGAATGGTTTCGCACCAACGAGACGTTTTGCGGAATTATATGACACCTCGATGGATACTGTTCGCCGTGCACTTCACGCTGAAGGCGTGCATCACAGAAAACCTGCTAAAAAGCCGTACTTGACAGAGAGGCATAAACAAGAATGATTACGTTTCGCACGTGATTATTTAGATTTTGACTGGAATACTGCGGTATTTTCAGATGAAAAAACATTTAAATCCAGTCAAAAGGGCAGGCTTCACTTATGGCGCAAGAATAACACTCGCTGGTGTGATAACAACATTATTCCTAACACCGAATCAGGTCGAATCACAATTAATATGTGGGGATGGATGAGTGCAGCAGGACCAGGAGAACTGGCTTTCATTCCTCCACGCGCAAACAGTTCAACTTATGTGGAAGTGTTAGACTCAATTATGCTACCTACTGTGCGCAACATTTACCCAGCTGAAGAGTTAGCACAATTTCCGTTTGTCCAGGACAATTGTCCTATTCACCGAGCGAGTACTGTGCGTGAGTGGTTTCACAATCACCCGGAAGTAATTGTTATTCCATGGCCAGCGCGATCACCCGACCTCAACCCCATAGAAAATCTATGGGGTTTGATGGTGCAAAGGTGGGACTCGCGGAATGAGAGGTCTACGGAACAATTAAAAACCCATTGCATGGAGGTGTGGGAAAGTTTTAGAGGGAGCGAAATATGCGGTAATATGGTTGGGTCCATGCGCAAACGTCTACTTGACTGTATCGAAAATAATGGCGGTTATACAAAATATTAAGTTTTAGTAAAATCAGTCGGTGTAATTAAATATTTAGTAGGCCATTTTATTTTAACATATCCATGATTATTCGTTAACAAACACTGTATTATATTGTGTTTACTTTCGTTTAAAACAGCTATATCTTTTAACTTGTGCCATCGCCTTATCTTAAGAATGCAGTGAACTCGCTATCAATTTTGTTGTCAATAATCATGATTCTATTTCGTTTTTTATTCTTCTACCCACACTGTTCTAACATAATAGTTCAATTTATTTTTCTCGTCTAATTGACGATTATCTTGTGAGAACTAAAGTTCTTTTAATAGAAATTGAGGTTTAGTTTCAATCTTCTTTTCGTCAAGAAAATGAACAATTAAGCTATGACCTCAATACATTCATTGTGACGTTACATAAAAATAAAATGTTTACAAAGTCTAAATCATATATCACTTTTCAATAAATAACTGGATATAAACAATTATATTTTATTTTATTAAAATTTTAATATCCTTTCATTGTTACGTTATTCATATTATGAATGGTCTAAGTGGGTATACTTCCAACAAACAATCTTACATGTAACATAGATAACGGTTACAAGATAAATTTTTTGTCTAGGTAACAATTCGACGTCACAATTCTCATAAATGTTTAATTTGTAAATATAAAGAATAAAGATTTTTATTAAACACGTCTTTTTATTTCCACCTTACAACATCGAAAAGATGTAACAACTAAATAATTGAAAATTACGAATGTGTTCTTCTTTTGGTTAATATAAAAATTTTACCTTAAAATAAAATTTGTATTATGTTTCCTAAGACGTCCGAAGTCCATTATGAGAGAGTACATCGTCTTTTTCCACGTTTATTCGCTAGATAGTCCTACTTCCGCTACGTAAATCGACCTCAGCGCCACCCGTGGCCGCACCTGGAACTAACTAACAGCGCAGAGCAAGCCACCATTCCTTTATCATTGTTCGGCTCATAATGATAATAATTGATATACACCAGGAAGAAATTATTTGGACTTCGGACGTCTTAGGAAACATAATACAAATTTTATTTTAAGGTAAATTTTTTATATTATGTGTTCCGTTTGACGTCCGAAGTCCATTATGAGAGATCTGTTTGTTATCTCCTGGTGGCTTGCTTAGTAAAACGCAACAATGTGAACAATATTCCTATAATTGTATAAGAAAGAATATAGGACCCAAAAGAAATCAGCATTGCTTAGTTATCTATAGTAAAACTGATTTCGTTCTATTAATGAAATCGGCGTTTAACAAGACTGCATTGATATTTCGTAAAAGTTTGTTACTGCACAAGTTAAAAATAGACTTTAGTTTGAATATGTATATTAACGGGCTACGTAATAGTTACATGATGAAATTGCTGACCCACATTGGTAAGTACCGGAAACAGTGTATATTCCGGAAATAGTGTTTCATCTACTAGTAGTAGTAGTTGTTTGACGAGACTAGGTTGTAGGTAAAAAATATTTTTTCAGGGAATCTTGATATTTTGTTAACCATCTATTAATGTTCTTTACAAAAATATAGCATAGCATCTGTCTGGAAAAATAATAACGTGTAATTAAATGTTTAAAGCCAAATTCCGGATGCAAGGCTGTTGGAACTTAATTGTCCACGAAATAATTTTGAGTTACAATCAAAGAGATTCGAAGTATGAAGTCTGACTCAATGCTAGTAATAATTTAGTAGCAGTACGCCACGTAGCACGTATGCACGTAGATTTGCAAATTTTCAAAGAAATTTTTTGTAGCGTTAATCAGAAACTGATGCTGTAGCTTGTTTGTCAGTGAGAACAGCACACTAAGCTAAAATAATCATTTGATAAATACTGGACTATATATATATATCAGACGGAGTGGGTGGTGATCCCAGCCCCCATCTGCAGTTTTATTTGGATGTATAAGTGTTGAAACTTTCTCTTACACCAACCAAAACTTCCTAAACCTCACTTTACCAGTTTCCTGCTAGGGAGTCGTAACCAAATTGGTCAGGTTTCCAGGTGTAGGCCATGAACTTCACCCAGATGCGCGGTGGTGACGTAACACAAGTGGCAAAAGAGTTAGTGCAGTGTAGTCACGTCGCTCAGCAGATCTCGTTCTGTATTGTATAGTCCCAATACATGGGGACAGATATCAGACGGCCCGTCGGTGTTACTTACAGTTTTGTCCTCAAGATTTCTTTCTCGCCAATGTAGTAGTCCGCGTAACTCGTCTGCAAACTATGTCGAATGACTTGAACCTCTCCCAAGACGATTACTGTAGCTGCGCACGGCAAGCAACCTTCCCCGGAGGGTGATGAAGGTCGCAAAGTTGAGATACCCTCAGAAGCTAGGTCTGCTTGAGGGATCAACTGCCGGCTGCTAAGCGAACCGCTGTAGCTACGTACGGCAAGCAACCTTCCCCGGAGGGTGATGAAGGTCGCAAGTTGAGATACCCTAAGAGGCTTGGCCTGCTTGAGGGATCAACTGCCGGCTGCTAAGCGAATCTACAAACACGGTCTTCCTTCTTCTTGATGTTGGATTGCGTGTTCTAAATTTTCTGAAAACCTACACAAGACATGTATGACAATGCAACTTTCCTGAAGGATGATGAAGGTCACAAAGTTGACATAGGTACCTTAAAAAGAGTTGTGTTGCACCTGTTTGTGAAACTGCCAACTGCTTCGCGAATGAATAGGCTCTGATGGATAATGAGGTAAACCCTTTACAGTTAGTTCGAGTGTCACATTCATTCATTTTCATTTTCAAATATCTTTATTAAACATAAAAGTTAACAAAAGAATGCACTTACCCTAAGATACATTGACACATACATCTAGACACTTTCTAAGGCTAAAAGTTCGCCTTTCAAAGTTTATTTTTTAAGATATTGATTATAAACACTGATGACAACATAAAATTAGGTTGAGAAACAATATACAAAGACATTTACGCAAATTATTTAGTTCACTTATAATTTTGCTTATTACTTGTGGGTGTGACAATAAAAAAACAATTAAAATCAGAAACCGAATAAACTGATCGCACGGTATACTGTAAAAAAAAAAAAAAAACTAGCAGCCGTGCGACCAGTCAAAGTATCAGCGGCCGGAGCCTCCCTGCCGCCCGCGGTCCCATTATACAGCGGCCGGGGCCGGGTCGGCAGCGAGCCTCTCGGGGGTCAAGTCACTGGTCGATTGCACCTCGGTTGGTGGGAACAAGATATAGTGATGCGGTAAGCGGTAAGTGCCGTAGCTATCGATAAATGGTAATTTGCCCATTGTTGATGAACATAGCTTTGCGATTAAGGGGTTAGAAATATTAAATTTATTCTTTTTATAAAATTTAGACGATATTTTAACTATATAATCAAATAACAAGGGAAGTTTAATTTGTTTATGCAATTTCTTAAGATTGGTTTTAAATTTAGTTTTGTACGATATTTTGACTGCTTTATTTTGGATAACTTGCAAAATTTGGTGATTAGAGAGACATGTGCTACTCCAAACCGGGCAAGCGTATATTATACACGGACGGACCAATGTAGTATAAATTCTCAGTTTAGTACTGTTACTTAATTTGCATTTCCGGTTAAGAATTGGGTTTAACGCACCGAGCGCTTGTGCGCCCTTTACGCGTAGATCATTAATATGCTTGGACCAATTTAGTCTACTGTCCATATTAATTCCAAGGTAATGCACACAATTTTTCCAAGGTACTGAATGACCCGAAATTTTTAAAGTTTTTAAAGGGGGGTGCCTGGCGCGAGAGAAAAATATTGCTTCCGTCTTGTCCTCATTTATTTTTAACTTCCATTTTTTGAAATAGTCAAGAAGTAAGTCGATAGAATATTGTAGTCGGCCTATGATTAGATCAGTATCATCCGAAGATGTATACGATGCAGTATCGTCAGCAAAACAAGCTAAATAGGTACGAGGTTGAATAGGGATATCATTTAAAAACAAAATAAATAAAAAGGGTCCAACTATCGAACCTTGCGGAACGCCAGCTGGGATTTTATAGAGTAAAGATGTGGTTCCGTCGATGTAAACTAAGAATTTACGATCCGCAAGGTATGATTGAATGAGTTTAATAAGGGGCATGGGTACTCCCAGAGAAAGCAACTTGTGTAGCAGGCCTTCGTGCCAGACGGTATCAAATGCTTTTTCGATGTCTAGCAGGAACATGCCCGTAGATTGTCTGAGGTTTAGGTGATAGGATACATGTTCAGAGACCCTGGCAAGCTGTTGAGTAGTTGAATGTGTGGCACGAAACCCGAATTGCTCGTGGATCAGAAACTGCTCAGTGGCTCCCAATAGTCTCGTGTAAATTACTGACTCAAAAAGTTTCCCAACAGCAGGTAACAAGCTTATCGGGCGATAATTTACAGGTAAGGTACTGTCTTTACCGGGTTTTTTAATCGGTATTATTTTGGCTTTTTTCCAGATGTTTGGGAAATAGCCTAGACCAAGACAACCATTGAAAATTTTAGTCATATAAACTATCGCCCTCTGTGGCAAGTTTTTTAGAAGCAGGTTATGGATCCCATCATGACCGGCAGATTTACGGGGCTTGAGCTTTGTCAGTCTATTACGAATCTCAGAAGGCCTCACAGGCTTTATAAGACCAGGCGTGACATTAAAGTCATTTATTACTGACATGGAGTTTGATACTTCGTCCTGGAGTTCAGAGTCGCAAATCCAGTTTGTGGTAAGGCTCATATTCGAACTAAATGCATTCGCTAAGGCGTTACATTGCTCGGTTGTGCTAGCTGTTAGGGACCCATCCGCCATTTTAAGAGGAGGTATGTTAGAAGATCTAGGCTTGAGAGATTTAGCTAGACGCCAGATATCTTGACTAGGGTTATCGACTTTTGCCAGTTTAGCATTCCATAAATTGTCAAAATAATTTTGGATATATGAATTTATGTATGTTTGTAGGAAATTAATATTACTACGATTAAGTCTTCTAAGGTAGCCATTGGGCAGCTTGAGTTCAGTACGACGTAGATAGTTTTTGTAGCGGATTAAACCTTTAACAAACCGAGGTAGTTTAGTGGGGGTATCGGTAAATGCAGTAGTCGTAGACGGTATGGAAGAGTTTCTAGCATCAATAATACTTTGTTGTAAATGAACAATAGCATCATCAATTTCTTTTTCGGTTTTAAATGTTTTAGAACTAAGCATAACGTTCTTATTGAGGTGGAGACGATATTGACTCCAATTTGCGCAGTTAAACTTAAAATATCGAGTTTTTGCCTTACGACATAGTGTACCACCAATAGTAAAGAATAAGGGGTAATGGTTAGACGACAAGGCTATTATCGTTTCCACCTCACTAATGCGGTTTACATTCAAAGACAGTACCAGGTCGGGGCTCGTTGGTCTGCGATTGGGACAATAATTAACTTGAGTAGGTAAACTCGGACTGTGTATCACGTAGTCGGATTCAAGCATATGATTAAAAAGAGTTCTACCTCGCGTGTTCGTGTAACTACTGAGCCAGTGTGAGTGGTTGGCATTAAAGTCTCCCATGATAACTACATGGGAGCCCAAGCCAAACAGTAACTCAAGGTCACTACGAAGCATTGGTAGGTTAGGTGACTGGTAAATAGATAAGATAGTATGTTGGATTCCTGATATTTTGACAGTTATACCAATAGCTTCAATGTGTATAGTATTAGGAACAGTAACAACCGAATGATCTAAATCTTCTCTTACAAGCATAGCTACTCCCTGACCCCGGCCAGAATGATGCTTATCTTGGCGGTGACAGATAAAACCAGGGGTGCTTAAAGGTAATTTGGAGGTTAATTTAGTTTCGCAAATACCAATAATATCGATAGACAGAACGCTTACCGCCAAATCGAGTAGCTCATTCAACTTTAAATGTACTCCATCGGAGTTCCAAGATAGTAGGCGGAGTTCAGTAGAATCAGACATATTTACCAAGATGAGTAAGTACGAGCATGACCTTGTCCAACCAGGACGTACAAGCAACAAATTGGGGCTTTATATTTCTTAATATAAGTAAGATTTCAAACATGTCCTTTGTGGACTCATCATTAAAGTCAGTCGCCATCGGAGTTGGATTTAACACCGGTGTTGCGTTGCTATTTCCTACAGAAGGCCACGTTGAAGTTGGTCGAAACATTTTGTTTGTCACTGGATGAGGTGTTGGTTTCAGGGGCAACATTGAGGGTACGGGCTTACGCTCTAGAGCCTTCTTCTTCTCAAGGCCTTCAAGATACGCCATTCGTACACTGCACTTCTTGTAGTTTGCTGGATGAGCTTCATTGCAATTACAGCATTGCGCAGGCTCGGCGCGATCAGTCTTGTTACAGTCTGCAGTTGCATGAGGAGCAACACACTTCACGCAGCGAGGGGGCTTGTTGCAGTTGATGGATGCATGTCCGAACTCTTGACAGCGAAAGCATTGAGTACCATGCGAGCGGTTTGGCTTGAATTTGCTTATAGTCACCACACAGCTACATAAGTACCTTATTTGCCGAAATTTCAAGATATCAGCTCCAGCCTGTAGCTGCACCAAAAACGGAGGACAAGGATTGGTCGAACCATTGCGAGACTTAAGGGGTTTTACTGAAGCTCCAGTGAAGCCTAGTTTTTCCAGCTCCTTTGGTAGGTCTTCCTCAACATAAGCCGGGAGGCCATGGATAACTGTTTTAGGTACCTTTTCATCCTTTCGAGTGAACGTAACAAAGGAAGCTTTCAGAAGCCGCAAACCATCTTTAACAGCCTGGTGGGCATCTGGCGTATGGCATAAAATAGCCACCTTACCTCCGTTTCTGTATTGAAGGTGGTAGCGTTTTGTCAACTTTGTGATTTTCTCTTTTAAAGCCTCGTGTGTCCAATCGGTCTTCATATCCAGGATGATAGGTGGAATATGGCCAGTTCTTTTGACTTTGGCGGTGGCTTTAAGGTAGAATTCATTACCAGGAATTTTTTCAGATCCGTCTACTGGGAGATCTTGAAAACTGTTTTGCGTTGGAATGTCTCGAGTATTATCGAACTTTGAATGTTTGGTAACTGCTGGCCGCTTTGGTTTGCGCCAGTCATCCACATTTTCGGTTGCTGGTCTCTTGGAATTGAGACTACCACATGAGTCCGATCGTTGCAGGTATCTTTCCATTTTTTACCACGAGGTATCGTTTTCACACATTTTATCGAAGAAAAAATTATATCGACTCTTGGAATCACTAATCAGTGTTGGGTGAGAACGAGATATAGTTAATGCGAGCGTGCACACGAGACAAGCGCGAGACGCTAACTGAAAAACTGAAAACCGAGTGTCACAATCTTCAGGAATTACATACAAGGTTCGATAATGCAAACTTTCCCAGGCGGTGATGAACGTCACAGAGTTGATGTACACCAAGAGGCGTTTGCTGAGCAAGTCAAGGCAATGAAGGATAATTAAAAAAAAAAATAATTTCAATGTTTGAAGAAACAAAAAGAAAGTACAAAAATAAGCATTAGTTAAGCATTAATCATTTGAAGCACAGCGGCGCCATCTATTAACAGTATAATGTAATGTTGTCGATAGCAACATTTCAATCTGGTTTTACGCTAGATGGCATCATTTCTCGCTTCACACGAGTTCAGTCGGTCGGCACGAGTTCGGTTTTCTGTAGTACCTATGTACTACAGAAATAAAATCACACGTGTCGCACTTTTGTTTTTGGCCGTACAGCTATAGGCATCGCATCCTTTATAGGTATCTAGAAGCCCGAATATATATATATAAAAATAGCGCCGAACGCGAGCATTCCACCACCTGCGGTGTCCGAAGTGGACCACGATGGTGACGACGACGACAATGTTCCAAAGGTGACCGAGGTAGAGATGAGTGTGGCGGTAAGAAGGCTGAATGCCAATAATACCGCCCCAGGACCCGACGGCTTGCCTGGAATAGCCTGGGTCCTGGCCATGGAGGAACTCGGGCCTCGACTAAGGGGGCTCTTAAGCGCATGCTTGGAGAGGGGCCAGTTCCCATTTCGCTGGAAGACGGGGAAACTGGTCCTCATCAAAAAGCAGGGGCGCCCTGCAGACTCACCGTCTGCGTACCGGCCCATCGTGCTGCTCGACGAGGTGGGCAAGCTCTTTGAAAGAGTTATTGCAGAACGCCTCGTCGCGCACCTAGCACGGGTGGGGCCGGATCTGGCGGACGGCCAGTTCGGCTTTCACAGGGGATGCTCCACGGAGGACGCTATCATGCGCGTGCGAGTCCTCACGATGGGGGACGCGGTATCCCAGGGCAGGTGTGTCTTGGTGGTGTCTTTGGTCATCGCCAACGCCTTCAATTCCCTGCCCTAGAGTAGCATTAGGAAGGCACTCAGGTATCACCGGGTGCCCGACTACCTCTGTCGTGTGATCGAGGCCTCCCTGACGGACAGGTTCATCATCTACCCCGGTCACCAGGGAGAATGGAAACGGCGAGAGATGTCGTGCGGTGTTCCGCAGGGATCGGTACTAGGACCGCCCTTGTGGAACATCGGGTACGACTACGTGCTGCGCGGCGACCTCCGTGGCGGGGTCAGCGTGGTCTGCTACGCAGATGATACGCTGGTCCTGGCGCGGGGAGAGTTGTACCAGGCGGCGGTCGAACTAGCGACACGCGGGGTTGCGATAGTTGTGGAGAGGATCCAGCAGTTGGGACTCGAGGTGGCACTGCACAAGTCCGAGGCCATGTGCTTTCACGGCTCTCGGAATGCGCCACCACCGGGTTCCCAAATAACGGTAGGAGGAGTTCACATCGGCGTCAGGTCGATGATGAAGTAACTGGGACTCGTCCTCGACAACTGATGGAATTTCGACGTCTGGCTCCAAAACTGGATGGACTGGGGCTGCCCTTAAGCGGCTTCTGCCTAACCTAGGGGGTCCAGACGCCTCCTGCCGGAGGCTCTACGCAGGAATCGTTAAGTCCATGGCCCTTTATGGGGTGCCGGTATGGGCACCGTCGCTGCGAAAACGACCGGCGGCCAAGCTGAACGTATGCCAGAGGGTCATAGCCATCCGGATGGTGCGGGGATATCGCACGGTTTCCCATGAAGCGGCGAGCATCCTTGCTGGCCAGCCACCATGGTATCTGGAGGCAACAGTCCTTGCACGCATGCACGATCTGCGCGTGGAGATGCAACGCCGGGGCGAAACTCCGCTGCCGCGCCAAGTTGCGGCACGGCGGGAAGAACTCCGGCGGGATATCATTTCGGAATGGCGACAGTGACTGTCGCAACCCAGTGCCGGGCACGCTACAATTATGGCGGTAAGTCCCCTCTTTGAGTAGTGGCTGGAACGACCACATGGCGTCCTTACCTACCGCATGACGCAGGTCCTCACCGGACATGGTAAGTTCGGGAGGTTCCTACACCGAATTCGTGCGGAAGACACGCCCGGGTGTCGCCACTGTGTGGAACGCCCGGAGGACACGATGGAGCACACCATGGAGGTGTGCCCCGCTTGAGCAGAGCAACGCCGTGTCTTCGTCGGGGCGTCGGCGGCAGTGATCTCTAGCGCCGGGCATTGATACATGCCATGGTCCGGAGTGAGGAGGAGTGGCAGGCGGTCGCTTCCTTCTGCGAAGCAATAATGCTAGCAAAGGAGGCGGCCGATCGCGCAACGGCAACGGTCCTCACGCCCTAACCGCCGCCGGGATTCCGATCCCGATTTCCGGCCACCGTAGGCGCGGGCTTGCGGACGGCGAGCCGGCTCGCCGTTCGATCGTCCGGTAACCATCCGGACCGAGCTCAAGTTGTCGACGGCGCATAGTGTTCCACGCGCGCCTCAAGTTGGATCATGTTTGTACAATTTCAGCTCAGTATAGGGGTGACTGTGTCAAAATTCATTTGCGAGATTTACCCTGAACATACATACAAACAAACAAAGCAAATTAAATAAAAATAGTAAAAAGCGGAGAGCAGTGGTGGCCGAGTGGTAGCGGCTCCGACTTGAGTTGTAGGGTTGCCGGATCAAACCCAGCCAGGCGCATTACTTTGTGTAATTTCCATTTTTTTTATTTCATCACCACTGCTCTCAAAACGGTGAAGGAAAACATCGTGAGGATACCGGCATGTCCTAGAACCAAAAATTCGAAGACATGTGACATCCACCCACCCGCACTGGGCCCGCGTGGTGGATTACGGCCCATGCCCTCTCCTGAAGAGGAGGCCTGAGTCCCAACAATGGGAACATCAAAAGGCTGACTATATATGCTAGTAAATGCGTGATCATCAAAAATGTCTAGACATAGAGCGACCTCAATATTATGGAAGGTAAGATAAGATATTCTTTATACATACAATCGCATGCAAGATTAAAATTTATTGTTTACATCCAGTCATGTTTAGCCGTAAGTGTCGGCGTACAAATATTTATAACATTGAAAATTAAAAAATAATAAATCTTTACAAAAAAAACCTACCTTAAAAATCCTTACCTAGGATTTCACAAAATGTATAACTTAGAGACTATTTAATTACTTTTATCTTATCATGTCATTCCAAATTAATTTAAAAAAATTAATAATTAAAAAAAATACAAGTACAATGTCAAAGCTATAAAATAAATGTCAAAATTAGAAAATTTATGTCAAAGTTACAAACTATAAGTCAAAATAAACAGATTTATGTCAAATTTACAAGATGTCAAAATATAGGATTAATATGACAAAATTACAATATAAATCTCAAAACTATTATATAAATGTCAAAATAATAATACAAATGTCAAAATAACAATGTAACTGTCAAAATTTCAATATAAATGTCAAAATAACAATGTAACTGTCAAAATTTCATTATAATTGTCAACATAATGTCACCATTTAAGTAAATGTCGAAATTACAGGATTTATGTCAAAATTATAACGATGGAAACGATCTAAGGGAACGATGGATATATTGTGCAATTTTTAATTTTGATACAAGTGGAAAAAGTTTGGCAATGCGGAGGCCGAATTCGCGCAAGCCGCAGGCGAGGGAGTTATGGAGCCGAGTGTTGCAGTGACTTTCTATGTGTATCAAAAGACGTTTTTCAATATACTTACGAAGAAATAAATAGACGGGGATTGACCAGCAACCCGCGGGGGCTGCCAAGCGAACAGTCTGTTATGATAAATACAATGAATTGTGGTGGGGTGAGCTCGCGCGTTTTTCTGCACTAGTGCGGAAAACGGTAAGTTAGTGCGGAAAAGCGGTACTGTTAGGAGCGGGTTTTCAAGTAATAACACTGAAGTATAGAATAGAATAAACTTTATTGTACACCAAAATAGTAACAAAGTTACAGAAACTTAAATTTACGGCCACAATTTCGGTCTTATCGCTTACAGCGATATCTACCAGACAACCTTAGGATGGACTATAAGAACTTAAACTAAAATAATGATAGCAAATACTTAAAATTTCAACCGAAAGACGTCCACTGTTGGACATAGGCCTCCCCCAAGTGCCACAATGAACGGTCCTGTGCGTCTCGCATCCCTCGGATTCACGCAACCCTTACCAGATCATCGGTCTACCTTGTAGGAGGCCTTCCAACGCTACGTCTCCCGGTACGTGGTCGCCATACAGAACCTTTCGGCCCCAACGACCATCCGTTCTGCGAGCAATTTGCCCTGCCCATTGCCACTTAAGTTTGGCGATTGTTCGTGCTATGTCAGTAACCTTGGTTCCCCTACGGATATCCTCATTCCTGATTCGATCACGCAAGGAAACTCCGAGCATAGCCCTTTCCATTGCCCTTTGGAAGACTTTAAGTCTTCTGATGAGGCCCATTGTAAGCGACCACGTTTCGGAGTCATGTCATCAATGGCAAAACGCACTGGTCTCGACTTTCGTCATGAGACACTGTGGTATATTGGACGAGAAGATACCGCGCAGCTTCCCGCACGCTGCCCAGCCGAGTCCGATTCGACAATTGATCTCTTTCTCGAAGTTTGACCTTCCCAACTGGACCGTCTGTCCCAGGTAATCGTAGTCGTCCACAACATCGAGCAAATACTTATCAAACAAAAATGCTTACCACAAAACTTAACATGCAATTGAAGGTCATAGAACTTGAGTCCTAATAAAACTGCACACAAGTCTACGTGATTTCAATGCAACTGACGCTTATTGTGATAATATATTTTATTTTATGGCTTTATTGTGAGCGTATTATTTTCTTGTATTGTTAACACCTGTATGTTTTTATTATCTACCGACTGCTCGATAGTTTTGTTTACCACACGTATATGTATCAGTGTATCTTTTATTATCGGATTATTTTTATACCTATATCCTCTTAAACTCCTATAACACGGGACAAGGGCAGGAAGATGATGATGACCCTTTTAAAATCCTAACGGCTAGTCGCGAGTGTTATTTTTTTATATTTTTCAACACACTTGCTCAGAAAGTGACTGTGATTGCACTGCATTTGTGTATATAGTATAGTGGCGAATATAACCAAACTGTGACATTTTGATTACCATTACGCACTAACTTGTAAAACTCTTACATCTCAAAAAAGTGTTTCAATCTGAAAAAAATACAACACATATTTAGGTTTTTCGTTCATTAATATTGCTTATTTCATGTGATTTCGTGTTTAAATAAACAATTTTAACTTGGACATAAGCACAAGCATAATCAGCCTTTTAATGTTCCCACTGCTGGGACTCAGCCTCCTCTCTCTAGGAGAATAGGGAAATAACTTGGACATGTTTTTTTTTTTTAATTATATTGATATAAACCAGTGCTTGACTGTGTTCCCACGATAAGCTGTAATGCAATAATTGATGGTGAGGCGCACTAGTTTATTAAGAGCCTATTTACTCTAGCCTTGAAGACATCTAAGTTATAGTTGGACGGTAAGACCGCAGCAGGAAAATTGTTCTAGTCCTTCGATGTACGCGGTATAAACGACGAAGCGAAACGCTTAGTCCGGACCGTTGAAGTTTCAACAACGTAAAGGTGGATGTTTAATAAATGAATTGTTCACTCAATTCAAATTTGTATTTTCTTTATAGCTAAGCAATCTCATGTTTATTTTTATTAATAATCGCCATTTTTAGATGCGTGCGCATTTGAAAACAGATTATATTTTTAGCGCCATGACACTAAAAATCACAACTAAGTACTAGTTATATGGTTGAAGTAATAGTTGATTAAATTGTTTTTATTTACTAGTGTATTGAAAAATTTCGTATGATACACATCAGTATTGATGATTACCGTCCCCGGCTCTCTTAAGACTACCTCAACAGTGATCATCAATATTACATACATGTATCATAAAACCTATTCGGTTTTTAAAATGATGTTTTCTTGACTACGGTACAAGATGATATAGGTATATTCTTACATTCTGCAGATAATTTTATTATGAGCTGCCATTATTATTGTGTAGGTAGGTATGTATCGTGTAACACATGGTTATGGCATCTATTTATTTTATTGCACTTAACATCCATATGTCAAGTGCATACAACCCATGTGTTAGTTTAACAAATCATATTGATTTTTTCAATAGTTTTCCTCGTGACGCATTTGTGGACTTTGTGTAATAATTAAATTAAATACATATATATATATATATATACTATAAAAAATTACTTTGAATCTTGCGCTTAGGCATGGACAGAAAGAAATAAGATATTTTAAAGTTTTCATGTAAAATTGAACGATTTATGTGAGCAACGTGCTCAAAGTTTCGTGCAAAAGCTAGTAAGCAATCTCCCAGTAAATAAAATGATATAACATACGTGTTTTTAACATAACAACTTTAATCATAAATAATTAGGTACGCGGCAAAAAATGATACTAGAAGATGGTAGTTAACCTTGATGCAAACTCGTGTTTATTCTCGTTGTGTTCATAATATTGCCACTTGTGTCCAATACGATGTTTGTTCTAATCTCGTTCCGCTAGCAATGTATGTGTACCATTAAAGTGGTGTTTAATAATTGCGATTGGTTAATATCTTCGATGAAAATTTACGCTCAGTTCAGTCAGTTCTTACTCGTCGTCTCTGTGTGTGACCGTGGAATTATGTTCGGTTTTTAATCGTTATTTAATAATAAATAATAGTGGGTTTATGGCGATGTTGTAATAGAGAAATAAGTGTGTCGATAAGAGTGGTTTATGTGTGTTCAGTTATGCTGTTGTTACTCTTATCTCTCTGTGATAGTTTGTCGAGAAACATTCAATAAAGATGTGAGTAGATTTCGTATTTAACATTCTATAAATAGCTTTGTATTTATGATAAGTAAGTAAGATATTTACTTAGTTAGTTTGTATCAAAGCAATTTCAATGCCCTTTTAATAATAATAATAATATATCTTTATTTCAGACATACGTCCATACATTTTTAACAAAACAAAAGTTAGTAAGGTTGTTAGTAGAACACATAAAACTACAAAAAAAATACAAATAACAGGGTGTTAGTAATTTGGTAGTACAGAATCAAAATCAGTATTTACATTTACATTATATTGCAGTCTATTTCCTATTTCTGAGCAAGTGAACACTCGCCCAGTAAACAGCAAACGGACCGTTTATTTTGCACGCTAACGTTCTGAGGACAGCGTTGGTGCTACCCCGGACCCTGCTCATCTGCTTTTATACGTTTCCAGTCATTGCCTCTATGTCGGGGATTTGTTTCTAAAATTATCATGTCTTTATATTACGGGATATTTATAAGTTTAAATTATCTTGTTTGTGAATGAGTTTGCTAAATAGTGATGTGTTGTTTACGGTCAACTGTTTGAGACCAACGTCTCGTGGTCGACAGCGAGCAACTTATTTTATGGCGTGACTACTGAGCGTGGGATCCTGGGTTTGATTCCCAGGTCGGGCATAAAGCGCTATTGGACTTTTCCATTAGAAATTACTACAGTCAAATGGGGTGAATAGACATAAAACTTCAAAGAGTATTTTCACGATATTTGAATATTTTTTGCTGCATTTAACTATATCAATTAATTAATTAATTGTTATTCTAAAAAGTCGATGCTTTGTTAGAAGACGATAATATGGTATCAAAGTGAAAAACCAAACCAAAGTTTTATTTCTATTCACCCCTGCGTTTCTAATTACCCCGTTTTACGGTACTCTGTAGCTGCTTGGAGTTGGAACCCTAGCTGATGGTGTGAGGTCCCTGTGCCTCGGAAAGCACATAAAGCCTCCCTCCGTCCTGACCTGGTCGCTTTGAATTGCCGTTCTATCGGACTATGAGGGTAAAGGAAACAAAGAGGGCACTTGTGTTTGCGCTCGCACTTGTACACTATAAGATCTCCTTCATACCTGGTTAATCTCTGTCGAGATTGACCGTGATAGAAATTCGGTTGGGTGGATTATTTACTGTTCATCATCATCATCATTTGAGCCGATAGACATCCACTGCTGGACATAGCCCTCCCCCAAACGTCGCCACAATGAACGGTCCTGTGCGTCTCGCATCCATCGGATTCCCGCAACCTTCACCAGGTCATTGGTCCACCTTGTATGGGGCCTTCCAACACGGCGTCTTCCGGTACGCGGTCGCCACTCCAGAACCTTTCGGCCCCAACGGCCATCTGTCCTGCGAGCAATGTGCCCAAATCAGAATCTAAAGGCTCACAGTCACCCAAAGGGCAATGGAAAGGGCTATGCTCGGAGTTTCCTTGCGTGATCGAATCAGAAATGATTAGAAAGAATGCCGACATAGCACGAAGAATCGCTAAACTTATTTACTGTTAGTTCCCGACAATTTACTTTAGATGACCTTGGACGTGACCTGAAAAATGTTGATTGTTGTTCTTGCTAATCAACGTTGCCTACCACACACGTCATCTGGTAGGTAGCTGGGTACATGAACCTCTACTTGGGTGGAGTATAGGAGACGTCATGTTCTCGTGGAGGTGATCAACGGCGGTGACCTCTCGCGTGTAGCCCTGATTGGTGGGAGGCCCTGGTCTGGAGCGAGAGAGATTTAGAACTAGTCACCTCTTTCTGTGAAGTAATAAGAGTGAAAGAAGTGGCGAAAAGTGTGAGGGAAGGGACGTTTGCCTTTGCAAGAGATGGCCCAAGCATCTGGGGATGCAAGGAGATTCCCGGTCTCCGTAGACGAGGTTTTGCGGACGGTGAGCTACTCATTGATCACCGTTTGATAAGAACCCGGTCCAGGTCGACGACGCGTACGTTTCCGCCGTCGACGACTCGCGTTCAGACAGCTACCGGACCCTTTTGCTCGTAGGCCGCATGCCTGCAAAGGAATACGGGTGTGTTTTAGTTAGTATAAATCTGACAGTCCCTTACGCTCCACCCAGAGCGCGAGAAGTTATGTGGTGTTTTCCCTTGGCAAAAAAAAGAACACGGGCAGGAAGATGATGATTGTTTCTGTTGACAATTAACTCCAGTGCAACTATCCGGAAGCATTAATGAGTGTACCGTGACAGTTGTCACACCGCAGTGCATTGTGTACATACTCATGTTTGTAACATGATACAGTATTATCGCAGTGTTGCACACTTCACTTACTGTTCGTGTGTTCGGGATTCTGAATTAAGGCTTACGCAGACTGTGACGGTCTGGGAAAGAATTTTTCAATACACTTACCCCGCTCTTATCCCACCGCTTGTAGGCACACAACAGACTGTTTTCCGCACTAGTGCAGAAAAGTGCGCGTGCTCTCCCAACCACAATGTTATTACATTTATCGTATCAGGCGCGCGTCAACCCCCACGAGTCGCCGGTCAACCCCCGTTTATTCATTTCTTCGTAAGTGTATTGAAAAAAGTTGTTTGGCGTGGCCTACTCGAGGTGATCAACGAAAAGAGAATCGATACGAAACGGTTGGAACTTGGCTAGGGGGGCTGTCATTCCAGCGCCTTGCCACGGCTGGCCGCGTCACGTCGAGGTATGCCACGGTAGCTTCTGCTGCCCGATACACAGTTCAATCATAAGTAGTGTTTGAAAGAGTGTTGGCGGGTACCAGTATCCTTCGGCATACCCTTACCTACCGCAACGCGCCACGGCATCGCTGTGGGAGTTCGTGACGCGTATTTCAATGCAGTGCGATGATATCCCTTTCGATAGCACGTAATTATTTTGAAGCAAAGGATTTTATGTCGTATTTTTATTTCGATATGTTTGAAAGGCAATTGGTAAAAAATTTAATTCATTGCCATTCCGTCCCGGGCTGCGTTGGTTTTTGGGTAGGCACTATTGATATATGGTTTGTGTTTTGTTTGTCAGTCAAGCATTCAGTTGTTTTTAGGGTTCCGAACATCCAAATGAAAAAAAAATGGAACACTTATAGGATCACTCTTGCATCAGCCCGTATATTTATTTGTCTGTCACAGCCAATATGCTCCGAATCTATTGCTCCAGTTCAGTTATTTAGCACACTCATGAATTTATTTATTCTATGAATTTATAATATGAGTATATCAACCTAAAGTTAGTGTAAATCAATTAATTTTGTGTGTTAATTTTTTGCTAATATGTGGACATTTTTGCCAGACAAATAATGTATGTAATGAAAGGGCATATGATACTATTTCCTTAACTTAATAATGTTCCCATGCACTAAAAAAAAACTAAAAATGTTGAGTTCAGCGCCATCTAGCGAGAACATGATCAGGTCCGTAAGTTTCACCTTATCGCTGAACCGGTTTAATTTGCCCGATTAAAAGTGTTGTTTTAAGTGAGTTTGAACAGCTTAATTCGCATCTAACTATGTAAGGGGCACAGTCCACTTATTGTCCGCAATAGCAGGCAGTGTACTTTAGACTTTGGCCACTTTTTGAGAGCCTTATAACATTTCGACCCGGATTTTTGCAGTCATTGACCCACTGGCGTTCTGAAAGATTTATAACAGACGAAATAAAATATTCATAATATGTTTTAAATAGTCGGATAATTCAAAATAAAGTAATTTTAGTATGTGTGGAATATGTAGAAAATGCAGTCGGGTAAAACCGCTCAGAATTAACTGTGGGTAAGTTTTTTCTTGCTACATTAATATTACTACGTAAAATGCATACCAGAACAAAGTTTAGTTCATAAGAAATTAAGATTTAATGCGAAAAAGTATAATACTTTTTCACAAAAATGCTACCTAATGTCGCATTTTTATTAAGCAAGGAATTGGTCATTTGAATTTCGAATGTACGAAAAAGCGAAATTTTGTAATAGCGCTCTTAACTTGTTTGTCGAAACTGAATACCATATTACACGCACCAAATAATTTATAACGGGCAAAGTCCAGTTTCTGCCCGCAAACTCGGTCAGAGATCAATGGCCAACTTTGGACTTTGGTCTCTTAGAGATAAAAAGTTGGTAAAGTAATAAAACCTGCCAAAACACAATGTGGTGAAAATATTTTTTGTTTAGTTTGCTTGAGACCACAACCAGTGTAAGGTGTAACTTGAATGAACCATTGGACTTTTTCAAAACAAAGTAAACTTTTTGTGCTCAGTGTACCAATTTCGGCTGTCATAATATGAGTGAAAAGATATGGATTTAAATAATTATCATATTTAATAAGTAACAGTAATTCGTGCAATTTTATGGACTATAAATAACAAGTGCATGTTTTATAGTCAATTTTTATTTAAGAACAAACTAGGCGAGTGAAGTTACATTACATTTAATTTAGATTACGGTTGACTGAATAACCGTGACCTCACCGTAATAGAGAAGAAATAAGTAGAGGTGGATCTAGAAATACATTTTACTGGTCGAGGGACTTCAACGTAATTACTATACCCTATTCAGGGAGCCGTGAGACAAAAGGTAAACAAAACATGTATAATACTACTAAATTATAGACCACAGATACTGCAAACATACATTAAAATGTGACGTTTTGTCATCGGGCGGATTATAATCTGCCATCGTTTTCACTATCAATCAACTTGTTGATATGAGATATTTTCGTTGAATTCTTGTTATTTGCCAGAGAAAAAACAGAGCAGAAGAAATTATTTGATGACTTCCCATCTAAAAAAAAGTAGGTATACATGTTATTATAATTTTAATTTACTTGTTCACAAAATAACTTCGTTTACTTTGAAAACGTTCTAATGGTAAACAAACATACTATTTACATCAGATTTTATCTCACAAATTGACTTAAGTGGTACCTATTAAGTCTATTAAGTTATTCCTTTACTATGAAATTAGCGTTTTTTGAAACAGGTTATACTTTGAACCTTGATATCTTTGGGTTGACTTGGAATTATTATAAAAAGAGCGATAAGCAAGGATTGTTTGTGTATATGTAAATATGTTATAATTCAGGTATTCTAAACAATACCCAGGCAATGCATAGAATACCTGGGGCGTTCAGGTAATGTATGAAATATTGTCCAATTTATCCATTACATGCGTGCGTGTTGCCAGTGATGATATATGGCTCCGAAACGTGGTCGCTTACAATGGGCCTCATCAGAAGACTTAAAGTCACCCAAAAGAAAATGGAAAGGGCTATGCTCGGAGTTTTCTTGCTTGATCGAATCAGGAATGAGGATATCCGCAGGAGAACCAAGGTTACTGACATAGCACGAAGAGGCGCCAAACTTAAATGACAATGGGCAGGGCACATTGCTCGCAGAACGGATGGCCTTTGGTTCTGGAATGGCGGCCACGTACCGGAAGACGTAGCATTGGAAGGCCTCCTACAAGGTGGGCTGATGACTTGGTAACGGTTGCGGGAGTCCGATGGATGCGAGACGCACAGGACCATTCATTGTGGCGAAGCTTGGGGGAGGCCTATGTCCATCAGTGGACGTCTTTTGGCTGATATGATTGTCCATTACATACTTTACCTAGGTAATATACACAATTCCTAGGTATTGTATAGTGTACCTGCTAGTCCACCGGTAATGTGTAACATAAATGGAGGTGATCAAAAAAATAACCCTAACCCCTGACTTGTCCGCGTCGGGGTGCCCTAAAATTAAATCACCTCTTTCCCTGCTCTCGTCTTTTATACACATTACCGGCTGCACATTTGGTATTGTATAGAATACCAAGGCAAATAATAAAACAAATAATATTTCATACATTACCTACACGTTTTAGGTATTCTATACATTGCCTAGGTATTGTATAGAATACCGGATTATACAGATTGCCGGTAACATATATAATTTAGGTAGGTACATAGAAACAAAGCCAAGGCGGGTCACTAGAATCTCTAAATGAATAGTCGTCTGTTACCTTATCGACTGGCCTGTTGGGCTAGTTGTTAGTGGCCCTGACTGTATGCCGGAGGCCGTGGGTTCGATTCCCACCCAAGAAATGTTTGTGTGATGAGCACGATCACATTTTGTTTCGTGTCTGGGTGTAATTTATGTATAATATGTATATCTTTAGAAATATATAAGTATGTTCATCAGTTGTCTAGTACTCACACCACAAGTTTTGCTCAGTTTGAGAATACATGGCGTTGTGGAATGTTATTATTATTAGGGTTCCGTACTTCAAAAGGAAAAAAACGGAACCCTTATAGGATCACTTTGTTGTCCGTCCGTCTGTTTGTCTGTCAAGACCCTTTATCTCGGAAACGCGTCGAGGTATCAAGCCGAAATTAAAACCATGTTCTGGTAGGTAGGTCTGCGGTCCCTTGAAGCTGTGAAAAAAAAACAAACTTCTATGTTAACGAAAAAAGAAAAGATACGGCCGTTTGTGTCTCAAAAAACGTATATTTCGACAGTCTCTAGGAAATCAAAATTCATGGGGTACTTCCCGTTGACCCAGAATCCTGAAATTTTGCATAAAGCAAGGTCTTATAGCACAGGTATAGGAATAAATCTGAAAACTGTAAATTAGTTTTACGTCACAACACAAAAATAATTGTGATTCGGAAAAATCTGTGAGACTTCCTTCGGGAATTGAACTGATTACATAGGTAAGTTTGTACGGAACCCTCAGGACACGAGTCCAACTCGCACTTGACCAGTTTTATTTTTATTTTTAAACCTAATAACCTATTTTGTCTCAAGGTCTCAGGCATTGCCTTACACTTTTCCCGGTATTTTCTTTACTAAGCAGTAAATTAGTTATCGGTTTAATAAAATACTGTCGATTAGTTTATTCACCTCGTTGTTATCTCAATGATACGACACAATTTTAATAGCTACATGACTGTTTAAAATATATAATACGTACACTTAAACAATACACTTCTATTATCCAAATACAATAACTTCTTTAATTCACTTGTACAATACACTAGTGTTCTGTGCTTCTATTATCCAAATTATACGTAGGTGTCTGTTTTTAGGGTTCCGTACCTCAAAAGGAAAAAAACTGAACCCTTATAGGATCACTTTGTTGTCCGTCCGTCTGTCTGTCTCCCTGTCAAGACCCTTTACCTCGGGAACTCGTGGAGGTATCAAGTTGAAATCAATACTCTCGTCTACAGACTCTTGAAGCTGTAAAAAAATGCAACTTCTAAATTAACGAGAAAAAAAGATGCTTCAGTTTATGTGGCAAAAAACGTACATTTCGACATTGTCGAGGAAATCAAAAATCATAGGGTACTTCCCGTTGACCCAGAATCCTGAAATTTTGCATAAATCAAGATCTTATAGCACAGGTATAGGAATAAATCTGAAAACCGTAAATTTGTTGTTACGTCACAAAGAAAATACTGTTTTTGCGATTCGGAAAAATCTTCGATATTTTTATATAATGATTATACTAAACAACAAATTAATAACACTAAACATAAATCTTTCCCTGAAAACAGCATCAAAATTGGTTATTAAAGGGGTGACCAGGCGGTTGCAAACTTATGTCCCAACCAAGGTGACCTTGCTAGTTTCAATCCGTATAGACAACAGTTGTAATCCATGACCTTCAAAGCTCTTGCTTGGGAGCGCGTTTTCCCAACCACCGAACGTGTTAGCGCGTGGTTTACATCCATGTAGCCGCAACACAAACCAAACACATAAACCAATGTCACCTTGGTTGGAACGTTAGTTTGCAACCGTCTGGTCACCCCTTTAATGATACAGCAATTAGCATTTCGAATATTGTAATTTATTGATTTAGGTTAACCAATAATTGTTTACATATAAACATTTCAAACTTAATGATTAGGGTAACATTAACAAGTGTAATAATTAATTAAAGGTTAACACAACCTGCCCAAAAATAAAAACGGCTTCAAATGTCATTTTTATAGTATCTTATTTGAAATTAGAAGTTACTATGGGTATAATAACTTTCAACGTAATACGAAAGAGTGGATCTTTTTTGTACAGTACAGATAGTGGACGTCATATTTCGGTATTTGCATCTATTTAGTCTGTTATTTGACACTTTCCCCTTCCACCAGATTTGAAAGGTTTCTAACTTACTTGATATTGAATGGATTTTAAATAAAGTTACTTTTTGATACAAATAATAAATAAAAAAATCTAATAAATAAATAAATCAACGTTACTGCACGCATATTACACACTATTTATTCTGCATGAACGGAACGAAGTTTTGAACCAATTTGAATGATGACTGCGACGCTAAATATCGTAATTATTGGCGTGTGTAATGCAATAATATCACAACACAACTAACATTATCATTTTAATTTGAATAATTAGTTTTAATTTCGCATTCAACTACTAATTTATTATTCTGACTAATCATACAGTTGAAGTCACGGCATATTAGTGAACATTAAGGCGCTTGGTATTCTAAATTGCAATTTTGCGATTAACTTTTCTATTAATCCGTTGCAGTTGGGAATGTAAAATCTTCAGAAGTCCAGGGGATAGTTACTCTGTTGTTTGTAGTTTACTTAATTTTTTCTTCGTTTTCGGTCGTTTTCCTTAGTTTTAATATAACATTTAAATCATTTGCTAACCCCTTTTACTTTTGGGCTTGCGGACGGCGAGCAAAGGATAGTTCGCCGTCCGGTCGTCTGGTAACCGTCCACACCGAGCTCAATTCGTCGACGACGTGTAGTGTTCCACGTGAGCCTCAAAGAGATATTAGCAAACTGTAGGGGCCCAGCAGCCTACTGGGGCCATTGGTTCGCTTCTGAAAGGAAAACCCGGCCCTGGAATGAAAGGCAACGAAGGAACTAGGAGTGGGTTTATAGTCAGTTAAAGTCTGACACGCCCTCCCACTCCACCGAGAGCGCGAGAAGTCATTTGATGATTTCCAACCTTAAAAAAAAGGGTGCCCAGCTGGGTCGAAGCCTACTGGGGCCATGGGTTGTGCGAAAGAGGCCCCCGGGACCCTGCAACGAAGGCAAAGAATGAACAGGAGTAGATTTTAGTCAGTAAAAGTCTGACATGTCCTCTCGCTCCACCCAAGACAAGGAGTAATTGGATGATTTCCCATCTAAAAAAAAATTATAAGGCCGGGTAATTATGATTAGCTCGACACGTCATCTAGCGCCTTAATTAAATAGTGACTTTTGATTTGACCTACGTTGTTATTGTTATGTACACTTGTAGGTGATACTCATCATAATAATAAAGATAATTTCATGGATATTCGCAAACAATCATGTGAGTAGATTTTGTGTAAAGTACGTCTAATTATAACTTAATTATTATGTTAAAAGGTAACTTTGTTTATTGATGACTAACCTCTGCCATTGACTTCGCCCTCGTGGAAATAAAAAAAAAATGCTTGTTGCACAGTAATAAAGAAAAAAAAAAATCTGGACTGATTTAAAAAATTCTTTCTCCAGTTCAATGCTTTAAACTGGAGAAAGAATTTTTAAAATCAGTTCTGTAATTTTTGAGTTTATTCGGTAAAAATAAAATCCAAATACACACTTTTCAATACAAATTTTTCCTCTTTATTATATTAGTTAGACAAAGATAATTAAATAAAAGCGTTATTACCGCGACATTGTCGGCGCCATTTTGAATTTATTAAATACTGTCAGTGGTGAGGTTACAAATTAGCTTACTGGTACTTTTTATTTTTATTAAATTTTTAATAAATATTTATCTATTTATTTTGTAATTATTTAATTTCACATGCGTGCTTTTAAAACGTCAGCAGTCCATGGTTCCAATTAGTCGTTTTGTTTTCTTACATTCTTTTCTTTAAAACTTACCAAACCAAAAAAAATGGGAGAAACGAAATAAATATCTTTGCTCATTTTGCGGTAGGTGTTCATTGACAAACTGATAATTGCGTGACGTTATGTTTGAAGCGAGTCTCCTCAACTGCGTCTGTCTGTTTGTTGTATATATATACGCCGCATTATATGTATGTTGCGGCGGCAACAATAGACAATACTTACATAAGATAACATTATTAAGTACCGTTTGAACTTGACTCTCGGTCCAGGTCGTTCTTGGTGCAAAGGTTGGCCATCTCCATTCAGCGTGGTAATGCAGCGAGTGTTATGGGCACCGGGAACGATCAGGGGCGGGTTATTTATGACGTAAGACAAATGTTTGTGTGATGAGCATGATCATTTGTTCTGTGTCTGGGTGTAATTTATCTATGTATATAAATAAATGTATGTATTTATATCAATTAAACAAAAATAGAAATATATAAGTACGAGTATCAATTCAATTCAATTTCAATTTATTTAAGCACTTTTACAAAGAAATACATAAAACAAACCAAGAAGAAAGAAATCTGACTGACTGTAAGAATACTGGGTAGTACTAATTTCTAATAAGATTGGCTTAATTACCTAATTATATAAAAACTAGTTTAATTTACACATGTTTATATTGACCTAATATGGTAGTATTTTGATAGTATATTTATCAGTTGGTTGGTACTCATAGCAGAAGCTCTGCTTAGCTTGGGACTAGGCGACTTTGTGTGATAGGTGTGGAATATTGTAGAATATTTCTATAAAGCATAACATTTTAATATTGGAGACGCGATCATTATTCAATTTGAATTAGGTACTTATAAATTTTTATTCAAGGTAAACAAAATAAAAAAAATCGTGACTTTTATACATTAATTATTATATACTAGTTTTTGTCTTTAGTTTCGTACGTAAACATAATATGTTTACGTATATTATATGATTATCACACAAGAGATGATTGTTGTTTGTTTTCGTAGCACCTATAGAGGTAGGTACACATTCTGTGACGATTTCAACTCTCTACGTTTTATGAGATACAGACTGCTGACAGACGGATGAACAGACAGAAGGACGGACGGTCAGCGGATGCTTAGTAATAGGGTCCAGTTGGCACCCCTTGGGTACAAAACACTAATACGCCCTGAATCTTATTCCAGGACATGGTCTACCAGTGCGCTAAATGCTATCTAAATCCGTTCAGCAATTTGGGTGTGAAGGAGTAACAAACACACACACACGTACACACTTTCGCTTTTATAACGTTATTGTGACCATGTCTGATGGGTATTATTAGCTTTAACCTTGCCAGTGCTAAATAAAATCTATTCGGTATTTATTCTCAAGGTACCCAATAAAATTGTATAATGATAGCATATTAATATCAACAGACGGCAACATTTTTGTTGAAATTTATTAATATCTTGTAGAGTCACGAGCATCTGTATAAACCGTGTGACCGACATCGACGCTCAAACGAATACCATGGATACAGTACATTATTCTGGACCCCCCAGAGGTTTTTTTTTTAAGGTGTTAAAATGACAAATCACGCTCTTGGGCGGAGCGGGGGATAGTGTCAGACTTTTACTGACTAAAAACCCACTCCTGTTCCTTCGTTGCCTTCGTCCCAGGGCCCCGGGTTTCGTTTTCACACTACCCATGGCCCCAGTAGGCTTCGACCTTGCTGGGCCCCTACGATTTGCTGACATCACCCTGAGGCGCGCGTGGAACAATACGCGCCGTCGACGACTTGGCCACCATTGCTCGCCGTCCGCAAGCCTTCGCCTACGGTGGCCGGAAATCGGGATCGGAATCCCGGCGGTGGTTGGGGCGTGAGGACCGTTGCCGTTCCCTCACGCGATCGGCCGCCTCCTTTGCTAGCATTACTGCTTCGCAGAAGGAGGCGACCGCCTGCCACTCCTCCTCGCTTCGGACCATGGCCTGTACCAAGGCCCGGCGCGAGAGATCGTCGCCGCCGATCGCCCCCACGAGGACACGGCGTTGCTCTTCCCAAGCGGGACACACCTCCACCGTGTGCTCCACCGTGTCCTCCGGGCAGTCCACACAGTGGCGACACCCGGGCGTCGCTTCCGCACAAATTCGGTGCAGGAACTTCCCGAACTTCCCGTGTTCGGTGAGAACCTGCGTCATGCGGAAGGTGAGGACGCCGTGAGGTCATTCCAACCACGCCTCAAAGAGGGGACTTATCGCCATAACTGTGGCGTGCCCAACCCCCCAGTGGTGCAATTTTTGGCCGGTTTTTTCCGAATTAAGAATTTAAACTGTATATAAATTGTTATTCTAACATTACTAGTGAAAAACAGATCAATAACAGAGCCGTAGAGGTTGCCAAACACTGGTCAGATAAAATTTAGTTAGAGTACATCGACACGAAAAGAAGAAGAGGAAGTGAAAAACAAATGAATTATTTACTTTTAAAATCAAAAATGTCATCGGGGTTGATAAGAATAACGATTTTATCAACCCAGATGACTTTTTAAATAATAAATTTTTAATTAAAAAATAATAACTGGATCCGTTTCTGGATCTGGTATTCGTTTAAGCATCGATGTCGGTGACACGGTGTATATATCGTGATCAGATCTTAGAATTGATCACTCCATGATGTGCCGGCCATATCATGGTTACATTTCACGATATGTCCAAACTAAAATTGGCCAGATCGTTTAAACGTCAACGTTAGATGATATTTTGATCCACGTTTGGCCATATAATTAATTTAGGATTAATGGACATTTTACAATTATTGAGAGACGTAGGGCACCCAATTTTTTGATGGAACAGGCCTATTTTGTAGTAGAAAACAGAAATAAACTGAAAAACAGTTAAATACTACTCCAATTAAAATCGTTTATAATGTCGTTGGTAAACCTGTACCATACTGCATTCAAACTGCTGATTGACTGATGGCTCGTATTAGTTAAATCAAATAACGCAGCTTTGTATCGATATATTTCATTATACTTTTATCTTCCATTTGAAAATTATTTACACTTTTAGTAAAAAATGTCTGTCGCTATATTATGTCACGAAAACAAAGGGAAAATAGCATCTCTACCGGTGGGCAACTATATTACGATATGATAACTATTTTACGATATGATCAGCCATTATTGACCATATCTGTATATAGTGACTGGCCTTTTGGTCTAGTGGTTAGTGGCCCTGACTGCTATGCCGGAGGTCGTGAGTTCGATTCCTATCCAAGACAAATGTTTGTGTGATGAGCACGATCATTTGTTCTGTGTCTGGGTGTAATTTATCTATAATATGTATGTATTTAGAAATATATAAGTATGTTTATCAGTTGTCTAGTACTCATAACACAAGCTCTGCTTAGCTTGGGATTAGACGGCGTTGTGTGACAGTTGTGGAAAAAAAAAAAAACATAAAATAATCACGCGTTTAGCTGTTCAGATCGTTAAAAGTAGTGTTCTTTGATTTGGCTTGCCCATATCATGATGTGACCAGTGGACGAAGTTCTTTATCATGAATTGCCATTTTACCACCACCATATATCATGAAGTGATCAATTTTAAGATCTGACTCATCACCGCCCACGCCCAGTACAAACCATTGGACCTAGAATGCTGAAATTTTATATAGAGGTTCCTTTTATGATATGCACTAGCTGTTGCCGGCGACTTTGTCCGCGTTAAGTTCGTGAAACTGTACAATAATTATGTGCTTGCAATCCATTTCGAAAGCATCCAAATTATATAATATTTATTTTACTATCACATTATATGGTTAAAGATGAAAACGCAAATTACGAAACGTGTTATGTACCCGTACTTATGTATTATGTCCAGATGTATGAATGTCAATGAACAGAAAGAGTATGTAAGGGTCATAGCAGTTGAAAATTATATGTTTTCTTACAACTGATTCATATTGTTATAGACGTGCGCTTGTATAGACCACTTTTGTGAATAATAATAATATTCCACAACTATCACACAACGCCGTCTAGTCCCAAGCTAAGCAGCCCCCTAGCCAACTTACAATCGTATCGTGCGCGCTGAACGCTTCGAGTAGGTCACGCCTCCGATTCCTTTGTTCTGACGTCATCTCAACGCTCAGTCACGTAGTCCGAACAAAGGAATTGGAGGCGTGGCCTACTCAAAGCGTTTAGCGTGAACGATACGATTGTAACTTGGCTAGGGGGGCAGAGCTTGTGTTATGGGTACTAAACAACTGATAAACATACTAAAATATTTCTAAATACATACATGTATAGATAAATTACACCCAGAATGCGCACCACCGATGTGGTCAGTGTGAGGATTTCATGATAAACATTACCGACACACAGTCTTCATGAATAATCATAACAAGTCTGATTATTACTAGATTATTCCCGCGACTTGCCCCCCCTGGATTAACCGACAGAAGCCGCAGGGTGGTTTCTATGTTTCAAATAATTTTCATAATCAATATTAGGTTGCCATTTGAACTACCGGCCTGCTTTACCATTTTAATTATATCGATTTATGAACAGATATTATGAAGTTGGCATTAAAAAAAACTCTCACACAAAACGGTCATTTTGATCCGACTTAACTTCACTTCCTTTGGAACTCATATCAAGTGAAAACAAGTTTTCAATGAAAATATTTTTTTCATAGCAAGCTTTTATTTCTAACTGGGAAGTGGATCGAATTTAATATTTAAGATTTGATTACAGCCAAGCAAACATCGGGACAGGTGAAACTAAATAAAAAGCTTGTAAAAATCGAATATTTTTAGATTTCATGAACCCAAATCTATAAAAAAAAAACAAAAATCAAAAAAACTTAAAATTAAATCTAATTTACTAGGTATTCAATAAATATTCCGGTAAATGATATCAAGTACCTATTTATTTATTTCACCAATGTCTTACTGATGGAGCACGGTTGTCTACGAATAACCTATTGACTCTAGACTTAAAAACCCTCAGGTTGTAACTATTAGGACTCCTGCAGAGTATTCCACTCTTTTGCGTACAATGAATGTGTTAATTTACTGTTTTTTTTGTCCATTATTTTCAGACGAATCTTCAAGTCAGTTGACTAAAGACCAAGGATACTCTAACTTCAAAGAACTGTTCACAAAATGCTGCTTACTCTTGCACTGTTGGGTTTAATCACCCTGGTGTTCTGGATACTCCTGGCTGATGAGGGAAACAACCTGGACGTGCTGCCAGGGCCGCCACGCCGTCCCATTATAGGATGTGCTCTAGAATTTCTGCAGATTACTCCACGTAAGTACCTTTGGTTATGAATTAAAGATGGTATTATTTTCTGATATGGCATTATTTTTTGGCAGACCTTAATCTGCATGGTTCTTATATGATTTGACCATTACATGTTTGCTGTATGGACTTTAAAAGAGACTTGGACCCTGAGTTTGTTTCGGTGTTTCTTCTCAGGGTAGTCAGCTAGGAAACACCGGCCTCATTTAGTTTGTATTGACGAACAAAATTGACGTGTAAAAGTGTTTTTAAAAACCTTTTTGCAAAATAAATATCATTTATCATTTGTTTTTAAATTTTTCGAGCATCTTCGTTAAAGTAGAAAATTATCTCAAAAGAACATACTTCCGCGATAAAATTTATTATTTAATTTTTTAATGTTTTTTTTTTTGTTTATATATTATTTTTTCTAATTTTTGTTGTTTTCTTTTTTAAATAGTATCCTGCTCGTTTCTTACACCTAATCGTGTTCATCGACTAGGTAGTCCATCAAGTATTTACGTGTCAGACGCCATGCGCCTAAATACTTGAGACGCGTTTATGTGGTGCGCACGGAATAAGTCTTTGCGCTTCCAGCCACAGACCTATTCTAAAAACCTGTTCCAGTATACAACATAATTTTTAGTATATGCGAAACCTGAATATAGTTTGTTCAGAATCAGTAACTGAATCGATTCCAATAATTTATACTCCATGTTAATTTTTTTTCCAAAACTATTAAAAAAAGGTCACAAGTTGGACACCACCGACACTAAGTACAACACAGGTCACGGCAGGTTATAGCGGACATTAGGTACTAGCGCACAGCTGGATACGGGAGTAAAAAAGGGTATTTGTACGCCCAACCAGGTAACATAAAAGCTTATAAATTCGTGATTTTTCATTTTCACATCGTACAGTAATGAAATTTTGCACACAGATTCTTTACATAAAAATACTAGACACGTGTTTCGGGTTTCGCATATAGGTACTAAAAATAATGTATACGTTTCATCTCTACATCTAGCACGGTGTGCGTGGATTGCTCGAAAGTTTTAGTCAGTAACAGTCTGATATTCCACTTAGAACCCTAATTACTGGCGTGAACTGAGTGGTAGTAGTGACATCAATGTGATTAGCTCAGGTGGTGAAGCGAATCGAATTGAAGATCGAGGGTACCAGGAAGTTAGGAAACTAGTTCATAAAGTTGGTCTATGGGAGCACTCTCACAAAGTTCGTTCGGGAACTACACTAGACTATAATATTGCGTTCCGCGAAGCATACAAGCTACGGGCTACGTCGTAGCGTGCTACGCCGAGGAAAGTGCTACGAACAATGATTACTTCGGGGAATACAATGTTGTACCAATTGCAATCGTATGTACAGTCAACAAAGTAGATAAGTAACCAGGATCGTCAAAATACGTAGTTGAAGTTTTTCGGAACCGGGCAATGTGAATTTTTCATTTCATATGTACTTTTCCAAGTTTATCTAGGCCGTTATGCCGTCGCTAGACAACTGGGACCAACGGCCTTGTAGTAAGGCCGTTGGTCCCAGTTGTCTTTCGTAGATCTTTGACAGTTATAGGTAGCTAGATACCATAAAGTCTGACCATCAGTGTATCCAAGGAGTATCGTATTATCCAATGCAATGCAATGCAAAGAACCATACAGATTTGAGTGGCAGGTCCACTCAAATCTGTATGGTTCTTTCTTCAAAAGACCATTTCAGACAAATCTGCATGGTTCTCATGTGATTTGACCATTACATATTTACTGTATGGAGTTTAAAAGAGACTTTGACCCCTGAGTTTGTTTCGGTGTTTCTTCTCAGGATAGTCAGCCAGGAAACACCGGCCTAATCTAGTTTAAAAATTACGAAAAAAAATTGACGTGTAAAAGTGTTTTTTTAAACCTATTTACAAAATAAATATAATTTATCATTTACCAGTGACTGGGTTGAGGAGGTCTGATAGGCAGTCGCTCCAAATAAAGCTCGGGTATCCAGCTGCACAGTTATATTGGAAGCCGACCCCAAGCTAGTTGGAAAAAGGCTAGGGAGGTGACGATTTTTTTTAGGTGGGAAATCATCCAATGACATCTCCCGCCCTTAGGCGGTTCGGGACGTCAGAATTTTACTGACTAAAACCCACTCCTAGCTCCTTCGTTGCCTTTCATTCCAGGGTCGGGTTTTCCTTTCAGAAGCGAACCCATGGTCCCAGTAGGCTTCGACCCTACGGTTTGCGACATGTCTTTGAGGCGTGCGTGGGACAATACGCGCCGTCGACGACTTAGGCTCGGCCTAGACGGTTACCAGATAGTCAGATCTACTGCTACCCATTGCTCGCCGTCCATAAACCTATGCCTACGGTGGCCGGAAATTGGGATCGGGATCCCGGCGGCTGGGGCGATAGGGCCGTTCCATCGCGCGTGCGCGTGCGGTCGCCTTCTTTGCTAGCACTACTGCTTCGCAGAAGGAGACGACCGCCTTCTACTCCTCCTCGCTTCGGACCATGGCCTGTACCAAGACCAGAGAGATGATGATGAGTTATTTATTTACTATGAATGTTTCATTCATATCCATCTATCGGTTTCTATAAAAACTTTAACTATATCTGACGAGCCTGGTTACTTATCTCTTTTGTTGACTGTACGTCGCACTTATACTATTAACTTGTTTAAGCGCTCTATATTCTGGCTTTTGGCGAAGATATAACAGCCGGAGGTACTGGAGATCTATCCAGGTTGTGCAACGCTTCATAAGTCCGGTCCGCAGATGGGTCATTATTCATTATATACCACTCCATGCCTAGTATAATAATAATAATCATTTATTTGCTAACATGGTTAGGTATTGGTACATAGATGTCATATGGCAAAGTTTTCCATATTTTGCCAACACAGGGGCATGCAAATTATCATAATTCAAAATGAAAGAATTTTACAATATCAGCAAGTGTTTATTAAAATTCTAAGTACAATATTATTAAATGTCAAAAATCATGTTGTCAAAATAAAATAAAAAAATAACATTACTTTGCACAATACAATATTATCAAAAATCAAAATTAATTGCCACAAAAAAAACCTTAAAATAAAATATTATTAAATGTCAAAAATTCTGTTGTTGCAGTACAGCACAAAAGAAGAAAATTTTTAGGGATCTGAGATACTAAAAAAGAGGTTGTACGCGTTTGTATGTTGAAGACTTTCAATACCATAACAAGGGTTTATATGAGTTGAACAATAATTAAATAATAATATTCTACAAAAATATTCTACAACTATGACACAACGCCGTCTAGTCTCAAGCTAAGCAGAGCTTGTGTTATGAGTACTAGACAACTGATAAACATACTTATATATTTCTAAATACATACATATTATAGATAAATTACAACCAGACACAGAACAAATGATCGTGTTCATCACACAAACATTTGTCCTGGGTGGGAATCGAACCCACGACCTTCGGCATAGCAGTCAGGGCCACTAACCACTAGACCAACAGGCCAGTCAAAAGTATAAGTATGCTAAGCGTGATTAGATTTGGACTGGCTAGTCTTGTTCAGGGATCTTTTTTTTTAATAGCCCATACTGTCCCACTGCTGGGAAAAGGCCTCCCCCAACATCGTCCAGGTATTCTTTTCTTGAGCCACCTCAAACCAGTCCTTGCGGTCGGCATCTAGGTCGTCACGCCACCTCTTCCCAGGTCGACCTCGGTGGCGTCGTCCATCTTCAGGTACCCACGTTGTGGAGACTTTTGCCCACCGGTCAGAGTGCATGCGGCTGATGTGACCCTCCCAAACCCATTTTAGCCTGGCAGCCTTTTTACCTACATCCATAATCCCCGTCTTTTGACGCAGCGTGGTATTTCTCACTCTGTCGGCACTTGACACCCAGAATGCTGCGCTCAATTGCTCGTTGGCAAACATCAGGGAACTTGCCAAGATGTGTTAAAATGTCAGTTGTGCGAGAGAGGGAGAGAGTATATACCCTATACAACATTAGTTTTAGTATATGCGAAACCTGAAACACATGTCTAGTATTAAGGTAAAAATTCTATGTACAAAATTTCATAACTGTATCATGAAAATTCACAAAGTTATAAGCTTGTTATGTTACCTGCCACCAGGTCATCCAGGCGACAGGGGTTGTTTTGCTCCCGCACCCTGCTGTACGCTGGTCCCTAATGCCCACTATGACCTGCCATGATCTGTGTTGCGCTAAGTGTCAGTGGTGTCCAACTTGTGGCCTTTTTTACACATTTTTGTGATAAAATCTGACATGGTGTAAAAAATATTGGAAACGATTCAGTTACTGATACTAAACAAATTATATCCAGGTTTCGCATTGACTAAAAATAATGTTGTGTAGCTCTATCCCTTCAAGATAAATGTTAGGTCGTCAAATGGGTCGCGTTAATAGCTCATGTTAAGGCTTCTTGTCCATGACACAAGTCGACAATAGCTACGAATAACAACGACCCGGGAGGCGGCTTGTGAGCACACGAATAAATTATAGATTTTTTTTTATTTATCCGATCTCAGCCGAAAAGTGTGTGTGGTTTTTGAATATCCAGAATTTCTCAGGGCCAGTCCAGTCTTTGAATTTGTGAATACAAAAACCTAGGATTTAAAAGTTGACGTTGAAATGAGTGACTACCAAAACCGTGGCTGCGGGGAGAATAGCTGTCCGATCTACTCAGACTATCTTTTTTTTTAAACCTGCATATAGCATAACCAGTTTTTTAATGTTCCCACTGCTGGGACTCAGGCCTCCTCTCTAGGAAAGAGAATGAGCCGTAATCCACCAAGCGTGTTGTTGGATGTCACATGTCTTCGAATTTATAGTTCTTGGAACCGGTTTCCTCACGATATTTTTCTTCATTGTTTTGAGAGATGTGATGATGAAATAAAGTATATAAAGTAATGCCTGGCTCTAAAATCTGTAAAACATTTAAAGCCGGTTACAGACTGCTGTAACACACAATGAAATAATTTGCTGTCCACATTATCGCAATGTATCATGCAATGTAACAGAATTCCCATAGTGTGAACGCTTTGCGCGCGCGAACAGAGCATTTCAAGTTTCAACTGGGTGAGTAGTTACATGCTCAGCCCCCAGTATTCTGACGTCATCAACGCTCAATCACTTGGTCAGAACAAAGGAATAGGAGATGTGGCCGACTCGAGGCGATTAACGAAAAGAGAATCGAAACGAAACGGTTGTAACTTGACTAGGGGGGCAGTTCGTACGCGCGCTGCGTCCACACTTATGAAATGCTCCTTTCATGTTCCCTTGCATGTTACTTTACAACAGTCTGTACCCGGCTTAAAACTGCCGACTCTATAATTAGTTGGAAATCGACTACAACCGGAGTCTCAACAACTCCCAACCTTTGCCGTAACTTTTGAACTTATAAACAGTTGTGAGTTTTAATGTAAGTAGTAAACACGTTTTAGACAGCACTTCAGTTTTCATTTTCCATTTAAACTCGATTAAAACTTGGTAAGTACAATAATCATTGTTCGTGGGCAATCACCAGTTGTATTGTAATTTTAATAAATGTGAGGCGGTCACCTCCTTATGCGAAGCAGTAATGCTAGTTGCTAGCGGCCGCATGTGTGAAGGAACGGACGCCCTCACGCCCCAGCCATCGGGACTCCGAGCCAAATTTCCAGCCACCGTGGGCGAGGGCTTGCGGAGGACGAGCATTGGGTAATCTTTTGGACCGCAAACGAGTTGCAATAAGTAGTTTTCTACGCCCCATACGGTTTTCTTGACATCTCTTTAGGGTTACCAGGGCCATAGTTTGTCTTCCGAAAAGGAAACCCGGGGTCCTGGAACGCTAGGCAAAGAAGAAACTTATGTGTGGCAGTAAAGTCTGACATGACCTCTCGCACCGCCCTAGGCGTCATAGTATGATTGTATGATTTCTCACCTTCAAAAATAAAAATGGGTCTTCACCAGCGTAAAAGTAGGAGATTGACCGAGGGGAACTAATCCCGTAATATAAAGTGTGCCATAGACCATGTGTGTAGACCATGTCCTTGATTCCTAAAATTCAATTCAGAAGGTTCCCTCTTAATAAAACCCGAATTAATTTAGAGTTATTATGTTATATCTCTTCCCTTTAATCCCGATACTTTTTAGTCGCAAAATCCTCGAAAACCCTTGATTAGTAGATACATTTAGTTGAGAGTTTCCAATATGCTACATAACAACGACCACTACAAACAATTTATTGAATCCATTTTTTGCTTTTAAACATTTCGGTTTGAAGGGTATTCAACAAATTCATTTTAAAAAATCTGTCGTTTTCCAGCCAAAAAAGGTCAATTACCGAATTGTTTCCATTTATCAAATGAACTAATATATTCTACTTCTAAAAACACTTTGCTGCGGCTCAATTCGGCAATATTACAGAAAATGTTAAACATAAAAACCGATATAAGTACTTAAATACCTTTAATGTAAGTTCCAAGTCAATCCGAAGACTGGGCACGCCACAATCACAGCGGTAAGTTCCTTTTTTAAGGTATGGCTAGAGAAACACCACGGCATCCTCACTTACCGCATGACGCATGTCGTCACCGAACACAGCAAGTTTGGAAGGTTCTTATATCGGATTCAAAAGGATTAAACACCCGGGTGTCACCATTGTGCGGACCGCCCCAAGGACACGGTGGAGTATGCGGTGAATGTTTGCCCTACTTAGGCGGTTGCATTTTGAATAATCATTTAGGATTTAACTATAATGCACAACTCTACTCAATAAGCTTTTCTAAAATGTTAACATGTCTATAATTGCATACCATTTGTACGAGTTCATAATATAATTTGTTAAATTTAAATAGAGGAGTCCTGATGAGCTGAAATACAGGCCTTGAGCCTAGTTTAGGCACCAGTCTCCCACACTTTAATGCCCCTCCTATATGTTACCGTAGAAATAAGGCTAGCAATTAAGAAAAAAAACTATTAATGATTTAAAGTTGATTAGCTCTTAATTTTTTTAGTGTCAGAACTAAAAACAAGTACCTACTCTACCGATCTAGTATTTTTTTCAAATTAAACTTTTTTGTACCTACTCACTTTCGTATTGTTAAGGGACATCTGCAATAAATTGAAGAGCTGAGAAAGCGATTCCAAAAATATGCATAACAAAAGTCGAGGAAAAGAAAAAAAAAAACAAGAAAAATCTATGTTTTCTTGTAATCGGTTTTTTTTAAATATGTTACGTTTTTTTTTTCCGTTTTCAATGTCAACCCTTTCATATTATCAGGTGAGCTGTTTCTAAAGATGCGTCAGTACCAATTGGAGTACGGAGAACGCTACGTCATTAAGATGATGAAGAGGAGAATCCTGCACCTTTCCAATGAGAAGGACGTTGAGGTATGTACAGCTTTAGCCTTTTTCTACAAACTTCTCTGGAATCTGGGACGCTCCACCCAGACCGGGAAAAGTCATTGGACGATTTCCCACGGATTCGAAGTTACAAAATTCTAACTAGTTTTTTTTTCGGGTGTTAAATTAAAAGGAGGTGTCAACCTTTATTACTGACTAAAACCCACCAGTGTTTCTTTAGTTGCTTATTCACTTCTAGGGCTGCGGTGGTTTTTTAGGGTACCCCTTTTTAGGGTTTGCTTTTTTTTTGGGTGGGAAATGAAAAGGGATTGTCAATCTTTTAAGAAGGTTAAAAACGGGACCCTATAACTAAGATCCCACTGTCCGTCTGTCTGTCACCAGGCTGTATTTCACGAACCGTGTTTGCTAGACAGTTGAAATGTTCACAGATGATGTATTGCTGCTATAACGACAAATACTAAAAACAATAGAATAAAATGAATTGTGTAAAAATCATTGTTTAGGTAGGTACAATGTCACAGAAGCCTTTGTGCGCGAATCCAACTTGTATTCCAATCAACAATCCCGCAGGCTTGCTTCAAGTATATTTCACTCAAGTTCGTTCAGGTAGATTTATATAGAACTAGTTTTTGCCCACGGGTCCGCCCGTATACATAAAATAAAGTCTATGTCACTCAAGAATAAAGCGGCTCTCTATCGGTGAATAAATTTTCACGATAGGACCAGGACCTTCAGAGATTACCTCCTACAAACAAAAAAGTAATAAAGCAAACTTTACCTCTTTATAATATTACTGTAAATAATCCGTCAAATCGTTATGGTAAAACGTAAAGTGTGATGAAAGGTACTATTTCAGATACCTACAGCTGTTGTGTAAAGTGTAACCAACATTTACTATGGACGCCTAGTAAACTGTGTTGTGTAACTGTACTGGTCAAAGTTCAACTGAATATATTAAGAGGTATTATTCTTGAATAATTGTTAGGTAAGATGGAAAGAGTGACGAGTAGGCTTTGCCCAAGAGTGGCATAAAATAGATTAGCTAAACAAGGTTGAAAGTAGCTACTAAACGATTTAAAAAAAAAATTTTTTTCACTGAACTTTCTAGTTACAAAAATGACTATTATAGGCATCACTGTCTTTGGCATCGCTCAGTGTAATCAACATGGCTGATTGTCACAGAAATTGTTGAGTGTCACAAGTATCGCTGAGTATTATAGACGTTGCTTAGTGTCATCGGCATCGCTGAGTGTCATGTTCATCGCTGATTTATCATTGGTATTACTGAGTATTATAGATAACTTTGAGTGTCATTGGCATCACTAAGACTCATAGTGTCATAGCAATAGCTGAGTGATATATAAAAATCACCGTGTATTACCGGCTTGGCTGAGTATCGTAGGTATCACTGCGTGTTATAGGCTATGTTTTATTCTTGACCAATACACGGTTTTTGCGAAATAAGCTACAAAAGTGGAGACACTTGAAAAGCCTATCAATCGTGTAAAGATGTTATGGTAATACAGCACGAGCGTGTTTTCCGGGTTGTAAATATTTTACGTGATATAAATCTTGATATATGATCTTACTAATAAAGGGCGAATCCAGCTTTTTTTTTAAGAATTTTTAGGCTGACTACCACGAATACTTAACGCGATCCATTTGACGACCTATACTGAACTGCTAAAGGGATGTAGCTTTATAGGATTGGTAGAGTCATTCCTCTTTCTCGTTCGCACGCTTGACATTTTATAGGACTTTTTTGTTGTTGAAAATCATCAAATGACTGCTCCCGCTCTATGTAGAGCGAAAAGTAGTGTCAGACTTAAACTGACAACCCCACCTGTATTTCTTCAGTTGCCCTTTACGTTAGGGCAGTAACCTTGACCCTGGACAAGGTGACGGCCCTTTTTAGGGTTCCGTATCATACTTACATATGATCACTTTGTTTTCCGTCTGTCTGCCTGTCTGTCAAGACCTTTTATCTCAGGAACGCGTAGAGATATTGTATTTAAATTAAAACCATATACTTAGGTAGTTTTTGTCTTTAGTGTATATATAGTTTTAATTAGTTAAGTGTTTTTTATATACTTAGGTCTGCGGTCTCTTGAAGCTGTGAAAAAATCAAACTTCTAAGTTAACGATAAAATAAAGATACGGCCGTGTTGCAATAAACGTGTATTTTGACACTCTTATGGAAATCAAAATTCAAAGAGTACTTCCCGTTGACCTAGAATCCTGAAATTTGGCATGAAGCAAGGTCTTATAGCACCAAGTATAGAAAAAATCTAAAAACTAAATTTTCTGTTACATCACAAAAAAGAAAATCATTTATTGCGATTCGCAAAAATCTTTGCAAATCAATTCGGGAATTGAACTGTTTTCATAGGTAAGTTAGTACGGAACCCTCGGTGAGCGGTCCGACTCGCACTTGCCCGGTTTTTTATATATAGGCTCGCATTTGACCACTATCTCACCTGATAGTAAGCGATAATATGGCCGACGATGGAGCACGCACTCTTGATTTAAAAACCCCTTTCCTTTCGAACAATTCCGGAAAATACAGAACAACGTTGCTGTTTTGTTAATTAGTTATTATCAGAATATGGTAATTTCCTTTTAGCTTGATGCGCAAACATTGAAGTTACGTTTATATTATTCAAAGATTATTTGTTAGCTCGAGGATATTCTGCTGAATAACCCTCTAGCTACACTATAAAGATGTTATGGTAACATACACAAGCGTGTTTTCTGGGTTGTAAATATTTTACGGGATGTAAATATCCTACTAATAAAGGGCGGATCCAGCTTTCTTTTTTTGAGGAATTTATGGAACACAACACTTATTGCGCTCCATTTGACAACCTAAACTGAACTGTTAAAGGGATGGAGCTTTATAGGATTTGTAGAGTTATCCCTTTCTCGTTCACATGCTTGACACTTTAATACGTCAATGTAAAACCCACCAGAGATTCCAAAACATCGCCTTGAGAACTATCTCAAGCGTGCACTGGTTTGTGAGAAATAACGGGATACATGAATACCAGGAGATACCTACTGTTAAGGAGGAAGTCAGCAATATTAACAAGAGATACAAAGAAAGACTGAGCAAACACATAAATGAACTGGCAAAGAATTTACTGCAGTCACAGGAAAATATCAAACGCTTAAAAAGATGGCACATACTGGACCCGGACCAAAGAACATGAAAACAATAATATATTATGGTGCCATTCAATGGAATGTCGCTTACAAAGCTAAGAATAGTGGAACACATCTGATTATGGCTAGATAGCCGATTGCAGATTCAAGATTGGAAAAAAAAAATGTAAAACCCATGGTAACTGAGACCTTTTGATCCTTCTAGTCTGTGTACGTGTGCCAAATAAAATATTTTTCTTTCTTTTAAGTCTTTATTTCCATTGCATTCCACTTTTCTACCATTCCAAAACACATTCTAATTTTCCGTTGTATTTGGCAGCTATTATATTCAGTCAGCCGTCTTGGCGATCTGTTCCACATACCTCTAAAGACTCTGGGCACGCCATAATTACGGCGGTAAGTCCCCTCTTTGAGGAGTGACTGGAAAGACAACACGGCATCCTTACCTTCTGCATGACGCAGGTCCTCACCGGGTGCCACTAATGCGTGGACCGCCCGGAGGGCGCGGTGGAGCACACGGTGGAGGTGTGCCCCGCCTGGGTAGAGCAGCGCTGTTTCCTGGTGGGGGCGATCGGTGGCAGCGACCTCTCGATTTCCGGCCACCTTAGGCGCGGGCTTGCGAACGGCGAGCAGTGGGTAGCTCATCGTCCAAACGCCCGTTAACTATCCGGATCGAGCCCAAGCGGTCGACGCGCGTAGTGTTCAACGTGCGCCTCAAGGAGATGTCAGCAACCGTAGGGGCCCAGCAGGGTCGAAGCCTACTGGGGCCATGGGTGATAGATGGTTACCCCACCCAAAAAAATACCTCTCAAAACTTTTGCTTAAGGCCACCTATATTTCTTTAATATTCCTAGCCCTAGCATGCTCGAAAGAGGGTGTAAAGCGGTTTCATGTTAACGAGACCGCGGGTATAAGCAAGCTCTTAATAATAAAAACAGATTCAGTGTGTTCTAAATAAAAATGCTTCGACTTCATTCACGTACAATGCACACTTTCATAGACATTACATTTATATTTTCTCTTTTTTTATTTATTTATTTTCTTTTTTTTTTCTTTTCCTCTTTCTTTTTTTTTATATCCCGCACCCCGCCGTCCGCTTCAGCCGTCGGTGACGTCAGTCCGTATGTTCACGCGTTTGATGCGTGAACAGTGACTTTATCCAAAAATTTGTTTTTCATTATTTTACTCAAATCTACCGCACACAATACCGATTCCACGTCTTTGTGTCGGCACGCTGAAAACCAACGCTGTGGACTCGTCGCACTATGCGTGTTGCCGCGGCATTATGTTGAACGTTCGTTCGTTTTGCGCTAACGTGCCGCATATTTTTCCTTTAGAATGTTTTTAATTTGTAAGCTAGTCCCAAGATTCCGTATTTTGACGCAAATAAAACGTTTTTATTTCTTCCTTTTATTAAGTGTTAAGCTTGCCTACTAACTTTAAAGGTCAAGGTATAACACCATTCCTAGATTTAACACAAAATTGTTTTTACAAAATGTGAAGGCCGAGCAGAAAATTACAATAGACTCATTGTAATTTTCTCCTTCAAAAGGTGCTATTAAATACTTAGCCTTGTTTGGAGAAAATTAAATGTTTTTTTTAGGGTTCCGTACCTCAAAAGGAAAAACGGAACCCTTATAGGATCACTTTGTTGTCCGTCTGTCAGTCTGTCTGTCAAGATCCTTTATCTCGGGAACGCGTAGAGATATTGAGTTGAAATTAAAACGATATACTCAAGTTTGCGGTTTCTTGAAGTAGTGAAAAAATCAAATTTATAAGTTAACGAAAAAAAAAGATACGGCCGTTTATGTCCCAAAAACGTGTATTTTGACACTCTCGAGGAAATCAAAATTCATAGGGTACTTCCCGTTAACCGAGAATGACCCTGAAATTTTGCATAAAGCAAGGTCTTATAGCACAGTTATAGGAATAAATCTGAAAACTATAATTTTGTTGTGACGTCACAACAACAAATTTGCGATTCGGAAAAATCTTCGAGACTCCGTTTGGTAATTGGACTGCTTACATAGGAAAGTTTGTACGGAATCAGATGTCAGGGCGTGAGTCCGACTCGCACTTGCCCAGTTTTTTTTAGGTCAAAAACTAACCTGTAGCACTAAGCGGTCGTGTAGCTTTCGATTAATACATTTTCGTAATCAGATTCAGGCGTACTATGATGTCGTGAAATCATCATAATTCTCTCGTGAGATAGAGATGGAGTGTTGTAGGTATTTAGGGGTATGTAGGGTTATACGTAACAGGGTGTACCTCAAGTACCGCATGCCTCCTTTGAAAAGTGAAGATCCTACGACCAGACAGGTGTTGTCTGGTTTGGGCAGCTGCCCCATGGTAGATTTTGGGCTGTTGTATATTTTGAGCTGTTAGCTACATTGCTCGAAGAACGGATGGCCGTTGGGGCGAAAGGTTCTGGAGTGGGGACCGCGTACCGGAAGACGCAGTGTTGGAAGGCCCCCTACAAGGTGGACTGATCACCTGGTGAAGGTTGCAGGAATCCGATAGATGCGTGATGCTCGTTGCGGCGACATTTGGAGGAGGCCTATGTCAAATGTTGGAGGAAATGTTGACGATGATGATGATATATTGGGCTGTTGTATATTTTGAGCTGTTGTATATTTTGAGCTGTTGTATATTTTGGGCGGTTGTATATTTTGGGCGGTTGTATATTTTGGGTTGTTGATTATTATGGCTGTTGTACATTTTGAACTGTTGTATATTTTGAGCTGTTTTATATTTTGAGCTGTTGTATATTTTGGGCGGTTGTATATTTTGGGCGGTTGTATATTATAGGCTGTTGTATATTATAGGCTGTTGTATATTTTGAGCTGTTGTATATTTTGAGCTGTTGTATATTTAGAGCTGTTGTATATTTTGAGCTGTTGTATATTTTGAGCTGTTGTATATTTTGAGCTGTTGTATATTTTGGGCGGTTGTATATTTTGGGCGGTTGTATATTTTGTACTGTTGTATATTTTGAGCTGTTGTATATTTTGGGCTGTTGTATATTTTGAGCTGTTGTATATTTTGAGCTGTTGTATATTTTGAGCTGTTGTATATTTTGAGCTGTTGTATATTTTGAGCTGTTGTATATTTTGAGCTGTTGTATATTTTGAGCTGTTGTATATTTTGAGCTGTTGTATATTTTGGGTTGTTGATTATTTTGGGCTGTTGTATATTTTGAGATGTTGTATATTTTGGGCTTTTGTATATTTTCTAATCACGCAAAGAATTGTGATAACGCGATGTAGGATTATGAATATTTAGTTCGGCGTTGAACTTAGTTTTTCTTGTATTATTTATATGTCACTTACTAGCTATAGCAGTCAGGGATAGTAGAATAGTTTCAGAAATTATATATTAATTAAAATAATAATTATATTCATTTATAAGATTCTATTATAATAAGTTGATATATTTTTAAGTTTAAGTATTTAAGTTTCTATATTATAATTGTTATCTCATTGTGTGTACCAAATAAACGTGTTTTCTTTGTAGATTACACCCTGCATAAAAACTTACTTTTACCTCTTTATAAAATTAATACAAAATATTTTGTTTGCAGGTCGTATTATCTCATTCGCGGAATATAAAGAAAAGTAAACCATACACCTTCCTAGAAGCTTGGCTGGGTACTGGACTGCTGCTGAGTTCGGGTAAGACACTATTTTACGTTTTAAAATTAATTGAAAAATAAATGCAGTAGATGGGTAAGAGTAGACATGATGGGTGACAGTTGTAAGGTTGATGTATATTTGTCTCAATATTTTTTCATCATTTTTAGATAAAACACGTCCAATATTGGACATAGGCTTCCCACAAGTTTCGCCACAACGAACGGTCCTGTTTAACTCGCGTCTATCGGATTCCCGCGACCCTCACCAGATCCTCGGTCCTCGTTGTGGGAGGCTTTCACTGTTTCCTTTCGACCCAATCTCCCATCTATACTGCGAGTTAGGTGCCCTGCCCACTGCCACTTAAGTTTTGCGATTTTTCGGGCTATGTCGGTTACTACTCCAGTGGATATCTTCTTTCCTGATTTAATCACGCAAGGAAACTCCGAGCATAGCTTTTTTCTATTACTCTTTGGGTGACTCTAAGCCATCTGATGAGGATGAGTGAGTGATCACGTTTCAGAGTAATATGGCATCACTGGCAATAGGTACGTACTGGTCATAGACTTTCGTTTTGAGATACAGTATAGTCCGTGTATATGTCGTAGCCAGATCTTAAAATTGATCACTTCGTGATATGGCTAACTAAAACTGGCCAGATCGCTTTAACATTAACGTTTGAAGATATGTCAATCCACGTAGGATTACTGTGCATCGAAAATCTTATTCTTCACTAAAATCACTTATTGTTCACCAAATATTCATAGGCTTTTTTTAAGAGAATCGGGGCACCCTGACTCGGTCAGGTTAGGTTAGAAGCGAGCTAATAAAGCCTCCGCCATCTCCTTCGTGCTTATTTTTTATACCACCCAAAAGAGTATATTTTAGTGCTCAAGAAGTATTTTTGTTGGAACAAAAGTATAGTTTCTACTCAGTAGGCGAATTTCTAAATAAAAAAACTTGTCAATCCTATCACTTCAGGAATGTTTTGTAGTATGTATTAATGTGTTTTATTTTAAGTATTTCATTTACTTACCTAAATTTCTGGTAATTTGGTTACCTTAATGTGTGTCTAATATTATTTAGTTTAAATAATTTCGGTAAAGATCTGTCTATATTTCTGTTGTATTAACCGTAGAACTCTAGATAGTTGTGATTGTGTATGTTACTAAAACACTATCGACTAAATATTTGCATGCCATCACTAAATGGCGGAATGTGTCTTTGCACTTAGTCTCCTTTATTTAACATCTTTTGTACTTACCACATTTTACGCAAATAAATGATATTATTATTATTATACATATTTTTTAGTAGAAAACAGGAATGCATTGAGGTAGAATTGACTCTACCGGTGGACAAAGTAACTTTATGGTGAAATAGCACCATTTCATGAAATGGCCGGTCACATTATGAAGTGAGCAATTAAATATGTCAAAGTAACTACCTGAAAAAAAGGCTAAAAAGGGTACTCGTGTAATAAAAATATGTCATTTCACGAAAAGTTTTTAACGCTTGACAGGGAAAGGCCTTTGACGATTTTTATTGTAACAAGCTTGTTGAAACTTCTGTGTAACTTTATTCACCGGATTATAATACAAAAAATTACGCCTGTATTCTACAAATGGGTAGGCAGGGGTGTTTGTTACACCTACACTTTGTAACATTATGAGTAATTGTGTTCACGACCTGTCGAGGCTTAATTACGAAATAACTACTCGGTACTCCACTCCTATTGGTTGTAGCGTTATGTTATGTAGCTTATAGCCTTCCTTAATCAATAAGTTATCTATATATATATATATATATATATAATAATAATAATTTATTTCCAAGATAATACATTCCAAAAAATAAAATATATTAAAAAAAAAAAAATATATATATATAAAAGGAGAAACTGAATGAGTGACACACATCAGTTATTCGGTATCAGTTTTTTTTTCTGTATTCGGATTCGGAATCAAAAAAAAAAATTGATATTGAATATGTATTTTTTTTTAATTGATATACCAGTGCTCGACTGCGATCCCACCTGATGGTAAGCAGAGATGCAATCATTGATGGAGAGATGCACTAGTTTATTTTATGTATTTAAAAAAAAAAAAAATTAAAGTAAATAATTTTGAAAAAAAATTTTACATTCTTTGATAAACATCGATTACCTCAGTGCTAATGTAGTGCGTCGGTTGATTCCCGTATTTATTTGCCATGCAATTTTTATTACTATTTTCATTAAAAATAATAATACCAAAGTGCAGGGCTTGAATTATGATTGTAACTTAATTATCTATTTGGAGTGTATAAAGGTGTGCATTATTTTAATTACATGATGTATACTAACCTATTTCATGAAGCTGTTCATTCGCCATTCCCGCCGAGAGTAACGCGCCACCGACTCTCGTCAGTTTAATTTGATTTTCAATTTAGATTTTCCTGATTCCCTGAGTTTGTATCGGGATACTTTGCTACGTTGGACTTAGTAGGGGATATAATAGAATCAACAATTTTGGAAAGGTATTTTAGAAGTTAGTTGAGCAGATTAGGCAGCCCGAACCAGGATTATTACCTTTTTGTTAAGAGCAGTCTCGTAACCGACTTCAAAAAAAAGGACGAGGTTATCAATTCGGTAGTATGTCTTTTTTTTTGTGCGTTACCTCAGAACTCCGTCGTTAACAGACTGATTTGCAAAATTTATTTTTCCTCTTAAAGGCTAGTTTTGATGATGGGATCCATGAGGAATCGAGGAAACTCCTCACATATTAGGCTATAAAAAATCACTATATTATGGTTTATAGTGATTTTTATCGAGAAATTCAGCATTTACAGTCAAAAAGTAACATTTGATGAAGTAAAACTGATGAAGACTAGAAATGGCCAACGGATCTTCATACTCACACAAAAATAATGAAGATAGATAAGTGACTATGACAAAACAAATAAATAAATGGTTCTAATAGTTATGTTGAAAATGGTATTATCGAAGTGACCTGATAATGATGATGGAGCCGGAAGATAGGCACTGGAACTCTGTAATTAATCAATGAATCCTAGCCGTGTTTGGGCTTATCAGAATTTTCATGAGATGCACTTTGGCTTTAAGGTACTATCAAACAGATCTGATGATGAAGCCGGCAGGTGGCAGCTAGACACAGGAACTTCTTAATAAAATAATGTAACCTAGTAGTGTGTGGGTTAATTGGAATTGTCATGAGAAATAAGCACTCTAATTATAAGTATATCGCAACTAAAAAGTATGGAATAGTAGTATGTATTTAGTTTTTTTCATAAATCATTAAACCAATATAGTATTTTTTTTGGAAAAATCTTGAATAAAAATAGTAGGTACATATTCATTTGGAATTTTTCGTTATTCACATTCTTTTTACCATTGAAGATTAACATATGGTCATCAAAGCCTGTAGTGATTTTGCAGCTCATCATCATCATCATTTCAGCCGAAAGACGTCCACTGTTGGACATAGGCCTCCCCCAAGCGTCGCCACAATGACCGATCCTGTGCCTCTCGCAGCTCATACAAAGATAAATTGCTAAAGTGAGCGGAGCGAGCTCGAGAAAATTTAGAACCAGAGTGGTTAAATTTTTGCAACTTTCGTATAGAAACGGCGTCAAATTGTGGACTCATGAAAAAATATTGAGATATATGTGGTAAGACTGAAGGATGCTGGCTAGATCAAGCGCAGCGAACTCAAAATTTTTGGTACCCATCAGACCGCGATTTACTTTCGTATTTTGTCTTTGTATGGAATTCTATTAAATATTGTTCAATATTTGAATTACCGGTGAAAATATTGTATTTTGTGTACTTTAATATTTGTCTATGTACTAATATAATATAATAAAATAACTAATACGTCGAACGATAATATACACTACTAACTTTTAATTAATCAATACTTAAAGTTTTTATTATGTAAGTAAAATCTCAATAAATAATATTCATAAACAGTAAAGTTATTAGCGTTTGTTTTTATCCCAAAGTGTAACTTAATTTATGGAAATATTGTACAGACTATTTTTTTATGAATAAACGCTTAGTGATGTCTAGTACCAATTGTTATGAATTATTGATTCAATTATGAATTTACCAAATATGAAAAATTTTCGTGGTCAATTTTGGGGTTTCGTTTTTTTTTTCTTTTGACTACAAATATGATCAGTAACGGGTACAGATAGTGCCCTATTTTTTGTACTAATTAAAAAATAGTGGTGTATAATATAGTATGGGTCCTAACTGTCATTCGTTGATGTTTGAAAGGAAGATGATAATGATGATGATGACTGTCATTTACCTCACCAGGTGCAAAATGGCATAGACGGCGCAAGATCCTGACTCCGACCTTCCACTTCAACATACTGAGGAGCTTCGCCGTAGTGATGAAGGAGAGGAGCCAACATTTGGTGGAGAAGCTGAAGAACCTTGAGGGTACGGAGGTTAACCTGCTGCCAGTCATCAGTGACTATACGCTGTTCACTATTTGTGGTACGTAGTCATAATATTGATAATATTACTTCACCCGCATGATAGGAGAAAATTATGCCGAGGGAATATAACCACGTGATAAAGTTTTTTTTTAATGCTATTCCAGGACTTGGTCTCTCTGTGTACTAAGTTTCATCTAAATCGATTCAGCCCTTTGAGCGGGAAGACGTAACAAACATATACGTAAACTCTCATAAATTTTCGTCTTTATAACATTGAGTGTCATCATCATCATCATCACCATCATTTCAGGCGAAAGACGCCCACTGTTGGACACAGGCCTCCCCCAAATGTCACCATAATGACCGGTCCTGTGCGTCTCGCATTCATCAGATTCCCGCGACCCTCACCAGGTCATCGGTCCACCTTGTGGGAGGCCTTCCAACGCTGCGTCTTCCGGTACGTAGTCGCCATCCCAGATCCTTTCGTCACCATCTGTTTCTGTTCTGCGAGCAATGCCATCCCAGATCTTTTCGTCACCATCTGTTCTGCGAGCAATGTGCTCTGCCTACTGCCACTTAAGTTTGGCGAGTCTTCGGGCTATGTCTATAACCTTGGTTCTCCTGCGGATATCTTCATTTCTGACGCGATCACGAAGGAAACTCCGGGCATAGCCGTTTCCATTGCCCTTTGAGTGACTTTAAGCCTTCTGATGAAGCCCATTGTAAGCGACCACGTTTCGGAGCCATATCTCATTACTGGCAACACGCACTGTCACATTGAGAGTGACTAGTGTAATTTTGCACCTAGTATCCTTGATATCCTTTATGTTCGAGTTTTTTTGAGCGAAGAGGTCGGAGAATTCTCAGTTTTTGATGACATCGCCTTCTGCGACTGGACAGAGACAGCCTGCGCGTGGTGGGGAAGCCATCACCGGACACTGTTCACTGAATAAATACCTACTTCTTCACCATGGGTATCACGAATAGTTTCTCTGTGGAGAGTATGCATGGAGTTAGAGGAAAATGTCGCGCACGTGCTCTTCGATTGCACAGCCGTTAGTGAAATAAGAACACAATCCTTGGGAGCACCAAATTCACTCATAGACGCCTTGAGCAAATTGAAAGGACTCATCTGTTTTAGGAGAGTTGGGGGCTGGTTGGAATACGTACAATGGTCCACCAACGGCTGAGTGCGTTAACCAGGCCACAAATAATAGAATAGACATCGCCAAGCATGATCAAAGCTTCCCATGACCAGGGCCTCATTGATTTCATAATTGTTGATTTTGACAAGTTTGGTAATCTACTAAATGTAATGGCGTTATTATGACTTTCCAATGGTCAACCACTGACACTCCATTGAAAGAAGTGGAATATAATGGTAATCTCGTAAAATATTGACAAATGAATGTCTCACGTATGCGGTAATTTGCTAAAATTTTTACAGTTCCTTTGATCAGTAACCTACCATTAGAACGTCATTGTGGAGTCATTGCTTTTAATAAGCTCGATATTGTCATTCTACCACAACTCTATTACGAGACCATTGATCGATCAATGATCGGTCATTATGAATTAGGAATAAGCAGATTACGAACTTTCCGCAAAATGACAATGGATCGTGTTGATGACGAATTTATAAAAATAGCAGACTTGGTCCCCAGATGGATAGTTATGACCGAAGTCAACCCTGGGCGTTTTTTCCATAATCAGCGATTCAAATGTCTTTGTTGATATGCTATTTGCTCCTTTCGAAAAGTATATTTTTTATTTATCATTTTGGAATTGTGTTATCGTATAATTTAGGTGTGAACGTATTTTATCAGCATCGTTATTTAAAAATAAATTGACTTCATATTTAAGACAACGGCAAACGATTCGGAATATCAAAGGATTTTCTGATACATAGACAATTATTTTTAAGAACTTATTTTAGAAACCGCGAGAAGATGCAATTTAAAAATGCCTTTTTTCAAAGGTAATTATTCCGTCTGTTTCTTTTTTTTCCTTCGTTGCCTTTCGTACCAGGGCCGAGTCTTCCTTTCAGAATTAGACCCTTGGCCCCAGTAGGCTTCGACCTTGATGGGCCCCTACAGTTGCTGACATCTCCTTGAGGCGCGCGTGAAACAGTACGCGCCGTCGACAACTTGGGCTCGGTCCGGACGGTTACCGGACGGTCGGACGGCGAACTATCCATTGCTCACCGTCCGCAAGCACACGCCTACGGTGGCCGAAAATCGGGATCAGAATCCCGGCGGCGGTTAGGGCGTGAGGACCGTTGCCTCACGCGATCGGCCGCCTCCTTTGCTTAGCGTTACTGCTTCGCAGAATGAGGCAATTATTCCGTCTGTATTTTTCCATTTTCGTCACAATTAAACCAAAATATAAGAGCATACAATAATACATTATTTTATTAAATGGACGACTAAAGTACTCTGTTTTTCGTAACTTACACAATACCTTAGGTAGGTATATTGGTGGTTGGCCGTTTTGCGCGGATGTGACGCATATCTTCCCTATTAATTGATAATGTTTGTTTGCTAGTTTTAAGATTGCGTCATTTCGCGCGAATAAACAGTTTTTCTTTCTTTCTTTCTTTCTTTATATAAAAGCACAAACACTTCGCCTAAAAAGCGACAAATAAAAAAAAATCGCATAGTTCATATGGACCCGCCGTTTCATCTCATAAGGGGGTGAATATTGGAAAATATATCATCTACGTCGTTAACGTAATCGTTTCGGCTGTGCGTTAATATGTCCGTCAGTTAGTCCCTCCTTATATATAACAAATGTTTAAAAATCTCGTGTGTTTGTTGTCGAACTCCTTGGAAACGGCTTGACTGATTTTTATGTTTTTTTTTTTGTGTATATTTCCTAGATCAAAAAACATCGTCATCACCATCATCATTTCAGCCGAAAGACGTCCACTGTTAGACATAGGCCTCCCCAAGTCTTGCCACAATGAACGGTCCTGTGCGTCTCGCATCCATCGGATTCCCGCGACCCTCACCACCAGGTCATCGGTCCACCTTGTCTTCCGGTACACGGTCGCCATTCCAGATGGTTGATGGGGACGAAAGGTTCCGTCCCCATCGACCATCTGTTTTGCGAGCAATGTGCCCTGCCTACTGCCACTTAAGTTTGGCGATTCTTCGGGCTATGTCTGTAACCTTGGTTCTCCTGTGGATATCTTCATTTCTGACGCGATCACGCAAGGAAACTCCGAGCATAGCCCTTTTCACTGCCCTTTGAGTGACTTTAAGCCTTCTGATGAGGTCCAATGCCCATCTAAAAACAGGTCTTACACTATTTTATACCCTCCTACCACCATCCCCAATATTTACTTTCATAAATATATATATAGCAAAACATCGTTTGCTACGTTATCTAGTATTTGTATGGATTTATAAAGGCCCTATAAATTAGTCAGTCAACCGTTTACGAGGCAATGATAAATTTTTTCGTATGAGCCTCTCGAAATCGGTTATGACTTTTTTAAGTTACGTAATCTCGCGAAATAGCTGGTCTCTACCCTCATGAAACATTCAGAAGGATTATGTTGAGCCGGTATTATCGTATGAAGGTCGGGAAACAAACATCTTGATTTTCTCAGAATTGGGTTTGTTTACTTTGTATCAAAAAGCAACTTTATCCAAAATCGCTTATGAATTTTCAAATTCATTCAATATTAATCAGGTTAGAAACCTTTCAAATTTGGTGGCAGAGGAAACTGTCAAATACGGTTGCACATACTGAAATGTGACGTCACCGTTATTAGTTTGTTTTTAATATCGGCTGCTGCCCGATATCACACCCCGCATCCCGTGTGTGTATTCCACGCATTACAATAAATATTTGTATGAAAAAACCATTTGCGGGGTCTACGCGTGATGAAATCCGTACGATATTAAAAACACCCTTAGGTTACATGTGTTCAAAAGTGGTAACGATATATTCCCACCACGCCCCATTTTTAGACTGCTAATTACTGCTTCATTTATTAACCAATTTTGATGCTGTTTTCAATAAAAGATTTCTTTATAATGTTTTTTGTTGTTTAGTATAAAACATTGTACAAAAATAAACATATATAAACACCCAATGTCCGGATCAGTTAGCGAATACTTCACTTCAAACTAACTTAGAAGAACGTGATGTTGTTGTTATTTACGAACATCGCGAAACCCTCAAAAGGGCTTTTGAGAGTTCCAAAAGACGCTTAAAAGATATCGGTTTTCTTTTTAAAAGAGATAAACTATAGAGTTTGTAACAAGCACCGACGTGTTCTCGTGGAAGCGATCAGCGGCGGCGACCTCTCATACCGGTCCCTGATTAAGGCCATGGTCCGGAGCAAGAGGGAATGGGTAGCGGTAATGCTAGCGAAGGAGATAGCCGCAACCGTGAGGGAACGGATATCTTCACGCCTTAGTCACCGCGATCGGAGCGCTCCTGGCGTCGGGAATCGAAGGCATTGCGGTCGACGAGCATATAGCCTAGTCGGTTTTATAATGGTCCAACTGTTGGGACTCAGGCCTCATCTCTAGGAGAGGGAATGGGCCGTAATCCACCACGCGGGCCCAGTGCGTGTTGGTGGATGTCACATGTCTTCGAATTTTTGGTTCAAGAACATGCCGGTTTCCTCACGATGTTTTCCTTCACCGTTTTGATAGCAGTGGTGATGAAATAAATACATAAAGTAAGGTCCCTGGCTGGGTTTGAGTCCACGACCTACAACTCGTAAGTCGGGGCCGTTACCAATAGGCAACCACAGCTCTACTCGACGACCATTGGGTAGCATTTTTTATGACTAAATGGTTACATAAGTGTAACCATTTGGTCGTTTGTTACGCTTTTTTTTTTCTGTGGGAAAATCTGACACTTATGATACTACTTTAGAATAATATTCTAAAAAACGTATACAAAAATCAGCCATATAAATTTTTGTTAAGTAACTCTTGTTTTTAGTCCCTTTTCTCCTCTGGCAGCTGCCCAGGGGCCCCAAGGGGGAGCTACACAAGCACACAAATATTCAATGCACATAAGACGCTACTGAAAACCTTAGGTTTTATCCATGTGAAAATAAGTTATGTCAGATCGCTCTGGTATCTTAGTATATTATGGCTAATATCTGAAACGGCTGTACGGATTTTGACGAGACTTTAACTGGTACATAACTGATGTAAGGAGATTATGGATAATTTTAATTAAATTATTTTATTAAATTTATTTTAGAAATAGGATTAACACAATTACAAATGCATTGTACTGTTTTACGAGTCTGATGCAGACGAAGTAATGGGCTCCAGTTAGTATCAAACAAATTCCCTCAACGCGATCAAAAATATGCAATTGTTTACATCTTTGCAGAAACCGCCATGGGAACACAACTCGATGCTGACAAGTCTTCAAAAACTGTAGAATACAAAACCGCCATCTTGGAAATTGGAAATCTTCTTCTAGGCCGCCTAACAAGGGTGTGGCTCCACAACGAATACCTCTTCAGAAAGTTCCCGATCGGCAGAAGATTCGAGGACTGTTTGAGAAAAGTCCATTCGTTCGCTGATAACGTTATTATGGAGAGGAAGAAGAACTGGAAGCCTGGACAGAGTGAGGTGACAGAAGACGATGTTTCTGTAGGAGAAAAGAAGAGATATGCTATGCTGGACTTGCTGTTAGAGGCGGAGGCTAAAGGAGAGATAGATCTGGAAGGGATTAGGGAAGAAGTTAACACATTTATGTTTGAGGTAAGTCAAAGTCAAAGTCAAAGTCAAAAATTTTTTATTTCACATAGGCCTACATGGGCACTTATAAAACGTCAGAAGCTAGTGCACGGTTCCAAATTGGTCGTTTCCTATGGAGAAGAACCGGCAAGAAACTCCATGGTTACTCTTTTAAAAAATTTATTGTTTACAATATTTTCATATTACACTATTAATAGACATTATGTAAGTTTACATTACCTTCTTTTATAATAGAGTAATTGTGTTGTTGAGTTGTGTTGGTAGTCTAATCTACAAAGCCTGGAGCACAGGCATAGGGTAGCAGCCTTTCACTATTTTACAGGACTTGATTCCGCCATCTTCTTTCTACCATCGGACAACCCGACGTAGGGCGAGTACCCACCCTTAAGTTGTTGAAACCTTTACAGTCTAGACTTAACGTTTCACCTCGTCGTTTATGCCGCGTACCTACATCGATGGACGGGAACAATTTGCATGCTGCGGTCTCCCAGTCCGATTATAATTTAAGTGTCTTCAATGGTTTTTTTTTAAAATAAATTAGCACGCTTTACCATCAACGATTGTATCACTTACCATCAGTTGGGATCGTAGTCAAGCACTAAAGTTTGCGTGGGCTTGCAGACGGCGAGCAATGGGTAGCTTGCCGTCCGATCGTCCGGTAACCGTCTGGACTGAGTCAAGAGAAGGAAGTAGATGGAAGAGATTGACAGTGTAGTATAATTTTTATAGTGTTGGATAGCTCATTTATCGAGGCAGGCTTTAGGCTATATAATATCACGCTACGAGGGTGAAACCGCAGGGGACAGGTAGTCTAAGAATGAAATTCTTATTAATTTGCTAAAGTTTTTTAGCTAGACGAATTTATTTATTCCACGATAATATTTATATATATACAAAATTATATACAAAAATACTTAACTAATTAAAACTATATATATACACTAAAGGCTACTCCTAACTAAAATATGGCGTCATAAAACTCCTCCGCATCGCTGTCGACTCCCATTTGTTAAGTGTTTTTGTACTAATGTTTTGAAAATCACTTTCGATTTTTCTAAGAAATCAAAGATAGGAATTTCAGACTTGAATTTAGGAATATACGTTTTAATACATTTCCTCGAAAACTGGCTTTCACCGCACTACAATTAGGTAGCATTCGGCTCTATAATACTCTCGCCGCGGCTCGGGTGAATTCAGCCTCGGTCGCAATAACAAAATTTCTCCACTTTTATCAAAATATATTTTAAGGTTTTGTTTGTCTCCAGGGTCACGACACCACAGCCATGGCAATCGTTCTTGGACTGATGTTAATAGCTGATCATGAGGAAGTGCAGGTAATTTAATGATTTAGGAAGTAAGTAATGTTGGGACAGTTGTGGACGTCAGATAGATTGGAAGCTGAGCATAACATAGTCGGGAAAAGGTAAGGCAGATTGATTGATTAACTTAACGATGAAGAATCAATGAAAGACTGACCTGTATGAGGGAAATCATTTAATGTCATCTCCCGCCTTTGCGCTGAGCGCGAGGGCGTGTCAGACTTTTACTGACTAAAAACCCACTCCTGTTCCTTCTTTGCCTTTATTCTAGGGCCCCGGGGTTCACTTTCGCACAACCAATGGCCCCAAGAGGCTTCGACCCTGCTGGACCTCTACGATTTGCTGACATCCGTCGACGACTTGGGCTCGGTATGGACGGTCGGACGGCGAGCTATCCATTGCTCGCCGTCCGTAAGCCCGCGTCTACGGTGGCTGGAAATCGGGATGATTGCTACGTTGGAGGTCGTTAGTTCGATTCCCACCCAAGACAAATGTTTATAAGATGAGCACGACCATTTGTTCTATGTCTGGGTGTAATTTATCTATAATAATTATGTATGTATTTATAAATATATAAGTATGTTTATCAGTTGTCTAGTACTCATATCTCAAGCTTTGCTTAGTTGAGAACGGGATGGCGTTGTGGAATATTATTATTATTAAATAGTAAGACAAGCAAGTAGTAGTGTTAAACTAATTTATTTGTTTTTTGAAGTTCCGTAAACTGAAGAACAAATTAGAACTAATTAATAACTTTCACCAATATTGTAACATGATTCTCGAAACGAAGAGTTTCAGACATTTCCAATTCCTGGAACTATTTGGCAAGTTCAAATAATTTTGTAATTAGGTATATATAATATCGAGCCTTTTCAGGAGGAATATCGTAAACAATTTTTGTAGGAAAGGGTTTTTGGTTTTATCTTTCTCAGTCCGAGTCGGACTCGCGCACTGAGGGTTCCGTACAAATTGGTCTATGAAAACAGTTCAATTCCCGAATTGAGTTACAAAGATTTTTCTGAAACTTAAAAAAAGTATTTTTTGTGACGTAACTACAAAATAGTTTTCAGATTTTTTCTTATACCTACTTGTGATATGGGACCTTGTTTCGTGCCAAATTTTAGGATTCCACGAGTAGGTCAATGGGAAGTATCTTAATTTTGATTACCCTTGAGAGTGTCGAAATACAAGTTTTTTGTGACATAAACGGCCATATATTTTATTTTTCGTTAACTCAGAGGTTTGATTTTTTCAAAGCTTCGAGGGACCGAAGACCTGAGTATATGGTTTTAATTTCAACTCGTTACCTTCTCGCGCTCCTTAGATCTCTCTCTCGCGTCTTGTCAGACAGACAGACCTATGGACGGACAACAAAGTGATCAATTATAAGGGTTCCGTTTTTTCCTTTTGAGGTACGGAACCCTAAAAATGTTTATGATCAAAAAATATTTGCAAAATTTCGTCATGGTTGAAAGGAGTTTATTCCAAAGTAGTCCAAGTAAAACTTTATGTTGATCTGATGATGAGTTTTGAAGATAGACAAAGGAACTCTTCGAAAAATGACAGCAAATCAACCGCGATTTGCATTTGTCGCATAAAAATATGTGTTGTTTACGCGATCACATCACATAACATTACACCTGTACACTTAAAAGAGCTGCGCAGATGTATTCAGTATACAGGATAAGTACACTCAAATTTTTAATAAAATAGCTGATGTGAAAACAACTAAAAAGTGAAAAACTTTAAAACTTAAAAAATGTACAAGCAACTTCACCACCGATCGCCCCCACGAGGACACAGCGGTGCTCTGCTCAAGCGTATTCTCCATCATGTCCTCAGAGCGGTTCATACGATGGTGGCACACGGGCATCTCTTCTGCACGAATCCGGTGCAGGAACCTTCCGAACTTACCATGTCCTATGAGGACCTGCGTCATGCGGTAGATAAGGATGCCGTGAGGTCATGCAAAACAACTTCAGTTTCGGATGTTAGCGTCAAAAAATGGACGAAACAAAACCAGAAACAGACTTTCGAAATAAAGCTATTTTGTATTTTTTAGTTTGTTTGTAGTGAACTTGGTTGTATTTTTCAAAGTTTTGAAGTCCAGTAAGTGGTTTAATTAAAGTAAATTCTTTAAGTTTGAATAAAGACCCGCACTGGGGCCGCGTGGTGGATTACGGCCCATTCCCTCTCCTAGAGAGGAGGCCTGAGTCCCAACAGTGGAAACAGTGTAAGGTCGACTATGCTAAAAATTGACTTGTCGGAAATGAAAATTAATTACAAAATAAATCAGCGGTTCCTAACATGAGGGAAGCTGGCGCTAGGGGTATTAACTTGTCTTAATTAAATGATAGTTAAGCTCAAGTGACGCATCTCTTGATTTACGCCATTGCGTGTTTGCTGCCATGTTGCCACGACGAGGATGAATTTCAAGGTCTTTATAAATGTTTATTCTTAAGACCATGCATATATTTTGCTTGCTCTTGGGTAAGGTTGATGGGTTTATTATGACGGTAAAAATCATTTCATTGGCATTTTTATTTAATTATCGAGAAAACCCTGTAAATTCAATGAATAACAAACTATGTATTTTTTGGTTAGACAGATTGCTTTTATGTTTTTTATTTAGCCTTGACTAAACTCAACTACTTATACTTTTCCAATGCTAGCCAAAGGCCACTAATATACTTACGGAACGTTAAAAAGACTCATAAAAAAATAAAAACTAAAACCCGACTACGACAAAAAAAATGACGCTGAAAAAGTATGAAAAAAGATTTTCAGGATACTGAAATAAACAAGGAAAAACTAGAATATAACAATAAGAAAAGCCGTAGTCACACGTTATAAAAGTGTTTCGGTTAGTGCCTACCTATACCTATTAAATTACTTTTTGTTCGCTAGAGGGCGCCATATCGAATTTAGTGACACGTGACGTAGCCTATGTTCAACGGACAATTAAGACGATTCTAACGATACCTCATATGTCGAGTTCCAATAAGTAGATTAGGAGCTATGAGGGAACAGATGAACATACTCACATACATACATACATTGATACATACTTACATAGCCTGTCAAAATCATAACTCTCCTTTGGCTTTGCCCTAGTCGGGTAAAAAGGGTAAATAAATGAAGTCGGTTTTAGTCACCATAAGTCTGATACGCCCTCTCGCTCCACCCTCGATGGGAGAATTCATTTGATGATGTCCCTACTCAAAAAAAGTCTAATGTTTGGCCATTGTTTCGGGCCAGTATACCTAAGAGAAAGATAGAAGATAGAGGAAAACTATTTTCCAATTTCCAATTTTGTTTATTTTTGTATTTACTAAATAAAATATAACAGAAAAATTTCAGCCCTCCTAGCCAAGTTACAATCGTACCGTTTACGCCGAACGCCTCGAGGAGGCCTCGCCTCCGATTCTTTTGTTCTGACGTCATCTCAACGCTTAATCACGTGGTCAGAACAAAGGAATCGGGGCAGGTCAGAAAGGAATAGGCGTGGCCTACTCGAGGCGTTCGGCGCGAACGAAACGATTGTAACTTGGCTAGGGGGGCAGATTCTGAAAACAGCATCGACTTTCTAAATAAAGCATAAACATTTCAAATATTCGTGTGGTTGGTGTTGTAGCAGCGTAGAGCTTGGTGGGAGCATCTCGCTATTTTTTTTTCGGACGCGCGTGACCAAAGTTTTGTGCAACGTTTTTCTGTTACTCGACATTTTCCCTTTCCACCAGATTTAAAAGGTATCTTTCTAACTTACTTTATGGACGGATTTTCAGAAAAATTCGTTGTATTTATGATTTAGAATAAACTTACTTTTTGGAACATATAATAGAGACTGTAGAACACGCTGTAGCATACCAGAATATTGGCTCCGCTAACACAATATCCATACTATTGACACGTCTGCTCATATCAAAAGTCTATAATATACTGAAACTGACGAACAGTATGATTAATAATATGATTTATTTGCCAGAAAACACGTGCTTTACATTTCCTTTACATACTACTTATGCCTAGATTTACAAATACGTATTATATTAAAAATACACAAAGGAAAAAAAAAATACTGTTGAACTCCACACTAGGTCGAGCCTGTCTCGGTAGAGTCCGAGTGTGAGGTTACCAAAAGAACGCGTAATGAGGTAATACAGTTTGATTATCATTGTTACAAACAATAATAGCCATTGTATAGACACTAAAGACAAATTGTAATTTAAAAAAAAAAGAAAAACACATAGCAAGCATAAAAAAAGGTAACGGAATGAGGAACAAATACAAACATGATGCTCAATGTATATATGGATGGGCATAAGTGTAAGTGTAGTTAGTTATGTAAGAGTGTGGGCTCAACAGTGCGCTCAATGTGGGGCGTGTTTTTTTTTTTTTTTTTGTTTGGCCTCTCGCAGGTCAACCTAGGAGTTTGTCGGCTGCTTAACCGGACTTGCCTGTGGCGGCCTCGATTCAAGAATCAAAGCCTCCAGCCAGGGTATGGGGCGTGTGTGCTGAGATGCATATTTATATAGTTTTCCCTTTCTCACATATACTACAGAAACAATTGAGTCGCCAACCAAATTTCCATTAACCTTTTAAAATGCGGCCAACGGGTCCAAAAAAGAGTCACGGAGACCTTCACACTCAAATGTCCCTGAGTAAGTATTTCGCTATCTAATAATCTGACCTTTCCAAAGAAGCTCAAGTTAAGACAAGATTAAAAATCTTTCTTGAAAAGCAGAAAAACTTTCACAACGGTTTAACTTTTATCAAGTTTTTTAAAACTTCGAACTGCTGGTTTTGTTAATCGAGTCTTGTAGAACGTTAGGGCAACGTGTCTCACTTTACGACCATCGTTCATTGAAACGATACTACAGAGAAAAACTTTGATCTTTTTATGGAATTTATTGCGCTCTTTAGCGGAATTGTGCCCATTACGGTATCTTGGGTAGATCTTGACAAATTTCACGTGAGTTTATCTGATCGTAGAAGGCCATTTTTAGTTGCTCCTTGAGCTCACGAGCCTCCTAAGAGTAGTTAGTAACACAGTTACTTACGAGTTTTTTCTTGTGACGGTAGTGGTTGCGAACCCTAGTAGGTCTGGGGCCTTTTCTATTTATAAATATAAAAGGAGAAACTGACTGACTGACATATCAACGCACAGCTGAAACTACTGGGACTAGGATCGTGAAATTTTGCACAAGGTTTCCTTTTTGACGCAAGCGAGCACTAAGAGAGTATTTTTCCCTAAGGGTATGAAACGGGAATCCAAAGTTTACATAGAGAAAGCTACATTGACGCAAGCGAAGCCGCTGGCAGAAGCTAGTTTATTTATATATTTATATATTGGCATCAACAGCATTACTTTTATTTATTTTTCGCAATTAGAGGAAACCGGCATGTCCTAGAAAGAAAAATTCACTGTGCCCACATACTGGATTACGACCCATTTCCTCTCCTAGAGAGGCCTGATTTTCAGAAGTGGGAACGTTATAAAGCTGATTCAAAGTCAAAAATTCAAAGTCAAAATTTTTTATTTCACATAGGCCTACATGGGCACTTATAAAATGTTAGAAGCTAGTGCACGGTTCCAAATTGGTCGTTTCCTATGGAGAAGAACCGGCAAGAAACTTCATGGTTACTCTTTTAAAAAAATATATATTTTATATTTATGTCGTGATATAGTTTGAAGTTCATATCACCTTCACCAGTACATAAAACGATGCCTCACGATGACCCATAAAGTTTTTTGAGTAAAATTATATTGTCAGTTATATTTTATAACTGATAATAATATTATTAATTATAATATAATAATTTAAATAAATATAATATAAGTATAATATAATATACAAATAAATATCTTAAACAAATTTAAATAGGAGCCGGGCTGACCACCGGTAACTGGACCCTATACCCGATACCGGTGGGTTTCTATCTATAACTTGTTACTTTTTTCATGTACATAAAGTTTATTCTATTCTACCATTTATGTTTTTATATTTAAATTTTTAATGTTAATAATATGTATATAAAAAAAAATAAAAAAAAAATATATTAAATATCATAAAAACATCCAGCGTCTGATACTGTGATTTTAAACTGATTTATTGATTACATAATGCATAATATATATGGTTAAAAGTGTCTCACAAATTACTGACATCATTAACAGAGGGGAGTTATGTAATTTCTTATTTTTCCAACAGGATCGTATTTACGAAGAATGCCAGAAGATCCTCGGTGACTCTGACCGTACCCTGACGATGTCTGACCTGGCTGACATGAAGTATCTGGAAGCTGTCATCAAAGAGACCCTCAGGCTGTATCCAAGTGTGCCTTTCATAGCACGGGAGATCACTGAAGATTTCATGTTAGGTAAGGAGCGGAGATTTAGAATATGTAACTGGAATACCTAATACGCATACATAAACAAACCAATTAGAAAAATAAGTTGCCATCATAATTTAAGCACTGAAATTTTCGTTATCATCATCATCATCATTTCAGCTGGTAGACGTGTAAAGAAGTACCTATTAAGAACTGTGCGTCATCGGTCCACCTTGTGGGAGGCCAACGCTGCATCTTCCGGTACGTGGCCGCCACCACCTCGAGGAATGCGAGAGGCAAGGTCGAGTAGTGGATTTCTTTCGGGTGGAATCATGATGATACTAGATTGTAAAGTATTTTGTGTGTGTTTGATTTGAGCGGTTTTTTTTATTTTAGTTTTGGCATTAATTCTTTTTTTATATTGGAAATCATCAAATGACTGTGATTGGAGTGGTGTTAGACTTTCACTGATTAACCTAACGAATTAAAAAAATCCTAAGTTGCCAACAATTTTCGTGAAACTGCAATTAAACCTCAAGCGAACTTTTGTTATTTTGCGTGATGTCTGACACGACGAGCGCGCTGTGGTAAACACCTAGTTTCCGCGCGCCTTGTTCACTCAGCGCAGTCGTTGTCCTTTGCGAAGATCACTGTGGTATTGTTTATTAATACTGGCGATAAAAGCATTAAAAATAGGTAAGGCTGCTGGAGTTGATGATTTAACAGTGGAACAACTGAAACATCTGATTGGGCCCAAACAGTTTGACGAGTTTACCATCGAATCGAAAAGAAGAAGAAGACTGTGGTAGAACTACACTCCGCACACGTGTGGCACGTACGCCGATCTGGGCACGGCTTGGTCCTTACCGGACGGGGAGCTAGCTACCCACTACTCGCTGTCCGCATGCCCGCGCCGATAGTGGCCGGGTTTTGCTCTCCAACTTCTGAGTCAGCAAATAAATTTTTGGGATTGGTTTAACTAATTTCTTCGTGTTATTTTAATTTACATAGAAAGCTTCGTTAAGGTTTTTCTTAAAGTTAAAACTTTTTGAACTAGTGTAGACACTGAGTTATATTTCATCATTAGTTTGCAGCTAGCTTTTGACACTGGCTTCGCCCGCCACATCATGATCCTCGTCATCATTTCAGCCAAAAGACGTTTACTGTTGGACATAGGCCTCCCCTATGTGTCGTCATAATGACCGGTCCTGTGCGTATCGCATCCATCGGATTCCCGCGACTCTTACCAGGTCATCGGTCCATCTTGTGGGGAGGCCTTTCAACGCTGCGTCTTCCAGTACGTCGTCGCCACTCCAGAACCTTTCTTTTCCATCTGCGAGCATTGTCGCCTGCCCACTGGCACGTCGGTTGGGCGATTTTTCGGGCTATGTCTGAAACCTTAGTTTGGCGTAATAAGCAAAAATTGTTAGATAAAAAAGTACCTACCACGGCAATTATACTGAACTATTTCATTCATATCGTTTCAGCTGCTAAACACGCCAACGAAAATTCACACAACTAGACATACAGATATCAGACATATGGATATGAGTACCATTTTTTTTTGCAGGTTTGAATTCGTCATTTTTTTTTTAATACATTCTCTCGAAAATCCAATTTTATCTATAGAGGCACGCAATTTACTGTTTCCGCACTAGTGCGGAAAAGTATGCGAGCTCGCCCCCGCTAAAATTTATTGTATTTATCGTATCAGGCTGGGTGCTAAGCGACTCTCACGAATTTAATTCTTCGTAAGTGTATTAAAAAACGTCGGGTGAATTCCGCCTCGGTCGCAGTGACAAAATTTTTCTATTTGTATCAAAATGTACTATTCTCCCGCACTATGGTAGAATGGTACTACAGTCACTGTTTCAATGTTTTCTGTTGAATCACTGTCATGTTTTGACTTAATGGCGTACAATAATATAATAATAACCTTTATTATCAGACCAGAGATCCATAGTTTCAGTAAATCATTAAATTGATATTTACTAACTAAAAACAAAAAGTCATATAATGTCAGAAATTATTTGTTCCATACGTCATAGTCAATAATTGGAGATTAAACGAACTTACCTGAAGTGAAGTTCTATCCAAATTATACGAGTTGCTTCGTCCGAAGAGATTAGATAACATTGTAGTAATACGTCTAAGATATCGCCTTTCATCCACTAAGTTTGAGTTTTTTTTTTTTTTTTTTTTTTTATTCTGTGGTTATTTTGTCTTCCGTCTCGGTATGCCTGTCTCTGTCATTCATTTAGTTGAAAGTCTGGAACCTTTTAAATATTTCACCTTTATAGATATTGGGAGTTATCGGGGTTGGGAGGGAACTAATCTCTTCGGACGAAGCAACTCGTATAATTTGGATAGAACTTCACTTCAGGTAAGTTCGTTTAATCTCCAATTATACTTCGTTGCTTCGTCCTTTGAGATTAGATAACATTGTAGATTTTGAAAGATGGTGAAATATTAAAACACATATCATATTAATAATAATAAAAAATATTTATTACGATTGTTTGTTTCTCATTGATTTTATGTAAGTAATTAAATTATAACATTCTAACACAGTATATCAATCAGAGTTTAGGATTGATAAAGCAAATTGATTAGATTGTTCACATTGAATATCTCTATGATAGTATCTAGCAAAGACATTGGAGGTGCCACTCCACCCAGCGGTCTTTCGTATCGTATCAATATTGACACCAGCTTTATGAGCGGCTGAGGTGGCTGCGTGTCTGGTGGAGTGAGCAGAAAATATTGAGGTGTCAATTCCGCTAACTGACAACATGTCTTTTATCCACCGGCTAATAGTATTTGTGGATACCGGTTTATGTGGTTTTTTAATACTTAAAAATAGGCTATTAGCATTGTTTCTCAAAGACTTTGTCTTATCTATATAAGTAAGCAACGCTTCAGCCGGACATATTTCCGGACGGTCTTTATAAAATGGGATATTAAGACAAGGTTGATCTGAGCCTGGACGAGAAGTTTTTATTAAACTATTTATCTTGATTAAAATGAGCTGACCATGGATAGTTATATTTTCTAATGTTATTTTGCTAATCGTCTGCACTCTATGTGCAGTTATTAGCATAAGCAAGGTAATGGTCTTTTTAGTTAATTGTTCTAAACTTAAATTACAGTTTGGGTACAATTTCGATAGTGAATCTAAAACGATTGAGGGGTCCCAAGTGATATTATATTTAGGGACTGGAGGACGAAGTCTATAGAAACCTTTAAATAGCCTAGTGATACGGTCATCAGACCCTACTCTCGATCCTAAGATCAAAGACAGAGCGGAGCGATGACTGTTTAAAGATCCGTATTGTAAACCAGATTTAAATAATTCAGTGAGAAAATAAATTACCATAGGAATTGACGCCTCATGTACTTCAATATTCTGAGTGTTACAAAAGCTTACCCAGCGTCGAATTGCAATTTCGTATTGTTTAATTGAATTTTCAGACAAGGAAGCTATCATTATATCTAAAGCTGACGGTGGTACTCTTCTGTTCCGTAGTGCCGTCCTGATAACTTCCCTGCAATCAACGTGAGTTTCGGGAGACTGTTGGTAATTGATAATAACACATTATCAGAGGGGGTAAACTGAACCAAATCAGAACAGAGAAGTTTTTGAAACAGTGGAAACCAGGGTTGCGTGGGCCAAAAAGGGACCACAACAATACCCTCGGCCTTATCAGTTATTATTTTTCTTAAAACTTTTAATATAACCGCAAAGGGAGGGAATGCGTAAAAAAAAAGATTTGCCCAGCTTAGAGTAAAAGCGTTCACTGCAAATGCACCAGGGTCTCTATTCCATGAGATGTACTTGACACATTTGTTATTTAACCTAGATGCAAAAAGATCAATTTTAGGTTGCCCAAAGGCCTGTACAATCTTTTCAAAAGCATTATCTTTAATCTCCCATTCGGTATCGGGGTGAGATTTTCTTGACTCCGCATCTGCTATTTCGTTATCTTCTGAACTTATGTATGAAGCGAATACAAATAAACCACGAGCTTCACACCATCGCCACAGAGATTTTGTGATTACAGTTAGATGTGGAAATCTTATTCCACCCATACGGTTGATGTACGAAATAGCAGTTGTGTTGTCAATACGTAATAAAACTTGACAATTTTTTAATCCCTTTGCGAATATTTGTAAACCCAGGAACGCTGCCAGGAGCTCTAAATGATTTATATGTTTAATACATTCTGAATTACTCCACTGGCCACTGGCGGTCTCCTCACCGCATGCTGCCCCCCACCCTTTTTTGCTAGCATCAGAAAATATTTCTAGCGAATAGCTGTCTTGTCTAATAGGATTGACTGAGTCATCAATTGATTTTAACCACCAGGAGAAATCATCCTGCAGGTACTGTGGTAAAGACATATGGCTATCGTAATTATTCGTTTGACACAATGCAAGGTATTTGCATCTTTCCATTTGCTTAGTGTAAAGCCAACCGTACTGAATTGCGGGGCAAGATGAAGTGAGAAGGCCTACCAAGCGTGCAAAATGTCTTATTTTACAACGTGGTTTTAATTGGAACGATTGTAATTCTTGTTTTATTAAGCTTCGTTTTTCTTTAGGCAAGCTGACATGGAATTTTTTCGTGTCAATTAAGAAACCAAGGTATTTGCAAACGTTACTCGGAATCATGCAGCTTTTTTCCATATTAATAATAAACCCTAAGGTCTCTAGAATTTTTCTTGTTTGGAATATATTGTCTAGGCAATCTTGATAATTGTTAGAAATAATACAAATGTCATCTAAATAAATAGATGACAGATAGCCCAACGATCTCAATAGACAAATGACTGGTTTTAATAATTTCGTAAATACAAATGGGGCTGTGTTTAGGCCGAACGGTAAAACATTGAATTGATATATTTTACCCTCGTACTTAAAACGTAAGTACTTTCTATAGTTTGGATGTATAGGTACGAGAAAATAAGCATCCTTCAAATCAAGGGTGGACATGAAACTATTTTTTGACACTAGTTTTAAAGTTGTTCTCAGATCTTCAATTTTAAAATGTTCAGTTTTAATGTGCTTGTTTAAGGACTTTAAATTTAATATAAATCTGTTTTTACCATTAGGCTTTTTGATTAGGAAATAACTAGAGAGAAACTGTCCTTCCTCTGGTTTGCAATATGAAATAGCTCCACTGTTTATAAGATCAGTGATAGCCACCCTGTATTGAAGGGATTCTAAAGAAGATAATGCAGGTAAACTAGGTTCGAATGACTGATGAACCGGTTTCGTAAAAGGTATCTCGTAACCTCTTATCCACGACAATATAACAGGATCATTGGTTATCAATTTCCATTGATCATAAAAAAATGATAATCGACCAGCGGAACGTACCAGGTTTAGCGCCGGGGGGCTTGGCGCTGCTGCAAGCGCGGCGGCTGTCGCTGTCGCGGGCGCTGTGACGGCTCCATCCTCCTGGCTGCTCCCGCTTGCCGTGGCACCGGCGGGAACGGAGGCCTCTGGTTTAAAGGCTGAGTTGGGGCCTGTTTTGGTCTCTGCGCTGGCATAGCTCTTCTAAATGGTGTGTTCATTTTCATTTCAGCGCCAGATTTGGATATAGCTTTTGCAGCTCTGATAGTATCGGTCAGTTGTTCACCGAATAAGAAATTATCGATTTTTGTGTTAAACAAATGATCTTTGATGTCTTTTTTTTTTGTAGAACATATAAAACTACGTCTAGTCATAGACTCGTTGTGTTGTGAGTCACACAACAGTCGACCTGCCTCGATCAGTAATTTTATTACTGTCTGGTCCTTGTGATCCGAGGAGAACAAAGTATTGAGAGCTTCGCTAAGACAAGAAATACTTGCTGCTACTTGTACCTGTTTATTCTCCAGAGCTTTGTCTTTTTTGATGAGCACATCAGATAAAGCAGCCTTTATTTCTGGATTTAACTTCGGCGCGTCAATCTTTGTACAGTTTTTTGGGACAAGATGTTTTTCTAGTAGTTCTTTTCTGGCATCCCTTGACAAGCCTGTCGTTGCAATGTGTTCCCAGTGAACAGATAATTCACCCCTAATATCTGGTCCATACATTTTTTCCTTGGTAGGTGTGTCACCCAAAAGATTCAGAATCTCTTCATTAAGTTCAGGGGGATTGAGCGCTGCTTCAACAGGCAATTCAGACTGGACTGTCTGTACTGCCTCTGTGGCAGGGAAGTCAGTAAGTGAGGTGGGCGTACCCAGTTCTGGCGCTTCCGCATCTAAAACCGGAACTGACTCGACTTCGGGCTGAACTTCCATTTCATCTGAAATATAATAAGTAGGTACCTGTTGTAGGTATTCGAGATACTTGCGCGGCGATAGTTCTTTAAAACTATGCACAACACTATTAAATAGCTAATCTGTACCTACGTATCTACATAAGCTTTAAGTAGGTCATGAAGGTAGATAAAAATAGGTCATGTGAAGGGAACATTCATTTCAAATGTACACAATCACTAATATGTAGGTAGGTATATAATTAGTTCAATGGGTTGGGAGTAAAAAATTATGTGCAGGTTACATCCCCGTAAGATGTACACAGCACTAATAAGTAACTAAACTATACCTATGTACCTACATAAGATTTAAGTAGGTCATTAACTAATGTGAAGGTAACATTCCTTTCAAATGTACACAATCACTAATATGTAGGTATATAATTTTCCCATTGAGTTGTAAATCCAAAAATTCTGTGCAGGTAACATCCCCATAAGATGTACACAACACTTTTGGAAGCTGACTCCATGTTAGGTTATGATACGGATATAGTCCTTAAAAACTATTCACAATATCTTTCTTATAACATTTATAAGAAAACACTTCAGCTTACCTTCCCGATCCGATAGGTGAGGCGACGGAATAATATTCGTCGATGAGCTACTGCTTTCGGAAGAAGTTCGAACTCGCGACCGTTTGGCATGTTTTCTGATCTTTTTTTCCAATTTCCGAAGTTTTCTTCTTAAATAATCACCGTCATCGTTTTTGTGGCCACGTTTCGGCATTCTTATTTGAAATTTTTAACGATAAAAGAAAGATTATTTTCCTCTTGAAAGAAAGTAAGTGGTGATCGGCGACGCACTAAAACGCGAATGAATGACAGAGACAGGCATACCGAGACGGAAGACAAAATAACCACAGAATAAAAAAAAAAAAAAAAAAAAAACTCAAACTTAGTGGATGAAAGGCGATATCTTAGACGTATTACTACAATGTTATCTAATCTCAAAGGACGAAGCAACGAAGTATAATTCAAAAAAATTTATACATATCAAGGCCACTTTGACTGGCCTGTTGGTCTAGTGGTTAGTGGCCCTGACTGCTATGCCGGAGGTCGTGGGTTCAATTCTCACCCAGGACAAATGTTTGTGTGATGAGCACGATCATTTGTTCTGTGTCTGGATGTAATTTATCTATATATGTATGTATTTAGAAATATATAAGAATGTTTATCAGTTGTCTAGTACCCATAACACAAGCTCTGCTTAGCTTGGGACTAGACGGCGGTGTGTGATATTTGTGGAATATTATAATAATATATATTATATTATATTACTCAGAAAGTTTTGCGAAAAAATGTTTTTATGTATAAAGCACTGGGCACTTGTAATTATTTTGAAAACTTTGGTTGTTTAAAAGTAAAAATACCATTGTTCGAATTTTGAATTTCCCTCCACATTTTTTATTAAAAATATTTTATCCATAGAACTTAGTTTCTTAGTTTGTCAAAACTTTTTGAGTGTCCCACGTACATAAGTCACTAAATAATAATAACAATAAAAACATATCCGTCCCGCATGACGAGAACCTCGTGAAAGCCGAGAAAGATAAACTAATCAAGTATATTGACTTGGCTCGCGAGATTGTTGACATGTGGGATGTGGACTCGGTGATCATTGTGCCGATAGTCGTGTCGGGCAATGGCTTAATAGCCAAGAGCCTCGACCAACACCTTAGGAGGCTCGCGTTAGGCGGCTGGATCAAGGGCTTGATTCAGAAAGCGGTACTCCTGGACACGGCTCGCATTGTTAGGAGGTTCCTTTCTCTGGAGCCCAGACCGCCGGTAGCTTGGACCCTGTTCCCGATACCGGTGGGATGCTGTTTTTTATATTTTTAAATGTTTTATTTTTTATTTTTGAAATATTTAAAAATGTAACTAATATGTTTATATAAGTGAAATAAAGGGAATAACAATAAAAATAGTCTAAACATCAAAAAGTCAGTTATGTTAGGTTATCAGTCAAAAACCCATTAGTGCTGTAATAAGCTTTCTCTAATAAAACTTTTTTTAACCTATATCTTAATTTTGCGGTTGTATGTTGCCGTAGTACTAGCAGGCTTGGGGCCTGCTGAGCCTCTTCAGTTTTGCTGCCATCTCTATGAGTCATGCGTGGAACGCTACGCGCCTCTGACTCGGGCCTGATCCTTACCGGACGGCCGGATGGCGAACTAACCATTGCTTGCTGTCCGAAAATCTGCGCATACGATCGCTGGAAATCGCACTGCGACTCTCGACGGATATTAGTACCATATCGTTCTGTCATATACCAAAAGAGTATAGGATAAATAGTACCTATTATATCAGCCTTATAATGTTACCACTGCTGGAACCCCTCCAGGGGAGTGATTGGGCTTTACTTAATCCACCACAAGGTCTCAATGCGGATTGGTGTATGTATGCTTACGAATTATTGTTTCTAAGATAAGCCAGTTTTCTTACGATGTTTTCTTACACCGGTTTAAGAGCAGTGGTGATGAAAAAATTACACAAAATAATGCACCTGGGTGGGTTTGAAAGTAGGTCATGCCTACTACTGGGTCACCATTACTCACTAAACAGAAAAACGAAAAGTATTTTTTAAAATAATTTATTATTTGCCAGTTCCCTTTACTTCTAAGCATTCAACTTGACCCACATTCGTGTCAACGTGATATCTTTGTTAAAGGATACGAAAATTTACCCAAATAACTTATTATTAGCCCGAAAACGTCCAAAATATTTATAACGTTACACGCGATACCAATAAGAGCCGAACGAAAAACGTGATCGGAAAAATGAAAATATTTGGGTAATCCTTCTAAATCCAATAATAGCGAACAAGTTAGGGAAGGTTTTAACCCAATCTTTCCTGCTACATAGGGGAAGGTTACATTACACTATGCGCCGACGACGTCTCTGGCTCGGTCCGGACGGTTACCAGACGGCCGGTCCGCCGCTCCACGTCGCTCGTAGGTCACCAGCTACAATGGGTAGCTCGTCAACAAGATTCAAAGCATGCTTTATTTCAAATAAACCATTTACAGGCACTTTTGAAATGTTAAGAAGTCAATCACTCAGAAAAAAAAAGATGCTAATTGCACATTCCAAAGCGTAGATCTTTATGGAGAAGAATGTGCAAGAAACTCCATGGACACTCTTTTCAATCATGTTTTGTAATTACAAATATCTCTGTTACACGTTTCTTGTCGCTATCATGTGAGAACAATGTAAATAAAGTAAAAATTAAAACTAAATATAGATATTAAAATAGCAAATGGCAGCCTCAACTGACGTCCTCCGTAAGCTTATACCTATGGTGACTGGAAGTCGGGGTCGGGGTCCCGTCGGTTGGGGCGGGCGTAAGGACATCCAAATATCATAGCATAGCATAGTCGGCCTTTTAATGTTCTTACTGTTGGGACTCAGGCCTCCTCTCTAGGAGAGGGCCATAATCCACCACGCGTGCCCAGTGCGGGTTGGTGAATGTCACATGTCTTCGAATTTTTAGTTCTAGGGCATGCCGGTTTCCTCACGATGTTTTCCTTCACCGTTTTGAGAGCAGTGGTGATGAAATAATTACAAAAAGTAATGCGCCTGGCTGGGTTTGAACCCGCGTTACCACTCGGCCACCACTGCTCTCCGAATATCAATACAATGATAATTATGTCAAATTTTACTGTATATTTGGTAGGTCTAAGAATAGGCCATAGGTTATTTTTAGGGTTCCGTGCTCAAAGGGTAAAACGGGATCCTATTACTAAGACTGCTCTGTCCGTCTGTCTCCAGGCTGTATCTCATGAACAGTGATAGTTAGACAGTTAAAATTTCACCGATGATGTATTATTGTTGCTGCTATAACAGTAAAGACTAAAAACAGAATAAAGTAAATATTTACGTAGGGATCCCATACAGCAAACGTGGTATTTTTGCCGTGTTTTTGCTACGGACTGTACGGAACCTTTCGTAAGCGAGTCCGACTCGCACTTGGCCAGTTTTTATTTACCTCCTACCCGTACACTTCAATTTTTTCTTTGATTTTATATGGCAGAACGTTTGTCGAGCCAGCTAATTAAATCATACGAGCAAAGATACCATATACCCTCTTAATCACCGCTAATGAGACACAATTGGTTTACTATTGTCATTAGCCACAAAGGACCCGCGAAGGTACAGTAGTATTAATACCGATATGCTCGATAGATAACGATTTACACAAATGGCACTTTATACAAAAATCTCATTGATAACTTTCGTCATCCAAGCGAACGAAGTCGCGGGCACAGCTAGTTAAAACATATCGACGGTTGAAGGCTAATTGATCTAAGCGACATTTTTTCAAAAAACCTGATTCAAACGAGAGAGAAAAATTTGCTGATTCCGAATATGTATATAACTCAATATTGAAAAAAAATGTCGCTTAGATCAATTAGCCTTACAACCGTCGATATAATTCCTTCCCATACAGCTACTTAAAAATCTTAATCAAAGCCACAAATGAATATTCTTGAACTAATTTTCTTTTACATTATAAAAGCAATATCAGACTCGAGAAATTGACGTTTTGTATTACTATAACAACCCTTACTTATTCTCACCTGTTACATTACAATCTTCAAAGAAAGGTGAAAGTGTATCAAACATAATATTTCCATTACGCTGATCCCTGTTGATGAGCAAGAACATGATAAATGGAGTACTTTTATTCACGTGTACTTATATAAATACACGCTTTAAGCTGGTTTTTACCCGACTACGGCAAAGCCAAAGGAGGGTTATGATTTTTACCCGACTACGGCAAAGCCAAAGGGGGTTATGATTTTTACCCGCCTACGGCAAAGCCAAAGGAGGTTTATGATTTTTACCCGACTACGGCAAAGCGAAAGGAGGGTTATGATTTTTACCCGCCTACGGCAAAGCCAAAGGAGGGTTATGATTTTTACCCGACTACGGCAAAGCCAAAGGAGGGTTATGATTTTTACCCGACTACGGCAAAGCCAAAGGAGGGTTATGATTTTTACCCGACTACGGCAAAGCCAAAGGAGGGTTATGATTTTTACCCGCCTACGGCAAAGCCAAAGGAGGGTTATGATTTTTACCCGACTACGGCAAAGCCAAAGGAGGGTTATGATTTTTACCCGCCTACGGCAAAGCCAAAGGAGGGTTATGATTTTTACCCGACTACGGCAAAGCCAAAGGAGGGTTATGATTTTTACCCGCCTACGGCAAAGCCAAAGGAGGGTTATGATTTTTACCCGACTACGGCAAAACCAAAGGAGGGTTATGATTTTTACCGACTACGGCGAAGCCAAAGGAGGGTTATGATTTTTACCCGACTACGGCAAAGCCAAAGGACGGTTATGATTTGTACCCGACTACGGCAAAGCCAAAGGAGGGTTATGATTTTTACCCGCCTACGGCAAAGCCAAAGGAGGGTTATGATTTTGACAGGCTATGTATGAATGTATGTGAGTATGTTCATCTGTTCCCTCATAGCTCCTAAGCTATTTATCGGAACTCAACATATGAGGTATCGTTAGAACCGTCTTAATTGTCCGCTGAACATAGGTTACGTGACGTTTCACAAAACTCGATATGGCGCCCTCTAGTGGACAAAAAGTAATGTGTTAAAAAATAAAAATGGAGATAAATACGCCGTGTTTGGTATCATTTGAAAGAGCTACACTAGTACATTTTCAAAATATTGCTCAAATTTAAAGTGTCTCTCTCTAGCGGATATATTTAACACCAAAATTGTTACTTAAATAAAAAAAAAAAAACCAAAGCACGACTACGACAAAAAAAAAACGACGCTAAAAAATATGAAACTAAACCTATTTGGTGCAGGCGCGAGACACACAGTCTTAGTTATTTAAAAAATAAGAAAATATTATTTCTTTTTTATCTTAAGTATTTACATGTTGTTTCTGCATTGTGTGTATCTGTGTACGTGTGCCAAATAAATATTTTTCTTTCTTTCTTTCTTTCTTTCTTTCTTTCTTTCTTTCTTTCTTTCTAAACAAGATTTTCATACTTCGAACAGAACTAAAAGAAAAACCGTAGTCACTCGTTATTAAAGTGTTTCGGTTGGTGCCTATAACGTGTGACTGCGGCTTTTCTTTTTGTTCTGTTCGAGGTATGAAAATCTTGTTTCATATTTTTAGCGTCGTTTTTTTGTCGTAGTCGTGTTTTAGTTTTACTTTTTTTTATTTAAGTAAACAATTTTGGTGTTAAATTTAACACATGACTTTTTATCCGCTAGAGGGCGTCACTTTAAATTTGAGCAATATTTTGGAAATGTACTAGTGTAGCTCTTTCAAATGATACCAAACACGGCGTATTTATATCTTTTTTCATACTTATTAGCGTCGTTTTTTTTTTGTCGTAGTCGTGTTTTAGTTTTTATTACTTTTTTTTATAGACTAAGCTATTTCTGTCTGTTCAGAGAAGTGTGTGCAGGAGTTAGGTAATATCCAGGAAAATCACTTACTAAATACTAAATATATAAAAGGTTGACTGGTAGAAAATGCCTAAGGCATTAAGTCCGCTTCTGTACCTTTACATGCATGAAGTATTAAATAAATAAATATATATATGTCGTGGCCAGATTCCAAATTCCAAAAATTGATCACTTAATGAAATGGCCAACTAAAACTGGCCAGATCGTTTAATCGTTAACATTTGATGATATGTCAATCCCCGTTTGGCCATATCATTGAACTAGGATTGGTCATTATGGTGACTCTTGGGGGAGGCGTTTTTTTTTAACATATAACAAAACAGGTCTGGAATTGTGTAATTTATATATAATAACAGATTATTGTCCAGTTACTTAAATACCAAATGCCTGATGAAATATCCTGATTGTAAAAACGGTTAAAGTAAACAAATAAATGATTCTATTGATTGATTGGTTTGTTATAAAATAAACCATTTTTACACTCGGGAACTATATCAATATCGACTAGCACTGCTGGTTTAAATAAAACATGCATGATAATACGGTAAGATGTGTATTTTAATGCTATGTTTTTTTTTTACTGACTAAAAACCCACTCCTGTTCCTTCTTTACCTTCATCCCAGGGCCTCGGGTTTCGCTTTCACGCTACCCGTGGCCCCAGTAGGCTTCGACCCTGCTGGACCCTACGATTTGCTGACTCTCGCTGAGACGCGCGTGGAACAGTACGCGCCGTCGACGACTTGGGCTCAGTCCGGACGGTTACCGGACGGTCGGATGGCGAGCCACCCATTACTCCGTCCGCAAGCCCGCGCCTACGGTGGCCGGTAATCGGGATCGGAATCCCGGCGGCGGTTGGGGCGTAAGGACCGTTGCCTCACGCGATCGGCCGCCTCCTTTGCTAGCATTACTGCTTCGCAGAAGGAGGCGACCGCCTGCCACTCCTCCTCGCTCCGTACCATGGCCTGTACCAATGCCCGACGCAAGAGGTCACTGCCGCCGATCGCCCCCACGAGGACACGGCGGTGCTCTGCCCAGGCGTGGCACACCTCTACCGTATGCTCCACCGTGTCCTCCGGGCGGTCCACACAATGGCGGCACGCAGGCATTTCTTTCGTACGAATTCGGTGCAGGAACCTCCCGAACTTACCATGACCGGTGAGGACCTGCGTCATGCGGTAGGTAAGGACGCCATGTGATCTTTCCAGCCACTCCTCAAAGAGAGGACTTACCACCATAATTGTGGCGTGCCCAGCACTGGGTTGCGACAGTCGCTGTCGCCAATCCACCATGAGATCCCGCCGGAATTTTAATGCTATGTTTGTATTTCATATTTCATTAAAAATATTTTTTTTGAACACTTGAAAGTTTACTCATTTTTTAACAGGTTTTTGATTATCCAAATTAACATAGTCACCAATATTTAGAGACTTATTTCTCAATATGGCTGATTTCATATTTAATCCTTTCTCGAATTGAACCCTTCATTAAGAATTCAATTAATTTGAAAATAATGAAAAGCTAAGACCTTCTTAAAAATCAAAGGAATCTAGTGTTCATTTATATCAAGTCCACTCATACCTAATTGGGAATGCTTAATTAAGGGAAAATATCCACTTTATTTGCTCTAACTGGGCTAGTCCTAAAGGTTTTGGGTGACAATGCCTGGGTTTAATTAAAATGCGAATGAGACCCGTTCCTAAAGAGGCCTAAATACACGAGCCTGAAACTCGCACAAAGCTAAGCTACTGTCTGGCATGCCAAGATAGCGTAATAAGTTGGAAAGAAAGAAGGAAATAAGGAAAGAAAGAGAAAAAGAAGAATAGTAAGAACACATAGAAACAAGTATTTAGAAACTTGTAAATTAAGAAAGAAAAACAATACTGCAACAAACAACAACAGAAGAAACACTGACTGACATAACCAACTCTCGCTCGACCCAGAGCGCGAGGCCGGGAGGAGTGATGTGATTATTTCCAAAAAAAAAAGTATGGAAGCCAAAACTTTCGGACTTTTTTCAAAATTTCACGGTTAACAGCAGGTACCCGCCCTAAAGGTTTCAATTCCCTTACGTTTTTCAAAATATGTGACATTATATATGGCCTTATCTTTTGATAGCGCTGACTAAGAAATTTGATTTTCTGAACAGCTGCGAGGGATTGTAGCGTGATTGGATGGGCCTCATCAGAAGGCTTCACTTAACTTTTCCAGTCACCCAAAGGGCAGTGGAAAGGCTACACTTGGAGTTTTCTTGCGTTATTGCATCAGGAATGTAGATATCCGTAGGAGAACCAGGTTGCCGAAATAATTTGAAGAATCGCTAACCTTAAATGGCAGTGGCCAGAGCACATTTCCCGCAGAACAGATAGTCGATGGGGCCGACAGGTTCTAGAGTGTTGACCACGTACTGGAAAACGCAGCGTTAGATGGTCTCCCACAAGGTGGACCGTTGATCTGGTGAGAGTCGTAGGAATTCGATGGATGTGAGATGCAAAGGATTGTTCGTTGTGGCGACATGTGGGGGAAGGCTACGTCTAACTAATTATGATGGAGAATTATAGTAGACTTGAGTAGGAATCTAATATTATTTCACGGTTACGAAAAAATGTTCTTTACAGACAGACAGACAACAAAATATTGCTATATGGGTTCCCTTTTCTCTTTTAGAGTACGAAATCCAAAAAAGATTTTTTAAATATATTTCACCAAAAAAAAAACGGTGACAATTGTACGACATGTTATAAAAACACTCGCTCTATGAAATTGCGAGCGTAATTGGAAGCTTTAAAATATATCTCTGTCAATTTAGCAGCTATGTCGAGCGTAATCGACAGGGATCGAAGTTGGTTTCGAAATAAAATAATAGATATATCCAAATTTTCATTTTCACCGGTCCCTCGGCAATTAAAATAAATGAATCTCACGACTGGCCAAAATTGTGCGGTCCGACCAATTAAAAAAACTAGGCAAGTGCGAGTTGGACTCGAGCGCTGAGGGTTCCGTACAAACACACCTATGCAAATAGTTCAATTCTTGAATGGGGTCTCGAAGATTATTCTCGGAAAGCTCCATCCCCGGGTTTCCGAATAACGGTAGGAGGAGTTCACATCGGCGTTAACTATCGGACTCGTTCTCGACAGCCGATGGGATATTTGACGTCTGGCTCCCAAACTGGATCGAACTGGGGCTGCCTTCAAGCGGCTCCTGCCCAACCTAGGGGGACCAGGTGCCTCTTGTCGGAGGCTCTACGCAGAAATTTTTCGGTCCGTGGCCCTTTATAGGGCGCTGGTGTGGGCGCCATCACTGCGAAAGCGACGGGTGCCCTAGCTGAACGCATGCCAGAGGGTCATGGCCATACGGATGGTGCGGGAATACCGCACGGTTTCTCGCGAAGCGGCGAGCCTCCTTGCTGGCTTGCCACCATGGGATCTTGAGGCAACAGTGCTCGCACTCATGCACGATTTGCGCGTGGAGATACAACGCCTGGGCGAAACTCCGCTGCCACGACAAGTCGCGGCATGGCGAACAGCGTTCCGGCAGGATTTCATGGTGAAATGGCGACAGTGACTGTCGCAACTCAGTGCTGGGCATGCCATAATTATGGCGAGCTTGGGCAGAGCACCGCCATGTCCTCGTGGGGGAGATCGTTGCCGCCGATCTCTCGCGCTGGGCGTTGGTACAGGCCACGGTCCGAAGCGAGGAGGAGTGGCAGGCGGTCGTCTCTTTCTGCGAAGCAGTAATGCTAGTAAAGGAAGCGGCCGCACGTGCATGTGCGAGTGCGCGGCCCTCACGCCCCAGAAGCCGGGATCCCGATCCCGATTTCCGGCTACCGTAGGCGCGGGCTTGCGGACGACGAGCAATGGGTAGCTCGCTGTCCGGACCGAGCCCAAGTCGTCAACGGCGCGTACAGTTCCACGCGCACCTCAAGGAGATGTCAGCAAACCGTAGGGGCCCAGCAGGGTCGAAGGCTACTGGGGCTAAGGGTCTGATTCTGAAAGGAAGATTCGACTGGTACGAAAGGCATCGAAGGAACAGGAGTGGGTTTTTAGTCAGTAAAAGTCTGACACGGGTTCCCGCTCCGTCATTGGATGACTGTCCCACCTACAAAAAAAAAGACCTAAGTACATGTTTTCAATTTCAATTCGATACTTCCACGTGTTCCCAAGATCTTGGCAGACAGACAGAGAGACAGATGTACAACAAAGTGATCCTATAAGGGTTCCGTTTTTATCTTTTGAGTTACGGAACCCTAAAAACAACTCCGATTAACTTCTAGGAATGATTAATATGAGGTTGAACTGGGCCAACTTTCATTGTAACTCATTTGCTTGCCGAATTAACTTTGCGAATAAATATTAGACAATACCCTTTCTATTTTATCATCAAAATTCACCCTTGATTTGCGAACTAAAACACGGTTTGAATTTCTGCAAAATTAATTTCAATTTCGAGTTAAAATTTTGTTTTTTTTTTTTCTCCAAATCATGTTTTCTTTTTTAACTGTAAAATGTACCTAAGTGTGCCAAACTTTGCATTCTTATATATTTACTAGCTGACCTGGCGAACTTTGCACTGCTTAACAGCTAATGAATGTAAATTATCTTTCGATATAGTCAACCGATTGCGATGAAACAAAGCCTAAGTCAAGTTACACATAATTTTAGTGTATAAAAGTTATCTACATCGATTTCGCACATTTTACGTGATGCAAGCACAACTAAAAACTTCGACAGATTTATTATATTATTATTTATGAGTAGAGTTATTTATAATTAGTGTTACGGCTCAAGCTAGCAGGTATGCGGTTTTATTTTTGTTTTTTTATTTATTTAAGTTCAAAATCGCAGTATAGATTACATTTATGCTAACAACCACTAAAGACTTTAATGGCTTGTATGTTTATGCGTGATCGCATCAAGAGAACCAAGGTCGCCGACATAGCCCGAAGAATCGCCAAGCAAACTTAAGTGGCAGTGGGCAGGGCACATTGCTCGTAGAACGGATGGTGGATAGGGCCGAAAGGTTCTGCGACCGCGCACCGGAAAACGCAGCGTTGGAAGGTCTTCCACAAGGTGGACCGAGGACCTGGTGAGAGTCGCGGGAATGTGGTGGATGCGAGACGCACAGGATTGGTCGTCGTGGTGACACTTGGACATAGGCGGCCTATGTCCAACAGTGGACGTCTTTCGGCTGAAAGATGATGTATATGGCTAGTTCGTTTTTTTATATGGCTAGTGAGTTTTTAATAAATAGTAAAAATAGATTAGATAGTAGTATTATCGTATTGTTGTTGTAGTGTGTGTGTTGTTGTGTTTGTGTTATTACGTACGAAGTACATACTAACAATACTCAATCCCACACATTTGGTTGGCCCGTGGTGGCGGTCGGCGGACGGCTTACTGGGCGACCTCTCACGCCAGGCCCTAGTGTAGGCTATGACCTTTAGTAAGAGCGAATGGAATGCGGTCGCCTCCTTTTGCGAAGCAATGTAGCGAAGGAGACGGCACCAAAAATGAGGGAACGTACATCCTCACTCCCCATCCGCCTCGACAGGAAACGCCACGGGCGTCGGGACTCACAGAGCGATCTCCAGATACCGTCGACGAGCAATGGGTAGCTTGCCGTCCGCACGTTCTATAAGGATCGAGCTTGAGGGCGTGTGTTCAAAGAGCGCCTTAAAGAGATGACAACAAAACCGTTGGGGTCCAACAGGGCCTATAGCCACTAGGGCCAAAGGGAATTTATGAAAAAGAAACCCGTGGTCACTGCAAAAGGCAACTGGAGGAACTTGGAGGGTTTTAGTAAAAGCCCTCTGGCCTCCTTTAGGTAGGAAAAGTCATTAGATGATTTATCTGTTCTCAAAAAAGAAACATTTTGTTGATCAGAAAATAAATAATGTCTGGGGGTACTAAGTACTTAAAAAACACGTACTTATTGTAATATTTTATTACATGCGAGACATCGCGGAAAATAAATCCAAGAGGGAATTCAATAGTTTCCGTAAATGTTCTCATGTTACAGGAAACTAAATCTTCCACAATAAAAAGTTATTAACTAACAACATTTAACAACATTTTCTATTTTTTTTTCTTAATAACATTTTCTTTTTAGGGTTCCGTACCTCAAAAGGAAAAAAAACGGAACCCTAATAGGATCACTTTGTTGTCCGTCTGTCTGTCTGTGTAAACCCATAATCTCAGAAACGCGTGGAGATATCGAGTTGAAATTAAAAGCATATACTCAAGTCTGTGGTACCTTGAAGCTGTGAAAATATCAAACTTCTGAATAAACGAAAATTAAGATACGGTCGTTTATGTCGCAAAAAACAAGTATTTTGACACTCTCAAGCGAATAAAAATTCATAGAGTACATCCCGTTGACTAAGAATCCTGAAATTTGGCATAAAGCAAGGTTTTATAGCACAAGTATAGGAAAAAATCTGAAAACTGTACATTTCTAGTAACGTCACAAAAAAACCTTTTTTTGCGATTCACAAAAATCTTCGTAACTCATTTCGGGAATTGAACTGTTTTCTTGGGTATGTTTGTACGGAACCCTCAGTGCGCGAGTCCGACTCGCATTTGCCCGGTTTTTTGTAGTTGGAAATCATCCAATACCTCCTCTCGCTCTAGAGCGGAACGAGATGACGATGTCAGACTTTCACTGACCGTGACCACACCGGTATCCTTCAGTTGCCCTTTGCGTTTTATTTTTTTGCAATTTAATGCAGGCGTCAAAGGAAGTTGAGTGTGCAAAATATGAGGACCGCATTTTTACACCCCTCTCCCTGAGATGTTAAGTAACTGGACTAAACAAATGCTTAGGAATCATTTAATTAATGGTTTTAGTAACAATATCCAATTATTTCTTTTGATTAAAGATACTTAGAGGTCGAGTTATTCGATCTTATTAACTAACTGAATTCGGGATTGAACTGTTAGAGGTAAGTTTGTACGGAACCCTCAGTGCGTGTGTCCGACTCGCATATGCCCGGTTTTTTTATGTACGGCAGATATATTGTTTAATCATACATATTATCTCTCAACTACCCTTGGTTGAATGGTAGAGAATGCCTGAGGCATTAAAATCCGCTTCTGTACGTTTGTTAAGAAGTCAGTCAGTCAGAAAATGATGTTAATTACACATTCAAAATACAGAAATTAAAATAAGCCAACTAAGAGATGACCAGCTTTAACTCACAGCGTCTTTTCATGAACACATGCGTGTATCAGCACCACTCAGCTCTAAACATTTTGAAGGGAACTGAAAGATTCAACACAGGCGCCACCATCAGTGAGACTTTTCAGTGAGCATGACAAACTCTCAACTGCAATGCTCATTTATCTTAACCAAGTCAAGTAGTAACCTAAAAACATAAAATAGTTTGTTTATAAAATAAAATAAAAAATGCATCTTGCACGTTCGTCTTCGTAGAGATTTGCGCTATATGCAATCAAAAAAGAAAAAAAAGAAAGAAAGAAAAGATTTATTTGAGACTCGCACAGTTGTCCTGTGCGAGAACTATAAAACAAAAAGTAATTACGACAAGTTTAGTATTATCAGCGTTCCTTTTCATAGAGATCTACGCTTTGGGACGTACAATTAGGTACATTATAATAGAATAGAATAAGCTTTGTGGTACACCAAAAAGTACCTAATAAAACTTATACATAAATTAAAATATATGGGTACAATGGCGGTCTTATCGCTGACAGCGATATCTACCAGACAACCTCAATTTTCTGTCAGATTTCTTGACAATTCAAAAGTGCCGTAAATGGTTTATTTGAAAGAAAAGCTCTGATAAAAAAAATACCTTATTCTTCTTCTTTATTTCAGATGACCTTCCAGTAAAGAAAAAGTCAGAAGTGTCGATCCATATCTACGATCTCCATCGGCGACCAGATCTCTTCCCCGAGCCTGACGCCTTCAAACCAGACCGGTTCTACAGCGGGGCGCCCATGCATCCGTACGCATTCGTGCCGTTCAGCGCCGGCCCAAGGAATTGTATAGGTATGTTTTTAGGGTTCCGTACCTCAAAAGGAAAAAACGGAACCCTTATAGGATAACTTTGTTGTCGGTCCATCTGTCTGTCGGTCAAGACAGTTTATCTCGAGAACGCGTGGAGGTATCGAGTTGAAATTAAAACCATATACTCAAGTCTGCAGACTCTTGAAGCTGTAAAAAAACCAAACTTGAATAATAGCCTATAGGAGTAAATCTGAAAGCTGTAAATTTATTGTTACATCACATTTTTTTTTTGCGATTCGGAAATATCTTCCGAGACTCCATTCCGGAATTGAACTATTATGTACGGAGCCCTCAGGGCGCGAGTCCGACTCGCGCTTGCCCAGTTTTTTTTTTGCATTTTGTATTTGATAATGATGAGTTTAATATACAGAAATAATGAAACTGAAACTAAAATAGACGTGTCACGTCAGAATGTACATGGTGTCACAGACATCAACAAACAAACGCGTACCATAAATCCAGTAGATAATTCTGGACCCCTCTCCCCTTGGTGGTTGTTTTTTAGGGCATTTTTCTATTTAAAAAAAAATAACCTTTTACTAGCATCTAGGAGAAATTTATACAAGTTCAAGAGTCAAAAAAAGACAAAAAAGAGTAATGGATATTTGTGTAAATGGAAGAGAGCGAGAGGGCGGCCAATGAAAATATGTATGGATTGTGCGAGGAGCACAGATATTAACAAAGAAAGAGTGATATGAAAGAAAAGGAAGTCAGTGACAGCGTCACCCGTCACGCTAATTATACAGGCATATGTGCCAGTATGATTATATTCAAATAGTTATTTTCCTTACAATTGGAGATTTTAACTTACCATAAAAATCATATCCTATTATCAGAACGAGAAAAGAGTCTTAGGTCACCATAGCGCTAAGCATTACTTTTTTTTAATTCTTGATAGGTTCGCGCTTGACCGCTATCTCACCTGATGGAAAGCGACGATGCGGTCGACGATGGATTTTACAAGGATTATTCGTATAGATATTATTTTTACAAAGGATTCGTCTATTCGACGTTACAATACAATAAAACAAAATATTGGCGTACTGTTTTTTTAAATATTTTTTTATTAACCGATTGGAATCGTGCCTTTTAGTTTCGACCACTTGCTTGGCAAGTAACAAATAAAAAAAAATTTTACGCTCGAGTAAAATTTTAAAGTAAAAACCTAATAGGAATAACACTAGAAATGGTAGCTGTGTATTTTTCGAGTCTGTAAAAATGATATTTTTTCAGAGGATTGTTAAAAATACAGAAACCTACACAGTTTCAGTCAGATATACTTGCAACTTCTTGTTTAGGCTCGCTTTGTAGGGCTTAAAACTGACTAAGTAGGTACAGCGACTGCGTCATTTTAGTTAGGAAATTTAAAGCAGCTTTACTTTCAAAATTAAATGAATTGTACTTGGTTACATTATGGCAGTTAACTAGTATATCTATTTTATAAAAGGAGGAACTGACTGACATATCAACGCACAGCCGAAACTACTGGAACATGAAATTTTGCACCAGGCTTCCTTTTATGACGTTGGCGAGCACTAAGAGAGCATTTTCCAAAATTCACTCCCTAAGGGGATGAAACGGGGGTCCAAAGTTTGTACAGAAAAACCTATTTTCACGCGGGCGAAGCCGCTGGCAGAAGCTAGTATATATATTTATAAGGATAAATTGACTGACTGACATATCAACGCACAGCCGAAACTATTGGGACTAGGAGTGTGAAATTTTGCATAATGCTTCCTTTTATGACGTTGGCGAACACAGAGAGGATTTTCCAAAAATAAACTTTCCCTAAGTGGATGAAACGAGGGTCCAAAGTTTGTATGGAGAAAACTACGTAGACGTAGGTATTTAGTCCTGCTGTTTCAAGTAAAAAAAACAATTTAAGCTGCCATCTAGCCAAAACTACGGCCGAAAGCAAAATTGAATTCCGAAGGCTTCGTGCTGTGATCGGTTATGTTCGGTACATTGAGCTGCGAGCGACGTTTTGAAGTTTCATCTTGCTGCGTATGTTTTGAATATTTCAGTTTGTGTTTGCAGTATATTACACAAAATACTCGGTGGTGTTTGCCCCGCTAACTTTGTGGTAGTTTGTTTTATTTAGTAACGTACTAAACTAACTCATCATCATCATCATCATCATCTTCCTGCCCTTGTCCCGTGTTATTTGGGGTCGGCGCAACATGTTTTTTTCTTCCATTCTGCCCTGTCATTCTTCATGCTATCACTAACTTCCTTTTCTTTCATATCACTCTTCACGCAATCCATCCATCTTTTCTTTGGTCTCCCTCTCCCTCTCCATCCATCCACATGTAAACTCATAACTCTCTTAGTAACATGCGCTACGTACAACGTACTAAACTATAAAAGTATTATTTGGAAATTTTCGATCGTTATAATATAACTTTGTTGCTCATGATAAACGTAATTAAATGTATTTTACGCTTAGCTAGCGACTTAGTTCGCGAGAAATTTTTCCTAAAAACGTCTTAAACTTCTTAAACCATATTTTGAGGGTAGATAGAAAAACTTTAGTAATAATATTCCACAACTATCACACAACGCCATCTAGTCCCAAGCTAAGCAGAGCTTGTGTTATGAGTACTAGACAACTGATAAACATACCTATATATAGACTAGCTTCTGCCAGCGGTTTCGCCCGCGGATTAGAAGGTTTTTTCATACAATTTTTGGACCCCCGTTTCATCCCCTTTGGGGGGAATTTTGGAAAATCCTCTCTTAGTGCTCGCTTATGTCATAAAAGGAAACCTTGTGCAAAATTTCACGCTCCTAGTCCCAGTAGTTTTGGCTGTGCGTTGATATGTCAGTCAATCAGTTTCTTTTTTTATATGTATATATAAATTACACGCAGACACAGAACAAATGATTGTGCTCATCACACAAACATTTGTCATGGGTAGGTATCGACCCCACAACCTCCTGCATAGCAGTCAGGGCCACTGACCACTAGACCAAAAGGCCAGTCAAACTTTATTTTTAATTTTAGGATTCTTCAGGGCTTCGTCCCTGCTGGGCCCTTACGGTTTTGTTGTCGCGCGTGGAACAAAACATGCCGTCGTCGATGGTCCTCCAGCCAAGCAGGGCACACCTCCACCTTATGCTCCACCGTGTCCACCGAGCGGTTCGCACAATGGTGACTCGGCCGTTTGTTTCGCACGAATCAGGTGCAAACTTTTCATATCCGGTGAGGACGCCGTGACGTCTTTCCAGGCACTCCTCAAAGAGAGGTCATACCTCCATGATTATAGCGTGCCCTATATTTTCGTACGACTGCACGGTGGGTGCAGTGGTTTAAAGATTGACTGCTGTATTACGTGTCGCGGGTTCGATTCCCCCACGGAACAAGTATTTGTATGTGAGTTTTTTTTTTACAATTTGGTAATATTTAATTTTTTTATAAATTTTATTATTGTGAATGTGGGGACTATGTGGATTTCTCTTTTTTTTTTTTTTTAATTATAACATAATGTCTGGCAATTTTGAGTACTTTTTGCGGCCTACCCAAATGTCCTTTCTTTGGTATTGTTTGCCAAGTCGTTGAGTAAAGAGTTCAACGATTTGACGAACAATACTAAGTAGTTCTGAGTTGAGCTACATGAATACTGACAAATGCTTGCACTGACTGGACAGGTCCGTTCAGAACTGTGTCTTTAAAAGATCATCTCAGACTCCAACCTGCATGGTTCTCATATGATTTGAGCATTACATGTTTGCTGTATGGACTTTAATAGAGAATTTGACCCCTGAGTTTGTTTCGGTGCTTCTTCTCAGGGTAGTCAGCTAGGAAACACCGGCTTCATCTGGTTTAAATTGACAAAAAAAATTACGAGTAAAAGTGTTTTTAAAAAATCCTATTTGGAGAATAAATATTTTTTATCATTTATGGCCTACATATTGTTGTACCAGATCTTCGTGTTTTATGTATGTAAGATTTGGATGGCTGTGGTAATTTGGGAACGCATCAGTTTATTGTTACTTCTTCAAAATAAAGAAAATGTAAAATAAAATATAAACTAAGACGTACCCAAAACGTCCTTTACGCAATCTAGTTGAAAAAAGCATCCATCCTTCATCAAGCTACGAAGTTATTGCAATTAAAACTTGGTCATCTTTGCGAGGACTAGTTATTTCATCTTATTTATCTAGACTACAGACTTTCTCGATTTTACTGAATTTGTCTGAGACACCTTCACGCTTCACTGCTGCTAACATCTTCTTAATTAAACAGCATTCAATTTTTTAATCTATGTTATACGTTTGAACCGTTTTGCGTTGAAATACTTCATGAGGTTCTACCGGTTGCAGACGTACGGTAAAAGGCCACTGACACGTGGCGGACAACCCACCCATACGCACAAAAACTTTTGGGAACTCATTAATTGTGCGTAAGGACCTTTAAGTCTAATAGGTTACTTCTAAACTAGCGCGCTCCATCGTCGACCACATCGCTGCTTTCCATCAGGTGAGATAGAGGTTAAGCGCGAGCAATAATAAAAAATAGGTCTTAATACCCAGTTATAAGACATCACCAAGCGGTTGATTGACTTTTCACGTGGCCATTTTGGTCAAAGAATCAGAATTGCCATTCTACATAGCAATGAGGTTTTTGGTCAATCGCTTAGTACTCGGCCAGATTGCAAACGCAGCCGCGGGGTGACAAATCAAATATAAGAACTTGATTTGAACGTTCCTAGTGGGCACGCGGGCATGGGAAGCGGCGCGGCGTGGTGTCTTTGATGAGGAACGCGCGTGGGTAATTCACGTAAGGCAATTCGAAACTAGCTCGTTCATACCACGTGGGCGGCGAGCGGCAACCCGTTCGAATTCGATCTGACCGCGCGCGTCCCCACACCCGCGTCGTACTTACTGTTTTTTGAGTTTTATCATGAACAGACGGACAGATAAAGATCACGGATTACTGAGAAACAGAAGGCACATGTCAGTTACGCATGAGTGTCACTCTATCCATCATGTTATCATTGTCAGTTTAAGTGCCATTGCAGAGACAGAAGACTAAAAAGAACATCTAAAGTTGATTTTCGTTTGAGAATTCGGAAGTAGCGTGCGTTGAAGCGTATGCATGAGTTTAGTCCTACCGAACACGTTTACATACTTGTTCACACGCCTGGGGCCTTACAATGATGTATTAAAATGTCTTATGTGCGAGCGCAAAAGAGGGATGGACCTATACACACCCTATATAGCTCCATCCTTTCAACAGTTCAGTTTTAGATGGCAGGCTTTTAAACAAGATCGTTTTTCTTACGAATCGTATTTTTTCACTTGTAGATTTAAGAACAGATTCAAGAAGCAATATTGTCTGAAATGGCACCTAAACGAGAAGGATTTTCTTACAAAGCTTAGAAAAAAAAAGTAACTACGCATCGATTTTGGCGAGAGAGTAAAACGCGGATAATGAAGGGACCTTTGTGACTGCTGCCGAAAAGGCGTTGCATACAAATCAAGCGTCTTAATGAGAACTCTAACGACCCTACCCAGCTTCGAACGAGTGTTACAAAATGTAGCCAATAAAGCAGAATACATTTTACTTAATAAAAGTAAGTCGTAAATAAATCCGGCTCAGATAACTAAACATAACTTTATTGAATTAACAAATAAATATTTACAACCTACAACACAATTACTGGAGGATCGTCAACGGCGAAATACTCCAAAATCTTTTTGGTCCTTCGAGCCGGATCTAAACCAGTGACCTTTGAAAATCTCAGCTTTTTTATACTATAATTTGCGTACATCTAAACCTTCCTCAGGAATGACTCTATTTATTGATGTTAAGCACATGTAATTTTTGAGTTTTATCACGAACAGACAGACAGATAAAGATCACGGATTGCTGAGAAACGGGTACACTACATAAGTACAAAAAACTTTATTCCGACAGTCCCAAATACGAATTTCAAAATACCGATTTTCATAATTCCGAATGGTTCAAAATTCCGAATATAACAACTCCGACTTATCATTACTCCTATTTTTATAATTCATAAATTTCAATATTTCTAACGTTTATAATTACTATTCTCAAAATACCGAGTTTCAATAGATCGAATAACAAAAAGTCCGGCTTAATGATAATTCGAAACATCAAAAATACGAATTCCGATTTTAAAATACCTTAGAAATTTGGTACTAAGGTACTCCACATCCTATAGTAGTTTGGAGGTAAGCGGAACAGAGAGTAAAGTCCCGCAAACCACCGTTGAAAAGGGAGGATCCTCCGACTAGACGGGTGTTATGGGCAGTTCAGGCTGTTCGACATGTTTCGATCGAGCAGAGATGCAGGATTAGTTCTTTTGTGACGCCATAGATGTCGCTACAATAGCACATAGAATACTTTTTTCTCACACATACGAACAAAACGTTTTAGAAACACATTTATTGTGTGTTCAACTCTGGAGCGAAATTACCTGCCGGAGTTTGATTTTCTTGATAGCTACATTCTAACAGTCTTTAAGTCAAAAGTGAATAACTTGGCAAGCGTGAACTTCTAGGCAAGCGTGTTCTGTTGTCGGTCATATCATAGCTTACCGTCAGGTGACTGAGATAGTGGTCAAACACGAGCCTATCAATAATAATAATTAATGAAAAAAAAAACAAGTGCGAATCGAACTCGCGCACTGAGGGTTATGTATAAACTTACCTATGAAAACACTTCGATTCCCGAATTGAGTTACGAAATTATTTTCGAATCGCAAAAAAGTTTTTTTTTAAACGTAACGATAAATTTACAGTTTTCAGATTTTTTATTATACCTGTGCTATGAGACTCTTCTTCATGCCAAATTTCAGGATTCTAGGTCAACAGAAAATACCCTATGAATTTTGATTCCCTTGAGAGTGTCGAAATACACGTTTTTTGCGACATAAAACGGCCGTATCTTTTTTTCTCCTTAACTTAGAAGTCTGATTTTTCACAGCTTCATGGGACCGCAGATTTGAGTATATAATTTTATTTTCAACTCGATACCTTCACGCGTTTCCGAGATAAAGGGCCTTGACAGACAGACAGACAAACGGACGGACAACAAAGTGATTCTATAAGGGTTCCGTTTTTTCCTTTTGAGGTGTGGAACCCTAAAAAAGATACATGTGACGGATGATAATTGGATAATTAATATTATTTGATAAATAATAATCCCTTGAGATAACTTGGTACTTTCAAGACAGGGCTGCTAGGAACTAGTTTATGATATTGGATAGAAAATAGAAAGGTGTGTCTAGTCACTGCTGACGTAGTGATATCGTGTTCTGCTGTAAAAACATCAGAAACTCTAGTAAGGTTAGTTATCCATTGCGTGTTAACTACAACAAAATTCTTTTGTCCACAGGTCAGCGGTTCGCAATGCTGGAGATGAAATGCGTGATCAGTGCGATATGTCGTAACTTTAGAATGTCGCCGAAAGTTAAAGGATACCGGCCAGCGCTACTGGCGGACATGTTGATACGGCCCGAAGGACCCGTTTATGTTAAGTTTAGTCGTAGGTAGAATTAAGGGTTATTATGGGCCTGGAGTAAGACAATTATTGTGGTAGGTGCGATCTTAATATGTCTGAGCGAGATGTGTATTCATCGTCTTACTAGCACTTGTGTGGAAAAGAATGAAAGAGGCCTTCGCCCAGTAGTGGGACATAATAGACTATGACATAAGACAGATGGCCGGAATTGCTAACACAGTAACCCTCAAGTTCTAAATTGATATTTTGTAATTGAGTATTTACTAAACTCCACTTTTGCCCACTTACCTGTGAAATGTTGACATTTAAGCTGTATTTGTCTTATTCATAATTCCAAATAATTAAATCAGAAACCAGGTCTTAGTGTTAGGGTCATGTCATATAAGAAAGTTGTCTCATATAGGTCAGTTAGGAATTATTGTATCATATAAGGAAGGGCTCTGAAACGTGCTCACTCGCAAAGGGCCTCATTAGAAGGCTTAAAGTCATCCCAAGAGCATTGGGGAGAGTTATGCTCGGAGTTTCCTTGCGTGATCGAATCAGAAATTAAGATCGCTGACGTAACCCGAAGGATCTCCAATCTTAAGTGGAAGTAGGTGCATTGCTACCAGAACAGATGGCCGATGGGACCAAAAAGTTTTGGTGTGGTGACCGCGTATTGGAAGACGCAGCGTTACAAGCTGAACTGATGACCTGCCAAGACAAGCCAAGTTACGACGGTTTCGTTTAAATTTTCTTGCGTCGAACGCCTTGAGTAGGCCACGCCACCGATTCCTTTGTTTTGACCACGTGACAGCGTTGAGATGACGTCAAAACAAAGAATTTGGAGGCGTGGGCTACTCGAGGCGTTCGACGCAAGAGAATCGAAACGAAACCGTCGTAACTTGGCTTGGGGGGCTGGTGACGGATATGGAAATCCGATGGTTGTGAGACGCACAACACCAGTCATTGTGGTGATGCTCGGGGGTGGCCTATGTCCGTCAGTGGACGTTTTTCGGCTGAAATTATGACGATGTGGTGTGAGTGTGTATGTTATTCCTTCACGCTCAAACGGCTGAACGGATTCGGATAAAATTTTGCACACGGCTAGACCATGATCTGAAACAGCATATAGTATCCTGGCTGTATGTTTTCTTGGAATAATTTTCTACTGTTAAGCGGGCGAAGCCGCTGGTAGATGCTAGTTTTCAAATAAAAATAATAAGCTCGTAGGTATAAATAATTTTAACTATTGTAGTTTTAAAGTTAATAGGAGATATTGCGAATAATTTTAATTAAAACCATTGAGAAATAATAAATGCTTTTCATTTTCAGATGTACATGTCTGTAACCGGCGTTTTTGAACAGGTTCAATTATTGTAACCGTTTAAAACGAATTTGTAAGTACAGTAAAATGGGGTGAATATATAGAAACTAAGGGGTGAATATATAGAAACTAAGGGGTGAATAGAAACAAAACTTAAAGGGTATTTTCAAGATATTTGAATTTTTTTTTCAGCATTTAACTTAAATATAAATTTGTTAATGAATTGTTATTATAAAATGTCGATGCTTTGTTACAAGCCGATAATATGGTATCAAAGTGAAAAAACAAACCAAAGTATTCACCCCTGCCCCTGCGTTGATATTCACCTCGTTTTACGGTACCTAAGTTTTTGATTTCATACCAAAAAATTAAGACAAATTCACAAAAAAACAAAAGTTTTCCTTTCAAGTTACGATCCTTCCAAGCAAGAAGCAAGGTTTGCATGAATCAGTTACCGTGTCCCTGGGACGCGGAGGGTAAGTGGAAGGTGGGAAATTATCCAATGACTTCTTCCGGTCTGGGTGGAGGGCGTGTCAGAGTTTTACTAACTACAACTACCTACTCCTATGTCCTTCAACTGAAGGGCAACTGCCCTTAGTAGGTAATATTGTCTATTATAACCTTCTATTATTATTAATATTTTCTAAAACTGCCCAGCAGTGGGAGAAGTCGGGCTGTGGATGATGATGATGATGATGATGATGATGATGGATATAATTCAAATGATTAGAGTAGGTAATTTTATTTTTTCGAAGCTGTGATCTCTAGAAGTCAGTCCACCCAACTGAGTTCTCCTCACCTAAGTTTTCAATGTGACGTTTTTTTTTTTACAAAATAAACTGAAATACTGAAGTATCTTTTTTATCTTAAAAACTGCGCAAACAGTACAACAAATTGCTTTCTGATTTTAGATCCAACAATTCTGATAAAAAATACCTTTGAAATAGTTACTTAAATGTATATTTTTCAATAGGATCATTTCGCTAAAAAAGATTCAGAAAAAGTAAAGTTGAATTGGTAGCCAAAACCTAAAATGTAAATAGAATCGTGAGTAAGAATCGTTAGATAGGTTTTTTCCAAAATCCCCAGGGCTTTTCTTTTGGGAGGTAGCAATGCATATTACTTGGAATTATTTCAGTAAATTCTTAATGTAGTGTTACTAACCTTTTTCTTTAGTTAAACGTGCCCTTACCAATCTGATACAATATTCACATTGCTATAAATAAGGTAAGAAACAGAAGTATTTGATACTCACCATAATTTTGAAACTTTTATTGATTAAAAGTAAAAGTTTGAAATAAAGAGAGATTACTTAAGAGAATCAATTCAGCACTGAATGATGAAATGGTACTCGCAATTTGCAATCATGGCAGGACACTTCATCCCAACCGCTTTACGAAGCAAAAAACGTAGTTTCAATAAAATCTGGTTAGAAACAGACGAAGCTCACAAAGCGATTGAAATTGGTTTCATGTCCGAGCTATATCGATATTGATCTATAAATCTATACAGTTTAGATTTTTAGGGTTCCTTACACCAAGGGTAAAAACGGAACCCTATTACTAAGACTCCACTGTCCGTTTGTCTGTTACCAGGTTACCTAATGAACCATGATAGACAGATGAAATTTTCAGAGATGATTGTATTTTTAATGCCGTTATAACAACAAATACTAAAAGCAGAATAAATATTTGAGTGGCCTCTCATTTAACAAACGTGATTTTTTGCTGTCTTTTTGTCGATATTAATAACAGCAACAGGTGGACTCTTAAAATATTCACACACACTTTAAAAATAAATAATTAAAATAAATATTTAAGGTGGGTTCTCTATCTATACAGTAAATGTGATTTTTTTGCCTTTAAACACTCCTTTTTGTTAATCAGTGCGTACAATAAAATAAAAATGGAGCTCTATTCGTACCCGTTACTGATTTGTCCACAAAAATTTGTCATAATTGAATCAATCATTCATAACAATTGGTACTAGTAAATACTACGCGCAGTATTTACCCATTTTTATCGCCATTCATTCATTCATAATCAATACCCTGTACAATATTTCCATAAATTGAGTAACATTTTGGGATATAAACAAACGCTCATAACTTTGCTGTTTATGAATATTATTTATTGAGGCTACTTAAATAATAACTAGACCTTTTATTATAAGCCCTTTAAGTATTTAAACTAATTAAAAATTAGTGGTGTACTTATAGAGTCTAATGTTTTAAAAATAATGTTACGGAACCCTTCATGCGCCAGTTCGACTCGCATTTGGCCAGGTTTATATTCTGAACTGTAGAATAAAACTAGGTTTTCTTTGTTTAGTTTTTTTAGTGTGGGAGTATGTGAAAGTTTTCTAAAAATAAGTACCGCACTAAGTAATTGGACGCATGATGTAGCGTGAAACCTGTTCAGACGGAAGTTGTGAGTTCATATTTTTATGATTTATTTAATAATCACATTTTGTTACAAAGCAAGTCTTAACATAACATCTGCCTAAGCGTATAGCCAAGATTTTTGTAACTCATAACATGATTTAAAAGTGTGTCCATAGTGTTTTTTGCACGTTCTTCCCCGTAGAGATCCACGGTTTGGAACGAGCAATTTAACTTCACTTTTGATTGACTGGCTTTAATGGTTTATTTGAAATAAAGTTTCTAATGTCTACAGCAGTTAGTCCGCATGCGTTCTCGTGTATTTCACACAAAATCTTACAAAACAAAATGCATTACGATACAATACCAACTTCCGCCTTCCGAATTAAGTATTCAAAATCAATTATCCGTTAAACTCTACTCCACCTCAAAAACCGGTTAAAATTTGTTTACTTTAATAATAACAGTTATAATAATAATTTATTTATTTAAGATAACAAAGATCCATAATGGTTAGTAACAATTTGAACTTATAAACTATGTTAGTAGGTACAAAATACAATCACAACACTACATACATTTTATTTCACATTTTTTTTAATATCAGACCCTGACAGGCTATCGGTAAAAACAAAAGCCACAAAGTACCTAAAAAAACCACAAGATTAAGGATAGGATAATTTTGATTAAATATTGCGTAACCTGTAAGGTTTGCCAATTAGATACTGACTTAATATTTCTACAACTGCGAAGATAGTTTAATTATAATAATAGTAATAACACAGTACAATAGTTTCCCACCAACCTCCGGGTTGTCCATTAGTGCACTAAAAAGCGCCTAAAGGGATAATCGTCGGTTGGTACCAGGTTCCATGAAAAGTTTCTGCGAGTTGGTTCCAACCCCACTTACGCCTTTCAAAACTCCAGTATCAGGATACTGATAAGATTAAACAATAACTGAAAACAATAATACTAGGAATAGTATTAGGAATTCAGGCTCCTGGTAAAGGTCAAATAAATAATGCAATAAACAGAAACAAATAACACTATAAGAAATTAATAAGACGTAGGAGTAGGCGTATCCAGCATCAAAGAACCTATTACTGTTGTAATACAGCGTCTATTATCATTTTCATTGCCGTTTATCCGCGTTGTTGGTCGTGTTTTTCTACAATATCATTCGTAAGTTCTCGCTTAAGACCCTTGATCCCATTTAGTGCCATAAAATAGTGACTTTCTGGAGCCTACTCCTCGGTAATGGCTGGGAAAATAGGTTTGAAAAAAATAATAATTATAGATGATTTTGATAATGGAATTGTAACATTATCAACATATCATTTTAGCGGTCTTTTTTATTAGTATTTATGCCATTTTTTTTTAAACAACGTGATATTTTTTCGCTTTTTTTTTCCCTACTGCTTTCAAACTCGAGTTATTTATACAAAAAAAAAAAATCTGGTTATGTTTATGTGTAAATCAATCAATATTTCGCAAAGAAAATGGTTTTAAAGGTCAGTGGTGCTCCATGCGGGTGCAGGCGGCAATATGTGTGCATTTAAAGGTACAATTCCGAGGCGGACTGCAGACTGCAACCGCAGGCGACACTGCGGCTAGCGGCTGCGGTTGACCGCAGTGCTGCCTGCGGTCTCAGTTGCTTCTATTCCAAGCGCGGCTGCAAAATGCATAGAACTATGGTTCAGTCACTCCAGTACCTTCGTGCAAGACAGAATATTCAATTATGCTATCGATGCAGCGCCGATCTCTCGCGCCGGGCCTTGGTACAGGCCATGGTCCGAAGCGCGGAGGAGTGGCAGGCAGTCGCCTCCTTCTGCGAAGCAGTAATGTTAGCAAAGGACGAGGCCCTCGCGTCTCACCCACCGGGATTCCGATCCCGATTTCCAGCCACCGTAGGTGCGGGCTGGCGGACGGCGAGCAATGGGTAACTCGCCGTCCGACCGTCCGGTAACCGTCCAGACCGAACCCAAGTCGTCGACGGTGCGTAGTATTCCACGCGCGCTTCAAGGAGATGTTAGCAACTGTAGAGGCCCAGCAGGGTCGAAACCTACTGGGGCCAAGGGTCCGATTCTGAAAGGAAAATTTGGCCCTGGTATGAAAGGCAACGAAGGAACACGAGTGGGTTTTTGTCAGTAAAAGTCTGACACTATCTCCAGCTCCGCCCAAAAGCGGGGATGTCATTGGATGATTATCCACGGAAAAAAAAAACCATGCTATCGATACATTACTTTTGTTAGAAGAGGAAGATGATGGCGACTTCTTTGGATGACCAGCAACAAAGTAATTTTTCTTCATCATCTTCCGAAAAAGTTGACATTTTTGTACGTGTGATTAAGTCTGCTGTTCGCGACACCACTCGTGCTGCAGTCTGTGGTCGCTTCGTGTCACGGCCGCAGGCTGCAAGCCGCAGCTGCAGGCCGCAGTTTCGCCGCACTCAGAATCATTTTCAAGCGATTCAATAGAAACAAGTAGTGTCGCTTGCAGTTTGCGGTCTGCAGTCCATCTCCTTTGGAATTGTATCTTAACTCAGGCCAGATGTTCAAGGGACTCTACGCCTTAACATTTAGTAATACGACAAAGAAAAACAATTTCATCCCTTTTTACGTCCTATTCAAGTACTACATGTAAGTAATTGAAGTGATACAGTATCAACACAGTACCTAAATGTTTTGAGATGAAAAAAAAAACTCATCAGTTTTGTTTTTTCCGTCTTATATTTTTAAATTGTACCTAAGGTTGATATTGTATGCCCTTGCTTAGGATTGTTTGGAACTACTTTGGAATATTAATCTAAAGTTATGAATATCAAGACGAACTTATTTCGGGAATACTGTCGGACTTATTGAAGGAATTAGTTGAGTAAAGATGTATAAATATTGGGAACGTAATGTATTTATTAAGTAGGTCAGTGTGGGTGATTGTATCGATGAGTTAATTTAAAAAACTGAGCAAGTGTTAGTCGGACTTTCACCCTGAGGGCTCCGTTACCAATGTCATCATCATCATCTTACCTATATTTCAATTCCCGAATGGAGCCGTGAAGAATTATCCAAATCGAAAAAAAAAAGTTGTGACGTAACTACAAATTTACTGTTTTCAGATTTATTCTTATACCTGTGCTATAAGAGCTTGCTTGCTTGATGGTCGATGGGGCCGTAAGGTTCTAGAGTGGCGATCGCGTGCCGAAAAGCGCAGCGTTAGAAGGCCTAAACAAGGTGGACCGACGACCTCGTGAGAGTCGCGGGAATGCGGTGGATGCGAGACGCATAGTATCGGTCGTTGTGGAGACGCTTGGGGGAGGCCTATGTCCAACAGTGAACGTCTTTCGGCTGAAATGATGATGATGATGAAGAGCTTGTTTTATATTATGCCAAATTTCAGGATTCTAGATCAACGGGAAGTACCCTATGAATTTTGATTCCCTTGAGTGTGTCGAAATATTCGTTTATTACGACATAAACGTATCTTTTTTTTTCTTTAACTTAGAAGCTTGATTTTTTCACAGCTTCAAGAGACCACAAACCTGAGTATATGGTTTTAATTTAATCTTGATAATTGCACGCGTTTCCGAGATATAAAGTCTTGACAGACAGACAGACGGACAACAAAGTGATCCTATAAAGGTTCCGTTTTTTCCTTTTGGGGTATGGACTCTAAAAAAAACCGGCCAAGTGCGAGTCAGACTCGCGCACCGAGGGTTCCGTACAAACCTGTAGGTATATAAGTAAAAGTTATGGTATTTTTATTGCTAAATGAAATCCATAACATAACAATGTGGAAAGCTGACGGTACCTTGTCAATACATATATGAAAACATTATGTATGTTCGGAAAAATCTTCATCTCTTTAAGAAGAGAAGTGATAGACATAATTTTAATACTAGAAATAGGCACAATTTGGATCAATCTCGGTTTAGATTGGCTAAGGTACGAAATTCTTTTATGGGGATTTCAACGTCTTCTTTTTTTCTCGATACACGTTTTTTCTCTTTGTTATATTTTTTAAGCTCTTCTGACGATTCCGTTTTCACCATTGCGGCGGTAGTGCCCCTCTTTGAGGAGTGACCGTGAGTTCCGCCTGACGCAGGTCCTCACCGGACACGGGTGTTTCGGGAGGTTCCCGTTCAGGATCAGGCGGGAGGACACGCCAGGGTGTCACCACTGTGCGGATCGCCCAGAGGACACGGTGGAGCATACGGTGGAGGTCTGCCCCGCTTGGGCGGAGCATCGCCATGTCCTCGTGGAGGCGATCGGCGGCAGCGACCTCTCGTAGGGCCGGGCCCCTGGTTCAGACCATGGTGTGGAGCGAGAGGGAATGGGAAGCAAAATTCTCGTGTCGCGGTGTTTGTTTCCAAACTCCTCCGAAATGGCTGAACCAATTTGCATGAAATTTTGTGTGCATATCGGGTAGGTCTGAGAATCGGCCAAAATCTATTTTTTTATTTTTTTTTGTTAATCGCATAACAACGTTTGCTGGGTCAGCAAGTCTAATATATAAAATTCTCGTGTTGCGGTGTTTGTTTCCAAACTCCTCCGAAACGGCTGAACCGATTTGCATGAAATTTTGTGTGCATATCGGGTAGGTCTGAGAATCGGCCAACATCTGTTTTTTTTTTTTAATCGCTGAACAACGTTTGCTGGGTCAGCTAGTAAGTTTATGATTATTAAAAAAAATATACTATGTGATGTAACTAAAAATTTAAGATTTTCGGAATTTTTCCTATATGTGTACTTTATAACGTTGCTTCATACCAAATTTCAAGATTCTGAGTTCACGGGAAGTACCCTGTAGGTTTTGATTCCCTTGCGAGTGTCGAAAATTTGCGGCATAAACGGGAGTATCTTTTGATCGCGTTGACTTAGAAGTTCGATTTTTTCACAGCTCCAAGAGACCATAGACTTGAGTATTTGATATGAATTTCAGCTTGATACCTCCACGCGTTCCTGAGAAAAAAGGTCTTGACAGACAGACAGACAGACGGACAACAAAGTGATCCTATAAGGGTTCCGTTTTTACCTTTTGAGGTACGGAACCCTAAAAAGCGACGTCAAATATATATTATTAAAAAGTGAAAGGACTGGACATAATGAAAATACTTATTAATAATAATAATAATAATTATTTATTTATTTTCCTTCCACAAATTACAGATAAATTAATTAATTCAACAATATACTAAAACAATTTGTGGAAGACTGGTGCCTGAACTAAGTTTTTTACAAAACCTGTGTGTCAGGTCACCAGGCCCCCAAACACAAAATTTGAGATTAATAATTGTCGTACAGAAGACGATTTGATTCTCGAAAATACATTACAATAATTATAATCAGTTACATTATTTAATTACATTAATAATTATAAGTTAATTACATGATTCAATTTCATTACATTGGAAAATAAAAAATATATATAAAGTAATTTATTAAAGATAAGGGAAGTGTGTGTGTGTGTGTGTGTGTGTGTTACAAAGGAAAAATTTTGTTAGCATATTGTTTTAAAAAGATCTTCAATTTGGTTATAATCTAAAGTAATAAGCCAGTCAGTTATTTTTCTTTTAAAGGTTGGTTTGTTTAGGGTGTGAATAGAGAGTAAATCATTCAGCTTGTTGTATAAAAATGGGCCAAGAAAAGAAAAGAAGTTTCGCGCAAATTTTAACGGATGTAGGCTGGCATATATTCCCTCTTCTGCTTCTCAAATCAGAACTATGATGGGTGCTTATAAATGGAATCAGAGATCGTTGTTTCAAAGCAACATGCAATATAAAGAGCTGCCGAATTGAAAGGACTTTAGAGGCCTTATAAACTTCTACAGTGGGATGACGGAAAGGAAGGAATAGTGCAACTTTAAGGACAGCCCGTTGAGCCCTCTCAAGTGCCAATAGGTTAGTCTTAAACGTTCCGCCCCATGAAGTGATACAATATGTCAGGAGCGATTGGCACAAAGCACAATAAACAGATAGTAGTTGCTTGGAGTTAAGGATAGACCGAAGACTTTTAACCACAAGGATAAATTTTCGTATTCTGCTAGTGAGACTATTTATATGTGCAGCAAAATTTAAGTTAGAAGTTAACGCTAAACTACGTATAATTTTGATTTCTTTCAAGTACAAAAAAAGTAAGCAAAAGTAAGTAAAAGTAAGTAGTAAATAAGTCATCATCATCATCATCATTTCAGCCGAAAGACGTCCACTGCTGGACATAGGCCTCCCCCAAGCGTCGCCACAATGACCGATCCTGTGCTTCTCGCATCCACCGCACTCCCGCGACCCTCACCAGGTCGTCGGTCCACCTTGTAGGAGGCCTTCCAACGCTGCGTCTTCCGGTGCGCGGTCGCCACTCTAGAACCTTTCGGCCCCATCGGCCATCCGTTCTACGAGCAATGTGCCCTGCCCACTGCCACTTAAGTTTGGCGATTCTTCGGGCTATGTCGGCGACCTTGGTTCTCCTGCGGATATCTTCATTCTTTATGCGATCACGCAAGGAAACTCCGAGCATAGCCCTTTCCATTGCTCTTTGGGTGACTGTAAGCCTTCTGATGAGGCCCATTGTAAGCGACCATGTTTCAGAGCCATATGTCATCACTGGCAACACGCACTGGTCATAGACTTTCGTCTTGAGACACTGTGGTATGTTGGACGAGAAGATACCGCGCAGCTTCCCGAACGCTGCCCAGCCGAGTCGGATTCGACGATTGACCTCTTTTTCAAAGTTAGACCTACCCAACTGGATTGTCTGTCCCAGGTAAACGTAATCGTCTACAACTTCGAGTGCAGAGTCTCCGATCTTGATCGGAGTGGGTGCTACATGGTTATTTACCATGACTTTGGTTTTATCCATGTTCATTTTAAGACCCACTCTTTTGGAAGCTCTACTAAGGTCATCGAGCATTGTACTGAGCTCCTCCGTAGTTTCAGCCATGACTACTATATCATCGGCAAACCGAAGGTGAGTGATGTACTCGCCATTGACATTAATGCCTAGTCCACTCCAGTCCAGAACCTTGAAGACATCCTCCATTGCAGCCGTGAACAGTTTCGGAGAGATGACATCTCCCTGCCTCACGCCCCGCTGCAGAAGGATAGGTTTCGAGGTCTGGTCCTGAAGTCGGACTGACATTGTGGCGTTTTCGTACAAACACTTCAGCACTTCGATGTACCGATAGTCAATCTGGCACCGTTGGAGAGACTGCAGTACAGCCCAAGTCTCGATCGAATCAAAAGCTTTTTCGTAGTCCACGAACGCTAAGCATAGAGGCAAGTTATACTCCTCTGTCTTCTGTATAACCTGCCGGAGCGTATGTATGTGGTCTACGGTGCTGAAACCTTTTCGGAAAATAAGTAGTATTTTAAATTAATGTATCATTTTAGATAAATTACAGCCAGACACAGAAAAAATAATCGTGCTCATCACACAAATATTTGTCTTGGGTGGGAATCGAACCTACGGCCTCAGGCATAGCAGTCAGTGGCAGGAGAATAACCACTACTACGAGACCAACAGGCCAGTCAATTTACTGGAATTATGGTAGTATGATCTCAGTGTAGCATATAATAACAATGTCTGATAAAATATGTCAGTATACAAGGGAAGTAATAAATTCTACCAATCTAGGAATGATAGACAATAAGCAAAGATAAAGAATATTTCTCCACAATGTAGGTATGAAATAAGAAACAAAATGACTTTTAATTTAATAATATTTTTTCAGGGAATAAAAGTACTTAGGATAAACAACTTTAATTAAAGGTCAACTGCGTAATAAAAATAAATCCTTTATTCAATTCAATTCAATTCAATTCAATTCAATTCAATTCAATTCAATTCAATTCAATTTCTTCATTGTGAAGCATAGGTTTGTACATAATACAGGTCTTCAGCTACGTCCCGCCCTTATGGCATACAATAGTGAAATAGTTACATTATTTTTACAAATTATTAATATTTCACATAAAAATAAGAAGATAAAACCAAACGAAACGAATTAAGGTAGATAGGTACACATCAGAAGGCTGAACACATCATGACTGAGGGGATTTAACGTTCTCATAGTGTGATAAAGTAGCTGTATTATTTTTATTATTACCCGACTACGGAGTACTGTTCTCTCATAGATGCTAAACTACTTATCAGAACTGGACAAATGAGGTATCATTAGAACTGGCTTAATCGTCCACTGACGTGACGCGACACAAATCTCAATATGGTGGCCTCTAGCGGACAAAAACTAATGTATCTAAAAAAAACATTTTGCTTCGTAATAATACATTAAAGTTCTCAATTGCCACGACTACATGCACACCGTTAAAGTTGAAATAACAACACTGCGCAGGTAATAATCCGCTTTCCACTACGGGGAACGCCGCAGAAACACTTAACGCAGCGTTGGAATATGAATATGTTCCGGGAGTATCAATCGATTCAATTTCTATGGTAAGTAAACAAGTTCTTGGACATTGTACATGTATAGAAAAGGTGTTGAAATTTGTAAACGCCTGTCAAGAAGCAACCGCAACACCACAAGTAGTACATCACTATCCCACTATAATAGCGAAGGAGGTGGCCGCATGCGTGAGGAAACGGCTCTCACGCCCCAGTTGCCGGGTTCCTGACCCCGATTTCCAGCCACTATAAGCGTGGGTAGCTCGCCGTATGGCTGTCCGGTAACCGTCCGGACCGAGCTCAAGTCGTTGACGGCACGTAGTGATCCACGCGCGTCTCAAAGAGATGTCAGCAAATTGTAGAGGGGACCCTCTTAAATCTTAAATACTCCTGAGTTTTCCCAAAACAGGAGGCTCAGACAGAATACTTGTTTAGTAGTTTTTATTAAAGGCTGGCGTGATGCCGACTCGTAATTTCTGCGAAATAGCTCTCTCTTTGTCCTTGTTTTGTGTGTAGCTAGGTACTATTTGTATAGATCTCATTGAAAGAACATTCGTTTGAACTGGCTTGTGTCCCGAGGGTGGATTCTAATCGTGGAATTATTTTTAGAGGACTATATTTAATTTTGCTATTGTGTTAATTTTATTTAATAATGTAAACAAACTTCTATTAGCAGCTTTGCCTGTGTGTAATCAGGAAAAAGGTCGCTATGGCCCAACAAGGACTGAGTGCGGAAACCTCACAAAGCATTTTATTTAAAAAAAAAAAACATTTTTTTTCAGTCAGTCAGAAAAAAAAATGATGCTAATTTTACATACTAAATCGTAAATCTCTATGGAGAAGAGTGTGCAAGAAACTCCATGGACTCTTTTCAATCAATCACAAAGATAAAAAAGAGAAAATTATCCCAAGGAAATATACGAGGGGTCATCTATGTATAGTCTTTTATATATTTTTAATTTAATTAAATTTAACTTTCAGTAGGTACACCGCAGTCTACCCCCTTTTTTTATGTCAAGTTCTTTCAGTCCATCATAAGGTTGTCTAGTTTTTGCTGTTGAGGTAGGGAACCCTAAAAAAAATTGCATTAGTTCAGGTGAATCTGACTTTTCCAAACTTTTACCAACTTTACAGGAAACGAAAAAAACTATGTGGTGTTGAGAGGCCAGTCGACTTGTACGCTATCACTACTTTTCCAATTATGGCTTCTGATTGGCTGAAATCTATATCATGTGACCAATGGTTAGACGCGCAATGAGCAGCTCCATCTAAAGGCAAAAATATGAAAACCGCCAATTTTCGACTTGAGCGGTGTTGTAAGCTAAGGGACGTTTTGCAAAACGCACATTCAGCAACACCTCTTTTAAAAGTTCTACTTGTTAACGTCAGAAACGTCTTATTAAGAACTACTTTCAAATAAAATTCTTTCGCGCTCGACTTTCAAGCAAACTAATAGTAAGTTCATGAAATTGGAAAGATGACGGAAGATTGCAGACGTATTCGAACGTTCAGAATAGTTTGTAACGACAGCTTCAACATTTTCAACTTTAATAGTATTTTTAGGTCTGTTAACACGTTCACTGCGAAACGAGGTTTAATACACCTCGTATGTATGTGTTTTTGTTGCGAATCGGCTTTGAAAAATATAGTCTTCTCGGCCGTGCCGAGGCCGTAACTTTAATTTGGTTTAGTTTATTCCGCATCACTTATAAAATAAATAAAATAAAAGTATAAATAGCTTTATGTTCCTTCTACATTTTTTTTGGTCTTACTTATCACTTAACTTCGTAAAAACAGAATGCAATGGTGTATTAACTTTAATACGAGGTCACTTCAACCTCGTAAAACACCTCATCATCATCTTCCTGCCCTTGTCCCGTGTTATTTGGGGTCGGCGCAACATGTTTTTTTCTTCCATTCTGCCCTGTCACTCGTCATGCTATCATTAACTTCCTTTTCTTTCATATCACTCGTCACACAATCCATCCATCTTTTCTTTGGTCTCCCTCTCCCTCTCCATCCATCCACCTGAAGAAATGAAAATTTTATATGTTTTTCTTCTCCTGGTCTGAGTCCCAGCAGTGGAAAATTATACGGCTGATTATGCTTATTCTTATGTTTTTCTTATAATTCAGCCAAAAAAGGTTTTTGTTTCTTAAAAGTTACGAGGTTTAAAAGTTCCTTACCACGATAATGATAGTTTTCAAACGAGGTCTCAAACGCCCCGTATCGCAGGAATGGAAATATTACAAAAATGAGTGCCAACGTGTTAAAGGGTTAAAATTGGATTTATTTGTTCGAGTAATCGGGTACGTATTCGAACGCGCCGAATAGTTTGTAATGACATACCTACAGCTTCAAGATGTTCAACTTTATCTTTTTAACGACCTACTTAGGATATTTCCAACAAACACTCTCGCATTTATTCTGCCAGAGTCGCACATTCACGAACAACCTATGAGGATTGAGAAGCTAAACGAGATGGAGTACCCAGTCACGAACACACGACCCTGGCGATTAATACACAAAAACACTCATCAGACGAAGTATGGCACTTGCAGTTCTCATAAAGGGTTCTAAGTAGATTTATTAGAGTTTTCAAGTTAAGAGATAAAATGTCGATGCTTCTTGGAGGGAATTTGTCGATAAAATATTATTGTCGTGGTGCAAAGACGGTAGATAAATGGCAATGTAGAAATAAAGTGTAAGGATAACAAATATTTCACGTGCGATGATATATATAGTACAATATCTGTTAGGACAGCTTTGTTACTTATCGTCTATCGAAAGGTTTCTGGATATTCTTTTATTGAAATAACACCTGTGAATTCGATACTTGTTAGAGATAAATGTAAGGGCTTATCACCCTTTTATTTTTCTGCTGAAGTTTTGTCGACATATTTAGCTTGGAAAGTATGTTGATAGATTTCACAGAGGTTATTATACAACCTTAGTTTAAGTATATGCAAATCCCACGTGTCTAATATTTTTATGTAAAGAATCGATGTACAAAATTTCATAATTGTATCATGAAAAATTGTATCATGAAAAATGACAAAGTTATAAGCTTGTTAAGCTACCTGGCTGTCTGCACAAATACATGGTCACCGGGCCATCCGGGTGACTGAGGGGTTGTTTTGCTCCCGCACCCAGCTGTGCGCTGGCTCCTAATGCCCGCTATGACCTGCCGTGACCTGTGTTGTACTTAGTGTCGGTGGTGTCCAACTTGTGACCTTTTTAAAATATTTTTGGATAAAAATTTAACATGGTGTAAAAATTATTCGAATCGATTCCGTTACTAATACTGAACAAACTATATTCAGGTTTTGCTAAAAATAATGTTGTATATATATTTCATTTTATTCTATTTGGGTGATATCATCAGGATGGTACACGTCGAGCTATCGATAAATGGACCGTATAACGGATAACTTCTAAATATATAAAAACCAGCACTTTGCCCGCGACACCGTTCGTGAGTTTTTTTTTTCCACAACTATCACACAACGCCGTCTAGTCCCAAGCTAAGCAGAGCTTGTATTATGAGTACTAGACAACTGATAAACATACTTATATATTTCTAAATACATACTGTTAGGATGGAAATAAGGAATGACAGCGAAGAGTCTATGAAAGCGGCGCGCGCACTACTTTCCCTGGCATTTTTTTTGACAGGTGTCATTGGCGTGGCGGGAACATCGTGCAAGGGCCGTGAGACTTATACTGATTTGTGTTTAATTAGATTAATTAGATTTATTGTTATTTTGTTCTTTTAGCTAAAAGTAAAGAATTGTTTATTTTGTTGTGTCATGTAGTTTTTTTTTAAATATCTGCACTTCTGATTCCTAAAAATACTTATATAGATAAATTACACCCAGGCACAGAACAAATGATCGTGCTCATCACACAAACATTTGTCCTGGGTGGGAATCGAACCCACGACCTCCGGCATAGCAGTCAGGGCCACTAACCACTAGACCAACAGATCAGTCAAGCAGAATGTTTACAAACTTTAAAACCAACATATGGATTTATGAGAGATAGTTTTGAAAATCTAATAATGACATTCTTTATAAAGGTACAAATTGGTAGCCGACTGCACGCAGCAGCAGCAGACGCAGCGACACTACTGGTTTCTACGAATTTCTATGAAAATCCCTCCGTAGTTAGCGACATGAAGCTAGCGACGGGTTGTCGAACAGCAGACGGCAGTGTCGTCCGACCGTAGATCAGTTGTGCCGCTGACGCTGGAGCAATAACACGTCAATTATTCTTGAACACGTCAGACATCTTGTTTCACGGAGCACTCGGAACCAACTAGATGCCATCTGCTGTTGCCTTCTGCAGTCGGGTTCGAAATCATGACTGCAGCGACATGACGCAACGACGTGTCGTGACGACATGAAGCGACGACATGTCGTCTGCTGCTGCTGCATGCAGTCGGCTACCAACTTGTACCTTTATTCATTTAAGTAAGAATTATTGCCAAGTTTCAAGTTCACAGTTTCCAAATCGTCTCATGGGGTTAGTTATTATGAAAACCTTTATTTGGATTGTCGTGTAAAGTTTCAAGTAAACAGGTGTTCCCACGGAAACATCATCCCCTTAAAGATTGAATTTCCTAAAATCCCTTCTTCTTGCTCGCCTGTTTCCCAACAGGAAGCCTGGTGCAAAATTTCAAGTACCTAGTTCTAGTAGTTTTGGCTGAGCGTTGATATGTCAGTCAGTCAGTTTCTCCTTTTATATAAATATAGATGGGGTACCCTACTTGATGATTCGACTTGTATTATATCTAACACAGTGTGTCGATAATTCAGTTGTACGATGTTTTATTCCATCGATCCATACAATGTCACGTAATATACGTTTCGAACCGACATACTACCGAAATAATAAATGACTGATCAAATGAGCAATCGATGTAGGGTTTTTCGCACTAACGTTACATCACACCAAAAAACATACATACATACATATTCAGCCTTTTAATGTTCCCACTGCTGGGACTCAGGCCTCCTCTCTCTTTCGGAATGGGAATGGTAAATAAATAAATAATCCACCACGCGGGCCCAGTGCGGGATCATGTTTTCCTTCAACGTTTTACGAGCAGTGGTGATGAAATAAATTACACAAACTAATGCGCCTGACTGGGTTTGAACCCGCGACCAACAATTCGTAAGTCGGGGCCGTTACCACTCGGCCACCACTGCTCTGTATATAATAAAGCATCAATGGAATAAAGCCCATTTAGATACAATAGCGTTATAAAATACTAGCTTTTGCCCGCGGCTTTGCCTACATACATAAAATATAGCCTATGTCACTCAGGAATAAATTTCTTTCTATCGGTGAAAACATTTTTCGCAATCGGACCAGTACTTTCGGAGATTACCATTACCTCTTTATAATATTAGTGTAGATTACACACCATGTTCAAAACTTTTTTTTATAATATCTATTGATTGAATTCCTTTACTGCGTCAATCAAGTACCTAACTAATGATTGCTACGGTAGACTGGTGCCTGAAATGTGGGTGGCGGCGCGGCGTAAAGGAAATTTCTCAAACGTAAGTACCGGCGGGGGGGGGGGGGAGGACGTTTAGAGATAATTTTGACAATAACTCGGAGCATTCTATCTTAGATCGTACTATTTAGACTAGGGATTGAATTTCGGATGTATTTCTGCAAGTTACAAGTGGAATAGTGGAGTTTGGATAAAGGGTGTCGAATTACCACATTATAGATATCGGCACGGATCTTGAGCGCTGACTTCTACAGTTCTACTTGCGCAGAAGTACGCAGAAGTGAAATATCGGATCTCTTTAGTGGTACGAAGAGAGATGCGGGGGCGGGGAATGAAATCCTTGTACAGTGATTGGCTCGCCGATGTGTACGATGCGCAAGCGATCCCCGCTCTTTCGCCGAGCGCTCAAGATTCGTGCCGCTAACTGTACCTAAATATTGCGTGAATCTTCTTTGTTACGTACTCTTAGATTGAATTGCACAATATTTAGGGTACCATTTTGATTGTCAATGGTTAAGGTGATTGCGGAACAAAAAATTAAGTATAATACAAAATTTTCAAGGTTTTTATAACTTAAATAAACTACGGTTAATGAGACAATTTGTCCTCACGCCCCAACCACCGCCGGGATTCCGATCCCGATTTCCAGCCATCGTAGCTCGCCGTCCGACCGTCCGGTAACCGTCCGGACCGAGCCCAAGTCGTCGACGGCGCGTACTGTTTCACGCGCGCTTCAAGGAGATATCAGCAAACCGTAGGGGCCCAGCAGGGTCGAAGCCTACTGTGGCCAAGGGTCTGCTTCTGAAAGGAAGACTCGGCTCTGGTACGAAAGGCAATGAAGGAACAAGAGTGAGTTTTTAGTCAGTAAAAGTCTGACATTATCTTTCGCTCCGCCCAAGCTCGGGGATGTAATTAGATGATTTTCCCACCGAGACGGTTGATTTTTTTCTTTTTTCTCATAGCATTTCTTACTGTCCCACTGCTGGGCAAAGGCCATTCCTAAGTCCTTCTAGACATTCTTCTCCCGAGCCCTCTCAAACCATTCCTCGCGTTACCTACGCGTCTAGATCATCTCGCCACCACTTTTAAGGCCGGTCTCGACAGCGGCGGCGCTTTCCCACTGCGTCAGAACGCTTACTCTTCGCATAGGGAGTTGAGAGCTACCCTGAAACCGCTCTCATTTAATACAAAAGAAACATAAACGGACTAAAAGTCGGTCAACCCAGTGGCTTATTGTTCTCGGACAGACTGCCATGGAAATGTTGCAGAAAAGAACAAAAAAAGAAGGACGTTTACACAGTGGTCTCTGTGCATGCGGCTGACGTGACCCGCTTAATCCCATTTGAGCCTGGCAGCCCTTTTGCCCACGTCTATTACGCCCGTTTTGGAGCGCAGTGTGTCTTTCCGTATTCGGTCTAATCTTTTTACACCCTTTTTCTTTGATGACTTTAATTTATTTTTTCCGCTCAGATTTCTGTTTACAATTTTATCTTTTATATTTCGGAGTGATTTGTTGTATGAGTATATTATGGGAAATGCACTGGGTTACAGTTTGTAACTAACTCATAATTTGAGCCGAAAGAACTCATGCACTGCTGGACATAGTCCTCCTCCAAGTGTCGCCATAACGAACGGTCCTCTACTTCTCAAATCCGTCGAATTCCTGCGACCCTTACCAAGTCATCACATGTGGGAGGCTTTCCAACGCTGCGTCTTCCGGTACGCGGTTGCCGCTCCAGAACCTTTCAGCCCATCGGCCATCTGTTCTGTGAGGCAATGACAAATAAATAGCTAGCTCTGGAGCCTGGGTATTTCATTTAAGTACTTATCTAACAAACCTAATTGTCCAAAAGAATTTATAATAATAGATCCTTAGGGCCCAAGTCTGCTATTTTCATAAATTCGTCATTCCAACACGATCCCATTGTCATTTTGCAAAAAGTTCTCAATTTGCTAATTCATAATGATCGATCTTTGATCGATCAATGGTCTCGTACTAGAGTTGTGGTAGAATGACAATGTCGAGCTTATTAAAAGCAATGACTGATTTTCAAATGGTACCTACCATTTGAAAATCAGTCATTATGCACTGATCAAAAGAACTGTCAAAATTTTAGCAGATTACCGCATACGTCAGACATTCATTTCTCAATATGTGAGAGATTACCATTCTATGCCATATTTCAATAGAGTGTCAGTGGTTGACCATTGGAAAGTTATAATGACGCCATTATATTAGTAGATTACCAAACTTGTCAAAATCAACAATTATGAAATCAATGATAGACCATTCTTACACTATTGTAATAGCAGACTTGAGGCCTTGGGCTGATTGGCTGGCTAGCTGGTTTTGGCGATGTAATCGACATGAAATTGATAGGAGTGCTTATCGGCGCTTGTTTACAAATACAGTGACCCAGTTCTTTATATTATTAGTTGGTATACCACAGCTGGGCCTGGTTAGAACCAGCGGCAGACGTCCAAGTCCTCTCGCCACTTCTTCTCAATTCAACCTCGGTGGTGTCTTCCATCCTTGAGCAGACTTACTTCTAAATATCTTTGGTTGGAAGTTAGTAAATAGGATTCCAAATAAAACTATAAAGTATCAAAGACGTCAATTTTATTTTCCATATTTCCTTTGAGACTGTTTAACAAGATGCACAACATTGAACATATATTTGACTTGCTTCAAAGCAAAATCCTGACATACAAGATAGAAAAATCTTTAATACAATCCAAATAAAATACATCTCAGTAAAAACTGTTCAGTAAAAATATATTATTATAATAAAACTAATTAATAAACTTAGCCTTAATTAGGTAACAATAAAAAACGCTTACTAATTATAAATTTATTTACACAATATTTAGTTTGAGTTCAAGAGTTTTTTGAATTACCAAATAAACACATTTAGAAACGTCTTCGAACACATTTACTAGGTCTTCAAAGAAAAACCAATATATCTAGAATCCTCCATTATCTATTAGACAAAGATATTCGGGTTTGTTCACACTGGTCACCCGGTGAAACCGCAAAAAAAGAAGAATTTAGGGCCTGCGCACACTTGAAACAAGACTGTCTTAGACAGAATTTTCTGCGACGTCACAGACTTGTCTACAACGTCTGCGACAAGACTGTTTTATCTACGTCACGATCAAGACAAAACAGTGTAGCGGCGTACGGCCAGTGTTGCCAACTTAGTGGATTTTCCACTAAAACTGGAGGTTTTAACCCCCCATTTAATTGCGAAATATTGGTTTTAGTGGCTAGTGGATTTTTCTAGTGCTTTAGTAGAATTCAATTTTTTACTAAAATGCGATCACTCGGGTGTAAATCAGCACCATAGAATCCATAATTGTCAATCTGATACCGACGATGATGGTCCAAACAAAAATTATTCGTCTGAAAACGAATTAATACATAGCTGCTATTGAATAATTTGTATGTTGAATTACCTACTAATATTAATTTACCCACAAATGGTATTTTGATCAACTTATTGTTAATTTTTATCACTTATTATTAAAGGAAACTAATAACCTATATGCCTACTTAATTTATTTCATACAACACACATTTTTTAAGTGGGAAATTTTGCGATTTTATGTGTGGGATAATTTTTTGTTAGTGGTTTTCTGGTGGTTTTAAAAGTTAACTTTAGTGGTAAGTTAGTGTAACTGTTGGAAACACTGGACGTCTGCGACGTCGTAGACAATTCTGTATAAGACAGTCTTGTCTCAAGTGAGCGCAGGCCCTTAATATTGAAACACCGATAAAGCGCAGAATTCACGAAATTTACTTGGCTGTGGGCCAAAACTGCCGGACCTAGTTACTGTGTTTTACAATGTGAGGCCGTCCAACACTTAGGTACTTGTGGGTACGAAGGAAAACCAAGCACAGCTCCGCTCAAGTAGCCACCGCCTTTCAAGCTGGTTCACACGTATTGCAGAGTTCAACTATGCTATAGTATGAAGTGATCATACATGCTTATGATCCCAGCGAAGCGAAGTAACGCCACTACGTTGGGATGAAGAGAGACCTAGCTAGTTTCTCGCTAAACCTACTTCGTTTAGCTCGCTTAGTTCTGATAGGTGAGCGATATGAGCACGAAGTTAGAAATTGAAGCGCAGGGATGAAGAGAGACCTAACTAGTTTCTGACTGACTTCGTTTAGCTTGCTTAGTTCTCATAGGTGAGTAATATGAGCACGAAGCTAGAAACTAGAACTGATTTGTATCCGTACACTCAAAGAAAAATTCAGATGAAAAAGCTGCGTCAGGCAACTGCTACATAGTTATCTGGCGTTATAATGAACTGCAAGTCTAGCCAAGTTACGACCGTTTCGTTCCGATTATCTTTCGTCGATCGCCTCGAGTCGGCCACGCCTCCTATTCCTTTTTTCTGACCACGTGACTGAGCATTGAGATGACGTCAAAATAAAGCAAAGACTTTGCAATAAAGGAATCGGAGGCGTGGCCTACTCGAGGCGATCGATGAAAAGAGAATCGAAACGAAACGGTTGTAACTTGGCTAGGGGGTCAGGCCTAGCCAAGTTACGACCGTTTCGTTTCGAATATCTTTCGTCGATCGCCTCGAGTCGGCCACGCCTCCTATTCCTTTGTTCTGACCAAGTGACCGAGCGTTGAGATGAAGTCAGAACAAAGGAATCGGAGGCGTGGCCTACTCGGGCCATCGACGAAAGAAAATCGAAACGAAACGGTTGTAACTTGGCTAGACCTGCAGTTCATTTGTTATTCTTATTATTATTTTGATGTTTAAATCCGAAATAACGACAGCATTCGACTCGTATTTCATGTATTCAGCGTATCGACTCTTAATCCTATTGATTTACATTTACTGTAATATTTACAAGTTATTTTCATCATTATCTACCTCTCGGAACCATCATTAATCAGTCTTTTTCATTAATTTACCTTTTAATTGATTGTTTCATTCCCGCTCGTTAGTTTTCATTTGAGCGGATAAGTTTATCAAAAAACATTATTGACGTAATTATAATTAATTATAATTTGACATATTTGAACAGAAGTGATTTTGATTTCATAATTGAATGTATTCCCAATTCGACTGTATTTGGATTATTTAAATTGTGATTTCAATTAAAATAAACACTCATCGAATAATCATGATCAAGACCTGTGGTAGCCGAGTGGTAACAGCCCCGTTTTACGAGTTGTAGGTCGCGGGTTCAAACCCAGCCAGGCGCATTCTTTTGTGTAATTTATTTTATCACCACTGCTCTCAAAACAGTGAAGGAAAACATCGTGAGGAAACCGGCATGTCCAAGAATCAAAAAAAAAAAAATACCGTAGACATGTGATATTCACCAACCCGCACTGGGCCCGCGTAGTGGACTACAGCCCATTCCCTCTCTTAAAGAGGAGGCCTGAGTCCCAGCAGTGGGAATATTAAAAGGCTGATTATGCTATGCTATGCTATACTCATCAAATGAAGCTATCGATTTTTGTTGAAACAAATAGGCATGCCGCATGCAAGCAGGCATGCGACATGCAGTAGGTATGCAACATACAGCAGGCATGCAGTACGAAAATTTCGTAAAATGTTGTTTTGGTGTGGTGAAAATATGGCAAATACATCATTTAGCAAATGAAAAAAGTTCAAAAGAGGCTTCGGCCAATAATACTTTTATCACACGATGCTTCGATGATCTAAAAATGTGTCAAATAATGCATATTTATAGCAAAAAAAAAAGTCCGTCAATAGTTTTCGGTAAAATGAAATTCGAACAAAAATATTTCAGAAAAGTGATCGGTTCCCCGTTATATGATACAATACCAAGATAACACAAAGCTTCAGACTCCGAACAAGACATGTTAACCTCAATTCGATTACGATACGACTGCTTTACTCGCTAGTCGATCAGCACCAACGAACCGCGAATAAAACCGACGTTCGTTAAAACCGCGGTACAGGCTCGTACGTCCATCACCCACTTTACGTAAGAACAGTCAAGCCTGTCGTCTAACATCATCAGCACACTGTTGGAGCTGCCGCGCACCCTACGCACCAGCCCCACTAGCCAAGTTACAACCGTTTCATTTCAATTCTCTTTTCGTTGTCGCCTCGAGTCAGCCTCCTATTCCTTTGTTCTGACCACGTGACGAACGTCGACGATCCGTTGTAATGACGTCAGAATAAAGAAACCGAAGGTGTGGCGATTGACGAAAAGAGAATCGAAACGAAACGGTTGTAACTTGGCTAGGGGGGCAGATATGCGCTCCGCTTGCGCATCGTTGCACAAAAGCTGTCGACGCTAGCAGCGGCAAACATGCCCAAGGCACAACAGTGTTGTGGCAGCCCCATCAGCGCCCTGAATATGTTATTATATTGAACACGTAGGGCTTCGTATGCCTTTAGGATGAGATAACGGCATCGCTTTCTTTACAAAACATAGATTCACTATTAGCACTAAACAGTGGCAACTTTATCGCTGTAATACTGGTTCAGCACCCGACAGCGCTCGTGCTCGGCGCAGCGGAGGCGGGGGGGCGGGTGTCAGGCGGGACCTCGGACTACCTTCGGGACCTCGAGACGAGAGGGCACCGCTGTCAGGGAGGTCTCGGCGAAGCGCACTCCGAGGCGGGTGCGGACTTTGTTGCTCTGTGGACAAATGGGAAGGTTAAATTAGGTTTTACTATCTTTTAAATCCTCAAATGTTGCATGAACCGCCCAGGTTCACAAGAGACAATACTCGAAACGTCAGCCGAATAGGTAGGTACCGACCTGCCCTCCTAGCCAAGTTACGTACGTTTCGTTTGCGTCTAACGCTTCGAGTAGGTCACACCTCCGATTCCTTTGTTTTGACGTCATCGCAACGCTCAGTCACGTGGTCAGAACAAAGAAATCGGAGGCGTCGCCTACTCGAGGCGTTCGACGCAAACGAAACAATCGTAACTTGACAAGGTACCTTTTTGGCTGACGTTTCGAGTAGGTTCATAATAAATAGGTTCAAAATATCTTGTTTGTCATTTTGCTTACGGTGCTCGAGGAGTTAAATGATGTGTTCACGAATTTAAAAAAAAAATAATTTCTGAAGTGTACATAACAAAAATATTCTATCTATTTGTACTAATGCATATACAATCATCGAAAGTCAGTCGTTTTAGAAACGAGGACCGTCTAAAACGTCCCACAATAAGAATTACTTCTGCATCGCGAGTGCGTTTACAAATACGAAAACTCATAATCTATATAAGTACTAGCTTTTGCCCGCGGCTTCGCTCCCGCCAACTCTATTCTGCTCTACCCAACTCTACCCTACTCCACCCTACTCTACCCTACTCTACCCTACTCTACCCTACTCTACCCTACTCTACCCTACTCTACCCTACTCTACCCTACTCTACCCTACTCTACCCTACTCTACTCTACTCTACCCTACTCTACCCTACTCTACCCTACTCTACCCTACTCTACCCTACTCTACCCTACTCTACCCTACTCTACCCTACTCTACCCTACTCTACCCTACTCTACCCTACTCTACCCTACTCTACCCTACTCTACCCTACTCTACCCTACTCTACCCTACTCTACCCTACTCTACCCTACTCTACCCTACTCTACCCTACTCTACCCTACTCTACCCTACTCTACCCTACTCTACCCTACTCTACCCTACTCTACCCTACTCTACCCTAAAAAAGTATCTTATGTCCGTCTCCTGGCTCTAAGCTACCTCCCTACCAATTTTCACCCAAATCTGTTCTGCCGATCTTGAGTTATAAGTGGTGTAACTAACACGACTTTCTTTTATATATATATAGATATGTCAACTTCAAGTCGTTCATGGTACGAGTTTCAGCCCAACTGCTGTCTGACTTCTTAAACGAGGACTTCTGGCCGAAAGGTGTCATATATCGACGTTTCCGAGGACGGTTAATGCTATACTACGCTGCGCAACACGACGCCGATCCCAACTAATGACGACGACGACGTGCACTATAATTTAGTTAAATAAGTTTTGTTTTTATAATATCTATTAGTTTATCATTTCATTTGGCTGGCATTACACACACTGCAAAAGACTCTGATTTATTCTAACCTTATTTAATTAAATATTTATTTCTACACCTTAACTTTTAAATATTATAACTTAATAAATATATAAACAAACTGAAAATAACAATATGTACAAACGGGCAGAAATAAAACTCATAGGGCATCAAAAAATTCGTCCGCATCGATGTCAATGGGAAAAATGCCCAGAACGCTGACAGCATTGCCACGCTGGATGGCAATGCTAATTCGTTGACCGAAGAAAAGCCCAGCCCTATGGTCACGCGAAGAGTCGACCTGCGTTTAATGATATCCCGAAGAACTCGATGAGCGCTTGGACCCCATGGCCCTAGTGTTTATTATTGTTTAAGATTATTTTATGTTTTTTTCTATAGGCCTCTGATGCCTGAAAATAAAATAAAATGTTTATTATTATTATTATTATATGTGATGTGATGTAGCAGACGTGGTCTGGAGCCAGTTCTCAAACAATTATAAACTATGCAGAGTCGCGGGTGCTTGTAGCAACTTTTTAATCATATTCATACGACAACGTCGATTCTCCGCGCGCATAATGTTATATTAAGAGAAATTAAGACAGACACGTGTTTAAGCATAAACGAATCAAAAGTTATTTGAAACTGCTGAAAAGATATTTGAGCAGTTCTATATAAATATACTTATCAAACCTGTTGATTGGCAGGTAATGCCTTCATCACCTTTGTACTCGTACATTATAGAATAGAATAGAATAGAATAGAGTAGAATAGAATAGAATAGAATAGAATAGAATAGAATAGAATAGAATAGAATAGAATAGAATAGAATAGAATAGAATAGAATAGAATAGAATAGAATAGAATAGAATAGAATAGAATAGAATAGAATAGAATAGAATAGAATAGAATAGAATAGAATAGAATAGAATAGAATAGAATAGAATAGAATAGAATAGAATAGAATAGAATAGAATAGAATAGAATAGAATAGAATAGAATAGAATAGAATATCATTAATTTAATAAAAGTGGCACATTTATATTAAGATACATAAAAACAATTATAACGCATACAATGCATTTTTGCCTGAACTAGGTTGGACCTGTGTGTCAGGCTAAAAAGTACTAAGAATCTAAGAAATAATAAATTAACAATCATTAAAATTCACTATATTAAATAACCTACATTTAATTAACTAAAAGCAAAGCATGTTTTATTTACAAAATAAAAGGAGATCTTCTGTCTCTCCGTACGAGATGCTGAGTAAGTATTGCACAATAATCTTTTTACAGCTATAATAATTTAGTTTACCCCTATCCCTAAACCTAAATTATGAATTAATAAAGCTCGTATAATCAAAAATTTAAACAGTAAAATGAAATAAGAGTATTCTATAACTAGCTGGGAGCTGGACGATACATCCTGTGCTCACCATCATCATCCCTAAAAACTTTTGTTGAACTTAGGCCTTGCCAAGTGCCGCCACAACAAACGGTCCTTTGTGACCCTCACTAGGTCATCGGTCCACCTTGTAGTAGACCGCCTTTCAACGCTGCGTCTTCCGGTACGTGGTCGCTACTCCAGAACTTTTGTTCCCCATCGACCATCTGTTCTGCCACCAATGTGCCCTGCCCATTGCTACTTAAATTTGGCAATTCTTCGGGTTATGTCGGTAACCCTGGTTCTCCTGCGGATATTTTCATTACTGATGCGGTTGCAACTATGTTGACTCTGATGGTATCATTCTTTTTTTTTAGTTTATTGTTCAATATGTTTTTACTTTACATTCGTTACAACAAAACACTTGTATGAACAGTGAGAGCAGTGGTGGCCGAGTGGTAATGGCCCCGACTTACGGAGTTGTAGGTCGCGGGATCAAACCCAGCCAGCCGCATTACTTTGTGTAATTTATTTCATCGCCACTGCTCTCAAAACGGTGAAGGAAAACATCGTGAGGAAACCGGCATGTCCTAGAACCTAAATTCGAAGACATGTGACATCCACCAACCCGCACTGGGCCCGCGTGGTCGATTACGGCCCATTCCCTCTCCCAGAGAGGAGGCCTGAGTCCCAACAGTGGGAACATTATAAGGCCGACTATGCTATGCTATACTTGTCTGAAACCTTAAAAGGTTTATGTGACAGAGTGGAGATAGCAAGCTCGCTCTCAGCATGTTACGTAAAAATAAATAAGGCTTAAAAATAAATTACACTATAAATCTTAAGATGTGATGTCACCAGTGATATAATATGTTTTTCGGGGTAAATTTACATTTTCTATCTATGTATATAAAAATCAATGCCACTTTTCGTTGTAATTTTATAACTCAAGAACGAGCTCACCTATCCAAACCAAATGTTTAGGCTTTGTTCGGACTATTTAGCAGATGGTTTATGTGAAGTTTGAACAAAATCGGTCGAGCGGTTCTTCATTTATCACATTTTTTGTAACAAATGAATTCAATAATGGCGGATTATTTTGAAAATTGGGATTTTGCTGTCAAATTGAAACTTGTAGGGTAGAGTAGCGTAGAGTAGGGTAGAGTAGGGTAGAGTAGGGTAGAGTAGGTTAGAGTAGGGTAGAGTAGGGTAGAGTAGGGTAGAGTAGGGTAGAGTAGGGTAGAGTAGGGTAGAGTAGGGTAGAGTAGGGTAGAGCAGAATAGAGTAGTCAGTTGACGGGAGCGAAGCCGCAGGCAAAAGCTAGTTTTTTATATGTAGGTAGGTACTGGTGACAATATTTGATTGCATGGTTTTTGGAATTTTATTCAAATTATCAGGTAATATTATTCCCAACCGTTTTGTTTTACCGTCTCAAAACGGTGAAGGAAAACATCGTGAGGAAACCGGTATGTCCTAGAATAAAAAATTCGAAGACATGTGACATCCACCAACCCGCACTGGGCCCGCGTGGTGTATTACGGACCATTCCCTCTCCTAGAGAGGAGGCCTGACTCCCAACAGTGGGAACATTAAAAGGCCGACTATCTATGCTATGCTATGCTATTATTCCCAAGTTCTCATGCCATACACATTTACAGTTGTAGGTAGTTTATATGTAAATTCTAATGTTATATCTGGAATCCTTTACAGAATACAGTTTCAGGCAGCAACGTAGGTACGGGAATATAATGAAGCCAAAGCAAGTCATAATTAAAATCGATCTCGGCCCTGAAGCTGATACAGTCTAGATCCAGTACCTAGATTTCTCCTGAATAGTAGTATCTCAAGTAACTAGATAGCGATAATATTTTATTTCCAAGTCGAATTTATAATTCATGAACGGCCAAAGATAAGATCCCTATATATTTCTACCTAATTTACGGAGATTATACAAGATGGGTGAATTAAGCAATTAACATATGCATGAATTTTTCTTGTCAGTCTGTATTAGAGGTTCCCAAACTGTGGGTCACTGACCACTGGTGGTCCGCAAGAGCTAATATAATATGGTCCGCAAAATTGCCAAACTTAAGTAGCAATGGGCATGGCAAATTGCTCGCAGAAGAGATGGTCGATGGGGCTGAAAGGTTCTAGAGTAGCGACCACGTACCGGAAGACGCAGCGTTGGAAAGTGGCCTCCTACATTCTTTCAATATTTTCAACTAGCTTCTGTCAGCGGCTTCGCCCGCGTAAAATTAGGTTTCTCCGTACAAACTATGGACCCCCGTTTCATCCCCTTAGGGACTGAATTTTAAAAAATCTCTTCTCTACGTCACAAAAAGGAAGCCTTGTGCAAAATTTCACGTTCCTAATCCCAGTCAGTCAGTTTCTTCTTTTATATATACAGATCACAAAGTAACATTGTTTCTAACTGATTTTAAATTTGTATCAGAAATGTTTCCATAACAATATACATTACTTTAGATTTTAAATAACACAAAGTTTTTGAATTTATGATCCCTACTAGAATTCAATATAAGCTAAGCTGTCTACCGCGGTTTCACACTCGTCTATGGTTACTGTTCCGCTCCTATAGCCATCCTATAAATAGGCTATTCGATACTAAAAGAGAAGAAAGAATTTTCCAATTCAAACCTGTAGTCCTGAGAATGCACAAACAAACAAACCTTGTAAGCACTCGGATCCCACGAACCAAGAGTTTCAACCACAAATAGTTCTAAAATATAACTTCCAACAAGGTATATTAAGGATATTTTTGCCGCTTGAGGTTCTCCGCAACCGCAGCACTAGCACAACACGACGAGCTAGGAAAATGGGAAGGCGCAAGACTATCATTATTGATTTACTTGTCTTAAGATACTATGTCCTCCAATTGGGGCAAAGGGACAGTAGTTACCCATTGCAACCGGTCTTGAGCTTTACGCTTCACCTCGCTCCATGTCAATCCGATGGCCATCGCTTCTGCCAACACGGTACGTGGCCAGGTTTGCCGAGGACGGCCACGCTTTTTTTCCCTTGGGGATTCCAGTCCAACGCCTGTTTAAGTTTGTGATCGGAATCCAACCTAAGCGTGTGAACAATCCATCTCCACTCACGACGTTTGATCTGGTGGTCGATCGGGCTTTCGTGGCATTTCTTCAATAGTTCTTCGTTAGAGATGGTCTCGGGCTAGTAAATTCCAAGGATGCGACGAAGACAAAGGTTTACGAAAACGCGGCGTGTCTTTGTCACCTTCCACGTTTCGCACCCGTGGAACAGCACGGATTTAACGTTGGATCCAAAAATTTTGAGTTTAATCCTTCGGGTCAATTTTCGTGATTGCCAAACAGGTCTCAGCTGTGCGAAGGTACCATGAGCTTTGGCGATTCGACAAGTGACGTCAATTTGTGGACGCGTTCTACTGTTTCTGTGCCAATTAGTAACGGTGAAGAATCTTCGGGTCTTCCGCGTCTTAATTTTAAGTCCAATCCAATTTACAATTTTGCTTGCATGTCGGTGTGTGTACGTCTTAGCAGGCATAATATATGTCATCGGCATAGTCCTCTAAAACGCTGGATGATCCCCACTCTATTTTGCGGCGCCTGTCATCATAAATGCGAAGTAGAATTTCGTCGAGAACAACTATTAAGAGAAGAGGAGAGAGGAGACAGCCTTGGCGAATACTTGCTTGCACCGCGATGTCTTCCAAGATGCGGCCGTCGAGAGCCACTATTTCTTATATATGCTCTCCAGTATGCATACCAATTTTGGTGGTGCTCAATTTCCAGAAGGCGATACCAAATGCTGGACCACTTCAACGTATGAAAGGCCTTTTAAAAGTCCACAAAAGTGAGATATATCTATCTCCGAGTATGGAGTACGGAGTACGGAGGGTGTTAATTTGGTCCGTGCACGTACGACCCAAACGGAAACCAGCCTGCTCCTTACGTAGTAGGGGTTCCACGGCCTTCGACAGCATATCCAGGATCATCCTGCTGAAGACTTTAGAAGGAATCGGCAGCAGTGCAATGCCTCTCCATTTTTGGCACCGACTGAGATCACCTTTCTTAGGTACGATAACTTAGAGCCCTTTGTTCCAGTCATCTGGGAGTTCCTCAGCGGTCCAGATCTTTTCGATTAAAGGCGTCAGTATGTTGACGACGGAGGTTATGTCTGCTTGTATCATTTCCGCAGTAATCAGGTCGAGCCCTGGAGCTTCGCCTGTCTTGAAAGAAAGAACCGCTACTTGTGAGGCTGACGGTGATTCCAAATTGATATCGAGGAACCGGGGTGGTGAGGAATCGACCGGCAGTCCTTCAGGCGTCGAAGTTGCTGATAATTAAAAGACCTTCTCAAAGTGTTGGCGCCAACGTAGTAGTTGCCCATCTGATCTTACAATGAGTTGCCTTTTTTTTTGGTCTAAGCGGTTTCTTTTTGTGCCAACTGTCTGTCATTATAGGTTTTATTAAATTTTGTCTTTCCGCACTTGATAAGAAATAAATAATCGCCTGATCTAGCGTTCTTGTTTCAACCTACAGTAGGAAATGAAAGTTTGTATTATTGGCATAAGTAGTAACGTATCTTAAAAATAAAAAAATGCTTCCCAAAGTAAATATTCTAACTAACTATAGAAATGGTTACCCATTCGCCAGCGTAGAGCAATAATGGCCTTGACAACCCTGTTTTCTTGTCTAGATAAGCCTTCTTCTCCTTTTTATCTGACTTCGTAAATTCAATTTCTTTACTCTGCGCACAATAAGAATCTTCGATCTACAAATAATCGTCTTCTATGATGTCCGAGATACTGCTCTGGGTTTGTTCATTCCTTTTTCTTTGTCCAGGCGATCTTCCATTGAAATGCGCTTCCTCTGAACATCAGGATGGCAACCAGTCGGTTGTCCTTTAAAATGAAAGCACGAGAACACTTTCGCAAGAAGTTGGTAGATTCATCACACTCTTCATTTGTTGTATTCGTTTTTTTCTCAATATCATTCTTTATTTGTATGTATGTATCTAAGTATATACCTATAATAATAAAAATAATAAATAAGGCCCGTGAACGGGCGCTGTCAGTTGAGACTGGTCATCTCTTAGCTGCCAGTTGCTATTTTAATATCTATATTTAGTTTTTATTTTTACTTTATTGACATTGTTCTCAATTGATAGCGACAAGAAACATGTAACAGAGATATTTGTAATTGCAAAACATGATTGAAAAGAGTGTCCATGGAGTTTCTTGCACATTCTTCTCCATAGAGATCTACGCTTTGGAATGTGCAATTAGCATCATTTTTTCTGACTGACTGACTTCTTGACATTTTAAAAGTGCCTGTAAATGGTTTATTTGAAATAAATGCTTTAATTTTGAATTTTGAATTTTCTCCGTCATGCACCTGCCACGTTATGTCTCTGCACCACCCTAAGGTCGACTGGTAGAAAATGCTTAAGGCATTAAGTCCGCTTTTGTACAATGTTTCATTAATGTATAAAGTTTTGAATAAATAAATAAATATTACCTATTGTATTTTACTATACTTATTAATGTATTTTTAGACAAACACAAATAATTTTTCTTCTGGGTTTCTCGTCCCTTCTAACAAAGAAACCTAAGTGGTCTCAGGCAAAAAAAGGTTGAGAACCATTATACAAATATATGTACTCTGGCTTATCAATTAGTAACCAAGTGACTTGATGGTAATGGATTGCGATGCTTCTAAACAATATTACGTACACAATGCTAATTTATTTTCTCTATTTTATCGTATTATTTATAAAAGAAAAACAGTAGGTAGTTTGATTCGAATGTGCAATTTAGTTCCACTTTTTTGACTAAGCGACCACGTTTCGCTGCCATGTGTCGTCGACACATGACATATGGTTCCGAAACGTGGTCGCTTACAATGGGCCAGTTACCCAGAGGGCAATGGAAAGGGCTATGCTCCAAGTTTCCTTGCGTGATCGAATCAGAAATGAAGACATCCGCAGGAGAACCAAGGTTGCCGACATAGTACGAAGAATCACCAAACTTAAGTGGGCAGGGCACATTGCACGCAGAACAGATGGCCGTTGGAGCCGAAAGGTTCTGGAGTGACGACCACGTACCGGAAGACGCAGTGTTGGAAGCTGGCTCTCTACAAGGGGGACCGATGACCTGGTAAAGGTTGCGGGAACCCGATGGATGCGATACGCACAGGACCGTTCATTGTGGTGACATTTGGGGGAGGCCTATGTCCAGCAGTGGACGTCTATGTAAAATGAAATGATGAAAACTCATCGAAGGCATGACGTTACTTGTTAACCCTGATAAGAACAGAGTGGAACTATCAGCTTTTAACGCGATCCATTTTACGACCTAAACTGAACTGTTAAAGGGATGGAGCTATATAGGGTGTATAGCTCCATCCTTCTTTTTCGCTCGCACGACTGAGCATGCATGGGCAGGGCACATTGCTCGCAGAACAGATGGCCGTTGGGGGCGAAAGCTTCTAGACTGGCGACCGTGTACCGGAAAACGCAGCGTTGGAAGGCCTCCCACAAGGTGGACCGATGACCTGGTCAGGGTCGCTAGAGTCCGATAGATGTGAGACGCTCAGGACCGGTCGTTGTGGCGACGCTTGGGGGAGACCTATGTCCAACAGTAGGCGTCCCTCGGCTGAAATGATGATGATGATGAATCAAATCAAATCAGAAAACAATTATTTCAAACTAGCACTTAGCCAACGACTTCGTTCGCTGAAAGCAGGGACAAGAAAACCAGAAGAAAAATGATGTGTGTTTATCTAAAATACATTTATAAGTATACTATTGTATTTAGCTTCTGGCCCTGACTTTATCCGCTTCGTTTAGTTACTAGATACTACTTATGCCAGTAGGAAATGATAGTTAGTTTGTACGAGTATAATAATAAAACAGATAGATTTTATTTTATTTTTTAGTGGGTAATCAACAAATAAATCCTCTCGCTCTGAGCGGACCGATGCGGAGGAATTTTCGACACCATACATACATATAATATTTATAATTCTTCTGTAAGTGTGTTTGTCACCAAAGTCCTCCTAAACGGATTGACCGATTTTAATGAAATTTTGTGTATAGTATATATTTGAGTTCGAAGTGCTCTGGTTTTCAAGGCCAGCCCCACATCAAGATATATTTGAGTGGGTCCCTGAATAGTTTGAAAATACAATTAGATCCGGTAGATGCCCCTGCCATCAGGTTCTCATTTTTTTTTTCTTATCAAAAGCTAGTTTTCAGCCAGGATGTATCCGGTACTGCTAGTTTTAAGATAAATATTTAGTTTGAAGTTTTTTTTTAATATGTATACCTATAGGTTATTTTTTTTTTAGGTGGGAAAATCATCTAATGACAAATGTCGCTCTTGGGCGGAGCGGGAGATAGTGTCAGACTTTTACTGACCAAAAACCCACTCCTGTTCCTTCGTTGCCTTCGTCCCAGGGCCCGGGTTTTCTTATTCACACTACCCATGGCCCCAGTACGCTTCGACCCTGCTGGGCCCCTACGATTTGCTGACATCTCCCTGAGGCGCGCGGGGAACAATACGCGCCGTCGACGAATCGGGCTCGGTCCGGACGGTTACCAGAGCTACCCATTGCTCGCCGTCCGCAAGCCCTACAGTTTAGTTAAGATTTTTAATAATGTCTAGTTGTTCTTAATCATATACCTAGTAATGCCTTGGTTTGTTGTAAATAAATCTCCAAACAAGAAACACTATATTCTACATTTCCACACTTTCAACATTATTTAGTTTAAATGTAAACTAACGTAAATCATTGCTCAACTTTAAATACCATCTATAAATAACGGGTTCAAAGTTTGTTTTAGGTTTAAACATCGGATCATCTTCTCAAACTCAATGTCGATTAGTGTTTCCAACAATTCTCATTCCAGTGAGCCCGTCGGTTGTATGGAATTGCTCAATTTATATATGCATATCTACTAGTGCTTATTCCACGAAATCCAAGTGTAGTGTGAAAACTGAAACTTTACAAGTTGCAATTATAATTAAGTGTTTAAATTAGAGAAGCTATTGGGGATTTTTTATATATATATTTTTTTGTAAACAATCTACACTGTTATATATATTTTTGTTTGAAATAGGTAATCTCTATTTAACCACTAGCTTCTGCCAGCGGCTTGGCCCGCGTGAAAGTCGGTTTCTTCGTACAAACTTTGGACCTCCGTTTCATCCCCTTAGGGGTTGAATTTCGGAAAACTCTGTTTTTAGCGGATGTCTACACTCTATACTTACAGAGTGTAGACATCCGCTAAAATAGGGTACTTACCCTACCTGCCAAATTAAGTGTGTAGGTGTTATAGTTTTCGAGATTTCGTGATTAATCAGTAAGTGGTATTTCGCTTTTATATATATAGATGTATCGTTATCATCCATCGATATATATGTACTATCATCAACATCATTTCAGCAGATAGACGTCTACGTTTAGACATAGGCTTCACCTAAATGCCCCCATAACGACCGCTTCTGTGCATCTTGCATCCATCGCATTCCTGCGACTCTCACCAGATCATCGGTCTACCTTGTGGGAGGCCCACCAACGCTTTGCCATCCGGTACGAGGTCGCCACTCCAGAACCTTTCGGCCCCACTGACCATCCGTTCTACGAACATTGTGCCGTTACCCACTGCCACTTAAATTAGGTGATTCTTCGGGCTATGTCGGCGACTTGGTTATCCTGCGGATATCTTCATTCCTGATGCTTGAAGGAAACTTGTAGTAGGAATATTTTTTAATAAAAATACTTTATTGTGTTTCTATCTTTATGAATGAATAACTTTTTCCCTTATTATTCACACATTTACTGCCATACAGTAAAAAGATGTATTTTTTACGCTCTTTCTTTTGATATATGAGAAAAAGTGCTACAAAGGTGGGAACGCTTTTTCTCAATACTCTTTCACGAAAGACATGAAAGTCTCATAAAATCCGAGTCGACCCAAACCTGTCGAGCGAAAATCTAGATTGGATAACATCGAATTAGAAATGTTTTTGGTTAATTAGTTTTAGCGTCTTTTGTAATTGTTAAATCCTAATTGTCAATTTATTCTTTCCACTTGTTTCCCGTGTAGAAATGTAATATATGTATATAATCACATTAATATTATATAGGCGAAAGTTTGAGAGTTTGTATATTTTTCTGTTTGTTACTTGTTACGAAGAATCGGCAAACTTAAGTGGCAGTGGGCAGGCCACATTGCTCGCAGAAAAGATAGTCGATGGGGACGAAAGGTTCTGGAATGGCGACCACATACCGGAAGACGCAACGTCGGAAGGCCTCCCACAAGGTGTACCGATGACCTTGTGAGGGTCGCGGGAATCCGATGGATGCGAGACGCACAGGACTGGTCATTATGGCGACATTTGGGGGAGGCCTATGTCCAACAGTGCCCTTTTTTCGGCTGAAATGATGATGATGATGATGATTGTTACTTGTTCACGTTGGAACAGATAAATGGATTTGGATGAAATTTGGCACAAGGGTAGATCATGTCCTGGAATAGCATAATATATGTAGAATTTTGTATCCCGGTAGTTCTTAGGATGATTATCTAAACAATAATAATAATATTCCACAACATTCACACAACGCCATCTGCTTCCAAACAAAACAAAGCTTGTGCTATGAGTACTAGACAACTGATAAGCACACTTATATATTTCTAAATACATACAGATTGTAGATGAATTACATCCAGACACAAAACAAATAATCGTGCTCATCACACAAACATTTGTCTTGGGTAGGAATCGAATCCACGACCTCCAGCACAGCTGTCAGGTAGGGGCCCTGACTGCTATGCTGGAGGTAGACCAACAGACCAGGTAATTTCACGCAGGTGTAGCCACTGGCAGATACTAGTATGCTTTATAACCTACACACCACCATGTCGCCACTGTGTGGACCGCCCGGAGGACACGGTGGAGCACACGGTGGAGGTGTGCCCCGCTTGGGAAGAGCAACGCCGTGTCCTCATGGGGGCGATCGGCTGCGGCGATCTCTCGCGCCGGGCCTTGGTACAGGCCATGTTCCGGAGCGAGGAGGAGTGGCAGGCGGTCGCCTCCTTCTGCGAAGCAGTAATGCTAGCAAAGGAGGGGGCCGATCGCGTGAGGCAACGGCAACGGTCCTCACGCCCCAACCGCCGCCGGGATTCTGATCCCGATTTCCGGCCACCGTAGGCGCGGGCTTGCGGACGGCGGGCAATGGGTGGCCCGCCGTCCGACCGTCCGGTAACCTTCCGGACCAAGCCCAAGTCGTCGACGGCGCGTATTGTTCCACGCGCGCCTCAGGGAGATGTCAGCAAATTGTAGGGGCCCAGCAGGGTCGAAGCCTACTGGGGCCATGGGTAGTGTGAAAACGAAACCCGGACCCTGGGACGAAGGCAACGAAGGAACAGGAGTGGATTTTTAGTCAGTAAAAGTGTGACACTATCTCTCGCTCCGCCCAAGAGCGGGATTTGTCATAAGATGATTTTCCCACCTAAAAAAAAACACCACCACATATTTTTGTTCGTGTAGGTTTTATTTGCTTAGAACTCCAAAATAAATTGAATTTAGATGACCCTAGCGAAAGTGCTTATTTTATAAACCTCTAACGAATACTAATTAGGCCCGTATTTCCAGTTATTTTGAAGAGTCTCACTCCAGTCAAATCAGTAACCTAGACTGCGAAAAGCCCTTAATTAGTGTAAATATAATCAACAGGCTAAAAGTATAACTTTCTTCCTAAGTTGGATAGATTGATATACACTCTTTATTTATACACAATACAAAATTACAATAGGAGCTGAAAGTGAATAACAATGGGCGGTCTTATCGCAATTTTTTACAGACAATCTTTGGATGAATTTTACAGAGAAGGAGAAAAGATAGGCAAACAGTAAAACATTCAGCAAAATGTTAGAGGCCCAGAACAGGGCCGAAGCCTACTGGGACGACATAGGCCTCCCCCAAATGTCGCCATAATGACCAGTCCTGTGCGTCTCGCATCCATCGGATTCCCGCGACCCTCACAAGGTCATCGGTACACCTTGTGGGAGGCCTTCCAACGTTGCGTCTTCCGGTATGTGGTCGCCATTCCAGAACCTTTCGTCCCCATCGACTATCTTTTCTGCGAGCAATGTGGCCTGCCCACTGCCACTTAAGTTTGCCGATTCTTCGTAACAAGTAACAAACAGAAAAATATACAAACTCTCAAACTTTCGCCTATATAATATTAATGTGATTATACATATATTACATTTCTACACGGGAAACAAGTGGAAAGAATAAATTGACAATTAGGATTTAACAATTACAAAAGACGCTAAAACTAATTAACCAAAAACATTTCTAATTCGGTGTTATCCAATCTAGATTTTCGCTCGACAGGTTTGGGTCGACTCGGATTTTATGAGATTTTCGTGTCTTTCGTGAAAGAGTATTGGGAAAAAGCGTCCCCACCCTTGTAGCACTTTTTCTCATATATCAAAGGAAAGGGCGTAAAAAATACATCTCTTTACTGTATGGCAGTACTCGTAAATGTGTGAATAATAAGGGAAAAAAGTTATTCATCCATAAAGATAGAAACACAATAAACTATTTTTATTAAAAAATATTCCTACTACAAGTTTCCTTTAAGCATCAGGAATAAAGATATAGATATCCGCAGGATAACCAAGTCGCCGACATAGCCCGAAGAATCACCTAATTTAAGTGGCAGTGGATAACGGCACAATGCTCGTAGAACGGATGGTCAGTGGGGCCGAAAGGTTCTGGTGTGGCGACCTCGTACCGGATGACGAAGCGTTGGTGGGCCTCCCACAGGTGGACCGATGATCTGGTGAGAGTCGCAGGAATGCGATGGATGCAAGATGCACAGAAGCGATCATTATGGCGATATTTGGGTTAAGCCTATGTCTAAACGTGGACGTCTTTCCTGCAGAAATAATGTTGATGATGCCACGATACATCTATAAATACAAAAGCGAAGTACCACTCACTGATTTATCACGAAATCTCAAAAACTTAACACCTACACACTTAATTTGGCAGGTAGGTTACTTATAGAGTGTAGGCATCCGCTAAAAACAGTTTTCCGAAATTCACCCCTTAAGGGGATGAAACGGGGGTCCAAAGTTTGTACGAAGAAACAGACTTTCACGCGGGCGAAGCCGCTGGCTGAAGCTAGTGGTTAAATAAATAATTCTTACGACTGAGAGCCACGCCAGTCTACACTAAAGCCACAGAATAAATAATAGTACTAACACTAAAGCGAAGGAAACTCGGAGTACCAATAAATAACTTCTCCCAATCTACGGTGGAGCGAGAGGGTGTGTAAGACTTTTCCTGACCTGACTGTAACCTACCTGTGTAAAATTGGTATCACGTACAATTGTCCACATAGGACTAAGTGCGAAAACCATACCTAAATAGAATAGAATAGACCTACGTGTATTTCAGTTACCTTTGCGTTCTAGGGCCACGGTAATTCATTCAAACTTTTCCACGGTACTAGTGGACATCGGCCCTGCAGAGCCGTTATGGTTTTACTGACATTTCTTTGAGGCACACATGGTGGACGGCCGAACGGCGAGCTAGCCATTGCTCGTCGTGAGAGCCAAAACCAGGCAATACATTCATAATTATTTGGATGAAATTCGAAAGAATGTAGTAACACCTGCTCCCCTAGCCAAGTTACAACCATTTCATTTCGATTCTCTTTTCACGTTTTACGAGTAGGTCACGGCTCTGATTTATTTATTCTGACGTCATCGCAATGCTCAGTCAGGTGGTCAGAATAAAGGAATAGGAGGCGTGACCGACTCGCGGCGATCAACGAAAAGAGAATCGAAACGAAACGGTTGTATCTTGGCTAGGGGGGCTGTTAAATCAGGGCTGGTCAACTTGATTCGACCTTACGATCTACTATTTACGAACTGGACTCCGTGGGATCTCTATTACAAAATCAATTTAACCATAAAAGTAAAACAAAGAGTGAGAGTTCATATTAACATGCACTTCCTAAAAAAAATTACTTATAAATTAAAAGACACCATATTTCTTGGTACATTTTCGTACCTACATCGTGGTGTTGGTCGTCGTGCTCATATTTGCTGCCCGTTCATCATTCCTACACTGATAGAATTTATTACCTCCTTTGGCATAATGACATGATTTTATCGGACATTGTTATATTTAACCGGTATTCCCATAAATAATATCGATAAAACCAAGAAAAGGTAAAAGCGGAAACCTTCAGGCAAATCTCTCTTATAACAAATCGCTATGTAATCGTTACGGGCGACTATATCTGTGCCAAGACGCTAAAATACGCTATTTCCACGAATAGCGATAACCACAGTTCATACTAGGGAATCCAATCCCGCAACTTTTTAGCGGGATCAGAAATGCGGGATTACTCAAACGGGATCCCACGGCACGTTAGCCGATTTTTTTTTTCAGAAAAATTTTTTTTTTAGAAAAACAAGTCTAGATAATAATAATTATAGTATTCCACAACTTTCCCAAACTAAGCAGAGCTTGCGGTATGGGTACTAGACAACTGATAAACATACTTATATATTTTAAAACACATACATATTGTGGATAAATAACACCCAGACACAACAAATGATCATGCTCATCACATAAACCTTCGTCCTGGGTGGGAATCGAACCCACGACCTCCAGCATAGCAGTCAGGGTCACTGACTACCTAGACCAACAGGCTTGTCAAATGATCAGCATCAGATGACGCACCGTTCTGATGACATATTTATTAGTCCCAGCATAAACTCATGAACAAGTGATTTGACGTTTTTCATGGAACTCGTGGCTTTTTTGTAAAAAAAATAATTTATATTTTGTGTTGTGCCAGCCCTAAATCGGAAGTAGAATGAAACGTAATTTATGTCAGTTAAAGTATTATATTTTCCTAAATCTGAAAGATAAAACATTAAATATTTTATTCTTTAGTTCCCCACTATTTTAACAATTCATTATAGTGATGTTACAGAAGAGGTATAACATCATCATATTGAATTGTTAGTCAATAACGAGTAATAACAAATGATAATACAAAATATTTTGAAATGAACTTGTCTTTATTTGTTTATTTAGGGTTCCGTACCTCAAAAGAAAAATACGGAACCTTTATAGGATCACTTTGTTGTCCGTCTGTCTGTCAAAACACTTTACCTCGGTAACGCGTGGAGGTATCGAGTTTAAATTAAAACCATATACTCAGGGTCCCTTGAAACTGTGAAAAGAACAAACTTCCGAGTTAACGAGAAAAAAGATACGGTCGTTTATGTCACAAAAAACGTATATTTCGACCCTCTCAAAGGAATCAAAATTCGTAGAGTACGTCCCGTTGACCTAGAATCCTGAAATTTGGCATGAAGCAAGGCCTTATAACACAAGCAAAGGAAAAAATCTGAAAACTGTAAATTTGTAGTTCCTCTCTCTGTCCCTTAAAGGTTTGCTGGGAGAAAACTGATCGTTGAGTTGTTCGTCTTTGTACATGATTCGTCACTGCGTACTATGTAACCTGTGATGTACAATAAATGCCCACGCAAACTGGAACGGTATGGCAATAGATTTAAAGTTTTACCAATGGACTTTCAAACATATATCAATAGAAATACGAAATAAATTCATATGCTTTAAAATGATCCCGTGGCTATACTTCGAAGCGACGTGGCGTGTACAAGTCACTGAAATAACGCTGTATCTAAGTGGCTAGTATGCGCTGACTGGCGGCAAAATCCTTTGTCATGCCGTCCCCGTCTGTGTAGCCCTTAAAAAAATAAAGAATCAAAATTATTTACCTTGACAGACTTCATGAGCGGCGTTTCCAAGTTTATATTTCTGTTCTTCATTGAACTTGATCCTGACCCGTCGATACCTGCGCCAAAAATAACATGATTTAAAAAAATAAAGATAATTTATTTTTGCTTGTATACCAAACTTTAGTTCGACTGTACAACCACGAGAGTTAGTTGTAATATTGCTATGGAATAACTTTTGCTACGAGGTTGCTACGCTTGCTACGCCTCGTAGCAGATAGTCAATCCTACATGTTCATTCAATATTACTGCCATGCCAGCTTTCGCTACGGTACGAGGTTACTAAGCTTGTTACGTCGTAGCAGATTGTCAATCCTACAAATTCATTCCATTTTGAGCTAGCTTTGCTTTCTTCTCTTTATTCTATACTAGTTTCTGCAAGCCGCTTTGTCTGCGTCAATATCGGTATTGCAGACGCGAAGTCAAAGTCAGATAAATATTGTCTTTCCTTGGGGTTCAAGCTCACTCCGTAACTTTCATCAAAATCGGTTTCGTAGTTTAATCTTGAAAGCGTAACAGACAGAGTTACTTTCACATCACACTAATATAATATAAGTGAAAGTTTGTGATTGTTTGTATGTTTGGTACTTCTTTACTCTCGGACCGCTGAACGGATTAGGATAAAATTTGGCACACGGTAAAAACATGTCCTAAAATAGAAATTAAATATATAAATTTTATACTTTTAGCGAGCGAAGCCGCTGGCTGCAACAAGTTTGTAATATTAGTATGGATGAGATTTTCGAATGTGGAAATTGGATTCATGAGTATACGGCAGGTGCTGTAATAGACTGCTTTAGAACCCTGTTACACCAGCAATTGAAGAAAAGCCAGGTTCAGGGCAGGTATGCCTAAATTAGCTTAGCCTATTAGCATAATCAGCCTTTTTTAATGTTCCCACTGCTGGGACTCAGGCCACCTCTCTAGTAGAGGGAATGGGCTGTAATCCACCACGTGGGCCCAGTGCGGGTTGGTGAATGTCACATGTCTTCGAATTTTTGGTTCTGGGACATGCCAGTTTCCTCACGATGTTTTCCTTCACCGTTTTGAGAGCAGTGAAATAAATTACACAAAGTAATGCACCTGGCTGGATTTGAACCCGCGACCTACAACTCCTAAGTCGGAGCCATTACCACTCGGCCACCACTGCTCTCAGCTAAATTAGCTTACTTTGAACAAAGCAGTGTATTGACACCCTGCGCGTCTCGCATTCATTGCATTCCCGCGACTCTTACCAGGTCATCGGTCTACCATGGACCTTGCGTTGTGGCGACAGTTGAGGGAGGCCTAGGTCCAACAATGGAGGTCTTTCGGCTGAAATGATGATGTTAGTGATTGTATTGATATGATACTTACAAACGAAAACAGATCATTCGTAATGATGTACTCGTCGAATCGATGTTTCAAACGTACGGCGAAACGCCACCGATACATGGTGGACATCCCACCGATTCGCACAATACGTTTTGGGAACACATTCATTGTGCGTATAATAAGAAGACAATAAGAAGTGGTGAAGGAGTTCCCTGCCAGAGTCTGTGTTTCCTGATAGCTACTCCCTAGGAGTCTTTAAGTCAAGAGTGAATAGATTACTTCTAGATCAGCGAGCCGTATTATTTATAATAATTATTTATATAATTATCTGGGCCTAAGGGCCCAGAACCTCAACAAAACTGAAAATGTTATAGTGTGATTAAGTTGTAGTGAAGTATGTGGACATTCCACAATTTTGCGTATAGTTAAGGAGTGGAATATCCTGCCGGAGTCTGTGTTTCCTGATAGCTACGACCTCGGAGGTCAATTCTGAACCGTTAGAGTGAAAAAGTTCGTATCTACAAAAATAAAATCATTTTTAACAAACTTAATGCAATAATATGTACATAAAATCGATTCATTGAAAGTCATAAAATATTACAGTCGTAAAATGCTTACTTGCTAAAAAAAATTGACTTTTATCCCAAAATGGGTCAAAATTAACCCGAAGGCCTTATGAAGGTTAATAAACGTTTTGAACTATCTAAAACTTACTTTAACAAAAACAAGACAGAGCAATTTACTAGGAATTAAACTACGGTTTAAGTCGAGTCAGCAAAATACAAATTAGCTAAACAAACATGAAAGTACTAGATTCCCGTTTGAATACGTTAATTTAATTTCACAAGCTCACTGAGTTCTTGAAATTACTGACCGCGAAACTACATGAAAATTGTATAAAGCGTTTTATGTATGGTAACGCTGTTTCTATGCGCGATAGATTAATTTTTTAGCTGGATGTTGTAATTCCTATATCCATCCCTTTCCTGCACATACCATACCTATCAAGTGAAAGGGACAGAGCTACCCACGTAATCGTTTGTGGAATGACATTTCGATGACAGCCGCATTTTACGATGGCGTCCTTTGGCCGCTCCTGGGCCTCACGTCTGCTATCACAATAGTGTCAGAATGGTCTATCATTGATTTCATAAATGTGGATTTTGACAAGTTTGGTAATCTACTAATATAATGGCGTCATTATGACTTTCCAATGGTCAACCACTGACACTCCATTGAAAGTGGTATAGAATGGTAATCTCGCACATATTGACAAATGAATGTCAGACGTATGTGGTGATTTGCTAAAATTTTGACATTTCCTATGATCAGTGATCTACCATTAGAACGAGATTGCTTTTATTAAGCTCGATATTATCATTCTACCACAACTCTATTACGAGACCATTGACCGATCAGTGATCGATCATTATGAATTAGCAGATTACGAACTTTTAGCAAAATAACAATGGGAAATAGCAGACTTGGGCCCCTGATCGTGTTGCGTCCGCAATCAAAATTCGTAAATCGAGTGAATTTGGTGTTTGTGTCCTGAAAAGAGTGATATCGTGTGCAGAGTGCCGGAGACTAACTAGGTATAGTCTCAACCTTTCTTTCAAGGGTCGAGTCGTTTTGACATATTTTTTTTTCCTACGGCTCGTTAATCACGCCCGCTGCACCAGCCGAATTTTAAATGGTTCGCAATCTTTCGCCTGAACCGCGCAAAAATGTATAAATTTTTTAAGAAGGTTTAGTTTAAAACCAGTGTCAGGCAACTAACATGTAGTTGTCTACGAAGCTGTCGCACGTAGCTGAACAACCCCCCTAGCCAAGTTACAATCGTATCGTTCGCGCCGAACGCCTCGAGTAGGTCACGCCTCCGATTCCTTTGTTCTGACGTCATCTCAACGCTCAGTCACGTGGTCAGAACAAAGAAGTCGGAGGCGTCGCCTACTCGAGGCGTTCGGCGAGAATGAGTCATAATGAGTTGTAGGTCGCGGGGTCAAACCCAGGCGCATTACTTTGTGTAATTTATTTCATTACCACTGCTCTCAAAACGGTGAAGGAAAACATCGTGAGGAAACCGGCATGTCCTAGAACCAAAAATTCGAAGACATGTGACATCCACCAACCCGCACTGGGCCCGCGTGGTGGATTGCGGCTATTCCCTCTCCTAGAAAAAAGGCCCGAGTCCCAACATTGGGAACATTATAAGGCCGACTATACTATATACATAAGTGAAAATGAGCAGTATTAGCTTGGTGGTAACGGCCCCGACTTTCGAGGTGTAGGTAGCGGGGTCGTCGGGGTAAAAAAAAAAAACCTTTTCTAAAAGGAGCTGAAATCAATTCATTAGCCGATTCTGAACGTACTACTTTCAGAATGTGTGTTTATTATGTTACATTCTTTTTTCCTGTGCCAACACTACAACTAACAGCTGATTTAAATTAGTCCCTTGTAATTTTAATTGCTAATTTTCTATGTTTTTAACAGACTTCAAAAAGGAGGAGGTTCTATTTTCGGCTGAATGTATTTTGTTTAAGTATGTTCACCGATTTCGCGGTTAGTTGTGGACCGATTTTGAAATATTTTTTTTAGTTGAAAGGTTATGCTTCCGAGTTGATCCCACAGAAATATTGTTATCATGAACTTCGAAGATATAGAACAGAACTTTTCATAGGATCACAGCAGAACCATCATAACATGTAAAATTGCTTTGTTTATACGTGTAGTCGATGACTGACTGAAGGGGGCAATATATCGAACTGATCTGATGATGAAGCCTGAAGTTAGGCACCGGAACTCTTTAATAAATTAATGTTATCTAACCGTTTTTGGAATTCTTAGAATTATCATGAGATGCACTCTGGCTATAAGGTATTTAAGTTTGGCTGAGGGGTACTTTTTGTTGGTAGTACCATATAAAAAGAGTATTATAAAAAAAATACAACCTACTTCAATATAAAAAAAACACTGCAAAGTGAAAAATAACGTCAATTTCAGAAGTCGGTGTTAAATAACGAAGAGACAAAACTATTATAGAAACACTAACTTCCGAAATTAAAGTTATTTTGCACTTTTCAGTGTTTTTCTTTTTACATTGAAGTCGGTTGTGTTTTTTTTGTATTTTTTTTAAAGCCAATTTCTAATTACTCTTCAAGTAAATGTATTCCGTATCAAATTTGTGTAATAAAGTGCAAATAAGTGTAAAAAAAATCGATAACACTTTTTGACAGGTAGAGGTTACCGGTACCATTGATTTTTGCATTGTCATCTTGTCATCAGGTATTACAATACTTTACATTTGACTTGTTATTTTATTGTTTGCGTTCTATTAACTGCATTAGACTTAGAATCCTATTCCTTTCATTCGGCTGCATATTGTATGTGAATGACAATTGAAACGTAAACATAACCATAATTAGTTGGTGACAAAATTTAACTTTCTAAATTTTTTTTTCTGTTTTTCTGCACCGTGGCAATCTGTCCTAAAACAATAAGCCACTAGGTTGACCGACTTTTAGTCTGTTTATGTTTCTTTGTATTAAATGAGAGCGGTTTCAGGGTAGCTCTCATCTCCCTATACGAATCTGGCGCTGAGACTAGGGATGTCACATCTCCTCAACCTCGTGTGCTGTTGTCCTCCTGTTCCACTCAGAGCTAGTGCCATCTCATTTGTGTATTGTGCGAGTCTTTTCTGATATCTCAGGCTATGTTGGCTGATTCTTGCTTTACCGTTCGTATTTTCAGGTCTAGGTACATTTATTTGTTGCTTATACTTTGGGGTATATTGAAGATGTTTCGTAATGCTTTGCTTTAAAACCTTTCTAAAATGTGAATGTTGCTATTGCTTGCTGTGCCCCATAGTTGAATGCCATATGTCCAGATGGGCTGAATGATGGCTTTGTAGACCATCATTTTACTCTCGTTGCTTAGGCGGGAGTAGCGACCGGTTAGCCAATATATGCTGCAATATATTTTCTTTTAACTAACTATATTTTAAATTTCTATCTCAACCTACCTAGTTTATTCTATTTTCTTTTCAATTCCTTATAATGCTCGTCAGGAGGAGTCCAAACTCAGTCTGACTTTGAGCCAATTAAAGGCGTCAAAAGAGTACTGTGACCAACTGATTATGTGTTACATTTTATTTATAGCCACAATATTTTAAATGGAATGGATTCTTTTTTGTATTTTATTTCCTTACCTATCGTGTCTGAAGCAGCTGAAGAGTGACAGCAGGTCTTCTTCAGCAACCTCCTCAGCAGACCTTTGAGGTCCAGCGTGTAGGAGCCGTACACTAGAGGGTTCATGCACGAGTTGGAGACCGCCATCACGAACAGCAGGTCTTGGACCCTCGGAGATACGCGGGCTGCTGATTCACGATCGACCATGTACCTGGAGAGATTGAGTTGTTATTATGGTTCCAAAAGTCTAAATGGAAAAACAAAATACTTATAGGATCAACCGTGTGTCTGTCCGTCAGTCACAGCTAATTCACGGCTCTGAATGTACTAAGACCGATTAATTTGAAAATACATAGGTGCAGTATATGTATATATACAGTACACCTATACATATATAAAAATCCAACCGAATTTGAAATAAAGGGGACACTTTTGAAGTGCAGATCGAACAATTTAAAATATGGCTTTTCGAACTGTACCATGCCACATATTATCAAGTGAATAGGTTTATTATGACTTTCAAATTTACAGAAAAAAAAATTGGGAACGCGACTGCCACTTCCGGGTTCAATTCTAATTTCAAACCATCCAGGGACCCATTAAAATACACACTAAAATTTTCATCCAAATCGGTCAAGCCGTTTAGAAGCAGTTATACTCCATCGGTTTAGATAGTTAACTAAACGTAAACAATCTTAATAAGTCTTTTTATTAAAACAAAAAAAAATCGTATAATAGACATGCAAACATTATTTAAATTTAGTTAGTTACCAAACATCGGTATGACATAGGTAAATAACAAATTGTAAACATTTTTAGATAAAAATTATAGACAACGTTTAGATAAAAGACATGTCAAGATTATTTACCTTTAGTTAATTACCTAAACAGATAGAGTATAGGTAACAAACACACATATAAAAGAACCATGAGATATATAACGATAAAACAAAAGTACAGAAAATAGTTCTTTACGAAAACTTTAAGAAAATTATGACAACATCAAGTTTTTAAAAAACATGAGAAAAATATAATTCATAACTAACTTTTCTCGTTTAATTTTTATTTTGTGGTAAAAGCGCTTTCTATCTGTTGAGTGTAACATGTAAATTTTATGATTTCCATTAAGCTGCGTAATTTGATTACTTTATTCATCAACATCAATAAGAGCTCATGTACACAAGCGGCATGTTGCCAACGGCAGAGATAACTGCAGCCCGACACACGTCGTCGGCAGCTGATAACGCGTCGATGGCGGCCGTCGGCATTGCAACCTTAAAGATCAGCGGCAGCCGTCGTGTGTGTCCTGTCACTATAAGTCGACGGCTGCCGCCGACTCGTGTCGACGGTTGCTGTTATTTCTACCATTAGCAACATGCCAGTCGTGTGTATAAGCTCTAAGGGCCTGTGCACACCACGTTTCTAAAACGCGCGTTGACACGCGCTTTTATCCTATTAAAGGTCTACAAGCTGCGTCTGACTCGCATGCGTATCGTTAAAAACGCGCGTAAACGACGCGTTTTAAATATCATTGTGTATACAGGCCTTAAGAGCTATACAATAATTGGAAAACATAAGTTAATTTAATAGCATTACTTTGTTAGGGAAGGTACCTATATTACATGAAAATATTTATCAGAGCAAATACTAGTCATTCTGAATCAAGTCTGTCATTAAAGTATGCTTTTTGATTTCATAATCGGGACTTTGTTTACTCTCTTCTTAAAGAAAGAAAGAAAGAAAACATTTATTTATTTTTTATTTTTTTTATCTTAATTAATTTTTTGAGGTGGTAAGTCTGACTTTTAGGTTTAAAGAATTTTATTCTCATATGAACAATTTACAGTTCACTTAGAATAAGATACGAAGAGCTTATTTATAAGTATTGTAATTTTATTTATTACATTATAACACCTTTACAGACAAGTCCAAGGCGATGTTATAACTAACACTTAATATATGTACATGGTTATGATATTCATAAATTAATTAGGATGTAATGTCCAAACCTTTCTCAATAATTATTTGAATGTAATGTAATGTTCGCAACTGGTGTGTTGGCGACGTCATAGGTTATATACGAGTCAGACTTTTACTGACTTAAAACCCACCCGTATTCCTTCAGTTGCCCTTTGTGTTTCAGGGTTAAGGTGCTATTCGAACTTCAGCTTCAGGCTGAGGATGTAGGCAGCAAACGGCTGCACGAAGCTGGCGGCACGATTGGTTTTCTATGTAGTAGATTGGGTTTCTGTGGAAACATTCCAAACGCGGCTGCGGCTGCACGTGCTGCCGAGGGGCTGCGTGTGCTGCCACAATCATGTGCTGCCTGCATCCACAGCCTGCATCCGTGGTTCGAATAACACCTTTACGGTAAATCTTTCAAATAATCTCGCAGCCCAACATTGTAGACACTTGGATATCAAGTTCGTTGGTACAGTACACAACTATCACACAACGCCATCTAGTCCCAAACTAAACAGAGCTTGTGGTATGGGTACTAGGTTATTGATAAAGATACTTATATATTTTTAAATACACAAACATTTATCTCGGGTGGGAATTGAACCCACGACCTCCGGCATAGCAGTCAGGACCACTAACCATTAGACCAACAGCCTAGTCAACAGTGACGTCACACTAGCAAGTGCTCACAAATACTGACCACATGGTGATGGTGGCGTACGGCAGCCAGCACAGCGCGAACACGGCGACTATGGTGACGGTCATGCGCAGCGTGCGGCGGCGTGCTCGCTCTAACACGCGTCGGTCGGATCTGCGTAGGCGCACGTGGCCGACTGTGCTGCGATGTTCCCGTTTTTCTGGAGAAGAAAAAATTAAGTTATCTTTATATATAAATGGGGAAACTGACTGACTGACAAAAGCTGAAACTATACTGAGAATAGGAGTGTAAAATTTTGCACAAGGTTTCCTTTTATGACGTAGGCGTGCACCAAAAGAGAATCCACCAAACCAAAGACCAAAATTCACCATCTAAGTTTGTATGGAAAAACCTACTTTCACGCGGACGAATCCGCTGGTAGAAGCTAGTTTTTAATAAAAATTATGATAATAAGGTTGTCGACATGTGGAATGTGGACTCAGCTGTCAATGTACCGATTGTTGTGACCGCCAATGGCCTGATAGTCAAAAGCCTTGACGACTATCTGTCGAATTTATCGTTACGACCCGTTCACGACCTTGCTGCTGTGAGCGGTAGCTAAGCGTGGGGTGGCGAGCGGTAAGATCAAAAGTATGGAAATGTTTGGAGCATTGCAGGTTAAAGAGCAGTGGTGGCCCAGTGGTAACGGCCCCGACTTACGAGTTGTAGGTCGCGGGTTCAATCCCAGCCAGGCGCATTACGTTGTGTAATTTATTTCATCAACACACTGCTCTTAAACCGGTGAAGGAAAACATCGTGAGGAAACCGGCATGTCCTAGAACCAAAAATTCGAAGACATGTGTCATTCACCAACCCGCACTGGGCCCGCGTGGTGGATTACGGCCCATGCCCTCTCCTAGAGAGGAGGCCTGAGTCCCAGCAGTGGGAACATTACAAGGCTGATTATACATTATATATATTGCAGATTTAATCAAGATTTTGATTGATGATAATTTTCTCTGAAGTTAAAAAAATCACGTATTTCCTGGAACAAGTTTTGTGTAATGGTTGAGAGTTCACTCTAATATTTGCAACAAAAGAGCGTTCAGATTTTATCTATCTCATCTCTTTTTATGGTTCCGTAGCCAAATGGTGGTTTCCGTAGCCAAATGGTGGTCATGTCTGTCTGTCTGTCCGTCTGTATGTCACAGCCACTTTTTTTCGAAACTATAAGAACAATATATTGAAACTTGGTAAGTAGATGTATTCTATGAACACAAAAATAGAAAAAAGAAATTGTGGGTTGCCCATACTTAGAACTGAACACAAAAATTGGATGTCTTCAAAAATGATATTGAGGTTTCTAATATATATTTTTTCTAAACTGAATAGTTTGCGCGAGAGACACTTCCGGTGGTAAAATGCCCCCTCCCCCCTGTAACTTCTAAAATAAGAGAATGATGCAACTAAAAAAAATATAATATGATGTACATTACCATGCAAACTTTCACTGAAAATTGGTTTGAACTAGATCTCGTTTTTTTTTTAATACGTCATAAATCGTATCAAAACATAAAGTGTAAAACTAATCCTGTAAAGACCTCTAAAAATCTACTAAAATAGCAGACAGCTTGAACTTTTTCCTTCGTAATGTACTCATAAAAAATATACCTATAGAAACTACACATTTAAATGAGATTCTGGAAGACGAAAAATTTTCCCAAAATTTTTAAAATTAAAAAAAAAAACATTTGTTTTCTGGAACAAGTTTTGTGAAATATTCGACTAACTGACAGAATTACTGAATGCCAACATAGCGTTAAGGCGTAATCCTCTTTTTCGTGTTGTCTTTTTCAAGTTCAAGCATTGCGTTGGATAGCGTTGGATGAAACATATCATCTCATACTGTCCACTTCTCAAAATGTCAACCGGTTGCTAAATATCCACTTCACACAATGTGAACTTCTCATAATGTCAATACGTTTAATGAAGACTCCACTTAGTTTTTACTCCCGAGTCGCGCGAATTTGTCATTTTAAGAATTTGACATTGATTTATTTATTTGTTTAATTTGAATTTGACATTGTGTAAAGTGGACATTTTACGACCGGTTGTAACAACAAGCTTTTAAACCATGTTCACGTTGACGATAAACGGCTCGGTAAGGGCTCTCTTAAGTTCCTTCAATTCAAGGAGTAAAATATGAAGGCCATTCTCAAACAACGTAAAAGCCTAGAAAATATAAAATGTAAATTAGATAAGAAATAAGGTTTTATGTACCTTTTAAATTAAATTAAAGGCAGACTAAAGTGTGCAAAAATTTTTTAATTTTTCGAAACAAACTTTTGTCTTTTTGGTAACAGAGACACAAGATACTTAAGTCTAAGTGAAAGAAAGAGATGCAAATTGAGAATGTTATAATTTTATTTACGCTTGAAGGCACACGAGGTGTGGTTATGTTGGCGAACTTTGTAATTAATTTTAATGTCTGAAGTTGGTTTAAGACAGATGGAGAAACTGTTTCTAATAATAGCTCTGAGTTTTATTTAATTTGTTGAATAAATTGTGCCTGTCTAACTCTGTTTTGGATCAGTGTTTGTTTGTTAATTCGAAAATTTAAAGCATAATAATTTAGTGATGATTGAACTAATTAAGCTAATATACACATTTTACTCCAAATTTAGTGGACCGAAGCAGTTGAAATTTGATGGGTACCACATTCTAATTTTTGTAACGTTAACATATTGTTGTCTCTTACCATCCAACTCCTTACTGCTGCTGTGTATCTCGCAGGAGACACTCACATAGAACACAGAGATCACAATTAGCGATAAGAAGCACATACATGGCGCTGACACAGAAGACACTGTACATTTGCTAAGTTAGCGTATTGTCTTTTACCATCCAACTCTTTACTGCTTCTGTGTATCTCGCAGAAGACACACATAGAACGCAGAGATCACAATAAGCGATAAGAAGCACATACATGGCGCAGACACTGAAGACACTGTACACTTACTAAGTTAGCGTACTGTCTCTTACCATCCAACTCCTTACTGCTTCTGTGTATCTCGCAAAAGATACACACGTAGCACACAGAGATCACACTATGCGATAAGAAGCACATACATGGCGCAGACACAGAAGACACTGTACATTTACTAAGTTAGCGTATTGTCTCTTACCATCCAACTCCTTACTGCTTCTGTGTATCTCGCAGAAGATACACACGTAGCACACAGTGATCACGATTAACGGTAAGAAGTACATTGCGCAGAGACAGAAGATGTTGTAGACTACTTCTTGTTGCTCTGAGTTGAACGCTCCGAAGGATACGCACTGCTCGAATCCTGCAACTTGTGGGTGACGCTTGACGCGGAAAACTATACTCTGAGGACAAAAAAAATAGTTCTGATTAATGTTAATTGAAAGAGCACTTTGTGAATGGAAAGAGCACTTTGTGTGTGTCATGTCACTGAAACTTAAACTGATTAACATGTATATATTATTCTCCTCATTCTGACCTATGGTGCAAAGACTTAGTCTGTCTATTGTCCAAAAGTTTACGCTCAATGATTGCCAACGTGCTATGGTGCGTAGCACGCTATGTGTTAAATTAACAGATTACGTTCGAAACACTACACTGCAACGTACGTTTTGATGCGTCAAAACGTACGTTTTAGTAAACCAGCAAGATATCTAAATAGTCGTAATAAGATTTATAATTGTGCACATCCTTTTTTGGAGATCCTAAATAAATCTATTTGTCTTTGGAAATACCTATCGGGCTTTTTAGCAAGTGAAGAATTTTGTCGGAATGTTCTAAAACATTTTAGTTAACAAAATTTTTGCTTAGTTTTAGAGAATAAAGCGTGTAAAAGTTGAAGTGTTAATTGCAAAAAGTAAAACAAAATTTGTGAATATTTTTGACCCGTTTCAAAGAGAACTTGATGGTGCTAAAGTCTTAACAGATTGTAGCGTAGCTCTCAAATGTACTATATTGCGAGCCAAATTGTTGATTCTTTTATTTATTTACTTTTAAGGGTTCAGTTTCTCAGTTGCCAAAAACAGAACCCTTATATCACTTTGCTCTCTATCTGTTTGTCTTTCAATCTGTCCATCTGTCTGACAAGACTTTTTACAAGAACACGTCGAAGTATAGAAATTAATATCTAATACTCAAGTCAGCTACCCCTTGGAGCAGTGAAAAATTCAGTTAAAGCTATTTAAAGATAAGGCTGTTTACGCTCCGTTTAGTCGTACATATATTTTGATAGTCGCAAAAAAATGAAAACATAGGGTACTTCACATTGAACAAGAATCCTGAAACTTGGCAACAAACAAGGTCTCACAGCCCAAGTCAAAGGAAAAATAATAAAGTAATAATAATAATGGTTACCGACTCCAAAACCCATAGCCCTACTATCTTTGTTTTCCATATATCACAATAGTTTTTCACCAACGTGGGTTGTCCTTGGGTGCACTAGCGTAGCACGTACAGGGATAATCGTAGGTTGGTATCATGTTCCATTAAAATTATCTAGGGCTTCTGCGAGTTGGCTTCGTCACCTCGAGACCTTCTAAAGGTCCAGGACCTCGAGGTTCTGAGATATAATAACCCATTATTTAATTTTTAATTTATATTGAAAGCAGGTGTTACAATAATGGTGTTAGATTCAGATATATGTATACTTCTACCGGTTGGCATACAAAACTATAGGTTAACTTACAGATTATTTTAGAAACTAAGTACTTAAAATTCAAAATGAGATCATGAATCAGCTAAATCTAGAATTATTTGCATATAGTAATTTACAGACACTAGCTTCTGCCAGCGGCTTTGCCCGCGTAAAAGTAGGTTTTTCCATTAAAACTTTGGACCCCCATTTCATCCAATTAGGAGGTGAATTTTGGAAAATCCTCTCTTAGTGCTTGCTTACGTCATAAAAAGAACCCTTGTGCAAAATTTCACGCTCCTAATCCCAGTAGTTTCGGCTGTGCGTTGATATGTCAGTCAGTCAGTTTCTCCTTTATAAATTACTATGCAATTAAATATATATAATATAGATAAGAGCAAGCAAATATTACAATTCATCGTTTATAAAATCGACTACAGAGTAATAACATTTCACTGTCAGCAACGATGACAAGTGTTTTTTGAATTTTATTAAGGACTGATCCTTAATAGAATTTCGCAATCTGTTAACTATAATAAGGTGTCATACCAATAATGTTTTTAAGTAAAGCACTGTTATAATAATAATAAACATTTAATTTTGAGGCATCGGAGGCCCATAGAAGAAATACATAAAATAATCTTAAATTATTATAAAATACCTATTATAAAAAAACTTATTTAACTATAAATTTATATACGTAATGTAGTCGGTGTCATGTTGCGCTGCGTGGTATCACATAACCGTCCTCGGAAACGTCGGTATACGACACCTTTCGGCCAGAAGTCCTTTTAAGAAGGTCTGTAGCTGTTGGGTTGGAACTCGTACCACGAACGACTTGAAGTTGATGTCGTCGCGCGTTTTCAATCTTACGACCCATACATACGACATATATTATCATACCAGTATATACAGACCCTGATATTTTGATCTCATAGCAGTAGTTCGCTTCCTCGTATTATTCAATGCAGAAAATAGATGTATGTTAGTCTTAACGAATATCATACTAGGAAAATTTAGTATTTTGTGTTTCTTAAAAAATTGAATGTATACATCTGTAACATTGAGGTTAAAAATGGAACTTATGCTCCGTTTTATGGCTTTTAAAAATAGCAACAATTACCCCAAAATAATAGGGGTTAAAGTATGAAATTGCCGTTTTATTGTAATAGGTACTTCGAGTTGACATAGAACCTTAATGGTTTGAGATTTTTGAGTGAAACTTTTTTTACATGGTACCTATGAAGTTCTTCTTTTAGAAAAGTGCAACATTCGATTATCAAAAATCTGGTTATGAAACCAGTACTAAAATTACAGGTCGCTAATCCGTAATCATGTCATTACGGGCACAATTTTTTATGAACTTCTAAGGTATGTTGTTAAAACTTTACCTGTGTTTTCTCCAAACTTGAACAAACAACACTAAGAAGCCGTGTCGGGTTCGTCTGTCCCTGAGGAAATTTAACTACCCCTGACTTCACAAGCTATTTCGGTAGACTTTGTTCTTTGTTTGCGTTTGAGGCCAAAGATTTTTATTTAATAAGGCGTTTGAGATTGATAGTCGTCAAGTTTTAAGAGTTCCATACCCAAGGGCTTGCGGACGGCGAGCAATGGGTAGCCCGCCGTCCGACCGTCCGGTAACCGTCCGGACCGAGTCTAAGTCGTCGACGGCGCGTATTGTTCCACGCGCGCCTCAGGGAGATGTCAGCAAATCGTAGGGGCCCAGCAGGGTTGAAGCCTACTGGGGCCATGGGTAGTGTGAAAGCGAAACCCGGGGTCTTGGGACGAAGGCAACGAAGGGACAGGAGTGGGTTTTTAGTCAGTAAAAGTCTGACACTATCTCCCGCCCCGCCCAAGGGCGGAGGATGTCATGAGATGATTTTCCCAACGAAAAAAAAAAAAAAAAAAAAATATCCGAAGGGTTATAATGGATCCCTATTGTTATGACTCCGCTGTCCATCTGTCGGTCACCAGGCTGTATCTCATGAACCGTGACAGCTAGACAGAAATTTTCACAGATGGTGTATTTCTGTTGCCGCTATAACAACAAATACTAAAAACAGAATAAAATAAATATTTCAGTGGAGTTCCCATACAACAAACGTGATTTTTTTATGCCTTGACTCAAGCTTGACCAGTTTTTTTTTTTTTTGTTTGCAGTTGTAAGTCACTGAAAGCTGACATAATTATGTATGAGATAGTCTTTATCATTTTAAGTCAAATTTTGTGAAATTATATCAATTTAATTCTAATTGTTATTTTATAAGTTACCATTTTAATTGCTATATCAAAAGTTATCATTTTAACCAGTTATAATGTGTATGCTGTAAGCTCCAGTAACTGAATAAGCACATGTTAATGGACCTCTTGTAAAATTGTAAATAAATAAATAAATAAATAAATAGTATTCCGTTTGAGACGTATAATGATGTATGTTTCAAACGATTCCAGTGTAGATTGCAATATTATTTGTTATGCAATATTTTACAGTAGGCCGTGTGTGGAGTGAAGAGTGCGCACGCCAAACGTAGCCTGCCTGGTACCTGAGTATCAAGATATACAGCCATATGCATAATCAGCCTTATAATGTTCCCATTGCTGGGACACAGGCCTACTCTAGGAGGGAATGGGCCGTAGTCCACCACGCGGGCCCAGTGCGGTTTGGTGGATTCCTCACGATGTTTTCCTTCACCGTTTTGTGAGCAGTGGTGATGAAAATAAATTACACAAAGTAATGCGCCTAGCTCAGTTTGAACCCACGACCTACATTGGGCCCGTTACCACTCGGCCACCACTGCTCTGATCTGAGAACAGCTCGTGGGCTATTTTTGAGCCTCCCACCCACATCCCCCATTTTTCTCCTTTGATAATTTATATGGAAAAATATTTTTTGCCGGGTCAGCTAGTTAATTAACATAATGATTGATTTACATTCAATGAATAACAGCTGTAATCATGTTCATCAACTAATGGTTACCTAAACTGAAATTTAATTTATTTATGTCTATTAGATATTATCATATTGTATATCGGCTGCTCTCTCTATTTTAAATGCAAAATAATTTGATTATTATAATACATTTCAATGACAATGCTTTCATTATTGGTGTTTTCATGCATGAAATGTTTGAATTTCATTTAAATTTAAAATAATGCTCACAATACGTTTCACGATAAGTTGATTTGATATAAAATTTACTAGCTTTTGCCTGCGGCTTCGGCGTCATTATCATCATCATCATTTCACCACTCATTGTCCACTGCTGGACATGGGCCTCCCATGAGCATCGCCACAACCACTGGTCCTGTGCGTCTCGCATCTATCAATTTCCGCAACCCACACCAGGTCGTCGGTCCACCTTGTGTGTCGGCTTTCCAACGCTACTACATCTTCCGGCACTGAGTCGCTACTCTCGACTTTGAGCTGTGATAAAATGAAACTTCTGAATTAATTAAAAAGAGGCTGGCTGGCTTTTACCTCGGTCAGAGATTAAGCATTGCCATACAACGTGGCAATGCCGCCAGCCAGTTTTGGGCACATTTCCAGTCGACAGCGATGCGGAGGAATTTTATGACGCCATATTTTAGCTAGTAGTTTTTGTCTTTAGTGTATATATAGTTTTAATTAGTTAAGTGTTTTTTATCAATTAATTGTAGATGTAGTTTCAAATAAATTGTTTTACTAAAGAGAAGATACGGCCGTTAAAGTCGGTAAAAAACGTGTATTTAGATACTTTCAGGAGAATCAAAATTCATAGGGTTACTTTCAGTTAACCTAGAATCCTGAAATTTGGCATGTCTTATAGCACAAGTATAGGAAAAAAATTGAAAAGTGTAAAGTTGTAGTTCCGTCACAAAAAAAAAAAATTATCGACATAAACAGCCCTAACTTTTTTTTTCGTTAACTCAGAAGTTTGATTTTTTCACAGCTTCAAGAGACCACATACCTAAATATATTATTTTAATTTCATCTCGATATCTCCACACGTTCCCGAGATAAAGGGTCTTGACAGACAGACAGACAGCCAGATATTATAGAGACGGACTACAAATTGACCCGTTTTTTTCTTTTGAGGTACGTAACCCTAAAAACGTGTTGTGCCGTCCCCAAGTAATATGAGATAAGCGCAGGATGAAGAAGACTAAGGAAATACTTTTAGAGTTCCGTCCCATTTCGCCTCTCTCTGGACCATAACTTGTACCAGGGCCGCCTCCACGTGGATACGGCTTGTTAAGGTACCCTAGGCCTGACATTGTGCGTGATTTTCACTAACGAGGTCATTTAATATCGTTCTAGGTACCGACTGATCAAATTCAAAGTCAAGTCAAAGTCAAAAGTTTTTATTTCACATAGGCCTACATGGGCAGTTATAACACGTCAGAAGCTAGAGCAGTGATCAACTTGGTATGTTGATCAATTGTTATTTTAGTCACGAGTGAACCTAAATCTTTCATTAATTCAGCAATATCCCTAGTCCGTATCAGGTATCTTATAGAGCTTAATAACTGTACCCAAAACTATCGGATATTCGAAATAAAAAAATATCCGTAATTACGGTTACGGATATTTTTTTATTTCGAATATATATATAATCGCAAAGTGATAAAAAAGTTTCGGATAGTTTCGGATAAAGGCGGAGTCTAAATGACAGATATATCATCATCTATGTACATCTTTGAGACCATTATGTTTGTTAAAATGAACCCAAACCTATTTCCCCTAGTATCTGACAAAGTAATCCGAAATAGACGCGACAACAGCAAACTTTGCATCCCAAGATCTCGTACTGCATTACTACGTAAGAGTGTATTCTGTATGGCGCCAATTCTTTATAATAAATTACCTAAATATTGGAGGGAAGATACAACAGCAAAATTAAGAAATAGGTTAAAAAATGTTTTGTTAAAGAAAGCTTATTACAGCACTAAAGAGTTTTTGACTGATAAACTGATATAACTCTGACTTTTCGACATGTATAGACTATTTTTATTGTTATTATTATTTATTGACTTATGTAAACCTTGATATGTTAAAATTATTATTTTTTTTTTTTTTTATTGTTGACTATGACGTATGAAACAAATAATTTCTGACATTAAACATTTCAGAACTTTGCCGTTAATTAAGTAATGTATGTATGAGTAATTTTATGACATTTATTCTCACTCAATTATATTTTGTACGCCATTAAGGCAAAACATGACAGTGATTCAACTGAACTTTATGTAACATCTTGCATTTATATGTATACTCATGTTTTAGCAAAATAAATAATCTTGTATCTTGTATCTATCATCATTATGAGATTTTTGTTGGTTTATCCTAGCCAATAAATAATTTTTAAATAATATATAATCATAATAATCAGTTCATGGATTTAATTGAATATTTTTTAATTGAGTTTTTGTAATAAAATTAATTATGTTCATTTTGAATGGTTAGAATTAATTAAATTAACGATTGCTTGCAATTATCTAAACTATTATTTTGTGATTATAGTTATTATTTGGTAAGAAATAAAAGGCTTTTTATTTTATTTATATTAACCTGGCCAAACAAATGATAAACAATCGGTCTAAAAATAAAAATCAAATCTTATTTTTTACTTTTAAAATTCTAATATCCGTAACTGAAACTATCGGAACTTGGCATCACCATTATCATCATTTCAGCTGAAAGACATCCATTGTTTGACATAGACTTCCTCCAAGTGTCGCTACAACAAACGGTCCTGTGCATCTCGCATCGACTAGCGGATAATCTGTAATAATTTTGTATCCGTAACCATATGGTTATAATGCGATCTGCGGTCTTTCCGTCCGATTATAATTTATCTGCCTTCAAGGCTAGAGTGAATAGGCTCTTAATAAACTAGAGCGCCTCAACATCAATGATTGCATCACTGCTTACCATCAGGTGGGATGGCACAAGCACTAGTTTATATTATTATTAAAAAAACCTTTATTCGTATTCAGATCCGAAATATTATATTCATAACCTCCCTGGTCGTTATCTGCGAGGAATAATAAAAATGATGCGAAATGAAATGCTTTCGCCCTACCTGAGTTTCTTAAGAGGTTCTCTCAGCAAGATATTACTCTGCGAGGTTGCAGTTTTGCGATTTCATTTGAAAACTTGGTTATTGAAGCGTCCAACAGTAATCTACTACCGTTGATATCTGACGAGCATGTTTGCCGTAAAGTTTAAGAGACAAACCTTTTCCATATTTTTTTATTTTGAGGATTTGAAATTGGCTCAAATAAGCACCTTTTAAATGCGAGTCTTAGTTTTGCAAGGGAGGCACGTGACTGACTCGGGTATGTATTATGTGTGTTTACCCTATAGGGCAAAATACTCTTACTTCGCTATGCGTTTGTTTTTCAAGGCTTGTCTCGCAAGAGGTATCAAGTTAAAATTAATTTCAAATACGTAGGTCTATTGGAGCTTTAAAAATCAAGCTTCTAAGGCATGCAGTAAAAAAATTCAGTCTCAAATAAATGTACGTAACTAAACATAAATGATTGATAGAAAGAAAGAAATTCTTTCTATCAATCATTTATGTTTAGTTTGTTACTTTGACACTCGCAAGGGAATCAAGACCCACCGTTGAAGTATATTCGAAATTTGGAAATGTTAAAAAAAAATATAATTTGTATTTTTTTTTTTAAATATTGTGTCTTATGGTACAATCTAAAAACATTTGCAGTTATAGAGTTGACCGTGAGTATCTGACAACAATTTATACAACTACAAAAGTTAAGTTTGTCCCTCAATTCTGCTCATCTTTTTGTTAGAAAATTAAATAACATTACGATATTACGATGAACCCTTCGTGTGTGAACCGATTCGCACTTGGCCCGTTTTTTTTTAATCTATAAATCTATAGCCTAATATACAAAAATATGGTGTTTTAAGTAAGAGAAGGATCCAATACATTCTACCGTGAGGCATGCAATTTTTTTATATTAGAATGAATTATGAAATAATTAAAAAACAATATATTTAACTTATTTTCAAATGATTAAAATAGACCATAAAAATATAAACCATTCCATTTCTAAATTCATTCAGTGGTAAACAATGTAAAAAATAAGTTAATAATTATTCAATAATACAATGTCAATAATATGTTAATAATTAGTCAATATTACAATGTCAGTAATAATTTAATAATTAATCAAATCAAAATCTGAATAAAATAGAATAAAATCATGAGGAAAATCATTGTTTATAAATAATCATATAGATATGTCATTCAAATTCATCTATCGTATAATAAAATTTTTCAAGTAGCAATTTATTTCATTTGTTTTTAAATATTTGTAGTGTGCAATTTTTAATATCATCAGGTATTTTATTGTAAATCACCGGTCCCATATGCATAATATTCTTTTTCAGCAGTGTTGTTTTAAATTTGCCTGTATGTAAAAGATTTTTATATTGAGATCTTATTAATGTTGGCCTTGTTGAGTGCTCAATATTTGGACAAGATAAATTTTGATTACCTTTTACAAACAGTGCCATATCCAAAATATAGAGTGACGGAAATGTTAGTAATTTGAGGGATTAAAACAGAGGAACGCAGCTGTCTGTTGAATTTATTCCGGCCATTGATCTAATACAATATTTTTGGACTCTGAAAATCCTTTCTCTCTCACTGCAATGACCCCAAAAAACTACTCCGTATCTTAAAACAGAAGCAACAAGATCATGATAAGCTATGATAATCGTATCAGTGCTAAGTTTTTTTGTCAAATTATATAAAATGTATGCAGATTTGCTTAATTTCTTGCAGATCTTCTCGACCTGTGGTTTCCATGTCAGTTGATTGTCAATTTTTACACCTAAAAATTTTGCAATATTTGTACTGTCTACTCTTTGCCCATTGTATACTTTTGTCAGAGCGTCTGGACGTTAACGCTGGTAAAAGTGCATTACTTTTGTTTTTTTCAAATTAACAATTAAGTTGTTGATAGAAAGCCAATTTACTACATTTTTTAATGTGTCATTAATAGTCAAGTCAAAGTCAAAGTCAATAACTTTTTTTTTTGTGTGATAGTTGTGAAATATTATATTATGTATGTGGAATATTATATTATATGTACATCATATATTTTTTTTTAGTTTTATCATTCACTTATTTTCATTATAATATATTCATTCATTTCATTATCTATACTCATAAAGATACTTAACTAATTAAAACTATATATACACTAAAGACAAAAACTACTAGCTAAAATATGGCGTCATAAAATTCCTCCGCATCGCTGTCGACTGGAAGTGTGCCCAAAAGGCTGGCGGCATTGCCACGTTGTATGGCAATGCTTAATCTCTGACCGAGGTAAAAGCCAGCCCTTGGGTCATGCAAAGTGTCAACTAAACGTCTGGATAGATCTTTGAAAAGCTTATGAGCACTTGGACGCCACGGCCCAAGAGTTTCAACCCCAAACGGCTCAAAAATATAACTTCCGACGAGGTTGTTATATTTCCGCCGCTTGAGGTTCTCCGCAGCCGCAGCGGCAGTACCAGCACAGCACGAAGAGCTAGAAAGATGGGATGGCGCAAGAGTGTCGACACAGGTAGCGTCCCACACTAAAGGCATACCCATCCACCATGGAAATAAAGACATACCGTCCAGTCTCTTACCATCGTCGCGTGCCAGGCCATGAGGTTCCAAAACAGCCGGAACGCCGACGGTGACAAGGGCTCGTCGGATGATGTCGTTAATATTCGCGTGCCGTGCTATCCGTCCCGCGCTTCGACTGCATGACAGGCCGTGGTGACCAAGGCTGTTGACAACTTCGCCACAGTGGCAGCGATGAGGAGAACAGCAAGGAGCGCCTAGGCGTAGGGCAACAGCTAGGCGGAAAGTAGTATCGTCGAATAAGGTGCCAATATTCGACGACGGCAGTGCGTGAAGCCAAAGACCTGACTCCCAATTTCCCACAGCCAGGAGGCGCGCACGCTCCGCAGTAGTAGCAGATGTTAGGATTTGGTTTTCCTGGACTACTTTGCAGAGCGGTTCATCCCACCGTCTCTGGGAGGTAAGGTTGTCAGGCGGATTTGTATTCGGGCAAGCGATTCTCCAGGCATCCATAGCCTCGGTGAAGCACGGCACTTCAAAAAGAATCAGTGTGGAAGTTAGAATGTTCCTGATTAATTTATCAGTGCTGTGAACCGAAGATATGAATGCCGGTAAACTAATACTGGTAATTTTGCGGAATATTATATGTTGATTCTATCCGCGTTAGATTCATTAGACTAGATAGACTAGACTAGAGATTAGATTCATTTAGCAGTGTTGCATGGTTGGTTTCGGCTGGTTACATTTACTATTTTCATCCCTTTCCTGCACATGCATTATCGCTTTTGTGTGAGTGAGAGGGGCTGAGCAACCCAGGTACCACAAAAGGAATGACTTTTCAATGAGAAGCCGGCGATAATTCAATGGCCGTCTAATGACTGTTCTGTGCGCCCTTTCAACAAAATTCGAAATTCGAATGAAACTTGGTATTTGTGTCTCGAAAACTGTGCCATCGTGCGTGTTAAGCTGTGATAAAGACTTCTAGGTATCGTGCAAACATTTTATATTTTATATTAAAAGGTAAGTCGCTTTAACCTATCATTTGTCACGACTTTATGTTAGAAAAAGTGTGACACACCATCCTTAGAACAGGAGAAGTCATTGGAGGAATTTTCCACTTCAAAAACAATAAAAAAGGTGATGAAGTCAAATTGACGGGTGTGCCGCACTGTAAGATCCGTCACCTGACTCCGCCTCCCCCCCTTGAGCCGGCACTGTTTCTAAGTGACCATTGCCCTAGAACGGAAACGTTTTTTGGCATATTCGTACCTCAAAAGGAAAAAACGGAACCCTTATAGGATCATTTTGTTGTCCGTCCGTCTGTCTGTCTGTCTGTCTGTCAAGACCCTTTATCTCGGGAACGCGTGAAGGTATCGAGTTGTAATTAAAACCATTTCAGATCTGCGGTCCCTTGAAGGCGTGAAAAAATCAAATTCTGAATTAACGAAAAAAAATATACGGCCGTTTATCACAAAAAATGTATATTTTGACACTATCAAGGAAATCCAAATTCATAGGTCCGTTGACCTAGAATCCTGAAATTCGGCAGAAGAAAGGTCTCATAGCACAAGTATAGGAAAATTCTGAAAACTGTAAATTTGTAGTTACGTCACAAAAAAATAAAAACTTTTTTTGCGATTCGGAAAAATCTTCGTAACTTAATTCGGAAATTAAACTGTTTTCATGGGTAAGTTTTTACGGAACCCTCATTGCGCGAGTCCGACTCGCACTTGCCCGGTTTTTTGTAGTTGGAAATCATCCAATACCTTTTCTCGCTCTGGAGTGGAGTGAGAGGGCATGTCAGACTTTTACTGACTGTAACCAAACTGGTGTCTTTCAGTTGCCCTTTTACGTTGTAGTGGTAGGGTAGGTTTCCTTTTCAAAAATGTCTTGTGGCCCCAGCGGGTGTCGGCCTTCTTATGGGCCCGTATATAGTTTTGCTAACATCTTTTTGAGCCGCGCGTGGAACACTACGCGCCGTCGACGACCCCGGCTCGATTCGGACGGTTACCGGACGGCTATGCAAATATTAATATCGACGGTTGTAAGGCTAATTGATCTAAGCGACATTAAAAAAAAATTGAAACCTGACTTAAACGACGGAGAAAAATTGGCTGATTCCAAATATGTAACTCAATATTGGAAAAAATGTCGTTTAGATCAATTAGCCTTTCAACCGTCGATATAGTATTCATTAAATTTATTAAAAATGTCATATTTAAGCTTCAGTTATCACTATAATTGCTACAAAATGTTTGATTAAACAAATTAATTATAAATATTTAATTTCACAAATCATTGATTAAAAATGTCATAATAATGTGACATCAGAGGTTACCAATACCTGCTATCACTATTAAATGTCAGTATAAAATAATGGAATCGTCCGTGAATATTTTGCAGCGAAATAAATTTTTACTTACTAAACAAGTTTTTAATGAAAATCATTTTTTCATAGCAAGCTTTTATAGCGCGGTTTATACCTATATAATTAATACTCATTAAGCCTATTTCAAAAAGCTCAAACACGATATACTGAATTCCTACAGCCACCTTCCTGTTCCATCTTCAGATCAGCTCCATGTCATAATAATTATGCAATGTCATCTGATTTACATCGAAAGTCTATGACCAGTGCGTGTTGCCAGTGATGACATATGGCTCCGAAACGTGGTCGCTTACAATGGGCCTCATCAGAAGACTTAAAGTCATCCAAAGGGATGGAAAGGGCTATGCTCGGAGTTTCCTTGCGTGATCGAATCAGGAATGAGGATATCCGCAGGAAAACCAAGGTTACCGACATAGCACGAAGAATCGCCAAACTAAAGTGGCAAAGGGCAGGGAACATTGCTCGCAGAACAGATGGCCGTTGGGGCCGAAAGGTTCTGGAATGGCGGCCACGTACCGGAAGACGTAGCGTTGGAAGGCCTCCTACAAGGTGGACCGATGACTTGGTAACGGTTGCGGGAGTCCGATGGATGCGAGACGCACAGGACCGTTCATTGAGACGACTTTGATGACGTCTTTTGGCTGAAATGATGATGATGATCTGATTTACACATGCAAGCAAAATTTCAGCTCGATTGGTAACTGGGAAGTGAATCAAATTTAATTTGCAAGATTTGATTACAGACAAACATCGGGACAGATGAAACTAAATAAAAGCTTGTGATAAAAAAATACAACTGACTTCAATTTAAAAAAAACACTGAAAAGTACAAAATAACTTTAATTTCGGAATTCGGTGTTTCTATAATAGTTTTGTCTTTTCGTTATTTAACACCGACTTCCGAAATTAAAGTTATTGATATTGACTGGCCTGTTGGTCTAGTGGTTAGTGGCCCTGACTGCTATGCCGGAGGTCGTGGGTTCGATTCCCACTCAGGACAAATGTTTGTGTGATGAGCACGATCATTTGTTTTGTGTCTGGGTGTAATTTATCTATATATGTATGTATTTTGACATATATAAGTATGTTTAACAGTTATCTAGTACCCATAACACAAGCTCTGCTTAGCTTGGGACTAGACGGCGTTGTGTGATAGTTGTGGAATATTATATATTATATTATATTTTGCATTTTTCAGTGTTTGTTTTTTACATTGAAATCGGTTGTATTTTTTATTATTGTCGCCGATCCACAGTATTGACTCTGGGCTTTGAAACAAATGATCGTGCAAGCAATATAAAATTGAATTTCAATTGTTTATTCTCTTATCTGTATGGCAGTGTGTAGCATTATTCAGCGATAGCAGAATTCGGATTGGACGAAACGCAATTTGATTCCTTTTTAAACGACTTCAAAAAGGAGGAGGTTCTATGTTCGGCTGAATGTTTTTTTTTATGTATGTTCACCGATTTCTCGATAAATTATGGACCGATTTTAAATTATTTTTTTTTGATTGACTGGTTATGCTTCTGAGTTGGTCCCATAGAAATATTGAAATGATCTGATAATGAACTTCGAAGATATGGAACAGAACTTCTCACAGGATCACAGCAGAACGGTCGTAATAAGTAAAATTGCTTTATAATATAGGTGTAGTCGATGGCTGACTGAAAGAGGAGGGGGCATATATCGAACTGATCTGATGATGAAGCCTGAAATTTGGCACCGGAACTCTGTAATAAATTAATGTAATCTAAGATTATTAGAATTGTCACACAGTCAAACATAGAACCCCTTATTTTTCAAGTAGGTCAAAAAGCGCTGATACGCGTTTGTATGTACGATTTCTTCCTATGTGATATATGTCAGAATTTATAAAGAATTAATTAGTTTGCCGTTGACCCAGATCTTTGAATTTTGCATTGTTTAATTAAATCCTTCGTTTTATGTGACTAATTGACGTCAATATGGCATCTACACTTGACATCATGTAATTTAATTAGACTAATCCGTTTGCCATATTGTATTCCAATTTTAATTTAATATAATGTAATTAAATTTTGACATTAATATATTTCTGGAATGTAATGTAATGTTATTTATTTTTTTGTACTGTGTTTTTGCTAACATCATTCTAATTATTATTATTTTTTCATTTGACATTTTATCCGTTAAAATTAAATAACAAATAATATGTGTTTTTAAATCAAATGTTTTATTGTGTTAATGTAGTGTTTGTCTCTAAGTGTTGCAGCACTCGAATAGTGACATTATGAAATGTATTTGTTAATTCCCAGTACTTGTAATGTTGGCGATCCTAATAAATAAATAAATAAATTTGCTCGAAATAATGTACCTACAGGCATTACAGTACCTTGCGGCGATGTGCAATTTCGGTAAATGCAAATCATGCTCGACGCTTAATGAAAGTTTTAACGATCATGAGCCTGACCATGACCTCTTAAAATGTTAGTCGTGCGAGCGAAAGAGAGGGATGGAGCTATACACCCTATATAGCTCCATCTCTTTAACAGTTCAGTTTAGGTCGTAAAATGGATCGCGTTAAAAGCTGATAGGGCCACTCTGTTCTTATCAGGGTTGATAAGTAACGTCATGCCTTCGATGAGTTTTCATCATTTCATTTTACATAGACGTCCACTGCTGGACATAGGCCTCCCCCAAATGTCACCACAATGAACGGTCCTGTGCGTATCGCATCCATCGGATTCCCGCAACCTTTACCAGGTCATCGGTCCCCCTTGTAGGGAGCCTTCCAACACTGCGTCTTCCGGTATGTGGTCGCCATTCCAGAACCTTTCGGCCCCAACGGCCATCTGTTTGCAATGTGCCCTGCCTATTGCCACTTAAGTTTGGCGATTCTTCGTGCTATGTCGGAAATCTTGGTTCTCCAGCGGATATCTTCATTTCTGATTCGATGGAAATTCGCAACTGATTCGTGACTTTAAGCATTCTGATGAGGCCCATTGTAAGCGACCACGTTTCGGAGTCATATGTCATCACTAGCAACACGCACTGGTCATAGACTTTCGTCTTGAGACACTGTGGTATGTTGGACGAGAAGATACCGAGATGAGTTTTACTTATTCACCATTACACTGCTTTTTATGGCACAAGTAGTGGCATGGCAGAAAGTGGCTGACCTTTATTTTACAGGGGTACTAAAGAAAATGGTCGCTTTTTACGTTTCCACGGTCATCTAATTTCCAACATAGTCCATGACACTTTAACTGTCGCATCGTAACTTTGGTTAATATCTACCCCGTCTTACGATGTCGTACCTACCCTCTGGCATGTGTAAGCTCCTTTAGACGATATGGACGGATCGGACCTCGAAACCTGTCTTTCTGCAGCGGGGTGTGAGGCAGGGAGACGTTATTTCTCCAAAACTGTTTACGGCTGCAATGGAGGATGTCTTCAAGGTTCTAGACTGAAGCGGACTACGCATTAATGTCAAGAGCGAGTACATCGCTCACCTTCGGTTTGCCAATGATATAGTAGTCATGGCTGAGACTACGGAGGAGCTCAGTACAATTTTCGATGACCTTAGTAGAGCTTCCAAAAGAGTGGAACTTAAAATGAACATGGACAAAACCAAAGTCATGGTAAATAACCATGTAGCACCCACTCCGATCAAGATCGGAGACTCTGCACTCGAAGTCGTAGACGATTACGTTTACCTACGGCAGACAATCCGTTCGGTAACTGTCCGGACCGTATTGCTACCGGACGTACTGTTCCACGCGCGCCTCAAAGAGATGTCAGCAAACCGTAGAGGTCCAGCAGGGTCGAAGCCTACTGGGGCCAAGGATTTGTTTATGAAAGGAAAACTCGGCCCTAGTATGAAAGGCAACGAAGGAACAGGAGTGGATTTTTAGTCAGTAAAACACGCCCTCATGCTCCGCCAAAAAATCACCCCGATAGTATACCCTCCCCTGAACGTGAATTGCAGTGACAAATCTGGAAATCTCTTAACCGACTGCGGACCCAGGTTAGCCGCTCCACAAACAAGGCTATCTCGATCCATCTCGAACACAGTACCAGTGTGGCGCCCCTTCACAAGACATGCCTCTCCTGTTTTACTGTCCGTCCTTCATCTTCATCACCATCGACTTTAAAAAAATTAAAGTTTATTCAAATACAAAAAAAAGACGTCATTCTGTCGGCGTTTTTAAGATCGATAAAAATATTGTAGTACGGAACCCTTTGTGTGTGAGCCCGACTGGCCAACTTTTAATATATATATAGCATATAGCATAATCAGCCTTATAATCTTCCCACTGCTGGGACTCAGGCCTCCTCTCTGGGAGAGGGAATGGGCCGTAATCCTCCACGCGGGCCCAGTGCGGGTTGGTGGATGTCACATGTCTTCGAATTTTTGGTTCTAGGAGATGCCGGTTTCCTCACGATGTTTTCCTTCACCGTTTCGAGAGCAGTGGTAATGAAATAAATTACACAAAGTAATTCGCCTGGCTGGGTTTGAACCCGCAACCTACAACTTGTAAGTCGGGGCCGCTACCACTCGGCCACCACTGCTCTCTTCATTCTCTTAATATATATATTTTTTTTAAATTGATATAAACCAGTGCTTGACTGCGATCCCACCTGATGGTAAGCAGTAATACAATCGTTGATGGTGAGGCGCACTAGTTTATTGAGAGGCTATTCACTCTAGCCTTGAAGACACCTAAATTATTGATGTTCCATTGAAGCAAAAGCTTTTCACGAGGGCAAAAACGCGAGCAGAATCTAGTTTTTCATATAACTAAGGTACTTATAGTAATAACTGAAGAAACTAGTGAGACAAAACTAGAGCAAAGCACTCTCGTGCTTGTCAAGGACACTCGGGGAACACTTTATTATTTTTTGCTGTTCCGTTCAGAGTGCATGTACTCGTAAGTTATTTCACTCACTTGCCGACTTTAATCCTTCTCAGAAAGAGTAGAGTGAATCGTTGCTACCTACTAACTTTTTCCATTAGTTGTGCCTGCTTGATAGTTCACCGTTTGGTCGATATGGCGTGATAATTTAAGAGCCTTGTGACATAATTATGACATGTCAAAGTCAAAATTCCGAAGCAAGTTTTCTAAGTCTTGCTCGCAAGTCGACAGCGGTATGGAGGCATTTTTTCGTGTCATATTTGAAGATATTTAGTTAAAGGATTTTGTTTTCTCTTCTTCATGGTCGGCACTGTTGTCAGAATGGTCGTGGCTGTTGATGATGAACAGGACTGCGACTCCAAGGCAAGTAAGGTTTTTGTTTTAAGTGTTCTATAGGAATACTTAAAACACATAATATAAAGTCTTCTGTACATATATTGGTCACCTAACTCCTCCTAAACGGCTTGAGTGATTTGGATGAAATTTTGTGCGTATATTTGAGTAAGAACCTGGATGTTTTGAAAATACAGTTGAACCTTTTAGGTGACGCTGAAATGATTTTTTTTCATGAAAATTCAGCATCCGGACAGGACCGCTAGTCTTTATAGATCCTTCTGTACTTACGTGTGTTTATCACTTAACTCCTCCTAAACGACTTCACCGATTTGAATGAAACTTGGTATGTATGTTTGAGTGGGTTCCTGGACTGTTTGAAAATACAATGGGGCACAATAAGAGGCGCTGAAATCGGGTTCTCAATTTTTTTCTTACGAAAAGACAGCTTTCGACTAGGACAACGTTTGGCGGGACTGCTAGTATAGTTCCTTATGTAAGTTTTTTTTTCTGAGTATCAAGGACTTTGGTCCAGTAGTACGAGGAAATATAAATTACCTATAATTTTGTCAAAGGTTCTAACTGTTCAAAGCATCCCGAAATTCAATAAATATAACTTCGAACACAATCAGAGCGGCGTCTCTCGCTTTTGTAGTAAGTTCGCAATGTCAATAATCAATATACTGCCATCCGCGTCGTGCAGCCTTTGTCTACCAAATGGATATTGACAAGCGAGGAGTAGCATAGAACAATCATGTCCGATCAAGTCAAGCCCTGTTCCGATTGTTTCTGTTTGTATTGCATCAAATATGGGGTATTGTTGTACAGGATGTGGCAGGATTTTTGAAGTTCAGTGGCCGTTTTAATTATTCGCAAGTTGATTCCTAGTGGATATTGTGATGTAAAATTGGTGTAGTTTTGTATCTCAAATGTCTGTGTAACTGGAAAATATGTGGAATCATTGAAGCATGCGATCTCGATAAAATGGAGCTGATAATTTTATTGTAGTGTTGACTACCTCAACGAAGTTTACCGAGAACGTTGACTTGATACATTAGATGCAAAATAATACAAAACAAATTAACTATTAATACGAAGACATGGCTTAAAGGACCTAGTATTCAAAGTCCTAGTAGTCAAAAACATCAATAAAAAATGCAATTAAGAATAGTCATTGGCCTCTATCTGTCAAATGTTACTTGAAAAGTACGGTTTACAAAATTTTTTTGCGTATCAATAACGGTTTTTAACTAAACTATACTAAAACCTAACTATGTACTTAAATATAATACAAAAACAGAAAGTACACTCAGACGTCGAAATACTCCTCCACATCGCTGTCATCCGGAAATGTGCCCAGAAGACATGCAGCAATGCCACGTTGAATGGCAATGCTAATTCATTGGGCGAAGAACGAGCCAGCCCTCTGGTCACGCAAAGTGTCGATCAGTCGGCGTGAAATTTCCTTAAAAAGGAGACGTGTACTCGGACCCCATGACCCAAGCGTTTCGACACCAAACGATTTTTTTTTAAATTTGGTGTAACCAAGTCCTAGTTAAATCTAAGTGAAGAAAAAACGTCTTTGTTTAATCTAAATTAGCAAAATATATTATTATTCAAGACATAATCACTTAAAAAAATATATATAATTATGTTTTATTTTGCTCATCCTTTGACTTGACAACTATGACGTCACAATATGGCGGAATTTTTTCATAGTTGAACTTTAAAGTTACGATACAGGAGTAATTAGCCTAGTGTGGGGCAATTTTTTTTTTAATTATTATATTAATTTTACATGTTCACATGGTAAATGCTTTTTATTCCCACCATAATTTGGGTTAGGTTTCAATAAAAACCGAATATTTGGTTTAATTTTCAAGTTTATTTTATGTGGCAACATTTAAATTGATTTGAGTGCTAGTCTTTTAAATGACGGTTTTAAAATATTAAAGGGGGGAGACTATACGCGCTAGGTATTGGCGGGGAATAGTCAGTCCGACCAATCCCCCTAGCCAAGTTACAAACTTGGGATGGCCCTGACCACGTGACTGAGCGTTGAGATGACGTCAGAACAAAGGAATTGGAGGCGTGGTCTACTCGAGGCGATCGATGAAAAGAGAATCAAAACGAAACGGTTGTAACTTGGTTAGGGGGGCTGGTCAGACTGACTATTCCCCATCAACATCATTATTATCATAATATTTTACAAAGTTTCAATTCAAAAAGGAAATCATAAAATGAAATACCTGCTACGCCCACACTTCGCCGGGGCATTTACTGGGCGTAGGTGCATCTAGACTCCTGTATATAAATTAGTCTTCCTGCAGATGATACCTGTACATGTACGAAACCACTCATCTATTTTAAACTTATAGTGAACGCCTCGTGTGACGTGCCCGAGCGTGACTGCTGTGCGCTGTAATAGGCTCTGACTATAGTTAAAGCGCTATAGTGGGCTCTGACTATTATAGTTCTGTTATAGCACTTAACTACGCTACAGTTAAGGCCCTAACTCCCGAGCAGTGCTATAAAACAGTGACTTTCTGAAGCCTGCTCCTCGGTAATGGCTAAGTCAACAAGTTAAAAAAAAATTAGTTTATCATTATAGATTCATGTAGAACATTATCAACATAATTATGATTTTTTCGTAAGGCTAATTTAGTAACTTTTGCCAAAAAAAAATAAATAATATGATATTCTTCCGCTTGTTTTACCAACTCCTTTCAAACGGCTTTGATTTTTAGATATAGGTTTACAAAACAAAAAAAAATGCCGGTTAAGTGTTCTTCAGAATGTACATAGCATATTTAAATCAATCTAATTTTCTCAAAGAAAGGGTTTAAATGGGATTGCGGGCCCAGTCAATTGAACATCTGGCCGGAGTTAAATGCACACAGACTCTATGCAGGCGCAAGCGGCAGTACGAGCATTTAACTCCGGCCAGTTGTTCAAGGGAACCGTGATCCTAACCCGTCATCGAGCCCAAGTCGATTGAAATTTTTCAAGACTTCCTTTTATGACTTAAGCGAGCATTAAAAAGTGGTTTGTGATTTTTTTTAAGAAAAGTGAAAATATATTAAAATTATGCTTGAAATTTAGCATAAATAGTAAACCAAGTACTTTATTATCTATTCGTTATTGATAACTACCCCTGTAAAACGATTTAGGGGGTGTCAAAGTTTGTAAGGGAAAATATTATTCATTAAAACCCAAGCAAACGCGTGTGACTCTAATTACGCTACTCAAAAGCAAAACCTGAAACTTGGCACTAATTCTAATCAAAATGAATTTATTATTCATTTTAATTAGAATTTGACTATCATCATTAGTATTTCAATACGGTATCGAGGTTTTTCAATACGGTACCGAGGAGATCTTTATAATGTGGCGTCTCTCCACTATCCGGTCGTCATTTCAGAACCGTTTAAGGCCTATTAGCGATATGGAGATAAATAAAATTAGGTGAAGGTGGTGTTAAATTTTCTATGAATACTTTCCTACGAACTGCGACTGTCTACTACAAATACTGTCGTATTTCGATAGTTACATACAAGTAGGTAGTTTTATTCGCCATACTGATTACTCAGGACCTTGAATGTCAAGAGATACCCTTTATTAGATTTCTCTGAGGATTATAATTTCAGAAGTTGGCATGTCAGTAGAGAGGGTTTTTAATAAAACTTATTCTATATCGAGTATTTATTTTTCTCAAAATTTACATATTGAAAAGCTTTAATCATAAAAGAGGCAATAAGTCGACTGTGGGATCTACAAAGAAAACTAATTTTGCCCATTTGATCCCTACTCAAGGGAGTAAGAAGGAGGGGTAGCTATTATAATAAACCCTGCCTGGCAAAGGGCAGACAGGGTTAATAATGCCTACCTATAATGCCTCGGGTACAAATGGTACGATTATACCACGTGGAAAAAGTCTTTTGTTAAAAATTTTAAGAGGTACTGTCCACGGACGCTTAGCTTCATAGACACTTCAAAATACGCCAGGCAGCTTGAGCACTCGAGGCGTATTAAACGTGTATGTTTTCAATCATTCATCATCATTTCAGCCGAAAGACGTCCATTGTTGGACATAGGCCTGCCCCAAGCGTCGCCACAACGACCAATCCTGTGCATCTCGCATCCACTGCATTCCCGTGACTCTCACTAGGTCGTCGGTCCAACTAGTGGGAGGCCTTCCAACGCTACGTATTCCGGTGCGCGGTCGCCACTCTAGAACCTTTCGGCCCCATCGACCATACGTTCTACGAGCAATGTGCCCTGCCCACTGCCACTTTAATTTGGCGATTCTTCGGGTTATGTCGGCGACCTTGGTTCTTCTGCGGTATCTTCATTCCTTATGCGATCACGTAAGGATACTCCGAGTATATATTTCAATCATTAACAAAAATAAAAACGTGCTTACATATCTACCGTTGTTGAGTACAACAAAACACACACTACAGGTTTCTTCTCCCAGAAAATGCAGTTTCAATGTTATTAACCCTCTGCGGCCCTACAGAAGATTTATGTTTTGGCACACAATATACGAACGCGTAAATCTTAGGGCTATATTACGTGTAGGCATAAAAATATTTCTCAGATACGGGGATGGGGAAGGGGGACCTCTGGTATACAAGCAGGTTCGTTACCTAAACAAATGCAAAAGCCAAAACTACAAACCCAAAGGTTGGCTGGTAGAGAATACCTTCTTGCATTAAGTCCACCTATGTAACACTAAGCACACACACTGGCACTGTACATAAAGTTTAAAACCATAATAAATAAATAAATAAATTATAAATGTGAAAGTAACTAACATTATTAGTAGTAAGTAACATTATTTTCTTTTTAACCCAAAGGTTGACTGGTAGAGAATGCCTTGTTGCATTAAGTCCGCCTAAGTACCACTACTGTACATGAAGTTTAAATAAATAAATAAATAAATTATAAATTTGAAAGTAACTGTCTGTCTCTCTGTTACGCTTTCACGATTAAACTGCTGAACCGACTTTGATGAAATTTGTGTACGTGGTTCGCAATCCTGCTGCGAACTGTAAACATAATTATGGCTAGCAGCGAGCCAACCTTTATAAGTTACTCATTTTTGTAACCCTATTGTTGTAGTAACTGTTACTGTTACCAAAAACATAATGTGTTCGTGGTTTGCGAGTCTGCAACGAGCGCTACTCGAGCGGCTCACAGCGAGTTGACGATGGTCGGTTTTGCCCGCGAATCAAAGTCTAAGTTTGTTGCAAACCTCTGCGAACAATCGTATATTTTCAATTAATTAAATATTCGTTTCTTCGACATGAGTGAATGAAGGGAATTATTTGTCTTGGTATGGTCATGTGAAGAGGAGGGATGAAACGCATGTTACTAAAAGAGTTATGAGTTTACATGTGGATGAGTGGAGAGGGAGAGGGAGACCATAGAAAAAATGGATGGATAGTGTGAAGAGTGATATGAAAGAAAAGGAATTAGTGATAGCATGGCGAGAGACTGGGCTGAATGGAAGAAAAAAACGTGTTGCGATGATGACATGAGTGAATGAGGATTTTTGTGTTGAATTTTGTGATGACAACTAAGTTTTTGTTTTTTTTTTTTTTTAAACAAAGAAAGAAAGAAAAATATTTTATTTTGTACGCATGGTGGATGTGGTTCTGTACACACTGTAAAAACAAAATTGTAGAAAACTTAAGATAAAAAGAGAGAAAACACTGACACAATGTGTGTCTCGACGGGTGCGCCAAATAAACCCAGATCGGCAAAAATGTCCGACAGTTATATGGTATAATAGCCAGTGCTAGTTGCCTGACGCTGGTTTTCTACTGAACCTTACTGAAAGTAAACGGCAAGTAGACCACAACCTTCCTGATACTTTCTGTGAATCCACCATCTTTTCGACCGTTTATAGTCAAGTAAAACATCTACAAGTATATGTGCTGCACAAGCGAGAGACACTTTGTCCGACATCGTGAAGTTTTTCATATACCAGTTATTCGATCATATTTTTTCATCTGTTTACCCCTTTATTATAATATTTTCTTTCGTATAGATAAGTGGTTTTTAAAATGCAGTCTTTTATTAATAAAAATGTTGTTCACGATTAGCCAGATCACCCTAACATTTTGAGCAATTCCCTTTATTGATTTGTGAATAAAAAGTAGATAACTTCCATCGCGATAAATTCTATGAATGCACCATTTTTTTGGCCGTTTATAGTAATCGAGTAAAGCATCTACTATTAGGCCTCCTACAAGGTGGACCGATGACCTGGTAAGGGTTGTGGGAATCAAATGGATGCGAGATGCACAAGACCGTTCGTTGTGGCGATACCTTAACTGACGTCTTTCGGCTGAAATGATGATGATGAAAGCATCTACAATTATATATGCTGCACAAGCGAGAGACACTTTCATGGAGTTATTAACCAAAACTGCGAATAGATCCGACTGGTCATCACCATCATAGTGATGTGGACTTCTCGTACACTAGGATCTAGTATCCTTGTTACTGTGTCTGTTTGGTTACAGATAATAATTAGATAAAATAGCTTTATATTCCTTCCTTAATTCTTTATTGTACAGCATAAAAAGTTAATCTGGATAACAGAGTTCATGTACATAGTCGAAGCCTAGCTCTACGTTTTCACATTCCTTCCTTCTACAATTTTTTTTCGTTACTTATCTTATGAGTATCTAATAACTTATTTATTATTATTATGAGCCAGTTGTGTCCCACTGCAGGGCAAAGGGCTCCCTTCCATTATTCCACTCTTTTCTGTCCTTAGCCACTTCTGGCCAATCCTTAAGGTAAAAGTGAAAATCGTCCTTCTGGGCCTACCGCGTCGCTCTTGCTGTTCGGAATCCAGTCAGTGGTTGCTTTCACCCAATTTTATTGCAATATGCGGCAGATGTAAACGGCCCAGTTCCATTTTAATTTGGCGGCTGAGTTACCTACGTCTGCAATTTGTATTTTGGAACGAAGTATACTGTTCCTTATGCGATCTTAATTAACTTAACAGCGGCAAACTCAAAGTACATTTCCATACAACCGTTCTTACGTGATTATGATGTTATTAAACATCTTTCTCTAGATATTTTGGATACACAGCTATCTTGTGGATATTATCTAGGCTTCTATAGAAATCAAAACATAAATTTGTGTAAAACTAATCTTTTTTTTTATAATTGATATACACCTGTGCTTGACTGCGATTCCAGTTGATGAGAACAGAACAGCACGCGCCGTCGACGACTTGGGCTCGGTCCGGACGGTTACCGGACGGTCGGACGGTGGGCCACCCATTGCTCGCCGTCCGCAAGCCCGCGCCTACGGTGGCCGGAAATCGGGATCGGAATCCCGATTTTTTAATAGTTGTATATTTATTCTGTACAAGGAGTGCTAGGATAGCAGTAAAAGCCGTCTCCAGTCGTTTGCATATTGCATTTTTTTCCTGCTGTTTTTATGACGTCGTAATTCATTTTCTTTTGTGGTTTGCCTTGTCTGCGCTTTCTGCCCATAGAATACCAGTTCGTAGTGATTTTGGTACATCTTTCGGCTGGTGCTTGTTGCTTACGTAGCATATAGCCCATTTCCATTTCAAGGTCACACACTCTCTTGACCACGTCTTTTACCTTGGGGTAAAGGCAAAGGTAAAGAACGTGATTACAGTTACAATTCGCAAAATGAACATGCTCGGGGAAAGCGTTTGGGTGACGTCATGAGCCTAAACAAAGCTGTAACACGTTACACGTATACAGTAGAACCTCGTTACTGTATCACGCAAGTTACGGTTATGGGTATTTATTATATTGAGTACCTAACTCAGCTGGTAATCTTTCGGGATTGTTTGGTTTTGGTCACAGGATTATTATAATGAAAGTGAATTATTATTATACTCCAATTAGGTAGCAACACAAGGGCAACTAAAGGTTTTAGTCAGTAAAAGTCTAACACTCGCCTTACCGCTCTGCCCGAGAGCGAGAGAAATTAGATGATTTCTCAACATGGTAAAGTCTGACTTCCTCTTGTCCCACCCAGAGCTCATGGAATTATTTGATGATTGCCCAATGAAAAAACCAGGCAAGTGCGAGTCGGACTCATGCACTGAGGGTTTCGTAAAAAAACTTTTTTTGCGATACGGAAAAATCTTCTTAACTCAAGAAGATTTTTTGAATAAGTTTTTTTATGACATAACTAAAAATTTACAGGTTTTTTTTCTATACTTATGTTATAAGACCTTGCTTAATGCCAATGAGGATTTCAACAGGAAGTAGCAAAAGCCTTATGAATTTTGATTTCCTTGAGAGTGTTGAAATACACGTTTTTTGCGACATAAACGGCCGTATCTTTTTTTTCGTTAACTCAGAAATTAGATTTTTTTCACAGCTTCAAGAGGCCGCAGATTTGAGTATATAGTTTTAATTTCAACTCGATTCCTCCACTAAAAGGTCTTGACAGACAAGCGGACAACAAAGTGATCCGATTAGGGTTCCTTATTTTTCCTTTTGAGGTACGGAACCTTAAAAACGGTTCAGAAGACACAATAATTTGTATTTATATTTGGCTGACCTCGGTTAGCGTTATGATGATGATATTGAATATGCAAAAATGTTGCACATTAAATATCAACTCGAAAAACATATGTAAATTTTACCAACTGCTGAACAGTATTTTATAGAATAAAATTCATTACATAAATAATTCTGCTTCTGTCGTTAATAAATTCATGAATATTCAAGAGATTGTATGAATTATAATAATATTGTCAACACTTCTTTAATGAACGTGTATTCAGGCTTTATTCTGCAAGTGGTGGTCGTAGCGTTATTTCATTGTTGTTGGACTAATTTCATTTTTGTTACAGTAATGCAACACATTTTTTTTGTTGTTTAAGTTTCTTCTCTTATTTATTTACAAATTGGGTGTGCCAGGAGCGCCGGCTATTAAAAAACCTCATGGGTGCTCATGCTCATTTGATGGACTCGAAAGTGGCGAAGTGTGAGAAAAGAAATGCACACTGATAGACCAACAAATAAATAAATGTCCTACTACATACTGCGTACTTAATTAATATTTATGTTTGATAAAAATATAAAATGAAACCATTATTTAAAAATGAAACTAATTTTTAGTATCAAGAGATATTATAATTTATACGTAACCTAAAAGGCGATTACTGATCTGTTTCTTGATGTCTATTCTCAGGGGCGTTCGGCACCCACTGTATATTTCTCATAGGTGCTCGAGCCCCCGAGCACCCACGGAGCCGGCGCCCCTGGGCTATGCCATCGAGTTTATCCGTTTGAATGTTGGTTATTGCGGACGCGAAGTAGAAGTCGAAGTGATATAAAAAGTAGCCTATGTCCTTTGTTAGGGTTCAAACATACTCCGTACCAAATTTCATCAAAATCGGTACAGTAGTTAAACCGTGAGAGTGTAACAAACAGACACAATTAAGGCTCTAGCTCCCGAGCAGTGCCATAAAACAGTGATTTTCTGCAGCCTATTCCTCGGTAACGGCTAGATTTATAGGTTTGAAAAAAAATAAAATATAATTGATTCTTGTATAACATTATCAACATAAGATTTTTTCGTATGACTAATACTTTGCCAAAAAAATATTTAACAACATGATATTTTTTCGCTTGTTTTCCCTATTCAATTGTTTTCCCTACTCACTTGGCTTTGAACTTTAGAAACATGTTTACATAAAAAAAATACTGGTTAAGTGTTCTGAAGAATGTACATAGCATAATGTAAATCAATTTATTACGCGTACAGCCAAGGAGTGGAATTCCTTGCCGGAGTCTGTGTTTCCTGATAGCTACAATAATATAATAATAAATAATAAATCGTTTATTTGCGTAAATAAGGTACAGAAGGTTGACAACATAAATGAAATAGATCTCTTATTCTGCCTTTAATTTCGGCGTGCAAATATAAAGCATAGCAGTTGAAATTAAATTAATTATTGATTAAAATCATGCACTCGTTATATAGATTTCCGTTCCACTAAAATTGTATTGTTGAATTAAGAAATGTCAATATAAAAACGAAAACTAATAAAAATAATAAAAATGTCAATAGTAAACATGTCAATAATAATCCTGTCAAAAATAATCATGTCAATAACAAACATGTCAATAACAAACATGTCAATAATACCCATGTCAATTATAATAATCATGTCAAAACTTACAATTTGTAACCTAAAAACTCATGTACACTATAGAAACACTTTTCAATTAAAAACCTCGTCAAGCTACTTTTAAATCTAGAAAAAGGTAACGTTTTTATAGAATTTGGTAATTTATTATACATTTTTATACACATAATATAACTATTGTTACCTGTAAATGTGAGATTTGTCCTCGGTTGAAATAACTTATTAGTGTACATAGATCGTGGAGCATAGTAGCTTGTCGCCTGCTCGAAAAGTCTCTTGTGTTTGAAAACAAATATACAAGATTCTAATATATAAATACATGGCAGTGTTAATATTTTATGTTTTCTAAAAATTGGACGACATGACTCTATTTGCTTTAACCCAAATATAGCTCTTACACATTTTTTCTGCATTACAAATGCTTGATCAATCTCCACACAACGACCCCACAGGATAATACCATATCTTAGAATGGAGGTTACATAGCCATGGAAAGCCGTTATTGCGGCAGTTCTAGATACCTCGCAGCTAATACGCCTCAATGGGTATAAAAAAACTGTTTATTTTGGCGCAAACGACATTAATATGATTTTACCATGAGCAAAATTTATCAAGAGTTATTCCAAGAAATTTAACTGAATCAGTTTCTGTCAGGGCGACCCCTTTATAGGATATATTTAGATCTAGCGATTTTGATCTATAGGTATAAAATTGAATAAATTTTGTTTTATTAATATTAACTTTCAAATTATTAGCTTCTAACCACTCTATAGTTCTTTGGAGAGCTATGTTAATTTCGTTTTCGTACGTACTTTTATTGTGTCCCTTGATTATAATTGTAGTATCATCGGCAAATAGTACACATTTATGATTTATAATGTCTGGAAAATCATTTATGTAGAGCAAAAACATTGGTGGCCCTAAAATACTGCCCTGTGGCACACCATATCTATTAAACATGAATGAAGATTTGAACGATTCCATCGTTTTAGTTTGTTTATTACAATTTGTAATAAACAAACTAAACTTGTAGATTACAATCAGTAGAAACTGATTGTAATCTGTCAGACAAATATGATTTAAGCCAGTTATGTGCTATTCCCCTGATTCCATATCTTGAAAGCTTTTCCAGTAATCGTTCATGAGAAACATAATCGAATGCTTTACTCATATCCATAAACAATACTGTAACAGGTATTTTCTTGTCAATGCAGTCTGTAATTTCCTTTATTAATTGAAATGCTGCTAAAGATGTACTTCTATTTTTACGAAACCCATTTTGTTCGTCTTTATTAATATTGTGCTTTTCAATAAAGTTTGACAATTTATTATGAAAAACCTTTTCAAAAATTTTTGAAAATATGGGTATCAAAGTTACGGGCCTGTAATTGTCCATTTGAGTGCTATCTCCTTTTTTAAATAGTGGTTTTACTACTGATTTCTTTAGCAAATCGGGAAATATTCCTTGTTCGAGTGAGAGGTTGACAACATGTAGAAGTGGATCTATAATTAAATTGACTGACAGTTTTATGATGTCGGTGCGAACTTCATCATAACCACTCGCTTTGGAATCATTTAGATACATCACAATTTTTTTAAGGTTACTGCCAACCAGTGGGTGCAAAAATATTGAATTACTGATTGATTCAATATGCTCCATTTGTTTTAATTTAGAATATCCTTTATTATCAAGGCTATTATTGGTAACCGTGTCAATGAAAAAACTATTGAAATAATTTGCAATAGAGTCGGAATTTGTACAGTCAATGTTGTCAATAGTAATTTTAGAAATACAGGACCGTTTTAAATCAGTGCCGGTATGTTTTTTTATTACATTCCATGCTGCCTTACAGTTATTTTGAGCTTTATTTATGTATTTAGTATTATTATTTTTCCGTGACGTTAAAATGCATTTTTTTAGTAAATTACAATAGTCTTGGTACTTGTTTCTATGAGGTTCATTATGTTTACATTTTAATTTATAGTGTAATTTACTTTTATTCTTACAGCTTATTTTTATACCTTTAGATAGCCAGTTTAATTTATTTAAAGCTTTATTTGTAACTTTTACGCGAATGGTAGGAAAACATAAATTATAAAATAGGAGAAATATGTCGATAAATTTGTGGAATGCTTCGTTTGTTGAGTTTTCTTCAAATACGTCCCTAAAATGTAGACATGAAATTGAATTTAAAAATTTTTCCTCATTACTATAGTCACGTTTAAATTGATACCACCATTTTAAAACTGGTTGATGTAATTTTGGAACAGCCCATGTATATGATTACGCTGAGTGATCCGATAAACCTAAATGATGTATTTTTGCGCACCCTTTTTCCATGTTGGTTATGATGTGGTCAATGCAAGTTTGTGTCTTTTCTGTTACCCTAGTAGGCGTCAAGATAACATGTTTTATGTTGTAACTTTGCAACAAGTAATTATATTCCCTACTTTCCTTCGATTGTTTTAAAATATCGATATTTCTCTAGATCTTTCTTGTATTACGACACAATTTCATCAGTACAGTCTCGAGTTTACCAAGAAATATCGTTACATTTGACGAAGGTGTTCTATAAACACATATTAATAATATCCCGTATTTAGTCAGCTCTAAACCACAACATTCGAACACACATGTTTCACTTATTTTTTGTATTTCCTGTATAATTTTAAATTCAATTTCGTTTTTTATAAGAATAATAGCACCCCCTCTTTTTGAAGTTTTCCTTGAACAGTAAGCTGCTGTTGTAAAGCCTTTTAAGCGAAAGTTTTTTTCAGTACCTTCAAGCAAGAATGTTTCCGTAAGACATAGTATATCTACGCTGGTCTCGTTATTTAACAAGTCAAATATGGCAAATGAAATTTCGTCACGTTTGTTTAGTGCCCCAGCTATATTTTGGTGTAGAATTGTCAAGTGTGGCTCTTTTTTAGTCACGAAAAAAGTTATCAAGATTTGGAGTCGCTATATTAATATTATCAGTTTGTACACTAACATCATTTAAACTACAGGTCTGTACAGCAACATCTTTTGTGTATTTTTGTTTACTCCGAAAAATCAAGTTTTCGGTATATTTTTGAAAATTATTTTTATAATTTACATGCAATATTTGTCTGTGAATTAACCTACAAGCATTCAACATTGTCATATATTTTGTTGTCATATGAGATTCATTATGCAATTGTACAAAAGACGAATTCTTACAATTATAACACACAAACTTTAGTAAATTATTAACATTAGTTTCATTCAGGGTCCTATTTTTGTTAATTTGTACGACTAACACATTGGTGAATTTTAATTGACATAATGTATGATGTAAATACGTTTGGATGTCCATAGGGTTTATGTCATTTGAGCCTGTTAATATTATTACAAAATCTGATTTGCTAAAGTCCTTACAAGTATTTACGCAGGTTTTTAGTACATCTTCAGTAGTCGCATTTGGTTTTAGATATGATGTCACCGCAAATTTTTCCCCAGGGTATTCCTGCAGAGTGTTTCGGACTCCATATCCAGATTGGTCGGCAAAGATCATAACCCTCTGAGTATCAGTTGTCTGGAGTTTTAGTTTTTCCTGGTTTTCATTAGGTGTCTGTATATTGCTATTTTCTAACTTTTTTTCTGAGGTCAAAGAAGTCTGTTTAATTTGTTTGTTGTTGTCGGCGTCGTAGTCAATTTGATTCATCCGCAAGCTGGAGTTTTCGTCATTAACGTCATTAGTAGGTAGCGATTTTGTATGGAGTTTTACATCAGTGCTGCAGATTGATCCGGCTGTATTAAACGAACTGTCACCTGCGTCTAACGTGGTCACGCTCTTGACAGATTGATGAGTTGGAGATAAAAAACTCTTAGTCGGGGTAGAAAAACAGCTAGTTTTTAGAAGATTTTTTTTCCGAGTAGAAATCGGCGAGAACCTTTTTGTCTCTAGTAAATTCACCTTTTTATATGTTTCGATAATTTTCTGATATTGGCCTATATCCATTTTTAAGCGAAAATTTTCACTGTTTAAATTGTCGATCTCCAAATGAGCACTTTCTAATTCCATAGTTAACCTTTTTATTTCCTCTTTAAGGTTTGAAGAGTCGCTATCATTTAGTGAGGCATTTGGTAAGCTCATCATTGTGGCGTCTAGTAACATAGAGCTAGTGCTTAAATTATTATTCAAAATATTGTCCACTGACTTTGCTCTTGATGTTTTACGGACAGTAATATTTTCACTTCCAGAGTTGTCCATTGTGATAATAATGATTTAGAAAAAGTATAAATCAATAATATTTGAATCCCAACGGTTTTATTATATTTCTTAAGCAGTTTGTGTAAAAAAAAAAAAGAAAACGAAAAGTTCATAAAAATCAAAAAGTGATGTTGCGAGACTTGAACATTGACTCTTCGTTTTTCTTCGATGTAGATGCGCGATGTTAAGCCACTGTGCCACAACGCTACGTAGAAAACCTTCCGAAATAGTGTACTAGTTTATAAAGGTTGATAATTGACTTGCGCCCGGATGACCATTTATGGTAATGGATCGCAAAACTGTCTGTCACGATGAGTCACAACATACACTGAGTCACACTGTTCCAAGTCTATTAGAAGAAATCTTTGTTGTCGTGATTTTTGTTTTTATAATTACTCACACACCGTTTGATTTAAATGGATTTTGTTTTCGAAAACGTTACACTCACACGTTTAACTTCCGATTAGTTTAAGTTGAAAGGATATGTACTCATATTCGTAATTGATAAAAAAAAATTTAACGGAGCTCTTACTATTTGTGTGCGGTCTGCGAGACGCGCGCGCGCGGAATCTCTTCAAGTCAAGCTCAACAACTCTTTAAGTCAAGAATGAATAGGCTACTTCTAGGCAAGCGTGCTCCATCGTCGACCACATCATCGCTTACCATCAGGTGAGATGGTGGTCAAACGCTAGCTACCATTAATAAAAAAAACAATATTTCGCAAAGAAAATTAATTTAAAGATCAGCGGAGCTCCATGCGAGCGCGAGGCAGTACGAGTATGTGTGCATTTATCTCCGGCCAGATTTTCAAGGGACTACGCCTAAATTTCACATTAAAAAAATATAATTCGACATTCTTTTCGTAGTGACCTACATATTATTAAAATTAGGTAAAATTATGTAAAAATAAAATAATTTATATACATACGTACAGACACTAACCACTAATATCATATATAGAATGATCTGTCTAGTTGCTAAGTAACTTGTCTTGTTTGTGTCAATCATTGAAAAATACATAATTTTAAGAAGGATCGTTTGTATTAATTTAAAGGTAAGGGATATGTAGAAATACCCATCGTGTTCTACATTGGTGACCCCATAGAAGAACACGAGGATGGCCCAGAACAAAGCAAGCAGTTCGCGGGATGTCGTGTCCCACCGTTCCACCCCGAGAAACCGGCGCTGTGGTTCGCCCAGATGGAGGCGCAGTTCATGCTGTCGAACATCAAGACGAACGACACTAAGTTTTATTATGTGACCGGCAACTTAGATCCTCAATACGCGGTCGAGGTCGAGGACATAATCAGCTGTATTAATTTAAAGGTTAGGGATATGTAGAAATACCCATCGGATTTTACAATACAGTAAATATTTACTGTCTATGTAAAATTTTCGTAAAATTATTTTTTGTTGGGACTATGTAGATTACTTTTTCCTTTTCTGTAATTTTAACATAATGTCTGGCAGCACCACAGTACAGTATTTTATAACCCCAAGGTTGACTGGTACAGAATGCCTTGTTGTATTAAGGGGATGCAACTCGACTTACATTTTCACTGTTTTTCATACAACAACTCTTACGCGATTATGACTTTATTACACATTTTTCATTAGATATTTTGGAAACACAGTATCTTGTGGATATTATTTAGGCTTTCATTGAAATTAATATATAAATTGGTGTAAAACTAATCCAGTCAAGACCTTTAAAAATCTATTATTTTGCTTGAACTTTGACACTTCATAATTTACTCAAAAATTAAAAAATTTAAAAATGTATAACAATAGAAGCCTTGCAAATTTAATCAAAATTCTGAATGACAACAATTTTTTTCAAAAACTTTTAAGAGTTTAACAAAAACACGTATTTCCTGGAACATGTTTTGTAAAATATTCGAGTAAATCACGGAATTACCGTATGCTAACAGAATTTTAAGGCGTTATCTCCCTTTTGTCGCGTTGCCTTTTCGTCAAACATCGCATTGGATTGCTTTAGATAAAGTACCAAGTTTTTGAACCATGCTGACGACAGGCGAGTGAAAAAGGACCCTCTTAAGTTCGCCAAATTACTAGTAGATATATACCGTAGGTACCATTTACTGTTAGGAAAGAAATCGATTTTAGAATTCGGTTAATAAATAGAAGGTATTATATCTATCTAGTCTTACCTGTGGTAAACTACAAGCCAGCGCGAATGACCAGGCACAGAATAGCATCTGCTTGCTGCGCCGGCGCGCCACCGGCAGCCGCAGCGGGTATATCACTGCGAAGAACCTGCAAACATACACTCCTTGTTAGGATATTTTTTTAGGGTTCCGTACCCAAAGAGTAAAATGGGATCCTATTACTAAGACTCCCCTGTCCGTCTGTCACCAGACTGTATCTCATGAACCGTCATAGACAGCTGAAATTTACAGAAGATGTATTTCTGATGCCACTATAACAACAAAGTACTAAAAAAACAGAACAAAATAAAATATCTCTGGGCTCCCATACAACAAAAAACGGAACACTTACAAAATCATTTTGTTGTCCGTCCTTCTGTCTGTCCTAACTTTGTTAGCCCTTTTCCACCAGAATTGGGCTAAGCCTGACCAGGGAAAAGAAGAAATCGCGTAGGTGGAGTTTTTTCCTAGCGTAACGCTTTGGTGCCTCGCATAATACATTTGGTGAAAAAACACCCTAACTCAGGTCTGTAGGAAAGTTACTGGAGCCTTTTACAGATTCATACTTTAAAATTCCTTTTTTTGTTTTGTTTAAAAAAGTTTTTTCTTACTTTAGAAGATTTTTTCCATCCATAAAATTTAATCTATCCGACCTTTGAGTCCCTTTGGCATGATTGACTTTTAAAATATGAATTTATAACGAAAAAAATCTAGAACAGTATTATGAAAAGGGTATTATTTTGACATGAATATCTTTAAAAAAAACCTACTCGAATTATTGATAAGTAAATGTTATTACTCGATAAAAGAATTTTTAAATGACAAGACACTGAATCAGCCGGTTTATTAATACAAACCAAAAGCATTTTGAAGCACTATGTTGTTGTTTTTATAAACTGTTATATTGTATTATGACTAATTTATAATTTGACCTAAATATTTTGCTAATTTAATTTTAATGTATTCCATGACAATTTCATCTAATTATTTTATTTACTAACTATGTACCAAATTAATAATAAGAATTTTGTATGCCTCATTGGCGGGACATAGCAGAACCTGTAACTATAACAACATCTTATGAACCTATCGTCCACAATAAATGATTTGATTTGAATTTGTTTCTATGTTTGAAAAGGGTCTTTCAAAATATTTTTAATTCTCATAGGCCTTGATAGGCCGGATTTATTATAAAACGTCAGAAGCAAAACCATCCTGGCACTAAAAATGATAGAGTCTATTTTTTTATTGTGATTCAATGTAGTGATACTTGTTGTTTATAAAAAAACATTAAAATATATTACGTATTTCCATATCGAGTCTCGAAGATTTTCCTGAATCGCAAAAAGTAATTATTTTGTGATGTAACTACAAAGAACAATGGCGAGGAAATTGTTGATGAATTTATTAAGTATTACATTAAGTTACCATGATACCAACGAAATAATCAACTAAGTTATATCAAATTAACTTAATGGCCAGTCTAAGGATCGCAAAAAAAATGGTCATAATTGGAAATGGAATTGACTAGATGTTTTACGAAAATAAATAATCACGGCTTAGTTTTTTTTTGCTGGCTTGAGTTCATGACTTTTAGCTAAATTGAACTTTTAATGTTGCTACTAATACAAATCTTGGTGAAGTAACATAATACGCTTGGCTTTATTTATTGATAATAAATACTTTGAAAATACATTTCCGCATTAGATAATAAATATTAAAATAAAAATAACTGTTTGTGCTTAGAATATAATGGTAATAATGAAACATGACATCGTAGTACATTTCGTTTATATTATAGCAACATCACTAGAAAAAAGAATGGCATTTAGACATTTCAACTGCTATCCAGCCTAATGACTTATAGAAAAAAAAACATTATGATATATGCACGACATAACACGACACACTGACCTCTACCATTATGAGATGACATCTTGTCGTTCGTTCAAAAATGCGTTTATTGATTGTTTTAATTCATAAAGAGGTATTTTTGTCATAATATACGTAATTTCACTAACTTTACACTGGAATATCTTTAATACGAACTTTCTATTAATAGTAATGTCTAAGACAAAATTGTTTATAAAATTTAATCTATATACTTTTGTTTATATTTCATCAATATACGCTAAAAAAAATATGCCAGCAAAATTTTGTTCGAGAATAATAATAATATGTTTATTTACTAAAAAGTACAGATACATAATTAAACAAACAGTAGGTTGAGAAGTTATACAGTTATATAAGTGCGTATGTTGTAAATCTGCCATCACTGTTTACAGTTTTCAGGTATATTTCCTTTACTTGTGCTATGAAACCTTGCTATTTGCCGAATTTCAGGATTCCCATAAGACCGCAAGTATTGTCGTCTGGTCCCATAAGTATTGATTATATATATTATATAAGTTTTGATTTCCTTACGAATGTCAAAATATGCTCCTAAACGGAGTATAAACATATCTTTAGATTTCGTTGACTTCGAAGTTTGATCTCTTCACTACTCTTCAGAGTAGCACACTTGAATATTTAATATTAATTTCAGCTTAATACCTCCACGCATTTCTGAGCAAAGGATCTTGACAGATAGACTGACAGAGACACGGATCGACTGACAAACATTAACAAACTAATGGATAGACGGTCTGATGGACAGACGGACAGACATACAATGAAGCAGTCCTAGAAGCATTGACATACATATTACTAGCGTGGTTTCGTTTTTGTCGAATGATGTTTAAGCCTTAAAAATACAAAAGGCCTCAGTAACCTTACCTAGATACTGAGAATATCACTATGAAGTCAGTAAAAGTCTGACACTATCTCCCGCTCCGCCCAAGAGCGCGATTTGTTATTAGATGATTTCCCAACTTAAAAAAAAAATGCTCATCTGTTCATAGATCTCTGATTGGAGTATTCCTCGAAGACTCAGAGCTAAGATGAATTTGAGATACAGTAGGCCATAGACATTTTAGATGAATATATGTATTAGTGGTACATAACCAGTATAAAAAGGCCTCATATTCTGTTGACACTCCATGCTAAGCTAGGTCAGCTTAAGGTCACAGTGTATCGATCAGGGTGCTTTTACAGCATCCCTGAGTACTTTATTTTGGTATTGTTGTATTATTTTGATGTTACTCCGTTTAGTACAGCCCCAGAGTTGGATACCATACGTCCAAATTGGCATCAGAATATGCTTGTAAAGGATTATCTTAATATATATTGATAAACAGGATTTCCTTCCAAGTAACTAATACATACTTTTATAGCGTATGTCGAGTTCCTGTCTTTTCTATTTTATTTTTTTACACCAAACAAGTAAAACAATTTATACATAAATTTAAATCTATGGGTACAATGGCGGTCTTATCGCTAACAGCGATATCTACCAGACAACCTTACGATTGATCGTAAGAACTTAAAATAATACAGGGGAAAAAAAGAGAAGGAAGGTCGAGATCAAGCAAATGGGCCAAACCGAGTGCGATAAGAATAAAAAGTTGGTACTTCACACAAAAGGCACATAGCCTCCTTTTGTTAGTGAAACTTATTGCGATATCTATCTGCGATTGGCTGAAACCTTTAATACGTTCTATGTAACCGATGCGCTATTGAACTGCAGTGTGAGCTGAGATTGCACTCTTTGTTCGTAGCTTTTCAACTAGTCGAATGGGATCAAGGAATATAAAAGACTTATTGTTGTCATATTGGCTCTCAGAATGTTTTTAATATCGTGAGGTTTTGATCACGCATGCGGGATTGCCCCGCACGCGTAACCCCCGCAAATGTCTTTCTCAAGTATTTATTGTATTGCGTGGAATACGCACGCGGGATGCGGGCCGTGATCCTGGACAGCAGCCATTGCCATCCATTGTACACAAGCACAAAGCGCAGCTGCCCGCAGAAAACCAGATCGTAGTAAGCATATCTCACGCTGCGTGAAATTTTCTGCACGCTGGGCAATACCGCATGTGTGATGAAATCCGCACGATATTAAAAACACCCTTAAGGTTGATTAGACCAAAATCGGATTAAAAATTAAAATATTCCACCATTCTTTATGAATCTTTATCGTAGCGCTCCTACATCAAAATTAACATTATAAAGAAGTAAACTTCATCTATTCTATTCTATTATATCCATCAGATTTCTGCGATTCTCACCAAGACTCCGGTCCACCTAGTGAAAGGTCTTTCAACGCTATGTCTTCCAGTACATCGTCTCAACTCCAGAACCTTTCAGCCCTATCGACCATCTGCTCTGCGACCAATGTAGGCACATTTCCCACTGTCACTAAATTTATCGATTCTTCGGGCTATGTCCGTAACCTTGGTTCTCCTGCAGATATCTTCATTTTGTAGTAATCAATAAATATATATCTATAAATAAATATATATATCAATAGCCCTTTTATAGCCCTTGCTATTTCCTTTTGGGTGACTTTAAACCTTCTGATGAGGCCCATTTGTCACCCTCATTTTTTCCGACCAGGGGAGGATACATTATTGTTGTAACGAAAATATATATATTTTTTTGTTTTATTTTATCTAAATGTTTTCTTTAGTTCGAGCACTTCAACGAAAAAATGCGTGAAAGCCTTATCAATGTTTACACAGTATTGTATTCCCAAGGCCATTTTATCTTACACAATTTGGCCTGTCGCGATAGGGCACGAAAATTCGCACACAAAACATTCCAGTGGCCCACAAGTTGTTACGAAACAAATAGTTCTTGGCATCACCACAGATACTGAACATATTGAATTTCTGGTCAAGCCATATTTGGCCATATTTGGCCATGAGAGATTCAATATTGTAGGGATTCAAGGCTACGTAACATCTTTTAGGTCTTAGTTCTTCTAAATTAGTTTTGGTTTATATAAGTTGTTTGGAAACCTTCAAATAAACAAAAAACCAAAATTAATCTGAAGCCTTAATTAAAAGTGGATCCACTGCAAAGAAATGTCAGCAAAACTATAGGGGCAAGAAAATCTAACCCACTCTGCTTGGGCAGAGCAACGCCATGTCCTTGTGGAGGCGATCGGCGGCGGCGATCTCTCGCGCAGGGTCTTGGTACAGGCAATGGTCCGGAGCGAGGAGTGGCAGGCGGTCGCCTTCTTCTGCGAAGCAACGGGCCTCACTCCCCATTTGCTACCGGGATTCCGATCCCGGGTTCCGGCCATGGTAGGCGCGGGCTTGCGCACGGCGAGCAATGGGTAGCTCGCCGTCCGACCATCCGGTAACCGTTCGCATCGAGCCCAAGTCGTCGACGGCGCGTATTGTTGCGCGCCTCAGGGAGATGTCAGCAAATCGTAGGAGCCAAGCAGGATCGAAGTCTACTAGGGCCACAGGTAGTGTGAAAGTGAACCCGGGGCTCTGGGACGAAGGCAAAGAAGGAACAGGTGGGTTTTTAGTCAGTAAAAGTCTGACACTGTCTCGCGCTCCACCCAAGAGCGGAATTTGTCATTAGATGATTATCCCACCTAAAAAAAAACCTACTCTGGTCTAGAGAAGTCATTAGATGATTTTGCACCTCAAAAAAAGTCCAAATCACACAAACTTTTTCTTTTGTAGGTTAATAAAGTTAACTTAGCTACAACCTAGGGGTCTTTAAGTCAAGAGTGAATAGGTTACTTCTAGGCAAGCGTGCTCCATCTTCGGCCACATCATCGCTTACCATCAGGTGAGATAGTGGTCAATCGCGAGCCTATCAATTAATAAAATAAAAAAAACTTAACCACTATTATTATCTCCTAAAGAAAAACGAGCATGTAGTCGACGATGAATCACCCTTGCCTAGAAAGAACCTATTCACTATTGACTTCAAGATCCCCAGATTTCAGCTATCAGGTAACACAGATTCCGGCAGGGAGTTCCACTTTTAGCTGTACACGCAATGCCCACATATGCGGAAAAATTAAACCTGACAATGTTAATGGAGAACATAGTAAACAATTTTAGTATACTCAGGTAATCGATTATTTGTGGGATTTTTCGAAAGAGATATCGTGATGCTAGAATGCAAAGAGCAACTGGAGGAACACAGGTGGGTTTAAATTGGGAACTTAACCACATTTTTTAGGGTTTTGTACGTCAAAAGGAAAAAACGGAACCCTTATAGCTTATAGGATCACTTTGTTGTCCGTCCGTCTGTCTGTCTGTCTGTCTGTTTGTCAAGACCCTTTATCTCGAGAACACGTGGAAGTATTGAGTTAAAATTAAAACCATGGTCCCTTAAATGTGTAAAAAAAATCAAACTTCTCAGTTAACGAAAAAATAAGATGCGGCCGTTTATGTCTCAAAAAACGTGTACATTCTCAACGAAATCAAAATTCATAAGGTACATACCGTTGAAATAGAATCCTGAAATTTAGCATGAAGCAAGGTCTCATAGCACAAGTATAGGGAAAATTCTGAAAACTGAAAACTTGCAGCTACTTCACAAAAAAAATAATGCAAGTCGGAAAAATCTTCGTATCTCAATTCGGGAATTGAACTGTTTTCATAGGTAAGTTTGTACGGAAACCCTCAGTGCGCGAGTCCGACTCGCACTTGCCCGGTTTTTATTGTTTTATCAAAAATTAACTGTCGAAAATTGAAAATAGAAAGAAGTTATAAAATTCGTTCAATATTAATCAAGTTAGATTCCTTTCAAATCTGGTGGAAGGAGAAACTTCCACAAGTTACAGTATAAGGATGCACATACGACAATTCGCGTATTTTCTGCATTTTTTTTAATTACTGATATTTCCATTTATGACTTTGTCCTAAACATTTATTTTTATTTATTTTACTCATTTTTTTTTTTATTTTTTCATTTCATATAAACCAGTGTTTGACTGCGATCCCACCTGATGGTAAGCAGTGATGCAATCATTGATGGTGAGGCGCACTAGTTTACTCTAGCCTTGAAGGCACCTAAATTATAGTTTGACGGGAAGACCGCCGCAGGCAAATTGTTCCAGTCCCTCGATGTATGAGGTATAAACGACGAAGCGAATCGCTTAGTTCGGACCGTTGGAGTTTCAACAACGTAAGGGTGGATACTCGCCGTACGTCGGGTTATCCGATGGTAAAAAGGAGATGGCGGAATCTCATCTATTGGTACACAATACCGTCGCCGACGTCTGTAATTCGATAACGTCACCGGCCCACGCTGAAAACCAGCGCTGATTACTCGTCGCATTTTGCGTTTGGACACGGCATTATGCTGAGCGTACGGCCGTTAGCTCGCACGTGGCGCATTTATGTTATTTTTAATTATGTTTTTGTCTTGCAAAATGTTTGCAATATATTAGTTTTAAGTTTGCGCCTTTTCCGGCAAATAAAAAGTTTTTCTTTCCTTCTTTCTTATACTGAAATGTGAAGTCATGCATGCTCAAAAGAGATAACGAGATATTCCACCACGGCCCCACTCTTCCTCAAACCAATGTTTTAGAATGCTAATTGCTGTTTCATTTTTATGCTGTTCAGAAAATATTTCTTTTTAATGATGGGTGGCTTTGAAGTGTTATATCTTTGGATTGACGTGGAATTATAAGTTCAAATAAACTTTATATTAAAGGTATGTTATTCTTTTTTCGAAATTTTGTATTTATTGGTCTTTGTGTTTAGTATTTTTTTTTTATTTGATAAAAACTAGTGCTTGACTGCGATTCTACCTGATGGTATACGCACAAAACGTTTTGGAATCTGTCTTTCCTGATGGCTACAACCCGGGAATCTTTAAGTCAAAAGTGAATAGGTTACTTCTAGGTAAGCGTACTCCATCGTCGACCGCATCGTCTAGTGCGCCTCACCAACAACGATTGCATCACTGCTTTCCATCAGTTGAGATAGCGGTCAAGTGCAAACCTATCAAGAATAAAAAAAAAGTGCACATACATGTATTATTGAATAATATTATTAAAGGTCAAGACGACAGTGCCCTAAGTTTGACGTTATCATACACGCTCAACCCAAGTGTACATGTACACCAAAAATTTGTACGTTTAGTCAAGTGATACATAATATATATAGTGAAAATTCAGCTTGGAATGTTTCGCATACAATATAATAAAAATTGACAACTTGTAAACAACGGCTCGTTATCCGACCAAATTCCAATGACCACAAAAACCGATGGATTAGTTATTATACATTTTTTTTATTGATATAAACTAGTACTCGCTGTCCGCAAGCCTATAGTGCTTGACTGCGATCCTACCTGATGGTAAGCAATGATGCAATCTTTGATGGTGAGGCGCACTAGTTTATTAAGAGCCTATTCACTCTAGCCTTGAAGATACCCAAATTATAATCGGATGGGTTTTTTTTTTATTAATGATAGGCTCGCGTTTGACCACCATCTCACCAGATGGCAAGCGATGATGTGGACGACGATGGAGCACGCTTGCCTAGAAGTAGCCTATTCACTCTTGACTTAAAGACCCCTAAGTTGTAGCTATCAGGAAACACAGACTCCGGCAAGGAATTCCACTCCTTGGCTGTACGCATAATAAATGTGTTCTTAAAACGTTTTGTGCGTATATATATATTCTGTAATATCGCTATATTTATAACAATTTTTGAATGAAATCAAAGAAAACTCACATTATTTAGTAATATGAGTTCTACCGTGGAAAAAAGTATCTTAAGTGGTATGCAATATTGATGAAGTATACGGATTTAAAATAGCTAAAGAATGGGATATCTATTTTGGTTTCAATTACTTTCACGTGGGAAATTTTATCTCACGAATATTTTTTCTTCTCAGGGCGGCTACAAGACAAAATTTCCAATACGAAAGCTATTAAACCAAAAACAAATGTCTCTTGTTCGAAGAAAGTCGTTGGCATACGTCACTGATATTGCTTGCCCTTTGCCTTTCTACGTTGAAACTCTTAATATGAAAAACATTTTTTTTATTAGCTTACATGGTTATAAGTACTGCGATTACGATGTTACAGAAAATAAAAACACAAAGAATCCAAAGTCAAAGTCAAAGTCAAATTTTTTTATTTCACATAGGCCTACATGGGCACTTATAAAACGTCATAAGCTAGTGCACGGTTCCAAATTGGTCGTTTCCTATGGAGAAGAACCAATAAATACTAAATTTCGAAAAAAAAATAACGTACCTTTAGTATGAAATTTATATGAACTTATAATTTTAGGTCAATCAAAAGATTCACTTCAAAGCAACCCGTTTTAAAATACGTCAATTTCGTAGGTAAAGAGTAAAGACCTATTATTTTTTGTTTAGTTTATAATACTGTACAAAAATAAGCACAGGCCAATAACCCCGTTCTGACATTTCCTCCCGTTTCAACCAAAGCAGGAGGAATCATTTGATGTTTTTCGAAGTAATATAAAAGGTATTCGAATTTGAAAGCAGGATAATGCGTGGGCGTGAGATTACATCCGACCCTTTCTTCATGAGAGTGGGTAGGAAGTATAATATGACACCATGTTTTATTTCACCATGTTATATTAGCTTCTGCCAGCGGCTTCGCCCGCGTAAAAGAAGGTTTTTATCATACAAACTTTGGACCCCCGTTTCATCCCCTTAGGGTATGAATTTTGAAAAATCCTCTCTTAGTGCTCGTCTACATCATAAAAGGAAGCTTTGTGCAAAATTTCACGCTCCTAGTCCGAGTCGAGTAGTTTAGACTGTGCGTTGATATGTCAGTCAGTAAGTTTCTCCTTATAGATATATAGATTTTATGACATATTTGGATTATTCACTTGAATTGAAATCACAGGCGCGTGTCACTTACCGGTAGATTTCAATGAAATGAAATGTTATTCCACACAATATTTATACGGTATAATGGTACTGATGAGGTTGAGGAACTTATGACTAAAATAACAGCCGTACGATCGATAGACCACTTGTAGCGCCATCTATGTTCCCAGATAAGAATTATAATTCAAAATTCTGGTTCACGGTATCATTTCCGCGCTAGAACTTAAATAACAGACTGGAATCAACTAACTAAAGTCAGACGGTGAACAGGTACAAAAGAAGGAGTTTTTTACACTAGTGTTTTTTACATTAGTGGTCCTGACTGCTATGCCGGAGGTCATGGGTTCGATTCCCACCCAGGAAAAATATTTGCGTTTGTTTATATCCCAAATTGTCACTTAATTTATGGAAATAGACTATATTGAGTATGAATGAATAAATGGGATCAAAATGGAACAATAACTGCGCGTAGTATTTTCTAGTAGCAATTGATAAGAATTATTGATTCACTTATGAATTTACCAATTATGACAAATTTTCGTGGACAATTTTTGGATTTCGTTTTTTTTTTACTTTTGTTTACCTACACAACGGGTATCGCTATAGCCCCGTTTTTTTTTTTGAACTAATTAATAAATAGTGGTGTTTAAGGAGAAATTTACCGACTGATATATCAACGCACAGCCGAAAATACTGGGACTAGGAGCGTCAAATTTTACACAAAGCCTCCTTATAAGATGTAGGTGAAGAAAGGGTTTTTGAAAATACAACTTTTATGGGGGTGACAGGGGAAATTCATTTGTTATAAGTTGTATGGAAGAATCTTTTTCCTTGGTTTAGCATAGTAGCATAGTCGGCCTTATAATATTCCCACTGTTGGGACTCAGGCCTCCTCTCTAGGAGAGGGTATGGGCCATAATCCACCACGCGTGCCCAGTGCGGTTTGGTGGATGTCACATGTCTTCGAATTTTTGGTTCTAGGACATGCCGGTTTCCTCACGATGTTTTCCTTCACCGTTTTGAGAGCAGTGGTGATGAAATAAATTACACAAAGTAATGCGCCTGACTGGGTTTGAAACCGCAACCTACAACTCATAAGTCGGGGCCGTTACCACTCGGCCACCACTGCTCTGTTCTTTAGTGTTCACCTCTGTTCTTTAGTGCGATGTTCCTTGGTTTAATAAACTTCAAACTCTGCACTAATTATTATCAAAATGATTACTAACGTACGGATAGATGTCCGAGAGGGTTGTAATTTTGAAACATTCGTAGCCAGCTGTTCAGCTTGGCATTGGTGACCAAAATTTTTTGTTTTGAGTTGTTGCGATCTGTAGGTACCTAATCTATAGAGATGTTAATAAGCTGAGATAAAAAGTTATTAATATTACTCGTCAGCTGTTTCTTGCATTTTAGTTGAGTAGGTAGGCTTTAATTAAATCTACCAATCAAAAAACAACACGCATTTTTATTGAATTCACAAAGTATTTTATTTGTCTATATAAAAAAGTATATTTAGTAGGCAAATGTAAGGCGGGCAGCCCTATCGCATGCTTACGTACCGCGCGGCTGAAGGCATTTATTTTAAAGATACGGCAGAGTTAGTTACTGTATATCTAGATAATATTACCGTGACGTTACGCACTAAGCGTTTCGCCTCGTCGTTAATACCGCGCACAACGAGGGATTGGAACAATTTGCCTGCTGCGGTCTCCCCGTCCGATTATAAATTAGCTGTGTTCAAGGCTAGAGTGAATAGGCCCTTAATAAACTATTGCGTCTCACAATCAACGCTTACCAGCTGCTTACCTTCAGGTGCGATCGCACTAGCTTACATAAAAAAAAAAAATTATAGAGATTATTTATAAGCTTTTAAATACTGTTCAAGGGGAGTTTAAGATTTTACGAAAACATTCTCGCAAAGGAAGTCGCAAAGTGCTACTATAAATTATAATTATACCAAAGTGATAATCCTAATCAAAGTTTTGGTACTATTTAATAATACTGTAATATGAAAATATTGTAAATAATCACTTTTTTAAAAGAGTAACCATGTAGTTTCTTGCCGGTTCTTCTCCATAGGAAACGACCAATTTGGAACCGTGCACTAGCTTCTGACGTTTTATAAGTGCCCATGTAGGCCTATGTGAAATAAAAACTTTTGACTTTGATTTACCCCTGCGTTCCTATTCACCCCATTTGATGGTATTGGACAGTTGGCTGGAACAGAAATAAGGTCGGAGGATCCTCCCTTTGCGGTTAGCGGCATTTACATCCTGTTCCGCATATCTCCAAATACTCGACACATACCGACACTCCACTCTACCCATCCCTCATGTCTGTAAATTCGCATTAGAGCGCTCTTACTATTTATTATGCTCCTTTCTCCAGATATTATGTAAACACCGATATCTTGTGGATATTGTCTAGGTTTATATTAAAAACAAAACATAAATTTCTCTTTCTTTCTTTTTAAAGATTTTCCTCTGAAAATCTGCCATTTAGCGTGAACTTAACGTTAACTTTAATTTCATCAATTTCCTCGTCGTTGTTCTTTCTCCGTGTACCTAATAAATGACATTTTTCAATACACTGAAGAAGAAATAAATAAACGGGGGCTGCTTGGCGACCAGCCTAATACGATAAATAAAATAAATTCTGGCGGAGGCGAGCTCGCGTACTTTTCGCACTAGTGCAGAAAATAAAGTAAACTAAATTCCGTGCCTGTGAGCGGTGGATTAGGAGCGGTTTTTCGAGTATTTTAAGTTGTTACAATCCATCCATTTAACATCATGATCGATTCAGTACCAAAACTTTTAACAAAACAAAAATTAAGATCTTATTAAGAATTCAGGTAAAATTTGGGAGTATCAGACCTATGCTATTTACTATACCAGAGGAAAATACTCGTACATATGTACCTCCGCCTACCTCTTCATCGGGAATATCGTCACGTTTATATACATCCCTAATTCCTGAATGTGTACATTGAATTGAGATTGACGCAATGTACAGTTGAAACAACTATTTGATATACAAGCGGCTAATTTGCAACTACTATACAATGTCAGATTATTGAATTAAAAGTTAAAAATGTATCTTATGCATACCTAAACAGTTTTTTTTTTTATTTAGCCTAATTTTCCCAACGCTGGGCAAAGACTTCCCCCGACTTCTTCCAGGTATTCTTTTCTCCACCTCAAACTAGCCCTAGTAGTAGGCGTCTAGGTCATCTCGCTACCTCTCCTCCCAGGTCGACCTCGGCGGTGTCGTCCAAAAAATTCAAAATTCAAAATTCAAAGCATTTATTTCAAATAAACCATTTACAGGCACTTTTGAAATGTCAAGAAGTCAGTCTGTCAGAAAAAAATGATGCTAATTGCACATTCCAAAGCGTAGATCTCTATGGAGAAGAATGTGCAAGAAACTCCATGGACACTCTTTTCAATCGTGTTTTGCAATTACAAATATCTCTGTTACATGTTTCTTGTCGCTATCATGTGAGAACAATGTCAATAAAGTAAAAATAAAAACTAAATATAGATATTAAAATAGCAACTGGCAGCTAAGAGATGACCAGTCTCAACTGACAGCGCCCGTTCACGGACCTGACGCGAATATTAGCACCACTCAGCTCAACCATTATAAAGGGAACCGAATGATCCAACACACGCGCCACCATCAGTGAGACATTTGAGCGAGCATGACAAACTCTCAACTGCCATGCTCATTTATGTCAAACAAGTCCAATAAAAACCATAAAATAGCTCCATGGTACTCACATTTACAAACTTTGAAAACAAATGCTTCTACATTATACAATACTAAATACAATAATAATTAACAACAATAATATTTTACAGATTAAAAAAAAAAAAAAACATTAAAGAATAATAATAGTTTCAAAACTAATCAATTTGTACACCCCGGTGGTAGTGGAGCTGGACCAGCATTGAGCCAAGCATTTTTATCTTGAATATAATCCTCCAACTTATAATATGCTTGCCTGCATAGTGTGCGTTTAATACAAGATTTAAATTTCGTTTCATTGAGTTCTAATATTTGTGGAGGTATTTTGTTATAACATTTCAAACAGTACCCCATGAAAGAAGAGGCCACTTTAGCCAGTCTGAAACCTGGTTGAACTAATTGGTCCCTATTTCTTGTAACATAATTATGTCTATCGCCTCTTTTGCTAAAAAGATGAAGATTTTTTCTAACGTACATGATGTTTTCATAGATATATTGACAAGGCACCGTCAATATGTTAATATCCTTAAACAGTTCCCTTAGAGAATCGCACCGTCGGAGATTGTAAATAGCTCTGATAGCTCTTTTCTGTAGAATAAAAATTGAGTCGATATCTGCAGCCATCCTCAGGTACCCACTTTGTGGAGACTCTTGCTCAGCGGTCAGTGTGTAATTCACACAACAGCGGTTAACAGTTATTAACGCACAGAAATATTTTGGCAGTGTCATGAAAATATGAATATTTTTTAGTCTATACCTGTGTAATGTAATACTCTATTATAATAGATGCTTCGATTTTTGACTATTTTCAACGTCAGCTAGTACATATTACAAGGCCACGCCTCTCATACCTATTGTAATTTTGAAAACCGTGTAAAACTCCTTTGCTTTTAAAATAGTAAGCATGGAATTTCTTTTCAGTTCTTATCCTTACAAAATGATCAGGAAATTCGAATTGTGCACCAGCTTTTGATAAATAGTTCTTAAATAAAATATTTAAAACCGGATTTATTTAAATGCGTTTACGATGTTGTTGGGGCTGCCGCGATGTTGTAGTGCTGGTTTTTATTCGTCATTTTCCTTAAGAGAGCGCGGTTGTAACATATAGGCATTCGAAACGCATTCGCAGAGTCCTCAAAGCAATCTATTATAATCATATATTTTTATTGAAGTATAAATTAAGTAAAATTATGATTGACATTAATTACAATCGAGAACTAATTAATGCTAACTGTAATATAGACCTGCCTAACCTAAGTTAATGAAAACCTGTGTTTCAGGCCATCAATTTACATCAAGCATTTAAAAATGAAAACAACAATAAAATTAGAAGCTAAATTAAAAAGAAGACTATATTTCCAATGACTTAAATAGTAACTATTTTAATAAATTATTTTAAAATTAGATTATGTAAAATATATTATGATTAAATAAATTAACGAATAATAAAACAGATAAAGTGGAGCCTTGTTAATTAGCTAAAGAAGGAAACTTATATAAGATTAAGGCGATTAACACACTGCCCCGCACCACGCAGCGTAGCGCGTGAATGCGTGTTTTAATGTTGCTTGTAAGTATCTCCGTTTGTATAGAAAACACGCACAGTCCAATATACAGAAAATGCATCCACTCGCGTTCATTCAGATCACGCGCCTACAAGCGGAGAAACACGCCCTATACCCACGCACACGCGCGTGGGTATAGGGCGAGACGCAAGGTATGGCACACCGAGTCTCGCAGTACCGTGCGTGATTTTGAAGAAAATTATTTTACAATTTCTAGTAGTTTTTCTATCTGTAGTATTCTTAAGCACTGGATCGATTTAGTCACATCATATTAGTGAAATATTGTTCTTGCGTATTTATTTCCTTTTAGTTAACTAGGTAAAGCCAAGGTGGCTGCTAGGAAACTAGGCGTTCTCGCAAAGGTCCTTCGGTACTTCACACCAGGACAGCTTCTTATGTTGTACAGAGCACAGGTCCAACCGTGTGTGGAGTACTGCAGTCGCATATGGGCTGGTGCTGCAAAATGCCATCTAGCAGCTTTGGACTCAGTGGAAAGGTGTGCGAAGAGCGAACCAGTCTTTTTTTAATTGTTATAAACTAGTGCTTGACTGCGATCCCACCTGGTTAAGTCCAATCTACAAATACAGCCTATCAATATTTTACAGGTTGCATTTTGGACAGTGTGCGCGGGAATTGCATGACTTGATTCCGCCATCTCTTTTCTACCATCGGACAACCCGACGTACGGCGAGTATCCACCGTTACGTTGTTGAAAGTTCAAAAGTCCGGACATTAATTTCGAAATTAATTTTAAAAGCATTTCGCTTCGCCGTTTATACCGCGTCCAGTCCTTCGATGTGGAACAATTTGCCTGCTGCGGTCTTCCCGTCCAACTATAATTTAGGTGTCTTCAAGGTTAGAGTGAATAGGCTCTTAATAAATTAGAGCGCCTCACCATCGATGATTGCATCACTGCCTACCATTAACTGGGATCGCAGTCAAGCACTGGTTAATATCAATAAAAAAAATCCTGTAGTAGTAAGAAGATTACGGATTTAATTTTAATCTTTAATAACATGTACACCGAACAGTTTGTTCGGCTGTACTCCTTCTTCGAGACGTAACGTATACGACTTAATATTGGATTTAGCTCCGGATCCAAGTTTCGACAGCTGGTGGTTAAGGACACAATACTGTCTGTCAGCTGGTTACGGGTTAATTGTGATAAAGATTAGTTAACAGGGAGTTTGATCTTAGGATCTTTATTAAATAAGGGATGTTATTAATCGGGCGAATAACCTGATTAGCGACTATTAATAAGGTAATATCTTCAAGAGTGAATAGGCTCTTAATAAACTAGTGCTATCTATCATCAACGATCGCATCACTACTTACTATCAAGTAGGATCGCAGTCAAGCACTAGTTAGGTACATCAATTTTACTTTTACTTCTACACACAGTACTGTGACACGTCTCTATTATCTCCAACTCTCCTTTCGCAGGTATGCTCAAAGAGATTTCTTTATAAATAAGCATCACCTTTGTACTATTCTTCTGTTTCCTTCTTCTCTTCTTTTATTATTCTGTGCACATAAATTGTTAAAGAAATAAATCAATTGAAAAAAAATCACTATAATACTAAACCGAGCAGCGTTAAACGTTTGCGAAACAAAAACTTAACTGGCGATAATAATGAATAACAAAGAATAAATAAAATGAGCTGCTAAAAGTGGGAAGTAATTTTAAGTGACCGATAAAAAACTAAAGCGTTCGAATAAAAATACTGAGTGGGTGAATTTAGGGCACTCCGATACGTACAGCTATTTTTTTTAACCACCCAAAAGTAAAAGCCCCGCGGAGTATTTACGACATGCAAGTAAGATTGTATCTCAAGATAAGTGTCAGGTAAAAAAGATTTTGCAATATTTGCCTAAGAGCGTCCTTCCCAAGGTACATTTTCATACAACCAGTCTTACGTAATTATGACGTTATTATACATCTTTCTCTAGATATTTTGGAAACACAGATACCTTGTAAATATTATATAGCTTTATATTGAAGTCAAGTTATAAATTTGTGTAAGACTAAGCCAGTAAAGACCTCTGAAAATCTGCTATTTTGTTGAACTTTGGCACTTCATAATTTATTCACAAATTACCTCGCACATTTAATCAGAATGATAATATTTTTTACCAAAAACTTATAAAGTTAAAAAAAAAACACGTATTTTTTGGAACAAGTTTAGTGAAATATTCGAGTAAATGACAAAATTACCGAATGCCAACAGAGTTTTCAGGCGTTATCTCTTTTTTTTCGCGTTACCCTTTCTTCAAACGTTGCGTTGCATGAAGCAATGCTCACGTTGAAGATAGACGAACAATCGGTTCGAACTAACACAACCTACCACTTCAATATTTTGTTAATTTAAACTACATTTTTATAACGAATTTACAAAGCACTAGTTTGAAACTATACTATGTATACTTGTGTTTAAATAAAATTGCATTGCCGTTCAACGGGGCAATGTTATTTGCATTGCCATTCACCATTCAACGAGGCATTGCTGCCAGCTTTCTGGGCACTGTTACCTTTGACAGCGACGTGGATAAAGTTTTTGATATCAAGTGTAGTCTTTATAAACACGTTTTTATGTCGTACTATACTTTTCAGTGTGTAGTTTAGCTATTTGTAAATAAAGTCTAATTACTCGTAGTTAAATATTTGTAAGAATTTTTTTTTTTTTTTTTTTGTTATAGCTGTGTAAACAAATGCTATAAGTACTTTATATTCTATTCTATATAAAGAAAAAACAAATAGCAAAAAATAATACCAGTTTTAAATTATCAAATAAAAACTGTTTGTTTACTAATCTATTTTATTAACTGTACTTGGATGGCACACGAAGCGGATCTAATGTAATTTGGCTTTCTGTTCTAATCCAGTTTAGGGCTTAGAGACCCAGCGAGCTTTGAACATGGTTTTATTACATTCTGACGGTACAGCTGTTTTACGCTACGACGCTTTGCACACGGATAGTATTATTGTGACTTATCATAATACTAGCTTCTGCCAGTGGCTTTGCTAGTGTCAAAGTAGAAAATTATCTATATATATAAAAGGAGAAGTATATATTTATTAGGTAGGTACTCAGTCCATCGAATTGATCATTCATTCAGCATACATTTCTATGGAGAGGAATGTGCAAGAAACACCATGGACACTCTTTTAAATCATATCTCTCTCCTTCTTATCTTTCCGGCCACCGTAGGCGCGGGCTTGCGGACGGCGAGCAATGGACAGCCCACCGCCCGACCGTCCGGTAACCGTCCGGATCGAACCCCAGTCTTCGACGGCGCGTATTGTTCCACGCGCGCCTCAGGGAGATGTCAGCAAATCGTAGGGGCCCAGCAGGGTTGAAGCCTACTGGGGCCATGGGTAGTGTGAAAGCGAAACCCGGGGAACGAAGGAACAGGAGTGGGTTTTTAGTCAGTAAAAGTCTGACACTATCTCTCGCTCCGGCCAAGAGCGAGATTTGTCATTAGATGTTTTTCCCACCTAAAAAAACCATAATAATGCAAGAGACAAATTGTGCGTCCAATGTATTTGTGGAAGAGTCACGTGTTCGATCTCCCGCCAATATGCTACATCCACAAGTTTACTACAGATAATCACAAATACGTTTCGGAGGTGCCAGCACATAGTCGATTGCAATGAATAATCGAATACAAAATAAATTATGAAGCATTCTCGGTTACAAAATCAGAGTAAATATTCTGATTACGTATCGGGCCTATTACACTACTCGATATTCAGACAGTCTTAGTCGATGTCGCGTAGTGTAATAAGGGTTAGACCGGTCTTACTCGGAACAAAAAATAAGACGTATCGTGTGCTGAATATCGCGTAGTGTAATAAGCCCTTATCAACCGCTTGAAGCGACGTCCGATAAACTTGATCGTGTGTGTCTATCAGTATGCATGAGAAGTAGACTTGTCATGCATAGCTGTGCTACCACGTGGACAGATGATTTTGAGACGTATGTTATGAGGACTGGATTGAGACGTTGCGGGAAAAGAATGTCTGGAAGGACTTAGGATAGGCCTTTGACAGTAATAGCTACAAAAACTAAACTGCGTGAAAATCCGGTAGCGCATGTTAATCCCACACATCTTGGATTTATTAACGATTGTATCGTTGGTTGAATGGCTCTTTGTCCAGGGCCTCTGAAAGTGGAATTACGGGCGCTCAGAGAGGGGACTCTCCCCGGATTTATACCCAGACCCTGGGCGCCTTTTGAAGGTTTCCCCTGAAAAATCCATGTCATCCCTCGACGTCAAATCTACTGATCAAGTAGATTATTTCTAAATTCACTTACCTATCAACAGAGATGCAAACTAGCACGTTGGAAGACAGGTATAGTCCAAAGGCTCGCAGCACCAGTAGCAGCTTGCACATAAGGTTTCCAACCAACCATGCGTTGGTATACTTCCAACCGATCTGTGAACAAAATAATAGTAATTGAATTTTAAATGAAAAGAAGCGTTGGAAGGACTTTCACAAAATTGATCGATGACCCGTGGGGTTCGCAGGAATCTGATGGATGCGTGACGCCAAGGACCAGTCATTGTATCGACGTTTGGGGGAGGATATAGTCCAACAGTGGACGTCTTTCAGCTAAAATGATGTTTTTTATTTTTTTATTTAAGGACAACCAACAAAGCATACACCATTAAAAATGCTAAAGATTCAGTATCTTACATTTCATAGTGGAGCCTTAATTAAAGGCTGCCACTGCATACATTAAACATAGAAACAGTTATGAATTAACGTTCTATCAACATTTTGTTCGACGTTAAGCCAAAAAATAAATAAAGAAATATGTATGAGAACAAAAAAATATCTAAATATTTGATGATAAAATGAAAATTTATTTTTTGACTTAGTTACCAGAAAACTAGTAATATTGGTGTTTTTTTTTTTTTAATTTTATGCTTTTATATGTCTTGGTAACACGTATCCATACTACACATCACCCCTACATCTTATACTATTTTTGGTCGTCATTATCCATATTCTTACATATCCATGGTCCGGAGCGAGGAGAAGTGGCAGGCGGTCGCCTCCTTCTGCGAAACAGTAATGCTAGCAAAAGAGGAGGAGGCACCGGAAACCGGGATTCCGATCCCGATTTCCGGTCACCATAGGCGCGGGCTCGCGGACGGCGAGCAATAGGTAGCTCGCCGTCCGACCGTCCGGTAACCGTCCGGACCGAGCCCAAGTCGTCGACATGGCGCGTAGTGTTACTGAGGCCAAAAGTTTGATTCTGAAAGGAAGACTCGGCCCTGGTATGAAAAGCAACGAAGGAAGAGGAGTGGGTTTCTAGTCAGTAAAAGTCTGACACGATACGAGGTCGCGGTATCCTTCCACGAAATCGTAGATACACGACACCCTTCGGCCAAAACTCTCCTTTGATGAAGGTGTCCAAATGTTGAGTCGGCACCCGCACCACAAACAACTTGAAATTAGTGTTATGGCGCGGCTGCAACTGCACGACTCTCAAGTCCAGTTCGTCTTGACTCGTACATATTCTACGATCTCCTCAACCTTCGTGAAGTGATATAGTCTCAAAGCGTACAGCTGCGTCGTAGGTATTAAACCCTCTTGGATTTTATTTCGTGAGGCAAATTGGCCTAAAGAAATCAGACAGTGTTTCGCTCTTCTCAGTTCTGCTCTTAAATGATATATTAAGAAGCTGGAAAAGGTAGTTTACATCTGTTCGAAAGGCTGGCACAAGTCAAGCGTGTAATGTTAATTTCGTAGCTCGTCTTGTCTTTACATGAATAGAAAACTTCGTTCATACGAACGACTATTTTTTCAGTAGATATGTACCTACTTTATTGAAGCAAACACTTTGAAGAAACTTGTGTATTTAAACTCGCGTTCAGTCTTTAATAACAAAAACTGAAGGCTTAATATAACGACTTTATTTCAAATACTTGTTTCTTTATCACACTATGTTGATATGTCTTGGTCTAAATATTTTATTCGTCTGACTTCGATTGTGTAAGAAATAACTTTAAAAGAGGAATATGAAATCCTTACATATTATTACTCGTATATAAATTTGGTAAAAAGTGTCACGGGTATGACTCTCGCATTAAAAAAAAAACCAGTTACTTTAAAAGAATTACATTTTACATAATTTATGAAAAAATAGTTATTTGTGCAACAAGAGAGCAAAGTTGTTTTTTGCTGCGAGTGCTAATTTTGAGTCCCGAGCAAGCGAAGGATTCTTTGATTGAATCACGAGCGTTAGCGAGTGATTCTAAAGTAGAATCTTGGGCAAGGGGAGGGATTCAAAGGCACGAGATGCAAAAAGTTTTGCTCTCGTGTTATACACATAATTTTTCACTTCAGCGGCGAGAACACATATTACTTGGGAAATAAAATAATTAACAGTAATAGATTTAATAACGATTTTAATTTAAATAAATGTTATCTCTGTCGCTAGTTTTGCTCATATTTAACAATTATTGTAACATTCTTAATCTTATTTGCCACTATTTTATTTCCGCTGTTTTTTTAAAACACGTTCTAAAACAGTCAATGTTGAAACTAGAAATAATTATTTAAAGGTTAAATGCCAGTTTTATCTGCTGCTATAAGTACTCAGGTACTCTTATTTTTGTTCAAATACAATAATAAATTAAAATTTCAATAACTTATTTAAAAAAAAAAAACAATTTTATATTTTACAAATATTTTCTATTTATTACGCGTTTCCGAACGTGTTTTTCTTTGTGGTGGAATTTCAAAATCGGAATGAACTTCGAAATGGCATGTTTCTCACTCGGTTATAAGGGTGAGAAAGAGACAGAGTACAGTGCAGCTCCAATGTTTCGAATTGTATGGCTAAAAAATAATAATTAAACAGTTACTTTGTCTCACGCAGTGAGCAAAATCGAGTTTTGCTCACTGTTTTCAAGCAGCAAAACCTATTTGTTTGAGCTGCTGTGGTGAAAAATATATTGTACCTAATTAATAAATACTTAAATGACGAATTAATATAGAATTACTGACTGACTCGGCAAACATTGTTCTACCATTTAAATTATTATCAGAGAAAAAAAATGGGTTTAGGAGAGTACAAAATAGCCTTTCATAATTTTGTCCAAAGACTTTAATAGTTTAAAAAAAAACACGTTTTTCTTAAAACAAGTTTTGAGAAATATTCGAATAAATGTCGGTATTACCGAGTGCCAGCAGAGCTTTCAGGTATTATCTCTCTGTTTTCGCATTGCCTTCTTATTAAACATTTGGATGAACCAGCAAGCTTTTTTAAACCGTGCTCAAGTTAACGATAGACGAGTGAGGAAAGGCACTCTTAAGAGGTAATACACGCGATTTTGTTTGATAAAAATATAAAATGAAACTATTTTAGGAAAATGAAACTAGTTTTTCGTTCGTATAAGAAATATTATAATTTATGCGTAGCCTAAAAGGCGATAACTGATCTGTTTCTTGATGTTTATTCTCATGGGTGCTCGGCACAGGCTTGGCACCCACTGTTTATTTCTCATGGGTTCTCGAGCCCCCGAGCACCCACGGAGTCGGCGCCCCTGACACTTACTAATCACTTCTTCTTCATCTGTTGCTTGATTTTCCTCGTTTTTCTTTCCCCAATATTTATTCAATACAAAAACGATTCGTAACCATCAAACTGTCTTCTCAGAAAGATAACCGGAAGGCTTATTTGTTCGGCTTTTCTTTAGTTAACATAATATGCCTTCCTTTTCCTTTTGTTTCCCTACACCGAGTGTGGGAAGGGAAACTGCCATTTTGTTCTGAGTAAATACGGAAATAATTGGAAACGTGTTCGCGCAATCATGTTTACTTGTTAAATGAGTTCGCACGGTATGCCTACCGTGTTCAATTCCTGAATGAAGTCTCGAAGATTTTTCCGAATCGCAAAAATATTTTTTTTTTGTGACGTAATAACAAATTTACTATTTTCAGATTTATTCCTATATCTGTGCTATAACACTTTGCCACACTTCATGCCAAATTTCAAGATTCTTAGTCAATGGGAAAGTATGAATTTTGATTCCCTTGAGATGGTCGAAATACACATTTTTTTGCGACATAAAAGGCCGTATTTTTTTTTTCGTTAACTTTCACAACTTCAAGGGACCGCAGACTGGAGTATATGGTTTTAATTTCAACTCGATACCTCCATGCGTTCCCGAGATAAAGAGTCTTGACAGACAGACGGACAACAAGGTGATCCTTTATGGGCTCCGTATTTTTCTTTTGAGGTACGGAATTCTTAAAAAAAATTGAAAAAACTTATGTTTGATAAAACTAAACCTTTTAGGGATAACGACAATATTTATCTAGGTCATTCTCAACGACAATCCTACACAGAAAACTTCATTTTATCCTCTAACAACCTTTTCCTTCCCCGGAAAACCCAATCTTTGGATAACGAAGTATTTACAAAATCGAGTGTTCCCGTCTCTATTTCCTTTGTTGATTGTTATCTCCTATAATTTGTGTTCCTAGAACGCTCTCGATTTATTTCAAACCGTCGTTGGTAAGAAGTTAAAATGAATTGGCGTATTGTTATTTTTGTTTTTTATTGGGAAAAAGTCATCTAATGACATCCCTGCTCTTGGGTGGAGCGTGAGGGCGTGTCAGACTTTTACTGACTAAAAACCCACTCCTGTTCTTTCTTTGCCATCGGTTTCGCATCACCCGTAGCCTCAGTAGGCTTTGACCCTGCGCCCCTACGGTTGCTGACATCTCCTTGAGGTGCACGTTGAACACTACGTCCCGTCGACGCCTCGGGTTCGGTCCGGAAGGTAACCAGACGGCGAATGATCAGTGGTTGGAAATCGTCAGGATCCCGGCAGCTGGGGCGTAAAGAAGTCCGTTCACACAAGCGTGCGGCCGTCTCCTTCGCTAGCATTACTGCTTCGCAGAAGGAGACCGCCTGCCATTCCTCCTCGCTCCGGACCATGGCCTTTACCAGGGCCTGGCGCGAGAAGTCGTTGCCGCCTATCGCCCCCACGAGGACATGGCGGCGCTCCGCCCAAGCGGGGCACACCTCCACCGTATGCTCCACCGTGTCCTCCGAGCAGTCCACACAATGTTGACATACGAATCCACGAAGACACGCGTCATGCGGAAAGTGAGGTCTTCCCAGCCACTTCTCAAAGAGGGGACTTACCGCCATAATTATGACGTGCCCTATCTGGTGACTGAGATACGGAATCCTAAAAAAAGGGTGTTTAACTAACAAAGATATAATATATGGGAGAGAAAAATTGCGCAGTCCATAAAAAAACAAGGGACATGAAAAGATACCCAAAAGCCAACATTATTCTAACTCATTGTATTTTTTTAAACGGCTATGAGTTTACTTTTGTGTTTATTTTCCCAAAACCCTGAAAATAGCTCCTTCAAATGTTTATTCTAACTGGCAATCAAGCCCACGACCAACATCCTTGTCACAACTCTATTCGGATCAAACTAAAGCCGATAGACTGGTCGTTTACACTGTGTGTTTACTGTGGCACGCATAGTACTATTGAATGGGCCACTATGGGCCACTATTGGCAATATTTATTGATACGAAACTTTTCCTAATAAGTGCTTTTAGTATTGTTGCGTGATAGCGACCCGCCGCAACTTTGCCCGTGGTGATAGAACTTAGAAATTCTTGGCTTTTCTTATCTAATAATGCTATAATAGCATTATTAGATAAGTCAGTTTTGGATAAGATTTAGGTGTACCTATAATTAAAGCTAAAGACAAACTAACCCCACGTATATGCCCCGTTTGATTAATTGATACACTCTTTATTGTACACGATAAATAAAATTACGTTATATTATAATTAATTAAATTATTTTATAAGTACTTAAAAGAGCACAATGGGCGGCTTAACAGCTGAACAACCCCGAGATCCCCGTTGATTGCCTCGAATCGGACACGCCTCCAATTGCTTTGTTCTGACGCCATCTCAACGCTCAGTCACGTGGTCGGGATCGCAGTCAAGCACTGGTTTATATCAATTTAAAAAAAAAAAGGTATTAGGAGGCGTGGCCGACTCGAAGCGATCAATGAAAAGAGAATCGAAACGAAACGGTTGTAACTTGGCTAGGGGGGCTGATTTGGATGAAAGAGAAAACTGGTAACTCATTAATATTATGTCTATTAACTGCTCCATTTCTGTTTTAATATATACATTTTTTTTAATACATTGCTTTTGCAATATTTATTTAATTACCTTAAATTCGTCATTAATATTATATATATATATTATTTTGTTAATATCTCATTTATTGATAGTTGTAATTATTCATACTTTTCTTGCTTTTCTTTATATAGCCTCTTTTTTATAATGTGAATATGAGAACACTGTAGACTCCACGAATTCTTAGATTACTTCTTATTACGACGACTCACTTTTTTTATTATGATTATTTTTATTGTGTTTTTGAGTACAATATTGACTGATCTACACTGTTCTTACATAATATCTATTAATACTGTAGTATGGAAATATTGTAAAATCAACCACTTTTTAACCGACTTCCAAAAAAAGGAGGAGATTATCAATTCGGTTGCAAATTTTTTTTTAACACGCTTTTATATTAGCTTCACTTGTATTGTTGTTGTTGTTTGTTGTTGTGTTGTTGTTGTTGTTGTATTGTACTTGTATTGTTTTCACTTCAGAGTGAAGTCGTTTTTTTTTTTTTTTTTGTAAAATGTTTTTTTTTAAAAGAGTAGCCATGGAGTTTCTTGCCGGTTCTTCTCCATAGGAAACGATCATTTTGAGACCGTGCACCCGTGCTTCTGACGTTTTATAAGTGTCCATGTAGGCATATGTGAAATAAACATTTTATGAATTTTAGAAAGAAAATGAATTTATAGATGAAACTAAGCACACGGGTAGATTATATTCTAAATTAGGACAAAGGATAATTTTTATCTCAGGATATACCTGCAAAATCAAGCGGGTGAAGCCGTTCGCAGATGCTAGTTGTACATAAGTATAAGTATGTTTTTGTTTCAGATATTATATTATGCTAATAACCAAAATATCAAAATATTTTGTCGCGAACCTGTCAACCGATACTGAAAACAAAAGAAATTACTTGTCCAATATTTTGAAGCAAAAAGGGAACATAAAGGCTATGTTTCCCAGAAAGTAATACACTAGAAGTTGTGTACATACTATAGTTATGTACATATATACATAACTTTAGTACGTTAGGGTCACCACATACGGGCCACCGGCATATTTCCTGTAGGTTTCATATCATTTTAAATGGATTCACCGTAAACGGTTGACGTCGATGGCCGCTACACGCTACAAATCACCGCTGCTCGCTTCTTATAGCCCGAACCGGCCACTAAAGGCCGATAAAAAACATCGTCACACGCCACTCGCGCATTTAAACCTTTAACGTAAGAGTCCATTACGATACTGCGCGTGTGGTTTAAAAAAAATAGCAGCCACCGACCGCAAGTAACTGTCGCGCGCTTCAGCTTCTTTCGTGGCCGCTTCTAACATCTCGTGGCGGCGTTTGTGTCTGGGGCATGTGGCCAATGTGCGGCGAAACTTAGTGTGTATGTAGCGACCTATGTAAGTCGCTCGTATATATATATTTGCCAAATTTAATATATGAAAAGGAAAAATGTGTGTGTGAAATATTAGAGGGTCGTTGATGTACCAAAAAACTAACAATAAAATGGTAAAGAATTCGGGCGCCAGGTACATCAACCCAAAAAAATAATCGTATCCACTCCAATTCGGAGAGATTGGGCCTTTAATCTGCTAGCCCTCGCTATCCGCTTTATACCGCTTTAATCTGATAGCGGGGGGCAATATAGGAAAAAAAATCAAACTATGAGTTTAGCTTCAGTCTTTAATTTTCCGGCCCGCGACCATATATATATATATGTATGTATATGTTTGTAATGAAAAAACTCAAAAACTACTGAACCGATTTTTAAAATTCTTTAGAATGCTACTTTTTCACTGTGTGACTTAAGGATGCGGGTGAAACCAGTCGCCGAAGTTAGTATAAAAGATTAGTCATGCTTAGTATAAATCTCAGTAGAGGTTTAAATGAAACCTCTTTTGAACAAGTTACAGCTTTAAAAGTCTATGTCAGGAGCAAAATAGCGTTAACCTTATTAAAATCTTATTTGAATGACAGATAGCAATTAGTTTAGATAAACGGTGCCAATTCGTGAGGTCCTTTTTTATTTTTTAGTTTATATAGGGTGACTGATATAAAAAAAGTTTCTTTGAGAAAGTTGTTTGTAATCATGAGTACAATCATGTGTTTAAGTATCGGTCACTAATTACCAGTCACCCTATATTAATGATTTACCCCATTTATTGCAATACAAACTTAATATGGTGTTGTTTGCGGACGACACATCGCTTACCATCAGGTGAAATGATGGTCAAACGCGAGCCTATCATTAATAAAAAAAAGAAACTTCTTTAATTTCTAATATAAATAGAAGGACTAATAATCTTTATGATTAAACAAATGAAGAACCGGTTCCTGTCAGTGTCAACTTACTACCTCTACAATATGTGAAAGACTACATATACCTCGGCCACGTTATATCTTTTCAAGACTGTAGTGAAAAGGAAATCAACACGAGAATAAAAAACACATGGAACAAATATTGGGCCATGAAGGAAATTTTAAAAAGTTCATTTCCACCTCGCCTGAAAGCCGAAACTTTAAATACATGCTTGATACCGTGCCTTACTTATGCGTGCAAAACATGGTCACTAACAAAAAGACAACAAAATAAAATTAGAACATGTCAAAGAGGAATGGAACGAAGTTTCATGAACATCAAACTTAGAGACCGAGTGAAAACTACGTTGATCGAGAAATTTACGAAATCAAAAGATGTGATAAGGCAAACGCTCAAACTCAAATGGCAATGGGCAAGCCACATTTAGAGGCTACAACTACAAAGATGGGCCCATATTATAATAAACTGGATGCCTAGAAATTTTAAAAGGCAAAGAGGCAGACCATTTAAAAGGTGGAAAGATGATATGTCAAAGTAGATGGTAAACTCTGGATCAGAATTGTAACAGCCAGGCTAAGAGAGCGATAGAAGCATTTGGTGGAGGCTTTTACCGCCACAGGCGGTCCTTACACTGAACAACGCACAACACTAACAATTATAGGTAGGTATAAGTCTTTTGTTATATTACTGACACACTAACGAAAAAATATTTGTAGTAAGGAATAATAAAAGCTTTTTAATTTATTTTATTTTATTGAAAAAGCTGTTTTAATCCTGAGTGACATAGGCTATATTTTATATACGCTGGCGAAGCCGCGAGTTAAAGCTAGTTTTTAATATAATTTTTAATTTATTCTTGTCATACGGTATCTCACTATGGGGACTCACGAGTTGTAGATCGCGGGTTCAAACCCAGCCAGGCGCACATTACTTTGTACAAAAATTCGAAGACATGTGACATCCACCAACCCGCACTAGGCCCGCGTGGTGTATTACAGACCATTCCCTCTCCTAGAGAGGAGTCATATAATTGTCGAATAATAATAATAATATATAATAATAATAATTAATAATATAATATAATTATAATATATTATAATTTTCATATCATAGTCGGCCTGAGGCCGGCTATGATATGCTATTCTATGCTGTAGACTTTTTCTTATACTCGTTCTATGAGACCTTGTTTCTAGGTCAACGGGAAGTACCCCACAGGTTTTGCTTACCTAGCGTGTGTCAAAATATATGCCTATACAGAGCAAAACGGCCTTTTCTTTAGATTACGTTGACATAGAAGTTTGATTTTTCTCAATGCTAATTGAAAGGTAAACCTGAGTATTTCAAATAATTTCATACTGCCACGCGTTCCTGAAATAAAAGGTCTTGAACGACAGATAGATAAACGGACAGAGAGGGTAGAGACATTTAATATTAACGACCCCAAATTTTTACGTCTCAATATTATATTTCGTTCTCGTACATCAAAACAGATTTTGTAAGATAAAATACAGAAAATATGAATTATTCCGAGGAAAATGAGGCTTAATGAGATTCTACCACGCCGACTTACTCAACTGACATGTAATCACAATAAGACTGTATTAATATTAATAATAATGTATGAAATTCTAACTTCATGTTCTCGTGTTCTTGTACCCAGAATTAGTTTGACAAGTTTTAGTACTTACTTACACAATTACAATCTTCCTGAAACCTGTATTTTCTGTTGGGTTTGATCAAATGTGCGAGCAGCTTCTAAAACATATTTTTTTTTTTATGTTTGTTTGTTACACTTACTAGAAAACCCGCTCTTATCCCTATCCATGGAGTTTCTTGCATGTTCTTCTTCACAGAGATCTACGCTTTGGAACGTGCAATTTAGCTTCACTTGTTTTTTTTTTTTGACTGACCGACATTTAGACAATTCAAAAGTGCCTGTAATTGGTCCATTTGAAATTAACGTTTCTGATTTCTGATAATCACTTTTAGTCACGCAATTTACTGTTTTCCGCACTACTTTTGCCTAATGCCAGCGCACTCGTTCAATGGGCTGCTGCCATAATTATTGATTGTATTTATCGTATCAGGCTGGGCGCTAAGCGACCCCACAAGTCGCCCGTCTACCCTCGTTTTTAGGGTTCCGTACCTCGAAAGGAAAAGACGGAACCCTTAAAGGATCACTTTGTTGTCTGTCTGTTTGTTTGTATGTCTGTCTGTCTGTCTGTCTATCTGTCAAGACCCTTTATCTCGGGAACGCGTGGACGTATTGAGTTGAAATTAAACCATATTTATTATCAAGTCTGCGGTCCCTTGAAGCTGTGGAAAAATCAAACTTCAAAGTTAACGAATAAAAAGATACGACGAGAGAGACAGATATATATTTGTTTAAAATTATTGTCCTGTTTACTTTTCTACTAATTTTGATATGTTTTCACAATTAGTATCATATTTTTATACACAACGTTATTTTTAGTATATGGGAAACCTGAAACACCTGTCTGGTATTTTTATGTAAAGAATCTATGTACAAAATTTAAAAACTGTATTATGAAAAATCACAAAGTTACCCGTCGTACCGTTAGCCCGTTATGGTACCTGATTGGCGACATAAATACATGGTCACCGGGCCACTCGGGCGTCTGAGGGGTTATTTTGCACTAGCACCCACGCTATGACCTGACGTAACCTGTTTTGTACTTAGTGTCAGTGGTGTCCAACTCGTGACCTTTTTTTTAAATATTTTTGGGAAAAAATATAAAGAAAGAAAGAAAGAAAAATATTTATTTGGCACACGTACACAGATACACACAATGCAGAAACAACATGTAAATACATAAGATAAAAAAAAAAAAAACTTATTTTTTAAATAACTAAGACTGTGTGTCTCGCGCCTGCACCAAATAGGAACAACATGGTGTAAAAAATATTGGAATCGATTCAGTTACTGATTCTGAAGAAACTATATTCAGGTTTTGCATATACTAAAAATAATGTATATATCTATTGATTAAATGGATAAAAAATATTTTTTTTCATTCATTTTAACTATTACGGTTTAAATATTTTAAAGAGTTAACACGCTCGCAGCACGTCAAGTTCCATGTGCACTTCAAAGTGATGTCAGCAAAACCGAAGGGGTCCAGCAGGACTCATGCTTGCGAAGGTCGCGGGATGGCCCTGGAACGCAAACGGCAGCTAAAGGACATAAGTGGGACCATACAACGTGACAATGCCGCCAGTCTTTAGGGCACACTTCCAGTCAACAGCGTTGCGGAGGAATTTTTAGACCTTATAATAATGTTACACAACACCCCATGGCATGACTTGTGCCAAATTTTTTGACTTCTGGTTATAAATTACTAGCTTTTGCCCGCGGCCTCGCCCACGTACATAAAATATAGCCTCAGAATTAAAGCGGTTTTCTATCGGTGAAAAAATTTTGGCAATTGGACCAGCCCCGCTAGCCAAGTTACGATCGTTTCATTTGCGTCGAACGCCTCGAGTAGGCCACGCCTCCGATTCCTTTGTTCTGACCACATGACTGAATGTTGAGATGACGTCAGAACAAAGGAATCGGAGGCGTGGCCTATTCGAGGCGTTCGACGCGAACAAAACGATCGTAACTTGGCTAGGGGGGCTGATTATAAATTACTAGCTTTTGCCTGCGGCCTCGCTCACATACATAAAATATAGCCTCAGGAATAAAGCGGCTTTCTATCGGTAAAAAAATTTAACAATCGGACCGGTACGTTCTTTCAGAGTTTACCTCCTACTAAACTATTTAGAAACAACGAAAGATCACGAAAGGTTTCAGTTTCATGAAGATTATAAATAAACTAAGAAATTACGTTCTACAATTATAATGGTTAAGAAGATTAATGAGAGGTAAAATCAGAGGATTAACAAGAGCCTTATTTATTTATAAAGCGATACTGAATGAAAACGACACAAAGGCTCTAGTTAGAACGATATAATTTAATGAATACACACACACACATACTCGTGTAATTAATCCGATTAAAAACTCGATATCTTATTGAGTTCTGTAATGTTTTATAACTGGCTGTCCACTTTGCAGAGCCTGCATGGAGGAGGACGAGACCGCAGCACATCTGCTTCTAAGCTGCCCAGTTGTCGCTGGATACAGGGCAAAATACTTCTGAAACCCAGGTAACCTCCGCGAAATTTCAAGGCGCTGCTGGCCTTCCTGGAGGAGCTGGGGTGGATGGATGGAAATACGCGCTTAGTCGTGGAGTTGTGGAGCTGTCCACCGCAGTTTCGGTTTCCTCGATATATGGGCTATCCAACATAAAAATTTTTTTCAGTACGAACTGGGAGTTCCTGAGATTAACACGATCAAATAAAGACACTCTTCGGCTTTATAATATTAGGGGTTAAAGTATGAAATTTCCGATTTGTACTGAAAAATTGAAATTCGTTTTTTCTTTTTAAATGTCACCCATCCATATCGACGGTAGAAAGGTTAATTGATCTAAGCGACATTTAAAAAAAAAATTGAAACCTGACTCAAACGACGGAGAAAAATTGGCTGATTTCGAATATGTGTATAACTCAATATTGGAAAAAATTTCGTTTAGATCAATTAGCCTTTCAATCGTCCATGTGTACACACATAGCTCTTTTAGTAACATACGTTTCATCTCTCCTCTTTACATGACCTTATCAAGACAAAACAATTCTTATATCCGTATCCAGATCCGAAAATATATAATAATATCCTTATATACTATGGTCATCATTTCGGCCGAAAGACGTCCACTGTTATATTTAGGCCTCCCCAAGTGTCACTATAACGAATGGTCCTGCGCGTCTCGCATCCATCGGATTCCCATCCAACTTGTAGGAGTCACTCTAGAACCTTTAGGCCTCTTTTGGTACTATGCTACCCGAAAAAAAAACTTCTCCACTACCGAAAACTATGGTCCGGCACGGCAGACTTGGTTATGTTAATAGAAGATAAAAATAATAAGTAAAAAAAAATTAAGTTAAAATTAAAAAATAACAGGGCAAGTACGAGTCTGACTTGCACACTGTGGGTTCCGCACAAACTTACCTATGAAAACAGTTCGATTCCCGAATTGAGTTACGAAGATTTTTCCGAATTGTAAAACAAGTTTTTTTTTTGTGACGTAACTACAAATTTAAAGTTTTCAGATTTATTCCTATACCTATCTATACTTAAGACATGCCAAATTTTAGGATTCTAGGGCAACGGAAGTACCCTATGAATTTTGATTCCTTTGAGAGTTTTGAAATATACGTTTTCTGCGACATTAACGGCCGTAACTATTTTTCCGTTAACTTAAAAATTTGATTTTTTCACAGCTTCAAAAGGCCACAGACTTGAGTTTACAGTTTTAATTTCAACTCGATACCTATACGCGTTTTTGAGATAAAGGGTCTTGACAGACAGACTGACGGACGGACAACAAAGTGATCCTATAAGGTTTTTGATATTTTCCTTTTGAGGTACAGAACCCTAAAAAATTAAAAATTATGTAGGTAATGTACTAAAAGTTACATTATTTTGCAGAACACATCATTATCTACAAAAAAACACCGAATGTGTAACTGTTACAGTTATGTCACAATAACATTTTTTTAAATATTTAAAAACTGAATTTAATCACCGCCTCTAGAAAAGGCCGTTTTTGTGTACCTTTGTATCAATCCTTATCAAAATAAATTATTTCATATTTAAGTCTAGTCCCTGTATTTTAATTTTAAATAATTCAATTTGGACATTCCGATTGAATCATGATTCATTCAATCATAAAAATGTATTAGAAATAAATAAAATCGCTGTTGATGTTTAAACATCAAACCGGTCATATTATCAAAAAAAATATTAATCCATATAAAAATAATCAGGTTTGTCGGCACCATTACTAGTGACATGTGTTTTTTGCTTTTTACTGCAAATTAATTGAGTTTTAATTAGTTAAGTGGTTTTTATTGAATTAAGTAAAACTTATTATAAATATGAAGTGAAATAGACTAGATGTGTTCGCTACCGTATACACGAGATAATTGAAATGGTGACCTAGTTAATAATTAAGATGAAATTATGCTAAGTAGCTCAAAATCGACCATTTCTTTCTTTTGTTTTTAAAATTCGTTTTATTCTACTTAAATTAACTTTATTTAGTTTTTCTTGAAAGTTGAAAATTAAAGACTCTTTTTATCTTTCTTCCTATAGGACTGAAAACTTCAGTGCGGTTTGAGACTTTAATATTTAAATATTAAAATCTCGAACAACGCTGACGTTTTCCCTAACGTTGAAAACTGTTTTGTATTTTATTTTTCTTTGACGTTACTTTTTTGTTGTTATGTGCAAAAATAACTTAAAATGGGGTAAGAACTCTATTTTAAAACTAACTGTTACCCGCGACTACGTTTGCTTGGTGTTTATAGGTGTGTCCAGACCTGGCAAATGCGCCGCTCGCGAGCCACTTGCAAACTTCGCACGAGAAGTGCACGTGAATAGCACGCGCGTAGTTTGCAAGTAGCTCGAGAGCGGGTCACGAGCGGTGCATTCGTTACGTCTGGACACACCTATAAAACATTACTCTCTTTTTTTCGGGAAAAAATATTAGTTTAATAACATGATTATAACACAATATCTACTTGTAAGTTATCTATAAGTGAAAGTCCGCGAAAATTAAGTGGATGCAACTCGAGATACATTTTCACTGTTTCTCATACAACCTCTCTTACGCACATTTTTCATTAGATATTTTGGACAAACAGTATCCTGTGGATATTAGACGGGCTTCTATTAAAATCAATTTAAAAATTTGTGTAAAACTAATCCAGTAAAGACCTCTGAAAATTTGCTATTTTGCATGAACTTTGACACTTCATAATTTACTAAAAAATTAAAAAGTCAAAAAGTATAACAATAGAGCCTTGCAAATTTAATCAAGATTGAATGACGACAATTTTTTTCGAATACTTTTAAGGATTTAAAAAAATCACGTATTTCCTGGAACAAGTTTTGCAAAATACTCGAGTAAATCATGGAATTACCGAATGCTAACAGAGTTTTCAGTCGTTATCTCTCTTTTTTCGCGTTGCTTTTTCGTCAAACATCGCGTTGGATTACGTTAGATGCAGTAACAAGCTTTTAAACCATGCTCGATGTTTACGATAGGCGAGTGAAAAAGGACCCTCCTAAGTCACATTCCCGCCTAAAACTGAAAAGTACCCTAAGTTATCTACATTATTATAAATACTAGGGGTTAAAGTATGAAATTGCTGATTTGTACTGAAAAATTGAAATTCTTTTTATTTAATTGAACATATTTATTAATAAAAATAATTACCATCATCATCTATAAATTGCTGCCATCTAATAGGAAGGTCATTTATGCCTTTGCAATAGAAATCTGGTGATCTAGATTCGACGAACTGTGTGAAAGCATTTTGTACTTCCTCCTGAGAAGAAAACTTTTTATCACGTAGAATGTAGTCCAAATCACGAAAAAAATGGTAGTCCGTTGGAGCAAGGTCTGGCAAATACGGAGGGTGACGAATGGTTTCTAACTGCAGTTCCTGTACAGTTAAAACGGTTTCTCGTGCTGTATGAGGTCTCGCGTTATCATGGAGCAATAATGGTGAAGATCGATTCATGACTCGGGGCTGTTTCACTGCTAGTTTTGCTATCATTGTTCGGAGTTAGGTACAGTAATCATCTGCCATTATTGCTTGACCAGATCGGAGAAAGCTATAGTGAATAACACCATGTTGAGACTACGAAACAGTTATATTACCATATTTTTTTTTTTATTCTTGATAGGTTCACGCTTGACCGCTATCTCACCTGCGCGCCGCCCGTACATGACTGAGCTGACTACCTTACCATTACTGTTCAAGGTTTTTTTAAGTTTTTTTAGAATTCCAATTGAATTTTACTACTCTCGAAATGTGCAATGACAAGTGAGAAAGGAAAGTCGTCAGCAAAATTTGTTGCAGACTTCTATCTGTGAGAGATCAGAAAACCGTCATGCAAAAATCTTTTTGATTTCTTTGACGTAGCAAAAAAAAAAGTCGGTCCTCAAATTTGCCGCCTCAAAAATCTGCCGCCCTAGGCTCAAGCCTACTCAGCCTGCTGGTAAATCCACCATTGGTTTTACTGACAAAAACCACACCTGTGTCCTTTAACACGTTGGCTGCCATACGAGTATACTCGTAGTAACTTTTTTTTATGCCCATTGCCACCATACAAAATGGTATGATTTCATAGTGATGTACCCAAAAAAATTCTATTAAACTTTTTTTTCTGATTAAATAATGTTTTACTTCAAATGCCAAAAAATGTAACCCCGCCCTCCTTTCACTGCCACTTGTCTAGAATTCGTTAGAAATCGCATACAATCAACTACGAGAATACTCGTAGTTGGCAGTGGGGCCCAGATCTTGTACTACGAGTATACTCGTAGGTTAGCAGTCAACGGGTTATTTGCCTTTTGCGTTCTAGGACTAAAGGTGTCCTTTTCTCCGTGGCCCTAGCGGGCATCGACACCGCTGGGCCCCTACGGTTTGCTGACAATCTCTTTGAGGCACTTGTGGAACAGGACGCGCCGGGGCAGACGGCGAGTTACCAATTGATCGTCGTTCACAAAAATAAACATTTGGACGAATTAAGAAAGTCGGAAGTCGGTTAAAAATACAATATGTATTTAGAGAAGGAGGTCGACGTACTTAGTTCTCTCTAAATATTGTGTTTATCTTGGAATAGAAACTATTTAATTTCGATGGTATTTTCGAAATGTTCAAGTGAAGAACGCCTTTCAAAAGTCTTTTTTTTTAAACATGACTTTTGATCCACTAGAGGGCGTCACTTTCAGAAATCAGAAATCAGAAACGTTAATTTCAAATAGACCAATTACAGGCACTTTTGAATTGTCAAAATGACGGTCAGTCAAAAAAAAAAACATACAAGTGAAGCTAAATTACACGTTCCAAAGCGTAGATCTCTATGGAGAAGAACGTGCAAGAAACTCCATGGACACTATTTTTGAGCAATGTTTTCAAAATTTACAAGTGTAGCCCTTTCAAGTGATACCAAATACGGCTTATTTATCCTAAAATTTTTTACACAAGACATAAGTTTGAGCAATATTTTTGAAATGTACAAGTGAAGCCCTTTGAAATGATACCAAACAATGAAAACAAACAAAGAGGGCACCATATTGAGTTTTGTGACACGTCACGTAGCCTATGTTCAGCGGACAATTAACCCGGTTCTAACGATACCTCATCTATCTAGTTCCGATTAGTAGTTTAGGAGCTATGAGGGAACAGATTAATATACATTCATTTACATTTATTATTACCCTCCGTAGTCGGGTAATTATAAAAATATGTAGGTAAATGTGCTGTGCTGACCATAACTACTTTATTTATGTTGTTTTTTAATACTTTATTCTACACCATAATTTAAATTAAATAAAAATACATCTAATACATTATAAAATAAATAATTAAATAGGCGACGTCATGGCATTTGGCAATGTTTTCCAAGACATCATCATTTCAGCCGAAAGACATCCACTGTTGGACATAGGCCTCCCCCAAGTGTGCATCCATCGGATTCTCGCAACCCTCACCAGGTCATCGTTCCACTTTGTGGACGGCCTTCCAAAGCCGCGTGTTCCGGATCGTGGTCGCCACTCCAGAACCTTTAGGCCCCATCGACCATCTGTTCTGCGAGCAATGTGCCCTGCCTACTACTGCATAGCACAATTAGACCTAAATGCCTGGATATGACACAAACTAGGCCACATTATTAACTCATGGCCAGGCCGTATAAATTAAAGCAGTGGAATACACGATTTGTGTTTCAGAGGAAAATTCATGGTAGAATTTCAATTAGATGTTAGGAATTCGACGCCAAGATTTCGCTGCTAAATTGGAGTTTAATCGAATAAGTGAGAGTATTATTCCGTAAGGAATTAATATTGTCATAAATATTTTATATTTTTCCTAATGCTTATGTACTGTGATCAGGGGCGCTGGCTTTTAGAAAACCTCATGGGTGCTCATGCTCATTTATGACTCGAAAAAGTGGCGAAGAGTGAGAAGAGAAATGAACACTGATCGACCGACAAATAAATAAATTTTATTATTAATAATAAACTGAGACAACATCACATAGATTGTCCTGGTCCCAAATTATAAATATTACTATAAGCGGCCAGATGGCCGTTTTGTCATTACCCGACGACCCTTTTAGCGCAGTGGTTTAGAGCGCCGGTTGAGACGCAAAAGTCGCGGGTTTGATTCCCGCACCAATACAAATGTTTGTTGATGAAACAGATATTTGGGTTGGGTCTGGCTGTTTATGGTACCTTCTTCGTTTCGTTGTTCCAAGGGAAAACCTTAGTTTGGGACTAGGACAATATTTATGTGATGTTGTCTCAATTTATTATTAGTTATTAAATTTATTATTTGTCAGTCGATCAGTGTTCATTTCTCTTCAAATGAGCATGAGCACCCATGAGGTTTTCTAAAAGCCGGCGCCCCTGAAACCATTCCAGACGCCCTTGCGGTCCTATTGTCAAGGTTACCATGGCAACGCGCCGGAATCTTTCTACGATAAGCTTATTGCCTTCAACACAAAAGCAGCATCTGCAGATGAAATCACGTCTGTATTGTATAAATGGCTTAGCTGGCGAACATCGTGAGAATTTGTTGTCTCTTTATATTAAATAATAACAGAATTTTATCGTAGGTATCTCCCTTACTTTGACAGTACTCAATCTGCTATCACAATATTATAATAGAGGTGAAAAATTTTACGTGTTTTTTTTTTTCAGGTGGAAAATCATCCAATAACTTCTTTCGCTCTAGAGCGGAGTGGGAGAATGCCGGTATGCGAACAAAGAGATCGCAGGGCACCCCGGTTTCCCAATGAGGATCAGTTTCCCGGTCTTCCAACGAAGTGGGAACTGGCAGCTCTCCATAATATATATGCGCTGAAGAGCCCTCATAGTCGAAGCCCGAAAGCCTCTAAGGCCAGGACCCAGGTTTTCCCAGGAAAACCGTCAGGTCCTTGGGCGATAGTTTTGACGTTCAGCCTTCGTACCGCTACTGTCATCTCTACCTTGATCACCTCTAGAGCATTGTCGTCGTCGTTGCTCTCGTGATCCGCGGCGGACACCGCAGGTGGCAAAGCCATGGGCGGGGAAGGATGACCCCCTCGCACAGGGAACAGAGCAAATTTGTATGTGGGTATACATTTGTTACTCCTTCACATACATACATACATAATCAGCCTTTTAATGTTCTCACTGCTGGGACTCAGGCCTCCTCTCTCTATGAGAGGGAATGAACTCCTTCACACTGAAACTAATGAACAGAAACTGTTGAGATAGTGGTCAAGCGCGAACCTATCAAGAATAAAAAAAACTACACCAAACTAACAGAATATCAAATTACTGAACAGTAGTGTTTTTGTTTATCACGTATGTTATGTAGGTAAGTACAGACAGACAAACGCGGTAGGAAACTTTGTCTCATTATAATAATAATAAACATTTACTTTTCTTGTAAATTGATATAAACCAGTGTTTGACTGCGATCCCACCTAATGGTAAGCAGTGATGCAATCATTGATGGTGAGGCGCACTAGTTTATTAAGAGCCTATTTACTCTAGCCTTGAAAACACCTAAATTATAGTAGGACGGGAAGACCGCAGTAGGCAAATTGTTCCAGTCATTTGATGTACACGGTATAAACGACGAAGCGAAATGCTTAGTCCGGACCGTTGATGTTTCGCCTTATTTTAGTGTGATTTTTCTATCAACAGTATTGAGTAGAGCTCCATATCTATAGTCTAGCCTTTTCCCCTTTTTCTCAACTATGGATTCGGATTCCAGCCTAACCACGTAACTACAACGTAGTTATCGGGCATTTTAGCTGACTTGGAGCAGGACTGGATATTTAGCGCAGCCATGAGACACACATTGTGTTAGTGTTGATTTTTTTTCTAAATGTTGTTTCCATAGTGTGTATCTCTGTGTGCCAAATAAAATATTTCCTATTTTTTTTCTTTCTTTCTTTCTACCTGACCGCAATCTCGCCTGATGGAAAGTGACGATGCGGTCGACGATAGAACGCGCTTATTTTATTTTATTTATTAAATTAGGTTCACCAACGATTGTAAACACTGAATACAGCAACTTATCTAGAAGTAACCTATTCACTCTTGACTTAAAGATTCCCGGGTTGTAGCCATCAGGAAAGACAGATTCCGGCAAGGAATTCCACTCCTTAGCTGTACGCACAATGAATGTGTTCCCAAAACTTTTCGTGCGTATGGGCGGGATGTCCACAATGTACCGGTCGCGCATTGCCGTACGCCTGGTGGTCCGATGATGGAACGGGTTAGGCAGAATAAAATAGAGCAAGGACACAGTCAAGGGTCACTGACTGTACCCACTACAGCTCTCAAACTCGCGTTTGATATTACATAGTTTTATCTTCGCATTCTTCACCCAAACCAAAGTATTTTATTAAAATACGATATCACTTTACAACACAAGAGACGAGAGTAGGTAATTTGAAGTTTTTTCTTGAAATTCCTTACGTTAAATGATGTCATACAATGGGGTGACTAGCTTCTACCTTCATCTTTACCCGCGTGAAAATAGATTGCTCCATACAAACTTTGGACTCTCATTGCACCCCTTTAGGGGGTGAATTTTGGAAAATCCTCTCTTAGTGCTCGCTTGCGTCATAAAAGGAAACCTCGTGCAATATTTCACACTCCTAGTTCTAATAGTTTCGTCTGTGCATTGATATGTCGGTCAGTCAGCCCAGTTTCTCGCGGCAGTTTCTCCTTTTATGGAAAGGGGTTGATTTATTTTTTCAATGTACAATATATTTTATACGATTATTTCAGGCTCATTCGCGGTCCTAACTAAAATATGGTGTCATAAAACTCCTTTTATTTATATTATGTATATAGATTTATAACTCATTTTTCAAGGGTAGGAAGGGGGCGTAAAAGTTCTCATGAATATAAACAACTTTTAATATGAGATTAACCTTGACATCGCGTAAAAAGTTGTCTGGTATTCCCAACATTTTGTCGAGCGACACGAATATATTTGTTACTAAAAGAGGTATGAGTTTACATGTGGATGGATGGAGAGGGAGAGGGAGACCAAAGAAAAGATAGATGGATTGTGTGAAGAGTGATATGAAAGAAAAGGAAGTTAATGATAGCATGACGAGTGACAGGGCAGAATGGAAGAAAAAGACATGTTGCGCCGACCCCAAATAACACGGGACAAGGGCAGGAAGATGATGATACGAATATATTTACTGCGAACTGTTTTTGTTTTTCACATTCATAAATACGAGTACTTTCCGAGCCCTTTTGTATATGGTGGGAAATCATCAAATAAGTTTTCGCGCTCTAAGGTGGAGTGTGTCAGACTTTAACTGAATGAAACCCATCTATGTTCCTTTTTATTATTTATTTATTTATTTAAACTTCATGTAGAGTAGTGGTACATAGGCGATATTAGATATTTATTATTAATTTGCCCTTTGCGTTCTAGGGCCACGGTAACTCTAATTCTACAAACTAGAAAGTCATAGTAATGCTGCTTAGCCAAAGTTAGATTTTAAAGAACTTCAAAAAAAGGAGGATATTAATCACAATTCTTTAGTTGAATAGTTGAGAATGCCTTGTTGCATTAAGTCCGCCTATGTACCACTACTGTACATGAAGTTCAAATAAATAAATAAATAATAAATAGTTGTATTTTGTTCAGCGATATTTTCGCCAAATGTAAAGAGATTTTAAAAGACAGCCGAAAAAGGAGGTTTTCAAGTCGATTGAATTTCTTTTTTTATCGTCTTCAGCGATATCTTCGCCATAGGTTTTTGACGCTGATTTTGACGATTCTTTTTTTGTTTCGAAGAGTTTTTCTGTGAGGTGGTCCCATTTTATGGTGAAGATCTAATGAAGAACTTCGGAGATAGTCCATGGAACACTTTAAAATTGGTAACAAATCGATTTCGGAAATCGGTGTCAAAAAATATTAATATAATTATTATACATATAATAATATACAAAACTAGAAACAGTAACTTTCAAAATAAAAGTTATTATGCATTTTTTAGTTTGTTTTTGAAGTCGTTTGCACTTTTTTGCAAAAAAGTTTGTTTATATTACCTTTTTTATAATTCATATCTCATATAGACCGTATTTCTTCTCGTTTAAATTTGGTGAAGATTTGGCGTATACTTTTAGTAAGAAATTTCGTTTGGTTTATTTCCGAATTCCTGTCTGGGATTCGAAAATTTACAGGATATTTGCGGCTACTTTGAGAATAGCCTAAAGTAATATTTAGGACCTTATAAAGGCTCTGTCAATGCCCTTTCGCTGAAGAAAAAATTCAAGTAGGTAGCGTATTGACATAGATTTTGCTATACCATAACAAAAGAAATACTGGGACCACGGGATCTCCAAGAGGGAACCCCGGGGTTCTGGAAAACAAGAAAAAGAAAGAACGTAGGAGTTGATTGTAGTCAGTAAATGTGTGACATGCCCTCTCGCTTTATCCTAGAGAGATATCCTTGGATGATTTCCCACATAAAAAAAAAACAAAATTAATAAAATGAAATTTAGATTCTCGTGGGAAATAATACATTGTGAATTTCTAAGATAATTTATACAATACATACAAAACTTGGAATGAAGAATAATGAAAAAGGGAAAAAAAAGCTGTAGTAAAAAAATCTAAAGTAAACAAAAAATACTCCAGTTTTGTAAAACCTTTCCAATTTACATATAAAACGTATTATCTCGGCTGAATTCCCCGAAATGGTTGGTACAGAACACGTAAGAGATGTTATAAGTCTCGTGTATTACGAGACAAGTCTGACAGAGGCTTGGGGAATTCTGACTTCTGAATTTTACCTTCCTTAAGAATTTTCTTAATGGAAGAATCCACTTAGGACTCGGTTGCCAATCACCATAATAACTTTTACTCTGATAATAAAGATGTTGACATGAATCGCTAATATACAGGAAGTCTCATAAAAGCTCACTTTATTAGATGCATAACAAAATCACAAATCTATATATATATATATATATATATAAAAGCGAAATACCACTCACTGATTAATCACGAAATCTCAGAAACTATAACACCTACAAACTTAAAATTTGGCAGGTAGGTTCGTTATAGGGATTTTATGAAACTCCACCCCCATAGTTGGACACGCCACAATTATGGCGGTAAGTCCCCTCTTTGAGGCGTGGTTGGAAAGACCTCACGGCGTCCTCACCTTCCGCATGACGCAGGTTCTCACCGAACACGGTAAGTTCGGGAAGTTCCTGCACCGGATTCGTGCGGAAGCGACGTCCGGGTGTCGCCACTGTGTGGACTGTCCGGCTCCGCTCGGCAGAAGCTAGTACTGCTGTATAAAAGGAGAAATTAACTGATTGACCTAAATATCAACGGACAGCTGAAACTACTGGGACTAGGAACGTGAAATTTTGCATATGGCTTCCTTATATGCTGAAAGGGGTGAAAAGGGGAAAATTCTTTTAGCATAATACTAGCATAATCAGCGTTTCAACGTTTCTTTGCTGGGACTCAGGCCTCCTCTTTAGGAGAAAGAATGGGCCATAATCCACCACGCGGGCCCAGTGCGGGTTGGTGAATGTCACATGTCTTCGAATTTTTCGGTTCTAGGACATGCAGGTTTCCTCACGATGTTTTCCTTCACCGTTTTGAGAGCAGTGGTGATGAAATAAATTACACAAAGTAATGCGGCTGGCTGGGTTTGAACCCGTAACCTACTACAACTTGTAAGTCGGGGCCGTTACCACTGGCCAGCATTGCTTTCTGAAATTCGTTTTCTAAGTAAACATAAAAGGTTTTCATAATTCGTTTTTCAAAACTACTCATAAATAACGAATTAGGGATTGTTAAAGATTGTATGTGAGAATCTTTTTTCTAGGGTGACAAATTCTAATCAAAAGAAACAAAAAAGACTGTCATTAATAAAAATATTCCACAACTATCACACAACCGTCTAGTCCCAAGCTAAGCTGAGCTTGTGTTATAGGTACTAGATAACTGATAAAAATACTTATATATTTCTAAATACACCCAGACACAGAACAAATGATCATTCTCATCACACAAACAATTGTCCTGGGTGGGAATCGAACCCACGACCTCCGGCATAGGAGTCAGGGCCACTAACCACTAGACCAACAGGCCAGTCAATAGTATTTCTACTACTACCCTCAAAATACGGACGAAATCGCTAGCAAAGCAATAGAATTTATATACGTTTAACGCATTAAATTACCAAATCAGAAACTGGGAAAATTACTTTTTGTAAATAACATTATTCAAATGTTATTCTTCGTGATCGCTAACATTCACAAAAACGCGACTCGGAAGTTGAGTAGGAATGTTTTTTATTTCTTATCGAATCTTTTATTACAATTCTGTTTTAGGCGATGGATTGCTGTTACATCCTACTCTTCAGATAGCCCCAGAGGGAAAAATCCGGAGGTTTCAGGTCTGGGTTCTACAGGGCGATTTAAGGCCCTTGCTCCCATTTACTGCCATAAAACAGTGACTTTCTGAAGCCTACTCCTCGGTAACGGCTGGGTTAATAGATTTGGAAAAATATGTATATTTATTACAAAATCCCTAGGCTTAATGCTTAATCGCTAGGCCTTCATGGCTCTAATTTTAATTATGAAATTATGCACTACAATCAGTTATTGCCGACAATGATGATGCTTGTGTCTATTTTCTGTCAAACTAAAAGTCAAGTTTATACTTTGTGAGATTACCTTTGGTGGTCGCCACTTAGCTGTGAAGAAACCAACGTCATCTAGTTTAATTTTCGAAAACTTGAACTTTAACGTGCAAAGGAAAATAGGCGTTAAGGTATCCAAGCACTTTCACAGGCGACTGTACATATTATATGTAAATCAATCAATATTACGCAAAGAAAAAGGTTTTAAAGGTCAGTGGGGCTCTATGTGGGCAGTATGTGCATTTAACTCCGGCCGATGTTCAAGGGACTATACGCCTTAACACACACGCAACGCTATTCGGAGCACATTACGTCACGGTGCGCGGTTTGAAAAAAACCTCCGAGAGAAGTTGTCAAGTTGTCATGTTTATTTTTTTAAAGTTTGACAGAAGTACGTTTTTATGATTTCTAATCTAAAATAAAGTTTATATTCGTTATTGAAAGCAGTGTTTTTGTAAGTTTTCTTCTTCATAATAACTAGCATTTTCTACTTACCTTTCATAAAATTGATAAAGTAAGTATGCTAACCATTTCTTTTTAAGTTCAGATTTATTTTGAGAAAAAAGAAGCTCAAGGGAATATTTACAAGATTATTAAAAAAAAAACCGGCCAAGTGCGAGTCGGACTCGCGAATGAAGGATCCCGTACCATCAGTAGCCAAAAACGGCAATAAAAACAACGTTCATTGTATTGCAGCCCAAATTAAATAATTGTTATTACTATTATTCTGTTTTTAGTATTTGTTGTTATCGCTATAGCAACAGAAATAGGTTCATCATCTGTGAAAATTTTAACTTTCAGCTATCACAGTTTATGAGATGCAGCCTGCCCCCCCTAGCCAAGTTACGATCGTTTCGTTTGCGTCGAACGCCTCGATTAGGCTACGCCTCCGATTCTTTTGTTCTGATCACGTGACTGAGCGTTGAGATAACGCCAGAACAAAGGTGCGGATTCGAGGACTACTCGAGGGGTTCGGCGCAAACGAAACGATCGTAACTTGGCTAGTGAGGCTGGTGACAGAGAGACAGGCAGCGGAGTGATAGTGATAGCATTAAGGTCCCGTTTTCACATTTGGGTATGAAACCCTGAAAATTGTGAAGATAAAAGAAAGGGTAAGAGCGAAAATCTTTGCATTTCTTATGATAGCTATCTCCGCGGAGATATTTCCCCAGATAATTTATCTGATCGACTCCCAAGAAATTTATTGGAGCAAAATTCCTTTATAGAATTATTCATTATTAACTGGCTTGTTGGTCTAGTTGTTAGTGGCCCTGACTGCTATGCCAGAAGTCGTGAGTTCGACACCCACCCAAGACAAACGTTTGCGTGATGAGCAGGACCATTTGTTCTATATCTGGGTGTAATTTATCTATAATATGTATTTATTTAGAAATATACATATAAGTATGTTTATCAGTTCTGAGTGTAGAGTATGAGTACTAGCTCATAACTCAAGCTCTACTTAGCTTGAGACTAGACGGCGTTGTGTGATAGTCGTGGAATATTGTTATGTGTCAATATATCTCAGAACCCTGAGGTCCTGGACCTTTGGAAGACGTACGAGGAGCCGAAACCAACTCGCAGAGGCTCTTTAGACACTTTTAATGAAACGTGGTGCCAACCGACGGTTATCCCTGTATGCGCTATGCTAGTGCACCCGAGGACAACCCCCGGTTGGTGAAAAACTATTATTTATATTATCATGTTCTTAACTTAGGGCGAAATTCACATTATAAAAATACAAAAAAAGAAAAATAAAGACAAGTGACACTAGTGACAGCGGCTAAACGCGATTATGCGAGCTAAACGTTAAAACGCGATTAGTTTAATTAGTAAATTCCGCCCATAGTAACTGAAGAAATGGTCAAATCTATTTCCTTTTAAAAAACGTCGCCGCAAACTAGGAAGTAATCCTGTATCGTGGATGCTTAAATAAACACAAGGCACTTAGAGCAGGAAGACAGTAGGCTGCACAAATATTTGTTCCGGCTAGGAATCGAACACCGTCAGTCCATTCGGTACACAAATATATAAAAACTAGCTCCTGTGGCCGAGTACAGTCGTGTTTGGAAAAGGGACAGGGAGGTCTTCGCTCACCAGTGGGACAACAGTCTTGAGCATTAACGCCGAGTTGCTAGCCTGACGGTTTTCTACCGGTTGCATTTCGGGGAGTGTGCGTCGGAATTGCATAACCTAATTCAACCTAGCCCGTTCCATCATCGGACGACCAAGCGTACGGCGATGCGCCACCGGTACATAGTGGACAACGTTTTGGGAACACATTCATTGTGCGTACAGCTAAGGAGTGGAATTCCTTGCCGGAATCTGTGTTTCCTGATGGCTACAACCTGGGAATCTTTAAGTCAAGAGTGAATAGGTTACTTCTGGGTAAGCGCGCTCCATCGTCGACCGCATCTTCGGTTTTCATCAGGTGAGATAGCAGTCAAGCGCGAACCTATCAAGAAAATTAAAAAGAGTTGAATGGGCTAACTAACTAGCTCCTGTGAGCGGCTTTGCCCGAGCGAGCTGAAAACTCCCGGAAGCTGATGTGGCTCAAAATGCTGCCCAACTTAAGCGGGGCTGCAAATTATTGAAAAAAACAAAGTACATAAGTACTTAACACGAAAATATGTAGGTACCTACATTAATACATACATATTAAATTTATAGCCAAGAAAATAAGTGATTAGAACGGTTAAAAACGAAATATGATTACAGGGACAAGTATATTTATATTTTAACTATCAAAGGCTTTTTTTTTTCGGGTGGGAAAATCATCTCATGACATCGCCCGCTCTTGGGCGGAGTGCGAGATAGTGTCAGACTTTTACTGACTAAAAACCCACTCCTGTTCCTTCTTTGCCATTTGTTTACCAGGGCCCAGGGGATCTCTTTCGCATCACCCATGGCCCCAGTAGACTTCGACCCTGTTGGGCCCTACGGTTGCTGACACCTCCTTGAGGCACGCGTGGAACACTACGCGCCATCGACGACTTGGGCTTGGTCCGGACGGTTACCGGACGATCGGACGGCGAGCCACCCATTGCTCGCCGTCCGCAAGTCCGCGCCTACGGTGGCCGGAAATCGGGATCGGAATCCTGGCGGCTGTTGGGGCGTGAGGACCGTTGCCGTTGCCTCACGCGACCGCCTGCCACTCCTCCTCGCTCCGGACCATGGCCTGTACCAAGGCCCGGCGCGAGAGATCGCTGCCGCCGATCGCCCCCACGAGGACACGGCGGTGCTCTGCCCAAGCGGGGCACACCTCTACCGTGTGCTCCACCGTGTCCTCCGGGCGGTCCACACAATGGTGGCACCCGGGCGTCTCTTCTGCAGGAACCTCAAGAACTTACCATGTCCGGTGAGGACCTGCGTCATGCGGTAGGTGAGGACGCCATGAGGTCTTTCCAGCCACTCCTCAAAGAGGGGACTTATCACCCGACTGTGTCATGAGCAACGGCGACGTGGAACCGTGGGCGGCGCGTTGTGAGCCCCAACCCGATTTATTTTTAAACGGTCAATTCAATCCAAAAACCGGCGATCGAGTATTTCTACACCTAAGAAATTACTAATTTTAAAACAATAATTAAAGCAAAGTATATCTTCATTATCAAGTCTTTCTATTAGATCATCCTCAACACGATGAATGATACCTCCGACACATAATTTGTTCCTACGAGCCGGAGCAATCAAAGCGAGCTGCAGTTAAGCTGATGTACGACTTTTAGGCTGCTGTTCCACCAGAGATGTGCTATGCAGCTATGCTTCGAGGATGTAATAGCTAAGCTGTGAAATTATGTGATCGTTTCCACTGATACTAAGCTATGAAGATGCGCAGCTCGAGTTATGCGATGTATCGATAGTAGGGATCCATAGCTGGCATCCATAGCACACATCCATAGCAGTATGCACATCTTTCCATATAAAAAATAAATCTTAGTTTAATCCGTTTCCACCAGTGCTAAGCTATGTGCACCAATGAATATGATTGGTGGATATCAAACGTATCCATAGAAACGTATTATAGCACATCTCTGGTGGAAAAGGACCTTTACGTTGTTACATAGCTAGCCATGAGCTACTCGACTGAGCGGTATGCTGTTACACAATTTGACAAATAACGGCTTACAGGTTCTCAGGTAGCCAGTACGTAATCAATCAAAGGCATATATGCAGCTAAGTGTAGGTAACGTTATACTAGTATTTAATTATAGCTGTAAACTATAGCTATTAGGAATGGAATTCAGTAATAAAGCGATGTTCCCGGAAATCTATGCCATCTATGCGATGTAGAGTTAGGGCGCTTTCAATATATGCGTTTTTTGATGGCGTGCTGCGGTGCCGATGAGTTGCGTTAGTCGTACTGCACACGGACGATCATATTTTGTATGTAAAGCACACGGTGCGGCAACAGTGCAGCGCCAGTAGCGCGAACGCCCAACAATAAGACGGCAACGTCACAGGCACCACGTGTTAAATTCGGTGTTGAATAGTGCGGTGAATAATCGACAGAGCTAATTTCATAAAATTTTCATCATTAAACTGCGGGATAGAAAAGTTAAAGGCTGATCCACACCAAAGATGATAAAATGGGTAATTTTACTCTGCAAACAAATATTGTGGACCTCGGTAAAATTGCAAAAAAAAAAATACTTCATACCTATCGAATTTAAATCTATGGGAAGTTGATACTTCTTAATATTATGATTAATACATTTTATTTTAAAAATACTATGAAAAAAATTGTCGTAATAAATAATATCCCAAATATAATGGGCGCTTTCATTGTTACTCTAAAAATATGTTACGACTTTATGCATTTTTTTAAGGGTGGAAACCATCCAATGACACTTCGCGCCCTTGGGCGGAGCGGGAGAACGTGTCAGACTTTTGCTGATTAAAACCACACTTCAGTTGCCCTTTGCGTTGTAGGACTACGGGTTTCCCTTTCAGAAATTCCCCGCGGTCCTAGCTAGTGGGCATCGATGGCTGAGGCATGAGGACGTTCGTTCCCTCACGCGTGCGGCCTCCTTCTTCACTAACATAACTGCTTTGTAGAAGGAGGCGACCGCCTGACGACTTTATGCATAGGAGAAAATTGTCCCAAAAGTACCAAATACTGGAATAAAAAGTATCCTATGCGCTATTCGAGGACATGGTGTACCCATGTGCCGAATTTCATCCGAACCAGTTCAGCCTTTCGAACGTGAAGAAATAACAAACATACACACTCAAGCTAGAACTACATTAGACTAACGCACACGTGTAACACGCCTGATTTTTACGTAAAACGATATCGCGTGGCGTGGATCTAGTGTAGCTCTACAAGTCTAGTTTCAATATAAAATGTATGGAGACAGACGCGCCCAGATCTTCGTGTGTGGCACACGTGTGCGCAGTGTAGTTCTAGCATCACAGACACAAACTTTCGCCTTTATAATATTAGATAGTGCGATTTATTGCGTACCTATTTAAACCATATGTCATCACTGGCAACACGCACTGGTCATAGACTTTCGTCTTGAGATACTGTGGTATATTGGACGAGAAGATACCGCGCAGCTTCCCGAACGCTGCCTAGCCGAGTCGGATTCGACTATTAATTTCTTTCTCGAAGTTAGACCTTCCCAACTGGACCGTATGTCCCAGGTAAAAATATGTATGGAGTTGCGTGATAAAATCAGGAATGAGAATATCCGCAGGAGAACCAAGGTTACCGACATAGCACGACGAATCGCCAAACTTAAGTGGCAATGGGCAGGACACATTGCTCGCAGAACGGATTTGGAAGGCCTCCTACAAGGTGGACCGATGACTTGGTAACGGTTGCGGGAGTCCGATGGATGCGAGACGCACAGGACCGTTTATTGTGGCGACGCTTGGGGGAGGCCTATGTCCAGCAGTGGACGTCTTTCGACTGAAATGATGATGATGATGATGATTTAAACCAGAGATAATATTAAACCACTTCCGAAAAAAAATTGGTTGCCTGTAAAGTCGGTATACGGGCGAAAGTTTTACGTGACAACGACTTTGAGTGGTAAAATAATGCGGGCTAACCATGCCCGAGTGGAAGGGACGCGTGCCTCTCACTCGCTCTCATTGTGAGCGCATAACGTGAGCGGAGCGTAACGCAGTTTCTTGAAGTGTCACCCGGCAAACCAATTTATAAGACGTTGTCACGTCAAAATAGTGTTCATATCCTATCAATCATGATACTCAGAAACTCACACGTTATGTTATTAAGTAATTCCATGTAATGGCTGAGCTATTGCTTATTGATCAGGCACAAATATAAACCACAAAATAGATAGGTACAGAAGGCAATCTCATGTATGTACCTGCTTTACTTTTCATACCTACGCTCGGCGGTTGCGCTAGGAAATGTAATCATACTAGAATAGGTTTCTCAGCGGGTAAACCGGCCGACGTACGACGAGTATCCCCCCTTACGTTGTTGAAACTTCAACGGTTCGAACTAAGCTATTTGCTTCGTCGTTTATACCGCGTACATCGAGGGACTGGAACAATTTGCCTGCTGCGGTCTTCCCGTCCAACTATAATTTAGGTGCCTTCAAGGCTAGAGTGAATAGGCTCTTAATAAACTAGTGCGCCTCACCATCAATGATTGCATCACTGCTTACCATCAGGTGGGATCGCAGTCAAGCATTGGTTTATATCGAATAAAAAAAATAAAACAAAAAAGTTCGTTTTCTCAGTGCAGGGCTGGGGGCCGGGGTGTTTACCTACCTAGCTAAACAAGCAAATACCTAGGTACTTACCTCTCTAAAACAACTCACCGCTTAAAAAAAACGATAAATCAACATCCACTGAAAACTGAGGAATACGGGGATAATAAGAAACCACGACTCAGCTGTAGGGCGTATATTCGCAGACTGAACAACCGTGCACAAGTAAAATAAACTTATGAGAAGTACCCACATTTTACAGATATCACACCTCCACCGCTATACTAGAATTAGGGTCAACAGCTCAAGACTTATAATTACAAGTTGCCTAGGACGTACATTTAATGTTTATTATAAACTAACAATTATTAGTTAACATAAGTTGAAATGTAACATAATCAATCATATATATATATGTAAATCTGCGACAACAAATGAAAAAACAGTTCACTAGTAACTTAAATACAATAGATTGAACTGTCTATATGCACATGAATTAACTTATTCTATTCTAAATCTCTCCACTGGTTTCCGTGTCCGTCTGGAATAACGATTCACTGGTGACACAGACGGCGACAGTAATTTAGGCGAAGGATGTTCAGAAGGAACACAGCCTTGATCGCCCTGATTAATATTTTCGGCCTCTTTATTGGTGTTTGCTATTAAGGTATCTGGCAGTGTTACCTTATCTAAACCCTTATTTAACGACTCGACAACATTCTCTTCGCCCCGCTAACCCTCATCATTTCCTTCCGGACTGGTAACATCAGACAATCGGGACCTACGACGCATTTGATCTATGTGTCTTTTATATAATTGACCGCTATCCGCCACTACTGAATACCTACGGGAACTGACCTCGCCTCGTACGGTGCCTTTCACCCATTTTTCCCCAGAGCCATACTGCCGAGCCCAAACTGAGTCCCCCTCTCTAAAATTACGCGGGGTTCCACCAGCGTATTCTACCTGACGCCTTTGGGCTTCACGTACTCTGTCTTCGACGACACGATCAGTACGTAACAAATCTAGTCTTGACCGTAACGTCCGCCTTTGTAAAAGCATGGCTGGGGTTTCCCCGGTTGTACTGTGTACCGTATTGCGGTATGCTAATAGGAAGGTTTGTAAAGCCGCATCAATATCTACCTGATCCCTATACGCTTTCTTGATAGCTCGTTTGCATAACTTTACTGCGTTCTCTGCTGCTCCGTTTGAGGACGGGTGGTATACCGGTGCAAAATTCTGTTTTATACCGTTATTTTAAGGAAATTTTTAAATTCTGTACTAGTAAATGGTGGACCTTGATCTGAAACTAATTCTTCCGGTAGACCGAATCTCGCGAATGTAGATCTTAAAACTTTTATAACATTAGAAGCATTAGTACGGTTCATCTCAAAAACTTCTATCCACTTGGAGGTAGAATCAACGATAACGAAAAATGTTAAACCTTTGTACGGACCTAGGAAGTCAATGTGAAGCCTGCTCCAGGGGCGCGTGTGATATGGCCACGGTTGTATCGGGGCCCGCCGGGGGGCGTCCGCCTCTGCCGCGCAAGTCTCGCACTGCTTGCACATCGCTTCTACTGCCGCGTCTATGTGAGGCCACCACACATAACTACGAGCTAGACTCTTTGTCTTCACTATTCCCATATGACTACTGTGAAGTTGTTTTAAAACTTTATTTTACAGTGAAACAGGTATGACCATACGGTAACCCCACATTAAGCACCCACATTCCGTGTATAATTCATTTCGTCGTCTAAAATAGGGTTGAATCAGTTCATCTGAACAAGTTAGAGGCCACCCCGATTGAGTATACGTTAAAATTCTACTAAGGACCTTATCACTAGCTGTTGCTTGCTTAACATCTTTATTAGTAATTGGTAAAAAATCTTCTACGAAATTAACGTAAGTGTTCTCATTTTGTATTCCTAAATTATTAACTTCTTTGCATGGCAACCGTGACAACGCATCCGCACAGTTCTTACTTGATGAAACATACTCAATATCGTAAGTGTAACCCGCTAATAGCACTGCCCAACGTTGTAATCTGGATGCGGCCATTACAGGAATCCCTGCCTTACTTCCAAAAATGTAAGTCAAAGGCTTATGATCTGTTCTCAATATGAACTTGCGCCCATAAAGATACTGGTGAAATTTACGAATTCCGAAAATAATAGCCAGGGCCTCTCTGTCTATCTGCGAGTAGGCGCGCTCGGCCTGCGTCAGTGAGCGCGACGCATACGCCACTGGCCGCTCGCCGCTTGACGTCGCGTGCGATATCACCGCGCCTATACCCACGCTGCTCGCATCTGTCGTCAAAATTATTGGTAACTCCGGTGTATAATGTATTAAAACTTCACTACTTGTTAATAAATATTTAATTTTTTTGAATGCATCTTGACACTCTTTACTCCAACTGTACTGAACACCCGCCCTAAGCAGGTTATAAAATGGTGCTAAAACTGTGCTAACATTCTTTACGAACTTGCCGTAGTACATGACCATTCCAATGAATGCTCTCAACTCAGAGACGTTCGTGGGCGCTGGTGTTTTTATTATAGCCTTAACCTTGTCTGGACATGTATGAACGCCGTCTTTACTAATGGTGTGCCCTAAATAATTAACTGACTCCGCAAAGAATACACACTTTTCTTTCTTTACCCTCAGGCCATATTTTTTTAAACGATCAAATACCTTACATAAATTTTGCATGTGAGCCTCCATGGTAGATCCTGTGATAATAATATCATCCAAGAAAATACCTACTTGAGGTATATCCACAAATAATTGCTCCAATCGTCTTTGAAAAATACCCGGACTTGACGAAAGTCCATAAACTAGCCTGTTATACATAAATAATCCCTTGTGGGTATTTATAACTGTATATCTCTTAGTATCATCAAGCTCAAATTGGGCGTAGGCCTGTGACAAATCAATTTTACTAAAGCGCTCACCGCCCCTCAGCCGAAGTAGCAGCTCCTCCACCCTAGGCAGCGGATAACGGTCAACCTCTATAACTTTATTCAGTGTTAATTTATAATCAGCACAAATTCTAATGTTACCGTCCTTCTTGACGTCCGGCACGATTGGGGTCGCCCAGTCCGAGCGCTCCACCGGCGAGAGAATGCCGTCGAGCTGCAGCTGGGCCAGCGCGCGCTCGACGGGCTCGCGCAACGCGTAAGCCAGCGGGCGCGCACGCATGAACACCGGCCTTGCGCCCTCGCGCACATGCACGCTCACCTTGCCCCCAGTGAATCGGCCCAGACCGTCCGCGAACACCTCAGAGTATTTGGAACTGAAAGCATGCAAGTCAAAAATGTCATCTTTGTGCATAGCCACATTATTACATTCATAATTTACAATAGGTAACTGTATCTTTAATTCGGCCATCCATTGCCGCCCTAAAAGCACAGTTTTCCCATTTTCGACAACAAATAATTCTAGTGTCTTGCACCTATCTTTGTAAATTACAGTCGGTAATATTACACCTAGGGGTTTGACTAACTCTCCCGTATAATATCGAAGTGTTAATTGACAAGGCTTGAGACATAAATTTTTAAATAATCTCATGTAACATTCCCGACTTATGCATGAGATAGCACTACCCGTGTCACATTCCATTTTAATGTTTTTGCCATTTACGTTTAATTCTAAATACACTGGTTTACATTCTATAGCGGATAATTTACAGACATCGATAAAAATTACCTCGTCACTTCCTATACTTTCATTTGAGTTTTCTTCCTTAATTTGATCAATGTCGACATTGAAGTGTCTCGCTAAATTCGGGCACACGCGTCGCAGATGTCCTACCCGGTTACATACTCGGCAAACGTAACGCGCAAACTTGCACGTGGCTGCGTCGTGACCCGCGCCGCACACTTGACACTGCTGCTGCGCACGCTCACCCAGCTGAGCGGGCGCGGGCGCTGTCGATGCGCGCCGGCCTCGCCTCCCCGCTGCTCGCGTAGTGACCTCCCGCGCCACTCCGCCAACGTCACGCACTCCGTGTGTAACCGGTGATGTTCCGTTCCGCCACCGTGATGTCTTCGTAGCCGACACCGCCTGGCAGGTTACCGACGCCGCCTGGCAGGTCACCGACGCCGCTTCGACCGTTGTTTCGCTCGCCGATCCTCCCTGTCCGACCACTTCTGCCGCGTCTTTCTCCGCCGCCTCCATACTAACTGCTAACTTATACGCCTTGCCGAAATCCAACTTACTTTCGGCGAATAATCGTTGTCGTATCGTTTCATTGGTTATGCCACAAACTAACTGGTCTCTTAAACTTTCTTCTAGCCAGGTTCCAAATTCACAGTTCTTGGACATTTTCTTCAAAACCGCGGTATATTCCGAAATCGTTTCACCCTCCTTTTGTTTCCTATGTCTAAATTTGTAACGCTCAGCTAACTCACTAGGTTTGGGTTGCAAGTGCCTTTCCATAATGTCCGTGATCTGCGTAAATGTTTTGTTTTTAGGTTTCTCCGGCGTACACAGGTTAACCAAAAGTTCGTAGGCTTCTGCTCCCATCACTGTTATTAACGTGGGCACTTGTAAATCAACCGGTATTTTGTTCACCAGGAAATATTGTTCTAAACGTTCCACGTACAATTTCCAATCGTCACTGTTCACTTTAAAATCCGTTATCTTTCCGATCGACATTTTGCAACACAATTTTTTTTTTTTTGTTTTACGCGTTATTCGATACTACTCGTCGCCACTGAGGAATACGGGGATAATAAGAAACCACGACTCAGCTGTAGGGCGTATATTCGCAGACTGAACAACCGTGCACAAGTAAAATAAACTTATGAGAAGTACCCACATTTTACAGATATCACAAAAACTTATATTATTATTTTTTGTTACTTCATTATTGCCAAAAAGTTCACAGACGCGTGTCTCAAGCGAATGGCACTCGCGCTCGCATTGATTTTAACCGATTTGAGATATCGTGTGTGAGCGGTGTCTATAATTATGTGCTTTGCCCGAGCGCGCTTTGTACGCAGATTGACTTCTGTACCTATCTGTTTTGTTTCTAAACTAAGGCCTTTTCTGAGAATTTTCTAATTTAAATGCCCAATTACATTTTATCTGTCATGTCAACGTTTGCCATCAGCTCGCGTCTTTTGAACCTGGATCTGACGCTTTGTATTCGTGACCCTTTCAGCTCGAGCACGCTCGGCTTAATTTTATCCTTCTTTTTTGTTTATTACCGATGTTTGTATTGTGTTTGTCAAATAAATATATTCTATTCTTATGAAAACTTTTGACCACTTTACTAACAAGGTAGTTTATTTTGGGTGATTTTCAATCGGTTCTTTCCGTAATGGAATAAAACTTTTGGCCACCATTACCATTGATGACGGAACAGAAGAATTTTGAGTTCCACGCCCACCTCTTTGCCCAGCTTGTGCGTAGAGGCGGGTGCAGTCTTCTATATTCTTTCATGTTACATGCAATGTAACATGAAAGTAGACCCAGTGCGTGCACGAACCGTCACAATAGAACCAAAACGCTATTGTATAACATTCTCATTCGTAGCATCCTTGAGTATAATAATGTGCCGGCTTCATCTTGTTTAAATTGACAAAAAAAAAATTGACGTGTTAAGTATTTTAAAAAATCCTACTTACAAAATAAATATCATTTATCATTTATAGTTTGGCGTCCTCACTACGCAACGCAAACATTACGACTTGAACGTGTCCAGAAACGCTTCGTATGGCAACTCGCATTTTCCAATGGTATCGCCAAAAAAATAAAGTATTACAATAAAAGACTTGACAAACGTAGACACATAATTGATACAATGTTTGTATACAAGGTCAAGGCATAAAATAGATAGCCCTAGCTTACTCGCCCTTTTCAGATTTCGTGCACCCTCTAGAATCCCGCGTAGTGCCATCACTCCTCTTTGCATGCCAATTAGAAGAACAGTTCTGGGAGCCAATTCACCTGTTACGAGAATTTGTAAAACAGTGAATGGTTACATTGATGAGTCAAAGTGTCAAACTTTGACTCACTTGCTAAACAGAAAGCCATTCTCAATCGTTAACCCATCAACCCCTAGTCATTTTCATGTAAATAATTTTATCATTGTTAATATATTTTATGACTGTTATTTATTTTATCACTATAATTCATTTTATCACAGTCATTAATTTTTTCAATGATATATCAAATTTTATCCAATTAAGGTTTATGAACTTTTGTGAATTTTTATGATTTTTTATAGATTTTTATAATGTGTATTTCGAATTTTTAATTTATTTAAATTAATGATTTTTTTCATTGATTTTTTATGGTAGCTTAATTCTCTAATTTATTGTTTCATGCATGTTGTGTTTACTTGTAAGTGATTGTTGCGCTGACATTTAATTTTACATAATGTGTTATGTTACTGAATTCAGTGTGTAGGTACGACAACTTAATTTAACTAACAAATAAATAGTCAAAATATACCGTATCACACGTATCACGAATCAATTACATTTAAGCAACTTTTATTTTTTATAATGTAACATAATTGAGTTGAACGCTTGATAAACTTTCAAAGTCGAATAACAAGCGAGAATTTCTAAGCTAACATACGAATCTACTTGTTGTTGTAAACTTACTAACATATACGAATATGTTAGTAAGTTATGCATTAATTAGTAGCCCTAATTAATGCAAATTAACTTTAAGATCTTGCTGCTTTTCCGTTTAGTTTTCGTGAGCAAAAATAAACTGAAGAGAGAGCGTCAATTGTTGTGTGTTATCTGAGATAATGTATTTGCAAGGTTGTTAATCCTGAGGAACCTGTCACTATATTAATCATTGTTGTACACTTAGAGCGGAATTCACAAATAAAACTAATCGCGTTTTAACGTTTGGCTCGCACAATCGCGTTTAGTCACTGTCACTAGTGTCGCTTGTCTGTATTTTTCTTTTGTTGTATTTTTACAAGTGAATGATAGATAGATAGATAGATATATTCTTTATTGTACACCAAAAATGCAAATTACATTAGGAACTTAATATTAATATAGTGTCACAATGGGCGGTCTTATCGCTAAAAGCGAAAAAAAATCATTATTATTTTTAAATTAAATATTAATGTGATCAACTCTATTAAATTTTAATTTTAACCTAATTACTATAATTATATAAAATAATAAACAACTGCATTTATAAAAAAAATAATGCGTACTTAAATGTTTGTAATTTAGATTTTTATGTAATTTGTAAGATATATGGGAATTATCTCCTGAAATAAAAAAAAAATTACGTAATTGATGTAGATAGCTTTTTGATAAAAATTGTGTGTAACTTGATATTTTACTTAGGCTTGGTTTCATCGCGATCGATATAAACCGCAATCGATTGACTATATCATATAGTCAACCGATTGTGGCTTATATCTTTCACGTTCATTGACTATTTGGCGGTACAAAGTTCGCCGGGTCAGCTAGTTAATAATAATGATGTGTAACATCTTATGTATATCAGTAATATGTAGGTAGGAAATGCAAAACCAGCGAAAATTTAAAAACCGGTTTTTTTTTGGGTTTCCTAAAAAAAAACCCAGTTAATCGGGTAACCGGTTAGAAAATAAGTTTTTTTATTGTTTGTGTAAATGAATTTTTTTAAACTGGTTTTTTCAGGCCGCCTACATCTTGCATCTCTTTAATTAAATAGAAACTTATCTATTTATAAGAAAGGCATATCAAAATTAAAATGAAAATGCATAAATATATTAAGATAAAAGGTATATTTGCGTTTTGTGTTTAAACTCGGTAGGTACAATATAAATCAAGAGTACCAAAAAGAAGTGTAATTTAGTCACAATAAATACCACGCATGAATATAAATTACTATAAAATACAAAACTCAACATAATAACAACACTTTAAATCTGTAATCAAATTAACCATATTATAAACTCTTTTATTATAAGCTCTAACTAGGGAATGCAAAATCGGCAAAAATTAAAACCCCATTTTTTACCCGGTTTTCGTTGAAACCGGTTTTAAAGTTAGTTTTTTTTTTATAATTATTATTAAGTGAAAATTTTAGGCAACCTACTACTTGCATATTTTTAATAATTATTTAGAATCTTATCTATACAAAAGAAATTGTATACCTAATATGGCCATAAATTCTGTTACAAATTTAAAAAAATATCATTTTTTTATTTATTTTTATTTGATATAAACCAGTGCTTGACTGCGATCCCATCTGATGGTAAGCAGTGATGCAATCATCGATGTTGAGGCGCACTAGTTTATTAAGAGCCTATTCACTCTAGCCGTGAAGGCACCTTAATTATAGTTGGACGGGAAGACCACAGCAGGCAAATTGTTCCAGTCCCTCGATGTAACTTCATAAAAACGAATGTCTTAGAATGATGTCGTACATAGAGAATCTAAACCAGAAATCAATACATACTTCTACTCAAAATATATACCTTTTGCCTTAACACAGGCTTTTAAGCGTTCAGGTTATGCGACTACCGGTTTACGCCCTGTGACCATTGGAAAGTGCTCCACCGCTGATTTTTAAGGATTCTTAATTATTGTGACGTTTGCAGCAGCCCATGTTCTCTAGACAGACCACAATCTGTAGTCCTCTGGGCTAGCCGAAGGTCAATCATCAGTTATTTTAGAAAGATGATGTCATTACACAGCGCCATCTATCAATCGAATAAAGAACTAATTTAATATAAGCCATCTATGCGAAAAAATGTGACCTGCGTTAACATCAATTTAGACACGTAATATGGTAGACGGTCCAGTTGGGTAGGTCTAACTTCGAGAAAGAAGTCAATTGCCGAATCCGACTCGGCTGGGTAGCGTCCAATATACCACAGTGTCTCAAGACAAAAGTCCATGACCAGTGCGTGTTGCCAGTGATGACATATTATGGCTCCGAAACGTGGTCACTTACAATGGGCCTCATCAGAAGGCTAAAAGTCACTTAAAAGGCAATAGAATGAGCTATGCTCGGAGTTTCCTTGCGTGATCGCGTCAGAAATGAAGATATCCGCAGGAAAACCAAGGATACAGACATAGCCCGAAGAATCGCCAAACTTAAGTGGCAGTGGGCAGGTCACATTGCTCGCAGAACAGATGGTCGATGGGGACGGAAAGGTTCTGAAGTGGCAACCATGTACCTACCGGAAGACACAGCGTTGGAAGGCCTCCCACAAGGTGGACCGATGACCTGTTGAGGGTCGCGGGAATCCGATGGATGCGAGACGCACAGGACTGGTCATTATGGCGACATTTGGTGGAGACCTATGTCCAACAGTGGACGTCTTTCGGCTGAAACGATGATGATGATGATGATGAATATGGTGATACAACTTGAACAATGACACCACCATAGTAACTAAAAAACAAAATCCTGCATCGCGGTATTAGTGTTGTCCTCGCGATTAGAACATATACTACAGCCTGAAATCAACTATCGAGCAGTTGATCGGACCAGCCCCTCTAGCCAAGTTACGACCGTTTCATTTCGATTCTCTTGCGTCGAACGCCTCAAGTAGGCCAATCCTCCGATTCCTTTGTTCTGACGTCATCTCAACACTCAGTCACGTGGTCAGAACAAAGAAATCGGAGGTGTGGCCTACTCGAGGCGTTCGCCGCAAGAAAATCGAAACGAAACGGTCGTAACTTGGCTAGGGGGCTGATACAACACCCACCTGTTTGGAGGATCCTAACTTTTCAATGGAGGTATGTGGAACTTCACATCCTGTTCCATATACCGGGGCAATTTCCCAGTTTATTATCGAGAAAAAATATATTCTATAAAAATTAGCAAGGTGTACAAATTCACAAGAATTATACATTCTAAATAGGGTTAATTTACTTCAGGAACTAGTGACCTATTTAATTTCCTTAAATATGGAACTGTCAACCCTAAATTACCTAAAAAGGTCTTCGAAACTCATTAATAAAATTGCTATAATTTACACCAATAAAGATCCCAACAAAAACATGTTGAATTTATGATTAGGGTTTTCCATAATGGGTAGCAAAATGACCTTTAGTAAGAGGCAAAAAAGTTGGCCAGGAATAATATTAATGAGATGCTTTAATTAAATTGCCCCCCAGTTACCCCCGTCATTAGAACATTTCGTAGGTACGAAATTAGGTATGTTACAGGGGACTGTTCTGATAGGAGAGAGTTCCTAAAAATATCTGCCGCACAAATCGAACTTCGAGTCTAAACTACGATAGCCGGGGTTGGTACAAGATGCTTAATAATAGCATAATCAGCCTTATCATTTTCTCAATGCTGGGACTCAGGCCTCCTCTCTAGGTGAGGGAATGGGCCGTAATCCACCACGCGGGCCCAGTGCGGATTAGTGGATGTTACATGTCTTCGTATTTTTGGTTCTAGGACATGCCGATTTCCTCACGATGTTTTCCTTCGCCGTTTTGAGAGCATTGGTGATGAATAAAATTACACAAAGTATTGCTCCTGGCTGGGTTTGAATCCGCAACCTACAACTCATACGAGTAAGTCAGGGCCGTTACCACTCGGCCACCACTGCTCAACGTACAAGACAGAACGGTACAAGATGATGATTATCAATTGCATACCGAGTTTCCTTCTAGCCTCGGATAGCGTGTGATACCGCTGGTCCCAACTGTCATTTAATTGCATCTTTTACCGTCGTTAAAGATAGAAACCAAAAAAATCTGAAACCCTGAGGTCTGATAGGCAATCGCTTCATATTAAATACTTGTATTCAGCTGCATCTAGTTAAATAAGAAGCCAACCCTATCATAGATCAGGAAAAGCTAGGTGGATTTACTGGTGACTGTTGCAGGTATCTGTTTTAGGGCCGTTACAGGCAACTGTTACAAGAGATAGTTACAGGGGACAGTTACAGAGGACCGTTACAGGGGACCGTTACAGGGGACCGTTACAGGGGACCGTTACTGGGGGAAGTTACAGAGGACTGTTACAGGGAAATGTAAGAGGGGCTGTCACAGGGGCTTTATTGTCTGCAACTCTCAAAATTCACCCTTGGCTTTATAAAAGATCTTTGCTCCTACAGTGATACGGAAATTACATTGTGATATGATTATAAATATTAGACATGGTAACAGAAACAACGTTTTCTGTTGTTTGTGTTCCTAATTTACTTTGTAAATATTATTTTCAATGTTCATTTATTTTGTACAAATCTTCCAGGTGGATATTAGATAAAGTTTTATTTTAAATATATTTTGTTTATTCAGAAGTTATAATTTGTTTACCCTTGAAATTTCGCGTCTAATTTATAACAGAAAAAAGTTACTCGAGTTTCATAAACCTGTATTTTTAGCTCAGGACATTATAATTCTTAGGTATTACGAAATTCGAACTTTTGAAAATCGGAACATCGAAATGCGGAATAAAATATTTCAGAGTATTTGAGTGTTCCATCTGATGAGTCCCATTGTGAGCGACTACGTTTCAATTAGTTGGGCAGGGAATTCTTAATAAAATTTTGTAATTTAAATTTTACAGCACAGGTTTAAATAGCGGTTTTGCATGCAAAAATTAGAAAATAAACCTTCGGAAACGACATCAAGTAACAATACTAGGACATCAAGTATCATTTCGAAAGAAATAGGCGCCACGGCCCTGGGACGCAATAGGCAACTGAAAGAACACAGTTGGGTTTCACTCAGAAAAATTCGGTCACTTCCTCTCACGCCACTCACAGCGGGAGGAGTTACTGAATCGAGGTAAGTCATACTCAAATTTTAAAATAATTATTTGTCAATAAGTGAAAATTAGAATCCCTCTCAAGCGAGAACTACATTAGTCCAACGCATACGTGGGTCACGCCTGGTTAGTACGTAGAGTCGCGTTGCGTGGCGTCGCGTGGCGTAGATCTAATGTAGCTCTACAAGTCTAGTAATTGCCATATAAAATGTATGGAGACCGACGCGCCCAGATCCGCGTACGTGGCTCACGTGAGCCTAATGTAGTTCTACCTTAAAGGTCCAACCAATATTGGTCTTAAAATATTTGAACTACCCACACCTTTTGTTTAAAGGATGTAATTAAAGTGTTGAAAAGGGCTCATGCATGTGTACAAAATTCATAGAAATTCGCAAGGGGCATCATATTGGATTGAATACGAAGCGCTTACTTGATGGGCACGCCATAATTATGGCGGTAAGTTCTCTCAGTTCAGGAGTGGCTGGAAAGACGTCACGGCGTCCTCACCTTTTGCATGACGCAGGTCCTTACCGAACATAATAAGTTCGGGAGGTCCCTGCACCTGATTTGTGCGGAAGAAAGAAGACAAGCTAGAACATACGGTAAAGGTTTACCCCGCTTGGGCGGAGCACACCGCCGCTGGGATCCCGACCCCGTTTTCCAGCCACTCGTAGCTCGTCATTCGGCCGTCTGGTAACCGATCGACGGCGCGTAGGGTTCCACGCGCGTCTCAGGGAGATGTCGGCAAAACCGTAGGGGCCCAGCAGGGTCGAAGCCTACTTGGTGCCATAGGTTTGCTTCTGAAAGGAAAACGCGGGGTCCTGGAACGCAAGGCAAAGAGGGAACATAGGAGTGACTTTTGGTCAGTTAAAGTTTGACACGCCAGCTCCACTCAAGAGTGGAAGATGTCACTGGAAGATTTCCCACCTACAAAAAGCACTTACTTGATACGTACTTTATTTATTTAAACTTTATGTACAGAATGTGGTACTTAGGCAGACTTAACGCAAGAAAGCACTCTCTATTAGTCAACCTTTGGATTAAAAATACTACACAGTGAAAAGTGTGCAACAATAAATGAAAATAGTATTTAGATTCGAATGAAGTATATTCGGTACTGGGGGAGGTCTTTGCCCAGTTGTTGGACCGTAATGGCTAGGGAAAACAAGGTACTTCAAAAACCAAGGTAAATAAAAAACATAATAATGGTACGGTTTTTTTTTTCGGGTGGGAAAGTCATCTAATGACAACCCACGCTCTTGGGCGGAGCGAGAGATAGTGTCAGACTTTTACTGACTAAAAACCCACTCCTGTTCCTTCTTTGGCATTTTTTTTCCAGGGCCCCGGGTCACTTTCGCATCACCCATGGCCCCAGTAGGCCTCGACCCTGCTGGGCCCCTACGGTTGCTGACATCTCCTTGAGGCGCGCGTGGAACACTACTCGCCCTCGACGACTTGGGCTCGGTCCGGACAGTTACCGGACGATCGGACGGCGAGCCACCCATCGTTCGCCGTCCGCAAGCCCGCGCCTACGGTGGAATAATGGTACGGTGCTGATGGTAAATAAAACCATTAAGTTACCGAATAATACTTTGTCGTGGTATGAGCATGTAGAGGAGAGATGAAATACATAAAAACGCTGAAAAAGTTATGAGTATGCATGTGGTTGGATGGAGAGGAAGAGGGAGACCAAAGAAAAGGTGGATGGACTGTGTGAAAAGTGATATGAAAGAAAAGCGATTCAGTGATAGCTTGAAGGGTCACAGGACAGAATGGAAAAAAAAAACGTGTTGCGCGATGATGAGTGCCCAAATAATACTTGGTGGATAAGTTTAGTGCATATAAATTGTTTCAATCGTGCTTATAGTGGAATAGAATAGAATAGAATAGAATAGAATAGAATAGAATAGAATAGAATAGAATAGAATAGAATAGAATAGAATAGAATAGAATAGAATAGAATAGAATAGAATAGAATAGAATAGAATAGAATAGAATAGAATAGAATAGAATAGAATAGAATAGAATAGAATAGAATAGAATAGAATAGAATAGATCTTTATTTGCACAGAAAGTAGGTACAGGTTAAAAGTCTTTGTCAAGTTTGATGATCCATACTAACTTCCTTAACTAAGGCATGCAATATACTGTTTACATAATATGTTACATCATAATATGTTTAGGACTAAAACACAAACTAAAAATAGAGTGTGAAGAAGTAAGTTTTTTGATGCTTGAAGGTTAAGACTATGAGAACCGTCAAATACTTTAAAATATTGTTTTAAATAATCTGAGCATAAGGATCGTAAAATAGCATGAGGGACGTTTACTATATTGAGCGAGTGTATTTTCATAGAAAACCAAATAGAAATAGACTCGCATCTTTTTTTTTCTTTCGTTCCTCTATTTTGGATTTGCTGCCTTTTAATTTCGGAAAACGAATACAGTTTTTAGACACAACTCAGTTGTCTGCCACTGAAACGATATTTTCTTCGTTTTGCTTTTTTTACATCGGATTCTTTCGCACTCCCCCTTATTTGTGGCCGCGGGTTTCGTCGAAGCGTTAGGTAGTAGTTCTGTTAGCATTAGGTAGAAGTTCTAATAATAATAATAATCTGTATTCAGGTTTTTTTTTTTCGGGTGGGAAAATCATCTAATGACAACCCACGCTCTTCGGGCGGGGCGGGAGATAGTGTCAGACTTTTACTGACTAAAAACCCACTCCTGTTCCTTCTTTGCCATTTTTCCAGGGCCCCGGGGGTCACTTTCGCATCACCCATGGCCCCAATAGGCCTCGACCCTGCTGGGCCCCTACGGTTGCTGACATCTCCTTGAGGCGCGTCGCACTACACGCCGTCGACGACTTGGGCTCAGTCCAGACAGTTACCGGACGCAAGCCCGCGCCTACGGTGGCCGGAAATCGGGATCGGAATCCCGGCGGCGGTTGGGGCGTGAGGACCGTTGCATCACGCGATTGGCCGCCTCCTTTGCTAGCATTACTGCTTCGCAGAAGGAGGCAACCGCCTACCATTCCTCCTCGCTCCGGACCATGGCCTGTACCAGAAATGCTGGAGCAACGGGTAGCTCGCCATCCAGCCGTTCGGTATCGGTATCATCCGGGTCGGACGGCGTGTAGTGTTCTAGACGTGCGTCAAAGAGATGTCAACAAAACCCAGCATGGCCTACTGGGGCCAGCGTGAACCCCAAGAACACAAGACAACTGAAGGAACATGGGTTTGATTTTACTCAGTAAAAGTCCTCCAACTTACGGCCCGTTCACGAACTTGCCATTGTGAACGGTAGCAAGGCGCGGAGCGGCGAGCGTTCAAAGCAAAAGTATAAAAATATTTGAAGCACGCCACGAGTCACCGCTTATAGCGAAAACGCGCGCGGTTTTCTCAGAGCGAATCGCTACAGCGGCGCTCGGTGCGGTGAGCGGCAAGAACAAAAGTACAAGCGACTAAGTGCGACGCCACGAAACAGAGCGGCGCGGACAGCGGTGTAGGAGTGACGTACTCAGCAGCGAAGATAAAAACAAAAATTTTAAGACGATTTTGTGACGGTAATGGATACCGAGGCGTTTACTAGTGAAATTTAAATCGACCGCCTATATGGATGAAAAGATTCCCAAAATAGATGTAAAAAAACAACATTATAAAAAAGTTGTGAGAAGAAATTAAACAATGTTTTCCGGAATATGATGGTAAGTTTATTTTAATTGATATAACAAAAATATAGTACGTAGGTAGGTACCATGATTTTGAGCACGTTCTGACTACCTAAATACGTCTACCTCGGCCGTTGCCGCTAACCACTACTGCCCTGCGTTCAAAAATAACCAGAGTAGAGTAGAGTCGCTACTCCAACCATTCATAAATGCTTCAAGTTGCAACCCAGGGTCGTTCTTTTATAAATCGAGTAGCTTTCCTAGAGTTAAAACCCAACTAACTCTAACTCAGAGTAGGGTAGGAATGGTGTAAGAGGCCATAAATAACACTTGCTTGGCATTGACAGTTGAACTTTACGTTCGTGTTCAAAAATGCGAGCGTAGAGTATCTACCTTGATGACGTCACTAGAGTTAGCTCTAACCTAATTTTTGAACGCAGGGCTGAGGGTACGTGGCATGTAAGACGCCCCGCTTACCACCGCCGCACCGCTCGCCACGCCGCTCGCCGCTAAGACCGAATTCGTGAACGTGAAGGGCCATTAGTACGTACGTATACTTTCATCGGTGACTCACACGGGTGTAAGCGTTGGCTCGACCACTGTCTTGTTACTCAGGCGGCGGGAAAAACAATAAATGTTATCAGCTTAAAAACTTGTATTGATAAATCACCGCTTAACGGTGTTCGAGGGGGTGAAAGAAGTGTGGATGAAATAAAGAAATACTCGTGCCTGTGTAACAATAAATTAAAAAGTTTAGATTTTCCTGAGGAGTTTGAACTATGTGCTGACGTTTTTGTGTGATAATCCTCACTATAGGTCGTTGTTGGAATCAATGTTTAAAATTATTGTAACTATATGAAGTGAAGCAGCTAGTGTAAACAGAGTCTCGAAAGGCATTATTAGAAAGAAAGGTATAAAAGGCTGGAACAAGCATGTCAAAGAATTTCATACTCAAGCAAGGTCAAAGTTTAAATTGTGGATTTGGTATGGGGAACCCAGTAGCGGTCCTATCTATGAGGATATGATATTAAGTCGTAAGATATTTAAATCTAAATTGAAATGGGTCATTAAAATCCAAGAAAAAATTGAAATGGATATATTGGCCTCGCTCCATTCTAAAAAATGTTTTTAATCCTTCTGGAAAGGCACTAAAAAGCTTAATATCTCTCCAAGCTTACCTGTAACCGTGGAGGGTAAGAGTGACCATACTGAAATAGCTAACATCTTTAGAGGACAGTTTATAGTGAGCTCACCTCTTGATCTCGTCTGAGACCGATCGATCAGGAACACCCCTCCGATTTACATGTACAGAAATAAAAGCCGTAATTAAGAATATGAAGAGGGAAAAATCTCCTGGTCGTGATGGACTCAGCATTGAGCACCTTCAAAATGCTGGTTTGCACTTGCCAACAGTGTTAACGCTGTTCTTCAATCTATGTGCTGGGCATTCTTACTTACCGCAGGAGATGCTGGATACATTAGTTGTACCTATTGTAAAGAATCGGATGGAAGACATAGCAGACAAAGGGAATTATAGGCCAATCTCACTGGCAACTGTGATAGCTAAAGTGTTTGATAGTGTACTTGACGGGCACCTCAGTAGATATACAAAGCTGCATGACACTCAGTTTGGTTTTAGAGCTGGGATGTCTACTGAGGGTGTAATACTAGCATTGAAGCACACTGTCAAATACTATACGGATCGAAAAACACCAGTGTATGCTTGTTTCCTGGACCTTTCCAAAGCTTTCGACCTAGTTTCTTATAAAGTACTATGGGAGAAGCTTCGGGAGGCGGGAGTTCCTGCTGCACTAGTGTCAATATTATCTATCTGGTATGACAAGCAGAGGAACTTTGTGAAATGGTCCAATACATTGTCGGACCCGTATAAACTTAAATGTGGTGTTAGGCAGGGTGGTCTTACATCCCCGAGACTGTTTAACATTTATGTTAATAACTTGCTTGTTGAGCTCAGGAGCACTCATGTCGGATGTCACATAGACGGAGATAGTTTAAATAACTTAAGTTATGCAGACAATATGGTGCTGCTGAGCCCCACAGAAGGTGGAATCAGGAAATTGCTCAGTATTTGTGAGAGATACGCCGACCAGCATGGGCTAAAATATAATCCTGCAAAGAGTGAACTGTTGGTGTTTAGAGGAAAAAATAAAAGCCTCTCAAATGTTCCTCCCGTAGAATTAAATGGTTCACCTTTGCAGAGGGTAACAAGATTTAAATATTTGGGACATATTGTTACGGATGATGTTAAGGATAACTCTGACATGGAAAGAGAGCGAAGGGCGTTGGGTGTGAGGGGAAATATGCTGGCGCGCAAATTTGCTGGTTGCTCAATATCGGTTAAAATAACATTGTTCAAGGCGTTCTGTCAAATATTTTACACCAGCAGTCTGTGGGCTAATCATACCCAAAAAGCGAACAACGCGCTGCGCATTCAATATAACAATGCCTTCAGGACGCGGTTGAGGCTCCCGACTTGGTGTAGTGCGTCAGGGATGTTCGCTGATGCGCACGCTGATGATTATTTCGCGATCATGCGCAAGGAGGGGGAGGGGGAGTGGCAACAGCATCCTGAAAGTCTTTTCAGAAAGGTTAGACGGACCTACAACGGATAGGTTTATCAAGCTACATGTCAGACATGCAGCTTGATAAATTCTCCTCAAATTTGAATGCTGTTTTTTATTTTTTTGTTTTATTTTACTTTGTTTCTGTACTTATGTGTGCCTAAGTTGTACTACAGTTGTTACTAACATAGTTTTTTAAGTTGTTTTGGTAATACTAACACCCTATGGGCCTTCGATGCCTGAGAATAATAGATTTTTATTTTTGTTTTATTTTTATTAGAGCGGGAGAAGTCATTAGATGATTTTCCACCTCAAAAAAAAACCATGAGAATCTTCATTTGAATTCCTGAAAGGAGGCTTAAACCTGTCACTTAGAAACTAAATGTCAACCCCAGGATATCCGAATTGAAAAACTTATTCGATTATTCGACAAAGGAGTTGCAAACAACTGGGTGGCCAGACGACCTTCGTCGTTTGTCAAGTTTGTTGGTCGAAGTAAGTTTTTTGAGTTAGTCTTTGCAACCGAAACTTGTGGACTAACATTTTGTATTTTATAAGTACCGTAATTAGAGACACAATAGAAAGACAATGAGCGAGCGAACGCCGGCGTTCGCTTGGGGTTTAATGAATGATGACTTATGTTGAACGCGCCAATAGTCCGTGAAAATTTTCAATTAAAATTTTCTTAAGTTTTTTTACATTTGGCATGCTGTGTCTTGATTTTTTTTTTCTTTTAACAATATGCTATGGTCAAGGATCACTACCTCTGCTCTTGAACGTCATTGAGTACATATTTCTCTGCTTTCATAACATTCTTTTTTTCGACTTTTATTTCTATTTCTTGCTGTTTGCATTAAATGTATTTTATTAGTTATGTATTGCATATAATTATGTAAATACCTGCGTATCTTTTTCTCCTTCTCTGTCAAATCCATCCAAAGGTCGTAAAAAATTGCTTTTTTGCGATAAGACCACCAATTGTAACACCCTATTAATTTTAAGCTCCCACTGCAATTCCTCGATTGTGTGCTTCCACTCCCCGATCTTGTGTGGAATACTGCAGCCACATATGGGCTGGTGCTGCAAAATGTCACCTAACAGCTTTAGACTCGGCATAAAGACGTGCAAAGAGGCTAATTGGTGATCCAGATTTGTTAAATCCAATCTACAAAGCTTTGAGCACAAGCGTAGGATAGCAAGCCTTCCGGTGTTTTACGGGATGCATTTTGGAGAGTGTGCACGGGATATGCATGACTTGGTTCCACTATCTCACTTCTACCAACGGACAACCTATGTACGGCGGGTATCCACCGTTACGTTGTTGAAACCTCTACGGTCCGGACTAAGCGTTTCGCCTCGTCGTTTATACCGCGTACATCGAAGGGCTGGAACAATTAGCCTGCTGCAATTAGTCTTCCCGTCCGATTATTATTTGGGTGTCTTCAAGGCTAGAGTGAATAGTCTCTTAATAAACTAGTACGCCTCACCATCAACGATTGCATCACTGCTTACCATCAGGTGGGATCGCAGTCAAGCACTAGTTTATATCAATTAAAATTTAAATATATATATATATTTATTGTTTACAATAAAGAGTGTATCACTCAATCAATATTTGGAGGTATGCGGACCAGAGAGTAAAGTCCCGCAAACCTCCTTTGAAAAGGGAGGATCCTCCGACCAGACGGGTGTTATGTCTGGTGGGCTAGTGCCCGTTGGATGATTTCGGGCAGTCATATATATTCTAATCGCACGGAGAACTTTGATTGCGCGATGCAGGATTAGTTCTTATGTGACGCCATAGATTTCGCTACAAATATAATTTACGACCGTAACACGTATTAATTTACGGTGTAATATTCATCAATACAACTCTATCAGTACGTCTAACCCACGGATATCGGTCTAACCTATTCAATAGCTATTTCATTAAAAAGCGAATACGGTCGGCTGAACTGAGAGGGTCCGCGAGGATCCCTGTATATGGGTGTGCCTGCTCGTACATAATATGTCGTTTGTGTCAGATGAATATGCACAATATTTTTTTTCAAGATTAAAGGAGGAGGAGGAGAGGAGGAGGGGGACGGGGGGGGAGGGGAGGTTTTTTTTTTGCATTTTATTTAAAAAAAAAATCACTTTCAAAATGTCAAGAAGTCAGTCAGTCAAAAAAAATGATGTTAATTGCACATTTTGTCTGTCTGTCTATCTGTTTGTTACGACTAATCGTCGAAACGGCTACACAGATTTCAACGTGACTTTCACAGAAGGATTACTTATGTTACAAGGAGTAACTTGGTTACTTTAAATTTTTTGCGTAAACGGGATTTCAAATTATAGAATACATTTTCGAAACGGTTGAACAAAATTTGACGAGACTTTCACTGAGATACAACTAATGTTATAATGAACTAGTTTTTGCCCGTGAAGCCACGGGCAAAGAGTAATGTTCTAAAGGCGTATCCAGACCTAGCGAATGCGCCTCTCGCGAGCCTGCATTTCATGTTCGTACGAAGCCCCTGCGCCGTATGTGGGCCGCTCGCGCGCAGTTCGCAAGCGTCTTGCGAGCGGAGCATTCGCCAGGTCAGAAAACACCTTTAAGCAACAAGCAAACGTAGTCGCGGGTAACAGTTAGTTTTAAAATAGAGTTCTTAACCCATTTTAAGTTATTTTTGCACATAACAACAAAAAAGTAACGTCAAAGAGAAATAAAAATACAAAACAGATTTCAAAATTAAGGAAAACGTCAGTGCTGACATTTTCAGTCATAAAGGAAAAAAGATAAAATGAGATAAGTAAGTCTTTTATTTTCAACTTTAAAGAAAAACTAAATAAAGAAAGTTTAAGTAGAACAAAACGGGTTTTAAAAACAAAAGAACGAAATCGTCAATTTTGAGCTACTTAGTATTATTTCATGTTAATTATTAACTAGGTCACCATTTCAATTATCTCGTATCACCTAACTACGGTAGTGAACACATCTGATCTATTTCACTTCATATTAATAATAAAAAAGAAAGAAAAACATTTTATTTGCCATAAAAGGTGCATACTTATAACAATTTTTTTTAAAAATTTTTAATAAAGCAAATAATTGTTTAATAGGTTTTACTTAATTCAATAAAAACACTTAACTAATTAAAACTCAATTAATTTACAGTAAAAAGCAAAAAACATTATTCATATTATTCATTAGTAATGGTGCCGACAAACCTGATTATTTTTTTAAGGATTAATACGTTTTCGATAATATGACCGGTTCTGATGTTTAAACATCAACAACGACTTTATTTATTTCTAATACTTACATTTTTAAAATCATGAATCAATCGGAATGTCCAAATTGAATTATTTAAAAAGTATTATTCATGCACTAAACCAGACTTAAATATGAAATAATTTATTTTGCTATGGGGTGATACAAAGGTACACGAAAACGGCCTTTTCTAGAGGCGGTGATTAAATTCAGTTTTTAAATATTAAAAAAAAATTGTTATTGTGACATAACTGTAACAGTTACACATTCGGTGTTGTGAAATTTTTTGTAGATAATGATGTGTTCTGCATAATCGTAGTACATTATTTTGTTCTATCATCAATAGTTTTTGCAGAGCACGCGATGTAACAAAATTTATAGGTCATATTTATGCTTTAGTTTACTTATTGGAGTTTTAGTAGAGAACCCTATTTTTTTTTCAAAACAAAACAGCTTAAGTTACTTTGTGATAAACTAGTTATTTTCACGGGAGCCGTAGATTTATGAGCATAATCAGCTTTATAATGCTGGGACTCAGGTCTTCTCTCTAGGAAAGGGAATGGGCCTTAATTCACCACTTCAATGTCTTCGATTTTTTTGTTCTATGTCCTGCTGGTTTCCTCAAGATGTTTTTCTTCACCATGTAGATAACTTTTATACATTAAAATTGTGTGTAACTTGATATATTACTTAGGCTTTATTTTTTCGCAATCGGTTTGTATATATCGAAATATTAATTACTACATTCATTGACTGTTAGACAGTACGAGTCAGCTAGTTTTTAATAAAATCAGCTTTTAACTTACCTTTTAAATAAAGACTGATTTTTCAAAAATTACATAACCAGATTCAAGTGATTATCATAAGCAATAATCTTTACAGTTTTCTTGGACAAACAAGTATTGCGATATGTAACGAAACCATAGCGCGATTCAGGATTGGCGTCTGGTCGTACAACGCCATCTATCGAACGTGGCAACAACAGCCGGTCGGGTTATTTTACTTTAGGCATTTTAACTGTGAACAGTGTTATTTGTTAGGTTTAATAGATTCAGTGATCTCCTCCACGGCAGTTGTCATTTTTGCGAGGTTTTTTTTTTTTATAAAATCGTAGAGTAAACATGTGATTAGTATATACAATAATGTGAGTGATCGACTGTCGAAGGAAGTATCACGAGCACCACGGTTTCATTTTTTTGTTTGTCTTTTCAATACCCTAGATTGATGAGGAGAGTGGTGTGATAGACTACTAGTACCTAAGACCTACCGAATTATTTTGTAGCTTTTAATACAACCGTTTAACTTAATTTTTTTTTACTTATTTTATCTTCTTTATCATAACCAAGAGTGCCGTGCCGGACCATAGTTTTCTGTAGCGGAGAAGTATTTTTTTTCGGGTAGCATAGTACCAAAAGAGGCCTAAAGGTTCTAGAGTGACTCCCACAAGGTGGACCGATGACCTGGTGAGAATCGCCGTTCTATAATCCAGCATCCATCCAGCATCGCCTGGTGCGAATTTGCGTGCCGCTCAGTCGAGCAGCCCGGTGTACATCTCCCGCCTGCATTACACCACAAAGATGGACGACATCGTCGAATATGTGCACCAAAAGTTGAAGTACACACTGAGGGTCCGGTTGCTAGAGTCGCACCGGAATGTCAATTTTAAGGCGATTGTGGTGCGAGTACCGAACTGTTATCTGCACCTTATTATGACAGGACAGCACCTAAGTGAAGTGTTACTAACATAGTTTTAAATCATAATTACTAACAAAATGATTTGATATAGTTATGTATGTTAGCCAATAAGGTATTTATGATATGGGTACTGTTTACCTGAAATAAAATTATTATTATAATAATCTGTAGATTTCATTTAATTCTAAGTCAACAACCGAAAAAAAAATCTGATTGTTACAACCATTAGGGCTCGTAAGGGTGGGTGGGACTCGTCATCTTCGGACGAGACAATTACAGGAATCGAACAGCGCTTACAGGTGAGCTAGTTTGATTGTTCAATTATACCAGTAATGGTCTGGTCCGCCTGGGCAGAGCACCGCCGTGTCCTCGTGGGGGCGATCGGCGGCGGCCGGGCCTTGGTACAGGCCATGGTCCGGAGCGCGGACGAGTGGCAGGCAGTCGCCTCCTTCTGCGAAGCAATAATGCTGGCAAAGGAGGCGGCTGCAGGTGCACGCGCAAGGCAAAGACCCTCGCGCCCCAGCCACCAGTATTGCGATCCCGATTTCTGGCCATTGTAGGCGCAGGCTTGCGAACGGCGAGCAATGGATAGCTCGCCGTCCAACCGTCCGGACCAAGCCCAAGTCGTCGATGGCGCGTACTGTTCCACGCGCGCTTCAAGGAGATGTCAGCAACCGTAGGGGCCCATCAGGGTTGAAGCCTACTGAGGTCAAGGGTCTAATTCTGAAAGGAAGACTCGGCCCTGGTACGAAAGGCAATGAAGGTACATGAGAGGGTTTTTAGTCAGTAAAAGTCTAACACTATCTTCCGCCCCGCCCATGAGCTGGGGATGTCATTGGATGATTTTCCCACCGAAAAAAAAGTAATTGTTTCGTCTTTATATTATTTAAAGGCTTTTAAATTTACCGGAAAAATGAAATCCCTTCTTGGGTTACACTAACGTACTTGACTTCTTTTCTGACACGTTACAATAGTGACAGACGGCATATTTTTTTTTTCAGATAGCTTCATACACTGTCATAGTATGAGCGAGATTGATGACTGATGTTAATTAAATTTGCATTAAATTTGAGCGTTGACTACCATCAGTCACCGTCGGCGTGGGCTTGCAGACGACGAGTAATGGGTAGGTCGCTGTCCAGTAGCCGTCCAAAACGAGACCGAGTGGTCGAAGGCGCGTAGTGTTCCATGCGTTTTAAAGAGTTATCAGCACAACCGTAGGAGCCAAGCAGGGCCGAAGGCTACTGGGGCCATAGATTGTCCGGAAGGGATTATTGTTATAGGTGTGTTTTTAGTCAGTAAAAGTTTGATAAGCCCTCACGCCCCACCCTAGACGTAAGAGGTCATTAGAATAGAATAAAATATAATAGAATAGAATAGAATAGAATAGAATAGAATAGAATAGAATAGAATATAATAAAACAGAATAGAATAGAATAGAATAGAATAGAATAGAATAGAATAAAACTTTATTGTACACCAAAATAGTAACAAAAACTTATAAACTAACTTAATCTACGGGTACAATGGCGGTCTTATCGCTAACAGCGATTTCTACCAGACAACCTTAGGATGGACTGTAAGAACTTGACATAAAAATGGGGGTAGACTGCGATGTACTGCAAAATATATTTAAATTACCTCCATTCCTCCATTAAAAAAAATAACATTGTTGGTGCGCCTGCCCCGCCCACAAGGCCGTGTTGCAGATTACAAAAGAAGTCGTTTGAAAAGTTCGTAGCTGACAAAGGCTGAAAACACCTTTGACGTTTTGATTGTTTCCAAAGTTCATTTAAATTTCAGTCCGGGCGCAGCGAGTGAAAAATCCGGCCAAGTGCTAGTGAGACTCGCGCACGAAGGATTGCGTACCGTCCGTAGCTTGAAACGGCAAAAAATTACTTTTGTTTTATGGAAAATATTTATTTTATTCGATCTTGACAGACAGACTGACAGACAGACAAACAACAAAGTGATCCTATAAGGGTTCCGTTTTTTTCTTATGGAGCTACGGAACCCTAAAAACACTAAAACGATCAAAATAACTTTAATTTCGGAAGTCGGTGTTAAATAACAAACAATACCAGAAACACCGGCCGAAGTGAAGCCGGTTTTTTTTTTTTTTATTTCTTAAAAAAAATTATTTTACGTTTCCTATTTTTCAAATAATTCATTGGCTTTAAAACCATGATTACTTTGACGATAAACAGATCGGGAAGGGTCCTCTTAAATATAAAAGTTTACATTTTTTATGAGCTTAAAAAATCGAAAATGAGATCGTAACGATTAGTCGTGAGGTGTAAAGCTACTTCCAACAACATGCAATATGGCCATTGGCTAAACTTTTTGCACAACTGTCATTTGTTTAAAAACCGCCCGTTTTTTAGCAATGATATTGATTGGCAACCACTGAAATGAATTTGTTTTTTTATATCATGTGGGGTTCACGTGTAATCGGAACCCTAAAAATGTTCAGTACCTCAAAAGGAAAAAAATGGAACCCTTATAGGATCACTTTGTAGTCCGTCTGTCTGTCTGTCAAAACAATTTATCTCGGGAACGCGTGGAGATATCGAGTTCAAATTAAAACTATATACTCAAGTTTGCGGCTCCTTGATGCTGTGAAAAAATCAAACTTCTGAGTTAATGAAAAAAAAAGATACGGCCGTTTATCTCACAAAAAACGTATATTCTGACACTCTCAAGGGAATTAAAATTCATAGGGTAGGTACTTCCCGTTGACCTAGAATCCTGAAATGTAGCATGAAGTAAGTTCTCATAGCACAAATGTACGAAAAAACCTGAAAACTAAATTTGTAGTTACGTCACAAAAAAAATACAATTCGGAAAAATATTCGTAACCCAAGTAGAGAATTGAACAGTTTTCATACGTAAGTTTGTTCGGAACCCTTAGTGCACGAGTCCGACTCGCATTTGCCCAGTTTTTTTATTAGCGACGAGAAATTGTAAACAACTCATCCCAATGTGGGTTGAGCGAGAGGTAACACCCACCCGTATTCCTTTAGCTACCTACCCCTTACATTCCAGAACCGAACCGCGATTACTCTTTTATATGTATCATAATGTATAACTCATACCTATTTTATTAATAGGTATGTGCTGTTCCTAAAGTAAGTAACTATTTTGGTAAACGCACGAGGAAATATGTTACACCGAAGTTTATGAATGAGCTACCCCCAAACTTGTTATCATGTGCTAAATTGAAATACCATCTTAAAAAAATACTAAAATAACATTATCTGTCACTGTGTCCGTAGATTAACAGGATTGTGTATGATTAGTGAAAATAGTCTATGGATGTAGAATGTGGGATAGTTTGTTTGATTTCGTGGGTGTATTAGTAAGTTTTATCATGTTGTTGGCTTAGCATAAATTTATTGTCACGTCTTAAAAAAGTTCTTAAAATGTGAAACGAGAACATCTGCCGACAAACTGTTTTACAGTTTGGCAGAATTTTTGTAATGAAAAATGTAAGCAAAATTTGAATAAAGTAAAAAAAAAAAAAACTTAGTTGTTACTGCGGCAGAACACAGAGACACTTATATTTTTGTAACATCTAAAGCTCTGCGAGCAATGTGCCCTGCCCATTGCCAGTTACGTTAGGGGGATATATCGAACTGATGAAGCCGGAAGGCAGGCCTGGGCTTAGCTTATTGGAAATGTTATTCAGTGTTTTAATGATTAAATTTTATAGGTACCTATGTAACCAAAATTCAATAGTGTGCAAGTTGTATAGTAAGTTATAGAACACACTATTTAGATCGGTTGAGGGGTACTTTTTAGTTGAGGTACCGCAACTAAAAAGAGTAAAATAAAAAACTTTTTACAAAAAAAATACAACCGACTTCAATGTAAACAAAAACACTTAAAAGTGCAAAATGTCTTTAATTTCGGAAGTCGTTGTTAAATAACGAAGAGACAAAATTATTATAGAATACCGACTTCCGAAATTAAGGTCTTTTTGCACTTTTTGTTGTTTTTTTGTTTTACATTGAAGTTGGTTGTAATTTTTTTTGTATCTTCTTTTTTTTATTGAATTCGGTTAATAAAAATGGGACTGGTTTCGGTAGGGTTCATAAGCATAAGCATAATCAGCCTTTTAATGTTCCCACTGCTGGGACTCAGGCCTCCTCTCTCTAGGAGAGGGAACGGGCTGTATTCCACCACGCAGGCCCAGTGCGGATCGGTGAATGTCCAAGTCTTCGAATTTTTGGTTCTAGGACATGCCGGTTTCCTCACGATGTTTTCCTTCACCGTTTTGAGAGCAGTGGTGATGAAATAAATTACACAAAATTATGCGCCTGGCTGGGTTTGAACCGCAACCTAAAACTCGTAAGTCGGGGCCGTTACCACTCGGCCACCACTGCTCTAAGACATTACACATACAATGTTACAATACACAATTTCGAATGGATGATACTAAGAATCTTGGTAGCAAAGGTTGATCAGGCAAAGTATTGAAGTACTGTCGCAAGTGACGTCTCTTATAACACAAATGTCATACTCTTAGTTGATCTTCCAACCTGAGATGCTGACTACCTATTTTCATAAAGTTTCGACCTCGAAATGAAAAGGCCCCAGCTGAAAAATGCATCCACAATTTGTACAAATCTTTTTAGACACGGAACATTTTCTAAATACAAAAAAAGAGCCATGTACAAATATCGATGCTGCGAACATGCTTATTTTTGGCCTTTTCGCAAAAAAAAATCTTCCACTATAAATTCTCTCATGCGATACTGGAATTCTACCAAAACACATTGTGTCCAGGGGCGCCGGCTTTTAGAAAACCTCATGGGTGCTCATGCTCATTTGATGACTCGAAAAAGTGGCGAAGTGTGAGAACCAACAAATAAATAAATGTCCTACTTACATACTACGTACTTAATTACTAATTATGTTTGATAAAAATGTAAAATGAAACCATAATATAAAAAAGAAATTAGTTTTTATTATCAAGAAATATTTTAATTCATACGTTACATAAAAGGCGATTATTGATCTGTTTCTTGATATCTATTCTCAGGGGTGCTCGGCACCCACTGTTTATTTCTCATGGGTGCCGATCCCGAGCACCCACGCAGTCAGCACCCCTGTTTTTGGCCACAACCATATCTTATCGCACCGAGTCTAAATAGAATCAATTTCCTAGAGTGCGTCTAACAAGTTTGTATTAGTCATTACTATGTTTGTATTAGACATTACTCCGTGGGTGCTCGAGCCCCCGAGCACCCACGGAGTCGGCGCTCCTGATTGTGTCTGTATATTTTTATGTTCATCGTAAATCTGACTTATGGAATGTTGTATTAGGAAACCAATCCTTTCAGTTGACGCTGAGGTTTCGTAAAGAATAATAAATAGGTACAGATTGGCGTTATTTTCCACATAAATGATTGTACTTTCCGGGTTTTCTCTAGGGACCTACAAACTACATGCTATGAGTGTCCAGAATCAACTAGGGCAATCACAGAGGATCAAATTTAATTAAGAGTTCGTGCGGTTCAACTTACGTATTATGACGCCTGTATTCCCTGATAGGATGGGTGGAGTGGTGTGCTACATTTAGAAAGAAAAACAATTTATTTGCGTTACTGACGCAATCTTAACACTACCTATTATAATCATAATCTTTATAACGACGGCGAAGTGACAAGAACTACTAACTGTCGAAGTCAAAAAATTTGTCTTAAAAACGAGGTAATACAAAAAATATACATGTTGGTTTAGTTAGGAAGTGTTTCCACAATTTAATTTGGTGCAGTTGCAACTAAATATTCGCTTCAGAGATTTCATAAAAACATTCCGCATGTTTTTATGCAATCTCTGAAGCGAATATACACACATTTGAATTAAAAGCGCTAAAAAGTAAATTTGTTAGTTAGAAGGTATTGGCACTTCACCGTCGATATATACAGGGTGTAAGGGGAACGCTTCCGAAGCCAGAACGTAGATTATATACAACCTATATGCAAACGGATACCACTAACCTTTCGCTTTAAATTCATTATTTTCAAGACTTCATATTTCGAGCGGCAGGATCTAATACGTCCCGCGCCGTTTCCGCGCGGCCGTCGCCGCCACCCGCTGTCCGCAAAATTCGAGCAGCGGCCGTACGGATTTAATACGGAATTTACAAAAACCACTTTCAAAATGCCTACCCCTACAACACTTCACAAAATTTTGGATTTTAATCGCATTCGTAGTTCACATTTAAGTTGACAGAAGCATTTTACGTACCTGTTTAAATCCTTTGCGACCTTATAAGGTTTGGCTCGAACTGCGCGCCATCCATTTCAATGCATAGCCGGGCCCGTCGCTGTGTAGACTCGTGAACACGAGGCATCAGTGTAATATCCTCAACACATTCTGCACGTAGTTTATTAAAAACGCTCACTATTCTGCCCCGCATTTCATCAGCACTGTCACATTCCCGATCGAACACTCTTTCTTTCACATACCCCCACAAAAAGAAGTCCAAAGGTGTTAAATCGGGTGAACGAGCTGGCCAGGCGTGCGGCCCCATCCTTCCGAGCCAGCAGTCACCAAAAAGCTCAGTGAGACGCTCGCGAACGGGGCGCGTAACATGCGGTGGAGCGCCATCGTGCTGGAACCATGCTCGACGAAATTCAGCCAGCGATACACTATCTAGCATATCAGCTAAATGTACATTTATAAAATTAAGATATGCTGGTCCATTGAGGCGCTGCGGTAGAAACACTGGTCCTAGAATGCGTCCATTAAAAACACACGTTGACAGACCATCTGGTCTGATGGCCGGTTTCTTGAGTGGCGGACGGGTTCACGTCTGACCATACATGGGCATTCCTCCTGTTCCACATCCCGTTTCTCGTGAATGTGGACTCGTCCGTCCAGATAATGTGTTCAATGAAGCCAGGTGCACGTTGTTGTTGATCTAGCAGCCAACGACAGTACGCACGGCGACGAACGCGATCGTTGGGTAGCAACGCCTGTACTTTGTGTATTTTGTAGGGTTTTCTGTTCCGGCGCAAGATTTTGTGAACTGTCCAGTGAGAGACTGTCGATACGCCCCGGCGCCGCAATAATTTCGCCGCACTTCGTGTGCCCAGCCGTGGATTTTGGCGAATCACATTTAAAATACGCTCCTCGGTCTGAACATTCACTTGTTGTCCACCACCTGCCGCCATCGGCGCAATTGGTCGATTTTCTAAGACTCTTTGAAAAGAAGCCGTTATCATGCGACTATCAGACGGATGTCGGACGTTCGGAAAACTGTCTCGGTAAATTCTCAACGCTAGAGAAGCATTGCCACGGGCTTCTCCTAAACACATCAACATGTTGCCGTATTCACGAGCACTGTACACGTATGCGTCAGGCATTGTTAAAAAACACAAAAAATTAAACTAAAAAACAATAAAACAGCACTAAAAACGTAACAATAATAACTAAACACAAAACTAACAAAACAGTAACAAATACGATTCAATGGCTATGGATTGATTCACGCACGTTCGCTCACGAACCGAGTCGGAAAAGAACTAATTAATAAGTAACTAGATTACTAAAGAAGTACTATGAAGATCAAAAATGCCGCCTGCACCTGCATTCGATGCCGCCCGACAAAAGTTACGCTCAACTACGTAGGTACTCAACTGCGTTAGTTTTCGCAAATGCGATCATTTATCAGTAAGAGTATAAGGAACAATTTCGTATGCAAGTATTTTTTTACTTTATTGGTTTGTGTATTTTTTGTGTGTATTTATTTGTAAACGCGATTTTGCTCCTTATTTAGGAAAGTCACGGATCAATTTCCTATGCTAGTATTTTTTCTTCCAACAGGGCTTTTGAATACACAATGTACTTCTTATTTGTATGAAGTCATGGATCAATTTTCGATGCAGATAGAAAACACCTGAAATTATTTCGAGCCCTGGTTTTAGGCCCTGGTTTTTTAAGGTGGATGTTGGACGTACTTGGAAGCCCTGGTACTCGATTTTGCAAGTACGACCCATGTCTAGCCTATGTCCATTTCGCTTCCTCCTTCACCTCCGTACGTACGCGTGCGTGGACTTGGGGTCGTAGGCCGTGCGGCTGTCGGAGAGCGCGCGCGTATTTTGAACTTGAGGTCACGCGCAAGCGTCAGCTGATACATTGCTTGTTAGAGTTGTAAAGAAAACAAAATGTGTTTAATTGCAAATAATGGTTTCATTTAACTGTTCTCAATGCACAGTGTACGAAAAATGCTAAAAAAAATAGGTAAAATAGTTTTAAAAAAAATCAGATTTTTTGATGGTATCGTATCGAGAATCAGTAGCCCTATCATCTGTCTTCGTTTTCGGAAGCGTTTCCCTGACACCCTGTATATAATATAATATCATAATATAAGTAAAATATCCGTTACATCCGCGCAAATAGCCGAAAAATTAGCATAAAGCTGTGGCCTCATGCATAATCGTCTGAGGAACTTTCTGCCTGCGAAGACAAAGACTATGCTTGTGCAAACTTTAATATTCCCTATAATCGACTATGGTGACGTGTGCTACTTTGACCTGAACGCGGTGTTACTCGATAAAATTGACAGGCTCCTCAATAACTGCATCCAATTCATATATAATTTGAGAAAATATGACCATATTTCGAGCTTCAGATCCGAGCTCAAATGGATGCCCATTCGCCAGAGAAGGAGTCTTCGCGCTCTGACTACTCTTTACTCTCTGCTCAACTCTCCCACCCCTCCTTCTTATCTTATATCACACTTTAAATATCTATGTTCTTCTCACGCTAAGAATCTGCGCTCTTCTAACAATCTTCTACTGCTTTGTCCTTCTCATACTTCTGACTTTGTTCATTCTTCCTTTCATATACAGTCCATACTTCTGTGGAATGCGCTTCCTCTCGAGATCAGGACGGCCACCAGTCTATATGCTATATGCATTTGTAAAGTCGTCTCAATAACCCCTTTCTTTTACTTTATATAAATATATATGTATATATTATATTAAATTATATATGTATGTTTATTTTGTATATATATACATACTTTTGAAGTTTTATTTTCTTAATATTCTTCTGTATTTTTATGCACCTGCCACGTTTTCTCTTCACCACCCTAGGTTGACTGGTAGAGAATGCCGAAGGCATTAAGTCCGCCTTTATACTTTTGTGTTGCATGAAGTTTTAATCAATAAATAAATAATGCGACGACACCACAGTGCTGCCCCCCAGCCAAGTTACAACCGTTTCGTTTCGATTCCCTTTTCGTTGATCGCCTCGAGTCGGCAACGCCTCCTATTCTTTTGTTCTGACCACGTGACTGAGCGTTGAGATGACGTCAGAACAAAGGAATCGGAGGCGTGGTTGACTCGAGGCGATCGACGAAAGAGAATCGAAACGAAACGGTTGTAACTTGGCCAAGGGGTTTGGTTTTCAGCGTGGGCCGGTGGCGGTGTCGACACAAGAGCACACACAGACAGACATTTGATTTGAATCAGGGCCGACGCTGTGTTAAGCGGGCGCCCGTGCGGTCCCATACAAAAGTGCTCCGTCACGGTGACCCGCGCGGGCAGCCGACGCGGGGAGCCGCGCCCCGCGCTCGTTTTGCTACAATAAAGTTCTCCATCGACACGACTACATGCACACAGTTAAAGTTAAAATAGCGACACTGTGTAGGTAATAATCCGGTTTCCGCTACGGGGACCGTCGCACACGAAACACATGCAACGTCACGCGACGGGTGCCAGCTTAACGCGCGGGCGCCCTTAGGTCCACCTTCCACGGACGCGTAGCTTCATACACGCGTATTAAAACTATAAAACTCTGACTGGAAGCAATGAATAGCTCGCAGTCCGACCGTCCGGTAATCGTCCGGACCGAGCCCAAGTTGTCGACGGATGTTTTACGCGCGCCTTAAGGATATGTCGGCAAACCGTATATAGGAGCCCAGCAGGGTTGAAGCCTAGTGGTGCCACGGGTAGTGTGAAAGTGAAACCTGGGGCCCTGGGACGAAGGCAAAGAAGGAACAAGAGTGGGTTTTTTTTAGTCAGTAAAAGTCTGCACACCCTCTGGCACCGCCCAAGAGTGGGAGATGTCATTCGATAATATTCCCACCTAAAAAAAAAGATAGTTGGGAAATGGTTAGGCAGATCATTTGAACTAGTTAACTATGGGGCCCAGGATTACCCATCTCCTTTACTCCAAAGAACAGAAAAGGGCAATCAATCATACTAACACACGCGAACAAATACAGCGTATACCTATATGCGGTTAATGTTACCTCCAACAATTTTCTCTGTTTTCATTCCACGGTACATTAATTTGATATTTTCTCTAGTGAAATATCAAGACGAAATCGAGAGAGAACTCATCTATCTCTTTACGCTGTATACAGTCGCATATCGACGTCTTTGACATATATGATTTATGGCAATAATGTTTATTGTTACTCAATCATGGCTGGAGACGGGATCCTGGGATCTGTCACAGTCAAAACTGCTAATTGATCAAAACTAGATATGACGAAGAATTGTCAAACTTTAGTGGCAGTGGACAGGGCACATTGCTCGCAGACCAGCCCCCCTAGCCAAGTTACAACTTTTTCATTTCGATTCTCTTTTCGTTGATCGCCTCAAGACGGCCACGCCTCCTATTCCTTTGTTCTGACCACGTAACTGAACACTGAAATGACGTCAGAATAAAGGAATCGGAGGCGTAGCCTACTCGAGGCGATAGACGAAAAGAGAATCAAAACGAAACGGTTGTAACTTGGCTAGGGGGGCAGATGGTCGATGGGGCCGAGATTCTAGAGTAGTGACCATTTACTGAAGACACAGTGTTGGACTTGGTTGGTTGCGACACTTGGGGGGCTTATGTCCAATAGTTGACGTCTTTTTAATGAAATGATTATGGTGATGATGAGATTTGACTACAAGAATTGTAAAACAATTCTTGTAGTCAAATCTCATCATCACCATAAAGTGCTTTGACCAGTTAAAACTACTTTAAAATTACAAAAACTGCTAAGTTGGGAAGATTTTTTTGTTACCATTTCAAAAGCATCTTTTTTGGTATTTATTTGTAAGCGTTTCAAATTATTAAGTAATAAAACAAACGCGTTCCAAATTAATAAGAGTTGTAACTGACTACTTTTGTCTAATTAACAGTATTAACAGCTGTAACATATCATGTTACAGGTACAATAGAAGTTATATCGAATTGTGAAGTTCAGTGTCGTTTCTTGTTATTATTTCGTGGTGGTTGGGAGAGATTTCGAAACCAGCCAACACACCTCTGTAACTTGGACAGTGTGTAAAAAAGTTGGGTCTGACAGTCGTTACTTCAGAAGTTTCAAAAAAAAATGCAAGAATCTTGGCAAGAGGGTAAAACTTTACTACCTAGTGTAAAGTCATTCACTGGAAGAAAGCAGTGGTAAAATAACAGTTATTCCACAAAAAAAAAAACCTGTCAGGTGCAAGTTGGACTCGTGCACTGAGGGTTCCGTACAAACATACTTAACTACCTAAGCAAGTTTTGTACTTTTGATCAGTAAAAATTACTTAAAAATTACTAAGGTTTACTCAAGGCTCGATTCGGGAACAAACCGAACGATGTAAATAGTTCTGTTCTCGAATTGAGTCTCGAGATTTTTGGTATCAGTTTTTTCCAAATCGAAAAAAACTGATCCCTTTGTGATGAAACTATAAATTTGTGAATGGTATCGCTTCTTACCATTTTTCATGATTCTAGGTCAACGAGAAGTCCGCTCCTATAGGTTTTGATTACCTTACGAGCGTCAGAATATGCGCCATAAACGGAGCATAAACAGCCTTATCTTTAGATTGCGTCGACTTGGAAGTTTAATTCACTGTTCCAAGGAGTAGCAGACATGAGAACTTGATATTAATTTCAGCTTGATACCTTCACCACGACTTCTTAAGAAAAGTTAATACCTTCACCACGCGTTCTTAAGAAAAGGGGTCTTGACAAACAGACAGTCGCAGTCTAAAGATAGAAAATGATTAAACTGACTGGTCCTTAGAGGCAGTCTCAGAATGGGGCAATGCCAATCTGGTCAAGTTCAATCCTACTTAAACCTAGGCGTGTCTTTTTTCCACTAATCGGTGCCAATTCAAGATTCAAAGATTAAAGCATTTTACTTCAAATAAACCATTTACAGGCAGTTTTGAAATGTCAGAAAAATTATGCTAACTGCACATTCCAAAGCGTAGATCTCTATGGGGAAGAATGTGCAAGAAACTCCATGGACAATCTTTTCAATCATGTTATGTAACATGTTTCTTGTCGCTACTATTATGTGAGAACAATGTAAATAAAGTAAAAATAAAAACTAAAATATAGATATTTAAATAGCAACTGGCAGCTAAGAGATGACCAGTATCAACCGACAGCACTCGTTTACTGACATGATGCGAATATTAGCACCACTCAACTCAACCATTTTGAAGGGAACCGAATGTTCCAACACGCACTAGTTTTCACTCTAGCCTTGAAGACACCTAAATGACACATGACATCATGTCGTCCGTTCAAAAATGCGTTTATTGATTTTTAAAATTCATCAGATGGTACGTAGGCATTATTAACATAATATACGTCGGTAATGATGTAATCTCACCAACTTTATCCTTTTTTTTTTCGGTGGGGAAATCATCTTATGATATCCCTCGCTCTGGGCGGAGCGGGAGATAGTGTCAGACTTTTACTGACTAAAAACCCCTGTTCCTTCGTTACCTTTCGTACCAGGGCCGACTCTTCCTTTCAAAATTAGACCCTTGGCCCCAGTAGGCTTCGACCCTGATGGGCTAGGGGCCTGAGTTGCTGACATCTCCTTGAGGCGCTCGTGAAATCGTACGCGGCGTCGACGACTTGGGCTCGGTCCGGACGGTTACCGGAGGGTCGGACGGCGAACTACCCATTGCTCACCGTCCGCAAGCCCACGCCTACGGTGGCCGGAAATCGGGATCAGAATCCCAGCGGCGGTTGGGGCGTGAGGACCGTTGCCTCACGCGATCGGCCGCCTTCTTTGCTAGCATTACTGCTTCGCAGAAGGAAGCGACCGCCTGCCACTCCTCCTCGCTCCGGACCATGGCCTGTACCAAGACCCAGCGCGAGACATCACCGCCGCCGATCGCCTCCACGAGGATACGGCGTTGCTCTTCCCAAGCGGAGCACACCTCCACCGTGTGCTCCACCGTGTCCTCCGGGTGGTCCATGCAATGGCGACACCCGGGCGTTTCTTCCGCACAGATCCGGTTCAGGAACCTTCCGAACTTTCCATGTCCGGTGAGGACCTGCGTAATGCGAAGGGTATGGACGCCGTGTTGCCTTTCCAACCACTCCTCAAACCAACTTTATACTGGAATATCTTTAATACGAGGAATTTATTAATAGTAATGTCTAATACAAAATTGTTAGACACGCTCTAAGAAATTGATTCTATTTAGACTCGGTGCGATAAGAGAACGGTTATGGCCAAAAACAGGGGCGCTGACTGCGTGGGTGCTCGGGGGCTCGGCACCCATGAGAAATATAAAGTGGATACCGAGCACCCCTGAGAATAGACATCAAGAAACAGATCACTAATCGCCTTTCAGAGATGGGCGTTTGTTCATTATCCGACGACCCGTTTAGCGCAGTGGTTTAGAGCGCCGGCTGAGACGCAAGGGTCGCGGGTTCGATTCCCGCACCAACACAAATGTTTGTTGATGTAACAGATATTTGTGTTGGGTCTGGGTGTTTGTGATACCTTCGTTGTTTCTGGTTTCCATAGTACAAGGGACCTTAGTTTGGGACCAGGACAATGTATGTGATGTTGTCTCAATTTATTAATTAATAACGATGAGAGCAAAAGATGCCAGTTACTGATGGCCGGTATCTGTTAACAAAATGTCGATCAGTGTGCACTTCTCTTCTCTCGCCACTTTTTCGAGTCATCAAATGAGCACCCATGAGGTTTTCTAAAAGCCGGCGCCCCTGGCCGAAAATGATATTAATATAAGGGTTTTTTTATGGTAATCTAACCTAGCCATCCGTCAAGCGCAAAGCGCTTCATTTCAAGTTGACAAAGTTTGTTATTTAATGTAATATTTTCAATCCAAATTATGACGAAACAAGGAAAAACCCTAAACAACTGCACAAGAGAGATAATATTTAATATTATACAGTTTTGACAGAACGAAAAAGTGGCAAAAAAAACGTTATCGATCTGAATAAGGTAACGGAAAGAGTTGTAGTCATGACCGCGCCGGAATTTTATAGTTTTATTTTAGTGTTTATACACTTCCTAGATAAACTCCGCTCTCTAACCAAAGTATATAGGGTTTTTTTTTTTTTCGGGTGGGAAAATCATCTCATGACATCCCCCGCTCTTGGGTGGAGCGCGAGATAGTGTCAGACTTTTACTGACTAAAAACCCACTCCTGTTCCTTCTTTGCCATTTGTTTTCCAGGGCCCCGGGGATCTCTTTCGCATCACCCATGGCCCCAGTAGGCTTCGACCCTGTTGGGCCCCTACGGTTGCTAACATCTCCTTGAGGCGCGCGTGGAACACTACGCGCCGTCGACGACTTGGGCTCGGTCCGGACGATCGGACGGCGAGCCACCCATTGCTCGCCGTCCGCAAGCCCGCGAAAGTATATAGGGTGACTAGTAATTAGTGATCGATACTTAAACGCGTGATTGTCCTCATGATTACAAACAACTTTCCGAGTAGCAACACATCACTGACAACACCATGTCACTGTACTCACTCGCTGTGTAATTATATGGCATCGTGTGCGCGGGCGTCATGTGCAAGTGACGCGCGGCGCTTTCCGGGGTGACCGTTATTATTATTTACGTCACTACTGCACGGCAAAGGGAGCGGTGCGGACGGGGGAGGAGGAACGTGACTCGTGAGGCGCTCTACTAGTACATTGCCCTTTCCCGAGCGCGCGCAATTTCTAAACAGCTATTTTATTCTTGTCATTTAACAAATGAGTGTAAAAAAAAGTTTCTTTGGGAAAGTTGTTTGTGATCATGAGTACAATTACGTGTTTAAGTATCGGTCACTAATTACTAGTCACACTATATATCTCCAAATATGTATAAATTAAAAGGAAATTCATTTAAACATATTTGTTTATTTTGTTTCAATGTTTTGTTTTCTACTTTTGTATATTTTTTTCATTAGGGTATTACTTATACGTTAAAAAATATGCCAGCAAAATTTCGTTGGGGACTTTGCCATGATCCTTTACCAAACTAATGCTGAAAATACTGTATTACTTTAAAAGAAATAACAGATAACTTTTATCAAAGCCTTAACTTTGGTAAAAGTTTGTCAACAAAAATGTCTGGCACAGTAATTGAAAATCAACAGAGAGGATTCAAAAGCCTTTGACGATGCGTGGTCACAAGCAATCAAGAGATTCAGCTAGTGTTTGAATATGTTCATCAAATATCAGTTTTCCATTTAAGTATGCGGCAAAGAGTAAATATTGATATGCGGGCAGTATGCAAAATTGAATTGACGTCATGGTTCCCGCAGTGGTTGAGCAAAAGGGTATTTAACTCTATATGAGAAAAAAAAAATATTAATAAGATAGCTTAGGTAAAATGCAGTCGGTAAGTGTTAGGTTTAGTTCATAAAATATCAAAATATTGTTTAAAATTCAATTCAAAGTTTACTATTTTTATTATCTGTTCTTTATCGCCTTGAAATAGTAGCCACAATGTTATTACGTCGTTCGGCTTTGTAAACTAAAGTGACAGCTGTCAACTGTCAACTGGTCGGCCATACTGAGCTCATTTGCTTACACAGCTAACTGACGTCACGATCACAGAGTAAATATGTCGTCCACTGCTTTCTAAATTTTCATCAAATACGCGCGAAATTTGAAAATGTGAATTTTAAATGCGTTTTTAGGGTACTTAGTGAAACTCTAACATTTAATGATATTCAATCCTCGTTTGGCCTTAACATTGATGTAGGATTAAAATGATAATAAAAAGGTCTAAAAAAAGTAGGCCAAACAAAGATTGAAATATCATCAAACTTTAACGTTTAAAACGATCTGGCCAGTTTTGCGTGGCCATTTCATGAAATGTCGTCGACCAGTTCATCGCTTGCCATCGGGTGAGATGGTGGTCAAACGCGAGCCTATCATTAATAAAAAAAAAAGATCAATTCCTAAGATCTGGTCACGACATATACACATACAGAAATAAGAAACACTTATTTAAAATAGACCAATTACAGGCACTTTTGAATTGTCAAAATGTCGGTCAGTCAAAAAAAAGTGAAGCTAAATTGCACGTTCCGAAGCGTAGATCTCTATGGAGAAGAACGTGCAAAGAATATGTCACCTAAAAATTATTGAATCCGTATAATTGAAATAAATCTTTATTACTTAATTTCTCGATATACTGTGAAAAAATCGTTTTATAATCGATAAATCTCATCCAAGTTTCCATAATTCAACCCGGGAATCATTAAATCAAGAGTGAATAGGTTACTTCTAGGTTAGCGCGCTCCATCATCGACCGAATCATCGCTTTCCATCAGGTGAGATAGCGGTCAAGTCCTAAACCAACCGGTCCAAACCTATCAAAAATAAAAAAAAATAAAAAATTTACCGTAGCTTATATAAAAAAAAAATAGTTTACAGTTTCTCGCGATATTTTATTATCTTACGGCGTGTACAATTTTCGCAATCAAGTGTTTTTTTTTACATATGTTGTATGAGTCGTGTGTCGTACGTGGCTCTCGCGTTCAGCACTATTTCGCCGCTTTGCACAAATATATTGTAAAGCGACAGTATACAATTAGCATGCTCAGACGGCTGTACTCATTAGCGATCATTCATATATGATAAGTTACGCAATAAATCAGATCTTTTTCGGCTATCAGTGAATATCATGTCAAAATAACATCCGAAGCGTGTGCGACCCATTCAGCAGCGCATACCTACGTACGTAAATTGTAGAAATCTATTTATATAAAAAGGGATCTGACTGACTGGCATATCAACGCACAGCCGAAACTACTGGGATTAGGAGCGTGAAATTTTGCACAAGGTTTCCTTTTATGACGTAGGCGAGCACTAATAAAAAAGGATTTTTTCAAAATTCTCTCCCTAAGAGGATGAAAGTGGGGGTCCAAAGTTTGTATGGAGCAACATACATTAACGTCAGCGAAGCCGCGGGCAAAAGCTAGTTGTTAAATAAATAAACAAAGTTACAAGTTATGTTATAAAAAAAATGTATTTTCAATTTAATCATTAATTGTTTCAATCATTCGTTATTTCAGTTACTGAATCGAAAATTATTACGAAAAATAAATAGTTATTTTAATTAGGTAAAAGTAAACAGCCAATCTAAAAGCACTAGCTGAAAATGAAAGATATTCATATCAATCACAATTTTAGCTTCTTAGAAATCTTACGTCAATGCCCGTTCAGGTACCTTTTTACAGTGGTAAATCATCCACTGACTTACAATCCTGGCAGAAAAAGACACCGTCACGCAGGTGTTTCCAGGCGGTCACCCATCCAAGTACTGACCACGCCTTCACACTATAATTATTTGAACGCTAAATATAATTAAATTATCAGTTTGTTGGACAACAACCCCTTCCATTCCAGGGTAAACGGGAGAGCGGGTCCATGTTTTACTGACTAAAAACACACCTGTGTCATTCAGTTGCCCTTTGCGTTCTAGGACCACAGGTTCCCTTTACAGACATTCCCCATAGCCTGAGCGGGTATGGCCCACCCGGGCCCGCATCGAACACTACATGCCTTTGATGGCTCATGCTCGGTCCGAACGGTAAGCTACCCATTGCTCGTCGTCCACGCCTATAATGGCCGGAGTTCGCTCTGCTTCTCCCAATGCCCGTGATGGTGTACCCTTGCACCAATGGGCACGCCACAATTATGGCGGTAAGTCCCCTTTTTGTGGAGTGGCTGGAGCGCCAACACGGCGTCCTCACCTTCCGCATGACGCAAGTCCTCACCGGATATGGCAAGTTCGGGAGGTACCTGCATCGGACTTAGGCGGAAGAAACGCCCGTGTGTCACCATTGTGTGGACCGCCCGGAGGGCACAGTCGAGCATACGGTGAAGGTGTGCCCCGCTTGGGCGGAGCACCGTTGTGTCCTCGTGGACGTAATCGGTGGCAGCGACCTCTCGCGTCGGGTCCTGGTTCGGGCTATGGTCCGAAACGAGGAGGAATGGCAGGCGGTGGCCTCCTTCTGCGAAGTAGTAATGCTAGCGAAGGAGGAGGCCGCACGCGTGAGGGAACGAATGTCCTCACGCCCCAGCCGCCGAGATTCTGACCCCGACTACCAGCCACGGTAGATGCGGGCTTGCGGACGTCTAGCAATGGGTAGTTTGCCGTCCGGCCGTCCGGCAATTGACCGGACCGAGCCCAGTCGTCACCAGAGCGTAGTGATCCACGCGCTCCTCAAACAGATGTCAGTAAACCGTAGGGGCCCAGCAGGTCCGATGCCCGCTAGCTAGGACCGCAGGAAATTTCTGAAAAGTAAACCCGTAGTCCTAGAACGCAAAGGGCAACTGCAGAAAGCTGGTGTGATTTTAGTCAGTAAAATCCTGACACGTCCTCATGCTCCACCCAGAGCGGGAGAAGTTTCCATCCTTAAAAAAACCCTTGCACCAAATATTATCAAACGTTTGAGCTTTAAGGAGTAACAAACACTTATGTGTGAGTTCATTTCGCCTATATACGAGTAGTATTACTGTAGTAAAACAAATTGAAAACGGTTCATCAACACGAGTGAGTTTATCAATTGGAAATCTTGTGTGCATCATTTCGAAACCATTTATTACTTTCACACATTACGAGCGACGCGAGCAACTTTACGTCGACTCTAATGATTCGTTACTTATAAATGATCGTATTTTTTAAGATTTGTGTTTTCCATTCCGTTTCACCTTGTTCTCGGCAGGGATAATATGGTACTCTGAAATAGTAACTATCAGATTTTATATTCATAGCCTTTTATTTTCTAAAAAAAAAACCACAAAATTTTATATTCAATAACATTTTCAGAAAATCATAACATGCATATAATAAACTAGCTTCTGCCCGCGGCGTCACACGCGTGAAAATAGGTTTCTCCATACAAACATTGAACCCCCGTTTCATCCACTTAGGGGGTGAATTTTGGAAAATCCTCTCTTAGTGCTCGCCTACGTTATGAAAGGAAACCATGTGCAAAATGGCATGCTCCTAGTCACAGTAGTTTTGGCTGTGCGTTGATATGTCAGTCAGTCAGTTTCTCCTTTTATATATATAGATAACAATAAATTCATGTTCCATGCCTCATCATCATCATCATTACAGCCGATAGACGTCCACTGCTGGACATAGGCCTCCCCCAAATGTCGCCACAATGACCGGTCATGTGCGTCTCGCATCCATCGGATTCCCGCAACCTTCACCAGGTCATCGGTCCACCTTGCAGGGGGCCTTCCAACACTGCGTCTTCCGGTATGCGGTCGCCACTCCAGAACTTTTCGACCCTAACAGCCATGTTCTATGCCTAGATAATAATAATTTTTTTTTTTTCATCATCACAATAACTAAGAAAATTAAAATTCAATTAAATGATAAATTATATTTATTTTGTAAATAGGTTTAAAAAACACTTTTACACGTCAATTTTTTTTTTTCGTCATTTTTAAACTAGATGAGGCCGGTGTTTCCTAGCTGACTACCCTGAGAAGAAACACCGAAACAAACTCAGGGGTCAAAGTCTCTTTTAAAGTCCATAAAAACATGCATTTCATAAATATTACTCATACATCGATTTTACTCCAGTTTATTAATATTGTAAATTGCGTAATTAAAATTATCTTATTTGATATGGTTAATTGATTTAGTGGTTTATTAATTAATAATATGTAATAATAACAATATAATAATATTCCACAACTATCACACAACGCCGTTTAGCCCCAAGCTAAGCAGAGCTTGTATTATGAGTACTAGACAACTGATAAACATACTTATATACTTCTAAATATATACATATTATAGATAAATTACACCCAGACACAGATCGTGCTCATCACATCAACATTTGTCCTGAGTGCAGAGAGTCAAGGCCACTAACCACTAGACCAACAGGCCAGTCATCATTTGTGTAGTGTCGTTGTCATTGGATACCCATTTATGGGCGAAGGCCTCCTAAATTTTTCGCCATTTCTATCTGTCTTGTGCTAGTCTAGTCCAAGTGGAGCTGACTGCCACAACGATGCGTGGTAATATCCGTAGGTAACCGAAACAGATATAAAAAATTCGAATAAAGGCGGTCTAAATGTCAGATTCGGTTACGACAGGTTTATAATTGTTTGGCCCGGCCAAACAAATGATAATCTAAACCGACTGCCGGATTTCATCGATACAAACTAGCGTACTAGACTTCGCCGACATATAAGATACTAGCTTGTGCCAATTGCTTCACCCGTGTGAAAATAGGTGTCTCCAAACAAACCTTGGACCCCCGTTTCAACCCCCTCTCCCCATCAAATTTCAGCGTTCTATTTCCAAAGATTTGAGCTGAGCTTTGATATGTCATTGAGCGAGTCAAAGCTTTACCCTTTACATGTACAGACAGATTGTAGTGTTGGATTACCGCAATAACCTATTATTGAGGCAATCTTAGGGCCTGCGCTCACTTGAAACGTCCATGACGACGTCGCAGACTGGTCTACGACGTCTGCGACAAGACTGTTTTGTCTACGTCACGGCGCACACTATCAAGACCACAGAATAAGTAATAGTACAAGGTACAGAAGTTTCACTCTTCGAAAGAAAACATCGAATATAAACCTACTAACAACGTTAATAATGTTCATAAAACATTGCACGGCACGGACGTGACTTTGATTATATTTGCCTACCGGGCGTAGTAGTTAGTTTCAAGTATTTGCAACATTTTTCATGTAAACGAGTCAATGACCTTAAAGATTATTAAATATAAGTAGACCTCCCAGTAATAGTGACTACCTTACTAATACAAGGTCAACATATCTTACGAAATGTTAATTATTATGTAATTTTTAAAAGGTAGGTTGTTTAACGTCTTAAACAACCTACCTTTTAAAAATTACATATGAATGTAAAGCTGAAGACAGTCTTGTCTCAAGTGTACACAGGCCCTTACCTCAATTTGCCGACAAAAGCATTCAGTAATGCGAAACCGCCTTAACTTACGTCATAGTGGGCGCGGACTGAGAGTTCTTAAAAGGGCTTGTTTTTAGGAAAAGGCCAGTACCGCCTGACGTCAAAAAATTCCAAGAATTAGTCAAAGCGTGGCCCTGAGATTTTAGCTGTAAACACAATACAACTTTATTCAGAAATAGGTATTTGTGAACCTTTGAAAAGAAGCACTAAAATCGACTAGGTAGCAACAATTTGTACACGCATTATTCATAAACTTTTCCAAAATTGTTTGTTATGTTTATTAATGATATAAGTACGTGTTTTCTAAATTCTAAATTATTATTATACGCAGACGATTTAAAAATTTTTAGACCAATTATTAATTTACGCGACTGTTTATTGCTGCAGGAAGACTTAAATAGATTCTCTGCATATTGTGTAAAAAACAAACTAAAATTGAGCATATCCAAATGCCATTGCATTAGTTTTACTAAAAATAAAAACTTAATAAAACATCCATATACCTTGCACAATACAGAACTGGCAAGAGAAACAGTGGTTCGTGATCTCGGTGTTTTGCTAGATGACAAACTCCATCTAGATGCTCACGTTACTAAAATTGTAAACAATGCTTTTCGTATGTACGGGTTTGTAATGAGATCGGCTCAGGAATTTAGGCGTCCTAGTACTTATTTATACCTATATAAAACTCTGGTCAGGTCTCAATTGGAGTATGGGGTCCCGGTGTGGAATCCCTTCTATGAAAAATATTCTAACATGATAGAAAAAGTACAACGTAAATTTCTAAAGGCCATGCACTACCGTTGTTTTCGCAGGTATGCATCTTATAGCGACTTACTAAATAAATTTAAACTTCAAGATCTTAAATCTAGACGTATAATGTTGGAATCGATGTTTCTGTTTGATTTATGTAACAATAAATTTGATTGTATAGATATAAGCAATAGAATAAGTTATGTAGTACCCAGAACAACTATATGTCGGGGTGTGCGCGCGCGACCGCTGTTTGCTGTAACCTCTTGTCGATCAAACGCGGGCGCGCGAGCACCCCTACGACGTCTTACCACTCAGTTCAATAGGATTTTCCAGGATATTGAGTTCTTTGCTGTCTCGGCTGGGAAATTTAGAAGTATTGCTCTTAAAACCATAGCAGGCTTAAGTACATAATAATTTAAAATCATGGTTCAATTCTTTCTCTTTTTTTTTTTGCATGTATAACTTTCAGTTTAGTTTTATTTTAACATTTATTCATACTTTGTAGTCTATCTACTTTACATCGCACGATGTTCATGTTAGTTTAACTTTTTTTTTGTATTATGTGGAAAATGTTGTTGGTTATACATTTATATTACCATTTTAGTTTTAAGTTCTTAACCATATTGTAATGTGTAACCGTTTATTTTCCCAAATAAAATAAAATAAAAATAAAATAAAAAAGCCTTCACTTAGAACCTCTGCAAAATGTCCACAATGATTGTAAAAAATTTAGTATCTGTCTGCACAATACCAACTTACTGGATTAGTTGATACTTTGTTGGTTTTGGTTCGTGTGATAGTTATGGTTTGATCTTGATTTGGTTTAAATGATTCTACGTTAGTTTGGTTGTTTTTATGGTTTAGGCAACTAATAGGCTATGACTATAGATTATATGACTAGGGGATAAAGCAGAGTTTTAAGTCACGGGCGGCATGTTGAATTCCGAACGAAACGAAGGTTGCTAAGTTTTATTCCCGAACATCAGTGAGGGATTTATACAATAATAGAAACCTGAGTGAAGTGAGTAATTCAAGCCACCCAAGATACAGACAGCTTTATCCCTGTGTTGGTTACTCTACTTTCTACACCATTTGTAAGATAATTAAAAGACAATTTACTAAAACAAATAATCTACTAGAGAAAAATAAGTATTATTTCGAAGTTAACTTTAACTATCACTCGACATGTTTTAAGATTTGAAAGAAACAAAATTGATTTGATAGAAACATACTAGATTCTATAGTTTTAATTTTCTATAAAGCTCCGTTCTTTCATTACTTTTTTTATAGACTCGCATTTTATTCTTTTGTTAGTGGCCAGTTCGATTTTTAAATAAATTTCTTTGAAGCACGTTCATTTTAATTCACTTAATGACTGTGTATATTTTTTCTCTTTTAGAGATGCCATTTATGAAGAGTTGAAGTTGAAATGTTTTTTTTTAAAGTAGGTAATGGTTTTTGACGTTCCAAATTCAAATTTACTTAATCCCTAGGGATCGCCCATACTTGCCTGCAGACTTGCTTTAAGTGATGGTTGTATGATATTTAAAAGGGAATTATCGAGCAAGTGGTGTAAAAATATTTAAGTAAAGAAAGTTAAGTTGATTTAATCAAAAAGATGGTTTGAATTGTTTTCGTACGGTTTGAGTTACACGATGATTATTACTTTTAATATGGTAATGTCATTACCGTTCATTTTGTATGTCCTTAGCCTTTGGCGGTAACGCTAACAAAAAAGTCATTATTTTGTCTAAACTGCGGTCAGCAAGAACTCCATGCTCACCGGTGGTACACACTCGAGAGGCGAGAATATACACTTATATTAGTCCATTCCGTAAATGTGCATATCCAGAAGACTGACTAAATATTTATAAACTAATTTTCATCCTATTTACAAGTTTTAAAATTAATTGATAAAAAACACTTAACTTTATTTTCATCCTTACACTCTCAAAAAGGTTCATCTGAAAACCAGCGTCAGACAACTACCATGTAAAGATGTCAAGAAATAAAAGGCCCGTTTTGACATCTGTCAAAACGAATACTTTAATAGTTAAATACGCAAAAAGAATACTCGCAATATATTCCATTATGTATTGTTTTAAAACCTTGTTTATATAATTAATTATTATTTTATTGTTTCTTTTAGTTTCGTTCCAAGTTACATCCTAAGGTATTTCTTAAATGTCAAAACGGCCCTTTTATTTAAACTAGACCTATTTGGCGCAACCGTGAGACACACGATGTTAGTTTTCTTTTATTTTTATTTTTTTATGTCTTTTTTCTTTAAGATGCAACATTGAAAGATCTGCCACAAGGTGGACTGATGACCTGGTGAGAGTCGCGGGAATCCGTTTGTTGTGTCGATACTTTGTAGAGGCCTATGTCCTGCACTGGACGTCTTTCGGCTGAAATGATGATATGTCCATTCTTTTTCCCGTTGTTATTAAGATTTCATTGTAAAAATACTTTAGTACTTGATGTTTTGCAACCAAAAATAAAAAATCCTCCAAAACGTAGATAATCAAAGTTAACGAAAATTATTCAATTTTGTGTAAAAAAAAAATGTACGTGATAAGGTTTTAAATTATCCTTTTGGAGCGAAAATCTAATATAATGTTAAGAAAATACTTTTCTTTTGTACGTTTTGAGTTGAGAGAAAGGCACGAGTATAAATAAAATTAAATGTTGCGGAACCCACGTAATTACCCGAAACATTTAAAGGAAAATTCTAAAGAAAAATCATTTTATTTAGTCAGCAACACAACATGAATAAACTGTTTTAAAATAAGTGCTTCTGCCCGCGGCTACTGCCGCGTGTGTTCCGTTTTAATATCCCAACGGATAACAATGTGTCTTTTGTCCTAAAATAGGACAAAATATTCTCTTGTGTAATTGAAATCCGTTCGACCGTTCCTGAGGTTTTTTTTAGGTGGGAAAATCACCTAATGACAAATCAATACGCGCCGTCGACGACTTGGGCTCAGTCCGGACGGTTACCGGACGATCGGACGACAAGCCACCCATTACTCGCCGTCCGCAAGCCCGCACCTACGGTGGCTGGAAATCGGGATCGGAATACCTGCGGCGGTTGGGGCGTGAGGACCGTTGCCTCACACGATCGGCCGCCACTTTTGCTAGCATTACTGCTTTACAGAGGGAGGCGACCGCCTGCCACTCCTTTTCGCTCCGGACTATGGCTTGTACCAGTACCCGCCGCGAGAGATCACTACCGCCGATCACTCCCACGAGGACACGGCGGTGCTCTGCTCAGGCGGGGCACACCACTACCGTATGCTCCACCATGTCGTCCGGGCGGTCAACACAATGGCGGCACCCAAGCATTTCTTCCGCACAAATTCGGTGCAGGAACATCCCGAACTTACCTTGTCCGGAGAGGGGACTTACCGCCATAATTGTGGCGTGCCCAACCGTTCCTGAGGTGTGTTTAATAATAATATTGCACAACTTTTACACTTCTGCATTAGACAAAAGAGTTTCATAGAAGCAGGTGTGCACAACATTTATTTTTCGAGATAATCAACCAATTTTAACAAATAATGGTTTCAATATAAAATTTTAACATTACCTACTTAGATAAATTTGATTATTGTAAGGTAAGTACTGAACACTTAGATATTTTTTTTTAAATAGACATTTTTTTTTTCTTAAGTTTCCTCCTTACAAAACATATGAATTGTACATAATACAAGGCAACAAGATAATTATTTAACATTCGTATAAATAGAAATAACTTATATAGTATAATGAAAAACGATCTATATACTGACAACCCCTGCTTTTTTAGGTTTTTAACATGAACACTACTACTTCGTTCTGCTCTGCTGTCATAGCGGCTGGGGCGTGAGGATATACGTTCCCTCACTCTTGCAGCCGTCTCCTTCCTCCTCCTTAGGAGGCGAACGTATCCCATTCCTTTACGCTCCGGACCATGACTAGAACCAGGGCCAGGCGCGAGAGGTCGCTGCCACCGATCGCCTCCACGAGCACAGAGCTCCCAAGCGGGGCATATTTATCTCCTCCGTTTACTCCACACAACCACACAATGATGACACCCGGGTGTTTCTACCGCCTGAATCCGAAACAGGTACCTCACGAACTTGCCAAGTCCGGCGAGAACTTGCGTTGTGCGGAAGGTAAGGACGCCGTGGCGCCTCTCCCAAAGAGCTACTTCTGAAAGAGGGTACTTACCACCGTCATTGTGGGAAGCCCAAACATAAACAAGTCTGATTCCTGATAGCCTCAGCCCAAAGGAAACACAGACTATGGCTGGAAATTCCACTCCCCAGGTAAAAGTATGCACAATTATGGTTTGTAATGTATTGTATTGTTGTGTGTACGTTTCGGAATATCCACGAAAAACTATCGTAATTTTTACACCGACTAGTCGAGATTTTGTGCGTGATTTACGTGATTTTTGACGTTTCTGGGCTGGATATTTCATGTTTAAACAAATTTTACTTGCGTTTAATGAAAACCTACAAAATACCACAAAATACATGCTTTCTTTAGCATTTTTCTGGTAAAGTAAACTTAAAATCTAATTTCCAATATTGTTCTTGTATTTGTTAAAATTAATATCCAAAATTAATGTCGGATAAATAATAATAGACTTTTCATTCTAAATTGGCCGCTTTTAGTTCGTAATCGCCTATTAGCGCGAGGGCCAATTATCTGGAGATTGTTTGCAGCCACCCAATGCTCTTATTTCCTCCCATCTTGAGACTAATAGCATAACAACTTTGAGAAACACAATTTGTAAGGGAGCAGTGTACACAATTAAGAGGTCTTGAGTTCAAAATAATAACTATTATTATTCTATACTATCTATACTAATATTATAAAGAGAATTAAACTTTTGCCATACATAGCTGGCATATATTTTTTTTTCTTTTTGCCTAAAGTGAAACCTAGGCCATATTTTTAAGCATTGTATGAGAAATCAATAGCAAAAAGAATTATGTCTACCAACCGTAACTCAAGCGTTATTTTTCTTAAAAATACTAAATATAGTGATACGCAATGCAGTGATGTAGCTGCCTCAACAATACCAGAAAAGCGTTACCAATTATATAGCACACGTAGGATGTCTAACACAGTGTCGAAAAACATATTCAACCATGGTAAAGAAATCAGAAACGTTTATTTCAAATAGACCAATTATAGGCACTTTTGAATTAATATGAAAAAAAAACTTTTTTTTCTAGATATAATGGTTATAAGAACTGCGATAATACAGAAAATACAAAACACAAAGAATCCAATAAATACCTAATTTCGGAAAAAAAATAACGTACCTTTAATATAAAGTTTATTTAAACTTATAATTCCAAGTCGATCCAAAAACACTTACTTAACACTTCAAAGCAAGCCGTTTTAAAAAACGGTAATTTCATAGTTAAAGACCTATAATAATGGAAAAATGGCAAAAAACCCATACTAATAATAAAAAGTCACCATCAAAACTATACGTAAATTCAATTGCACAGTCCTTGCGGCTAACAAAAAACCGGTACTAAGCGATTCAACTTACCGTATTTCGTGTTACGTAACAATTATCATTATGCCTTCGGTAGCTGAGCGCAACAGACATTTATATGCGTTGAATTCAGCCAAATATATACAACTATCTTTACATGGTAACATAATGCAATAGAGTATTTTTTGTTTTTTCTGCTTATTTATGTAACATATATATATTATTCAATTTAGTTTATAACTTATCACAAATAAGGCATTTATTGTAAATTCTCTCAGAGAACAACAGAATGTTAAGTAACAGTGAAACCAAGTGAGTGAAATTATGTGTATTGAAGGTAAGTATCGCAAACTTATAGTAATAATCATTTAAATGATCGAGTGAGTAATGTGTGTACCTATATATATTACTTTTCTCAATTGCAGGTTTTTTTTTTCGGGTGGGAAAATCATCTCATGACATCCCCCGCTCTTGGGCGGAGCGGGAGATAGTGTCAGACTTTTATTGACTAAAAACCCACTCCTGTTCCTTCTTTGCCATTTGTTTTCCAGGGCCCCGTAGATCTCTTTCGCATCACCCATGGCCCCAGTAGGCTTCGACCCTGTTGGGCCCCTACGGTTGCTGACATCTCCTTGAGGCGCGCGTGGAACACTACGCGCCGTCGACGACTTGGGCTCGGTCCGGACGGTTACCGGACGATCGGACGGCGAGCCACCCATTGCTCGCCGTCCGCAAGCCCGCGCCTACGGTGGCCGGAAATCGGGATCGGAATCCCGGCGGCGGTTTGGGCGTAAGGACCGTTGCCGTTACCTCACGCGATCGGCCGCCTCCTTTGCTAGCATTACTGCTTCGCAGAAGGAGGCGACCGCCTGCCACTCCTCCTCGCTCCGGACCATGGCCTGTACCAAGGCCCGGCGCGAGAGTTCGCTGCCGCCGATCGCCCTCACGAGGACACGACGGTGCTCTGCCCAAGCGGGGCACACCTCTACCGTGTGCTCCACCGTGTCCTCCGGGCGGTCCACACAATGGTGGCACCCGGGCGTCTCTTCTGCACGGATCCGGTACAGGAACTTCCCAAACTTACCATGTCCGGTGAGGACCTGCGTCATGCGGTAAGTAAGGACGCCGTGAGGTCTTTCCAGCCACTCCTCAAAGAGGGGACTTATCGCCATAATTAAGGCGTGCCCAGCACTGGGTTGCGACAGTCGCCGTCGCCATTCCACCATGAGATCCCGCTGGAAGTTTTTCCGCCATGCCGCTACTTGGCGCGGCAGCGGAGTTTCGCCCCGGCGTTGCATCTCCATGCGCAGATCATGCATACGTGCAAGGTCTTTTGCCTGCAATTCCCACGGTGGTTGGTTAGCGAGGAGGCATGCTGCTTCGCGGGAAATCGTGCGGTATCCCCGCACCATCCGGATGGCCATGACCCTCTGGCTTGCGTTCAGCTTGGCTGCCGGTCGCTTTCGAAGAGACGGCGCCCATACCGGTGCCCCGTAAAGGGCCATGGACCGAACGATTCCTGCATATAGCCTCCGGCAGGAGGCGTCTGGACCCCCTAGGTTCCTCTCCCCGCGCCAGGACCAGCGTATCATCTGCGTAGCAGACCACGCTGACCCCGTCAGGGAGATCGCCGCGCAGCACGTAGTCGTACCCGATGTTCCACAAGGGTGGTCCTAGTACCGATCCCTGCGGAACACCGCACGACATCTCTCGCCGTTTCCACTCTCCCAGGTGACCAGGGTAGATAATGTACCTGTCCGACAGGTAGGCCTCGACAACATGACAGAGGTAGTCAGGCACCCGATGATACCGGAGTGCCCTCCTAATGCTACTCCAGGGCAGGGAATTGAAAGCGTTGGCGATGTCCAAAGACACCACTAAGACACACCTGCCCTGGGACACCGCATCCCCCGTCGTGAGGGCTCGCACGCGCATGATGGCGTCCACCGTAGAGCGCGCCCTGCGAAAGCCAAATTGGCCATCCGAAAGATCCGGCCCCACCCGTGTTAGGTGCGCGACGAGGCGGTCTGCAATTACTCTTTCAAAGAGCTTGCCCACCTCGTCGAGCAGCACGATGGGCCGGTACGCGGACGGTGAGTCCGCAGGGCGCCCCGGCTTCGCGATGAGGACCAGTTTCCGGTCTTCCAGCGAAGTGGGAACTGGCCCCTCTCCATACATGCGTTAAAGAGCCCTCTTAGTCGAGGCCCGAGTTCCTCCATGGCCAGGACCCAGGCCTTTCCAGGCAGGCCATCGGGTCCTGGGGCGGTGTTTTTGGCACTGAGCCTACGTACCGCCACTCGCATCTCTACCTCGATCACCTCTGGAGCAATGTCGTCGCCGTCGCCGTCGTGGTCCACGTTGGACACCGCAGGTGGCGGAGCCATAGGCGGGGGAGAGTGTTCCCCTCGCGTGGGGAATAGAGCGCTAACCACACCCTCCACAAGCTGGGGCCGGAGACTCTGCGTCAGCGGGGGAGCCCAGGGGCGGAGCTTTTCTCGCACCACCTTGTAGGGGCGCCCCCATGGGTCTCTGTTCAGAGTTTCCAGCCACACGTTGCGGGCCTCTACCTTCACCCGCTTTATCTCCGCTCGGAGGGTGCGTCTCGCCTCTCTGTATCCCTCGTAGAGCTCCGCCTCTCTGGTCTCCGCATCCGGCGGACGGATGCGGCGCCTGTGGTGCCTGGCGTACTGGCGCCGCGCGGCATTGCACGCGCTACGCAGTGCCGCGATCTCTGGCGACCACCAGTACACCTGGCGCCGGGCACGTCCTGGCAGGACTCGGGGCATTGCCACGTCGCAGATTTGCGACATGGCCTCCCGGAACCACTCTGCCTCGACGTCGATGTCAACAGGCCTGTCCGGTGCTTGCACCCAGGCCTGTACCATCGCGGCTTCCAGGAGGAGCTCCCGGTCCAGCTGCTTCAGCGCCCAACGCGGACCACACGGGGTTTGTTGGACCGGCGCGGTTGAGGACTGGGCAGAGACGTCAAACCGGATGTATCAATGGTCTGAGTACGTCTCCACCCCTTCCATGACGCGCCAGTCAACGACACGCGGTGTCAGAGCGGGACTGGCGAATGAAATGTCCACCACTGACTCGCCCCGCATCCGCACACACGTGGGGACAGAACCCCGGTTTAGGACGACCAGGCCTAGCTCCAAAGCCCAGTCCTCCACCATCCGACCCCGCTGGTCTGTGTACCGGGAACCCCAAGCCAGGTTCTTGGCATTGAAGTCCCCGCAAACGACCACGGGGAGGGAACCAAACCCAGCGACGACGACATTCAGCTCCAGAAGGGAGATGTGGAGATCGGCGAGAGTTCGGTTCGGGGAGAGGTATACACCTACGACTGCGATGTCCCCGAACCGTGCCGCTACGCAACCCTGCCCCCTCGTGACGGCCTCGAGGGACGGGGTACCGGCGGCGGCCGACGAAATTAAGGTCACCGAGCCGTTCAGGTCCTGCACCCAGTCGGCCCTGGGCTGGACGTAGTACGGCTCGGAGACTACGGCGATGTTTATCGACCACTGCGCCATGCTCTGGAGCAACAGATCCTGAGTGGGGGCGCAATGGTTGATATTCGCCTGGAGGAGACGTAATGGAGCTATTATTGACAATCCATTACAGTCTCCTCCCGAGCCCCTTGTGAGGGCCCTGCCACTGTGGTCGCCGCGGCGGCGTCTGCGGAAGTGAAGGGCTACGATGAGAGTTGCTAAGAATATTTCACATTTACGTCTACTAGTAATCCAGCTCAGCTTTTTGTAGAGGTAGTCTGGCTTTTGGAATTTAATCACACCGAATAGACGGCATACCAAGTGTAGCTTGCGTATAGATTTCATTTTGAGGGTAAAGTGCTTGTTAAGGAATTAAAAACATTCTTTCGAACGAAGTTACTGACAACGTTCTAGTACATACTCTTAATATATAGGTACAAAAGAACAACATGTACACAGTATACTTTCAAGTTTGGTACTTCTTTGTTTACGATGACTAACAAAAAATACGCAACGTTTCAGAACTTTAATGAAAATGTACCGGCTCTCGTAAATCCTCGTCCAGTAATAAATGTTTTTTCAGGCGACCTTTTTGGGGAAAGGAAACCCTTCCGAGCATGACCACTATTCTTTTATGAGTACTAACAACTACAAAAGAAAACTGGTCTAATTATGTACTTGTAGTTTGTGAGAAGGATCTGGTTGTTGGAGAAATTAACCTTTTGCTTAAAGGAAGAATCCCAATACAAGTTTTCCTTCTAAAAATAGTATATTTTGCCTTGCTTGGCCTATTGTTTAGGTTTAAGTGGTTATAGTGGCCCTGAATTGTTTTTTTTTTTTTTTTCAGAAAATTTCTGCCACGCTTTCTTGCCTCCATGCCTAGTGGGTGAAGTTGTGTTTAATTTTAGCTTTAATTTCAATTACTGTTTTCTTTTTAGGGTTACGGAACCCCTATTTCAAACCCTTATAAAATCACTTAGTTGTCCGTCTGTCTATTTGTCTGTAAAGACCCTTTATCTCGAGAACGCGTGGAGGTATCAAGTTGAAATTAAAACCATGTACTCAGATCTACGATCGATCGAAGCTGTGAAAAAATCAAACTTCAGAGTTAACGAAAAAAAAAGTTACGGCCGTTTATGTTGCAAAAAAACGTATATTTCGACACTCTCAAGGGAATCAAATTCATAGGATCCTCTCGTTGACAAAGAATCCTGAAATTTGGCATCAAGCAGAGTCTCATAGCACAAGTATAGGAAAAAATATTCGTAACTCAATTCGGGACAGAGGGTCATGGCCATCCGGATGGTGCGGGGATACCACACGATTTCCCGCGAAGCAGCGAGCCTCCTTGCTAGCCAACCACCATGGGATTTGGAGGCAAAAGACCTTGTGCGCATGCACGATCTTCGCATGGAGATGCAACGCCGGGGCGAAACTCCGCTGCCGCGCCGAGTCGCGGCATGGCGGAAAGATTTTCGGCGGGATCTCATGGTGGAATGGCGACAGCGACTGTCGCAACCCAGTGCTGGGCACTCCATAATTATGGCGATAAGTCCCCTCTTTGAGGAGTGGCTGGAAAGACCTCATGGCGTCCTCACCTACCGCTTGACGCAGGTCCTCACCGGACATGGTAAGTTCGGGACGTTCCTGCACCGGATTCGTGCAAAAGAGACGCCCGGGTGCCACCATTGTGTGGACCGCCCAGAGGACACGGTGGAGCACACGGCAGAGGTGTGCCCCGCTTGGGCAGAGCACCGCCGTGTCCTCGTGCGGGCGATCGGCGGCAGCGATCTCTCGCGCCGGGCCTTGGTACAGGCCATGGTCCGGAGCGAGGAGGAGTGGCAGGCGGTCGCCTCCTTCTGCGAAGCAGTAATGCTAGCAAAGGAGGCGGCCGATCGCGTGAGGCAACGGCAACGGTCCTCACGACGGCAACGGTCGATTTCCGGCCACCGTAGGCGCGGGCTTGCGGACGGCGAGCAATGGGTGGCTCGCCGTCCGATCGTCCGATAACCGTCCGGACTGAGCCCAAGTCGTCGACGGCGCGTAGTGTTCTACGCGCGCCTCAAGGAGATGTCAGCAACCGTAGGGGCCCAACAGGGTCGAAGCCTACTGGGGCCATGGGTGATGCGAAAAAGATCCCCGGGGCCCTGGAAAACAAATGGCAAAGAAGGAACAGGAGTGAGTTTTTAGTCAGTAAAAGTCTGACATTATCTCGCGCTCCGCCCAAGAGCGGAGAATGTCATGAGATGATTTTCCTACACGAAAAAAAAAAAAAACTAAATTCGGATTGAACTGTTTTTATAGGTAAGTTAATTAATGTAGGAATGTCTCATTGCGCCAGTCCAACTCGCCCTTGCCAGGTTTTTTTAAAACTATCTTTCACGTATCCATATATATTGCATAGGAACTAATTGTTTTTTTTTCCCGGGAGAGAGTACTGGCTTCTGAAACACATAACACAGGTAATCATCTTACACAGCAGGAGTCAGGGAATACAATATTTTTTTTTAAAGTGTTATGTAAAAAAAGATTATTATTATTTAATAATTTCCCATCTCAAAAGAAATCTAATAATGTAAGGGAATAAAGAATATCCCTCATATCCACTTTATTAGTTAAGAGTATTTAATATTGATATAAGAAGCTCTTTGGAGAATCTCACTCCACTTCGCTTATTGTGATAATTTGTCTGAATAGACGTGTAATCTCCGAGAAATTAATTTGTTTGTCTCCTTGAGATTAAGTTTCACTTGCACGCCAGAAAGCGACAAGGTCTATGTTGTTGACGGTATGATTTCAATTTAGAGGCAATTGTTGTCTTAAGGTGGTAAACAATTGAGGTTCAGTTCACATCGAGACGCGATGCGATACGACGCTGTGCAAAGAGCGACTTGAAATATAACTTTATAGTTTTTGATGGATGGATTTTCTTACAAATAAAACGCGTAATATTTTATAATCTATGCAGACGGCCGGCGTCCACTTAGTACCGTACAGATGCCTCGCGGCACTGCGCTGCGTGGTGTAACGTAACCTGAATTCTCACAATAAGAATGTAACGTACGTTCTCGTGTAATAGTAATAGTTCAGAAATCAGAAACGTTTATTTCAAATAGATCAACTACAGGCACTTTTGAATATTCAAAATATCGGTCAGTCAAAAAAGTGAAGCTGAAGTGCACCTTCCAAAGTGTAGATCTCCATGGACACTCCTTTAATCATATGAGCTACATAAATCTTGGTTACATATTTTTTGAGCGAGCATAACAAACTCTCAACTGCCATGCTATATTGAAGTTATATTTTGAATCGTTATTCGCGCAGCGTCGCGTCGCGTCTCGGTGTGAACTGATCCTTATTGTCCTGACGCTAAGAGTGCGTGACAGACGCGTTGGGGGACTTTGTTTTATAAAATCGTTCATTTTCTGGAAGAATATCTTAAACAACAAGGTCCTTACAATGACGTGGTAAAATTTCAGGCGTGCGAGCGAGAAAGAAGGATGGAGCTATACATCCTATATAGCTGCATCCCTTTAACAGTTCAGTTTAGACCGTCAGTTGAATCTCGAGAGCTTGCGGTAGAGCCACTGTTCACAATGTTTTGCAGGAAGGGGTTTTATCTTTCTTAACTAAAACATATTTTATCATCTACCCAGCTTTTTCTCAACTAGCTTTTTTTTCGATGGGAAAATTATCATATGACATCCCCCGCTCTTGGGTGGAGCTAGAGCTCGGTCCGGATAGTCACCGGACTCGGGCGGCGAGCTACCCATTGCTTACCGTCCGCAAGCCCGCGCCTACAGTGGCCGGAAATCTAGATCGGAATCCCGGCAGTTGGGGCGTGAGGACCGTTGCCTCACGCGATCGACGCCTCCTTGCTAGCATTACTGCTTCGCAGAAGGAGGCGACCGCCTACCACTCCTCCTCGCTCCGGACCATGGCCTGTTCCAAGGCCCGGCGCGAAAGATCGCCGCCGCCGATCGCTCCCACGAGGATACGGCGGGCTGCTCTGCCCAAGCGGGGCACACCTCCACCGTGTGCTCCACCGGGTCCTCCAAGCGGTCCACACACACTTCTCAACTAGCTTGACTTCCAGTGTAACTAGATTGCGATTGAATACCCGAGTTTTACATGGAGTGACTGCCTATCAGTTACTGTTCAACACGATACTTCTTGGATAGACTGATGGTCAGACTTTCTGGTGTCTGATTTCCCATAACGTCTGTCTAAGATCTACGAATGACAACCGGGACTAAAAACTTTACGTGCTTTCAGAGGCACGAGGTGTCAATAATGTCCTAGATAAACTTAGAAAAGTATTTATGAAATGAAAAATTAATATTGGTACTTGCCCGGTTTCGAATCCGCAACCACGAAACGATTACTAGATCATCAATTGAAAAGTATTATATTTATGATAATATGAAAACATTTATTTTATTTATTTATTTATGTACACACAATAAAAAAAAAGGAAAAAAAAAAGAAGGAAACAGAAGAATAGTACAAAGGTGATGCTTATTTCTAAAGAAATCTCTTCCAGCATACCTGCAAAAGGAGAGTTGGAGAAAAAAGAGATGTATACACTGTGTGTAGAAATAAAAGGAAAATTAGTACATGCAAAATACATATAACATCCAAAAAATAAAATAAAGTAAAGATATACTATTATAATTATTAATTTAATATTTTTATTATTTTTATTTGTTTCTGTCCTTATGTTTGTTCTGGCTAATATCTGAAACTAGTGGACTGATTTTGACGGAACTTTAACGGACAGAGCTGATCTTATTATTATTTGACTGGCCAGTTGGTCTAGTGATCAGTGGACCCTGACCAATAAACATCTGACCACTAGACTGCTATGCCGGAGGTCGTGGGTTCGATTCCCTCCCGGGACAAATGTTTGTGTGATCAATGTTCTGTGTCTGGGTGTAATTTAACTATAATATGTATGTATTTAGATTTGCTTAGCTTGACACTAGACGGCGTTGTGTGATAGTTATGTAATATAAAAAAAAATAGTATGTAGTTTGGTTGTCGCATAAAAAATAAAACCCTTTTCATTTATGCAGTTTTACGAGTATGAAGAGACGGGAAAAGTGGCAGGAAACAATTAGATACAAAATAAAACAAAGAAAACGAAAAAACAATATTAAATACTTACGCGAGTTCTAACAGAAAGCAGATAATTATTTTTCGAGAAGAGATGACATGAAAAGAAAACTATTATTTATAACATACCTCTTGTATCCAATTGGAAACAAATGTCTTTTGTTATCATTTCCTTCACATCATGTCTTGGAGAAAATTGCTTCCCACACAATCTTGTCTATCCCTTTTTGTTTGGAGGCAAGAAAATATAAATATTTTAAGTTTAAACTTTGAACTTCGTACAATTTATCCTAAGGGAATATAAAAAAGTATTCTTGTCCTAATCCTGGACTCGGTCTGCCTCTGTGCCCAGTTTCATTCAATTACGTTCAGCCGTTAACACATGAAGAGGTAACAACGTGATCGTGAGGTTATAATATATTAACAGGTAATCAATACCTGTTAATATATAACCTAACTACAACTCATGTGTATAACATCAGTTGTAGTTAGGAGGACTTGTGAATATACACCACAAATTTTTAATTAATAATAATAATAAAATTTTATTAAAAAAAAGGGAGTGGGTAGTTCTATAAGTAAAATTTTGTTTTCATTATTTAATTAACAGAGCATGGTTTCCTAAGATTTCCTGCACTAGGCGAGGCCTATCCCGCAGGAACCTTACAAGTTTTTATGAGTTACAAATTATAATGATATTAAATGTAATTAGTATAAAAACTTAAAGGAGTTACTAGAAAAGGTCTTCTTATTATTTAAGCAAAGTCTCAATAAGTAATATTCATTGACAGCAAAGTTATTAGCGTTTGCTCATATCCTAAAATGTTACTCAATTTGGAAATATTGTATAGGAATGAATAAATGACGATCAAAATAGAAAATGCTGCGCGTAGTATTTTCTAGTAGCAATTGTTCTGAATGATTGATTCTATTATGAAATTACCAATTATGACAAATGTTCGTGAACATATATGAACAGTAACGGGTACGGACAGGGCCCCATTTTTTTGTACTAATAAAAATAGGGTTGTATATATCCTGATCATTTTAATAAGATTCCAAAGACCGTGCAATCAAATATTGCATATATAAAAATGTGAATTTACCTTGAAAAAACATTATATTACTGGTGACAACACATCTTAAGATGTAAAGTACATTTTTATTTGTTTGATGTAACTTGTTGAAAAACATCGCAAGGAAACCGGCATGTCAAAAAAATCCAAAGACATGTGACATCCACCAACCCGCACTGGGCCTGCGTGGTAGATTACAGCCTGTTCCCTTTCCTAGAGAGGAGGCCTGAGTCCCAGCAATGGGAACATCATAAAGGCTGATTATGGTATAACTTGTTGTGAGCGAGCTTGCTTCTTCCACTTTGTCACATAAACCTCTTAAAGTTTTCAGATAAGTGTTATGTTTGTAATCAGTGTAAACTAAAAATATTGAACGATAAACTAAAAACAAAAATGTGGGCAAGTGTTAGTCGGACTCGCGCACTGAGGGTTCCGTACGAACTACAATTCCCTAATGGAGTCTCGAAGGTTTTTCCGAATTGCAATAAAGTTTTTTTTTTGTGATGTAAGTAACAACAAATTTACTGTTTCCAGATTTATTCCTATACCTGTGTTGTAAGGCCTTGGTTTATGCCAAATTTCAGGATTCTGTGTCAACGGAAAGTACCCTATGAATTTTGATTACTTTGAGAATATCGAAATATACGTTTTTTGCGACATACATAAATGGCCGTATCTTTTTTATTAGTTAACTTAGAAGTTTGATTTTTTTTCTCATCTTCAAGAGACTGTAGACCTGAGTTTTAATTTTAACTGGATACCTCCACGTGTTCTCGAGTCAAAGGGTCTTGACAGACAGACAGACGGACAACAAAGTTTCCTATAAGATTACCGTTTTTTTCTTTTGAGGTACGGAACCCTAAAAGCAAGTAGATAGTTACCTTCACATAAGCATGGATAACTAGCTTCCACCAGCAGCATCATTCTTGTGAAAGTAGAAAATAATGCTAAGAATATCTGGAAGAAGTTGGGGCAGGTCTTTGGTTCACATTGCTGTCGACTGGTAATGTGCCCTAGGCTGATTCTTTGAATCCGAGAGAGTGTCTCATTTATTCATCAGGCCTAGTTTTTTCTTTACAATTTCATATTTTTATTTGCACATTAGTTTTCCCCAATCACTAAATCGAATCCACTCATTTGCGTCTAGTGGCTTACTACTCAAAATATAAAGGTACGAAAGCTAGGCCAGATGAATGAGAAATTCTCTCGGTTTCAAAGAATCACCGTCAAAAGACTGGTGGCATTGCCACGCTGTATGGTAATGTTTATCCTCTGTCCGAGGTAAAGGCCAGCCTTTGGGTCACGCGAAGTGTAAACCAGACGTTTAGGCAGATCTTAATATAATGTGCGCAAATAGTTAGTATTCAAGTTACTTATGTACTTATTGTTATTTAAAGACTAATTTTCTAAAATATCATTGTATCATATTTTAAAAATATCTAACCAAATTAAATGCGAAGGTATAAAACTAATTAAGGCAAAAAGGTTATCACATATGAAAGAGCAGAATTATATAATAATGACGTTCATATGTTTTTTTTTATGTATATCATTTACGTGTATTCTATTATTGGTGAGCTAAATATATCTGGATATAAGAAATAAATTTTACATAACATATTTACTGGATGTAATTTCCATTTTGACCTTTAACCCTTTTGTGTGAAAGTAAAACAAATTAACATATAAGCACCCTGAGATACAAGTTTACACCTAGTTCAGGTACTTTATAAATATTTATGTAAATCAAATAATTCAATAAACATTATTATTATTATTTCCTTTATTTCACTAACAAACATATTAGTTACATTTTTAAATATTTAAACAATAAAACATTTAAAAATAAAAAATACAGTACCCCACCGGTATCGGGAACAGGGTCCAAGCTACCGGCGGTCAGGGCTCCAGAGAAAGGAACCTCCTAACAATACGAGCCGTGTCCAGGAGTATCACTTTTTGAATCAAGCCCTTGATCCAGTAGCCTTACACGAGCCTCCTAAGGTGTTGGTCGAGGTTCTTGGCTGACTGACACGACTATCGATACAATGATCAATGATGATGATAATGACTAATTATTATTATTATTTAATTTTGAACAATTATTGGACACTTTACGCATTGGTGTTATTAAGTCTTCCATTGTGTTTCATCGACATCCAGAACAAAACAAATAACAACTATCTTTTTAAGTCACCGTGTGAACACGTTCGTAGGAGTATCAAGGTCACCAAACAAAATAATGACTAAAACCCAAGATTTTGGTTTTTAGACCAAATAAAATTGTCTTGGCAATGGAATGAATGATATACCAAAATGTTTGATGAAAATCTCTAGATATCACGTTTGACAGCGTCACTCATTTTTGTATTAATTCCATACCTGCAGTACGGGGCGTTAAAGATCTCGTTTGAAAACTAAAAGTTTTTTATGTCCGGTATAAGGTCAAAGTGACCCCGTACCAGTGAAGGGCGTAGTTAACTACTATTTTGTCGTCAAATTAAAACTAAAACGAATAAAAGTAGTTAACTACAAGTAGTGATTACATAAAATGAAAAAGAGTTTATTTACGTCAAACATGGCGCATACCTTAAAAAAAAAAACAAATAACAGTAACGACTTATAAGTAGTAGGATATGCGTCACGTCCACGTAAAACGGCCAGCGCTCAGCAAAATGCTGGGGCTCGTGTAAGACAGAGCTTCAGCGCTGCTTGTCAGCACCAGCCGATGATTAGATGTAACTTAACTACACTAATCAAACTACATGAAGTAGTCGTTAATTTGATTGCTGTAATCTGTAAATATATATATATATATATATATATATATAATAAATAAATGTAAAATAAAAATAAATAATCAGTAATAGTTACAACTACTAATTATTTCAGTACTAAGAACTTATATTTTGCAATTAAATAAATATGTAATGTGTTGGAATATAATATTCATTTATCAAAACTGAATCTGGCTCTAAAATTTAATTTAAAAAAAAGTAATCTAACTGGATAGAAAATCACGTATATTTACTTTTATGAATAATTAATTGAATACAAGGCTTAAAGTTGTAGATGATTATGAGCTTATATTTATTAGATATTATTATTGCGTTGATTAACAAGTAATAAAAAAATCAACCTTTAAATGTGTAGTTAGAAAGAGTAGTCTCGTAATCGTGATTGCAACTACAATTTGTAGTTAGTATCCAACATTTTTAACTACTTTTTACGATTTTTTATGTTATTTATAGTTGTGCTTACTAACCATAATATGCGGTCGTAGTTATTAATCAGTAGTTAGATTACATATTGCCCAACACTGCCCCGTACTAAAGTAGATACACCACTGCATTCTTTTTTCGTAGGGCATCTTAGATGTATATTTATCTCTTTCCTAAACTAAAACCAATTAAAAGTTATGGCTTAAGCACGGCAAAGAACACTATGTTTTAGCTTAGCCGCACCGCAAGGAAGACACATACGAGGCGTGTTAGACCTCGTTCCGCACTGAACGTGATATTTAAAAATCACAATCATTGACGCTGATATAATGTCGCCAAGGCAGTAATGTAGGCTTTAAAACAAAATAAAAACTTACCTCCAACGGTATTACTCCACAAGTGACGCAGACATCAGCGAGCGCCAAATGGGTCATCATCAAGTCGACCCTGGACTTCCTCCTCCGCGACCTGGCCAGGCTGACCAGCACCGCCACATTTCCCACCCCACCAACAGCCAGCAGGATCCCGTAGATCACCAGCACAGGACCTTGGTCCCGGAGAACTGTCTCTGTGATATTGGAACTGGCTGTGGTGGCACCATCAAAATAGTCCCAAAATTTTTTGTCTATTTCTGAAGTTGTGTGAAGAGGTATTTCTTCTTCGTAATCGTAATTGTTTAGTATCATATTAGGCATGGTGTTAACATGTTAGTTTTTAATTTAAGGGAAAAAGTTTACGGAAGCTTTTTTTTTTTTTGTAATTCTACACTTTTTTACACAAACTCGCACAGAACTTTAATAACAAAAACGAACGATAGTATTTAGTAAGAATTTTTAACTTTTGGACCAAGAAATTAAGTATCTAAAACTTATTAAATTTTAAGAGCAAAAGTTACAAAAGTTTAATTTTAACTAATACACAAAAAAGGTTAAACTTTTAATCCAAATAATTAACAATCACAGTATACTTTTATTTTAAAACCACACATTAAAAAACATGAATTTAACTTTAACACGAAAAATTCGTAACACTTCGTGCACTTTCGGGGCCGTGCTCGAACGCGACTGGCCTACGCGGCTACGGTGCTACGACTGCTGCTACGGAGTGCCGTAGGCCTCGAGTTGTGATACCACAGTCATGATTTGTTTATGTTTTGCATTTGATTACATTTCGCTTAGATCTGTATTTAATTAATATCTTGCTTTGATATTGTACATTTTCTGTTTTCTTTATGGAGATTGTTTTATTTACTACGTAACACGACCGGAAAAATCGTTTTAACTAGAGTAATTTCTAGAGTTGATTATGTACTTTTAATTCAATAGCATATTTTCACAATGGACTTTTATGTAGTTATAACACGAACTTTGTGGGCTTCAAAACCTAATTAGTCGCGTAAAATAAATAATTATTCATATGTTTCATCCAGGGGATTTGTCGAGGGAAATTCAGCGTCGTTTTATTTATTCACAAATTGATTCCTCGTGGATATTTTGATTTAAAATTTGTGTAGTTTTGTGTTTTAAATATCAATATGTCAATTAATTGAAACAGGCGCGACCTCGGTAAAATGGTTAAATATTTTTTTTTAGGTGTGAAAATCATCTAGTTACACCCCTCGCTCTTGGGCGGAGCGCGAGGGCGTGTCAGACTTTTATTGACTAAAACACACTCCTGTTCCTTCTTTGCCATTGTTCCAGGGCCCCGGAGATCTCTTTCGCATCAGCCATGCTCCTAGTAGGCTTCGACCCTGCTGGGCCCCTACGATTGCTGACATCTCCTTGAGGCGCGCGTGGAATACTGCGACTTGGGCTTGGTCCGGACGGTTACCGGGTGGTCGGACGGCGAGCTACCCATTGCTCGCCGTTTATGTTGCAAAAACGAACGACGAGTCTGAAGACTCATAACATAACTAAAAATTAAAGCAATTAACAGTTCTTTTACGAGTGTACATGCGCTAAAGTTCGCAGAGTCTATTTTCAGACTCGTCGAGCTACGTCGGCCGTACTGTAAAAAAACATGTGCTCTAACAGACCCGTTACGCACTTGCGCGTTTACGTAAAGGGTACATACACATTAGACTGAAACAGATTGTGCGTTAAAGTAAGAGGAAACGAGTTACTATATAGACGTCTCACTGGCTCTGAAACGCATGCGTAGTGCTCTCGCGCTCATACTCTCGGCTGAATAATGCTGCTTAACATCAGATGGGGTCGCAGTCAAGCACTGGTATACAACTTTGAAAAAAAATATCTGATTAAGTACGCTTATGCTTTCTATATCACATAATTGCATAATTAATTTCTATGTATCTCATTACTCAGTGTTCCACAGTTTTTTTTTCCTCATCCCCACTGTACACAATTTCTCCATTTGGATATTGACTCAAGTGATCGAGTAACAAGTCAACTTATCTTATTAGTAACAAACTAGTTATGTGTTTGTACCGTTGGCTAAGTTTGCAATACCACCTCCTAAGACCCCTTAATAGGTCGTATTAGGGCAGCGCTAGCGTTGCCTTGGCACAGGGCGCAAACTCTGAAAAGGGGCATAAATGATCTAACCAAGACCAAGTTTTATATAATTATTTTCTTCAGAAACAGGTTACTGTTTCTCATTACCTCTCTTCTTACCATGGCCTGTGCGATGGGCTGAACCAGAGCCGTACGCTTGGGTCGCTACCGTCGATCGCCCTCACAAAGACATAGCGGCATGGTACAATTAATATCGCAAAAATATTACAATATTAATTGTACCATGACGCAAAATGAATGTTGCGCTGCGTAATAAATAGCTCTCTTCGTGTAATAAGATCTAATATACTTCAATAAGTTTCGATTATATTCGACCCTCGTACCAAATGGTCGTATTACACAGCTTAAACAAAAAAAAATATGACTAGTATTCTTTTGTTCCTAAGTCTAGTCTAGCCAGTTTTATTACTACATTTAATACATAGATAGATTGAACTTATGAAGGAACAATGACCTAAGAACAATTCGCGTATAAAAAAATCGATCAAGTGCAAGTTCAACTCGCATGCGTTCAAGGGTTCCATACTTATTATTCCTATGTGTTATAATTTATTAACATGTTAAGCTAAAACCATAGATTTCTTATACGCTACCGATGCAAAACTATTTTCTGTTAACAATATTTTACGCTTAGTAATATAACGTGGTAAATTAAAGTTTCATTATGTTTAATTAAAGTTTTCTAAATGAAAAAGAAATTGTGACCCTCACAACAATATTTGATTGTCACACGCTAAAGTTTAAAAGGCTTTTTGTAATATTTTATTAATTACTTAGGGACCCATAATTATGTGAAGAGGTCTTTGTTCTCCTATGTATGATACTCAAACCCACTCCTAGTTTATTTTTATATAATTTTTTTTATAAATATTAATGTAAATAAAATAAATCAGCAAAGTAACATTATTTTATAATTGAACTCGCATTTTGTGGTATTAACGTACGTCATTCAAACTCAATTACACTGTTCCTCCGGAATATTAAACAAACAAAAAATATCACTCAATCAACATTTGTTTGAGTGATTTTTTTTGTTCATCACTCCGATGATTTTCAAAATAACTATTAAGAACCATTTATATATTTGTACTGTCATAGTTGCTTAACTATTTTAATTATGATATCTATAAGAGGATTAAGTTCGGTTGGCCGTTATGTTCGGATGTTACATTTTGACTGTCAATATTTAAGTTTTCGTTAAAAATACCAAAATCGCTATAATGGTTGCCTATAATATTTGAGGAGTTCTCTCGATTCCTCATGGATACCACCATCACTACTGGATTTAAAAAAAAATGGGCAAGTGCGAGTCGGACTCGCGCACTGAGGGTTCCGTACAAACTTGAAATGTAAATTGCGGTTTACGATTTATGACGTATTAAAAAAAGAATTACTTACTAGATCTCGTTCAAACCAATTTTCGGTGGAAGTTTGCATAGTAATGTACATCATGTATTTTTTTTAGTTTTATCATTCTCTTATTTTAGAAGTTACAGGGGGGGACACATTTTAACACTTTGGAAGTGTCTCTCGCGCAAACTATTCAGTTTAGAATAAAAAAAAATATTAGAAACCTCATTCTAATTTTTGAAGAGCTATCTTTTTAGGGAAAAAAAATACCACGGACATGTTTCCTCTTTACTTAGGTACGGGTTCATTCTCTGGGGAAACTCTATAAAAATTATGCCTTTCTGATGCAAATAAATGTCGACAAGTAATCTACGGTTTTTTTTTTTTTTTCGTGTGGGAAAATCATCTCATGACATCCCTCGCTCTTGGGCGGAGCGCGAGATAGTGTCAGACTTTTACTGACTAAAAACTCACTCCTGTTCCTTCTTTGCCATTTGTTTTCCAGGGCCCCGGGGATCTCTTTCGCATCACCCATGGCCCCAGTAGGCTTCGACCCTGTTGGGCCCCTACGGTTGCTGACATCTCCTTGAGGCGCGCGTGGAACACTACGCGCCGTCGACGACTTGGGCTCGGTCCGGACGGTTACCGGACGATCGGACGGCGAGCCACCCATTGCTCGCCGTCCGCAAGCCCGCGCCTACGGTGGCCGGAAATCGGGATCGGAATCCCGGCGGCGGTTGGGGCGTGAGGACCGTTGCCGTTGCCTCACGCGATCGGCCGCCTCCTTTGCTAGCATTACTGCTTCGCAGAAGGAGGCGACCGCCTGCCACTCCTCCTCGCTCCGGACCATGGCCTGTACCAAGGCCCGGCGCGAGAGATCGCTGCCGCCGATCGCCGTCACGAGGACACGGCGGTGCTCTGCCCAAGCGGGGCACACCTCTACCGTGTGCTCCACCGTGTCCTCCGGGCGGTCCACACAATGGTGGCACCCGGGCGTCTCTTCTGCACGGATCCGGTACAGGAACCTCCCGAACTTATCATGCCCGGTGAGGACCTGCGTCATGCGGTAAGTAAGGACGCCGTGAGGTCTTTCCAGCCACTCCTCAAAGAGGGGACTTATCGCCATAATTAAGGCGTGCCCAGCACTGGGTTGCGACAGTCGCCGTCGCCATTCCACCATGAGAACCCGCAGGAAGTTTTTCCGCCATGCCGCTACTTGGCGCGGCAGCGGATTTTCGCCCCGGCGTTGTATCTCCATGCGCAGATCATGCATGCGTGCAAGGTCTTTTGCCTGCAATTCCCACGGTGGTTGGCTAGCAAGGAGGCATGCTGCTTCGCGGGAAATCGTGCGGTATCCCCGCACCATCCGGATGGCCATGACCCTCTGGCTTGCGTTCAGCTTGGCTGCCGGTCGCTTTCGAAGAGACGGCGCCCATACCGGCGCCCCGTAAAGGGCCATGGACCGAACGATTCCTGCATAGAGCCTCCGGCAGGAGGCGTCTGGACCCTCTAGGTTGGGCAGAAGCCGCTTGAGGGCAGCCCCTGTGCGATCCAGTTTGGGAGCCAGACGTCGGAAATGCTCCTCGAAGTTCCACCGGCTGTCGAGGACAAGTCCAAGGTACTTCATCGTCGACTCGATGCCGATGTGAACTCCTCCTACCGTTAGTTGGGAACCTGATGGTGGCGCGTTCCGAGGGCCGTGGAAGCACATGGCTTCGGACTTGTGCAATGCCACCTCGAGTCCCAACTCTTGGATCCTCTCCACGACTGTCGCAACCCCGCGAGTCACTAGTTCGACCGCCGCCTGGTATGACTCTCCCCGCGCCAGGACCAGCGTATCATCTGCGTAGCAGACCACGCTGACCCCGTCAGGGAGATCGCCGCGCAGCACGTAGTCGTACCCGATGTTCCACAAGGGTGGTCCTAGTACCGATCCCTGCGGAACACCGCACGACATCTCTCGCCGTTTCCACTCTCCCAGGTACAAGTAATCTACGGTGTCCTTTTTCGTAACATCATACGAACAACTTATTAAAAATAATATTTAAGGTAAATATTAGTTTTAATAAGTCAGGACTTAACATAATGCCAGCAGATCTTTTTGTAAAACATTGTTTTTATAGCATGTGATTTACATTCAAAATATTCTCGACGAGACACATTGTGCCACAACAATAGCCAAATGAAATTTTGGATCAAAAAGTATCAAACAATTACGGCAATTAATTCCTTTATTTTCTTTTACCTAATTAAACAATAATAAAAAACAAACTATCGTTAAGATTTTGGAGGTTGTAATAACACAAGATCTAACAATATTTTTACTAATTGTAACGTCAGGATCTCATTAGTTCTATGTTTTTTTCATTAGAACTTTTCTTAGTATTTTTATATATGCCAGTAAATGGAAAAAAATCTAAGATCGCAACGCAATACTAATACAAGACCGTAATTAATGTACATTCACGAGCAATAAGATACAATTTCCAAGAGCTGGCTTTTACCTCGATCAGAGATTAAAGCATTGCCATACAACGAGGCAATACCGCCAGTCTTTTGGGTACACTTCAAGTCGACAGCAATGAGGGGGAATTTTTTGACGCCAGGAATTTTTAGAAAGGAGTTATTGTTTATATGTAGTTTTAATTAATTAAGTGTTTTTATTTTTCTTGTTCTATCTATGTTTAATTAATAATCATAAAATTGACAAAAATATAATCATCTTCTTGCCCTTGTCCCGTGTTATTTGGGGTCGGCGCAACATGTTTTTTTCTTCTATTCTGCCCTGTCACTCGTCATGCTATCACTAACTTCCTTTTCTTTCATATCACTCTTCACACAATCCATCCATCTTTTCTTTGGTCTCCCTCTCCTTCTCCATCCATCCACATGTAAACTCATAACTGTTTTAGTAACATGCGCTTCATCCCTCCTCTTCACATGACCATACCAAGACAAACGATTCCCTTTCAAGTTTTCAGTCACTGGCGCCACTTTCAAACTTCCCCCATACTAATTTCTCACTTTATCCATTCTCGTCACAGCACACATCCATCTTAACATTCTCATCTCCGCTACGTGCAATCTTTTTTCATCCGTCTTTTTCACAGGCCAACATTCTGATCCATACAGTATAACAGGTCTTCACGGACTGACAGAGAATTGACAAAAATATATAAGATACAAATTACACATTGTTAAATTTTCAATCTGCTTTAACTTCAATTATCGTATACATATTTCTTGAATGATAAAAGTTAAGATAGATGGAAAAAGTAATAATGTACGAGTATGTATTTATTTACCTATTTAGGTGCAGCTGTGAGGCACACAACAACGTTTTTGCTCCATTTTTTTTTTTTTTTTTTCGTGTTACCTAATATTGTTTGTGCCTTGTGCTGTACCAAATACATTCTTTTTCTAATCTTTCTTTCTTTTGTATATGTTTTGGCTCGTGACTGTACCATGTTTTAATGCAAATAAAAATATTCATAATGATTTTGTGAAATGTTAAATTAACGTCAGAGACAACTTCATTAGCATAATTTAACACGAAGAAATTACTCACTGTTTAACTTTGTGGTAATTGTCCTTGTTGATAAGGGTCGTGATAAAAGGAAAAGTGAATGTTTGGACATTTATATTCATATTCGAGTATTATTTTTTCGAAAAAGGTTTGGATTGTAAAACTTTAAAATGGGCCATGGGTTGACTTTCGAAAGGGAAGCCCGGGGTCCTGTAACGCAAGGGCAAAAAAGGAATATAGGTGTGGTTTCAGTCAGTAAAAGTCTGTGACGCTCTCTCACTCTGCGCTAGAGCGGGATAAGCCATCAAGTAAATGACTAATGACTTCCCACCTCTCCCATGGAGACGGTGCGCGCATCTCCATAAAAAGAACCGCATGTTCCACAGTGCCGTTGCAAACATTTTACACCCGACCACTCTATTTACCCGAGCGTAGAACATGATGTACGACACGTATGCACTAAATGTGGTATTTTGCTCGCTTCCACGAATAGACTTCACCGATTGAATCCCTGAGCGCGGAGCGCGCATCGTTGCACGCTTCAGCCCCCCTAGCCAAGTTACAACCGTTTCGTTTCGATTCTCTTGTCGTTGATCGCCTAGAGTCGGCCAACAATAACTTAGCTAGGGGGGCTGAAGCGCGAACGTATCCACTATGTGGAACAGTTACAAGACCACCACCCAGCGCAAGAGCTTCACGAACATAGTGAATACCCAACTTAATGTGTGGTTTTACTTTTAATACCTCGTAGAACTAATATAAAGCCGATAACACATGAGTGCTCACTAAATTAAATTAACCACTAATACACCTAATTGAAATGCAATGCTGTTTCCAACGATGCTTCGAACGATAGAAATAGAATAGCTTTGTTTGAAATAGAGTGGGATCTAATTGTGTTGACCGTGTCGCCGCGAGAGCCAATCACTAGTTTTAAAATAAGTACACTCGCGAGCAGTAAAACCGCGTCAGTTAGTTTTATCGTCGTCTGTCTCTCAGTCTGTCTGTCAATCTATCTGTCTGTCTGTCTGTCAATACCCTTTATCTCGGGAACGCGTGGAGGTATCAAGTTGAAATTAAAACCATATACTTAAGTCTGCGGTCTCTTGAAGCTGTGAAAAAATCAAATATCTAAGTTAACGAATAAAAAAGATACGGCCCTTTATGTTGTTTCAATACTCTCAAAAGTATCAAAATTCATAGGGTACGTACTGTTGTTTATTATTACTGTTACCCTTTACTTTCAAGGGCCGCCCACGGTAACTTTTTAAAACGTTCCCGCAGATGGCGAGTTTCAGTAATATGTCTTTTATAACTTACCTGTATTAAAATTCAGAGCCGAAGCCTACTGCATGGGGCTTTGCGGTGACTTCTAAAGAGGAAACCCGGGGTCTTAGAACACTAGGTAAACAAGGAACACAGGTGTTGCTTTTAATACTGACTAAAACAACACCTTTGTTCCTTAAACGTCTCACAATGTCTCCGGCTCCACCCTAGAGCGATAAAAGCCATTGGAGGAAATCATCCAACTTAAAAAAGAACTCCTTAATATATTACGAGTTCTAAAAGCTCCATGAAGCGCTTATTTTTATATTCGTTTATTTCATTCTCGAAAATGCCTAATGGAGAGTTAAATGCTCTATGTTAGTAATAAAATGCTCAATTTTAGGTGTGTTGATGCGTATTAAAGCGATTTTTTAACAAATAAAACGATGTGTAAATTGAGGGGCGGCATACAAATAGGGCACTTTTCGCGGAAAAGCTCCGAACGAACCCGAAGTGGGCTGGATCAGCATTTTATTTATTGTATTAATTATGCTGATATTTCTGTACTGTAAAATATTTGAAATCCTAAAATAATATGTTTTTATTTTAAACTAAGCAGTTTCAGCCAACGGCTTCGAAATTAGGTTTCTCCATACAAACTTTGGACCCCCATTTCGTCCCTTTGAGTGGCGAATTTTGAAAAATCTTCTCTGAGTGCTCGCCTCCGTCATAAATGCAAGCCTTGTGCCAAATTTCACACTCCTAATTCCAGTAGATTCATCTGATTATATAATACTAGCTTCGGCCAGCGGCTTCACTCGCATGAAAGTAGGTTTCTCCATCCAAACTTTGGAACCCCATTTCATCATCTTAAGGGGTGAATTTTGTATTTGTTTTTTTTTTTTGATGTAAACCAGTGCTTGACTGCGATCCCACCTGATGGTAAGCAGTGATGCAATCATTGATGGTGAGGCGTACTAGTTTATTAAGAGCCTATTCACTCTAGCCTTGAAGGCGCCTAAATTATAGTTGGACGGGAAGACCACAGTAGGCAAATTGTTCCAGTCCCTCGATGTAGGCGGTATAAACGACGAAGCAAATCGCTTAGTCCGGACCGTTGGAGTTTCAACAACGTAAGGGTGGATACTCGCCGTACGTCGGGTTGTCCGATGGTAGAAAGGAGATGGCGGAATCAAGTCATGCAATTCCCGCGCACACTCTCCAAAATGCAACCTGTAAAATACCGATAGGCTGGCTACCCTGCGCCTGTGCTCGAGGCTTTGTAGATTGGATTTAACCAAATCTGGATCCCCAATTAGCCTCTCACTGAGTCCAAATCATCTCTTAGTGCTCGCCTACTTCATAAAAGGAAGCCTTGTGCCAAACATCGCACTCCTAATCCCAGTAGATTCATCTGTGCGTTGATATTTCAGTCAATTTATCCTTTTATGTAATATAGATCATATACGTATATATTGAAGAGCGACCCGTATTTACTAACCTATCTATAATAGAATTCCTTACCGGTCATGGCAAGCTCGGGAAGTTCCTGTTCCAATTATTCAGGCGGAACAAACGCTCAGGTGTCACCATTGTGCGGAACGCCCGGAGGACACGGTGGGTCATACCGTGGACGTGAGCCCCGCTAGAGTGGACTTATGTCGTGTCCTCGTGGCAATCGGTGGCGGCGACTTATCGCGCCGTGGTATAGACTATGGCCTACACCAGGGAGCTTAGGCCATGGTCCGAAGCGACAGGGAACGAGATGATGCAGTTGCCTCCTTAGGTAAAGCAGTAACGGTAGCGAGGAAGACGGCCCTGGCGTTGGGAGTCGCAGGACGACTACCGGCTATCGTAAGCGCGGGCTTGCAGACGACAAGTAAAGCGAAGCTCGCCGTCCGGCCGCCTGGTAAGGGTAGAGCCCCAGTTGTGTACGCGCCTCAAAGAGATGTCAGCAAACTATAGGACCGAGCAGGGCTGATGCCTGCTGGGGAGATTGGGCCTGAAAAGAATATAGTCATGGTCCTGGAACACAAAAAGCAACTGAAGGAACATAGGTGTGGATTTTGTCATAAAAAGTCTGATACATCCTCTTGCTCCAACCTAAGGCGAGAGAAGTAATAAGATAAATTCCCACCTCGAAAAAAAAAGCACCATCAGCATGACCGTGAAACCCTCTTTAAGTAAAGAGTGAAAAGGTTACTTTAGGCCAGCGTGCTCCATCATTGACCATATCATCGCATACGCATCAGGTGAGATATTTGTCAAACGCGAACCTCTAAATAATGAAAAAGGGAAAATCAGAATGGGTGGTGGGCATGCCCACCGTGCCCACAACAGCGGATCCGCGCTTACTTCGCATAGACCTGCAAAATCATTCATCTGATAACTGATAATGCTGTAACACAGATGTTTTCCAACAGAATGGTTTTATCGCAACGTAAAAGAAAAGAGACGAACTATAATAAACTATACAGCGCACACGAGTGCCACGTATGCCGATCTGGGCGCGTCGGTCTCCATACATTTCATATGGAAACTAGACTTGTAGAGCTACACTAGATCCACGCCACGCGACGTCGTTCTACGTACAAATCAGGCGTGATCTACGTGTGCATCGGTCCAATGTAGTTCTAGCATAAGGCTACAACTACAACTACTAAAATTGCTACTGACACATGGAACTTAAACTGTTAGTTCCTCCTCAGAGATTGCATCTCTATAGTAGAAATGCCAGTTGTATGACAATTAAAATTTATAATAAATTACCACCTGGATTCAGAATGCTACCAATTGATAAATTTAAACGTAAAATGTTTGCCTGGCTTTTGGACATATGCTTTTATTCGGTTAGCGAATTTTTAAATCATAGTTTTTGACATTAATAATAATAAATGTTTGAAGTAATGACAGTAATTAATAATGTGGGTTATTAGTATTTTGGTATTATAATTATTTTGACATTCTACCTAATAATTTTTGACATTGTATTTCTTTTTTGACATTATTTAAACAGACATTTAATTTTTTTTTAATGATAATTTTACCTACTGACTTTATTTTTCTTTTTTGTTTGTTTTTAAGTACTTGACATTAGTGATAAGTATAATTGTGTGATCATTTTGACATTTCATTCCATGATAATAATTTAATATAACAAAATTGTACTGGTCTTGATATTATATAAAAAAAACTATCTTAAATATAATTTTTAAAAAATTTCTACACCGGCAATGGTAGTGTACGTGAAACATTTTAATATTAAGATCTTGTATGTACCGTATGCTCAGAAATAAATTAATTATTATTATTATTATAAAAAAAAGTCACAATACAAACTGCGTTCAGACCCTAGGTAACCGGTCTACCACTCAGACGAAAGGAAGAGGCCGCACGTGCACATGCAATGGAGCGGCCCTCACGCCCCAGACGCCGGAATCCCGATCCCGATTTCCGGCCACCGTAGGCGCGGGCTAACGGACGGTGAGCATTGGGTAACACGCCGTCCGACCATCCGGTAATCGTCCGGACCGAGCCCAAGTCGTCGACGGCGCGTACTGTTCCACGTGTGCCTCAAGGAGATGTCAGCAAATCGAAGGGGCCCAGCAGGGTCGAAGTCTACTGGGACCAAGGGTCTGCTTCTGAAAGGAAGACTCGACCCTTATATGAAAGGCAACGAAGGAACAGGAGTGAGTTTTTAGTCAGTAAAAGTCTGACACACCCTGCCGCTCTTTACCACAGAAAAGAAAACAATTCTTTTTTTTTTTTTAATGTGAATGTGAGAACACCGTGGACTTCGCGAATTCTTAGGTTACTTCCTATTACGACTCACTTTTTTTTTAATATTATTATTTTTATTGTGCTTTTGGGTACAATATCGACTGGTCTACACTGTTCTTACATAATGTCTATTAATACTGTAATATGAAAATATTGTAAACAATCATTTTTTTAAAAGAGTAACCACGGAGTTTCTTGCCGGTTCTTCTCCATAGGAAACGACCAATTTGGAACCGTGCACTAGCTTCTGACGTTTTATAAGTGCCCATGTAGGCCTATGTGAAATAAAAAATTTTTGACTTGACTTGACTTGAATCAGACAAACTTCACCGCAGTTTTACCTGCGCAGGTCAGTTTGTACACGGAACTCTGTGCGTATGGCTGTTAAAACTCAGTTTCACACGGTGTTCCATGTGAGCGATCTATGTGATCTTGCGTGGTGTGGGTCCATTTTTAGGGTTCCGTACCCAAAGGGTGAAACGTGACCCTATTACTAAAGCTCCGCTGTCCGTCCGCCAGTCTGTCTGTCTGTCTGACATCAGTTGAAATTTTCAGAGATGATGTATTTCTGTTGCCGCTATAACAACAAATACTAAAAACCGAATAAAATAAATATATTGTTACGTCACACCACCTTAGCCGATGACAGCGCGCCACCCGAGTCAGCCAATCATGGCCAAGCCAAGCCACCACCGCCACTACCGGACGCCTCCGGTGGGGATAACGCAACTTAAGCAGCAGCAAGCTCAATTTTGCTCTCTTTTTCGTTGCGACGTTAGAACTGCTGAAGTTCTGTCTAATTGTATTTATAAAACTATTATATCAGTGTGATTATACAGTTCTGCCTTTTTTATTTATGCCCTTCTGTTTCAATATTTAAGTGGTGCTCCTATACAACAAACGTGATTTTTTTTGCCGTGTTTTGCTACGGACGGTACGGTATCTTTTTAGTCCGACCAGCACTTTTTTTTAGGGGGGAAAATCATCTAATGACAAATTCCGGTCTTGGGCGGAGCGGGAGATAGTGTCGACTTTTACTGACTAAAAACCCACTTCTTTTCCTTCTATGCCTTCGTCCCAGGGCCCCGGGTTTCACTTTCACACTACCCGTGGCCCCAATAAGTCGTACTAGCACTTGGCGCGTTTTTGAAAAATAAACAAAAAACTTAAACTTTATAGTACAGATCTCTTCACTTAGCCGGTTTATCATGTTTCAAATCTGTTTTGCAATCAAACAATGCTCGACTAATTCACAAACATTTCTCACTACTCAACGCAGTGAGCGTTGCAAACTAGCTACAAGCATATAGCTTGCGTTATATAACTGTTTTCAAACAACATTGATTCTCATCGAGATAGTTTCGAGCATAGCATAGTTAATAAAGCTGGACCTACTTATACATTACATTGTTTCTCACTTACATTGTACTTTCATGCAAAATAGGATGCAAATCAAGTAAACTTATGGCGTAACTAATTAAATTTTGGAAATAAGTGAAACAGAGGAAAGTCCTGCAAACTTCTGATGAATAGGGAGGCGATCATGGACGTACCCAGGGGGTAGGGGGCAGCCCCTCCACCCCCCCCCCCCCCCCTCTCCCACACTTTGGCAATGTTGTATTCCACTGTTACAATTGAAAAATCATTCAGCACACGTTAGACGTGTAAAATTTGGGCACGCCACAATTATGGCGGTAAGTCCCCTCTTTGAGGCGTGGTTGGAAAGACCTCACAGCGTCCTCACCTTCCGCATGACGCAGGTTCTCACCGAACACGGGAAGTTTCTGCACCGGATTCGTGCGGATGCGACGCCCGGGTGTCGCCACTGTGTGGACCGCCCGGAGGACACGGTGGAGAACATGGTGGAGGTGTGCCCCGCTTGGGCAGAGCAATCCCGTGTCCTCGTGGGGGCGATCGGCGGCGGCGATCTCTCGTGCCAGGCCATGGTCCGGAGCGACGAGGAGTAGCAGGCGGTCGCCTTCTACTGCGAAGCAGTAATGCTAGCAAAGGAGGCGGCCGATCGCGTGAGGCAATGGTCCTAACGCCCCAACCGCCGCCGGGATTCCGATCCCGATTTCCGGCCACCGTAGGCGCGGGCTTGCGGACGGGGAGTAATGGGTAGCCCGCCGTCCGATCGTCCGGTAACCGTCCGGACCGAAACCAAGTCGTCGAAGGCGCGTATTATTCCACGCGAGCCTCAGGGAGATGTCAGCAAATCGTAGGGGCCCAGCAGGGTTGAAGCCTACTGGGGCCGTTTTTAATTTAGTCACGAGCTCTTATACCTAATCTATCTCAAATTAAAACTGGACAAGTGCGAGTGGGACTCGCACACTGACGGTGCCGTACAAACTACAATTCCTGAATGGGGTCTCAAAGAATTTTCCGAATTCCAAAAAAGTATTACTTTTTTGTGACGTAGGTAACCAAAACTGTAGTCAGATTTATTCCTATGCCCGTGATATATACCCTATCATTTTTTATTACTTTGAGAGAATCTGAATATACGTTTTTTACAACATAGTTAGGCCGTTGCCATATCTTTTTTGACAGTTAACTCAGAAGCTTGATTTTTTCACAGCTTCAAGCGTATTAAAAAGTTTCTTAAACTCAAGGAGTACATTCCTTGAGAATAAGAAACTTTTACTTTATTAACACGTTATATGTAACGCAACAGATATTATGAATTCGTAATAACAAATAATATATAGATGTGCATAGCGGGCCGTGTTACTAAAACAATTATAAGAAAATATCTAAATATAACAAAACAACCAGAGCCATCCTTCCTTTTCAACGGCGGTATGTGGAACTTTGTACCGTAACGTAATTTCGTCATCATCGTCCCCAACTAGCTGAATAGTCACCAGTTTTTTACACAGAGCGACTAAAGATAACAGCATATTTTTGGAAGATAAAGCTACAGATGATATAAGTTCGCTAAAATAAATGGTAGATAAGTTGACCGCGAGGGTTACAAACAAATTACGAGCGAAGTAAAGACAACATAGAATAATTCAAATCGAAATAAGTTCAATCCACGAATGCCTACAGGCCTTTATTAATCGTAAGTACTTCAATAGATACGTACATTATACCCACCCAAACAAAGGCTTTATCAATTTAAATTATGTTTCGGCTACTATACCGCTGCTAAGTTGGTAGGTACCTAAGCATTTCAGAGCTTTCGACTCGAATCGATCAACCAATCATTGAAACAGAATTTCATTTTAGTTCTCAATACGCAACTTGAGCTCATACTCATCTATTAACGACCCATGAGTAGGGCTGCCATCCGTCCGGGATTCCCCGGATTTGTCCCAGTTTGAAAGGCGTCCGGGGGCCGTCCGGCAGAGGTTTTTAAAAAGTTGAAACCTAGCAGTACGCGAGACATGACGATACTTAACGAGCGCGAGAGTGTACCGCGAGAGTGTACCTATTTACTCGGTCCCGCTCGAGCCGCCTCGCTTCATCTCAGGAGAGCTCCGGTCAAAAGAAGCGAGGGGCGAGCGTGAAGCGAAGCGAGAATGAAGTATGTCGAATAGAACTGAGTCGAGTCGAGAGTGTACACAACTCCACGCGCTGCAAATGTCTCGTCGAGATATTCGTGCAGCGATACACTCTCGAGTGTACTGCTAGCATTAAAGTTAAGAGATAAATTGAAATAAATCTTAGTAAAAAAAAATGGTACCATATTACCTCAGAAATAATGTTAAATTTTATTAAAACTGTCTCTTAATTGTTGCGGTTACATACGTACCTAATTCGATTTCAATAACAAGCTGTTAAAATAAATAAACATTAAAAAATTATAACGATGATTTTAGTTTTTGTTGCAGAAAGTATTTTTCAGTGGTGTCCAGGGAAAAAACCATATCTCACCCAAATTTCCGGGATTTTTGCCGTGTTTATCCGGCGTCGGGAATTTAGGTGATGGCAGTTCTACCTATGAGGACTATATTATTTGTTATATATATATAAAGCATCTGCCTGGCTACAATCGAATAGGTATTTCGATTTTAGGGGAATTAATATTATTTGCCTATTTAGAAGAACTAGTAGTAGGGGCGCCGGCTTTTAGAAAACCTCATGGGTGCTCATGCTCATTTGATGACTCGAAAAAGTGGCGAAGTGTAAGAAGAGAAATGTTAAAAATTACATTCTGCGTACTAAATTACTTATTATGTTTGATAAACATGAAACCATTATGTAAAAATGAAACTAGTTTTTATTAACAACAAATATTAGGTATAATTTATACATACCCTACTTGTACCTACTAATCCATACTAAGTTGCCCGCATCATTAATAAATAAATAGAGACAACATCACTATATATTGTCCTGGACCCAAACTAAGGTTTTCCCTTGAACCTACTATGGAATCCAGGAACAACGAAGGTACCACAAACACCCAGACCCAACACAAATATGTGTTTCAACAACAAACATTTGTGTTGGTGCGGGAATCAAACCCGCGACCCTTGCTTTTCAACCGGCGCTCTAAACCACTGCGCTAAACGGGTCGTTAAGTAATGAAAAACGCCCATCTCTAAAAGGCGATTACTGATCAGCTGTTTCTTGATGTTTTTTCTCAGGCGTGCTCGGCACCCACTGTTTATTTCTCATGGGTACTCGAGCCCCTGAGCACCCACGGAGTCGGCGCCCCTGACTAGTAGATATTACGTACAATTTAAGCAGAGATAAAATTAATGTAACAAATCAGGTAGATCATCAAAAGTAGATGATACGAGCAGGTACTTAATTGTTATAATACTAGCTTCTGCCAGCGGTTTCGCCTGCGTGAAAGTAGTTTTCTCCGTATTAACTTTGGACAAACGTTTCATCCCCTTAAACGTTGAATTTTGGAAAACAATCCTCTCTTAGTGCTCGCTTATACCATAAAAGGGAACCTTGTGCAAAATTTCACGCTCCTTAGTCCCAGTAGTTTCGGCTGTGTTTTGATATGTCAATCAGCCAATCTCCTTTTATACAGGGTGTTAGAGACAGGTTTCTGCAAACTCTAAGGGTTTGCTCTGTAGACGAAACTGAACAACCTTCCACAAGATTTTAGAACGAAAAAAAAATCGGCCTCTCCATACAAAATTATAAACTTGTTTGGACAGTTCGTATGGAAACGCCGATTTTTTTTTTCGATTCCTGAAAAAAAATCTTTTGTAAGGTTGTTCAGTTTCGTTTACTGAGCAAGTCCTTAAAGTTTGCGGAAACCTGTCCCTTACACCCTGTTTATATAGATAACTAACTAGTTGGAAATCATTTAATGACTTCTTCCGTGGAGGTGGAGCACACCTGTGTCCTTCAGTTGCCCTTTGCGTTCTAGGACCTCTGTTTCCCTTTCAGAAATTCCCCGTGGGCCTAGCGGGTTGGCCCTGCTGGGCCCCTACGGTTTGCTGACATCTCTTTGAGGAGAGCGTAGAACACTACGCACAGTCGACGATTTTGGCTCTGTGTGGTCCGGAGCGAGAGGAAATGGGAAGTGGTCACCTCCTTCTGCGAAGCAATAATGCGAGCGAAAAAGATGGTCAAGAAGGGCCGATGTCCTCAAGGATCGTGGGATAATTTTACACGAGATATTGTAGAGATTTACATTGAATGTTCAAAGCCTTTTAGTACAAAGACGCGAGTTCAAGGATCTTATAATATTTAAACCCTCAAGTAACAAATATTGCAGTAACGAAACGCAACTTTGACATAACTTTAATTGCTTGTCCAACGTCAACAAGTAAATGTCAAACTGCAATGAATTAGTGCGATTTCTCTAATTAGAAAAGTTTGAATTCAAATATCTAAATAAGAATAAGTGTCCAGTGAAGTGTTTGTAGTGTTATTTTATCCAAAATGTCGGCTACGACATCTTATAATAATGATAAAGTGGTAATGGGTGAAGTGGAGTACCCGGCAAACGATCCAGCATCTGGGGCGTTTTTCCAACCAGATTATAAAAAGTAAATAAATGTTTTGTGTACTATCGGCTGTATCAAATCATCCAGACATAATTCAACGACACATAGTCAAGTATTTTTTTTGCGTTGCTCTAAGTGAAACACTCCTTCTACCATGGTTTACTTTACAGGAAATATACCTACTCAAGTTCTACAAATTTCAGAGTATAAACGTACCTAATTTCTTTATTTTTTTGTAGAGTACAGCAGTTCTCAAAGAAGAATATTTCGTATAATTCTTTAACATATTTAACAATCACCATTTTTATTTTGTTTTAGGAATGAAGACTTAAAACTCATGTTAGATGGCTCCAAAGACTCACTCAAGTTAGAAGCTATGAAGAGAATCATTGGTATGATCGCCAAGGGAAGGGATGCTTCAGATCTGTAAGTATACCTTGCGTCACAGTGTAGTCAAACATTGTTTTACTCTCTCCTATAATACCAAGTTGATCAATGATTCCTATATAACTTTCACTATTGTATTGTGTTAATTGTGTATGTATGTATACTATGTCATATCAATGCAACAGTTTTATGTTCCATATATCCAACATTCCGAATCATGATATCATGGCTGTTGTTAGCGTGTCATCATAACGCTGATGGATGTACTTATGGTCACTCAAAACTACTATTGGCGTGCGAACATCTATATTATCTTCAAACTTAAGTTCCCAAGGCTTTTCATCAAGTGAGATAGTGGTCAAGCCTATCAATATAATAATAATTTAAAAAAACACCTACTTCCATCCCGTCCAATAATAATTTGGGCGTCTTCAAGGCTAGAGTGAATAGGCTGTTCACTCTAGCCTTGAAGACGTACGTACGACGTTGTAGGCATCAGGTGGGATCCCAGTCAAGCACTAGTATATATTAAATAGCAAATGCTGAGGTGGTCACCCTTGCGGAGCGGGCACGCTTGATGCATTTTGTACTCTGTTCTTGTTTACTTTGTGCTTGTGTTTATAACCATTGTGCTGTGTCTGTCCCAAATAAAAGTTTTTCTATTCTATTCCAAATGCTAAAAAAAAACCTTGTCAAATTAAGTTTAGCAATCTCAGTTAAACCCAATATAAAAGAACAGATTTTATTACTACAATTAATCAACAAAAACTCACTTCCACAGGTTTCCTGCAGTTGTAAAGAATGTGGTTTCAAAGAATATAGAAGTAAAAAAACTGGTGTATGTATACCTAGTGAGGTATGCGGAGGAGCAGCAGGATCTGGCACTGCTGTCCATCAGCACCTTTCAGAGGGCTCTAAAGGTAATTTAAAGAATCAAGATTCAAAGCATTGTATTTCAAACTAGCTGCTACCAGCGCATTTGCCCTCGTGATAAAAGGTCGAAAGTTATATCAAAGAAAAATATTCCCAAGATAAAAAGTATCCTATGTGAAGTGTAAGTAGTGTGTAAGTACTTGGTAAACGGGTAGACCATGTCCTGGAATAGGACAAGGTCTACCCGTCTACCAAGTTTCATCAAAATCTAATCAGTAGTTTTTGTGTGAAAGAGTAACGAACATCCATACATACAAGCTGTCACATTTATAATTTTAGTAGGATAAAACATTTACGATATATATGTAAATTAAAAAAACAATGATTTTAATATTTCACTTACTTTTACCAACCATAGAGTTACAGTTAAAAGAAAGAAAGAAAAATATTTATTTGGCACACGTACACAGATACACACAATGCAGAAACAACATGTAAATACTTAAGATAAAAAAAAAATATTTTCTTATTTTATAATAAGAAAATATTAGCAGTTATATAATATTATTTTTAAGATCTGCAAATATCAAAATTTGTTGAGAACAAATTTAAGAAAGTATAAAAAGAGGTGTGTCTTAACATCTGGACTACAAAAAAAAAACAATACACTCTAAAATCCTATTGGTCTGCACGGAGACATGCACTGTACACTGCACACAAAATTGGCGTTAAGGGTGATCCACCGAAAAATTCGCTGATTGTACTTCACCAGAGAACTGGCTCACTGTTTAGTTTTAGCTATGGAGTAATAAAATAATAATAGTAAAATAGTCATTTATTTCCAAACTTTGGGGTGATACATTTTTCTTTGTGTGGCTGTAATACTGGTTATAATATGCGCCTCAGTTTGGTGTGCCTTTTGGCATAGGCCTCTGTCCCTTGCTACCCTTATCTAATATGGACACAAGGTCAGGCGGATGTCGTCTTCCCATCTTCTCGTTGGGCGACCCTGTTTTCTGATGCCATCTCTTGGGTACCTTAAGGTCACTTGCTAGCTCCATTGTTTTTATTTTTATTCTTTATAGATTAGCGCTTAACCGCTATCTCACCCGATGTATGCGCGACGATGCGGTCGACGATGGAGCGCGCTAACTATAACTAAACTAAAAAATGCATAATAACTTTAATTTCGGACGTTGGTGACAAAAATTAACGAAACAATCAAAAACAAATTGTTTAGTTTCTTTCTTTCTTTCTTTTATTCCCAGGACCCAAACCAGTTGATCCGTGCGAGTGCTCTCCGTGTCCTCTCATCCATCCGAGTACCGATGATAGTGCCTATCGTGATGTTGGCTATCCGAGACTCAGCCAGTGACATGTCTCCGTACGTCAGGAAGACTGCTGCGCATGCTATACCAAAGTTGTATAGGTAAGTAAATTCCTAATTTAAAAAGAGTAATATTTTTTTTTTGCTGGTGGATTTTCCAAATACCACCAGCTCTTAATGTGATGTTTTTTTTTTTTAATATTATTGATAGGCTCGCGTTTGACCACTATCTCACCTGATGGTAAGCGATGATGTGGCCGAAGATGGAGCACGCTTGCCTAGAAGTAACCTATTCACTCTTGACTTAAAGACCCCCTAGGTTGTAGCTATCAGGGAACACAATTTGACAACCTAAACTGAACTTTTAAAGGCATGGAGCTACATAGCGTATATTACTTCATCCCTTTTTCTCGGTCGCACGCTTGACATTTTAACGCGTAAGTAAAGCCCCTGCTTTAGTTTTAAAGTGTTTGGCAGGATTGTGTAACTGCGGCGAGTTTCAAGTATCGCCATCTCGCTCGCATTGTACGAAAGATACGCGGAACCATCGCCCGACTTGACTCGCAGTTCTGCCGAGTCAACACGAGTCGAAAAAAAAAGCAACTCCAGTTGACTCGATTCTTTGACTCGAGTGACTCGATTAAAATATTCGATTCGCCCATATAATAAAATTATTCAACTCGTACTGATTCACTTCATGGTAGTATAGATATAGTATAGCATCCTTGTTAACCAACTTCCAACCTCCTCCATGGAGGTTCTCAAGTCCTCTGAATATTTTTTGTATTTTATTCTTTCTTTATCAAAGAGCTCTTTATAAGCCTAACTGCGCAGAGTTCGAGATTTTTTTATTGCCAGAAAAACCAACTTGAAATATTGTGTATTTCAAGTTGGTTTTTCTGCTAAAATGAATGCTTGAGTTGGTGGTAATGGATTCAAATTACTTCGACACGAGTAGGTATAGAAGGATCTAAACTTGAATTTACAATCCGATAAATTTATTGGGTAACTACTTGACACATTTTTTGTTATTATTCGTATAAAAAACTAACTTTATCCAAAATCGCAAATTGATAGATTTTTTCATGAAGCCGTTCGAAATTAATTAACTTAGAAACCTTTCAAAAAACAGGTCCTAAGCTGTTAAGCAACAGCTTAGGACCGGTTTTTTGTTAGCCGCAAGAACTGTGCGATCGAATTTACGTACAGTTTTGATGATGACTTTTTAGGGTTCCGTGGTCAAATGGCAAAAAACGGAACCCTTATGGATTCGTCATGTCTGTCTGTCTGTCTGTCCGTCCGTCCGTCCGTCCGTCCGTCCGTCCGTCCGTCCGTCCGTCCGTCCGTCCGTCCGTCCGTCCGTCCGTCCGTCCGTCCGTCTGTGTGTCTGTTCAACTGGACACAACAAGTCCAAGAAGAACAAAAATATAGAAAGTCCAAAAAAAAAGAAAAGAAGAAAAAAGACCAAGTCCAAGTTTCAACATTTTATTTCGTCGGCCGTCCGTCCGTCCGTCCGTCGAATTATACTGTTGAAACTTGGTAAGTAGATGTATTCTGAGAACCGCATTAAGATTTTCACACAAAAAATAGAAAAATAACAATAAATTTTGCGGGTTCCCCATAGTTAGAACTGAAACTTAAAATTTTTTTTTCTTCAAACCCATACGTGGACAGCTCTCAATAGAGTCTTCAAAAATGATATTGAGGTTTCTAATATAATTTTTTTTTTTTTCTAAACTGAATAGTTTGCGCGGGAGACACTTCCAAAGTGTTAAAATGTGTCCGTCCGTCCCCCCTGTAACTTCTAATATAAGAGAATGATAAAACTAAAATAAATATATGATGTACATTACCATGCAAACTTCCACCGAAAATTGGTTTGAATGAGATCTAGTAAGTTGTTTTTTTTTAATATGTAATAAATCGTAAACCGCAATTTACCTTTCAAGTTTGTACGGAACCCTCAGTGCGCGGGTCCGACTCGCACTTGCCCAGTTTTTTATTCTTAGTATGTCTTTTTTCCTGTTTCATATATAATAATAATAATAATAATTTTTATATTTTTAAATGATTTTTTTTCTATATGATTTTGTTAAAAAAGGAATATTTAAAAATTTAATTAATATGAATATTGAATGAATAAAGTGAATAATAATTTATTTAATATTTCTCTATATAATGCTCCATATATAGCTGTCACTAAACACTTATCTATTATTTATCATTTACTACACAGCTTACTTACTTACATTACTACTATATTTATTTACCTCACACCTAACAAACTGATTAACATCCGTAGACTCATAGCAAGGTTCAGTTGAAAACCAGCGTCAGGCAACTGGTACGTAGTGGCTTGGCATTATGCTGAACTGGACGTATTTGGCGCAGCCGTGAGACACACAATGTTGATGCATCAACTTAAAAATACATTTTTAAGTTTAAGTACTCATTTAAGTTTCTATATTATAATTTGTTATCTCATTGTGTGTACCTGTGTGCCAAATAAACGTGTTTTCTTTCTTTCTTTCAACAAAAAAACGATGCACAATCTACAATGTAACATCACCGCAATTAGGCTACGCGCTTAAAAAGAGAAAGCGAATGTTTCCACCACGCGCGTACCTTTTCTTATAGCAATATTTGAAATGCCGATTACCGCTTCATTTTTTTACCAATTTCGATGCGGCTTTCACAAAAATATTGAATTTTGATGCGGCTTTCACAAAAAGATTGATTTTAAGTGTTATTTGTTGTTTCGTAGAAACTATTGTACGAAAGATAAACACAGGCATGTTCCCAATTTAATTTGTAATAAGTATTAAATTATTAATTATTTTTATTTGTAATTTAATTTGTATTATTTATTTGTAATATATTTAATTGCATTCTACTTGATATATCTGTTATCTTTATTATTTATTGTGCACACCTACCATAGTGTTGTCTCTTTTAACTCAAAGGTTGACTGGTAGAAAATGCCTTGTTGCATTAAGTCCGCCTATGTACCACTACTGTACATGAAGTTTAAATAAATAAATAATGTTATTTATTAATTAGAGTGATTTTTCTCTCAACAGTCTGGATCCAGAACAGAAAGAGGAGCTGGTGTCAATAATAGACAAGTTGCTATCAGACAAGGCGCCGCTCGTCGTTGGATCAGCCGCCATGGCTTTCTCCGAAGTCTGCGGAGAACGCATGAGTCTTATACATAGGAGTTACAGGTAAATAATATGGTCTATTTGTCAGTGAAATCTGTCAAAAAAATAGTACGGAAGTGTCAGCGAAGTCAATAGCACGGAAGCCAGCTTGACAGCGGGACGTCAGCGGATATGTCACACCGCTTGACAGAATCTGGGTTGGCTGGCGTTCATGCGAGCGAAACAGATAATTTCGACCACAGAGACGCGGGGCTCTTTTTACTGTCTGCAGCCGTGTGAACAACATCTAGTCTGGGGACTGTCTCTCGGCTCGCTGTGAATTGACCATCTAAAGCCTACGTCATAAATTCATAGTAAATAAGTTGCGAGATCTGGAATAGTTTGTTTATTGCTTGTTACCCATTCATCGCCCATAAAATATAGTCGATCGGCATCCTGAACCGAACGTATTTATTATACTTAAATTTTCAGTCTATAAAACATTATTTTTAGTATATGCGAAACCTGAATATAGTTGGTTCAAAATCAGTAACTGAATCGATTCCAATCATTTTTACACTGTTATATTTTTCCTAAAAATATTTAAAAAAGGTTACAAGTTGGACACCACCGATACTAAGTACAATAAAGGTCACGGCAGTTCACAGTGGGCATTAGGCATCAGCGCATAACTACGCGCGAGAGCAAAACAACCCCTCAGTCGCCCGGATGCCCCGGTGACCATGTATTTGTACGCACAACCAGGTAATACAACCAGGTAATATAAAAACCACGATTAACATTAAAGTTCATAAAATAGTTAATAGACACTATACTTATAAAAAGTAAACCACCTGTATACATCGAGTTGAAATTATCTCATAATGAGCGACCAATAGCGCAACGCTCCGTAGATACGTAACGTGCAAATTATTCATGTACCTACAAGTCCACGTACTGATAGATGTTTACGTTTCTATAGCTTGGGCGATTATTTTTTACCCACAATGGTGTGCCTATAATTTTTTTTTTTTTTTTATGTGTATTTGAATTTGTGTATTATCGCAATTGAGTTGTCATCTTTGTTTAACATTACTGATTAAGCAGTGTTGTTGTGTGAATGTGAGTACCAATACAAACCAATTATGGTTTAATGGTACAATAGAAACCAAAACTGTAAAGATACTGTGTATGGAACAATAAATAAAAAAAAAAAAACAAGCTTTTATAACTTTGTGATTTTTGATGATACAGTTATGAAATTTAGTACATAGATTCTTTACATAAATATACTAGACACGTTTTTCGGGTTTCGCATATACTAAAACTAATGTTGTATAATTGAAACAGTCAAAACTGTTAATGGGTCAAAACCACTTTTGACTGTAAGAATTGGTTAGTAGTGCTTTTGACCCATATAAACTTCTTTAAAATTACTAGTATTTACTCAAAAACATGTTGGTTTTAGGTTTTTTTTTAATGACAATTTAATAAGGGTTTTGGCCAGTTGAAACTAGCCAAAACCAGTTTTAACAAATAAACAGTATTTTGGCTGTAACATATATATTAATGTTGTGTATTTCTATCAATGAATTTCAAACAATTTGACTAATTTCGTTTGCACGCCAAATGTCCCATATATTAATTAAAACAGCTACCGTTTGCAGGTCGGTAGCAGCTTAAGAATGATGAAGAATGGTATACTCAGAACCATTATTTTATTAATCTTCCCAAAAGGAAGAGATTTTTTTGCAATTTTATATAGAATAATCAGAAAAACTTCATTGTGCACCTAAATACATATAACTAACTTATGCTGCGTCATACGTCATATTTTATTTTAACAGGTGACACTCCAAAACTCAAATAAGTAGTGTTTATGCAGATGTTAGCTTGTACAGAAATTTTAGACGTTTCAGAACAAAACTGAAATGTCAAAACTTTATAGAAGGTGATCAATGATTACATCTGTAGAACTAAGGTTTAATCTGTAGCATAGACTTAAATAATTTGTAACTCTCTTGATGAAGTGAGAGAAAATGTCAGACTTTTACTGACTAATACCCAGCCGACTTCTTTCTTCGGGACGTTCCTGCACCGGATTCGGGTGGATGAAACGCCCGGGTGTCACCGTTGTTTAGTCGGCCGGAGAACACGGTGAAGCATACGGTAGAGGTGTACCCCGCCTGGGCAGAGCACCGCCGTGTCCTCGTGGGGGTGATCGATTGCAGCGATCTCTCGCTCCGGGCTTGGTACAGGCCATGGTCCGGAGCAAGAAGGACTGGCCTGGTCGCCTCCTTCTGCGAAGCAGTAATGCTAGCAAAGGAGGCGGCCGGACGCGCGAAGCAGTGGCCCTCGCGCCCCAGCCGCCGGGATTTCGATCCCAATTTCCGACCACCGTAAGCACGGACTTGCGGACGGCGAGCAATGGGTAGCTCGCCGTCCGACCGTCCGGACCGAGCCCAAGCTGTCGATGGCGCGTAGTATTCCACGCGCGCCTCAAGGAGATGTCAGCAACCGTAGGGACCCAGCAGGGTCGAAGCCTACTGGGGCCATGGGTGATGCAAAAGAGATCCCCGGGGCCCTGGAACAATGGCAAAAAAGGAACAGGAGTGGGTTTTTAGTCAGTAACTTACACGCCCTCTTGCTTCGCCCAAGCGCGAGGGATGTCATTAGATGATTTACCCACTAAAAAGAAACAAAAAGCCGTCATTTTTCAGTGGCTGCTTTGTATTTCAGAGTCTGTGTGACTTTCGAATAATCCCTGATGTTTATCTGTAAATTTGCTTGTTTAATAAATATATAAAAAATCTACAGGAAACTATGCTCTCTGCTAGCAGATGTCGATGAGTGGGGACAGCTGACTTTGCTCAATGTGCTCACTGTGTATGCTAAGACATGCTTCGCAGATCCCAACAGCGAGGTAAGTTTTACTTTATACTCTATACTGTCCCACTGCTGGGCTATTTCTTGCCCTTCTTCAATGGCAAGCCATTTCTTAAGGAAGACATCCAAATCGTCCCGCCGTCTCCTTCTTGGTTTGCTGCGACCCCGTCGTGCGATTTCAGGGTACCAACTTTGTGTCTTTCTGACCCACCGCAATGTTAACGTTAATTCTATTCTATCAATTGAAACAGACTTCATGTGGGAAGATCCTTAAGGATTTGCTTTTTTTTATGTAAAACTGTAATAAATAAATTAAGTAAGGAATCTAAATATACATTTAAATTACACAAATAAATTCCAGAACTACTCCAGCGATAGCGACACTGACAAGCCGTTCTATGAGTCGTCGAGTGACGGTGGCACTCCTCGCAAGCAATCTTCCACGTCGCCTAGCTTAGACGCCGACCATCGCCTGTTGCTGCGCGCTGCCAAGCCGCTGCTGCAGAGTAGGAACTCCGGAGTGGTGCTGGCTGTGGCGCAGCTGTTCTATCATTGTGGACCAGGTAACTCCTCGCAAGCAATCCTCCACGTCGCCTAGCTTAGACGCCGACCATCGCCTGCTGCCGCGCGCTGCCAAGCCGCTGCTGCAGAGTAGGAACTCCGGAGTGGTGCTGGCTGTGGCGCAGCTGTTCTATCATTGTGGGCCAGATAACTCCTCGCAAGCAATCCTCTACGTCGCCTAGCTTAGAGACCGACCATCACCTGTTGCTGCGCGCTGCCAAGCCGCTGCTGCAGAGTAGGAACTCCGGAGTGGTGCTGGCTGTGGCGCAACTGTTCTATCATTGTGGACCAGGTAACTCCTACACGTCGCCTAGCTTAGACGCCGACCATCGCCTGCTGCCGCGCGCTGCCAAGCCGCTGCTGCAGAGTAGGAACTCCGGAGTGGTGCTGGCTGTGGCGCAGCTGTTCTATCATTGTGGGCCAGATAACTCCTCGCAAGCAATCCTCTACGTCGCCTAGCTTAGAGACCGACCATCACCTGTTGCTGCGCGCTGCCAAGCCGCTGCTGCAGAGTAGGAACTCCGGAGTGGTGCTGGCTGTGGCGCAGCTGTTCTATCATTGTGGACCAGGTAACTCCTCGCAAGCAATCCTCCACGTCGCCTAGCTTAGAGGCCGACCATCGCCTGTTGCTGCGCGCTGCCAAGCCGCTGCTGCAGAGTCGGAACTCCGGAGTGGTGCTGGCTGTGGCGCAACTGTTCTATCATTGTGGACCAGGTAACTCCTACACGTCGCCTAGCTTAGATGCCGATCATCGCCTGCTGCTGCGCGCTGCTAAGCCGCTAAAAATGCCGGGGATAAAAAAAATCCTAGCACGTAGGATTTCTAGGACATAGTCTACTCGTGTGCCAAATTTCATTCAAATCTGTTTAGCCGGGAAAAAGAAAAATTATACACACATACATACAAACTTTCACCTTTATAATGTGATGGTATCCCGCTGAAGTGCGTCGGGGATATTTGCAAAAGCTCATATTGGTTGCCTTTACACAACAATAAGGTGCGCTTCCCCGGTACACAGGATGTAGGAAGCACCAACAGTATCCGATCGTGATTACAACCTTGCCTGGGCTGTGTGTATGTGGACAAATGCAATGCAATCACTCATGGGTAGTTTTTTTGAGGTAGGAAATCATCAAATGTCTCCTTCCATTCTGTATAGAGCGAGTGACTAAAACCCACCTGAGTTACTTTAGTTACCCTTTGCGTTCTTCGACCGCGGTAACTCTTTCTAACAATGCCGCAGCCCAAGAGTTCTCGGTAGAGTGACCCCATTGTTATTTGTTGATTTTAGGGTTCCGTACATCAAAAGGAAAAAACGGAACCCTTATAGGATCACTTTGTTGTCCATCTGTCTGTCGGTCAAGACCCTTTATTTCGGGAACGCGTTGAGGTATCGAGTTGAAATTAAAACCATATACTCAGGTCTGCGGTCCCTTAAATCTGTGAAAAAATCAAACTTCTGAGTTAACGAAAAAAAAGATACGGACACTTAAGGGAATCAAAATTCCCCTTTGTAATTCAATTCCGGAATTGGACTGTTTTCATAGGTAATTTTGGCCGAACCCTCAGTGCGCGATTTCAACTCGCACTTGCCCGGTTTTTGTATTATTTCAATCAATTCATCAATTTAATTACTATATTCGGATTTGTACCTATAATATAATGTAATGATGATAATGATAATTATTTGTATTATGTGATTTATGTTATTTTTTATTTTATCTTATATATCGCACCACCGGTGTGACACTGTCACTTATGCAAAAATGTAGTTTTTCAGGAGAAGCATTTAAAACTTTGACACCTCACAAAACAATGACTTAAGAATATATAGACAACTTTTAACTTTACTTTTGGATAAATCGCATCAAGTAAAGGGGTGCTTTAGGATCATTTTTAGATATTTAATTCATTTTTTTATTTTATGCAAAAGTGACAGTGTCGCATGTCGAAATACGAAATCTCAGAAACTATAGCACCTACAAACTTAAAACTTGGCGGGTAGGTTCCTAGGGTGGTTCCTCATAGGGTGTAGATATCCGCTAAGTACGGATTTTTACGAAACTCCACCCCTAAGGGGGTAAAACGGGGGTTGGTAGTTTGTATGGAGAAACCTACTTTTACGCGAGTGAAACCGCTGGCAGAAGCTAGTTGTAATATAATAATGCCTCTGCACGTGTTGGTTTTGATTGTTAGTGCAGAGATTACCTGTCATAATATTAATAAATCAATTCATTGTACCAACCCGCACTGGGCCCACGTAGTGGATTACGGCCCATTCCCTCTCCTAGAGAGGAGGCCTGAGTCCCAACAGTGGGAACATTAAAAAAAGGCCGACTATGCTATGCTATGCAATTCATTATCACTCTAGTACTCGTCGACTTGGTTTAAATTCTGCCTTAAATAATTCGTAATTTTTATGTTTGTTAGCTCAAGAATTACCTCCGGTAGCAAAGGCAATGGTGCGGCTATTGCGCGCTCCGCTTGAAGTGCAGAGTGTGGTACTGAACTCCATCGCGTCACTTACTGTCACCAGAAGGGTAAGTTTCTTCTACTTCAACTATTAAAGGTTTCCAATTTAATATTTCTAGGTTGACTCTCTGAAAACAAGGATAACAATCTTGGTGTACCTAACTTTGATATTTTTTTAAATGATCATTTACTATGGTAGGCGCCAGACAAATTTGCCATAAAGTACATTGACCTTTCCCTAATACATATCTCTTCTTAAGTAACCTGAAAAATAATAGTAAATCGTTTTACATTACTAGAACATGTAAAGGATCACGATGACTACGATAAAGAGGTCGTTTAAGGACAGCTTAAGGTCGTTATTTCCGTGTTTGAAATTAAATCTGTCATAAAAAATTATATATCTGTCTATAAAGCAACTTGCAGTATTCGGGAGTTAATTATATAAACCCCTCACTTGCGTTCGGGATTAAAACTTAGTAATCTTCGTTTCATTTGGAATTCAAAATGCCGCCCGCGACTTAAAGACACTACTTTATCCCCTATTCACAATCTACTATTATCTGGCGCCTACCATACCATCATCATCTTCCTGCCCTTGTCCCGTGTTATTTGGGGTCACTCGTCATGCTATCATTAACTTCCTTTTCTTTCATATCACTCTTCACACAATCCATCCATTTTTTCTTTGGTCTCCCTCTCCCTCTCCATCCATCCACATGTAAACTCATAACTCTTTTAGTAACATACCAAACATTGAAATATCACACAATTGTAAAACCATTACAAACAATGTTCATTTGTCCACAGACTCTCTTTGAACCATTCCTGAAATCATTCTTCGTACGCAACTCCGACCCGACTCACATCAAGCTGCTGAAGCTAGAGATCCTCACGAACCTGGCAACGGAAGCCAGTGCAGGAGTCATCCTGAGGGAATTTCAGACCTACGTGACGTGTAGCGACAAGGCCTTCGCCGGGGCTACTATACAGGCTATAGGGAGGCTGGCTGTGGCTATACATACTGAGACAGAGACTTGCTTGAACGGGCTGTTACATCTGCTTTCGAGCAAGGATGGTAAGTATATAGGGTGTGTGTGTGTGTGTGTAGTGTATTTTATACTCCATTCGCAATAAGGTTAAACATTTAAACAAAGCTTTTTTTAGTGTCCGTCCAACCGTTTTTGACTACTATTCCGTAATCATAGCAAATCAATAACATAATAGCAAATCCGATTTTTACTAAGTACATCGTATGTGTAATAATTTACTGAGCATTTAATTTTTTTAATTATTAAAATCCGTCAAGAAATGGTGAATTTATTAAAGTTTTTCAGAACGGCTACTTCGAAACGCGTGCTCTCGCTGGACTGTTTACGATGACGTCATCTGTCATGATCCGTGCAACGAACGGCTTGATCGTTTTCATTCGCCGCTTTATTCGATTCATTCTCGGGCGCGTTTCTGGAAATACACTAAAATTTCTGTATCTTCGTCATTTTTGGTCCGATTTAAATAATTTCTTCACAGTATTTACTGTTTTTTTTTTGACGCTATAAGTCTGCATACTCCAAAAAATCATGACTGATCCTCATTAGAGACACAATAGAAAGACAATGAGCAAGCAAACGCCGGCGTTCGCTTGTGGTTTATAAATTAAAAGCAAACAAAAAAAAGTGGTGACAATACCAACTATTGACTGCAGCCACCATTTATCATGCTTGATGGCAATACACGTCAAAATCGGTTGAACGGACAGTGCAAAAGGTTTGTTTAAATGTCTAATCTTAACGTGAATGGAGTATACACTTCAAATGTATGATATTTTTTTTTAAACCAGCCTGTGGCTCAACACAGCTGTGGTAGAACATGTCTTTGGTATATTTTTCAACTGACACACGGGCGAAACTAGAAGCTATTAATAAAATAAAAAACCCTTTTATGTTAGGTTTGCCTCTATAAATATTAATAAACTGTATCTTGTCTGCAGAGTGGGTAGTATGTGAGGCCGTGGTGGTGGTGAAGCGAGTAGTTGGTGGTGGTGCCACGTCTGCCAGAGCTGCTGTATCCAGAGCTGCTAAGTTGCTGCGATCAGACAGGTATGTTTTAGAGAGAATTTAGTTAAATTTGAATAGCTGTGTGTCTCTTGCTCTATGACATTGACCTTGAAACAGGCTTCAAAATTGTTATTAGCTGGTTTTACTGCAAAAGGAGAGAAATAGCACTTGTCAAATGGAGTAACAAGCAGACACAAATAAAGACCAGTATCCTTGTTGCTATGTTTTAGCAAAGTATTTGAAAAGGTGATGTTAAATCAAATTCATTTTGATACGAATAAAATCTTGAAAGATATACAGTATGGTTTCATCAAAGGACGTTATTATACAACTGGTGCTGGTGTCTCCTTTCTAAAACACATTTTTAATGCGTGGCAAAGATGCTATATGTATCTTCTGCCACCTATCTAAGGCGTTTGATTGCGTGGTTCATGAAACGTTGCTCTTGAGACTTGAACATTATGGATTAAGCAAAACAGCGTTAAACTTGGCAAAATATTATTTGAATAACAGACAACAATTAGTACATATAAACGGTGTCAATTCGTCGGAATTAAATGTGAAAATGGGGGTACTGCAAGGCTCAAGTTTGGGTCCATTTTTATTTTTAAAGGTTTGTAACTTACATAGTTTTGAACGGATTTAAAAAAAAAATTCTGTTTACAATTTTGGAAAAAGTTACTTTTTGGTACAAATGTAGTGACATCTATGGCGCCACATATGAACTAAACTACGAAATCGCGCAATTAATAATATAATATTCCACAACTATTACACAACGCCGTCTAGTCCCAAGCTAAGCAGAGCTTGTGATATGAGTACTAGACAACTGATAAACATACTTATATATTTCTAAATTCATACATATTGGGGCAGAATGGAAGAAAAAAACATGTTGCACCGACCCCAAATAACACGGGACAACGGCAGGAAGATGATGTTGATGATACATATATAGATAAACTAGCTATTGCCCGCGACTTTGTCCGCGTTAAGTTCGTAAAACTATAAGAACAATCATTCTGTGCTTGCAATGTATTTCGAAAGCATCGCAATTATTTATTGTACTTTAACATAAAACGGTTAAAGGTAAAAACGCAAATTACCTTCAGGAAACATGTTATTTATGTACTCGTCCAGATCCAGATGTATGAACGTCAATTAATAGAAAGACTATGTATAGGTCGTAGCAGTTGGCATTTCTGTCTACCCCAAGGGAAAAGGCATAAGTTTATGTATGTTTCTGGTTTATGTTCTGCTAAAACAACATTGTATAATTTTAACCCCTCGCTACAGTGAGCACGCCACAATCGCAGCGGTAATGCCTGTCTTTGAGGAGTGACTACAGAGGCGTCACGTGGCGTGACTCACCGTATGTGGGTGTTTGGGAAGGTATCTGTATCGAATTCAGCGGGAAGCAACACTCGGGTTTCACCATTGTGGGGATCGCCCGGAGAATACGATGGAGCATACGGTGGAAGTCAGTCCCGCTTGGTCGGAGCACCGGCGCCGCTGTGTCCTCATGGAGGCAATTGGTAGAGAAATTGTCAACCAGTAGCCTTCTTCAGTGAAGCACTACGATCGAAGAAGGTAGCTGAAACTATGACGGATAGGACATCCTGACTCCTCAGCTGTCGCTGCAACTGACGCTCCGGGTGTTGAAAGCCGCAGGATGATTCCCAGCCATCGCAAACACGGGATTGGTGCCGTCCGGCCGTCTGGTCAAAGCAATCCTGAATCGATGGCGTGTAGTATTCTACGGGTGACTCAAAGAGATGTCAGCAAATGGATAGGGCTCTCTAGGGCCGATGTCTGCTAGGGCTGCGAGATTGTTCGAAAGAGTTACCTCCCGTAACAATTTTCGCCTCAATAATGTGTCACTGAAGAGTTTAAGTAGTTAGACAGCTTTGGTAGAGGTAAACAAAGGAGCATAATCGGGACACCGACCTTCAGCTGGATAACGTTCACTAATAAAATACCCTTAAGTGAATCCAAAAACTACCTTCATCATTAACTATCTTCCTCCATAACAGTACTTATGAAGAATTTGCGATCTGAGAGCATGCTTGCATTCATTGTTGCAGCTTGATCATTTTGGGCGATAGAATTACTTGTTCATTTACCTAGGATTTTTTGGTGTGTATTTAACTGACGTCCCCGTATATTAGACAAATGTTTTTTCCTTGGGAACTACCCTATGAAGAGTCTTCAAGTTTTGAATGAATTTCGGCGAAATCTTGAGCGCGTGTTTCCCCGTCCAATCGAACTCGCATATTGATGGCCAAACCGAGAAATGACTGACGCCGATTGCCTCTATGACGACACGGCGGTCCACCCAAGCTGGATAGACTTCCACCGCATGCTACACCGGGTCCTCCGGGCGATTCACAAAATGGTAATATCAGGGTCCAACCGAATCCGAAACAGAAACCGTTCGAAACACCCACAACAGTCCTGAGCTTGTGTATCCATAAAACAATGAAATTACGGAAAACAAATGTAGCATGCGATTAGTGTTATCCCTGAGACTGGCCTCCCTCAGAGGGTTGTTCCAGTGTTGGTCACCACTCACTGCAAGGAGGTAACGTCCAGAAGTCGACGTAAGTCTGCAAGGAATCTGAGATACATCATACGTTGTCGAACTGTGATCAGAAAAACACACTCGACCCCGTTTTATATGAAGCAGTAGCACGCAGCAGCAGACTGTCATTGTCATCATTATTTCTACTTTGAGACTTTAGATGGCGTTGCGAGTACTTGGATTGCGTATATAGTGTCATATTTTACTTCTTGAAAACTTTAAACTTATATCTTTCGATATAGTCAACCGATTGCGATGAAACAAAGCATAAGTAATATATTAAGTTACACACAATTTTAATGTCTAAAAGTTATCTACATCGATTTCTAACATTATGCGTGATACGCACACAAGTAAAAACTTCTACAGATATTATATCATATGTGCAGATAATAAAAAAAAAAGTAATAATGCAAAAATATATAAAAAAATATTATTTACGGTGAAAAAATAAAATTTCTCCTAAGTGAGCCCAAGGATTCGAACAACCTTTATATTACATTAAAGTCTAGATACGAAACCTCTGCGCTACAGTATCCGATGATTATGTTATAAAATACACGTTCTTATATAAACGTCATAATTGACTGGTTGGCTCCTTATTGATGATAGCATGATGATTTTCGTTTCAGAAGTTAAATTTGCAGCTAAATGGAATAATGTAAGATTACAGTACGTGATTTTACTAGCCACTTTGATTTTATTATGTCTTTTGATTAGTTTTTACAAAATATTTAGAAGATATCGAATATAATTTTTTTTAACTATAGCTGGGGATCGAAGTCGCGGCAAATGTCGTTCAATAAATTAAAAATGAAGTTCAACTGTCATTGTCATCATTATTTCTACTTTGAGACTTTAGATGACGTTGCGAGTACATTTTTATTATTGCTCACCCCTCCCCCCCCCCCCCATAGCAAATAGCGTGATAATTTATAGCCTATGTCCTTTCTCAAGCTCTATTCTATCTTTTTACCAAAATCGGTTCAGCGGTATAAGCGTGAAAGCTTAACAGACAGAGTTACTTTCGCATTTATAATATTATATAGTATGGAAGTATGGATTATACCCAGACGCAGAAAATGAAATGATTGTGCTCGATCGAGCCCACGACTTCCGGTATAGCAATCAAGACCATTAACCACTAAGCCAGTCGAAATTCAGAAAAAATAGATTTTTCAGCTCCATTTGAACACAGAACAGCCCGGAATCAGCTATCGTAAATTGTATGATAGTAATCCTAGATTGTATGACTCAGACTGGCAGGCAACGCTCGCGCGGCCGCCGTGTGGCTGGTGGCAGAGCACGGCGCGCGCCACCCCCGGGCCGCGGCCATCCTGGCGCACATGGCTGCTAACTTTGCTGACCAGGTAACTCCTCACATCCACAACGCTCCCGTGTAGCTGGTAGCCGAGCACGGCGCCCGCCACCCCCGGACCGCGGCCATCCTGGCGCACATGGCTGCTAACTTTGCTGACCAGGTAACTCCTCATCATCCACAGCCTGACTCTGCCCACTGCTAGGCTGAGGCCGCCGCTGTTTTCTTGTGCCCATGTTGTATTTGTGAAGGTAATTAAGAGTTGTTTTTTAAGGTACCGTACTTCAAAAGGAAAAAACGGATCCCTTACCTCACTTTGTAGTCCGTCTGTCTGTCAAGACCATTTATCTCAGGAACTTGTTGTGGTATCGAGTTTTAAGGGGTCAATTACACGGTCATGCAAGCGTCAATCAAAACCATCACTCATGAATGAAGCTTGACTGATGGAATTTTATCGCCATACATTTTTCGTCATGCAAACGTCAGTCATCGCATTACACAGTAGGTTTTTCGTCAGTCAAGATATTTGACTGTGGCAAAACTAACAGCAAAACCTATCGTGTAATGGACCCCTAATTAAAACCATCAGGTCTATGGTCCCTTGAAGCTGTGCAAAAATCAAATTTCAAAGTTAACGAAAAAAAAGATACGGCATTTTATATCGCAAAAAACGTATATTTCGACACTCGAGGGAATCAAAATTCCCGTCGACCCAGAATCTTGAAATTTATGGCAAATATCAAGATTCTGGGTCGACGGGAAGTACCCTATAAATTACGCAACGCAAGGTTTTATAGCACAGGTATAGAAATAAATGTAAAAACTGTAGATTTGTTGTTACGTCACAATTTTTTTTTTGCGATTCTGAAAATCTTCGAGACTCCATTCGGGAATAGAACTATTTGCATATGTAAGTTTGTACGGAACCCTCAGGGTGCGAAACCGACTCGCACTTGCCCAGTTTTTTTTCTGACAGCGATACAACTTCAACTTCAATATCTTTATTGACGAGATCTTTATTGATTTCTTTTTAGAGAGATCTAACCAAAAAATGTGTTTTAACTGTTTAGTGGCGACATTTGGGGGAGATCTATGTCCAACAGTGTACGCCTCTCAGCTGAAATGATGATGAACTGTTTTAAGTACAGGACCGGTCGTTATGGTGACACTTGGGGGAGGCCTATGTCCAACAGTGGACGTCTTTCGACTGAAATGATGATAATGATAAAGTGATATAGCGACGACATCCTATGTAACACGTTTGAAGAAAAATACAGTGTAATAAAGTCCTCCAATTCATTCAAAAGTTTTTCGACAGGACGAGCTCGTAAAGCTGCAACTGCTGTCCTTGGCAGTGAAACTGTCCGTCACCCAGCCGGACACCATCCCCGTCTGCCGATACGTCGTCTCGCTCGCACGCTATGACGTCAGCTATGACGTGCGCGACAGGGCGCGCATGTTGAGAAGGTAATCATCAATCAAAGGTACAGAGACGGACTTAATGCCGTGGGCATTTTCTACTAGTCAACCTTTAGCTGATGCAGAGAAAAATAGTGGTAGATGCAATAAAAGAGAGAAAGTTATACAAATGAATCGAAGATACAATACAATTATATAATATATACACAGTTTAATAATCTAAATATATTATATTCCAATGCTTCAGGAAAGACCGTCACATAATGACTGAATCGCTAACAAGATGTCGTGAAATCGTGACTGACGGTATTGAAGGCATTCGAGAAATCGACTAACACTAGTGCAGTGACTTTGATATCTTCCAGTCCTGCCCTTATATCGTACCTTATATATCTATCTATATGACTAACTGACATATCAACACAGAGCCGAAACTACGGAGACTAGGATTGTGAAATTTTGCACAAGGTTTCCTTTTATGACGTAGGCGAGCACTAAGTGAGGATTTTCTAAAATTTACTCCCTAAGGGGATGACACGGGGGTTAAGAGTTTGTTTGGAGAAATCCAACTGTCACGCGGGCGATGCCGCTGAAATAAGCTAGTTATACAGGGTGTAAGGGACAGGTCCCCGCAAACTTTAAGGACTTACTTGACGAAACAGAACTACCTTCAAAAAGTTTTTTTTTTTCTGGAAACGAAAAAAAAATCGGCCTCCCCTTACAAAATTATAAACTTGATTGGACAGTTTGTATGGAGAGGCCGATTTTTTTTTTCTATCTGATCTGTCTCTTACACCCTGTATAATAAAACGTAAGCGTGAGCGAACCTACGGACAGAAGCCAAGTAATATTATAAAGGTGAAAATGTGTGAGTGTATGTAATTGTGTGTGCAAGCGTGCGTGCAATGAGAGAATTTTATCGCGAGAATATGTTCCTTTGGCATAATCTTCTACTTTCACACGAGTGAAGCCGCAGGTAGAAGCTTGTATAACTTATTTACTTGTCCTTGCAGATTCATAGAGCCGCAACCTGGGAAGGTGCTACATAACTATGTTGCAGATATATTTCTGCCAGAGAAACCGAAACCTGATATACAGAGTAGTTTTAAAGGTAAGACTGATTTTAACACCGTGTTGTAATGGATTCCCCGGAGCCAATCAAATAATATCATATCGACGGTTGAAAGGCTAATTGATCTAAACGACATTTTTTTCCAATATTGAGTTATATACATATTCGGAATCATCAAATTTTTCTCCGTCGTTTGAGTCAGGTTTCAATTTTTTTAAGAAAAAATGTCGCTTAGATCAATTAGCCTTTCAACCGTCGATATGTTAAGCTAAGCAATTGAATGCCCTAACTTGTCTCTTATCTGTTGATTTTGTAAATATTTTATTTTTTATTTCTTTAATCTTTTTTTGGGGTTCTGTACCTCAAAAGGAAAAATCGGAACCCTTATAGGATCACTTTGTTGCCCGTCAGTCAGTCTGTCTGTGAAGACCCTTTTCAAGTTCAAATTAAAGCCATATACTCAGGTCTGTGGTCCCTGCTGAAAATATCAAACTTCTGAGTTAACGAAAACAAAATATACGGCCGTTTATGTCGCAAAAAACGTATATTTCAACACTCTCAAGGGTATCAAAATTCATAGGGTACTTCCCTTTGACCTAGAATCCTGAAATTTGGCTTGAAGCAAGGTCTCATAGCACAAGTATAGGAAAAAATCTGAAAACGCTAACAACAAATTTGAAGTAAGCATCACTGCACACGGACTGTGCATTTCATTTTTCGTAAACTTACGCACTCGAACCATTTCATTTCATTCATACTTTTTCGAATACCTGGCATAATTTATTAGAAACATTTTAATTAAATAAATTAATAAGTACTTTCACACAGCATCAAATTTTACTCACACACACTCACATTTTTATGCTTTTATAGGGAAAAATGAGATGGCAGATAAAGCCAGGTACAAAAGCCGTTCATCTCTTTTTCGAGTTCGCGTATCATTTACGAAGAAGCGTGCAGAGTGGCAACGTTGCATAGTGTTATCAGCATATCTTATGAATGAATCTTCAATTACGTAAGGCGTGCGAAGTTTTAAGTTGAAATTTTTATTTTATTTGTTTTTTATGTTCCATGATTTAGATGTTAGGTGTCATGTATTTTCACATAAAAGCAGGGCTTATTTACTTGTATTGCTCGCACGTCCCTGGCGTCAAGGTTCACTATCAGTACATCGAAGTGCTGAGGTGTTGTGTGACTTCAGGACCAGACCTCGAAACCTATTCTCTTGCAGCGAGATGTGAGGCAGAAAGGCGTCATTTCTCCGAAACTTCACGGCCAGAATAAACATGGGCCGGCGCAACACGTTTTTTTCTCCCATTCTGGCCTGTCGCCAGTCGCGCTATCACTAACTCCCTTTTTTTTCATATCACTAATCACACAAACCATTTATCTTTTCTCTGGTCTCTCTCTCCCTCTGCATCCATCCACATGTATACTCATAACTCTTAAGTAACACACGTTTCATCCCTCCTTTTCTAAGAGGTTATTGAAAACTAGCGTCAGGCACAGCCGTGAGGCACACTATTTTCCTATTTATCTTGTGATTTGCCAAGTAAATCCATGTTCTTTCTCTCTTTCTTCTTCATAAAATTCATATTCGTTAATGTCGTACTAGACCGCGGCCAATTCACGGTGGGGTCGTTATCGCAGTACATCGGGTCAGCAGCGAGCGGCTACCGCGCGCTGCCCGGCAACCCGCGCGCCACGCTGGCGGCGCACCTGCGCGAACAGGCGCCCGCGCCGCACGACGCGCCGCCGGATAACCATGACGATACACAGGTATCCTTACATACAACCCGCGCGCCACGCTGGCGGCGCACCTGCGCGAACAGGCGCCCGCGCCGCACGACGCGCCGCCGGATAACCATGACGATACACAGGTATCCTTACATACAACCCGCGCGCCACGCTGGCGGCGCACCTGCGCGAACAGGCGCCCGCGCCGCACGACGCGCCGCCGGATAACCATGACGATACACAGGTATCCTTACATACAACCCGCGCGCCACGCTGGCGGCGCACCTGCGCGAACAGGCGCCCGCGCCGCACGACGCGCCGCCGGATAACCATGACGATACACAGGTATCCTTACATACAACCCGCGCGCCACGCTGGCGGCGCACCTGCGCGAACAGGCGCCCGCGCCGCACGACGCGCCGCCGGATAACCATGACGATACACAGGTATCCTTACATACAACCCGCGCGCCACGCTGGCGGCGCACCTGCGCGAACAGGCGCCCGCGCCGCACGACGCGCCGCCGGATAACCATGACGATACACAGGTATCCTTACATACAACCCGCGCGCCACGCTGGCGGCGCACCTGCGCGAACAGGCGCCCGCGCCGCACGACGCGCCGCCGGATAACCATGACGATACACAGGTATCCTTACATACAACCCGCGCGCCACGCTGGCGGCGCACCTGCGCGAACAGGCGCCCGCGCCGCACGACGCGCCGCCGGATAACCATGACGATACACAGGTATCCTTACATACAACCCGCGCGCCACGCTGGCGGCGCACCTGCGCGAACAGGCGCCCGCGCCGCACGACGCGCCGCCGGATAACCATGACGATACACAGGTATCCTTACATACAACCCGCGCGCCACGCTGGCGGCGCACCTGCGCGAACAGGCGCCCGCGCCGCACGACGCGCCGCCGGATAACCATGACGATACACAGGTATCCTTACATACAACCCGCGCGCCACGCTGGCGGCGCACCTGCGCGAACAGGCGCCCGCGCCGCACGACGCGCCGCCGGATAACCATGACGATACACAGGTATCCTTACATACAACCCGCGCGCCACGCTGGCGGCGCACCTGCGCGAACAGGCGCCCGCGCCGCACGACGCGCCGCCGGATAACCATGACGATACACAGGTATCCTTACATACAACCCGCGCGCCACGCTGGCGGCGCACCTGCGCGAACAGGCGCCCGCGCCGCACGACGCGCCGCCGGATAACCATGACGATACACAGGTATCCTTACATACAACCCGCGCGCCACGCTGGCGGCGCACCTGCGCGAACAGGCGCCCGCGCCGCACGACGCGCCGCCGGATAACCATGACGATACACAGGTATCCTTACATACAACCCGCGCGCCACGCTGGCGGCGCACCTGCGCGAACAGGCGCCCGCGCCGCACGACGCGCCGCCGGATAACCATGACGATACACAGGTATCCTTACATACAACCCGCGCGCCACGCTGGCGGCGCACCTGCGCGAACAGGCGCCCGCGCCGCACGACGCGCCGCCGGATAACCATGACGATACACAGGTATCCTTACATACAACCCGCGCGCCACGCTGGCGGCGCACCTGCGCGAACAGGCGCCCGCGCCGCACGACGCGCCGCCGGATAACCATGACGATACACAGGTATCCTTACATACAACCCGCGCGCCACGCTGGCGGCGCACCTGCGCGAACAGGCGCCCGCGCCGCACGACGCGCCGCCGGATAACCATGACGATACACAGGTATCCTTACATACAACCCGCGCGCCACGCTGGCGGCGCACCTGCGCGAACAGGCGCCCGCGCCGCACGACGCGCCGCCGGATAACCATGACGATACACAGGTATCCTTACATACAACCCGCGCGCCACGCTGGCGGCGCACCTGCGCGAACAGGCGCCCGCGCCGCACGACGCGCCGCCGGATAACCATGACGATACACAGGTATCCTTACATACAACCCGCGCGCCACGCTGGCGGCGCACCTGCGCGAACAGGCGCCCGCGCCGCACGACGCGCCGCCGGATAACCATGACGATACACAGGTATCCTTACATACAACCCGCGCGCCACGCTGGCGGCGCACCTGCGCGAACAGGCGCCCGCGCCGCACGACGCGCCGCCGGATAACCATGACGATACACAGGTATCCTTACATACAACCCGCGCGCCACGCTGGCGGCGCACCTGCGCGAACAGGCGCCCGCGCCGCACGACGCGCCGCCGGATAACCATGACGATACACAGGTATCCTTACATACAACCCGCGCGCCACGCTGGCGGCGCACCTGCGCGAACAGGCGCCCGCGCCGCACGACGCGCCGCCGGATAACCATGACGATACACAGGTATCCTTACATACAACCCGCGCGCCACGCTGGCGGCGCACCTGCGCGAACAGGCGCCCGCGCCGCACGACGCGCCGCCGGATAACCATGACGATACACAGGTACCCTTACATACAACCCGCGCACCACGCTGAGCTTACGAAAGACTGGGTCTTAAAATAAACATGGATCAAACCAAGGACATCTTTCCTCTGAAATTATGAAGCTTGGTGATCAATTCTTGTACCTTCTCTGCAAGAGATATAGCCTAACCTCTGCGATGGGTGAACTACGGGCTGGAATTATTGCTATTATTAACATTAAAGTAAACTGAAATAGGTTCGTATTTATATGTAATGCTTACTAAACATTACATGACTAAGTGTAGGCTGGCTGTCCATTATACACTGTAGATTTCCTGACGTGCCCACACTGATTGCGGATAAAACGATGTCATCCAATTAA